>OX422207.1:287616167-290016167 GCA_949130495.1 Sambucus nigra
GGAAACACCGTAACCGAAATTCTTAAGTGGGTTAAAGAAATTCTCCTAAAAGAGAACACGTTACCAAACAATTATCCTACCATTAAGAAAAGATTAAAGGGTTTGGGCTTGAAATAAAAATCTATTCATGCATACAAGTACGAGCACGAATAGAAGGATGAGTGTCCTGTATGCAGTGGGCCTAGATTTGTAGTTTGTGAGAATGTAAAGTACAAAGTTGCAAAATATCGCAAGTTCTCTCAAGTCCCACAAAAGGATTTGAAGTATTTTCCACTTGGTCCATGGTTAAAACCGGTTTTCACTGTACCATGGATGATGGAGGCCATCACATAGCATGCTCGATGTAAGGTGGGTTGGAATATGATACGACATCTGATTGATTCATTCATCTAGAAAATTTAAAAAGCATGACACCATGAATTTTCAAAGGAACCGTGCAACGTCCATCTTGAAATCTCAACTGATAGGTTTAACCCTTTTTATAATTTAAGTACTAATCAGAGTTATTGGCCAGTTCTCATGGTATCTTAAAGTCTCCTTCCGACACTGTGCATGAGAAAGGAGTTCACATTTTTATCTTTGTTGATAATCAGGCCAAAGGCTCCCGGTGATGATATTAATATATTCTTAGCCCCATTAATCGAAGAACTTAAATTATTATAGGATAAAGGCATGATAGTGTTTAACTCTCATAAGGGTGAAGAATTTTCGATTAAAGGAGTGGTGATCCATGACCTTTTTGCTTATGGGACCTTGTCCGATTCTAATGTTTATGGTTATGATTGATGTCCTATATGTGGGGAGGAAACTAAATCCATTTGGCTATATCATAGTGGTAAGATGAGTTATATGGATCATCGTAGATTTTTTCCAACTAGTTACCCTTTTAGGAATGATAAGTCTAATTTTTTTCATCTCGTCCACGAGCGCAGGACACCACCTGCTTGGCATTCTGATCAGCAAATTGAATAAAAGGATAAAGACGTGACTCGGGGGAATCGATATGTAGGCAAAAACCCTCAGTTTGTAAACCTGAAGTGTAAATATAGGGAGGATCCGAACGACCCTAGTAAAGTGAAGCCATGGTCGAGACGATCAATATTTTTTAACTTGTCGTATTGGAAAGATCATCTTGTAAGGCATGTAATTGATGTTATTCACATAAAAAAGAATGTTTAAGAATATTTGATAGGAACATGTCTATGCGGATGTCACTGAAAAGATGGAGAGCGTGACCACTACGATCTATAGGATATGAAAATAGAGAAGAAACCGTGGTTAAAAAATGATTCTACAAAAGGAAGAATTATATCCCCCCAGCGAATTTCACTTTGACTACTAGTGAGAAGAAGATCCTTTTAGACACATCATTTAATTGCAGACTCCAACTGGTTATTCTGATAATTTACATAGGATAGTAGGCCACCAAGAAAATAACTTGAAATATTGCGAGTATCACGATAGGCATGTAATCATCCAATTAATCCCTCTGCTATTTCGGCATTGCTTCTCCGAACACAAAGTTCTACGTAGAGAAATTATGCAAATCAGATTGTGTTTTACCCTACTTTGTGCAAAAGTGGTAAACATAAGGCACATTAAAGCTGCAAAAATAACTTTAGCTGAGGCGGTTTGTCTATTAGAGAAATACTTTCTTCTATCGTTCTTCGATATCAACATCCACCTGCTTGTGCATTTATGTGATAAAGCTTTATTATGTGGTCTTATTAGGTATCGCTAGATGTATCCTTTTGAGTTCTTGATGAAAACCTTCAAAGATTATCTAAAGAATACATAGTATATTGGAGGGTCAATTGCTAAAGAATAGGTAATTATGGAATCATCTCTATACATTAAGGAACATATGCCAAAACAAGAGGTGTGGAGGTTCAATCCTCGTGGAGAACGAGTGATCAAGGAACCTCATGAGTTTAAGGATGAATTGTCTTTTGGGAACCCTAAAGAGGTGAAACTCATAAATCTACAATATGAGCAAGTAGCTTATTATGTCTTCGAATTGCAAGATGAAGTCAAAGACTGGAAATAGTGAGTATCTACTGAATTATTCTTCTTTCATTACATCTATTTTATATTTTATGATCTAAACTCTACAATTTACTCGTAGGAAGTACGAGAACAAAATTTCCTAAAATCAAAGGAGAAATATCACGATAACTGATTTTAGTGCATGGTTATCTAAAGAGATAATTTTCACCTTTTAATTGTGCCGTTATTTTTTCATGTGTGGTAAAAACATGACCTAATACAAATTCATTAATAAATCCATCTTCTAAAACTAGGTAATGAAGGTAAATTAACGTCTCACATGGGGAAAAATCAACATTACTGATTTTCTCAAAATTTGAAAATTCTAAATTAGTGATGAGGTTGTTCTATTCTGAAAATTATCCTTGATCAAACTCAAGGATATTAGTGGATAGGCAACTTTAATTTTTAGAAATTGCCTATCCATCGATCTACTTGAGTTTTATCAAGCATAATTTTTAGAACAGAAAAACCTCGTCACCAACTTAGAGTTTCCATATCTTGATTTTTGTCCATTTTAGGACGTTAATTTTATCTTTATTTTATGAAGATTGTATCAAGGATACTAATAAGAAAATTTACAAGTATAATAATGCACAGGGGGATCCAGGATCAATTTGATCTAATCACACATTCAGAAGACTTAATTTAATGGTTTTCTTGGATTACAGGAACCAAATATTCTTTACTTTAACTAACACTTCTATATAATTGATATGCATTATCTTTTAAATTTTTTAGATGATAGAAGGAGTACGGGCTAATTATTGATTTTGTTTGGTTTGGTTGTCGAATAATTACTGGTTTTTGGTCTATTGTTGGATAGTATGTTAGAAGGAGTATGACTTAATTATTGGTTTGGTTAATGGATAGTATGTTGGATAGTTATTGGGTGCCCTAGCACTTAGACACACGTAGAAACTAGTCGCGCAGTTGCAGGACTCTCGATTTGAGAATAGGACCCTGATTCGAAACTATGAACACTTAGGCTTGAAAATTTTTCGCAAGGAGGCACTAACCCCCCTAAACTGCACCGCAAGTAGCACAAACACCTCGTGTGTGTTTAACGTAACATGTAGTAATTGTTCCAGCAGTTTTGGGACTCCCGATTTGAGAATAGGACCCGAATTTGAACGTAGGAACACTTAATTTTAAAAAAGTGCTACGAGAGGGCGAACACAACAATCCCTCGTAAAAGGCACAATAGGTGACATAACACCTCGTGCACTTCCATTTTAACACGTAGCAACTAAAAATACAGTCACGGGACTCTTGGTTTATGAATAGAAACCAAATTCAAAAGTAAGACCACTTAGGCTTGAAAATAGGCCTTAAGGAGGTATATGCTACTAAACCCCCACCCTACCCCACCAAAACAATATTGTGAGCAAGACGAATACCTCATCCACATCCAATGTAAAATGAATCAACCGTCCACTCAGTCACGGGACTCTCGATTTGGGAATAGAATCTGAAATTGAAAGTAGGAACACTTAGGCTTGAAAACATACCGTGAGGGGGCAAACGCCACCAACCCCACTACCTCCGCCCCAAATGGCACTGCGGGTGGCACGAAAACCTCGTGCGTGTCCAACATAACATGTAAAAACTGACTACGCAGTCGCTAGACTCCTAATTTGAGAATAGGACATGGATTTGAATGTAGAACACTTAGGCTAGAAAATGTGCCGCGAGGGATAGAATGCAACCAACCCCACCAAATGGCACTATGGGTGGAACGAACACCTCATGTGCGCCAATCGTAATACGAATCAATCTACCGTGTAGTCGCGAGACTCCCTGTTTGAGAATAGGACCCAGATTTCAAAGTAGGAACATGTTGACTTGAAAACGTGTTACGAGGGGGCGGATGCCATCCCCCCCCCCCCCCAAAAAAAAAAGGCAACGCGGACGACACGAACACCTCGAGTGCGTCTAGCATAACACAAAGCAATCGGTTGTGCACTCGTGGGACTCTTAGTTTGAGAATAAGTCCTCGATTTAAAAGTAGGACAACTTAGCCTTGGAAACGTGCCATTGGGGGGGGGGGGGACCACCAATGTCACCCCCCCAAATGGCATTGCGGGCGACACAAACACCACATATGTGTCCAACGTAATACGTAGAAATCGGTGGTGCAGTTGCGGGGCTCCTTGTTTGATAATAGGACAAAAATTGAAAGTAAAAAAATTTAGTCTTGGAAACGTTCCATGAGGGGGCGGACGCCACCATACCCTTCCCCCTAAATGTCACCATGGGTGGCACAAAACACCAAGTGCGTGTCTAATGTAACATGAAGCAACCGATCGCACAGTATCCGGACACCCGGTTTGAGAATAGGACCTAGATTTGAAACTAGGAACACTTAGGTTTGAAAACATGCTAAGAGGGGGCGAATGCCACCCCCACCCCCAAAGGGCACTGCGGGTGGTATGAACACCTCGTGCGCATCCAATGTAACAATTATAGACCCACTCCCTATATAAGAATATGAATCGAATTTGAAAGGAAGAGAACTTAGTCTTTAAAAACTGTCGCGAGGGGGTGGATGCCATTAGCCCCCCCCCCCCCCCCCCAAATGGCACTGCGAGCGGTACAAACACCTTGTGCGCATCCAACATAACACGTAACAATCGATCGTGTAGTTGCTCAATTCTAGATATGAGAATAGGAAATAAATTTGGAAGTATCAACACGTAGGCTTGAAAACGTTCTGTGAGGGACATCGCCAACCCCCAACCCCCATAAACGGAACAACTCGTGCACGTAGAAGGTAACACATAGCAACCGGACGTGCAGTCACGAGACTCCCGATTTGAGAATAAGAGTTCCAATTAAAAGTAGGAACACTTAGACTTGAAAATGTGCCACTATGTGGAGGACACCCCCCAACACACCAAATGACACCACAGGTGGCATGAACTCTACATACATGTCCAACCTAATATGTAGCAACTGGACGCGCAGTCATGGGACTCTCAATTTGAGAATAGGTTGGATTTTAATATAATAACATTAGGCTTCAAAATCTTCCATGAGAGGGAGAACGTCACCAACCCCCCACCAAATAGCAACACGAGCAGCAAGAACACCTCTTGTGCATCCAACATAACACAAAGCAACCGCCCACGTAGTTACGAGACTCTCGATTTACGAATAGTACCCCGATTTGAAAGTACGAATACATAGGCTTGATAACGTGTCGCGAGTGGGTGAAAGCCCAGACCCCCCTAAAATTCACTATGGGGGCACGAATAACTCGTTCATGTCCAACATAACACGCAACAATCGGTCACATAGTGGCGAGACTCTCCGTTTGAGTATAGGACCCGAATTGGAATATTGGAACACTTAGGCTTGAAAATGTGGCCCAACGGGGAGGGTACCATCCCACTCCAAATGTCACCGCACGGACACCTCATGCACATCCAACGTAACACGTTGCAATAGGCCACATAGAGGTGGGACTCCCGACTCAAGAATAAGACCCAAATTAGAAAGTAGGAACACTTAGCCTTGAAAACATGCCACAAGGGAGCCGACCCCCCCCCCCCCCCCCCCAAAATGGAACCTTGGGTAGTAAGAACACTTCATACATGTCCAACATAACACATAGAAACTGTGCAGACATAGAACTCCCGGTTAGTGAATAGGACTCGAATTTGATACTAGTAACACTTAGGCTTGAAAACGTGTCGTGAGTGGGCGGACGCCATAACCCCCTAAAACGGCACCGGAATGGCACAAATAACTCGTACGCATCCTACGTAATTCGTTGCAACCGTCCACGTACTCATAGGGCTCCCTGTTTGAGAATAGGACCCAAATTTGATTGTAGGAATGCTTAGGCTTGGAAACGTGTCATGAGGGGGCATACTTCACCCCCCCCCCCCCCCAAATAGCACCGTGCGTGGCAAGAACACCTTGTATGTGTCCATCCTCAAATGTAAGAACTGATCGTGCATCGTAATATGACTCGAGTCCTAATTTGATAATATGACTCAGATTTAAAAGTAGGAACACTTCGGCTTGAAAATGTGTCGCGAGGTGGCAAACGCCACCACCGTCCCAAATGGCACTGCGGGTGGTACGATCACCTCGTGTGCGTACATCGTAACACATCACAACTGGTCGCACAATCGTGGGACTCCTAGTTTGAGAATAGAACCCGAATTTGAATGTATGAACACTTAGTCTTGAACACATGCCGCGAGGGGCTGATTCCACTACCCCCACCCAAAACATCACCGTCGGTGGAACGAATCTCATGTGCATCCAATGTAACACTTAGCAACTCGCCATGCAGTCGTGGGACACCCGTTTTGATATCAGAACCGGATTTAAAAGTAGGAGAACTTTGTCTTGAAAACGTGCCGCGAGGTGGAGGATGCCACCAACCCCCTAAATGGAACCACGAACGAACACCTCGTACGCATCCACTGTAATATTTATCAACCAACCGCCCAGTTGTGAGAATCCTTGTTAGAGAATAGGACCCAAATTTTAAAGTTGTAACACTTTGGCTTGAAACGTGCCATGGGATAAATGCCAACACCACTCCCCTAAAAAAAGGCATCACAGGTGACATGAACAACTCGTGCATGTCCAACGTAACACATAAACAATCCTTCGCACAGCTATGGGACTCCCGATTTGAGAATAGGACCTGGATTCGAAAGTAGGAATACTTACTCTTGAAAATGTGCCACGAGGGGGTGAACAACACCAACCCACCTCCCAAAAATAAAGGAACAGTGGGTGGCATGAACAGCTCATGCATGTGTAATGTAACACGTAGAAATCGGCCATATCTTGGTTTGATAATGGGACAATAATTTAAAATTAGGAATACTAAGGGTTGAAAGCAAGCCGAGAGGGGGGGAACTCCACCAACCCGCCCAAACGACATCGTGAGCAGCATGAACACCTCGCGCGCGCCCAACATAACACGTTTCAACCGTTTGCATAGTTACAGGACTCCTAATTAGAGAAGAGGGCCCAGATTTGAATCTAGGAACACTTGGACTTGAAAACATGTCGCAATGGGTCGAAATCCATCCCCCCAAAGGCACCGCGGTTGGCACAAACACCTTGTGCCCATCCAACGTAACATGTTGCAACAGGTTACACAGATGCGGGACTCCTGATTTAAGAATAGGACCTGAATTTGAAAGTATGAACATTTAGACTTGAAAACGTGCCATGAGGGGGCAAATGCCACCCCCCATAAAATGGCACCGCGGGTAACATGAACACCTCATGCGTATCCATAGTGACACGTATAAATCAGCCATGCAGTCATGGGAATCCAAGTTTGAGAATAGGACACATATTTGAAACTAGGAACACTTAGGCGAGAAAACATGCTGCGAGGGGGAGAAGTCCACCCCTCCCTCAAACGACACCATGGACGGAACGAACAACTCATACACGTCCAACGTAATACGTTGCAACCATCCACTTAGTCACGAAACTTTTGATTTGAGAATAGGATCCGAATTTGAATGCAGGGACACTAAGGCTTTAAAACATGTCGTGGAGGGAGGATGCCACCCACCACACCCACACAAATGAAACTGTGGGTAGCGTGAGCACCTTGTGCACATCCAACATAACCCATAGCAATTTTCTATACAATCGCGGGACTCTCGGTTTGACAATAGCTCCCGGATTTGAAAGTAGGAACACTAAGGCTTGAAAACGTGCCATGATGGGGTGGACTCCGCTACACCCAAAATGGAACTGCGAGAGACATGATCACCTCGTGCATGTCCAATGTAGCATGTAGTAACTTCCCGCATAGTCGCAAGATGCCTGGTTTGAGAATAGGACCCGAATTTGAAAGTAGGAACACTTAGGCTTGAAAACGTGCCACGAGATGGAGGATTCCACCAACCTTTTAGACGAAACCACGGGTGGCACGAACACCTCGTTTTCATCCAATGTATTATATAGAAACCGATCGTATAGTCGCGGGACTCCCAACTTGAGAATAGGACCCGAATTTGAAAGTAGGAACACTTAGGCATGAAAACGTTCCACGAGGGGGCGAACGCCACTACAACCACCAAAACATCATCGCGGGCAATACTAACACCTCGTACGTATCCAATGTAATATGTAGAAACTGGTCACACATTCATGGGGCTCCCGATTTGAGAATCAGTCCCAGATTTGAAAGTAGGAACACTTTGGCTTGAAAACATGTCGCGAGGGGGCAAACGCCACCAACCGGACTAAACGGCTCCACGGTACCACAAACACCTCGTGCGCATCCAACGTAACACACAACAACCAGTCGTGCAGTCATGGAACTCCCAGTTAGATAATAAGACCCATATTTAAAATTAGGAAACCCTTAGGCTTGAAAACGTGCCGCGAGGGGGTGATCGCATCCCCCCCCCCCCCAATGAAAAAGTCACTGAGGGTGGCACGAACAACTCGTTCATGTCCAACGTAAAAAATAGCAATTGACCATGCAGTCGTGGGACTCCTGGCTTGAGAATAGGACCTGAATTTGAAAGTAATAACACTTGGGCTAAAAAATGTGCCGCGAGGGGGAGGGAACCACTAACCCCGTCCAAATGGTACCGGGGGTAGCATGAACCCCTTATGCACGTTCATGGTAACACGTAGCAACTCGCCGCGTAGTGGACTCCCTATTTGAAAATATGACCCATAGTTTAAAGTAGGAATACTATGGCTTAAAAACATGCCACGAGGGGTGCACGCTGCCAACCCCCAACCCCCCTCCCCAAATAGCACTATGGGCGACACCAAACATAATAGGAGCAACCGACCCTACAGTGGCAACGCCCTCGTTTAGAGAATAGGACCCGAATTCGAATGTAGGAACACATAGACTTGAAAATGTACCGTACGGTGGCGGAAGCCACCCCCCCACAAATGGAAATGCGGGTAGCACAAACACCTCGTGTGCATCCAACGTAACACGTTGCAACTGGACGTGCAGACGCGGAACTCTAATTTTAAGAATAAGACCCGAGTTTAAAAGTAGGAACACTTAGGCTTGAAATCGTACCGTGATAGGGCAGACGTCACCAACCCCCCTCTAAATGGAACTACAGGTGGCACCAACACCTTGTGTGTGTCCAATGTAACATGTAGTAACCTGTCGCATAGTCGTACGACTCCCAATTTCAGAATAGGCCCTGAATATGAAAGTAAGAAAACTTGGACTTGAAAACATGCCGCGAGGGGGTGAACGTCACCAAACTCCTCCAAATAGCACTACAACCAGCACGAACACCTCATGTGCATCCAATGTAACACGTTGAACTAGACGTGCAGTCTTGGGACAATCGAATTGAGACCAAACCCAAAATTGAATGCAGTAACACTTTGGCTTGAAACATGCTTCGAGGGGGAGAATTCCACCAACCCCCTAAATGAACCCCGAGTGGAACGAACGTCACATACGTATCCAACGTAACACATGCCCACCAGTCGCGCAATCGCGAGACTCCTGGTGAGAGAATAGGAGCCAGATTTAAAAGTAGGAAAACTTAGGCTTGAAAATGTGCCCCGGTGGGGGTGAACGCCACCCCCTAAATAAAAGGCACCGCGGGTGGAATGAAAAGCTCATGCATATCAAACGTAACACGTAGCAATAGGTCGCGCAGTTGTAGGACTCCCAATTTGAGAATTGGACCCGAATTACAAATTAGGAACACTTAGGCTTGAAAACATACCACGAGGGGGCGAACACCCCCTCCCCCCCAAAAAAAGGCACCGTGGGTGGCATGAACAACTTGTTCATGTCTAACGTAGCACGTAACAACTATCCACGTAGTCGCGGGACTCTTTATTTGAGAATAGGAACCGAATTTAAAAGTAGTAACACTAAGGATTGAAAACATGTCGTGAGGGCGCGGATTCCAGCAACGTAACACAAGTGCACGAACACCTCATGCACACCCAACATAACGCAATGCGATTAGCCACACAGTATCATGACTACCGAGTAGAGAATAGGACCCGAATTTGAAAGTAGGAACACTTAGACATGAAAACCTTTCGCAAGGGGGAGGAAGCCACCCTCACCCAAAGGCACTACGAGCAGCACAAACACCTCATGCGCATCCAATGTAAGACGTTGCAATAAGCCACGTAGATGATAGACTCCCGATTTGATAATAGGACCCGAATTTGAAAGTAGGAACACTTTGGCTTAAAAATGTGCCACGAGAGGCAGATAACACCCCCATAAACTAGCATCGTGAGCAACACGAGCAACTCGTACGTATCCAACATAACACGTAGCCACTAACTGCGCAGTCACGGGACTCAATGTTTGAGAATAGGACCAAAATTTGAAACTAGGAACACTTAGGCTTGAAAATGTGCTTCGCAGGGATGAACGCCACCAACCCCCCTCAAACGGAATTAAGGACATCACGAGAAACTCGTACATTTCCAACATAACACATTTCAACCGTCCACTTAGTTTATGGACTCTAGATTTGAGAATAGCACATGGATTTGAAAGAAGGAACACTTAGGCTTGAAAACATGCCGCAAGGAGGATGACATCACAAAACCCCCTTCCCCCTCAAATTGCACTGCGGATGGCACGAACATCTTATTCATGTCAAACGTAAGTCGTAGCAACCAACCACACCATCATTGGATTCCCAGTTTGAGAATAGGACTCGAGTTTGAAAGTAGCAAGGTGTAGGACTCCAACAACCCCTTCCAAATTGAACCTTGAGCAACAACAACACCTCATGTGTATCCAACATAAGACGTAGTAATCATATGTATAGTCGCGGGAATCTAAGTTTGATAATAGGCCCCGAATTTGAAAGTAAGAACACTTAGTCTTAAAAATGTGCTGCGAGGAGGCAGACGCCACCAACCCCCCCAAACGGCATTGGGAGTGGCACAAACACCTCATGCATGTCAATGGTAACACGTATTAATGAACTGAACACTCGCAGGAATCCCGATTTGAGAATAGCCAGGTTTAAAACTAAGAACACTTAGGCTTGAAAATGTGCCACAAGGAGACAGATGCCACCATCCTCCCAAATGGAATCACGGGCACACGAACACATCATATGCATTCAACGTAATATATAGCAAATGACTGCACAATAGCGGGACTCGGTTTGAGAATAAGACCCAAATTTTAAAGTAGGAACACTTAGGCTTGAAAACGTGTCGAGAGGGGGGGGAACGCCACAACCCCCACCAAAACATCACTACGGGTAGTACGAACACCTTGAGCGTGTCCAGTTTAACATGTAGAAACTAGTCGCATAGTCACGAGAGTCCTGGTTTGAGAATAAGACCCAGATTTGAAAGTAGGAACACTTTGGCTCGAAAATGTGTCGTGAGAGGTAGGACGCCACTAACCCACCTAAATGGCACCACGGGCGGTACGAACACCTCATACGCATCCAACGTAACTCAAAACAACCATTCACACAGCCATGGAACTCCTGGTTAGATAATAAGACCCAAATTTGAAAGTAGGAAAGACTTAGTCTTGAAAACATACCACGAGGGGTGGAACTGCACCAACCACCCCCCTCCAAAAAAAAAGGCACCGAAGGTGGCACCAACAACACTCGCTTGTCCAACATAAAAAGTAGCAATCAGTCGTGCAGTCATAAGACTCCTGACTTGAAAATAGGACCCCAATTTGAATGTAGTAACACTTAGGCACGAAAATGTGCCGGGAGGGGCCGTGGGTATCATAACCACCTTGTTCACATCCAATGTAACACGTCGCAACTAGCCACATAGAGGTGGGACTCCCGATTTGAAAATAGGACCCGAATTTGAAAATAGGAATACTAAGGCTTGAAAACATTCCGCGATGGGGCCGATGCCACCAACCCCCCAAACAGTATCATAGACGGTGCCCAACATAACACGTAGAAATTGTCCACGTTGTCGCAGAACCCCCGTTTAGAGAATAGGACTTGAATTTGAAAGTAGGAACACTTAGACTTGAAAACGTGATATAAGGGGGAGAAAGCCACCCTAAAAATGGCACCGTGGGTGGTATGAACACCTCATGTTCGTCTAATATAACACGTTACAACTAGTCATGTAGATGCAGGACTCCCAGTTTGAGAATAAGACTCGGATTTGAAAGTAGGAACACTTAGGATTGAAAACCTGCCACGAGGAGGCTGACTCCACCCCCAAAAATGGTATTGCGGGTGACACAAACACTTCGTGCATGTCCAATGTAACACGTTGTAATTATCCGCGTAGTCATGGGACTCCTGATTTATGAATAGGACCTAGATTTGAAATTAGGAACACTTAGGCTTAAAAACGAGCCACATGGGGGAGGACGCCACCAACCACCTTCAATGGCACCGTGGACGTCACGAACAAGTCAAATGCGTCCAACGTAATATTTTGCAACCCCTAAAATGGCATCGTGAGTGGCATGAACACATCATGCATGTCCAACGTAAGATGTAGCGACCGGTCTCGTAGTCACGAGACTCATGATTTGAGAATAAGACCTCAATTTTAATGTTGGAACACTTAGTCTTGAAAATGTTTCGTGAGTGGGCGGATGCCACCTACCCTCTATAAATGTCTTGAGGGTGGTCTGAACACCTTGTGCGCATCAAACGTAACACGTAACAACTGTCCGTGAAGTGACGGGACTCCCATTTTGAGAAGAGGATCTAGATTTGAATGTAGGAACACTTAGGCTTGAAAACGCATCGTAAAGGGGCTAAGGCCACCAGCCTCCCCCAAACGATACTTTGGGAAACATGAACACCTTGTTCATATACAACATAACACATAGAAACCAACCGCACAGTTGTGGACTCCTAGTGTGAGAATATCTCTCTAATTTAAAAGTAGTAACCCTAAGGCTTTAAAACGTGACACAAGGAGGCGTATGCCACTACCCCCCCCCCCCCCCCTAAAAAAAATGGAACCACGGGAAGCACGAACACATCATGCATGTCAATGTATCACGTAGCAACCAACCCTGCAGTCGCAGGACTACTGGTTTGAGAATAGGACCCGAATTTAAATGTAGGAACACTTAGCTTGAAAACGTGCTGCGAGGGGGTAGAAGCCACAAACCTCACAAATAGCACCGCGGGTGGCACGAATACCTTGTGCACTTCCATCACAACATGTAGCGATTGGCCACGCCGTCACGAGACTCCTAGTTTGAGAATAGGACCCAGGTTTGAAAGTGCAAACACAGGCTTGAACACGTACCACGAGGGGGTGATAGCCACCAACCCCTTCCAAACGGCAACCTGGGCGGCACAAACACCTCGTGCATCTCCACTGTAACATGTAGTAACTAATATCGTTGTCGCGGGACTCCCTATTTGAGAATAGGCACCGAATTTGAAATTAAGAACATTTAGGCTTGAAAATGTATTGTGAGGGGGTGGACGCCACGCCCCCCCCAAATGGCACCGCGGGTGACACGAACAGCTCATACATGTCCAATGTAACACGTAACAATCAGCTACGCAGTCGTGGGATTCTCGATGTGAGAATATGACCCTGATTTGAAAGTTGGAACACTTAGACTTGAAAACACGCCACGAGGAGGCGGACGACACCACCCCACCCCTCAAATAGAACTAAGGGCAGCACGAACACCTCATGCGCGTCCAGTGTAACTTGTAGCCACTATTCATGCGGTCAAGGGACTCCTAGTTTTAGAATCGGACCCAAATTTGAAAGTAGGAACACTTAGGCTTGAAAATGTACTATGAGGGGGAGAACTCCACCCCCACCCAAAACAGCACCACTAGCGGCACGAACAACTTGTGCGCGTCCAACAAAATACATTGCAAATGTCCACACAATAACAAGACTCCCGATTTGAGAATAAGACCCGAATTTGAATGTAAGAACACTTAGTCTTGATAACGTGCCATGAGGGGGGTGGACGCCAACTTCCCCACCTAAACGGAACCACGGGTGGCACGAACACCTTGTGTGCATACAACGAAATATGTAGCTACCGTCCATGTAGTCAGGGGACTGTTGGTTTGAGAATAGGACCCAAATTTGAAAGTAGGGACACTTAGGCTGGAAAATGAGGCATAAGGGGGCAGATACCACCAACCCCTCGTCCCCACCCAAATGGAATCGTGGGCATCACAAACACCTTGTTCGCGTTGAATGTAACACATAGCAACCGAACGCAGAGTCGCAAAACTCACGGTTAGAGAATAGGACCCAAATTTGAAAGTAGGAATACTTAGGCCTAAAATTATGCCACGAGGGGGCATATGAAACCCCCAAAATGGCACAACGAGAGACACGCACACCTCGTTCACGTACAATATAACACATAGCATTCAATCGTGTAATTGCAGGACACATGGTTTGAGAATAGGACCCGAATTTGAAAGAAGGAGAACTTAAGCTTGAAAACATGCCATGAGGTGAAAAATTCCACCAACCCCACCCCACCTCCTACCCCCAAATGACACGAAAACCTCGTGTACATCCGACGTAGCATGTAGCAATCAGCTGCACAATTAAGAGACCCAAATTATAAAGTAGGAGCACTTAGGCTTGACAATGTGTCGTGTGTGCGTGGGGGGGGGGGGGGGGGGGGTGCCACAAAACCCCCTTACCCCAAAATGAAACTATGGGTGGCACAAAAACCGTGTGCACATCCAACGTAATGCATATCAACTGGCCTCGCATTCGTGGGGCTCTCGGTTTGAGAATAGGACTTGAATTTGAAAGCAGGAATAATTAGGCTTGAAGATGTACTGTGGGGGGGAAAAGGCCACCTACTACCCTAAACGGCACAGTGGGTGACAAGAACACCATTTCTGGATCCAACGTAACACATAACAACCATCTATGCAGTCTCGGGATTCTCGGTTTGAGCATAAGACCTGAATTTGAATGTAGGAACACCTAGGATTGAAAACGTGTCGGGAGGGGGAGGATTCCACCAACGCCCTCCAAACAGCACCACAGGTAGCATGAACATCTCGTGTGCATCCAACGTAACACGCAGTCATGGGACTTTTGCTTTAATAATAGGACCCAAATTTGAAAGTAGGAACACTTAGGCTTGAAAACGTGGCACGATGGGGTGAACGCCACCAGCCTCCCCCTTAAACAGAACCACAGGCAAAATGAACACATCGTGCATGTCCAACGTAACATGTAGTAAGTGGCCACACAATCATGGGACTTATGGTCTGAGAATCGGACCCGAATTTAAAAGTATGAAAAATTAGGCTTGAAAATTTTCTGTGAGGGGGCGGACACCACCAAGCCCCTTCAAACGGCACCTCGGGCGGTACAAACACCTCGTGTGTGTCTAACGTAACACGTAGTAGCCGATCGTATAGTCGCTAGACTCCTGATTTAAAGAGGACCTAAATTTTAATGTAGGAACACTTAGGATTGAAAACATGGGGCGAGGGGCGAATGCCACCCCCTAAAAGGCGTCATGAGTGACACACATCGTGCATGTCCAACGTAACACGTAGCAGTTGGCCACTTAGTTGTGGGACTCTTAATTTGATAATGGGACATGAATTTGAAAGTAGGCACACTTAGGCTTGAAATCATGGCATAAGGGGTCAGATGCCACTATCCCAACCCACCCAAACATTAGCTCGGGTGGTATGAACAATTCGTGCACGTCTAATGTAACACACAACAACCATTCGTACAGTTACGAGACTCCCAGTTTGAGAATAAGACCCAAACTTAAAAGTAGGAACACCTTGTTCGTGAAGTTGCGGGACTATTAGTTACAGAATAGGAACTGTATTTGAAAGAAGGAACACTTACGCTTGAAAACGTGTCGCGAGGGATTAGAATCCACCAACCCTCCCCCCAAAAACTGCATCGTGATTGGAACGAACACCTCATATGAGTCCAATGTAATACGTAGAAATGGTCCATGTAGTTGCAGGACTCATGATTTGAGAAGAGGACCCGGAGTTTAATGTAGGAACACTTAGGATTTAAAATATGGTGTGTGGGGGCGAAATCCACCCAAAAATATGGCATCATAGGCGATAAGAAGACCTCGTGTGTATCCAACGTACACATAGTAATCGACTACGCAGTCATGGGACTCTCGGTTTGAGAATAGGACCTGGATTTAAAAGTAGGAACACTTAGGATTGAAAACGTGCCGCGAACCAATCCCCGAAACGGCATCGCATGTAGCACAAATACCTCGTGCACGTTCAATGTAATGCGTAGCAAACAACTGCATAGTGGCGGGACTCCCGATTTGAGAATATGACCTAGATTTGAAAGCAGTAACACATAGGCTTGAAAATGTTTCAGGAGGGAGAGGATGCCACAACCCCTCTAAACATCACCACGAGCGATAGGAACACCTCGTGCCCATCCAATATAAGACGTAGCAACTGGACGCACCGTCATAGGACTTTCGATTGGAGAAGAAGACCTGGATTTAAAAGTATACACACTTTAGATTAAAAACGTGCCGTGAGGGGGTGAACGCCACCAACCCCGTAAATAATACTGCGGTTGGCACGAAAACCTAATGCGCATCCGTTGTAACAAGTAATAATTGGACGCATAGTCGCGAGACTCTCTATTAGAGAATAGGACCTGAATTTGAAAGTAGGAACACTTAGGCTTGAAAAAGTACTACGAGGGGGAGAACGCCACCAAATGGAACCGCGGGTGGCACGAACAACTCCTGCGTGCCCAACGTATCACTTAGCAATCGATCGCTCAGTCTTGGGGCTCCCAATTTTATAATAGGACCCAAATTTGAAAGTAGGAACACTTAGGCTTCAAAACATGTTGTGAGGGGGTGGAACCACCAACCCCCCACCCAACGGCATCGTGAATTGTAAAAACACCTCGTTGGTGTCCAACATAACACGTTGTAACTTTCCACGCAGTAGCAGGACTCCAATTTTAGAATAGGACCCAGATTTGAATGAAACAACACTTAAGCTTAAAAATATGTCACGAGGGGGTGGATGCCACGAACTCCCTCCCAAACGACATAGCGAGTGGCATGAACACCTCGTGTGTGTCCAACATAACATATAGCAATCAACTGCACATTCACATGACCCGATTTGAGAATAAGAACCAGATTTGGAAGTATGAACACTTAGGCTTGAATATGTTTTGTGAAGGGGTGGATGCCACCTACACCCCTAAACGACACCGCAGGTGGAACGGACATCGTTTGCATGTTCAACGTAACATGTCGCAACAATCTGGGCAGTTGCGAGACTTTCGGTTGGAGAATAGGACCCAAATTTGAAAGTAGGAATAATTAGTATTCAAAATGTTTCGCAAAGGGGTGGGCGCCACCAACCTCCCCACCCCCCTCAAACATCACCGTGGGCAGCATAAACACCTTATGCGTGTCCAACATAACATGTAGTAACCGACTTTCCAGTTGTATGACTCCCGGATTGAGAATAGAACCATGATTTGAAAGTGGGAACACTTAGGATTGAAAACGTGCCGTGAGGGTCCAGATGTCACTACCCTCGTCAAAGGACACCGTGGGTGACATGAACACCTCATGCGTGTCCAATGATAAGCACCCAAAACTGTACATTTTATACCTCGAATAGACGTACTTTAGTTGCTAATTCTTGGCAATATGGGTCTTATGTGCTTAAATGTTTATCTTGTAGGTCAAATGTCCGTTTGCGGTGTCAAAAGCTATATATCGAGGCAAATGCGCGTTGAATGGAGCTAAATACATTATTTCGTAACCTTACCCAAGCCTAAACCTAGCCTAAAGCTACCCTAGACCATGTGTGTTTTGTTTGTCCCTTTTTAATCTTTGGTTTGAGTCGTTTTATTTTTAGTATTTATTTTTGATTTACTTCGTATTTTCTAGTTTTTTTTTTATTTTTCTATTTTATCTTTATTAGTATAATTTTATTTTATTTTGATTTTTATTAGTTTTTAGTTTTTATTAGGATTAGATATTTTTTAGGATTTCATTTATTTTTTTAGATTTATTAGATTTTACTTTTTTTTGTAGAATTTTAGTTTTTAGTTTAATAGATTTCTATTTTTTTTAGTTTTTTTTTATGTTATTTTTAGGTGTCGAAATAAAACACACATAAACTCCCCTACACCTAAACGCACTCACACCCTACCTACATACACTTCCGTACATCTAACTAACCCCTCACTCATACCATACACTATCATACACACAAACAACTCCCTCACACCCACCATATTCCTATCCTACACACTTACCACACACAAACATTCCCCAACCCATCTTCTTCCCCAACAACTCACTCTCTCTCGTCTCAACCAAAGCTCCATTAATCTCCTACTCCACCATAACCAAACACAACCACCCTTATACCACCACCAACCTCACCAACCCTGTCCCTACTCGGAGCTTCGGCCATCGTCTTACGATCCGACGAACCCGCCGTCGACCTCCAATCACCCACCATCGCCTGCGTTCAACCCCAAGCGGCACTCCACGCACCTGAGGCAAAAACCCGATTTCCATCTCCGACTCGAAACCGGCGGCACCAATCCGACCGCCGCCGCCGACCCTTTATCGGCCAATCTTACCCTTTTCATCCTGAACCGAGTCCAATCCAACCCCTTCCCAAAACCACCAATCCATGTCCATTTGTCCTCATTACCCATTTCCCAATTTCAAACCAAACCCATTTTTCAAACCTCTAAAGCCAAATCGATCTCACCTGCCAAATGCAAACAAAAACCAAAGTCAAATCATTCAAATCCTTATTCCCAGAACACCCCCCAAACACCCACTTTACCAACTTATCCCCTTTAACCCAAAATACCCCTCAAACCAAATCCGATTTTATCCTCACCACCACACTTCTCACATAAGCTCACCTCTTACTCATGCACAGGTGTGCATAATTCCCTAGATACCCTCACCCAAATACCTTCCATATCCCATTCACACTTGTCTTCTCATTTTTAACCCCATGCTCCATTCCTACTATTTAAAGGATGGAAGGCCCCATTTGAAAAAAGGTTTTAGAATAGGAACTAAGGAGAGAGTTGTAGAGAGAGAAACACCCTTTTTTTAGTTTAGTTTTTTTAAGAATTTATTTTTATTTTATTTTTTTCTAGATTAGTGAGAAAAATAATTTAGTGAGAATCCATTTTTGAGTGTAATTGTTGATGTAATTTTTTGTTTGATCACACAAATTGGAGGAGTGTAAATTGCAAATGCAAGGATTGAAGTCCAATTTCTCTCAAAGAGATTTGGTTTGGTTGTTCTTCTCTTCTACTTTATTTTATTAGCCTTTGATTATTTGATTATCATGTATAATATGATGTTAGGATAAATCCTCTTTCAAGGAGTGGGGTGAACCCTTATTTGATGTTATTTTAATTTAATTAGTTCGATTACTTGAAAATTTCCTTTGAATGTTAATTTCGATCCCTCACCCTTAAATTTACGCCTCGAGAGAGGGTAAATGATTTTCGAGAGAAAATAGAAATTATAATTATAATACCCATTTTAGATTCGAACTAGAGATTGGAGTTTCTTAAGTGGGGTATTATTACTTGAATTTCAACTCTAAATTTATTTTCTAAGATTTACATAAATTTTAATTGATCGATCCTAGAGGGTGATTAATTAAAAGGAGTGTAGATCTATTTTCTAGAGTTGTGGGGCGTTAAACTTAATTTTCTAAAAGGTTACTATTAAAATTATATTTTCAATGGGATTTGATTTGTAAGTTTGATATTAATTTGGGAGAATTCAATTAATTAATTAGAATAGATAAAATTTGTGATGTAATCGCACTCCTTGATTGTTCTCACATTTATTTACCTCATTGATATCATATTTTAGTGTTAGACTTTATTTTACATTTTAGTTACTTTTTTTAGTTTGTAGTTTGATATTTCATTTTAGTTTAGTTTTATTTCACCTCACCTCACCTAATTGTTTTAATATTTGAAAAAGCTAAAAAAAATAGAAAAAGCAAAAGCCCCAAAATAAAATATAATTGAATTACAATTGAGTTTATCTCTAGCTTACCCCGTTGATGTGGATTGATACCCTTACTTACCTCTACACTTGAGTTTGTTATATTTTGTAGGTATTTGAGGATTTTGATTAACTTGGCTTTCATAAATTTTCTTTTTCATCAAATGGCGTCGTTGCCATTCTTGGGAGCGTGAAGCACTCGGAGCGAATTTCAACTTGTAGTTCATTTATTTTTTGCACTTTATTGTTTTTTGTACCATTTTTCTTCATTTTAGAAAGATTGTATTTGGTTTATTTTATCATTGCTTGTATTTCTGTGCATAGAGACACCTTTATTTTATTTTTCATTTTAAAAAATTATAATAATCGAAGAAAGCGTGATAGGGAAACCGGACAAGGTAGAGAGAGGGCGTCCATTGGCGAGGATTTATAAGTCTCTCTACTTTGGGTCGGTAGGACTCCCGGGGCCGACTGAGATAGGTGAAATCTGCCACCGGTTGACTCAAAATTTTTGGCACCCCACGGCCTAAAAACTATGGGAGGTATATTTCTCAAATCCTCGCGCCTCTCCTGTTAGCGAGTCAATTCTTTTGTGTGCTCTTAATTGATTTTATTCTCGCATTTATTTTCGAATGGTGTGATGAATTAATTGACTAAGACCTACACCCGATCACTCACGAGAACGGATTTCATCAGCTGACTCACTCGCTTACCAATTGTGTGCTAACCTAGCCATCATTAAATTTAAAATCAATCAACTAGGTAGCCCACTAGGAGAATATTTTTGCAAAGGCAATCACAAAGATTTCCGTGATTATTTTTTATCGCCCGCAGACTTAATTAAAATTTGACTACCCTTTCACTAAATCTAAAGATAAAAATTGGCTATGTGCTAGTTAGGAATTCTTCTTGACGTGTGTGTGTCCAATTTAATTTTTCGGTAGTCGGTTTTTAATTAGTTAGTCCAAATTTCCGAGTCCATATTTTTCCCCACCTTTTCTTCCAAAAAAATCCAAAAATATTTTCTTCCTTTTTCTTTAAAAAAAAATCCAAAAATATTTTCTTTCCTTTTGAAAATAATTTTAAAAAATAAAAAAAATATTTTCTTTCCTTTTGAAAATAATTTAAAAAAATAAAAAAAAATATTTTTCTCCACATGGCCGCAGAACTTCCTTTATGAGACTACTTTTGTCATTTTTCATTGACATGCGACACGTGTGAGAGTGATCCCGGGCCGTCTCTTTATGATATTCTTAGTGGTTTCACCTCTCTCACGAGTACCATTGGTACTCTTGACCCATCGTTGCACAAACCTCCTATTCCATCACCCTCGGTGTCAAGTGTTGACGTGTCGCGTACCTTGTCGTGAAACCATTGTTCCTATGCCAATCACTTGTCCCATGAGTGTTCGTACTTGTCATATCCCTACGAACCCACCGTGGAACCCGTGTTCATATGACACTGTTTCGGAACCCACCTCGTCCTATTATCCTGATATACCTAATCCCGAGTTGTGTGAGTACCCTAGTTATTTGTGGAGGGCTGATCACCCTTCCACGCAATACGAATCCTAGCCCGATGTTGTGGATCCTCACACGTTCCAACATTCATCATGGAAACCTTGTGCACGTGTTCATGATCAGTTCACTCACTAAACACCCTATGATTATCAACCAATTGTCCATCACGAAAGCGATCCTTTCGTGTATGATGAACTTGGCCCCACTCCACACACTTCATACGAGTAGTCTCCATATAGTCATGTCCATAGCTAGTTTTGTCCACCTCAACCACCACCACCCATCACTCCACCACCTCCATCCACCTCCGCTCTCGAGGCACTCTTGCAATAATTTATCAGCGAGCAAGAGCAAGCCACTCAAATTCAAACTCAAGCTCTCCAATGGATTTAACAAAGATTAAATGAATTGAAGTGTGCAAGAGAGTCGGACATTCCCATGGCTCCACCCATCGTTGCACCCGAGTGTGACGATGATGTGTCCTCTTGTGACACAGATTTTGAGTGTGACCAACCCTACCACCCCGAGAATCTTGAAGTTGAGACCATTCCATGGTTCGGGTCCCAAGTCGATAATTTTGTTGACTTACCTTTCATTAGTGAGCCTGATCTAATCCCACCATATCCAAATGAATCCATCATTGCGGTTCACACTCCCGTCATATCTAAAAATATAACTGAGCTTTTACCTTATGCCCCAATTGCATATGTCTATGACATGACCATATATTTTAGGTTAGCTCTGGATACGAGTGCTCACCATTTTCCCGAGATAGAATCCGTGATAGTTCCTAACTATTCGGATATGGATCATGTCCCACCATGCATGGCTCCCTTTGAGCCCGATATTTCTAGTGATTCCTCTATCTTAGATTTTGGTGCCTCGTCTTACCCATCCACCACATTCACCGATGCTACTCTTATGGAGAAGTTGACCACTCCATCTTTAGAAATTAGGCTTCCTTGTGAGTATTCATTTACTCCTCCTGATGAGTGTGTGTCTCCCACTCTTGAGTTGGATCATCTTCCTACACCATTTATCCCACCCGACCCACCCATTGTCCCTTTCACCCCACCACCTGGTTTGGATCTTGACATTACACATTTCAAGTTTCCATCTACATTTTTAGATCCTCACCTGAAACCATCCCCCACCCATGAGAGTTTTTATGTTTCTACTCTCCACCGTGACACCGAGCTTGTTACTCTATACCCACCACTCTCTTGTGGTTTTGATTTTTTCCGTGACAGCTCCGTGGCGTGTCACGGCGCGACCTTTATCATTGTCCATTCATAGAACGATCGTGTCCTTTCTGTGAGGCTCACCCCATTACAATTTTCACACCATTTCGGCTCCCTCACCAACTTGAGCACCATGCGTATAGGGCCCTAGTTGCCATCACATTTATGCTCAACAAGTCCTGCGGCCGATACCTCATAACCCTCCCCCTTACCCTAATCCCCACCTGCCCAAGGTCCACCGATGCTTTGCATCGTGTGATGCATTTTGCTATACAAGTGCATTGACCCTCTTTTGACTTTATCCAACAAGACTGACGCTTCAGTCTTGTTTGGGGTTGATTATCATCACCCATTCTTCTGCCTCCCTCTGCTTTCATCGTTCTTATCCTTAGGGTGACATTCCATCGGTTTGGCTGAAGACATTAAACTTAGCGCTACCGAGAGGCAACCTACGTTTTGGTACTAATCTCATCCTGTTTGGGGGTAGTGTTTCACATCACCCATTGCTTTACCATGTTTATAGACTCATACACATTTTTATCTTATCATTTCTTTAGGTTTCATTTTGGCTTCATATGTCCACTTCATTAGTGGTTGATTCTGGTAATCTCTTTCCTCCCTACTGCTCTCAATTTTAAAAATCATTTTACCTAACATCGAGGACGATGTTCCTTTTTGTTTGGGGGTGGGGAATTTTATCAAAATCGTACCTCTTTTAAAAAAAATTGATTTTAAAACCTGATTTTTAAAATTTTGTGCAGTTTCTTTCATCTCACTCATTGATGGGAATTTTCAATCATCCATCTTTTTAAGTCTAGGAATCGAGCTAGTGCATTTATTTTTTCTAAATAGATTATGTAATACATAACAAGGCATGTTGAACCATGAATTTTTAGACTCAACAAAAATTTGCGCACTTATCACGTCACTACGATTTAGAGTTGAGGAGTACTATAATTCTCAAGAAAACCTTAAGGATCACTAGTGGAGACTTTAGCCCATGAGATTCGTGCCTTTCACCTTTTAGAGAGTTTTACGCAATCTTCGAGTCACAAGTTGATTTAACTTCTTTTGGGTCCACACTTAAATTGTTGCATGATCTCATTATCCTTCATTAAAATTTGGCTGGATCACTGAGAACGACATCACTTTCGAGTTATGAGAAACAAGTGTCTTGAAATTTGTCCCGGTCACTAGATTTTCACCCATACACTACCCATTCACTCCACCCATTACTTTCCCATATTTCATATATATTCCCTTCGCCATCACTCCCCACTTATTTCATATATCTTCCATCATTTTGAGAAAAAGAGTGTTGATTCCAAATGTAAATGTCTTTATTGTTGGTTTGAAAAAAAAAAGAAGAGAAAAACATAAAAATAGCAAAAATAAAAAAAGAAGAAAAAAAAAGAAGAAAAAAAAAGAAAGAAAAGAAAGAGAATTTGTAGTTTGTGGTTTGTTTTTGGTAATAAAGACATTGGTTCTTCATGTATAAAAAACTCTTCTCACATATCCATCCATCATCCAAACATCCATCATACCTACCTTATCTCATTCCATATTTCCCATCATCACTTTCCCTCACCCATAAACATCCACATTTCCCCTAGATGTTCGGACAAATGAAAGTCAACGTGGTGAATAACTCGACGTTCTCAATTTATTGATTAGCATTCTTTCATGAGATTGCTTTTCTTTCTAAATTGTTTGTTCTTTCTTATATGTGTATGAGACGTTTTAACTTGCTTACATTTACTCACCTCCTCACACACAAGGGCGATACACTAGACCTAATCTCGAGACTTCGTTTGAGAGAGTTACATCTAGTGAGATTTGATGTTGAAGCGTTGATTCCGAAAAGGCAATCTAGGAATTACTCTTGTGATACTCGACCCATTTTGACTGATTCACACCACACACGTTGAGTTCTAGGAAGGATATGCCTTGTGTATTTACTTAGCTAAATTTTTTACGCTTCTAGCTTGTATTTCTCAAATTATTTCTCATGTGATGGATTGTGCGACTATTCTATGTCTAATAAGAGATTTACTGCATTTCAATAAATCTTTGCAAATAAGAATTTTGTCAGTATATTCCCTGCAAACCCTCACGAGACACAACTCGTCCTGTAGGGAAACTTATAGGTTTAAAGGCTAGTTGCACATGCTAAGTGCAATCGCAAGTGGCCGCGAAAGTGGTACACTTTTGGTTTCTTATCTTTCTCTTTCTCTCTATCTTATTGCTCGAGGACTAGCAACGCTCTGTTTGGGGATGGTGTGATAAACATCCAAAACTGTACATTTTATACCCTGAACAAACGTACTTTAGTTGCTAATAGGGTTCTTATGTGCTTAAATGTTTATCTTGTAGGTCAAATGTCCGTTTGCGGTGTCAAAAGCTATATAGAGAGGAAAATGCACGTTGAATGGAGCTAAATACCTTATCCTGTAACCTTACCCGAGTCTAAACCTAGTCTAAACCTACCCCAGATCCTGTGTGTTTTGTTTGTCCCTTTTAAATTTTTAGTTTGAGTCATTTTATTTTTAGTATTTATTTTTTATTTATTTAGTATTTTCTAGGTTTTGTTTTTATTTTTCTATTTTATCTTTATTAGTATAATTTTATTTTATTTTGATTTTGATTTTATTTTTGTTTTTATTAGGATTAAATTTTTTTTAGGATTTCATTTGTTTTTTAGTTTTATTAGATTTTACATTTTTGTAGAATTTTAGTTTTTAGTTTAATAGATTTCTATTTTTTTTATTTTAATTTATTTCTTTTTTTTAGTTTTATTTTTAATTTGAGTATTTATTTTATTATTAGAAGTATAATTTTTATTTTTTTCTTTTTATTTTTATTAGTTTTAATTTTTTATGTTATTTTTAGTTGTCCAAATAAAACACACACATAAACTCCCCTACACCTAAACCCACTCACACGCTACCTACATACACTCACCTACATCTAACTAACCCCTCACTCATACCATACACTATCATACACACAAACACCTCCCTCGCACCCATCATATTCCTGTCCCACACACTCATCACACACAAACATTTCCCAACCCATCTTCTTCCCCAACAACTCACTTTCTCTCCTCTCAACCGAAACTCCATTCATCTCCTACTCCAGCATAACCAAACACAACCACCCTTACACCACCACCAACCACACCAGCCCCTTCCCTATCCGGAGCTCCGGCCAGCATCCTACGGTCCGACGAACCTGTCGCCGACCTCCGATCACCCACCAATGCCTGCGTTCAACCCCAAGCGACACTCCACGCACCTCAGGCCAAAACCCGATTTCCATCTTCGGCCCGAAATCGACGGCACCAATAGGACCGCCGCCGATGACCCTTTGATGGCCAACCTTACCCTTTTCGGCCTGACCCGAGTCCGATCCAACCCCTTCCCGAAACCACCAACCCATGTCCATTTGTCCTCATTACCCATTTCCTGATTTCAAGCCAAACCCAGTTCCCAAACCTCCAAATTCAAATCGATCTCACCTGCCAAATGCAAACCAAAACTAAAGTCAAACCATTCAAACCCTTATTCCCAGAACACCCCCCAAACACCCACTTTACTAACTTATCCCCTTTTACCAAAAATACCCCTCAAACCAAATCGGATTTTATACTCACCACCACACTTCCCACATGACCTCACCTCTTACCAATGAACATGTGTGCATAATTCCCTAGATACCCTCACCCTAATACCTTCCATATCCAATACACCCTTGTCTTCTCATTTTTTTCACCCATACTCCATGCCTACTATTTAAAGGATGGAAGACCCCATTTGAAAAAAGGTTTTAGAATAGGAATTAGGGAGAGAATTGTAGAGAGAGAAACACCCTTTTTTTAGTTTAGTTTTTTTAGAATTTATTTTTATTTTATTTTTTTCTAGATTAGTGAGAAAAATACTTTAGTGACAATCCATTTTTGAGTGTAATTGTTGATGTAATTTTGGTTTGATCACACAAATTGGATGGATGTAAATTGCAAATTCAAGGATTGAAGTTCAATTTCACTCAAAGAGATTTGTTTTGATTGTTCTTCTCTTCTACTTTATTTTATTAGCCTTTGATTATTTGATTATCATGTATAATATGATGTTAGGCTAAACCCCCTTTCAAGGGGTGGGGTGAACCCTTATTTGATGTTATTTTAATTTAATTAGTTTCATTACTTGAAAATTCTATTTGAATGTTAATTTTGATCCCTCACCCTTAAAATTATGCCTCGAGAGAGTGTAAATGATTTTCGAGAGAAAATCGAAATTCTAGTTATAATACCCATTTTAGATTCGAACTAGAGATAGGGGTTTCTTAAGTGGGGTATTATTACTTGAATTTCAACTCTAAATTTATTTTCTAATATTTACATAAATTTTAATTGATCGATCCTAGCGGGTGATTAATTAAAAGGAGTGTAGATCTATTTTCTAGAGTTGCGGGATGTTAAACTTAATTTTCTAAAAGGTTACTATTAAAATTACATTTGCAATGAGAGTTGATTTGTAACTTTGATATTAATTTGGGAGAATTCAATTAATTAAATTAATTAATTAGAATAGCTAAAATTTGTGGTGTAATCCCACTCCTTGATTGTTCTCACATTTATTTACCTCATTTATCTCTTATTTTAGTGTTAGACTTTATTTTCCATTTTAGTTACTTTTTTTAGTTTGTAATTTGATATTTCATTTTAGTTTAGTGTTATTTCACCTCACCTCACCTAATTGTTTTAATATTTGAAAAAGCTAAAAAAAATAGAAAAAGCAAAAGACCAAAAATAAAATATAATTGAATTACAATTGAGTTTGTCTCTAGCTTACCCCATTGATGTGGATTGATACCCTTACTTACCTCTACACTTGAGTTTGTTATATTTTGTAGTATTTGAGGATTTTGATTAACTTGGCTTTCAACAACGACACCCAAAAAACAATTTATCATCCAACGTAACACGTAGTAACCGTCTGCATAGCCGTGGGACCCCCGTCTTGAGAATAGGACCCGAATTTGAAAGTAGGAACACTTAGACTTGAAAATGATCCGCAAGGGGGTGGTCGCACCACTGTATCAGAAACACCTCGTCCGTGTCCAACGTAACATGTAGCAATCGTCTACATAGTTGTGGGACTCCAGGATTGAGAATAGGAATCGGATTTAAAATTAGGAACACTTAGGCTTGAAAACATTCTGCGAGGGGGCGGGCGTCACCAACCCCAAGCTCCCCACCCAAATGGCACCGCGGGTGGGATGAACACCTCATGCACATTCAGCATAACACATAGCAACCACCCGCGAATTTTTGGGACTCCTGGTTTAAGAATAGGACCAATGTTTGTAATTTGGAACACATAGGAATGAAAATGTGCCACGAGGGGGCATACGCCACCCCCTCGAAATGGCACCGCATGCAGCACGATCACCTCGTGCTCATACCATGTAACACGTAGTAACTTTTCGCTCAAATGCGATAATCCTGGTTTGATAATAGGACCCAAATTTTAAAGTGGGAATACTTAGGCCTGAAAATGTGCCATGAGGGGGTAGATGCCACCCCCCAAACGACACTGCGGGCGACACGAATACCTCACGTGTGTCCAACATAACACATAGCAACCGACCATGCAGTCGAGGGACTCCCGATTTGAGAATAGGATCCAGATTTGAAATTAGGAACACCTAGGCTTGAAAACGTCCTTTGAGGGGGAGAACGTCACCAAACCCCCTCAAATGGCACCGCGGATGACGCAAAAACCTCTTGTGCATCCAACGTAACACTTAGTAATCAGTCGAGTAGTTACGAGACTCTTTGTTTGAGAATTGGAAACATATTTGAAATAAGTAACACATAGGACACCACCCATATGCAACCTCCCAATTGGCAATGTGAGCATCATGAACACCTTGTGCTCTTCCAATGTAACATGTTGCAATTGGACACGCAGATGCAAGACTCACTGTTTGATCATATGACCTGGATTAAAATTTAAGAACATTTAGGCTTAAAAACGTGCCAAGAGGGGTGGGCTCCAAAAACCCCCCATCCCTTCAAATGGAACCACATGTATCATAAATACCTCGTGCGCATCCAACGTAACACGTTACAATTGGCCTTGTAGTCGTGGGACTCTCGGTATGAGAATATGATCAATATTTGATAGTGGGAATACTTAGTCTTAAAGACGTGCCGTGAGGGGGAGAACACCACCTACCGACACTAAACGGCACCGCGGGTGACATGAACACCTTATACACTTCCAACGTAGCACATAAAAATCATCTATGCAGTCGCATCCCTGTTTGAGAATATGACTCAGATTTGAAAGTAAGAACACTTAGGGTTGAAAATACGGCGTGAGGGGGCGGACTCTCCTCGCCAAATGGCACCACGGGTGGCACGAACTCCTCGTGTGCGTCCAACATAACACGTAGCAATTGACGACTTAGTCGTGGGACTTTCGATTTGAGAATAGGACCCAAATTTGAATGTAGGAATAATTAGGCTTGAAGACGTGGCGCGATGGGGCGAATGCCACCCCCAGAATGCAATCATGGGTGGCACGAATACCTTGTGCATATTTAAGTAGCACATTGTAATCAGTCGCACAGTCGTGGGACTCCCAGTTCAAAAATAGGACCCAAATTTTAAACTAATACAATTAGGCTTGAAAACATGTCACAAGGTGGTGGACGCCTCCAACCACCCTCCAAACAACACCATGGGCAGCACGAACACCTTGTACATGTCCAACATAATGTGTAGTAACGCGCCGCATAGTCACAGGACTCCCCACTTGAGAATAGGACCCAAATTTAGCAGTACATACACTTGAGCTTGAAAATATATCGCGGGTGTGCAAATGCCACCAAACCCACAAACAACACCACAGGCAGCACGAACACATCCAGCGCATTCATCGTAACACATAGAAACTGGCCATACAGTCGGGAGACTCCTGGTTTGAGAATAGGACCCATATATGACGTAGGAACACTTAGGCTTGAAAACGTAGTGCGAGGGAGAGGATTTCACTACCCCCCCCCCCCCCCAAACATCACTGCAGGTGGCATGAACACCTGCAAATTCGATGTAACACGTATCAACTAGGTGAATAGTTATGGGACTCCTTATTTGAGAATAGGACCCAAATTTAAAAGTATGAACACTTAGGCTTGAAAATGTGCTGCTAGGGGGCGGACGCCACTAACCCTCCAAACGGTACCACGGGCAGCACGAACACCTCGTTCATCCATCATAACACGTAGCAACTAGATGCACAATAGCGGGACTCCAAGTTAGAGAATAAAACCCTGATTTGAAAGTAGTAACACCTACGATTGAAAACGTACCGCGAGGGGGCGAATGCCAAAAGCCCTCCCCTCATCAAAATGGCACCGTTGGTGGCACAAATAACTCGTGTGCATCCAACGTAACATGTAACAATCGACTATGTAGTCGAAAAACTCCGGTTTTGCGAATAGGACTCGAATTTGAATGTAGGAACACTTAATCTTAAAAACGTGGCATGATGGGGGGAATGCCACCCCCCAAATGGAACCGCATGCAGTGTGAACATATCATGTGTGTCTAATGTAACACGCAGTAATCGGCTTCACAGTCGCGGGACTCCCGGTTTGAGAATATGACCAAAATTTAAAAGTAGAAACACTTAGGCTTGAAAACATGCCACAAGGGGGAAGAGGCCACCAATCCCCTCTAAACGGCACCTCGGGCAACACAAACACCTTATGTGTGTACAATGTAACCCTTAGTAACCAGTCGCACAGTCGCGGACTCCCTATTCGACAATAGGACCCAAATTTGAAAGTAGGAGTAACAAGGCTTGAAAATGTTCCATGAGGGGGCGGACGTCACCAACCCCCCAAATGGCACCACGAGCGGCATGAACACCTCATGAGTATCCAACATAACACGTAGAAACCAGCTGCGTAGTCGTGCGACTCCCAGATTTGAAAGTAGGCATGTTTGGGCTTGAATATGTAGAGCGAGGGAGTAGACCCCACTACCCACTACCCCCTCACCCCCCCCCCCCCCAAACATCACCATGGGCGGCATAAACACCTCATGCACATCCAATGTAACACATATCAACTGGTTGCATATTCACGGGATGCCCTATTTTATAATAGGACCCAAATTTAAAAGTAAGAACACTTAGGCTTAAAAATGTGTCGTGAGAGTGAAGACGCCACCAACCCCCCAGACGATACCACGTGTGGCACGAGCACCTCGTACGAATCCATAGTAACACGTAACAATCGCTCGTGCAGTCGCGAGACTTTTAGTTAGGGAATAGGACCCGAATTTGAATGTAGGAACACTTATGCTTGAAAACGTGTCGCGAGGGGGAGGATGCCACCAACCTTCCCCTACCCAAAACGGCAGCGCGGGTGGAACGAATAGCTCGTGTGTGTCCAACATAACATGTAGCATTAAAACACGCACTCGTGGGACTCCCAATTTTAGAATGTGACTTGGATTTGAATGTAGGAACACTTAGGCTTAAAAACTTGGTGCAAGGGGGCGAACGCCACAAACCATCTCAAACGTCACCGCAGACAGCATGAACACCTTGTGTGTGCTCAACGTTACACGTAGTAACCAGTCGCACGATCACAAGGCTTCCTATTTGAGAATAGGACATAAATTTAAAAGTAGGAATGGATAGGCGTGAAAATGTGCCGTGAGGGGGCGAATGCTACCAACCCCCCAAACAAAACTGTGGGCAACATGAACACCTCCTGCTCGTCCAACGTAACACGTATCAATCGTCTGTGAAGTCGTGGGACTCCCAATTTGAGAATAGGATCTATATTTGAAAGTAGGAAAGATTAGGCTTGAGAACGTAGCATCAGGGAGCGAACGCCACTACCCCCAGCCGCTAAACATCACCGTGGGAGGCATGAAAACCTCATGACATCCATTATAACTTATATCAACTGGATGCACCATCACATGACTCCTTTAATGGGAATATGATCCAAATTTAAAAGAAGGAAAAATTAGGCTTCAAAATGTACCGTGAGTGGGCAGATGCCACCAACCCCCCAAACAGCACTGCGGGTGGCTTGAACACCTCGTGCGCATTCATGGTAACACGTAAAAATTGGCCACATAGTCATGAGACTCGGAGTTAGATAATTGGAACCAAATTTGAAAGTAGAAACTTGTGCTCTAAAATGTTTCGAGAGGGGGTGGATGCGACGAATCCTCCCCCAAAACGGCCCCACGGGTGGCACAAACAGCACGTGTGCATCCAACGTAACACGTAGCAACTGCCCATGAAGTCGTGGGACTCCCAATTTAAGAATAGGGCCCAAATTTGAAAGTGGGAACACTTAGTCTTGAAAATGTGGTGTGATGGGGTGGACGCCACCAAACCCACCCAAATGGAACTGCAGACAACACGAACCCTTTGTGTGTATCAAACGTAACATGAAGCAATCGCCCGCCCAGTCGTCGACATCCTGATTTTAGAATAGGATCCAGATTTGAAAGTAGGAACACTTAGTCTTGAAAACATGCCACAAGGGGCCGAATGCCACCAACCCCCTTCAATCGTCATCGTGGGCAGAGCGAACCCCTTATGCGTGTCCAATGTAGCATGTAGTAACTAGCCGTGAAGTCACGGTACTCCTCGTTTAATATTATGACAAAAATTTTAAAGTAGGAACACTTAGGTTTAAAAACGGGTCGTAAGGGGAGGAAGCCAACAACCTCAGAAATGGCACTACGGGCGACACGAACACCTCCTATGCATCCAACATAACAGGTAGCAATCGGTTGTGCATTCGAATGTATGAATGCTTAGGCTTGAAAATGTAGTGCGAGGGAGAGGACACCACTAACCCCACCCCCCAAAACATCACCGCGGGCAGCATGAACACCTCAGGCGCGTCCAATGTAACACATATCAACTGGTTGCCCAAGAAGGGACTCCCTATTTGAGAATAGGACCCAAATTTAAAAGTAAGAACACTTAGTCTTGGAAATGTGCCGTGAGGGAGCGGACACCACTAACACCCAAAACGGCATCGCGGGAGGGATGAACACCTCGTTCACATCCATAGTAACATGTGGCAATTGACTGCGCAGTCGTGAGACTCTCGGTTAGAGAATAGGACCTGAATTTGAATGTTGGAACACTTATTATTGAAAATGTGCCATAAGGGGGTGGATGCCACCATCCCCACCACAAAAAGACTCCGCGGGTGGCACAAACAACTCATGTGCAGCCAACACAACACGTAGAAACAGTCCATGCAGCTGCAAGACTCTCAATTTGAGAATAGGACCCGAGTTTGAAAGTAGGAATGCTTGGGCTTGAAAATGTGGCGTGACAGGACGAATGCCATGAAACTCGCCACCCAAATGGCATCACAGATGGCACAAACACTTCGTGCACGTCTAATGTAACAAAAAGTAACCATCCAAGCTGTCACGGGACTCTCAATTTCAGAATAGGACCCAAATTTAAAAGTTGGAACACTTACGCTTGAAAACAAGCATGAGGGGGAAAATGAAACTAAGAGAGTGCTACAACGGAATAAATGCGACTTCTCAAGAAAATCAATTTTAATTATGTGTCAACCAAACCGGTTTTAATTAAATCCAAGTTTTAATTCAGTCATGACACATACATCTAAGTTATATGAATTCATTAAGCAATAGACATGCAAAGGAAATCAAATTTCAGGAAAAATCCCCCACTGGGGCAAAACCTTTTATTTCACTATAATTAGTAAATCACAAATTACAATGGTTATAATGAAATAGATTTTTGGCACACGAATACCCTCAGGTGTCGGTCAGTGTCATTAGTAATGGATCCACACGCAGTAAACCCATAAGAACTGCAGTCTTATCGTCATCTCAGGAATACCGCAACACTCCTTATGAACCTCAGTAAAAATCAGCAAAGAACCTTCATGCAGCAAGATCCTCACTGACACACAGCCATAAACTTCATAGCGACTCACTCCACAATAGCACGCAGCTCTTGATTGTAGAGATCTCCCCACAAAGCATGAACAAAAGCAAAGTAATGTTCTTAGGTTCCACAAAACAACTCACACAAAAGTACTTGGGATTTTGTGAATTGTAAAATAAGAGATTGAACTCTTAAAATGTTGGAGAATAAACCAAAAACACTCAAACCAGTGTTTCTCCATGTGAAATTTAGTAGCCTGACACCCTTTGAATAATAAAACTCAAGGCGATGACGTGTCAAGGCAAAACACCTTCTCGTTCGAACGACAGACGACGTCGTTTGAGCGACACTCTATCTGGTTCGAACGAGATGTGACGTCCTTTGAACAAAATTCACTGATCCTCTTAAAAAATCTTTTAAATATTAAATAACGTAGAATCCTTAAAAACCAAAACTGTTTATGGGATAAGAAGCATTTATCCAAAACTTTTATGATTAAAATCATTTAAAATTATTTCAAAAATCATTTAACTTTTATAAAAATATCCCAACACTTTTAATTTAAAATGTAAATGGAAATTAAACACATTTTAACCAAATTCATCCTTGTTGGTCTTGAATGTTGAAGAAGCTTGATAATCAGATCCGTCTCGAAGCTTGTACGATCTTGAATTTTTTTCGACGGTGTATCGTTATACTACATACTAAATTGATACCGAACATTTATAATATCATGTTCTTACAAATCTCCCTCTATGTCTATGCTGGTACAAAATAAAAATATCCAACTTATCAAATGAGAATGTCTATACAAATCTAATACTCTCCCATGACCCCAAAAGTTAAAAGGTAATAAAAATGCAAGTTTTTCAAATTTTTCTTCCAAAGTCTTCAACATCATATCGGTTTTTCTCATCAGGATGTGCAATTCAGTAATCATCAATTCTTTGTACCTACACACCTGAGACAAAGCAAATATCTTCGTGATGCATCGAGATTGAAATGACATAAGAATAAATTAATCAATATAATCAAATCTCCCACATAATGCAAAACTCCCCCATAATTCGTTCTCTCCCTTTTTACATGACCGAAATAGACAAGGAAAGAATAAACACAATAAATCATGGAGTTGTCATGACAAGTAAGTGCAAATATGGATCAAACTACGTGCATGTGTAGGAAATACTCAAAATATCCACAAACTATTTTTGACTTTTAAAATTTTTCATATAAAAAAGCAAACACGATGTTACAAAATTCACACACCATGAATTTTTTAAGATAACCAAATCGGGGTTATGGAATGAATGTGTGTGAACAAATTCAATAGGTAATAAAACTCAATCAAGCATATGTACACGATGCATAGTGTACTCCTGTCGAATGAACATCAAAATCATCCTTAGGTGTAAAGTTGTTGAATTTAGATGATATCGACTAAATCAAATCAACAAATCAAAGCCTATGGGATTTTCACACGAATAACGTCCAAAACTATTTTAGTGCCGTTTAGAGAATGTTTCAAAGGATTTTCAAACCCATTGATTACTTTCCAACCAAACTCCCTCATATATAATAAGACAATTTTTATATCTAATGAGGTACTAAATTCTTAACTTAGAGAAAACCTATTGGCCCAAATTTTGGCATATTTCATCTTTTATTGCCATTCAATTCATTCGGGGCTCTTTTTAAACCTCATTGGACCCCGGATAATTTTCAATTCCTCACTTTTTTAGGTCCTAAATAAATTTCTCAAGTGAAATGGTTTTTACATGCACTACTTTCATTAGTCTCTTATTATTGCACTTGGTTTTATTTTAAGGACAGGATTGAGATGAAAACATTCGACCAATATGTGACAGACAAGTACAATAATCAAAAAAATTCATGCACGTGTACTGTAAAGGACAAATGAGTCAATCATGTAGGAAGTATCAACTAATAACACCTCAATGACTCCAAACATTATAAAACACATGAATGGCATGATATATTGTCTCAAAACACTATCAAATAGATACATGGATAAATGGAATTAAATTGTGATTTGGTCATCCTAAGTGTTAATTCATATAAGGTGAAAACAAAATACAAAACACTTTTTGACTTTTTCAAAAATTTTCAAAATTGAAAATCTTTTTTTTTTAAATATATGGCAAATGTAGTACAATCAGCAGCATGCGTAATATCATCATGAAAGTCATACTATGCTAGCAACCATAAATCAAACAAATGAATCATCAGTCAAAGCAGGTGTGACTAAATGAAAATATGCGGAGTTATCAATTAAGCATGAATATCACAAGTAACTGCATATAAACTATTCCAAAAGCAACCAACAGTACCAATAATGTAACTAATGAACTCAGGGTACTGCAACAAAAGAGAAAAAAAAATCTCCAAAGGTCGCTCGAATGAGACAGCCTATCGTTCAAACGATAAGGCATCTCGTGAGAAGTGTTTCGTGTGACATAAAATCTTGTTCGAAGGAGATATCAAATTTTCACAGAATGCCTAAAATGTCATGCAGTGTTGCCTAGTGAAAAAAAAAATTCCAGAAAAGGATGCGTGAAAGATGCTAACGAATTCAAAATAGTAGCTAGCATAAGAAAAATCAATTTAAACTACAACAAAGTGATTCATAAAACTAGTATGAATATATCATTAGGCACAACTAGTGTATGAAAAACATCAACACAATCAACCAAAATATCTCACATGGGGTGAAGCACGTACAAGCAAACGAGAGTCATGAGCAATTGGAACATAACCTCTAAATCCGATTTCCTAACCCAAATCAATGTGTAATGAGGTATGGGGGTTTTAGGAATCGGTGTGACTCTCTCTTTAAACTTCCTAGGTCCATTCAAAAGTTTGTAGCAGAAACGCCTAAGATGACCTTGCTTATTGCAATGTGTGCAAGTGTAAATTGACGGTGAATCTTACCTAACGGTGGTACTCTCCTTAAATTCCTAGGTGCCTCTTACTTGACAACCCTACGTGTGTCTCTCCTAAGAACCTTAGGAGGCTCTCTTACATGTGTGGGGTTGACTTTGGGAATGGGTGCGACACTCTCACCGAAACCTATAGCACCCTTATCCTCCTTAATTTGGATTGTACCTAAAATTTTATCTAACTTTTCGGACCGAGACTCCAAATAAAATTTCACCTTGCTTGATTATTTAAAATTCTTCTCAAGCTCACCTATCCTTGACTGGAGTAAGCACCTAGAATTCTCAAACTCAAGAAGCTAATTTTTCATAGTCTCCATAACCCCTCAAAGACTATATCTCTCTCCCTCGACACATCATAGCTTCTCTTTCAAAAGTTTCTCTCGTGCCCTAAGTTCTTTAACTAAAACATCATTATCATTTTTAAAGGCACTCTCTTGCAATTGAGCTTTCAATTTCAATTTTTTTTCTTTATTTTCAAAGCTTTAGCATAAAGTTCATTGAAAGTCGTTTGCAAGTAACGCTCATCCTCACTCCATTCACCCCCACTATCATCACTAATCACACCGGTGGTAAGCTCTCGCCGAAAAGTGAAAAAAACTTCTTCTTTCAAATCACTATCACTATGGCTAGAAACATGAGATGAAGGTTTATTCAATTTCTTTCTTAAATTTATGGGACACTCTTCTATCCAGTGACCAATTCCCTCACATCCCGAACACCGCTCAGAATAGTTTTCAATAGAAGATATTAACCATGAGTTCGTGTGAACTTTTCAATTAGACTTTTCAAACAGTTGACATCGAAAATAATCAAAACCTCCAAAAGCCATTTTTTAGAAAAACAACTTCAAACACAATTTTTTTAAAAACAGGATCAAACACGATAATTTAGCGATACCCCCCTATACCAATTTGAGAGAGTGCTACAGCAGAATAAATGCAACTTCTCAAATAAATTAATTTTAAATGGGTGCCAACCAAACCAGTTTTAGTGAAACCCAAGCTTTAGTTCTATCCTAACACATGCATCTAAGTGATATAAATTCATAAAGCAATAGACAACAAAGGAAACTAAGTTTCAGGAAAAATCCCCCACTCGGGAAAAACCTTTATTTCACTATAATTAGTAAATCCTAACTTACAATGGTTATAATGAAATAGATTTTTGACATACGAATACCCTTAGGTGTTAGTGTCATGAACAATGGATCCACACGCAGCAAACCCACAAGAACCACAGTCCTATCGTTAGCCCAAGAATACCGCAGTACTCCCTATGAACCCCAGTCCAAATAAGCAAAGAACCTTCACGTAGCAAGATCCTCAATGACACACAGTTATAAACTTCGTAGCGACTTACTCCACAATAGCACATAGCTCTCGGTTGTAGAGATCTCTCCACAAAGTATGAACAAAAGCCAAGTAATGTTCTCGGGTTCCACAAAACAACTCACACAAAGGTACTTGGGATTTTTTGAATTGTAAAACAAGAGATTGAACTCTTAAAATGTTAGAGAATAAACAAAAACACTCAAACTCATATTCTGTTTAAAACCAGTGTGTCTTCACGCGAAATCCAGTAGCCTGCACCCTTTAAATATTACAATTCAAGGCGGTGACGTGTCAAGGAAAAACACCTTCTCCTTCGAACGACAGACGACGTCCTTCGAGTGACACCCCATCTCGTTCGAATGAGATGTGATGTCGTTTAAAAGACAGTCACTGATCCTCTTAAAAAATCTTTTAAATATTAAATAACTTTGAATCTTTAAAAACCAAAAATGTTTACGAGATCAGGAGCATTTATCCAAAAATTTTATGATTAAAATCATTTAAACTTTTATAAAAATATCCCAACACTTTTAATGTAAATGGAACTTAAACACATTTGACCAAATTCATCCTTGTTGAGATTGAATGTTGAAGAAGCTTGATAATCGGATTCGTCTCGATGCTTGTAAGACCTTGAACGTTCTTCGACGGTGTATTGGTATACGACACACTAAGTTGATAACGGGAATTTATAATATCATGTCCTTATAGAAACCATCCCCCTAAAAAATGGTATTGAGGGTGGCACGAATACCTCGAGTGTGTCCAATGTAACACTTAGTTGTGGGACTCCCAATTTGAGAATAAAACCCGAATTGGAATGTAGGAACACTTAGGATTGAAAACGTGGTACAAGGGGGAAGATGCATCACCTAAATAGCACTGCAGTGGCACAAATGCCTCAGGCATGTCCAACATAATACGTATAAACGGTTTGTATAGTTGCGGAACTCAAAATTTGGGAATAGAACCCTGATTTGTAAGTAAGAACACTTAGGGTTGAAAACATGCGGCGAGAGGGCAGACGCCACAAATTCCCCAAACTGCACCGCGGGCGGGACGAACACCTTGTATAGGTTGTCAATGGATCGGATTTTATTTGAATTTGAATCCGAATCTGAATCCAATCCATTTAAGCGGACATGGATCATGCCTAAAATTCGATTATCCGATTACCCTATTACCCATTTATTAAATGGACCAGATTTGGATTTATACACTCCGATCCAATTAATATTTTTAATATATATATATATATATATATATATATATAAGTTATGTAAATATATTTTCAATTAGTATATACTGTATTTAATAATATTATAAAGATATATTTTAAATATTTATTATAATAGTTCATTATTTTCATTATCTGCTTTTTTGGAACATGTAGCAACCGTCCGCATCGTCATGGGACTCTCGATTTAAGAATCGGAATTGAATTTGAAAGAAGGATCACTTAGGCATGAAAACGTTCCCTGAGGGGGAGAACGCCACCAACCCCCACCACCCCAAAATAACAAAGCAAGTGGCACTAACACCTTGTGTGCACATCAACGTATCACGTATCAATTGTCCTCGCAGTCACGGGACTCCCTATTTGAGAATAGGACCCGAATTTACAACTAGGAATACTTAGGCTTGAGAATGTGCTATGAGTGGGCGAGCTTCACCAATCCCCAAATGGAATGGCAAGCGACACGAACACCTCCTGCATGTCCAACGTAACACGTAGCAACCGGTCACGAGACTCCCGATTTAAGAATTTGACTCGAATTTGAAAGTACGAACACTTAGGCTTGAAAATGTGCCAAGAGAGGGCGGATGCCGCTACCCCCAAAACATCACCATGAGTGGCACGAGCACCTCGTGCCCGTACAATGTACCTAACAACTGGCCACACAGTTGTGGGACTCACGATTTGAGAATAAGACAAGGATTTGAAAGTAGAAACACTTTGTCTTTAAAACGTGCCACGAGGGCGCGGACGCAACCAACCCCCTAAATGGAACTGCGGGTGACATGAACACCTGGTGTGTATCCATAGTAATATGTAGCAACCGACCGCACAGTCGTGGGACTCCCGATTAGATAATAGGAATCGTATTTATAAATAGGAACACTTAGGCTTGAAACGTTCCGCGAAGGGGTGGACGCCACCAACCCCTCCAAATGGAACCGTGGGTGGCTTGAACAATTCTTACACGTCCATTGTAGTATATAGAAATCGATTGCACAGTCGCGGGACTCTTGGTTTGAGAATAGAATCCATATTTGAAAATAGGAACACTTGTAATTGAAAGTGTGCCGTGAGGGGGCAGATCCCACCAACCTCCTCCAAACAACACCATGAGAAACAAGAACACCTTATGTGCATCAAACGTAAAACTTAGCAATCGATCGTGAAGTCACAATACTCTTGATTTGAGAATAGGATATGATTTTGAAAGTAGGAACACAGAGTCTTGAAATCATGTCATGAGGGTGCAAACGACATTAACTCCATAAATGGCACCGTGGGAGGCAAAAACACCACGTGCGCGTCCAATGTAAAATGTAGTAATTGTCTGCGCAGTCGAGGGACTTTAGATTTGAGAATTGGACCCAAATTTCAAAGTAAGAATAATAAGGCTTGAAAACATGTCGCGAGGGTGAAGACGCCAGTAAGAACTCTCCAAACGGCACCATAGGCAACACAAACGCCTTATGTTCACCCAACGGACACTTAGCAATGTCACACTATTGCAGGACTCCTGGTTGGAGAATAGGTCCCGAATTTGAAAGTGTAATGGGGTAAAAGTCAACAATTCCTACCCCCAGATGGTACCACGGGTGGCACGAACATCTTGTGTGCATCAAACTTCACACGTTGCAATCGGCATTACAAATGTGGGACTCCCCATTTAAGAATAGAACCCATATTTAAAAGTACGAACACTTAGGCTTTAAAACACTCCACGAGAGGACCGATGCCACCAACCTACCCCCAAACGGCACTATGGAAGCCTGAACAACTTGTGCACATCCAATGTAACACTTAGCAACCGGATGCACAGTCGCGAGACAACCGATATGAGGAGGGAACCCGAATTTAAAAGTAGGAACACTAAGGCTTGAAGACATACTATGAGGGGTGGACTCCACTACCCCTTTAAATAGAACCATGGGTAGTAGTACACCTCGTGCGTGTTTAATATAATACTTGGCAACCAAGCACGCAGTCGTGGGACTCCCAGTTTAATAATAGGACCCAGATTTGTAAGTTGGAAAACTTAGGCTTGGAAACGTGTCATTAGGGGGCAGTTACCACACCCCCAATGGCACTGCAGGTGTCATGAACACATCTTGAGCATCCAATGTAAAACGTAATAACTGACCACAGTTATAAGACTCCCTGTTTGAGAATAGGTCACGGATTGAAATTATGAGCATTTAGGGTTTGAAACGTACCGTAAGGGGGTGGACGCCGCCAACCACCCAACAAATAGCACTATAGGAAGTACAAACACCTCTTGCACGTCTAACGTAATGCGTAGCAACTGTCCACCTAGTCGCGGGACTCTCGGTTTGAGAATAGGACGCAAATTTTAAAGTAGGCACACATAGGCTTAAAAACGTGTTGTGAGGGTACGAATGCCACCAACCCTCCCTAAAAGGCACCATTGCTGGCATAAAAACCTCGTGCACATCCAACATAACACGTAGCAACCAGTTATGTAGTTGCAGGACTCCTTCTTTGAGAATAGGGCCCTAATTTAAAAAAATAAACACTTGGGCTTAAAAACTTGTTGTGAGAATCGGGATGCCACCCCTGCTAAACGGCACTCTAGGCGGCATAAACACCTTGTGCATGTCCAACGTAACACGTTGAAACTATTAACAGAGATGCGGGACTCCCAATTTAAGAATATGACTCGAATTTGAATGTAGGATCACTTAGGGTAAAAAAGGTGCCATGAGGGGGCAGATGCAATAAACCCCACAAACGACACCGTGGGAAGCACGATCATCTCGTGCACATCCAATATAATACGTAGTAAGTGGCCTCATAGTCGCGGGACTCCTAGTTTGAGAATAGGAACGAAATTTGAAAGTATGAACACCCAGGCTAGAAAACGTGTAGCAAGGGGGCAGATGCCATTACTCGACCCAAACAACACCATGTGCATCACGAAAACCTCATATGTGTCCAGTATAACACGTAGTATCTGTTCATGCAATTGCGGTACTCTTGGATTGAGAATAGGACCCAAATTTGAGAGTAGGCACAATTTGGATTAAAAATGTTCTCGGAGGGGGCAGATGCTACCAACCCCCTCCAAACGGCACCGTGAGCAACACGAACACCTTGTATGTGTCCAACGTAACACATAGTAATAGACCATGCAGTCGCGATATTTTTTATCTGAGAATAGGACCCAAATTTGAAACTAGGAACACTTAGGCTTGAAAAGGTTCCATGTGGAGGTGGACCCCACCAAGCCCCCCACCCAAATGTCACCGCGGGCTGCACAACACCTCGTGCATGTCCAATAAAACATATAGCAATCGGTCGTGTAGTCGCGGGACTCCATATTTGAGTGTACGACTCGAATTTGAAAGTAGGAACACCTAATCTTGAAATTGTGTTGTGTGGGGGCGGACGCCCCTCCCCCCCCCAAAAAAAAAAAAAAAACCACCGCGAGCAACACGAACACATCGTGCATTTTTAGTGTAGCACATAGAAACTATCAACGTACTCGTGGGACTGCCAATTTGAGAATATGACTCAAATTTGTAAGAAGGAATGCTTAGGCCTGATTGCATGTCGCTAGGGGGCATATGCCAATAACTCCTCTTCCTAAAATGGCACCACGAGCAGCACACACTGCTCGTATGTGTCCAACATAACACATTTCAACCGACCGCATGGATGCGGGACTCCTGGAATGAGAATAGGGCCTAGATTTGAAAGTAGGAACACTTAGGCTTGAAAATGTGCCATGCGAGGGTAAACGCCACCCCCCAATCAGAACCACGGGCAGCACGAACACCTCTTGCACATCCAACATATCATGTAACAACCAGCAGTGTAGTCGCGGGACTCCCTATTTCTGAATAGGACCCATATTTTAAAGTAAGAACACTTAGGCTTGAAAACGCGCTATTAGAGATGGATTCTACCTACCCCATCAAATGGCACCACGGGTGGCATGAACACCTTGTGCGCGTCCAACGTAATACGTAGGAACCACCTGTACCTTCGTGGCACTCCTAGTTTGAGAATAGGACTTATATTTAAAGGTAGGAACACTAAGCCTCAAAAACGTGTCGCAATGGGGCAGACTCCACCAACCCCGTCTAAATGGGTTCTCGGTTAGCAAGAACACCCCGTGCGTGTGTAATGTAACACGTAGTAAAAACTTCTCAGTCGTGGGACTCGCGATTTGAGAATAGGCCTCGGATTTAAAAGTATGAACAATTAGGCATTAAAACATGTCGTAAGGGGGGCGAACTGTAACACCCCGCCTAATTAAATACCGGGTGGCCAGTCCCATACCAAATTAAAATAGAATATACAGTTGGCTCATTCTTAGCATCATTGTCAAAAACATTTACAACTCACCCAATACCCAATTAAGCTGGTGTTAAAAACTTTCCAATTTTTAATTCAACCAAATTCCATTTTTAGTTTACGAATAACACTAAACATTTTATTCTACAACACTAATAACCGAACAGATAACACAAAATAATTTAAATGCAATTGGAATAAACATTCCCAAATAATTATCCAATACAGTAATCCCAATAATATTAAATGTATTAAAACGACACGAATACTAGAGTATATGACTCAGATAGAAAAGATAATTGAATTCCTTTAGGCGATATGCCCTAACTATAAGAATACTGTGAATCAAATGAAGATAGGCATCTAAGCAATACTCCATAGCTCCATAGCTCATCATAATCCGATAAGGTTGGCGTCCCTGTTGCTGGACACCTGATATAGAACGTACAATAGAAAAGATAATATGCAAGGAAACGGGTCAGAGCCCGATGTGAAAATGATTTGAAAATAGCAAGTATTTAACAAGTGCAATAAAGCATTTATTGTGTACATGTTAGTATCCAACTCTCACTTGCTATTCTCACCTCTCATCTAGAGTGCACACTTAACATTTCCTATTAACCTCGTAGTTAATGGTTCCTCTTCACTTATTTCCATAATATAATTCCATCCCATATCATAAACCCGTATGTCCCATACCATACGTAATATCAACATTCATATATGTTTCCCATTAACATGAATCGTTTCTCATTAATATGAATTAAGCTCTTCAAATCTATAAGAATAACTATTCATTAACTTAGTTCAATTTTTTTCTCAATTCATCGTTATCTATAATTATCACACAGTAGATGATTTAAAGACTATATACACATACATTTAATTCATCATTATATATATATATATATATATATATATATATATATATATATATATATATATATATATATATATATATATACACACACACACATATATAATACGGCAACCCGAGTCACAGCTGCGGTGCAATGCATTACTGTGCTATCATGTCCCGATATCGCTGGTCGCCGAATAGGGGACTAAAGGTTCGGTAAGGATTTCTCGAACCACAAACATTGGGAGGCGAATATAGTTCTCATACCCACCGACTTATGTTCCCATATTTAGCGGACTTATCAACTCCCCGATAAGTCTTTCATAGACCTATGTTCTTGAGCGACAAATCAAAGATCCCATGGATTCATTAGGATATGACTGCCCTCACGCGCAAACCTCCCATCGATAGCAAGTAAGCTAGGTATGTCATACACATAAATTATCAATCATTCAAATAGTCATTATCATACCTACAATATAATATCAACAAGGTACTCACATTACCCTAAGATATTTCCCGTACGTAGCATTATATCTCTCAAATCCTACGTATTAAAATATTATGACTTTACTTCTCAAATTTAATTATCCCCGAGCCTCAATCATTACTCAAGGTTCAAATAGGTTTTTCTTTGACATTTTATTCAGTAAGAAATAACTAATATCCTACTAGTCCATATCATCTTATCTCCCGAATTGCCACGGATGGAACTCCCCTTTAATTAGGGTTATAACCGACAGTTTCAAATCTCTTATAAACACATCTTCTATCAACTAGGATTGAATACCATCATCACATGGATCATAGTCTATAGTGTTTCATTCACACTATATGACTTAATAAGAAAACCAACATCCTCGCGTCCTATAACATCTCTCCACTCCCGACGTCGTTAAGGTTCATGCGCAGAGCGTCTCGCAAAGTGAAATCCAAATAAGGAGCCCCTCCAATACACTACTACTTATCTTTGTCGGTCGTGGAGGTCCGTCAAATTCAAATACGCAACCGGGATAACCTCACGCCCTCTTTAAACGAAATGTGGTATGAACTGCCATCTCTATCCAGGAGTCATACCACTAAGTGATTGTACTACACTATGTCCTTGCGCAATCAATAATGAGCTTAAACTCAGTCCTTGATGTTCAAATTGTAACCCTAAGGCTACCCAGGTGTTATATTAAATATCCCCTACTGGACCTATCCTTAATCCTCATGCATACAAGTTAGAATCCAACACTTGAATCTAGCAACCAAAATTTCTTCCAATTTAATTAACATAATTCTAAATCAATTATCTCCCAATCAAATTAATTCGATTCTTATCTAGGGCTGACGGATCTTCCTTAAGTCCCATAATATCCAATTACTAATCACCAAAGATCTACAAAAGATTTTGGATAAGAACAAACATTAAAAAGAAACAAATTTAGGAATTCTGGGGTGGTCTATCGATCGAAGGTAGGGGGTCGATCGATCGATCGATCGCCCAGATACCAGCCCAGTTTTTTGCATTTCTGATACTACGGGTTTCATCACTTTCAATCATTCAAACCTTCATATTAACAACCCAAATTACTTATAAACCTTACTACATGACATAGCAACATATGTGAATGATTTCTAATGCTCTAAACATCCTAGAATCATCAAGAGTTTGAATTAAAAGCATATGTTTATCCTCTTTATCCAGAAATTTATGAACATGATATCTTCAAGAACACACCATTGATTTTCAGAATTTCTTGAGCATATTTATGATTATTTCATGGATTACTATCTACCTACAACATGATTTTGATTCCTATATATCTCCATTTTTCAGAAATCCATCAATAACTTTATCTTTATCTTCCAAACATGAAAAATCTCATCTTTTTATAACTATCCTAACATGGACAATATACAAACTTAAATTGCAATTATCAAAAACTTTCCTCTAATGAAGATCTGATCCTTTGGAGTTGAATAACATAGGTTTTTTTCCCTTTCTTCGGTCAACTTCTGGTGGTGGTCGGTGGTGGTGACCTTCGACCCTTGGTTCTCCTCCTTCCCAAGCAAACTTCTCTTCTTCCAAGCAACCTTTCACTCTCTCAAAAAGATGACCTCTCAATATTTGTGTAGAAGAGATGAATAAACCACGTACAAATAATCTCCAAATACTTATAATAGGACAAAATTTGAAATCACTATTCACCCCTTGTAAAAATGACAAAAATGCCCTTTTGGATTGTCTTTTCATTTCCAAATGACCCGAGACCCAAAAGCAACATCCAAATAGACTTTTTTGACTATTTCAACCCTTTCGGATGCAACGGCGCAGTCTAAATGGCTATAAGGTCGAAGGAAAATAAGTTTCCTTTTTAATTTAACAAATTAGTCTCGACACGTCCCATACCGCATCCGACTATGAATTTAAATTACCGAATTAATATCACACAATCATATCAATAACATCACATTCATATATTACCTAAATATCTTTAAGTAATATACAGAATCATACATTTTAATATCCATAATTCGGATAAAACCCAAATGAATTAATTTATAATAAAATCTAATTAATCCATTAATTTAAAATATAACCCATTTTAAAAGTCATTAAAATCACGGGGTATTACATACTTCCTCCCTTATAACATAATTTCGTCTTGAAATTCGAAAAGATAAATCATACTGCTAAAGTCAACTCTGAGTATAAATCTCACATTGCAAATAATCTATGTCGTACCGCCCATACTATACATTAACAAAAATCCCCATTCATGTTTTACGCCAAGTCTCACCATATAGTTTCAACTGAATCAAATTTAAACTTTATGCAATCTTCACTGTACCATCCTCGTGACAAAGTTTGGGAAAAGTAATCCTCACTTCTTAAATAAATAAATCCTGAAGTCACAACTACTTACTGTTTCACAATTATGAAAACTACTACAATTTACCCATCCAGGGTGCCCGTATACCCTATCGTACAACTTTCATTATAATATTTATCGCAAAGGTTACAAACTCATATCCTAAAGACCTAACTTATTTCCACTCCCAACGGTTATTCGTTTCATGCGTGGGGTGTCTCGCAAGCGAAATCCAAACAAGGAACCCCCCCGATACACTACTACCTAAAGTAGTCGGTCATCGAAACTCCTTAGGTCCTTAGTCAATAGTTTATAACCTCTCTACAGGTTTTATCAATTTCAAATAAAGTCTACTCATCTACTCTCTTATAAAAGACAAGATGTTGGCTAGTGGTAGTACATACGCTCTCATATACCACAAGTCAATCCACGCCAATAGTCACATCATGTTCGGATATACTTAAAGTAAGTAATTCTGCAATAAAAAAATCTGACCCACGTGCTGACGTGTAAACTATAGGTGTCCCACACCCCTCGGTGAGTCTACGTAAATAACAGTGCTATATGCTTAACCCTTTTGCCCACACAATATTAATCGCTAAAAAAATCAATATACGCCTCATAATTCCTTAGATAGAAAACATACCCTCATTCGTGGGAAGTGGTTATGAAATCGCACTAATATAACTTTGCTCCGATGAGTCAAGAAAATTTTTTACCCAAATTTTCAGTTCTAGTTCACCACACTCCACTATATGCCCAAGCCTTTGAATATATTGCCTTCGTTAGGTAACACACACAATTCCCGCATTTCAAGAACTTCTACTGATGACTCTCCTCAATTTTCCATAATAGGGGTGACCTCGACTACGGTCATCATACTCGAACATACTTTATAACCTCCTAAGTACGATCTCCGCTATACATCCAATGGACCTCATCTACCATACTTCTTGTACGAACCCATCCGAACACAAATAATATTCACTAATATATACGGAATCTTACCAAAGAAATCAACAATCCTAAATATAGGGCTCTACATCAAAGAACGCTAAGCTGGAAAAACAATAAGCTGTACAGATCCTAAAGGACACTACAACTTGATGCTCTGATACCACCTGTAACACCCCACCTAATTAAATACCGGGTGGCCAGTCCCATACCAAATTAAAACTGAATATACAGTTGGCTCATTCTTAGCATCACTGTCGTAAAAAATCTACAACTCACCCAATACCCAATTAAGCTGGTGTTAAAATCTTTGTAAATTTTAATTCAACAAAATCCATTTTTAGTTTACGAATAACACTACACATAATATTCTACAACACTAATAACCGAATAGATAACACAAAAGAATTTAAATGAAATTGGAATAAACATTCCCAAATAATTATCCAATACAGTAATCCCAATAATAGTAAATGTATTAAAACGACATGAATACAAGAGTATATGACTCAGATAGAAAAGATAACTGAATTCCTTTGGGCGACATGCCCTAACTATAAGAATGTTGTGAATCAAATGAAGATAGGCGTCTAAGCAATATGTGACACCCCGCCTAATTAAATACCGGGCGATCACTCCTTTATTAAATTAAATCAAGGTAAACAGTTGGTTCATTCTCAGCATCACTGTCGATAAAATAAATTTCCAATTTAACACCCTAAATAATTAAGCTAAGTGTCAAAACCATTTTCATACATAACTTTCTAAATTTTATTTAAAGAAAACATTGATTTTATTAACAGCATTCAATAAGTAAGAAATCACACCACAATAACCTGGAACAATAATCCAATTAATATAAAGCATTCGTCGATCGAATGTCAACATGAAAAATATAAAGTACACAATCAAACTGAATAAAACCCACAGTAACAATACTGGAAATAACTGAAATACAAATGTCCCAATAATAATGGAATAATGGAAAGAGCTACACATGCTCAACTAAATAAGAATACTAAGAGTGGATCCGAATGAACGAAGTCGTCTAATCAAGACACCTGCAACTCCCACCTAAGCTGCACCGCGTTCCTTCCAAGAGATCCTAAGAAAGACGCCCCTGTGGTTGGGCACCTGTAATACATACATATATATATACAAGAGAGAGAGAGAGAGAGAGAGAGAGAGAGAGAGAGAGAGAGAGAGAGAGAGAAAAGACGGGTCAGAGCCCGAAAGTGTGTTTGATTTAAAATACGTTTAGCAAGTATTTAAATTGATACAGGCCAATGCAACAACATATTAGAGCGAAACTCTCTTGAGAAATTCTCACCTCTCTTCTAATGTGCACGCCTATCGTACTAACCTTCCCAACGGTTAACTTATCATTTTATCATACTAGCCTTCCCAATAATTTAGCTTATCTTAACTTACTCATAATATTTCAAAACCGAACAATATCATTGTTAAAAAGAATACTTCTAATTGTAGAAAAATTCTCGTTTTAGCTTTAATTAATTTATAAAGTTTCCAAGTGTCATATTATACTTTCACAAAACAAGTATTTACTATTCGAGTCATCAACTATGTCCTACTTATCATATCACCGTAGGCAGTTTCAAATTTCTAAATCTCATATATATTAACTACTCGTATAATATATATAAAATAACAGCACCCCACATAAAACTATGGTGCGTGCATACTTCTACTATCCAAACCCCATACCACTCATATCAAGGGGAATACATGTTCAGAATCACTCTCGAACTGTATTAACACATACACAACCAATATCGAGGCGAAGCATAGATTCCGAGTCTATAAGAGGATGGCACATACTCGCGTCTCTTAGGACCGTCTGAACTATCAATTCGATAGCCTGTACCAAGGATATCTATCTTCTAGGGTACTAGTCAATATCCCCCATAAAGGTCCCATCGAGATAAGACTGTCCCAGCGCGGTAACCTCAAGGATATCAAGTAGCGCGGTATGTTTTTCACATGCATATAATATATGTACACACAATCATATAAATATACCACTTTTATCATATTAATATAGGTTCCTCTCGTTACCCATAATTACAAAATTTATCCTTAATTTCACATTATTAGTATTACGTATAAGGTTTCATCTCTAACCTTAACTCGAAGGGTTTTCTCACTTATTTCGTGACACTCGTGGACTCTATTCTTCCAAGTAGAAAATTCAGTAGGTGTCACATTTATGTTTCGTCGTAAATCTCTTACTCGCCTCACACTTTAACATATCAATTTACTAACCCTAAAGTAAACATCCCATAAATACCATTCTCGTCGAATATTAATGATCCCAACATTTATTTATACGCCCTACTGGTCCTCTATGTCTCCCAAATCATTATACTAAGAATGCCCAAGCATTATATCACGACAATTCAATTTTTAAATCATTTTCAAAGGGAAATAGTAGTCTGCCAGGAGGGGTCGATCGATCGAAGTTTGGGGCTCGATCGATCGAACCTTCGATCGATCGAAGCTCTAGGCTCGATCGATCGATCAAGCAGGTCTGCGAAAATCTGCAGAATTGCAGTTACAGGTTGTACCAATTTTCTTCATCCAAAACCATGTTTTTCCATTCTAAACGTCCCAAAAATCCTACTACTAACATTATATCAATATACCAGATGTTTTCAACGTAAAGCATGTGTATATCTAACATTAAACATGGATAATTAACCCAAAATCTCATCTAATCATCAAGAACCCTAGAGTTTTTCTTAATCATGGTTCTAATCTTTTTTTACAAGAATTTCCTTCTCATATATCATCAAATTTCATGGGTTATATTCCTCTACATGGCAAGGATTCGAGAATTTTCATATAATCAATACTACATGCATTTTCCTAACACAAATTGGGTTTTCTTCCATATTTTTCATCTCTAATCATTCCTAAACTAATATGAGATTGCACTAATGAAAATACGCAAGATAAATACTTGCCTGGGATTTTCAGAAGTCTGGATTGTGGCTGATTTTGGTGTGGTTCCGTTCCCCTTCTCGCGATCTACGCGTTGGTGGTGGCGGCGGTGCAAACCGGTGACTTTTTGGCCTTGAATTTCCTTGAGAGCTTTCCCTCTCTTATCCAATGACCGTACTAGGGTTTTCTGAATATTCTAACCCTAAATGACTAACCTAGATGGCTGATAGAGGTTGCTGAAATTCGTGGGTTTAATTACCCAAGAATGTAAAATGACTAAAATGCCCTCACGGGGTACCAATTAGGCCTAAAAACGCCCCGAGACCCAAACTACACCCCCGGGTACACTTTTCTGACTATCTCTACCCTTCCGGACGCGTTGGCGCACTCAAAACTACCATATGAACAACTTATAAAATATTCACTTTTTATTTAATAAAATTAGTCCCGACGTGACACGGGCACGCCCCGACTTAAATTTCCGAAATTGTCATTTAATTCACTCATGACATTCAATATAATCAATATCATATATTACTTTGCTCATTAGTAATATTCAACAAATTTCCCATATTTACTAACTCTCAACATGTTAATAATTATAACATAATTAATTTCTGGATTTTTATTAAATAAATCACTCACATTAAATTTAATAAATCCCCAAATTAATATAGCATAAAAATACAGGGTATTACACAATACTCCATAGCTCCATAGCTCAACATAATCCGCTAAGGTTGGCATCCCTGTTACTGGACACCTGATATAGAAGGTACAATAGAAAAGAGAATATGCAAGGAAACGGGTCAGAGCCCGATGTGAAAATGATTTTGAAAACAACAAGTATTTAACAAGTGCAATAAAGCATTCATTATATACATGTTTGTATCCAACTCTCACTTACTATTCTCACCTCTCATCTAGAGTGCACACTTAACGTTTCCTATTAACTTCCTAGTTAATGGTTCCTCTTCACTCATTTCCATAATATAATTCCATCCCATATCATAACCCCGTATGTCCCATACCATACGTAATATAATCATTCATATACGTTTCCCATTAGCATGAATTGTTTCTCATTAATATAAATTAAGCTCTTCAAATCTATAAGAATAACTATTCATTAACTTAGTTCAATTCTTTTTCTCAATTCACCGTTATCTACAATTATCACACAGTAGATGATTCAACCACTATATACACATACATTCAATTCATAATTATATATATATATATATATATATATATATATATATATAAAATACGTCACCCCGAGTCATAGCTGCGGTGCAATGCATTACTGTGCTATCATGTCCTGATATCGCAGGTCGCCGAATAGGGGACTAAAGGTTCGGTAAGGATTCCTGGAACCATAAACATCAACACAAACATTTGGAGGCGAACATAGTTCTCATACCCACGGGCCACGCACATACCTACGTTCCTATAGTTAGCGAACTTATCAACTCCCCGATAAGTCTTTCATAGACCTATGTTCTTGAGCGAAAAATCAAAGATTCCATGGATTCATCAGGATATGACTGCCTTCATGAGCAAACCTCCCATCGATAATAAGTAAGCTAGGTTTGTCATACACATAAATTATCTATCAATCAAATAAGCATTATCATACCTATAATATAATATCAACAAGGTACTCACATTACCTTAAGATGTTTCCCGTACGTAGCCTTATATCTCTCAAATCCTACGTATTAAAATATTATGACTTTACTTCTCAAATTTAATTATCCCCGAGCCTCACTCATTACTCATGGTTCAAATAGGTTTTTCTTCAACATTTTATTCAGTAAGAAATCACTAATATCCTACTGGTCCATATCATCTTATCTCCCGAATTACCATGGATTGAACTCCCCTTTAATTAGGGTTATAACCGACAGTTTCAAATCTCTTATAAACACATATTCTATCAACTAGGATCGAATAGAGTCATCACATGGCTCATATTATATAGTGTTTCATTCACACCATATGACTTATTAACAAAGCCAACATCCTTGCGTCCTATAACATCTCTCTACTCCCGACGTCGTTAAGGTTCATGGCCGGAGCGTCTCGCAAAGTGAAATCCAAATAAGGAACCCCTCCAATACACTACTACTTATCTTTGTCGGTCGGGGAGGTTTGTCAACTTCAAATACGTAATAGGGATAACCTCATCCCCTCTTTCAACCAAATGTGGTCTGAATTCCGATCTCTATCCAGGAGTCATACCACTAAGCGCTTGTACTACACTTAGTCCTTGCGCAATCAATAATGAGCTTAAACTCAGTCCTTGATGTTCAAATTGTAACCCTAAGGCTACCCAGGTGTTATATTAAATCTCCCCTACTGGACCTATCCTTAATCCACATGCATACAAATTAGAATCCAACACTTGAATCTAGAAACCGAAATTTCTTCAAATTCAATTAACATAATTCTAAATCAATTAAATCTCAATCAAATTAATTCGACTCTTATCTAGGGATTACGAATCTTCCTTAAGTCCCATAATATCCAATTAATAATCACAAAAGATCTACAAAAGGTTTGGTATAATAACAAACGTTAAAAATAAACAACTTTAGGAATTCTGGGGAGGTCGATTGATCGAAGGCAGGGGGTCGATCGATCGATCGCCCAGATACTAGCCCAGTTTTCTGCATTTCTGATACTACGGGTTTCATCACTTTTGATGATTCAAAACTTCATATTAACAACCCAAATTCCTTATAAACCTTACTACATTACATAGCAACATATGTGAATGATTTCTAATGCTCTAAACATCCTAGAATCATTAAGTGTTTGAATTAAAAGCATATGTTTATCCTCTTTATCTAGAAATTTATGAACATTATATCTTCAAGAAGACACCATTGATTTTCAGAATTTCTTCAATAGATTTATGATTATTTCATGGATTACTATCTACCTACAACATGAGTTTGATTCCTATATATCTCCATTTTTTAGAAATCCATCAACAACTTTATCTTTATCTTCCAAACATGAAAAACCTCATCTTTTTATAACTATCCTAACATGGACAACATACAAACTTAGATTGAAATTATCAAACACTTTCCTCTAATGAATATCTGATCCATTGGAGTTGAATAACATTGGTTGTTCTCCCTTTCTTCGATCAACTTTCGGTGGTGGTTGGTGGTGGTGACCTTTGACCCTTGGTTCTCCTCCTTCCCAAGCAAACTTCTCTTCTTCCAAGCAACCTTTCACTCTCTCAAGAAGATGACCTCCAATATTTTTGTAGAAGAGATGAATTACCCATGTAAAACTAATCTCCAAATACTTATAATAGGACAAAATCCAAAATCACTATTCATCCCCTTGTAAAAATGACCAAAATGCCATTTTGGGTTGTCTTTTCATTTCCAAATAACCCGAGACCCAAAAGCAACATCCAAATAGACTTTTCTGACTATTTCAACCCTTTCGGATGCAACGGCGCAGTCAAAATGACTATAAGGTCGATGGAAAATAAGTTTCCTTTTTAATTTAACAAATTAGTCCTGACACGTCCCATACCGCGTCCGACTAAGAATTCAAATTACCGAATTAATATTACACAACCATATCAATAACATCACATTAATATATTACCTAAATATCTTTAAGTAATATACAGAATCATACATTTTAATAGCCACAATTCGGATAAAATCCAAATGAATTAATTTAAAATAAAATCCAATTAATCCAATAATTTAAAATATAACCCATTTTAAAAGTCATTAAAATCATGGAATATTACACGAACGCAACAAAACCTTCCCCATTCGATGCAAATATCACCACGGGAGGTACTAACACCTCGTGCATGTCCAGCGTGACACATAATAATTGATGACGCAATTGTAGGACTCCCGATTTTAGAATAGGACCCTAATTTGAAAAAAAGGAATACTCAGGCTTTAAAACCTACCGCGAGGGGGAGGACACCACCAAACCCCCCTAAATGGCACAGCGGACAGCAAGAATAACTCGTATGTGTTGAACCTAACATTTTACAACCGTTTGCGTAGACTTAGGACTCCCGATTTGAGAATAGGACGCAAATTTTAAGTAGTAGGAACTCTTAGGATTGAAAACATGTCGCGAGGGGGCGGATGACCCCCCCCCCCCCCCAAAGGCACTGCGGAAGCACAAACACCTCGTGTGCGTGCAATGTAACATGTGGTAATCGGTCGCACGGTCACGAGATTCCCAGTTTGAGAATAGGAAGCCGGTTTGAATTAGGAACACTTAGGTTTGAAAATGTATCATGAGGTGACTGACGCCACCTACCACTTAAACAACATCGAGGGTGGCACGAGCACCTTGTGCGTGTCCAATGTAACACATAGCAATTGTCCATGCTGTCGCGAGGCTCACAGTTTGAGAATAGGTCTTGGATTTAAAAGTAGGAACAATTAGTCTTAAAAATGTAGCAACTAGCCGTGAAATCGCAGGACTCCCAATTAGAGAATAGGACCTGAATTTGAAATTAGGAACACTTAAACATGCCGCGAGGTGGTGGATGCCACCAACCCCCCCACCTAAACGACATCATGTATCCAAATTAACATGTAGCAATCGGCCGTACAGTGGAGGGACTCTCGATTTGAGAATTAGAAACGAATTTGAAAGATTGAAAACTTAGGCTTGAACACGTGTTGGCGAGGGGGAAGATGACGCCAACCCCTTTGCCCCAAAAGGCACCATAGGTAGCTTGAACTCTTTGTGCACGTTGAACGTAACACGTTGCAACTATTCTCATAGACCCGAAACTCTTGGATTGAGAATAGGACCTGGATTTGAAAGTAGGAAGACTTAGGCTTAAAAATGTTCTACGAGGCGACGAATGCCTTAAACCCCCAAATCGGCACAACGAGCGGCATGAACACCTCGTGCGCATCCAACATAAAAGGCAGTAACCAAAAACACAGTCACGGTATTCCCAGTTTGAGAATAGGATACAGATTTGAAAGTACGAACACTTAGGCTTGAAAATGTGCCGCGAGGGGGCGGATACAACTAACCTCCCCTTCCCCCCCAAACAGCACCGCAGATGTCAGAACACCTTGGCTAGTCCAATGTAACACATAACAACTAGCTGGGTAGTCACGGGACTCCCAGTTTAAGAATGGGACTAGGATTTGAAAGTAAGAACAGTTAGTCTTGAAAATGTGCTGCGAGGGGGAGATAACAAATACTCCCATACCCTTAAGCATCACCGTGAGAGGCACAAACATGTCGTGCACGTCCAATGTAACACGTAGCAACTGGCCGCGTAATCTCAAGACTCTCGATTTGAGAATAAGACCTGGATTTTAAGGTAACTATACTTCGTCTTTAAAATGTGCAGCGAGGGGAAGGATGACACCAACCCCACTAAACAGCACCATGAGTGGCGCGAACAGCTTGTGCACGTCCAATATAACATGTACCAACCGAACGCATAATCACGGGACTCCCAGTTAGAGAATAGAACCCGAATTTGAATGTAGGAACAATAAGGTTTGAAAATGTGCTAAGAGTGGGCGGATGCCACCAACCCCCTCCCCACCAAATGACGCTGCAGGTTTCATGAACAACTTGTGGATGTCGAATGTAACATGAAGCAAATGGTTGCATAGTCGCGGGACTCTCAGTTTAAGAATAGGACCCGAATTTTAAACTAGGAGCACTTAGGGTTGAAAACGTTCCACGAGGGGGGAAATGCCACCATCCCCCTCCAAACGACATTGCGGGTGATATAAACACCTTATGCGAGTCCAACGTAACACTTATTAACCGACCAAACATTTTTAGGACTCTCGGTTTGAAAATAGGCCTCAAATTTGAAAATTAGAACACTTAGGCATTAAAACGTTTCATAAAGGGGCAGATGCCACCAACCTTCTCCCTCCCCCAACTCAATTGGCACTGCAGATGACACGAACACCTCATGCATGTCCAACATAACACTTAGTAACCATCCATGCAGGCATGGGACTCTCGTGTTGAGAATTGGATGTGAATTTGAAAGTAGGAACAAAAGTAGGAACAATTAGGATTTAAAACCTGCCATAAGGGTGTGGACCCCACCTACCCCCTAAACGAAATTGTGGGTGGAACCAACACCTTGTGCATGTCCAATGTAACGCGTAGCAATTGTTCGTGCAATCGTAGGACTCCCAGTTTGAGAATAGAACCCAAATTTGAAAGTATGAACACTTAGGCTTGAAAACGTGCTGCGAGAGGATGGACACCACCAAACCCCACCCCCCAAACGGCACCGCAAGTGGCATGAACGCCTCATGTGCATTCAGTGTAACACGTAGCAACCAGTAGGCAGTCATAAGACTCTTGATTTGAGAATATGACCCGAATTTTAAAGAAGGAACACTTAGGATGGAAAACGTGTCGTGAGGGGGCAAGCACCACCAACCCCCTCCAAAAAGAATTTCGGGTGGCATGAATAACTCATGTAGATCCAACGTAACACATAAAAATAGTCCGTGCAGTCGCGGGCAACCTAATTTGAGAATAGGACCCAGATTTGAAAGTAGGAACACTTAGGTTTTAAAAATGAGGCATTAGGGGGAAGACTCCACCAAAACCCACACAAATGGCACCACAGATGGCATTAAAACTTCTTGCGCATACAACGTAACACGAAGAAATAAACCGCGCAGTCATTGGAATTCCGGTTTGAGATTAGGACCCAAATTTGAATGTAGGAGCCTTGAAAATGTGCCCCAAAGGGGAGAGTGCACCCCCGCCCCCCAAATGGAACCGTGGGTGACACGATCACCTCGTGTGTATCCAAAGAAACATGTAGAAACCGATTGCACAATTGCAGGACTCTTAGTTTGAGAATAGGATCTGAATTTGAAAGTAGGAATACTTAGGCATGAAAGTGTGTCGCGAGGGGGAGGACACCACTACCCTCTCCAAAAATGACCGTGGGTGGCACGAAAACCTTGTGCCCATCCAATGTAACACGTAGCAACTGGTTGCACAGTTGCGGGACTACCATTTGAGAATAAGACCTGGATTTGTAAGTAAAAACACTTTGGCTTGAAAACTTGTCGTGAGGGGGAAGATGCCACCAGCACCCTAAATGGTACTGTGGGTGATATGAACACCTCGTCTGCATCCATAGTAACACGTGGCAACCAGACAAGCACTCGCGGGACTCACGGTTTGAGAATAGGATCTAAATTTTAGAGTAGGAACACTTTGACTTGAAAACATGCCACAAGGTGGAGAATGCCACCAACCCCGCCAAATAGAACCTCAGGTGGCACAAATAGCTTCTACGCATTCAATGTAACACGTAGCAATCAATCATGTAGTCGTGGGACTCCTGGTTTGAGAATATGGGATGAATTTAAAAGTTGTAACACTTAAGGCTTGAAAGCGTATCTCAAGGGGGCGAGGCACCAATACCCAAATGGCACTACGGGAAGCAAGAACACCTCATGCATGTCCAACATAACATGTAGCAATTATCTACGCAATCGTGGGACTTTTGGTTTGAGAATAGTGCTCAGATTTTAATGTAGGAACACTAAGGCTTGAAAACATTCTGCGAGGGCGAGGACACCAACAAATACTCCCCAAACAATACTGTAGGTCACAGGAAAACCTCAAGCACACCCAACATAACACGTAGCAACGGTTCACGCAATTACTGGACTACCGGTTGGAGAATAGGACCCAAATTTGAAACTAGGAACACATAGACTTTAAAATGTGCCACATGTGGGCTGAAGCCACCAGCCCCCACCACCCAAATGGTACCGTGATTGGCATGAGCACCTCATGCACATCCAATATAACATGTTGCAACTGCCTGCACAGATGCGGAACTCCCAGTTTAATAACAGAACCTGGATTTGAAAGTAGGAACACTTAGTCTTGAACACATGCCACGAGGGGACAGACGACACTAACCTACCCCCCAAAAAGCACCATGGGCAGCATGAACACCATGGGAACGTCCAACAAAATAGCAGGAACTATCTGTGTAGTCGTGGGACTCTCGATTTGAGAATAGGACCCAAATTTGACCGTAGGGACACTAAGGCATGAAAACATTTCGTAAGGGGGCCAATGCCACCTAACCCCTAAACGACATCGTGGGTGGCACGGACATATTGTGCGTATCCAACATAACATGTAGCAAATGTACATGCAGTCGTGAAACTCTTGGTTTGAAAATAGGACCTAGATTTGAAAGTTGGAACATTAGGATTGAAAATTAGCCACGAGGGGGGATGCCACCACCCCCCAAAACGGAACCGCGGGCGACACGAACACCCTATGCGAATCAAACGTAACACATATCAATTGTCTGTACAGTCACGAATCTCCCAATTTGAGAATAGGACCTATATTTGAAGGTAGGAACACTTAGGATTGAAAATGTGTCGTGAGGAGGAAGACACCACCAACCACCCAAAATAGCACCGTGGGTGGAACTAACGTTTTGTGCGCATCCAATGTAATACGTAGCAACTAACCTCACAGTCATGTAACACCCCGCGAGCCCGGAGAGATACGCGGTGTGCTATTACTATAAAACTAAACTAAACCCATCAAAATCAAGAATAGATAACCTAAATTTCCCCAATTTCAGTATATCAAATGCAATAATTCTTACATTTTCAAAATATGGATTATAATAATGTTTCTCTCAAAATACACTAATTTCCAATTTTAATTACAACACCAAGAATATATCTCCCATTCCATGCTCTAAAATAATTCTCCAAAATAGCCAATAGAATCTCAATCCATGCTAACCTGCCAACTAAAAGAAAATATGGGGAAGTACACAATATGACAGGAATAGATGCTAAAAAATAAATAACACGATGAATAAATCACAACAATACGAATCCACATATACAAATCAAATGCAATGCAATACTCAAGCATTATATCAATAGTAATTTCTCAACAACACATCAATGTATCACCACGCCTCACCTCATCTCCCCGAGGCATCTCAAAGCCATATATCGGTTCGTGGAACTATTAGCGGGTGCCCATTCTCCATGACATATTTAAATCTCATGACAAGATGCTTAAATCATAATATAATATATCACAATGAATCAATATAATAAATTCCAACCATTTTCAGATTTCAAATGAATATCACAATTCAACATGAGTTCAAATAACACAAGAAAAAACGAAATATTCTCGAGAGAATTTACGAGCATATTGTGTAAGTCCCGTACCTCAAAATCATCGCATGAATCATCACCTAAATTCAGCCTCAAAATATGATCGCACCATCACGTTCTTCTCGCAATAATAATCAAATCATGTTCTAGCCCCAACACAAGATAACCCCAAATAGTCCTATTTTAAAAACTCAGAAAAATCAGATCTAAAAATTATTCGAATCACCAATCCGACTTCAAATTTGGATTCTACATGAAAAATTGATTCAGGTATGTATTTTGAATTTTTCTTAAATCTCATCCGAATGCACTCAAAAAGAATATATATACATTCCAAATTGGCTATTCTCATTCCACTCGTTTTTGCCTCTTTGAATTTCGTTTTTGGCCTCTCTTTTTCATTTCTCTTTCTTTATAATCACCCATAATATTTCTTATATAACCCCTATTTCAAATCCTATCTTGGAGCCTAAGCTAACGCATATTACTATATTTCCCTTTAATTTAAAATTATCAACTTTGCATATTTAAACTATTATAAAATGTCCAAAACTCAATTAAATTTGAATTTAAATAATAATATTATCAAAATCTTATACAATATTCATAAATAAAGCCCTCAAAATTACGGGGTATTACATACTCCCCCACTTGAAAAGGAATTTCGTTCTCGAAATTCAACGAAGCCTAACACTCGAAATAAAAATCTACTCGATTATATTTTCAAAATCACACACTAAAGTCCTTAAATTAATTTTCTATCTCCAAAAAAATACATATCTAACCTGTATGCTAGACCCAATACCTAAGACCTGAGGGTTGTCGTATACCTAAGCTCTGATACCATCTGTAACATCCCGCGATCCCGGAGAGACACGCGGCGTGCTATTACGATAAAACTTAACTAAACCCATCAAAAGCAAGAATAGAGCATCTAAATTTCCCCAATTTAAGTATATCAAATCCAATAATTCTTACATTTAAAATGTTTCGATTCATTTCAAATAAAAATAAATATAATATCAATATCATGCTCAATAAAATAGTAATATTATCAAAATCTTATAAAATATTCATAAATAAAGCCCTCAAAATTATGAGGTATTACATACTTCCTCCCTTGAAAAGGAATTTCGTCCTCAAAATTCAAGGAAACCTAACACTCGAAATAAAATTCTACTCAATAATATTTCCCAAAATCACACACTAAAGTCCTCAAATTAATTTTCTATCTCCAAAAAAACATATCTAACTCGCATGCTAGACCCAATACCCAATACCCAAGGGTTGTCGTATACCTAAGCTCTGAATCAATCTATAACATTCCGCCTAATTAAATACCGTGATCAGCCCCATACTCAATTAAATTAGAATTTAAATATTCGATTCATTCCAAATAAAAATAAATATAATATCAATATCCTGATTAGTAAAATAATAATATTATGAAAATCTTATACAATATTCATAAATAAATCCCGCAAAATTACTGGGTATTACATACTTTCCCCCTTGAAAAGGAATTTCGTCATCGAAATTCAACGAAACCTAACACTCGAAATAAAATGCTACTCGATTCTATTTCCCAAAATCACATACTAAATTCTTCAAATTAATTTTCTATCTCCAAAAAAACATATCTAATCTGCATGCTAGACCCAATACCCAAGACCTGAGGGTTGTTGTATACCTAAGCTCTGATACCATCTGTAACACCCCGCGAGCCCGGAGAGACACACGGCATGCTATTACGATAAAACTAAACTAAACCCATCAAAAGGAAGAATAGAGCACCTAAATTTCCCCAATTTAAGTATTTCAAATCCAATAATTCTTACATTTTCAAAATATGGATTACAATAATGTTTCTCTCAAAATACGCTAATCTCCAATTTTAATTACAACACCAAAAATATATCTCCCATTCCATGCTCTAAAATAATTCTCCAAAATAGCCAATAGCGTCTCAATCCATGCTAACCTGCCAACTAAAAGAAAATACGGGGAAGTACACAATATGATAGGAATAGATGCTAAAAAATAAATAGCACAATGAATAAATTGCAACAATATGAATCCGCATATACAAATAAAATGCAATATTCAAGAATTATATCAATATTAATTTCTTAACAACGCATCAATGTATCACCACGCCTCACCTCATCTCCCCGAGGCATCTCAAAGCCATATACCAATTCGTGGAACTATTAGTGGGTGACCATTCTCCGTGCCATATTAAAATCTCATGACACGATGCTTAAATCACAATATAATATATCACAATGAATCAATATAATAAATTCCAACCATTTTCAGATTTCCAATGAATATCACAATTCAACATGAGTTCAAATAACACATGAACAAACAAAATACTCTCGAAAGAATTTAAGAGCATATTGTGTAAGCCCCGTACCTCAAACTCATCGCATGAATCATCATATAAGTTCAGCCTCAAAATATGATCGCATTATCACGTTCCTCTCACAAAAGTAATCAAATCATGTTCTAGACCCAACACGAGATAACCCAAAATAGTCCTATTTTAAAAACCTAGAAAAATTAGATCCAAAAATTATTCGAATCACTGATCCGACTTCAGATTTGGATTCTAAACGAAAAATTGAGTCAGGTATTTCTTTTGAATTTTTCTTAAATCTCATCTGAATGCACTCAAAAAGAAGATCTAAACATTCCAAATTGGCTATTCTCATTCCACTCGTTTTTGCCTCTTTGGATTTCGTTTTTGCCCTCTCTTTTTCATGTCTCTTTCCTTATATCACCCATTATATTCCTTATATAACCCCTCTCTCGAACCCTATATTGGAGCCTAAGCTAATGCATATTACTATATTGCCCTTTAATTCAAAATTATCAACTTTACATATTTAAACCATTATAAAATGTCCAAAAGTCAATTAAATTTGAATTTAAATATTCGATTCATTTCAAATAAAAAAAATATAATATCAATATCCTGATTAATAAAACAATAATATTATCAAAATCTTATACAATATTCATAAATAAAGCCCTCAAAATTACGGGATATTACGAGTCATAGGACTCTCGATTTTAAAATTGGAACCGGATTTGAAAATTGGAAGACTTAGGCTTGAAAATGTGATAGGAGGGGGAAGACGCAACTACCCTACCCAAATGGCACCGCAGGTGGCATGAACACCTTGTGCGTGGGGTACTCTCAGTTTGAGAATAGGACCCAGATTTGAAAGTAGAAACATTGAGGGTTAAAAATGTGCCATGAGGTGGTGGACGACACCAACCCCCTCCAAATGACACCATGAATAGTACGAACAACTCGTGCGTGTCCAACATAATGCATAGTTACCATCCACGCAATTATTGGACAACCGATTTGAAAACAGGACCCTAATTTTAAAGTAAGAACACTTAGGCTTGAAGATGTGCCACGAGGGTGAAGACGCAACCAAGCCCCCCACCTAAATGGGACTGTGGGAAGCATGGCACCTCATGCATGTCCCACGTAACTCATAGAAATTGACCGCGCAGTCACGGGACTCCCGTTTTGAGAATACGACCTTGATTTGAATTTATGAATATTTAGTCTTGAAAACATGCCATGCGGGAGAGGACGTAAACAACCCCCCCAAAACGGCACTGTGGGTGGCACGAACACTTCATGCGCGTCAAACATGACACATAATAACTAGCCGTCCAGTCGCGGGATTCCTAGTTTGAGAATAGGACCCAAAATTGAAAGTAGGAACACTTAGGCTTGTAAATGTGCCATGAGGGGTAGGACTCACTAACAACCCCCAAATGGCACCGTGGATTATACGAAAACCTCGTGCGCATCAAATATAACACGTAGAATCTAACAGTGAAGTTGCAGGACTCTCGATTTGAAAATTGGAAACGGATTTGAAAGAAAGAACACTTAGGCTTGTAAATGTGCCGCGAGGGTGCGAACGCAACCAACCCACCAATCGGCACCACGAGCGACATGAACACCTCGTGCGCATCTGAAGGTTCATGTAGAAACTCGCAGTGCAAGCACAGGACTCTCTATTTGAGAATATGACTCGCATTTGAAAGTAGGAACACTTAGTCTTAAAAATGTTCCGTTAGGGGGTGTACGCCACCTACCCACCAAACGGCACCGCAGATGGAACGAACACCTTGTGCATGTCCAAGAAATATGTAGCAATAGTCCGTGCTATCGTGACACTCTCGATTTGAGAATAGGACCGGAATTTGAAAGTAGGAACACTTAGGCTTGAAAATTTGATTAAAGGGGGAAGACACAACCAACCTACCACCCAAATATCATCACAGATGGCACGAAAACCTCATGCACATATAATGTAACATGTAAAAAATGATCACATAGTCGCGGGACTCCGAGTTTGATAATAGGACCCATATTTGAAAGTGGGACCAATTAGTCTTGAAAAAGTATCGCGAAGGGTCGGACGCCACCAACCCCCTCCAAACGGCACCGTGGGTGGCACTAAAACCTAATTCATGTCCAACGTAACATATAGTAACTCACCACGCAGTCGTAGGACTATCAATTTGAGAATAGGACCCAGATTTTAAAGTAGGAAGGCTTAAGCTTAAAAAGATGCTACGGCGGGTGGATGCCACCAACCCCACCCAAATGACATCATATGAGGCATGACACGAGAATCCCGATTCGAGAATATAACCAGAATTTCAAAGCAGGAACAATTAGGCTTAAATATATGACATGTGGTGGCGGACTCCACCAACCCCCAAAAATGGCATCGTGGGCGGTCTGAACACCTTGTGCACATCCAGTGTAATACGTAGCAACAGACCGTGCAGTCGCGAGACTATCGATTTGATAATTGGAAACAAATTTGAAAGAAGGAACACTTAGGCTTGAAAACGTGATACGAGGGGGTCGACGCCACCAACCCCTCCACCCCAAATGGTAACGTGGACGGCACTCCTCATGGAGGTCCAACGTAACACGTTGCAACCAAAGGCCTAAATGTGGGACTCCCAAATTGAGAATATGATGTAGATTTGAAAGTAGGAGACCGTATTATTGAAAATGTGACATGAGGGGGTGAACGACACCACCCCCAACCCAATCGTCACCAAGGGTGGAACGAACACCTCGTGTGCATCCAATGTATCACGTAGCAACTGAAAACATAGTCACGGGACTTCGAGTTTGAGAATAGGACCCACTTTTGAAAGTAGGAACACTTTTGTACGAAAGCGTGTCATTAAGGGGTAGATGCTACCTACCTCCCAAATGGCATTGCTGGTGACATGAAAACCTTGTGCCCATCCAACATAACATGTTTCTTAAAAAGAACCACTTAAGTTGTTTAATTTAAGATTAAACATTCTAAATGGCTCCAAATAACTTTTTGAAGAAAGTCTTATCTTAAAACAAATAGCTAACACAATATGTGTATAAAAATAATTATGAATGAGATATTTCAGATCTTATGTATCCAAGTTTTGAAAACCAAAACTAAAACAGTTTTTAAATCAGAGTGCCAATAGAAAGGGATGAGAGGAAGGTTAAGTACGCAAATACACAAGATTTTAACGTGGTAAAACCCCACCCGATTCGGGAAACATCCACGGAGGTCTCTACACCTCAAAACAAAAATCCACTAAAATAAAGTAACAGATTACAAATAATTTAACAGTATAAACACACAATTAGACCTAATATAAGTTTAGAAATTATACCAGCTCATATGGATTATTCGAACTTCTCCTAAGGCTCTTAATGTCCAAAATCTCTCTACCAACACCTTTTAGTGTTGTAGTGTGAAAGTGTTGTGATGTGATGTGCCTAACACATGCATTCAACTCACTTACGCTTATTATAGACATAATGATTATCAAATTAGAAACAAAGTTCTAATGTGCCAAAGAAATTTCCGAACTCAGTTTGATCGAAACTCTCAGACTTTGGATCTTTAATTGTATCCACAGATCAAGAGGGGATCTTGCGATATAAACGAACTAAGATCCTAGACACTTTCTTTATTAAAAAATATACAGTTATTTCACAAAATGTGAAATATATGAAAGTGTAAATCCCCAATCAAAATCTTAACTAGATCTAAGTCTCGATATTCTCAAAAACTAAAATCATAAATGATTTTGTTGGTTTAGGTTTTGAAAGCAACATAAAGGTTTAAAAACAACCAAAAAAATAGAGATTTCTCGAAAGAAGAAATCAAACTCAGTAATATCTATGTGATATGTATCACCGAGTCTCAAATCTTAACTTTCTATGAAAGAAAATGAGATCAGGACTTCGTGACTTGGTTGGACAAAAGATTAAGAACTACAGAGGATGGATCTTCTCAAAACTTGAACTAACTCAACTCACTGAAGGAGTGAGAATTTGGTCGGAGTTGGTTTAGGGTTCTCTCTCTCTCTCTCTCTCTCTCTCTCTCTCTCAGAGATGAGTTGATCCAAATATTGTAAACGTATCACATATGGCTCTTATTTATACTAGAGCAAGGAAGGCTTTGGAAGATCAGGGAAAATCAACGGCCAAGATTGAAAACAAATGATCGATGTAAATTTAATAGCTGTCTATGCACTGATGTTAAAAACACTCTGATTGATTCAATTAGTTAACACTCGGATCGACTTAGAAGACGTGCGGACCATTGATAAGATTTCCAACGGTTTAAATAAGGTCTCAGTTATGTGAGGAAGAGAAAACACAGATCCAACTGATATAAGACCAACACGTGTAAGGCTACGATGAACTCAAAAATGCATGTTTTTGAAGTTTAAAAAATTCAATTTTCCTCGACAATATTATCTATCACTTTTGGATTCTGCCCAAGCAAAGTTTTAGGAACTTAGGGAAATTATAAAAAATCCCAAAACATTATAAAAGCCAATTTAAAATTTTTATATATTATTTTAAAAATTCCTAAAAATTATTTAAAATATCCCAAAGATTGTAGAAAATAATTTTGATGGGATTTAACTTTCACACACCCATATTATAAAGAATGCAACACATAAATGCAATCCTAGGTGAGGTGTTGGAGTTCTACCTTTAGGGAATTTTAGAGGAATTCATATGTAGAGTCTATGAGCTTTTCGGTAGATTATAATAGGACTTAATTTTATCACTGTTTCCAAATTAGATGAGCACCTATATAATCTAGACTCAAGTGAGTCAAAGATATAGGGTTCTTGAATCTCCCCAAATATGAGACAAAATATCCTTTGAGTCATCGAGCACTTGTAGGGATACAAAAAAAGAAAAAAAAATCTATTCCTATACAAAAATTCTATCTACCCAGTATCCTAGAAAAGGAAAATTACATAACTCAACTAGTTACAGACTAATACCCTATCAAAATTCTGATGTAAATGAAGGTATTGATTCCTAAAAAGGAGATAACTAAGATCAAGCTTTTTAGTTGAGAATACAACAAGAATGTCCAAGTAGACTCAAATTTCTCCCCCATTTTTTCTGAAATGGATAAAGGGTCTACACATAGATAAGAGAGAGAAATGTCAAAGATATATTGCACATATTTTGTAACCATACCAATTTATTTACGTAAGTATTCAAATCGAAGATCCAATGGTTTAGTAAATAAATAAGTCAGCTAATTGCAATTCAGTAGGAAGGTAACTAATTTCTAACTCCTTAGATTCAACTAACTCGCATATGAACTGATATCTGATGTTAATATGCTTGGTACGAGAGTGCTGAACTGGATTTTTAGAAATATTAATCTCACTTTGATTGTCACAATAGAGATGTAACTTATCTTCAGTTATACCTTAATCTTTCAGCATTTGTTTTAGCCAAAGAAATTGAGCACAACAACTTCATGTAACAATATATTTGGATTCGACAGTGGATAAGGAAGTGCAGTTTTGTTTCTTACTATTCCATATAACCAAATATTACCAATGTAGTAACATGCTCCTGAAGTACTTTTACTATCATCGGAACACCCAGTCCAATCATCATCAGTGTATCCTACTATAGTACTAGAAGTGTCATTAGTGTACCAAAGTCCTAAATTTAGAGTGCCTTTAATGTATTTGATAATTCTTTTAACGCTTAATAAATGACTCTCTTTAGGGTTGTTTTGATATCGATCACACATGAAAGTAGAGTACATAATATCAGGACGTGAGGCAATACGGTATAAAATACTTTCTATCATACTACGGTATAAAGTTAAGTCAATGGATTTCCCATTTTCATCTTTTGAAAGTTTAATCGAAGTACTCATGGCAGTCCTGGATTCTTTTACTATTTCTAGGCCAAACTTCTTGACAATCTCTAAAGTGTATTTAGATTTCTATACGAATAATCCATCTTAATTTTGTTTAACTTGGAGTCCTAAGCGGAATTGTAACTCCTCTATAAGTGACATATGGAATTCTTTACACATAATGTTAGAAAACGTTTTGACACCTGTACGGGAGGTAGATCCAAAAATGATATTGTCTACATATACTTGGGATATGGTAATGTTTCTATCAAAATGTTTGACAAAAAGAGTTTGATCATTACCTCCTCATTTAAAACCTTTGTTTAGAAGGAAGGTAGATAGACGTTCATACCAAGCTCTAGAAGCTTGTTTTAACCCATAAAATTCTTTTTTAAGTCGGTAGACATGATTTGGATTATGTGGACCCTTTGGGTTATTCTACGTAGGTCTCTTCAGTCAATATTACATTAAGGAAAACATATTTAACATCCAATTGATAAAGTGTGAATGAAAACAACAAGCTATTGCAAAGAGTAAGTGAACAAACTCAAGGCGAGTGATAGGTGCAAAATTTTCCTCAAAATATATTCCTTCAATATGAGAGTAGCCCTGGGCAACTAATCTAACTTTATTTTGAATAATCATCCCAGATTCATCTATTTTACTTTTGAAAATCCAACGTGTGTTGATAACCCTTTTATTTTCATGATGGGGTGCAAGATACCATACATCATGAATGACAAATAGAAGAAGTTCCTCCTGTATAACAATTATCCATAATGGGTCATTCAGTGATTCATTAACATTCTTTGGTTCTATAATAGAAAGAAAGCATGCATAATGAGCAAGAGTACATAATTTGGATCTTTTACGATCTGGCTTAGTAGGATTACCAACTACACTATCTAAAGGATGATATTTGGAAACCAAGTTAGGCACTTCAGGGGTCTCAGTCGGTAAGGACTCATTTATCTCTTGATAATCATAAGTTAAAATTTTTTCGAATTCATCAACTATAGTTGGTCCTTTGATCTTTACTCTCTACATTAGTGTCACTTACAACCACATTAATGGATTCCATTAAAGTTTTGGTACGAAAATTGTATACACGATAGGCTCTACTATTTAGAGAATATCATAAGAAAATATATTTATCTCCCATGGTTTCGAATTTAGATAGATGTTCTCTATCCTTGCAGACATAGCAAACACTACCAAAGGTGCTAAAGTATTTTAGGTCAAGTTTATTCCCATACCAAAGTTCTTAGGATGTTTGTCTGGTATGTTTCCTTAGGTAAACTCGATTGATTATGTGACAAGCTGTAAATATTTAGGTAAGTTATTCGCATGAATCATCACACGATCCATTTCTTGAAGAGTGCAATTTTTATGATCAGCAATTCCATTTTGTTGAGGTGTATTAAGGGCACAAAATTTGTGTTTGTAACCATTATAGTCAAAATATTCAATGACATATGAATCTATAAATAGACCTCCTCTATCACTATGAATTCTATATACTTGGAAGTCCTTTTTGTTTTTAATATGAACTGAAAAATTTAAAAACTTACGAAAAGTTTATGATTTGTGTTTTAAAAAGGCAACTCAGGTAAATAGAGTGAAGTCATTAACCATAAATAAGATATAACTATTTCCACAAAGACTAATAGTACGAGAAGGGCCCATTATGTCCATATGGATAAGTTCTAGAGGTTTAGCGGATATAACTTCTTTAACTTTCTTATGGGGAACCTTAACAATTTTTCCTTCTTGACAGGGACTACATATGATGTTTAAAATTGGTTTGACCTTAGGAAGACCTCTAACTATCTCTTCGGAGCATAATTTACTAAGACTGTCATAATTAATGTGACCCAACCTATTGTGCCATATCTCATTGTCATCCATTCTGGCAATGTTACAAATCTCTGTACTTGGATTGATTGTATAATAGTTATCTCGAGTACAAAGTCCTATAATAATTCAATCACCTTTTTCATTTTTAATTTTGCAATTGTTCTTTCAAAAGGCAATAGTATGGCTGGAATCATAAAATTATGATATACTTAGTAAATTAGGTTTAAGAACTTTTACCGAGAGAACATCCTCAAGAACATGTAATCCTTCTTCATGGAGTGTTCCTGTACCAATGATCTGGGATGACACGCCATCTCCAAATAAGAGATTTCCTCCAAAGAAGTTAGTTTTGTTTGAAATTTGGATATCATCCCCGGTCATATGTTTGGAACATCCAGAGTCTAAATATCATCCAGATGTTGTATGTTCATCCTTAAAAGCATTGATCACAATTTTGCATTTCATCTGGGGTAATAGATCATCTTTCCTAACCCAAATTGCTCTAGTTTTCAATTTGCACTTATTAGCTCATATTTGATAAACTAGCGAGCTTCAGTCTTTTCTTTAAAAGATTTTTCTGCAGGTTTATGAGGAGTATAAACAGTTTGAGCATTTGGTTTAGAAAAGAATCTAGGACTCCTTCTTGGTAATGATCTATTTTTATTAGTTCTTCTCTTCCTATTTTGATAGTTATAATTCTTGTTCGGTTGTCTAGGTAGGACATAATTGTTTCGTCTTCTCCTAGAATAGTTGAAGTTATGGTAAATAGGAGAGTTATAAACTGGATTATATAGACGTTTAGAATAGCAACCATCAAGGGAATGTCCATATACATCATAATAGGATCAGTAAAGATGGCTCGTATAACTCTTAACCTTAGGAAAATTATTAACTAAATGCCTGTCTAAGTTTTGAGCTCTAGTCTTGTTCCTAGGTGGGACCAGATGAAATGACGAATCAACTTGTCTAAAAGGAGGGCAACTGTATTTAGCCTTATGTTCAACATTACACTTAGAGTTACTTACACTTAGAGTTACTTGATTCACCAACGTCTAACTTTTGTTGTTTCGAGTCAAAATCATTTTTCAAAGTTTGAAAATTTGGACCAGTATCAACTGGTCTTTTGCCACCAGACACAAACTTGATAGGTTTAAAACTTTTTGTTTACTTGGAATTGTTGGGGAAAAGCCTATTCCAGTTCTGTCATCAGAATTGGTCTTAGTTTTAACAACACGGTCTTCAAAACATTTAGAGTTATTTTCAAATTTAGCAAACTTTTTTAAGAGTGTTGATGACTTTTCTTTTATTTGTTCCAATTCTAATGTCCCTTTGTAGTTATTTTCTAGAATTTCATTTGAGTCAGACAACTCTTTCAATTTTTATTCAAAAGTTTTAGTTTCATTCTCATGAATTAGACATTGAGAAGTGTACTCTTTAGTATATTATTTGATCTTATGACTTAGGGTTTCTATCTTCTGTGTAAGATCTTTGACTATCTTTTCAAGTCAAGTGATTTTTTAAGAGTTTTTGTGTACAGTGTGTGAATGTCAGGGAGGTCCTCATTATCGGAGTCACTAAGTGTGCATTGTACAGTGTCCCCTTACGATTTATTTTTAAGACTCACATACCCATTGGCATCAACAATAGATCGTTCCCTTTGACTCACAAACACCGAGTTTGAAGCATTATCATCATTCTCAAGTAACAAAGCAAATAAATCAGTAGGGATAACATCATTGAACATAGCATGATCAAATTCCTTATCATCAATGTATATCATTTTAGCGAAGAAGGACATACAAGGGTCATAAGTATTAGATGACTGAGGTTCATCAATTTCTGATTCACTTGAGTCATCCCAAGTCTTGCACAAGTTATCCCTAGTGTTCTTGTTCTTATTCAAATTAACTCTACAGTCACTGGCTAAGTGTCCTAACTTTCCACATCTGTAGAATTCAGAGTTCTTAAGGTCTCTACTGGGTTTGTTGTCAAGTTTTTTCTCATGAGGCCTATTATTAGAGTTGTTTGAATCGGTAGGTTTTCCTTATCTATTTGCAATTTTATTTCTGAATTTCATAATTTTCTTGAAATGTTTAGACATTAAGGCAATCTGGTTATCCAAGTTCTCTAAATTACAGTCCTCATCGAAATCTAAGTCAATTTCAGGTACATGACATTCAGGTTTAGTCAACTTAGATGTAAAGACAAGATTGGAGGCAAACTGTTTCTTATGGGTATGTATTAATTGTTTCTTAAACTTTAATTCCATTTCCACAGTTCTTAGCTTGCTACTAAGGAGTTCATGGGTAAGGTTTTGATTGTCCATGTCCTCAATTGAATAGCTCTTATTGTCAAATTTTTATGGAAGTGACCTTTGAATTTTAGAGATAATTTCTTTTCTATCATAAATTATCCCATTAGCATGCAACCTAGTCACTATGTGTGTCAACCTAATGTAGAAATCATCAAATGACCCAGTCTCAGTCATGACTAAAATTTTGTACCACTAGATTAACATTTGGATTTTAGCAGCTTTAACATGCGTGTCTCCTTCATGTGCAGTCACTAGGGTGTCCCATGCTTCCTTAGAGGTAGTACAGAAAGATATCCTCTTGAATTTGTGCTCATTGATAGACATGAATATGGCATTATTGCCTTTGTTATTATTAAGGGAAGTCTGTTTTTATTCTTTACTGAATTCACTTAGAAAATTCCTAATCCTCAAAGTACTTCGTTCAACAGCTGGTTTAATAGGAAAAGTATAGCCATTTTCAATAGCATCCCAAACATCATCTCACAGTGTCCCTTGAATGAAATCAACCATCCTTTCTTTCCAGTAAGGGAAGGTAGTTCCATCAAAGAGAGGGAGCCTAGACAGCTTACCTAATATCTCAAATTTCTCGTCCATAGTTTGTTTTGAGAAAACAACTTCAGAAACTCAAGACCTAAAAGAATTTACCAACTCTCTGATACCAATTGAAAAAGTGCCATATAAGTTGTTTAATTCAAGATTATACAATCTAAATGGCTCCAAACAGTTTTTTAAAGAAACTCTTTTCTTAAAACAAGTAGCTAACACAAGATGTGTATAAAAAGAATTATAAACGACATATTTCAGATATTATGTATCCAAGTTTTGAAAACCAAAGCTAAAATAGTTTTTAAATCAGCATGCCAATAGAAGGGCGTGAGAGGAAGATTAAGTACGCAAGTTCACAATATTTTAACATGGTAAAACCCCACCCAATTGGGGAAACATCCATGGAGGTATCTACACCTCAAAATAAAAAGCCACTAAAATAGAGTAACATATTACAAAATATTTAACAATATAAACAGACAATTAGACCTAGTATAAGTTCAGAAGTTATACCCGCTCCTCTGGATTATTCTGACTTCTCCCAAGGCTTTGATTAGATGTTCTCTTAGCTTTGTAACTACACTCCTTTTAGCTTTACGTTGAATCTTAAAGTTCAAAATCTTTCTACAAACACCTTTTAATGTTGTAGTGTGAAAGTGTTGTGATGTGATGTGCCTAACACATGCATTCAACTCACTTACACTTATTACAGACTCAATGATTATCAAATTAGAAACAAAGTTCTAATATGCCAAAGAAATTTTCAAAATCAGTTTAATCGAAACTCTTAAACTTTGTATCTTTAATTGTATCAACAGATCAAGAGGGAATCTTGCTATATAAATGAGCCAAGATCCTAGAAACTTTCTTTATTCGAAAATATACAGTTAGTTCAAAAAATGTGAAATATATGAAACTGTAAATCCCCAATCAAGATCTTAACTAGAACTAAGTCTAGATATTCTCAGAAATTGAAATTATAAATGATTTTGTTGGTTTAGGTTTTAAAATCAACATGAAGGTTTAAAAACAACCAACAAAATAGATATTTCTCGAAAGAAGAAATCAAACTCAGTAATATTCACGTGATATGTATCGCAGAGTCTGAAATCTAAACTTTCTATGAAAAAAAATGAGATCAGGACTTCGTGACTTGGTTGGACAAGAGATTAAAAGAAGGAGAGATGGATCTTCTCAAAACTCGAACTAACACAACTCATAGAAGTATTTTCAGGTGAGATTTGGCCAGAGTTGGTTTAGGGTTTTATTTTTCTCTATCTTTCTCTCTCTCTCTCTCTCTCTCTCTCTCTCTCTCTCTCTCTCTCTCTCTCCTCTTTTTTTTCTCTCAAAGGTGAGTTGATCCAAATATCATAAACGTCTCACATATATCTCTTATTTATACTATAGCAAGGAGGGCTCTGAAGGGTCAGGGAAAATCAATGGCCAAGATTGAAAACAAATGATTGATGTAAATCTAATAGCTGTTTATGCACCGATTTTAAAAACACTCTGATTAGTTCAATTAGTTAACACTTGGATCGAGTTAGAAGACATGCATACCATTGATAAGATTGATCTAATGGTTTAAATAAGGTCTCAGTTATGTGAGGAAGAGAAAAGATAGATCCAATTGATATAAGACCAACACGTGTAAGGCTACAATGGACAAAAAAAATCATTTTTTTAAAGTTTAAAAAATTCATTTTTCCCCTACAATATTGTCTAGAACTTTTAGATTCCACCCAAGAAATGTTTTAGGAACTGACGCGACTCAAAAAGTGTCTCTAATGTGCGTTCTCTCTAGGCTCAAGTGCAAGCCTTTCGTATTAGTAATAAACCCAGTAAGTCAGGATCGTATCCACAGGGAAATAGGACAATGGAATTGTGACGACGTTGGATAGACGAAGAAATCTTAACTCTGACTCTAAAGAAAAAGGAAAATTGTTTTGGTTTGTGGAACAACTACACTACATGCAATTATAAAATTATGAAAAAGTGCAATTATGCTAATTTACCTAAAATACTGATGAAGAATGATTTGAAACTTTAAACTATCTGATGAGAATAACAAGACGGGAATACATTCCCCCAACCCTAGTGTATTGATGGTATAATACTAATCGTAAATTTAACTGATTAATTAGACCCAGAATTTAGTACTCCCAAGCATTACGTATATGAGGTTCAATCCCACACCATACTTAATCAGAGGACGAGTAAATCGGTATTATGGTAGTTACACTCGAATTGCATTCTGAAGCATTCCAGTTACCCGGAAGCAAACGAGATCCAAAGATATAAAATTATCTTGTTCCTATGTGATACGATCGTAATAAATCACTAAATTCAAAGGATTAATGTTATACACATGCAACTATCACATCAGGTTGGTTTCATGTATCCCAACCTTAGAAAATCTAGCCTAGCATGCTGAATCTAATGAAAACAATTTTTGAATAGCAGAAAACCATGATTAAAGTAAGGAAAAATTGTGGAATGATGTAGAAAGGAATAAATAGAGGAAATAACTCACTAATCTTACCAAATCATTAAAAGCATCTATTAAGAACACTTGTACTCACAGAAATCTGAATAATCTTCAATCTTGAAATTAAAATAATAAATTATCTCTAAACTAAGGTTTTGCTGAAAAGAATGGAAAATTATATTAATTCTCCGTGCTAAAAACGATAATAACTCGGGTTTATATACCCTACAAAATTTCAAGAGTTTTAGTTACACTAGGACTCTTCATAAGAGAAGGATAAGAAATTAAAATCTCGACAGCCGGACCGGTACGGGGCTCATGCGGATCGGTCTGTCTTGAATGCAGACCGGTTATTTTATTTCTGGGGAGGACCGGTCCGGGGTGGATCGGTTCATTTATTTTTTCTCCCTCTTGGGTTTGCTTTCGATCCGGGGTTCTCTGGAATGTTGCACTGCGGACCGGTCCGGGTCTCCTACGGATCGGTCTTCCCTTTGACTTTTTTCTCAAACTTTGACTGCTCATATCTTTCTCATCAGGACTCCGATTGAGGTGCCGTTTCTTCCTATGTTCTTATGAACTTGATATCTTAAACTTCTCTTTGGGTGCCTCATCTGAATTCCGGGTAGAAATTACACTTTTTCCCTTTTGACCTTTCCTTCTTTCCTTTCTTGATTCTTTCGATTTCTTTCTTTCGTTATTGACATTAAATACCTGCAAAATTAGTACAAAATACCGTAAACTCGGTGTACTCATTAGGATAAGTCAGTAGCAAGATTATGAGATAAAGTCAAATCGATTACGTTGTTCGAGGTGCTAAAAGTAACTAAATTAAGGGATAAATTGGGAAGAATTTATGCCTAATCAAACCCCCTTAACTTAGAACTTTGCGTGTCCCGAGCAGTGTAAAAGAATCCTAGCACGACTCAGCTTTTGAAAAATATTTTATTAGGATAGAATACCCTTTTCGCTGATAAGCGATTGCGTTTAGCATATGCAACAAGCCTTTAAACCCCTAGGTCACCCTAGTAGGACGAGTTGTGTCTCGTGAGGGTTTGCACTGAATATACCCAAAAATTCGACTCAAGGAAAAAATCAAAATACGCAAAAATTGTATAAATCAAACTTTTCGAGAAAATAGTCATCATCAAGTCATATTTAATAGTCTCAAATCATTGTGCGTGTGTGCGAAACCGAAAATATAACCGCCAATTTCCACCGATTGATCATTACGTTACTTACCCGAAAATTCATTTTGATTTCAAATTCTCACGGAATGCTCTATCAAACAAATCACTCGGAATGTGTCTATTCACTCGATATGCGTGATATAAAGAGTAAATATAATGGACGCAAAGTCACGCATACAAGTAGAAAGGCAGAAATTTCATAGTGATAAGATCTCATCAACGGATTACGGTTTCAAAAACGGGAACATTGCCTCTTATTCGCGCATTCAATCTTTTTTATTATCTTTTGGTGTATTATCCCTCCACGCGGTAACCAATTTTTCAATTTAGACTCAGTTAGGACTTTTTCGAGTTTTAAGGTGTATTGGGTAAAATGAAAGAGGTAGGGAAGGTTGGAATTGGAAAAGTCATTTATGATGTCCATTTGTACTTTTTTCGGGCTATTGCGCATTTTGTTTTCTTCTTTTTCTCTATTTTTTATGTTTTTCACTTCTTTTCTTGCTATTTTTGTTGAGCATATCTATTTTTTCTTGCCCCTTTATATGCACTTTCCGGACTTTACTTCAGAATTTTTCCATTTTTCGCAATTCCGGGCTATTTTGGTTTTTCAGGTTGTCAAACAAAAGGATAATTTTTATTCGGCTCAATTGGGGTACAAAAGGGATGATTTTTCACAACTTTTTCTGGCCAATATTTTTGAGTGACAAACGAGAGCCTACTTCATTGTCCAAAATACTAATTGCATTACCATATGCGTTTCGAGATGAATTTAATTTAGAGATCTATTTGACATGTTTTTCAATGCAATAATTGATCAAATTGATAGGATTGAGATCCTCGATGACTTTTTAGGCGCTAAAAAGAACTTCGAGTTAACAATTACCTCGGATTGATTTAAAAACTCTCAAGAAGTGATAGGCTTGAATCTCACCGGGTTTGTTAATCTCCACACTTATTCGTTAAGTCGTCAATTTTCGCTCAATTTCCATCTTTAGTCAATTTCGGCTTTGTGTATGTTTAATTTTACAACTTGAGACTTTAAACCGACTTTTAATGATATTTTTGAAAATTTTGAACTCCAAATTTTATTTATTTTGAACAAAAATATTTTTGGGTTTTTCAAAATTTTATGATTTTTTTTGGAAATTTCTGGGCATTTTTGAAAATTTGTGAAGTTTCAGAAATACACACTTGTCACCCCCCAAACTTAGTCTTTTGCATTGTCCTCAAGCAAAAAGGACTAAAATCTAACTCAAAGCGAATAAAAAGTGCGAGAAAATAAAACAAACAAATTATTAAAATGAACAAGACACTATATGACGCTCATGCATGACTCAAAAATACAACAATAATCACCCCATACTTATCGAGGGTGCGATGACCTCTCATCTCTCCACAAACTCACCCGACCCCACTCACAGGGTTCGATGCTCTCCTTGTCACTCCCGTCTTCCTATCATATACCAACAATCGGAATAAGTTGGGACCTCACCCATAAATAAAGGAAAGACCGAGAGACTCATCGTGACTACTCGGAAAGGGATCCCTGTGATGCCTACTCAAAGCATAGCTTGCGTGCACCAACTCAGAGGGAACATCTAATTTTCTTTCAATTTTTGGAATGCATGGGTCAGGCTCTAAGTCGTACGAGACACAAATTTTCTCCTCTATCGCCTTCGGGCCATCAAATGGTATGGGTGGATGGTTATTGTGAAGAAACTCGTCAGTTTTATCGTTCCACTCGCCCTCTCCTAAATGACTACATGAGTCCAGTATAGGTTGGACTTTGTTGTGAAGGCTCTCATCCACCTGCCCGAATTCTCTCTCAACTCCTGTTAGGCTCAACTCCTCTAGCTCTCTCTCTTGCTTTGTTTCCACATTCTTTCTTCCTCGCTCCATCTCAAAATTATTAGGTGGTGTGGGTGGGTAGTACTCGAGGAGAAAAATATCTATCGTGTCTTGCCATTCGCTCTCCTCTAAGCACTCATACGAACTTCTCCCTATGCCCTCTAAATTGTCTCTCTCATTTGATGTAACAAGGCATACCCCTATCGACTCTCGCGTGTGGGTCCTCACATGCTCGTGTGCTGCTCCTGAAAGATTCGTCTGTCACGGTTCTCTTTCGTCACCCTCTTTCTTGATATTGTTAAAAATAATTGTATCAAGGGTCATGTTCTCAAATGTTAATTGCGTCCGCCCACTCCGAGTATTGATGAGTGCATTAGCCGTAGCTAAGAATGGGCCACCAAGGATAATGGGAACATGATTTCTCGGTAGAATGGAGGGCTCCTCGTTCCAAATGACAAAGTCCACCAGGAAGTAGAAAGTGTCTATTTGGATGATCACATCCTCAATGATTCCCCGAGGCATCTTCACAGAACGATCCGCAAGCTGGAGAGTCATATTTGTGGGCTTGAGGGCTCCCAAATCGAGTTTCTTATAGATGGAATAGGGTAAAATGTTAACACTCGCTCCTAAATCTATTAGTGCTCTTTCGATTCGATTCTTCCCCATGATGCACGAAATGGTGGGTGTACCCGGATCTTTATACCTTAACGGAAGGTCACTCGATAAAACTAAACTGACATTTTGGGCCAAAAAGACATTCTTATTTACCTTTATCTTGCGTTTCATCATGAGTAAGTCCTTAATGTACTTAGCGTATGCGGAAATTTTCTATATGGTCTGGAGAAAAGGTTAATCTTTACTTGTTTAAGGACATCCAAAACATTGTCCCGAGAAGTCCCTTTGGAGTGCGGGACCAACCGTTGAGGGTATGGGGGCAATGGTGGGGGGTTTCACTACTACCTCGAGCTCACTATTTCTTTCTTTATCACTCTCATTCAAAGGGACATCTTCGGCCTCTTTCATACCGGGCGAATTCTCCTTGTCTTTAGTTTCATCGTATGGGGGAGGTGATAAGTCAACTACTCTCCCACTACGTAGAGTGGTAATTGCTCTACATTGATCCGGATGGTCATGGGGTGTGGAGCTTACACTAGTTTGACCTTGGGGAGGTCTTAGGCCCTGGGCAGGAAACTTGCCCTTCTCTTGAATACTTAATGATGATTGCAACTGTGAAATGTTCACATTCATGTCGTGGATCATGCGCTCATGCCTAGCATTAGTTGCAGTCTGGTTGTTGATAAATTGATTTATCATATCCTCGAGACTTTTTCGCGGTGGAGGGATATATGATCCTTGAGGTGGTGGTGCTTGCACATGTTCTTACATGTGTTGAGCTTGTTGAATGTGTTGTGGTGGAGGAGGGGCAACATGTGAATTAGGATTCATTGCAGCATGTTGTTGCCCATCGCAAAAACCAGGATGGTTTTTCCACGAAGGGTTGTAAGAATTCCCGTGGGGTGAACCAAAATCACCCTTGAATCCTCATATGCCACTGACTTGCTCTTGAATCATCAATTTGTAGGCGGGTATAGTCGGGCATTCCTCAGTTGAATGACCCGCCTCACAAATCGCACACACCTTCTCAGCAGGGTTAGGGATGGATCCAGTTGGTCCTCTTCCATATACCTCACATAGGTCTCGAAATCCTTTCTCAAGTGTATCCAATCGACTGTCCGTCATAGAATTCTTATCTACGTGAAATAAAACAGACGCCGCTGGAGTGGTGGTGACTTGACGATTTCGATTTTGAGCATTAGGATCAGATGTATCCCAGGATTGGGTAGTCTTGGCAACATACCTCAGGTGAAGCTCAGCATCGTGGGCGTCTAGTTCGATAAAAGGAACACTACCCATGGTTTCAACGAGTTGTTTGGAATTAATATTCATCCCATTATAGAGAAAGGAGATGATTTGCGCTGTATCAAATCCATGATGGGGGCATGAAGTAATTAACTCATTGAAACGCTCGTAACATCGATGAAATGGCTCATTTTCCGATTGTCTGAAAGCTTGAATTTGAGCCTTTATGGAGATTGTTCAATGTGGTGGAAAGAATTTCTTGAGAAATCTAGATTGCAACTCGTTCCAAGATGGAATCGATCTTTGAGGTAAAGACCATAGTCAGGTCTTAGCTTTATCTTTTAGCGAGAAGGGGAAGAGTTTGAGGCGGATCACCTCTTGTGTGCATGTTTGATCATTGAGAGTATTGCACACATCCTCAAATTCCCTAATGTGGAGATATGGCTTTCAGAATCCATACCATGGTAATGGGGTAACATCTGGATCATCCCGTTTTTAAAATGAAATTGTCCGGCATTATATGGGAGTATAATGCATCCCGGAGTGATAGTACGCTCAGGATATAAGATTTCTCTCAGTGGGCGGTATGGGGCCTCTTCCTCACCGGGGGCTGCACTACCTTGTTGAGACATTTTTCTCTCTCTTAAAGACTTGGTATCCTCACTTGGTATGCTCGAAGTGTGCTCGGAGGTGTGTCTTAAGAAGGAAAACGGAGTGTTATTTGAGATTGAGTGTGACAGTGTGGGAGGTGGAATCCAGAACTGTGGGTTGGAGTATTATGGGGTGTGGGAGTGAGTTCAGAATTTTGTATTAACAACTTATGAGAGATGATGATGGATCTTTTTGTGCTTTTTTGAATTTTTTTATGTTTTTGGATTTTTGGAAATTTTTGGTCAAAGTTTTAGATTGACTCGATTTAATCCTAAGTCTACCTAGTTCCCCAGCAACGGCGCCAAAAAATTGACGCGACTCAGAAAATATCTCTAATGTGCGTTCTCTCTAGGCTCAAGTGCAAGCCTGTCATGTTAATAATAAACCCAGTAAGTCGGGATCGTATCCACAGGGAAATCGAACAATGGAATTATGACGACGTTGGATAGACGAAGAAATCCTAACTCTGACTCTAAAGAAAAAGGAAAATTGATTTGGTTTGTGGAACAACTACCCTAGATGCAATTATGAAATTATGAAAATGTGCAATTATACTAATTTACCTAAAATACTGATGAAGAATGATTTGAAACTTTAAACTATCTGATGAGAAAAACAGGACGGGAATACAATCCCCCAACCCTAGTGTATTGATGATATAATACTAATCATCAATTTAACTGATTAAGTAGACCCAGAATTTAGTACTCCCAAGCATTACGTATATGAGGTTCAAGCCCGCACCATACTTAATCAGAGGACGAGTAAATCGGTATTACAGTAGTTACCCTCGAATTGCATTCTGAAGCATCCCGGTTACCCGAAAGCAAACGAGATCCAAAGATATACAATTTTTGTGTTCCTATGCAATACGGTCATAATAAATCACTGAATTTAGAGGACTAATGTTATACAAATGCAACTATCACATCAGGTTGGGTTCATGTATCCCGACCTTAGAAAATCTAGCCTAGCATGCTGACTCTAATGAAAACAATTTTTTGAATAGCAGAAAATCATGATTAAACTAAGGAAAAATTGTGAAATGATGTAAAAAGGAATTAAATAGAGGAAATAACTCACTAATATTACCAAAGCATTAAAATCAGCTATTAAGAACACTTGTACTCACATAAATCTGAATAATCTTTAATCTTGAAATTAAAAGAATAAACTATCTCTGAACTAGGGTTTTGCTGAAAAGAATGGAAGATTATATTAATTCTCCGTGATAAAAACGATAATAACTCCGGTTTATATACCCTACAAAATTTCAGGAGTTGTAGTTGCACTAGGACTCTTCATAGGAGAAGGATAAGAAATTAAAATCTTGACAGTCGGACCGGTCCGTGGCTCATGCGGATCGGTCTGCCTTGAATGCAGATCGATTCTTTTATTTCTTGGGCGAACCGGTCCGGGGCGGATCGGTTCATTTATTTTTTCTCCCTCTTCGGTTTGCTTTCGATCTGGGGTTCTCTGGAATATTGCACTGCGGACCGGTCCGGGGCTCCTACGGATCTGTCTGCCCTTTGACTTTTTTCTCAAACTTTGACTGCTCATATCTTTCTCACCGAGACTCCGATTGAGGTGTCGTTTCTTCCTATGTGCTTATGAACTTGATATCTTCAACTTCTCTTTAGGTGCCTCATCCGAATTCTGTGTAGAAATTACACTTTTTCCCTTTCCTTCTTTCCTTTCTTGATTCTTCCGATTTCTTTCGTTATTCACATTAAATACCTGCAAAATTAGTAAGAAATACCATAAACTCGGTGTACTCGTTAGGATAAGTCTATAGCAAGATAATGAGATAAAGTCAAATCGATTACATTGTTCGAGGTACTAAAAGTAACTAAATTTAGGGATAAATTGGGAAGACTTTATACCTAATCAGGAACTTAGGGAAATTATAAAAAAGACCCAAACATTATAAAAGTCAATTTTAAATTTCTAAACATTATTTTAAAAATTCCTAAAATTTATTAAAATATCCCAAAAACTATAGAAAATTATTTTGACGAGATTTAACTCACACACACCTATGTTATGCAGAATGCAACTCATAATTGCAATCCTAGGTGAGGTGTAGGACTTCTACCTTTAGGGACTTTTAGAGGAATTCATATGGAGAGTCTATGGACTTTTTGGTCGACTAGGATATGACTCAATTTTGTCACTATTTCCAAACTAGATGAGCACCTATATAATATAGAGTCAAGTGAGTCAAAGATATAAGGTGCTTTAGTTTCCACCGTCTGTGCTATCACAACACTCCGGTTATAAGAATAGGACCCTGATTTAAAAGTAGGAACACTTAATTTTGAAAATGTTCCGCGAGGGGGTGGAGCAACAAACCTAGGCCCCTAAATGGAACTGCGAGTGGCATGAACACCTCATGCACGTCCAATATAACAAGTAATAACTATACGAATAGTGTAGGGACTCTTAGCTCGAGAATATGACCCAAATTTGAATGTAGGAAAATTTAGGCTGGAAAATGTGTCGTGAGGGGTCAGACTCAACTACCCCACTCCCTCTAAACATAATCGAGGGAGGCACAAACATCTCGTGCACGTCTAACGTAACCCATTTCAACTGGTTGAGCAACCGGGGGACTACCGATTTGAGAATAAGACCCGGACTTTATTGTAGGAGCACTTTGGCTTGAAAATGTGCCAAGAAGGGGCGGATGTAACTAACCCCCTCCCCGCAAAATGACACCATGTGTGGAATGAAAACTCATGTGCTTCCAACATAATATGTAGTAACTAGTCGCACAGCCGCGGGACTCTTGGTTTGAGAATAGGACCCAAATTTGAAAGTAGGAACGTTGTGGGTTGAAAATGTTCCGTGAGGAGGAAAAGGCCAAAAAATCCCTCGAAACGAAACCGTGGGAGGCACGAACACCTCATGCTTGTCCAATATATCACATATTAACCAATCACATAATCGCGGGACTCTCGGTTTGTGAATAGGCCCCTAATTTGAAAGTAGGAACACTAAGGCAATAAAATGTGCCGTGAGGGGCGGACCCAATCAGCCTTCCCCCCACCCCACGTAATTATCACTATGGGCAACACAAACACCTCGTGCACGCCCAACGAAACACGTTGCAAAAAACCACGCATTCGTAGGACTCCTGTCTTGAGAATGGAATGCGGATTTGAAAGTAGGAACACATAGACTTGAAAACATGCCATGAGGGGGAGGGCGCAACTTTCCCTGCTAAATGGCACCATGTGTGTCTCGAACACATTGTGCCCATCCAATATAATACGTATCAATAGTCCGTGCAGTCATGGGACTCTTGGTTGGAGAATAGGACCTGAATATCAAAGTAGAAACACTTAGATTTGAAAATGTGCTGAAAGGGGAATGATGCCACCAACTCCCCACCCCACCCCTCAAACGGCACCGTGAGTGCCACTAACACCTCGTGCTCATCCAGTGTAACAATTATCAACCAATCGAGGAGTCATAAGACTCCGGATGGGAGAATAGGCCCCGAATTTGAGCTAAGGGAGGCTTAAGATTTAAAACATTCCGTGAGGTGGTTAACACCACCAACCCGCTCCAAGTAGAACCTCTAGGGGCATGAACAACTTTGGGCATCCAATGCAACACGTAACAACCATCCGTGAATCCACGAGACTCCCGATTTAAGAATATGACCCGGATATGAAAGTATGAACACTTAGGCTAAAAAATGAGGATGAGGAGGTGGACGCCCCCCCCCCCCAAATGTCTCCATAGATGGCACAATCACTTCGTGCGCATCAAACGTAACATGAAGCAACCGCTCGCATAGCCATGGGGCTCTGGGTTTGAGAATAGGACCCAAATTTGACAGTAGGAACACTTAAGCTTGAAAATGTGCCACAAGGGGGCAAATGCCACAAGCCTCCCCACCCAAATGCCATCGCGGGTGGCAAGAACACCTCGTACACGTCCAACATAACACGTACTAATTAACCATGCATTCACGAGACTACCAGTTTAAGAATAGGACCGAAATTTGAATGTAGGAATACTTAGTCTTGACAATTTGATGCAACAGAACAGATGCCATCGGTCCCAAACGTCACCATGGGTGGAACAAAAACTTCATGTGTGTCCAATGTAACACATAATAATCGACCGCAAAGTCATGGGATTCCCGGTTTGAGAATAGGACACAGATTTAAAGATAAGAATACTTAGGCTTTAAAATGTGCCGCGAGGGGGTGGGCACCACCAACCCACCAAATAGCACTGCAGGCAACATGAACACCTCATGCACATCTAACATAACATGTAGAAATCGGTCGTCCACTCGTGGGACTACCGATTTGGTAATAGGATCTGTATTTGAATGTAATAATAATTAGGATTAAAAACATGCTGGGAGGGGGAGGATGCCACCAATCCCATCCAAACAGCACCGTTGGCAGCATGAACATATTGCGTGTGTGCAATGTAACACGTAGCAATCGATCGTAAAGTCACGGGACTTTCGGTTTGAGAATTGGAAACAAATATGAAAGTAGGAACACTTGGCTTTAAAAATATGAAGAGGAAGGGAGGATGACACCACCCCAAATGGCACCGCGGGTGGCAAGAACACCTCGTACACATCCAACGTAACATGTAGCAACATTTCGCGCAGTTGCGGGACTTTCGGTTTCAAAATAGGAACCGAATTTGAAAGTAGGAACAGTAAGGGTTGAAAACATGACACGAGAGGTGGACGCAACCAAAAACTCCACAAACGGCACCACAAGAGACATGAATACCTCATGCGCACCCAATGTAACACGTATCAATAAGCCTTACTATCGCGGGACTCTGGGTCCCGAATTTGAAAGTGGGAACACATAGATTTAAAAATGCACAGCAAGGTGGAGGAAGCCATCAACCCCCACTCCCTAAACGTCATCGTGGGAGGGATGAACACCTCGTACGTGTCCAACATAACACATTGCAACCGACTACACAAACGTGGTAGTCTTTATTTGAGAATATAATTCGAATTTGAATGTAGTAAGGGAGGGGGAGGATTCCACCAACGTGTCAATCGCCAAATGGCACCATTAGCAGCATGAACACCTTGTATGCGTCCAACAAAACACATAGCAACCAGCCGCACAGTCGCGAGACTCCCAGCTTGAGAACATGCCCTAGATTTAAAAGTATGAACACAAAGGGTTTAAAATGTGTCGCGAGGGTGAAAACCCCATAACCCCCTCAATGGCACGTGGGCGGCACGAACACCTCGCATGTCCAACGTAATTTTTGGCAACCGGCTCTATGGTCATGGGACTCCTGATTTGAAAATAGAACCTGGATTTGAAAGTTTGAACACTTAGTATTGAAAATGTGTCGTGAGGTGGCAAACACCACAATCCCCCAATGGCATCTTAGGTGTCACTAACACCTCATGAGCATTTAATATAACATGTAGTAAAAAGTCGTGCAGTCGCGAGACTCTTGGTTTGAGAATAGGACCCAAATTTAAAAGTAGGAACACTTAGGATTGAAAACGTTCCACGAGGGGGAAAATGCCACTAACCCCCTCCAAATGACACTGCGGGCAACACAAACACCTTATTCACATACAATACAACACGTAATAATTGGCCACGCTGTCGAGGGACTCGAGATTTCTGAATAGGGTGCAAATTTGAAAGTAAGAACACTTTGGCTTGAAAATATGTCATGAGGGGACGGACGCTAAAAACCACTTGCACCCCCAAATGACATTGTTGGTAGCACAAACAACTCATGTGTGTCTCACATAATACGTAGCAATTGGACGCGCAGTCGTAGAACTCCTAGTTTGATAATAGGACCCAGATTTAAATGTTGGAAAACTTAGGCTTGAAAATGCGCCGAGAGGGGTTGGAAGCAATTACCCCACTCCCCAACAAACATTACTGTGGGAGACATCAACACCTCGTGAACGTCCAATGTAACATGTAACAGGAGATCGCTCAGTCGTGGGACTCTCGATTTGGGAATAAGACCCAAATTTTTAAGTAAAAATAGTATGGCTTGAAAATGTGCCTAGAGGGAGCGGATGCCGCCAACACCCTCCCATTCAAATGGCATCGCGGGTGGAACGAACAACTCATGCACGCCCAAAGTAACATGTAACAATCAACCATGTAATTACATGACTCATGGTTTGAGATTAGAACCTGAATTTGAGAGTAGGAACAATGATAGTTAAAAACATGCTGCGAGGGGGATAATTCCACCAAGACCTCCCAATAGCACTGCGGGTGGCACGAACACCTTGTGCGTGTCCAACGTATAATTTAGTGACCAACCTCACAGTCACGAGACTTCTGGCTTGATAATAAGCCTTGGATTTGAAAGCAGGAACACTAATGCATTAAAACATGCCGTTCGGGGGCAGACGTCATCAACCTTCCCCGGTCTCCCTAAACGGAACCGTGGGTGGCATAAAATCCTCATGCACATCCAAGGTAACACATATCAACCATCAATGTCGTTATGGAACGCAGTCGCGAGGGAGTGAACACCCCTAAACTCCTCCAAACACCACTATAAGTGGCATGAACAACTTGTGCACATCCAACGTATAAGGTAACAACCATTCGTGCAGTCGCGGGACTACCGATTTGAGAATAGGACTTGAATTTGAAAGTAAGAACACTTACGCTTGAAAATGAGGCATGAGGGGGAAAAAGCCACCCCCCAAAAAATGGCACCGCATATGGAACAAATAATTCGTATGCATCCAACGAAACAAAAACCAATTAACCACACAGTCATGGGGCTCCTAGTTTGAGAATATGACTCGAATTTGAAAGTAGAAACACTTAGGCTTGAAAACATGCCGCGAGGGGGCAGACGCCACCGTCCCCTCCTCCCCCAACGACACCGTAGGCTACATAAACTCCTCGTGTGCATTCAATGTATCACGTTGCAACTATATGCATAGACGAGGGACTACCAAATCGAGAATAGGACCTCGATATGAAAGTAAGAACACTTATGCTTAAAAATGTGCGGTGAGGGGTAAAATGCCACTAGCCCCCCGACAATGAGCACCACAGGCATCATGAACACCTCGTGTGCATCTAACATAACACGTATTAACCAATAATGCAGTCGCGAGACTCCTAGTTTGATAATAGGACCCGAATTTCAAAGTACAAACACTTAGGCATGAAAACCTGCCTTTAGGGAGAGAATTCCACCTACACCCCCAAATGGCACTACGGGTGTCATGAACCCCTTGTGCACATCCAAGGTAACATGTAGAAATACTCTGTGATGTCGCGGAACTACTGATTTGAGAATAGGACCTAGCTTTGAAAGTAAGAACACTTAGGATTCAAAATGTTCCAGGAGGGAGAGAACACAACCAACCACCTCCCAAACGCCACCGTGGACGACACGAACACCTTGTGCGTCTCCAATGTAACACGTAGAAATCAGTCACACAGTCATGGAACTCCTAATTTGAGTATAGGACCCGGATTTGACAATACGAACACTTAGTCTTGGAAAAGTACCACGAGGGGGCGGACACAACTACCCCCTCCCCCCCAAACATCACTGCAGAGGCATGAACACCTTATCCGCCTCCATTTTAACATGTAGCAACTAGTCATGTAGTTGTGGGACTCCCAATTTGCTAATAATACCCGAATTTTTAAGTAGGAATACTTTGGCTTGAAAATGTTTTGCGAGGGGGAAGATGCCACCAAACCCCCTAAATAACACCACGGGCAGCACAGATACCTTGTGCATGTCTAACATAACACATAAAAATCAATCGCAAAATAGCTGGACTCCCGGTTACAGAATAGAACCTGGATTTCAAAGTAGGAACACTTGAGCTTAAAAATATTTCAAGAGGGGGCGGGAGACACCAACCCCTCCAAATGGCACCACGGGTGGCAAGAACACCTTGTACGCATCCAACGTAACACGTAGCAAATCACCGCACAATTGTGGGACATCGGTTTGAGAATAGTATTCATAATTAAAAGTAGGAGCACTTAGGGTTGAAAAGTTAAAAATGTACCACAAGGGGAGAACGCCACTAACCCCCTCCAAATGACACCGTAAGCGGTACAAACACCTCGTGTGTGTCTAACGTAACACATAGTAACCGATCGCATAGTTTCAGGACCCCCGATTTAAGAATAGAACTCGGATTTGGAAGTAGGAACACTTAGGCATTAAGGGGGTGGACACTACCAACCTTCCACCTCCCTCATGAAAATGTCACCGTGGGAGGAACGAACACCTCGTGCTTATCCAATGTAACACGTAGAAATTGGCCACGCAATCGTAGGACTCCCAATTTGAGAATTGGATGAGGATTTGAAAGAAGGGTCACTTAGGCCTTAAAATGTGTCATAAGGGGGTGGACGCCACCTACCCACCTAAACGACATTACAGGTGGATTAAAAACCTTGTTCGCATCCAACGCACCATGTATCAACCATTCATGCACTCGCAAGACTCCAATTTCATAATAGAACCCAAATTTGAGAGTATGAACACTTAGGATTGAAAATGAGCCGTAAGGGGGACGAGCGCCACCAAACCCCACACCCACAAACGACATTGCAGGTTGAATAAATGACTCATGAACATCCAGTGTAACATATAACAACCATCCGCATAGTCATAAGACTCCCGATTTGAGAACAACACCCGAATTTCAAAGAAGGAACACTTAAGATTGAAAATGTTCTACGAGGGGGCTAACACCACCAACCCCATTTAAACATCACTTCGGGTGACACGAACAACTTGTGCATCCAATGGAACACGTAACAACCGTCCGTGTAGTCGCGGGACTCCCAGTTTTAGAATAAGACCCAATTTGAAAGTAGGAACACTTAGACTTAAAAATAGCGTGAGGGGGCAGACGCCACCAAACCTTCCATAAATGGCACTGCAGATGATACAAACACTTCGTGAGCATCCAACGTAACACAAAGCAATGGCGTGCGTAGTCGTTGGACTCCTGGTTTGAGAATAGAACCCAGATTTGAAAGTAAGAACCCTTAGTCTTGAAAATGTGGCGTGAGGGGGTGGATTCCATAACCCCACCACCCCAAATGGCACTGTGGGTGGCATGAATACCTCGTGTCTGTCCAACGTAACACGTAGTAATTGATCGCACAGTCTGGGTCTCCTAGATTGAGAATAAAACTTGAATTAAAAGTAGGAACACTTATGGTTGAATTTTTTCCATGAGGGGGTGGGCACCACCAACCCCCCAAACGGCACCACAAGAAGCACGAACAACTCATGCATGTCGTACGTAAGAAGTAGCAACTGCCCACGCATTCGTGGGAATCCTGGTTTGAGAAAATACCTAGATTTAAAAGTAGGAACATTTAGGCTTGAAAGCGTCTCGCGAGGGAGAGGGCACCACCAACCTCCCAAACGACACCGCTGGTGACACGAACACCTTATCTGCATCCAACGTAACATGTACCAATTGACTGATAAATCGCGGAAGTCCCGATTTCATAATAGGACCCGAATTTGAAAGTAGGAATATTTAGGCTTGAAAACCTTCCACAGGGTGAGTACGCCACTACCCACCCCCCTAAAATCATAGTGGCTGGAACGAACACCTCATACCCATCCAATATAACAAGTAGCAACTGGCCCCACAGTTGTGGAACTCCCGGTATAAGAATACAACTTGGATTTGTAAGTAGAAACACTTTGTCTTGAAAACTTTCTGTGAGGGGGTAGACGCCTCCAACTCCCCTAAATGTCACTGTCGGCAACACGAACACCTCGTGTGCATCCATAGTAACACGTAGAAACCAATCGCGTAGTCGCGGGTCTCCCAATTATAGAATTGGACCCAAATTTGAAAGTAGGAACACTTAGCCTTGAAACATGCCGCGAGGGGGTGGATGTAACCAACTCCTCAAATGGAACTGTGGGTGGCATGAACAACTTTTGTGCATCCAATGTAACATGTAGCAATCGGCCCTGAAGTCATGGAACTACTTGTTTAAGAATAGGAGATGAATTTAGAAGTAGTAACACTTTGGATTGAAAGCGCGACGTAAGGGTGCGGACGACACCAACCCCCCAAATAACATAGCGGGTGGAATGAACACCTCATGGTGTCCAACGTAACATATAGAAATCGACTGCACAATTAAGGGACTTATTGTTTGGCCATAAGACTTAAATTTTAAAGTATTAATACTATGGCTTGAAAACATGCTGCCAGGGTACGAATTCCACCAAATACTCCCCAAACGGCACTGCAGGAAGATGAACACCTTAAGTGGACCCAAGTAAGATATAGCAATCGGTCGCACTGGCACTGGACTCCCGGTTAGAGAATAGGACCCGAATTTGAAAGTAGGAATATACAGACTTCAAAATGTGCTAGAAGGGGGCGAAAGCCACCAACGCCCACCACCCAAAAGACACCACAGGCAACACGAACACACCAAGTGAATCTAACATAACACATTGCAATTTGCCGCACAGATGAGGGACTTCCGATTTAAGAATAGAATCCGAATTTGAAAGTAGGAACATTTATTCTTGAAAATGAGCCACGAGGGGGAGGATGACACCAATCTCCCCCCAAATGGCACCGTGGGAAGCATGAACACCATGGGCACATCAAACATAACATGTAGCAACTGTCCACACAGTCACATGACTTTCTGTTCGAGAATAGGACCTGAATTTGAAAGCAGGGAAACTAAGTCTTGAAAACAAGTCGCGAGGTAGGTGAGGTCACCTACCTCCTAAACGTCTTCGTGGGTGGAATGAACTAATTTTGCGTTCCCAACGTAACATGTACCAACCATTCGTGCAGTCGCGAGTCTTTCGATCTGAAAATAGGACCCCTATTTGAAAGTATTAACACTTAGGATTGAAAACGTACTGCGAGGGGACGAACGCCACTAACCGCCCACAAATTGTACCACAGGAAGCACGAACACCTTGTGTGTGTGTGCAACGTAACACGTAATAATCAATTATGCAGTCGCGAGACTCTCGATTTGAGAATAGGCCTTGAATTTGAAATTAGGAACACTTATTATTTAAAACGTGTTGTGAGGGGGTTGACGCCACTAAACCCCCTAAAAATGCCACTGAGGGCAAAATGAACACCCCGTGCACGTCTAACATGACACATAACAATCGACCTCACAGCCGCGGGACTCCTGATTTGAGAAAGGGATGCAAATTTGAAAGTAAGAACACTTAGGCTTGAAAACGTGCTGCAAGGGGACGGATGCCACCCCCCTAACCGGTAACGTGGGTGGTACAAACAGCTCACTCATGTCCAGCGTAACAGATAGCAAAAATACGCACAGTTGCATGACTCACGGTTTGGTATTAGGATCCTAATTTGAAAGAAGGAATACTTTGGGTTGAAAACGTGCCGCGAGGGGGTGAATGCCACCAATCCCCCTAAATGGCATTGAGGGCAGCACGAAAACCTTGTGTGCATTCAACAAAACACGTCGCAATCGGGTGGTGTAGATGAAGGACTCCCCATTTGAGAATAGAACCCAAATTTTAAAGTAGGAAGATTAGGATTGAACATTGACCATGAGGGGGGATGCCAACCCCTCACCAAACGGCACCGCTGGAAGCACGATCACCTCATGAACTTCCAACGTAACATATAACAACAGTTTGTCCAGTGATGAAACTCTTGATTTAAGAATAGGACCTGTATTTGAATTAGGAACACTTAGGCTTAAAAATGTGTCATGAGGGGGAGGACTCCACCAACCCTCCCAAATGGTATTATGGGTGGAAGGAACACCTCATGCGCATCCAATGTAACACATAGCAACTGGCCGCGCAATCATAGGACTCCTAATTTGAAAATATGAGCAGATTTGAAAGTAGGAAGACTTAAGCTTAAAAAATTATCGTGAGGGGGCAGACGTCATTATCCCTTTCAAATGTCAACGCGGGCATCACGGACACCTCACGCATGTCCAGCGTAACATGAAATAACCGACTATGATATTGCGGTACTCTCGGTTTGAGAATAGGACCTGAATTTAAAAGTAGGAACAATTAGGCTTTGGAATGTGCCACGAGGGGATGGACGCCACCAACGCCCTTCGAAGGGCACCGCGGGCAACAAAAACTCCTTGTGCATGTCCAACGTAACACATAGTAAGCTTCCACATAGTTGCGGGATAGTCGATTTGAGAATATGACCCAGATATTAAAGTATGAACACTTAGGCTTGAAAATGTTCCGCGAGGGGGCAGACGCCACCAAGCCCCCTTCCAAATGGCACCACGGGCAGCTTGACAACTCGTTCACATCCAATGTAATTGGTAGCAACTGGTTGCATAGTCGCGGGACTCTCATTTGAGAATACATCCCGAATTTATAAGTATGAACACTTAGGATTGAAAACATGTCATGTGGGAGAGGACATCACTAGATTCACCAAATTGGCACCGTGGGAGGCATGAACACCTCATGCGTGTCTAACATAACACGTAGTAACTAGCCGTAAAATCGCAAGATTACCAGTTTAAGAATAGGACCCGAATTTGAAAGTAGGAACACTTAGGCTTGTAAATGTTCCGCGAGTGGGTGGATGCCACCAACACCAAAAATGGCATCGTGGGTAACACAAACATCTCGTGCGGATCCAACGTAACATGTAGCAACCGACTGCACAGTCACGGGACTCCCGGTTTGAGAATATGACCCAAATATGAAAGTTGAAACACTTAGGCTTGAAAGATTTCCACGAGGGGGAGGACATCACGACCCCCCCCCCCCCCCCAAAAAAAAAAATCACTGTGGGTGGCACGAACACCTCATTCCCAGTTAATGTAACACGTAGAAACGGTTTGCACATTTGTGGTACTATGGATGACACGAACACCTCGTGCGCATCCATAGTAAAACATAGCAAATGATTGTGCAATCACGGGACTCCCGGTTATAGAATAGGACCCAAATTTTAAAGTAGGAACGCATAAGCCTAAAAATGTGCCACGAGGGGGCGGACACCCCCCAAATGGAACTTTGGGTGGGATAAACTTTTTTTACGCATCCAATGTAACATGTAACAATCAGCCGTGAATTCACAGGACTCCCCGTTTGAGAGTAGGAGATGTATTTGAAAGTTAGAATACTTAGGCTTGAAAGCGTGTTACAAGGGGGAGGACGATACTAACCCCCAAAATGGCATAGCGGGCGGTATGAACACTTTGTGGTCATCCAATGTAACACGTAGCAATCGATTGTGCAGTTGCAAGACTTCTGGTTGGAGAATAGGAACCAGATTTCAAAGCAGGAACACTACGACATGAATATAAGCCACGGAGTGTAGACATCCGCAACTACTCCCCAAACGATACCGCATGCGACACAAACACCTCAAACGCATCCAAGTAACACATAACAACTGATCGCGTTATCGTTGGACTCCTGATTAGAGAATAGGACCCGAATTAAAAAATAGTAACACATAGACTTTAAAATGTGCCGCAAAGAGGCACAATCCACCACCCCCACCCCCGAAATGGAATCGCGAGTAGAATGAACACCTCATGTACATCCAACAAAATACGTTGCAACAAGCCACATAGACGTGGGACTCCCTATTTAAGAATAGAACCCAAATTTGAAAGTAGGAACACGAGGGGGAGGATGACACCAACCTCGAACCAACCGGAATCGTGGGCAACATGAACACCATGAGCATGTCCAAAATAACATGTAGCAACAATCGCATAGTCATGGGACTCTCGGTCGCAGGACACTCGGTTTGAGAATAGGACTAGGATTTGAAAGTAGGGACACAAAGGCATGAAAACATGTCGTGAGGGGGGCGATGCCACCTACCCCTTAAACAACATCGCGGGTGGCATGAACTCCTTGCGCATGCCCAACGTAATATATAGCAACCGTCCGTGCAGTAGCAAGACTCCCAATTTGAAAATAGGATACGAATTTGAGAGTAGGAACACTTAGGATTGAAAACGTGCCGAGAGGGGACGAACACCACCAAACCCCTCCAAATTGCATTGAGGATACCTCATGCGTGTTCAATGTAAATGTAATAACCAACCACTCAGTCGCGAGACTCCCAATTTAAGAATGGAACTCTAATTTGAAATTAGGAACACTTTGGATTTAAAACGTGCTGTGAGGGGGTGGACGCCACCAAATGCCCCTGAAAATAGCACTGCCGGCAGCATGAACACCTCATCCCAATCCCGAGTAACATATATAAACCAACGTCGTAGTCGCGGGACTCCCGATTTGAGAGTTGGATGAAAATTTGAAAGTAGGAACACTTAATCTTTAAAACGTGATGTGAGGGGACGAAAGCCACCAAATCCCCATAAATGGCATCGTGGGTGGTATGAACACCTCATGTGTGTCCAACATAACTCATAGCAACCATATGTACAGTCGTACAACTCTCAATTTGAGAATAGGAACCCAATTTGAAAGAAGTAACACTTAGTCTTGAAAATGTGCCACGAGGGGGCGAACACCAACAACCCCGTTAAACGGCACCACAGGTGGCACAAACACCTCGTGTGCACTCAACATAACACGTTGTAATCATCCGCATATAGGCAGGACTATCAATTTGAGAATAGAAACCAAATTTAAAAGTAGAAATATTAGGATCGAAAATTGTCCATAAGGGGGAATGCCACCCCCCCCTAAATGGCACCGTTGGTAGCACGAACACCTCGTGCACATCTAACGTAACACGTAACAAGTATTGCTCCAGTCACGAGACTCTTGGTTTGAGAATAGGATCTAGATTTGAAAGTAGGAACACTTATTCTTGAAATCATTTCGTGAGGGGGCGGAGTCCACCAACATCCCCAAATGGCATCGTGTGTGTCATGAAAACCTGGTGAGCATTTAACGTAACACGTAGCAACTGGTCATGCAGTCGCAGGACTCCCAATTTGAAAATGGGAATCGGATTTTAAAGTAGGAATACTTAGGCTTGAAAACATGTGGCGAGGAGGCGAATGACACTACCCCACCCAAATGGCACCACTGGCAGCTCGAACGCCTTGTGTGTTTCCAGCATAGCATGTAGTAACCGACCGTGCAATTGCGGTATTCTCAGTTTGAGAATAGGACCTAAATTTGAAAGTAGGAGAAATTAGGCTTCAAAATGTGCTACGAGGGAATGGAAGCCACCACCCCCTCCAAGGGGCAGCGCGGGCATCATGAACACCTTGTGCATGTCCAAGTAACACAATGTAACCGTCCATACAGTTACGGGACAACTAGTTTGATAATACGACCCAAATTTTGAAGTAGCGGCACTTAGGCTTGAAAATCTAAGGGGATGATGCCACCAAGCCCCCCACCCAAATGGCACCGCGGGCATCATGACACCTCGTACATGTCTAACGTAATATGTAGCAACTGGCCATGCAGTTGCGAGACTCTCGATTTGAGAATATGCCCCGAATTTGAAAGTATGAACACTTAGGATTTAAAACATGTCGTGTGGGAAACGACATCACCATGCCCCAAAAATGGCACTGTGGGTTGAATGAACACCTCGTGCACCTCCAGCGTAACATGTCACAACTAGCCATCAAGTTGCGGGATTCCTAGTTTGAGAATGGGACTCGAATTTGAAAGTAAGAATTCTTAGGATTGTAAATGTGCCATGAGGGGGAGGACGCCACCAACCCAACCTTTCAAATAGCACCATGGACTTTATGAACACCTCTTGAGCATCCAACATAACACATAGAAATCGATCGTGCAGTCGCGGGACTCTTAATTTAATAATTTGAAAAGGATTTAAAAGAAGGAACACTTATGTTTGAAAATGTGCTGCGAGGGGGAAAACGACACTAACCCCCCCAATCGGCATCATGGGCGATAAGATCAGCTCGTGCGCATCCAACGTAACACGTAGCAACAATCAACACAGTTGCAGGACTCCCGATTTTAATAATAGGACCCTTATTTGAAAGAAGGAACACTTAGTCTTGAAAACATCACGTTAGTGGTCGAACGCCACCTACCCCACCAAACGGCAATGCAGATGGCACGAACACCTTGTGTGCATCCAACATAACACATAGGAATTGTACCTACTATCATGGCACTCTCTATTTGAGAATAAGATACGTATTTGAAAATAGTAACACTTAGGCTTGAAAATTTTCCATGCAAAGGCAGATGTAGACACTGTCCATGCGGTTATGGGACTTTGAAAGTAGGAACAGTTAGGCTTGAAAACGTGCTGCGAAGGGCTGAACTCCCTAACCCCTCCAAATAGCACCACGAGCTGAACAAAAACTTCATGCGTGTCCAACATAACACATAGTAACCATCCATGCATTCGCAGGACTTCTGATTTGAGAATAGGTCCCTGATTTCAATGTAAGAACACTTAGGCTTAAAAATATGCCATGGGCAAGCGGCACGACACCTCTTGCACATCCAACGTAACATGTAACAACCGACTGTGCAGTCGTAGGACTTCCGATTTGAGAATATGACCAGGATTTGAATGTAGGAACATCTGGAATTAAAAATGTACCATATGGGGGCGGAGGCCACTAACCCCTCAAAATAGTAAAGTATATGGTATGAAAACCTTTTGCACATTTAGCGTAACACACAGCAACCGACTGTGCAGTCGCGAGACTCTCGATTTAATAATTGAATACGAATTTGAAAGAAGGTACACTTAGGTTTGAAAATGTGTGATGAGAGAGTGAAAAACACCAACCCTTGCGCCGCAGCTGGCATGGCGGGCAACACAAACTGCTTGTGCATGTCCAACATAACACGTTGCAACCTGTGGCGTAGACACGAGACTCTTGAATTGAGAATAGGATGTAGATTTGAAAGTAGGAAAACTTAGTGTTGAAAATGTGCCACGAGGGGGTGAATGCCACGACCCCCCAACCCAATCGTCACCACAAGCGGCACAAACTCCTCATGCACATCCCACATAACATGTAACAACCGGTAGTGCCGTCGTGAGACTATTAATTTTAGACTAGGACCCAAATGTGAAAGTAGGAACACTTAAGTTTGAAAATGTGCCTTTAGGGGGAGGACACCACCTACCCCCTTAAATGGCACCACGGGTGGCACAAACACCTTATGTGCGTCCAACGTAACACGTAGCAACTGTTCATGCTATCACGACACTCCCAGTGTAAGAATAGGACCCAAATTGAAAATTAGGAACACTTAGTTTTGAAAATTTTCCATGAGGAGGTAGACGCAACAAACCTCCAGATTTTGGTCAAAATTTTCCAAGAGGATCAAAAGCTGATCCTGCCAGGGGACCACCCCAGGCAGTGCGAAAGGACTAACCTACACCTCAGCAGAGGAGGGACGCTGCTAACCCTAGGCATTTGTGTTTAGGGAGGCAAGGAAACCTTTGCCCTGAGGATAGGTATGATGATATTGAAGCAGAGGATGCTCCAGCAGACCGTTGGGAGCCATATGAGGTTTCAAACAATACCGTACATCCTATACAGCAGAGCCGAGGTTCCGGAGAAATAAGGGCCGAGGTTGGTGATGTTTAGCCAAGAGGATCAACTTTTGATCGCTTAAGTAGAGGGTAGGCCTTTGAAAGACTTGTCCCGGTTAATGATCTGAGGCATAAGTTATCTAGTTCGAGAAGTGCTCACAGAGGGAAGATGGTGAACATTGGCCTCGCCAAGGCCGACCCCTACAAGGTCGAGACTATGGCCAAGAGGTCAATAATCGACGTTGTGCAGAAGCTGAAGAACCCTTAGTTCACCCTTTGGAGGTGGATGGGGACAACCTCCTCCAGACCGACGTTGCTAAACCATGTAATGACTCCATTCAATGGTTGGAAGAGAAGATAGGGAACCTTATAAAAATTTGAGACCCACTGTAAAGGGGGTTCTCAGAGGGCTCCCCATTTGTGGTAAGAATTGTGAACTTCCCAACCCTTGCTAAATTCAAGCCACCAATGGTGTCTCCCAAGTATGATGGAAGTACCAACCCTGTACATCATATTGAGATGTATCAATCTATAGCAGACATTTATTCAATCCCTAATGAGATGAGGTTTCGAGCTTTTTCAAGCACTTTGATGGGAGCTGGGCATATTTGGTCCACTTCCCTTCCTAAAAATTTTGTGGAGAACTTTAAAGGTTTGGATAAGAGATTCATACACAACTTCTGTCTTGGGGTAAGACCTCAGAAGAAGACAACCCATATACTCTATGTAAAACAAGGCAATAATGAGAGCCTCAGAGACTACATTGGAAGACTCAACAAGAAAAAGTTAGAGATTGAAGATTATGAAGAGAATATAGCCATAATAACCCTTATAGGAGGATTGCAGAAGGGGAAGTTGCTTTGGAAGCTTATCGAAGACCCTCCAAAATCTATGGACGAGCTATTAGAAACAGCTGGTAGGGTCATGAACGCTGAAGAAGCAATGGACGCAAAGTATGAGGATGAGAACTGAAGTAGCAGTGGAAAATTCTAAAGGAAGAAGGATGGAAAGAAGAGGGATGCAGATGACAAGTTTGCACACTATACTCCTCTAACTGTGAGCTGCGAGAACATCCTTAATAAAATAAAGAATGACAGGTCCCTAAGATGGCCGGAGAATCTGAAGGCTCCTCTGTATAAGAGGAACAAGAATCTGTGGTGCGCATTCCACCAAGACCACGGTCATTTGACTAACAATTTCTTTGCCCTGAAGGATGATATTGAGAAGATGTTGAAGTTTGGAAAGCTCAGGAAGTATGTGGATGGTAGAGCTTCTAAGGGGGAAAGAGACGACCTTAAAAAGAAGAGAAATGACAGGTGTTGAGAAGATGCCCCAGCTAGAAGAGCTGAGGACTCAGATGATGATGATGACCTTGACCTCCCACCAAAAGATGATAATATCCATGTAAACAGGGTTGGCATGATCTCCTTTGGTGTTAACACCATCTGTGGAGGGATATCAGTGGTGGCTCAGAGGTAGACGATCGCAAAGCTCATGTAGCAGAGGCCAAGTCAGTGACCAAAGTAGATGTAGTGAATTTTTCATCTTCAGAGGTTAAACACGAGAAGAGAAAGAAGGTACATATGGATACTCTCATAGTCTGATTCTCTCAACTTGATTTCAAAGGAATCTTAGCTTCGCACTATGACCCTATGGTAATCACCACAAGGGTGGATGGATGTGAGGTGCAGAGAATCCTCGTAGATGAGGGATATTCAACAGATGTAATGTTTTGGCCTTATTTTAAGATCCTGGACCTTAGCAGAGCTAGGCTTGTTCCTTACCATCACCCCTTGATCGGTTTCAATGGAGAAAAGGTTCATCCGTCGGGCATGTATGAGATGGATGTAAGAATGCGAGATGAGTGGCCTAAGAGGTTGACTAGAAAAATCAATTTCTTTGTGATGGATTAGAACGTCTTCTCAGCTTATAACCTCATCATAGGAAGAGTATCCCTCAAAGAATTTGAGGTCGTGCCTTCAACGGCCCACCAAAGGCTAAAATTCCCTGCTCCCTATGGGGTAGGGGAAGTGAAAGGTGACCAAACATCGGCACATGAATGCTACTTCAACTCCGCAAAGGAGAGGGAGGCTCATAAGAAGGAAACAACCACTTACAACATCGACATCCTTGATCCTAGAGATGAGATAAAGCTTAAGAAAGGAGAGGTTTCGAAAGAGGTAGAATCCATCGTCCTCAATGAGGACGAGCCAGAAAAAATTGTCCAAATTGGCAAAGCCCTAAGACCTGAGATCAAGGAAGAGCTGGTGATATTTTTTAGGAAGAGACAAAGCATTTTTTCCTGGAGCCACGCAAACATGCTAGGTATTGATACTAAGGTCGTGTGCCACAAACTCAATGTTATGGAAGACACTAAGCCCATCAAGCAAAGGAGGAGAGTATACTTAATAGATAAATATGACATCATCAGATAAGAGGTCAAAAAGCTTGAAGATGCCAAGTTCATCAGGGAGATCATATACCCTAAGTGGTTGTCCAAAGTAGTCATAGTGCCAAAGCCAAATGGGAAATGGAGGATGTGCGTAGACTTCACTGAATTGAACAAGTCTTATCCAAAAGGCAGTTTCCCCTGTCTCATATTGATCAGTTGGTGGCTGCCATAGTTGTACATGAGCTTATGAGCTTGATGGATGCCTGTTCTGGGTGTAACCAGATCTTTATGAAACTGAAAGACTCGGAGAAGACATCATTCATCACAGACAAAGGGACCAATTATTACAAGGTCATGTCCTTTGGGCTGAAGAATACAGGGGCTACCTACCAACGTCTTGTAAATAAGATATTTGAGGATCAAATATGAAAGTACATGGAAGTGTATATGGATGACATGCTGAGGAAGAGCCTGAAGGCCGACACTTATGTGACCGACCTTGAAAAAACTTTCAACACCATGGACAGATACAAGATGAAGCTCAACCCAGCTAAGTGTGTCTTAGGGGTAGGAGCAGGAAAGTTTATAGGATTCATCGTCAATCCGGAGGGGATAGAGGCTAACCCTGAGAAGATTAAGGCTCGGCTAGAAACGAAGACACCCAGAACCATCAAAGATGTTCAGACGTTAATCGGAAGAGTTACTGCGTTGAACAAGTTCATCTCAAGAGCTACAGACAAGTGTCTTCCTTTTTTCAAAGTGCTTAGAAAGGCCTTCAAATAGGATTAGGAATGCAACAAGGCTTTTAAGGAGATGAAGTCCTACCTAGGATTCCATCTGCTTCTGTCTCGACTCATTCTGGGGGAAAGGTTGTGCGTATATCTAGCTGTTTTAGAATCTGCCATTAGTGCAGCCATAGTAAGAGAAGATGATGGAGTGCAGAGGCCAATATACTTCAATAGTAAAGCCCTTCAAGTGTCTGAACAGAAGTACCCTCGAATGGGAAAATTAGCTTATGCTCTGATACACGCTTCTAGGAAGATGAAGCCATACTTCCAAGCCCACTCTATGGTTGTCCTCCCTGATTCCCCACTAAGACAGGTCTTCCATAAGTCTGAGAAGTCATGCACGTTGATGACCCGAACCATCGAGTTGGGGGAGTATGACATTATTTATCAACCCAAGGTTTCCATCAAAGGTAAGTCACTTGCAGACTTTGTAGTAGAGTTCACCTGGGAAGAGGTTGAGATTGAAATTAGTCAGAGGACTGATGATGAACCAAATATAAATGTCTTCCATGATTCCATCGAGGTTGGGTCAGGCAGGTCTGAAAAACGTGCAGTTGAGAATGAGGAAGACAGGTACCTCTTCAAGAAAGGGACCCTTTCAGAGGGGAACTTTTCTTCAAACGAAGATATTTGGAACCTCTTCGTTGATGGGTCACCTTGTGAAAGCGGAAGCGGAGCAGGACTGATAGTGTCAACACCAGATGGTATCAACATTAAATATGCACCGAGGTTAAACTTTAAGGCTTCGAACAATGAGTCAGAGTATGAGGCATTAATAGTAGGTCTCTCCTTGGCAAAAGCCCTTAATGGTTGCCAACTCCTAGTCCGCAGTGACTCAAGGTTAGTTGTAAACCAAATCCTAGGGGTATATGAGGCCAAAGATGAAAGGATGCCCAAACACCTGGAGAGGGTGAGAATGATGCCAAAAATATTCAGGGAGGTGAAGATGAAGAGGATACCTCGACAAAACAACAGCCAAGATGATGTACTCAGTAGGTTATCCTCAGCAACGAGGACATATATAAGAAGAACAGTGCCAGTTGAAATCTTGCTCAAGCCAACCATCAAAGAAGAAGTGGTTGCCAGAACTTGCCTCAATCTAAATATGGGAGCCTCATGGATGGACCCACTTATCAGATACATCAGATTAGGAGAGTTGCCAGAATCAAAGTTGGAAAGGAGAAAGCTGAGGTTTAGAGCTGCCAAGTTCTCAATTATAGGAGATGTCTTGTATAAGAAGGGATTCCTACCCCTTCTCCTTAGATGTGTCCACCCTTAAGAGGTTCTTCATGTCTTTCAAGATGTACATGAGGGCTCATGTTGAAGTCACATGGGAGGGAGGCCTCTAGCTAAGAGGATAATTACTCAAAGGTACTGGTGGCCGACCTTGGCCAAAGATTCAGCTACTTATGTGAAGAGATGCGACAAGTGTCAGAGATTCTCCACCATCCCTTATCAACCTCATTAACCTATGACGTTAATCACCTCACCTTGTCCATTTACGGTATGGTGTATCGACTTGGTATGACCCTTACCAAGGGCTGAGAACAACTATCGATTCTTAATGGTGGCCATTGATTACTTCTCTAAGTGGGTGTAGGCTGAGCTGATGATCATAATTACAAAATAGAAGACCTTCCAGTTCATCTGGAAGAACATCATATACAGGTATGGTCTTCCAAATACCCTCATCTCAGACAACGGAACCCAGTTAAAGAATGTGTCCTTAGAAAAATACTGTGAAAGAGTGTAGATCAAGCAGTTCTTCAACTCACCTGGTCGACCCCAATCAAATGGGCAGACTGAGGTCACGAACCAAACAATCCTTAACGGGATAAAAAAAGTGGTTGGAAGAGGACAAAGGGAGATGGACAGAGGAGGTATACACTGTGTTATGGGCCTACAAGACGGCAATAAGGACACCAACGGGATATAATCCTTTTATATTGGCCCATGGTTCAGAGGGTGTCATCCCTACAAAGGTAGGACTTCCACTCATAGAGTTAAGACCTATGACCCGTAAAGGAATGAGGAAGAAAGAAGACTTGATCTGGATTTAATTGAAGAGAGAAGGGAAGATGCAGAGATTAGACAGGCAGCCTACCAGCAGAGAATTAGAAAGTTCTACATCTAAATGGTGAAATCAAGACCTATAGCTATGGGAGACCTAGTCCTAAAGAAGACATTGCAGAAGGCAAATAAGCTCCACCCAAACTGGCATGGTCCTTACAGAGTAGCTGATGAGGTTGTGCCTGGTACCTACCGGCTAGAAAATCTCAAAGGGGAACTTTTCTCCAATCCTTGGAATGCTGACCACTTGAAGAAATACTACATATGATGTTGCAGTTGTTTCCTTGTAATACATGTATCATTTTATGAAGATGATGTTTATGAAAAGAGAAATTTTAGTGTCAATACTTTGTTATATTGTGTAAACACCATTAGTTTGGTGGAATCTGAGGAGAAACATCATATTATGGTGACCTCAGACCTTAAACATCATTAATTTAGTGAAAATTATGAGGTAAAACATCATATTATGGTGATCTCGGATCTTAAACATCACTAATTTAGTGAAAATTATAAGGATGAACATATAATCAGACCTTATACATCATTAATTTGGTGAAAATTATGAGGCTGAATAGCATTATATGGTGATCTCGGACCTTAAACATCATTAATTAACATTGTAAGAGGGTAGTCTCATACCTTAAGCAATATTCAAGAGTCAAGGCATTCAAGCATAACATGGGAAGAAGAAGAATACAATCTGAAGAAAATGAGATTAATGATCTATCAATGAACATTCAAGAGTTACAAATCAGATGTGCTAAAAGGCCATCAAAGTTTACAAAAGCTAAGGAGTACAGGTGGGAAACCAAAATTATAACTCTTAAAGCTTCACAAGAAAAAAGACCTAAGCCTCTGTAGGTACAATCGCGTCATCATGGCCGATGTTGGTCACCTCGGCTGTATCATCTTGAGGATTAGCATCTTCGGTCTCAGTGACTTCTATGGGAGCCCAGCAAGAGCAGCATTGACCTCCTCAACCTCTTGTAAGGCCTAAGGAAACAGGGGGTCACCAAAGCCCAGACCTTCAAAATCTAAGGCAGTCAGACTCCCTGACTCCTTTTCTTTAGAAGCTTCCCATTTTCTAGTTGCTTTAATACCTCTTTTAAGGTATTTAAAGTTAAAGATAACAAATTCATCAGAGACTTTAAAGTCTTTAATGATCTTCTCTAAATCATCCTCTAATGCAGCCTTAACCGCAACAACCACCTTAGCCTGCAGAGCATCATCTTTAGCCTTCAGAGCTAAATTATGGTCCTTCCTGAGCTTGGACATGTCCCTATCTCTCTGCTGAATAACTTCCTTCCGCTTATCAACCTCCTTTAGCTTTTCCTTCAGACATTCAACCTTTGTGTTCAAAGAGGCTTGGACCCTCTCAGCCTCTTGACCCTTCTCTATGAGGGGCATCTTATTCAGGGTCCAGTCAATAAAACGGTGCATGGACAAGCTACCCTGCAGTGGAAAGGTCAAGTGTATGATTGTGGCCTATATCTTATAAAATAGCTATGGTTACACTTAAAAGAGCAAATGAACAAAAACTAGTACCTGAATTAATTCGTGAAGAGTGAACTTGGCGAGCAAAGGGACGTCTAAAGAGCGTAGGAAATGCTTATCCTCTTTAATCATCTCAGAGCCGATAGCATCAGCAGCCTTCAGACTATGACCAATGAGACTGTCTTTGATATTTAACTGAGAAAGACGAGCAATCAGGGCCTCATTCGTAGAGATGGGAATGGCACAATCCCCTCTCTGAGTCTTGCCAAACCTCTGATGCTCCGGGTCTATTGTAGTCTTCCTCTTCTTAGTAACATCAGCCTTGGATGTGCCGACGTTCTTCTGGGTGGTATCCGGGGGCACATTTTTTCCAGCCTTCTTATTCATCTGCTTTACTATATTAGGATTAAATATTTCCCAGAGGTCATCTGATATACCTTCAGGGCGCTCTGTAAAAGACGTATCTGAGTTAGTAAATCAGAGGTATGAAAATTAAGAAGTACAACTTTAAAAATGAGACTTATGAAGCTCTATCAAAGAACCACCCCCAGGCCTGTCTAAGAGAGGTAGTAGGGGGTCATCGGATGTTCATATTTAACTAGCCAACCTTGCTCCTCCTGATCTTGAAGATCCTTGACTTTTTGAAAATTATCCTGGCTAAGTCCAAGGTCGACTTTAGCAGTAAGTGAGACCTTCCCCCATCTCAGAGGGATGCTTGGAACCGACGTTCCAGAAGCCTCATGGGGACCAAATTCCCATGCCTCGTATGTAAAGAAATACCGAGGTTTCCAGTTATAGTTTGAGGTCTGGGTAACCAATAATATTTTCTTCTCTGACTTCCTAGATAAGAAGTGGTAATAGCTAGGATGGTTTTTGGTAGAGAAAGTGATGTAAAAACCTGTGAAAACCCTAACTAGAAGGTCTGAGTGGTGGACAACCCTCCAAAGGACGATGGCCCCAATCATAACCCTCCAGGAGTTAGGGGATAATTATGAAGGGGATAGATTTATATGGGATAATATGGCTCTAATGGAAGGGTGGATAAGAAGACGGAATCTCAATTTGAACATTTGCTCATAAATGCAGATCTCCCCATCTCGGCCATCAAAGGCCCTTTCACCCCTAAGAGGTCTCCTAAGGTTAATGGAAGAGTTTATCAAATAGAGGTGCCTAAACGCGGTCGTACTCACTGACGGAGCTCTCAATCTCGGCTACCTCAGATGTATCAATATCACTCTCCTTCCCATCATTTTTATCCCTAGAAACATCGGCCTGGGAAGGTGCAGGGACACTATCAAGAAACCTCTTAGCAAATTTAGCCTCGGTGGCAGCCGATAGAGGAGTGGAATCAATGATGGGGGAATGACCACACTTGGCCCTATAATTTTAATATCAGAAGAAGGTTGTTAAGTTCTAGCACCCTGGTGAGACAAGGCACGGCTTGAAACCTCGGCCTGCTCAGGGACCTCATCTTTCCTGATAGAGTAATCCATAGCCTCTTAGAAAGAATCTATAGACATGGGTCTGAGGAAGATGAGTCAGACTCAGACATGGGTGTTGGGTCCACTAGAACCTCTGTTGGCTCAGCAGGATCGACTGGCTCAGGGTAGATAACCTTCAGAGGTGGAGGAAAGATGGGTCTGAGAGGGAAAGCCTCAGCCTTACGAGCTTCCTCTTGGGCTAGCTCTATCTGTCTAATTTTTTCAAAAGTCTTCTCACAAGGGGAAGGGAACTCTTCTATGAGTTGGTACAAGGGTCTGAGCATAAGGTATACGACACTACACTTGGACTCAAAATCACAAACAGGAAAACAACCTGACTCAACCTAAACTTAAGAAAAAACTAGGAAGGTGGAAGGTTTTCAAACCAAGAACACTTTACATTCAAAGTCGTCGAAAAATCTAAAAACACTTGCCGAAAAGTACAAAAACCCACCGAAAATTAAAAAATGAAAAGTAATGGCTAAAAATGGTAAAAAGGTGGAAATGATACCTGACTGATTGCAAAATAAAGGAGAAAAGGATTACAAGCAAAGAAACCCTCAAATGGAAGCCAACTATGGAGATTTGAAGGTGCAGTTATAGAAAGAGCTCAATCGGGAAAAATGAAAATAGAAGAAGAAAGAGCAGGAAAGAAAAAAGTGTTTTTAGACCTTCTCAAATGGGGGCCCATATCCCAACACTCATCATTGCCCTAGGGAAACCCAAGGGGAAAATCAGTATTGGCATGCCTTGATAAGCACACTCCTTACTTCAGTAAGTGACATGTGGCAAGTAAGTATTGGCGCACAGAGAAATTCGGCCTCGGCCTAAACCACATACCCCTAAGTCATCTAATCACATAGAAGACTAAGGGATAGGGGGTGATTGATATACCCAAAGTGCACCCTCTTACTCATAGCAACTAACCTCGGCTAATCTCACAGTCGAGGTGACCAGAAACCTATGACAACCATCAGTAAGTTCGTCACTCGGAAGGTTGGCCCCAACCGACATTGAATCTACCTCATACATCAACCTCAACTGGGAATCAGTCGAGGTCATTAAGGACTCATGGGTTTAACCACCCTTCAACACCATCATCGGCCCCAACCGACATTGTAACCATCAGTTGAGATCAATAATGTTACATGGGATCAATCATCTGGCAACGTCATCATTGGCCCAAGTTAACGTTATAACTACACATACCTAACCTTGGCCAGCCTTGCGGGCCGAGGTCATCATGAATAACCTCAAAAAAAAGAAACAGTCGGATTTCACCAACCTCATACTCTTCCAGGACAAGGTTACACCAATTAAAAAGGGTCGAGCATTTATAAGTGCATGTATGGTTTGTAACACGTGGACAAATCTGTTATAACAGAATCATTCCCTCCACGTGAGGGAATATTGAGGTCATCATTGTTTACTTAAGATCATCCAGGTGTCATCCTTATACTGGTTGGATCTTCATGCACATGTTCATTGCATGCTTGGGGGGAACATTACACCCCCAATCACTATATATAGAGGTCATCCTCTACCTTGTAAAGGGATCCAGGAATATAAACCCTAGTCAAAACTATGTTGCATTTAGAGTAGAGAGAAAGTGGAGTGATTGTATTACTAAGGCCATTAGAGCCTTCTTCTGATAGTGATATTTACACTCACCTGCACAGTGGTCATAGGCAACTGCCGAACCACTTATATTTCTATGTTCATCCCCTTAACCTCACCTCCTTCTATATATATATATATATATATATATATATATATATATATATATATATACTCTCCCGTACTGCCATTGTTATCACTTGCTTGAGCTTGTCAAAACCTTATCAGGTGTTGTTGTTTCTAGAATCATCACTCCTCCCAAATGGCACTGCGGGCAGCATTAAGACCTCGTCCATGGACAATGTAACACATACCAACTGTTCGCATAGTGGCAGGACTCCCAGCTTGAGAATAGGGCCCAAATTTGAAAGTAAGAAAACTTAGGCTTAAAAACTTGCTGTGAGGGGTCAGAAGCAACTACCCCACTGATATGACCCAAGTGTGACCTCGGCCTAGAGACACCAACCTCGGTCGAGGTAATGGCCGACTCTGGATAAGCCTTGGGCCCGTTATATCGCCCTCGGCCATAGTAAGGTCGGCCCAGGCCGACACTACCTCCTACATCTTCAAAGGACACTTCGCGCATCATAGGTATCAACAGCATTCCCATATACCTGGATATGGCAACCTCGGCTGGATGTAGGCCGAGCTGGCAAGAAGCCCTAGTAAACTCCATCATAGTAACAGCTCAACCTCGGCTCAGGCCGACCCCAACACACCATCTCGGCTGAGATCAAGCCGAGACCCCCTATGGCACATCTCGGATTGAACGACTACCAAGCCTTTACAAACTCGGCCTCTCCCAGACCGAGATCATGTACCAGAATGGCAATCGAGCATCTATTGACATTTGGATAAGGACATGTTGACATAAATCAGTTATAATAAGATTATTCCCCACACGTGGGGAGAATATTTCATTATCATTCCTTACATGTGACAAGGACAGGTGGCTCTCTCCTATTGGTGAGGCTAACACACATATGCATATTACATGCATGGGGGTACACTACACCCCCTAAGTACTATATATAGAGGTCATCCTCTACCTAGCAAAGGATCCAAAATCGGTAACCCTAGCTAAAACTCTGTTCAAATATACAGTAGAGAGAGAAATCTTGAGAGATTGTATCCATGGCCATTAGAGCCCTCAAACAGTGATACTCACCATACACTATCACAGTGGACGTAGGCCTGATTGGCTGAACCACTTATATAACTGTGTTCATCCTCTTCTCCTCACCTCCTTCTACTATATGAATATGTACTCCTATTCTGCCATTATTGCCATTGAATTGAGCTCACAAACACCTTGAAGGGTGGTGCTGTTTCCAGCATCATCATTTTGGCGCCGTCTGTGGGAAAGAGAAGCTATCTCTTCATATTCTTTAGCTTAACCTCACCAGAGACTCTGGTGGTGAACCAGGCACCACCCCTTGCGTGGAGCTGTTTCACCATTGAAAGAGGTCATGTAAGGTATTAAGCTCACCTGTTACTCAAGCTCTTTATTGTTGACACATGGCACCAGAATTACCACCGCCTCTTCCGCCGCCTGGAGGAGGAGGGCCCAGTTCCAGCCAGGAACTGCCTCAGTCTGAAATGGCGGAAGTGGCTGCAGCCTTAAAATCTTTTGCTGCAACGCAGCAAGCAATGAAGGAGAAATTCGAACAGCTCAGCCAAACTATGATGAGGCCCCCTGAAGTCTCACCGGATATGATCACTCTGGTGGCTGTTTATCCTCATCCGAACGCCAGGGGACCACCCCAGGCACCAATGAAGGATCAACCTGAACCCCAACGGAGAAGGGACGTTGCTGACCCCAGGCGCTTACGCCTGGGGAGGAAAGGAAACCCTTGCTCGAAAGACAGGTATGATGATCTAGAGGCGGAGGAGGCCGCGGAAGATTATTGGGAGTCGTATGAGGTGTCGAATAACACTATGAGACCTCTCCGACAGAGTCAGGGAGGTGTCGACCAAATGAAGAGGCTCAAAAGAGGGGGTCGGCTTTCGATCGGTTGAGCAGAGGATCAGCCTTTGAGAGGTTGGGTTCAGTGAATGACCTAAGACACAGGTTATCCAGATCCAGGAGTGCTGTCGGCTCGTAAAGGGGGGACAAACCAGGTCGGCCTGACCAAGATCAACCCTGTGACAGAAGAGGCAGAGAGCAGGAAGAGGTTAATATCCGACGCTGTGCTGCAGCAGGGGAACCCTCGGTCCATCCCGTCGAAGTGGCTGGGGACAACCTCGTCCAGGTCGAGGGCGAAAGACCATGGAATGACTCCATCCAACGCCTTGAGGAGAAGATAGGAGACCTCATTAAAAGTAGAGATCCATTGCAGAGGGGCTACTCAGAAGGCTCACCGTTTATGGCTAGGATAGTGAGCTTCCCAACCCCAGCAAAGTTCAAACCTCATGTGGTGTCTCCCAAGTATGACGGCAGCACCAACCCAGTACACCACATAGAGATGTATCAGTCGGCAGCAGACATCTACTCCATACCCGATGAGATGAAGTGCAGGGCCTTCTCTGGGACCCTGATAGGGGAAGCACACAGCTGGTTTACCTCCCTTCCGAAGAACTCGATTGAGAACTTCAAAGGCCTGGTTGAACGATTCATCCATAACTTCTACTTTGGGGTGAGACCTCAAAAGAAGACCACTCACCTGTTGTATGTTAAGCAGGGCAAGGATGAGAGCTTAAGGGACTACATAGCCAGGTTCAATAAAAAGAAGTTGGAGGTCGAGGACTATGAAGAGAATATAGCCATGACTGCCCTCATAGGGGGTCTACAGAAAGGGAAGCTATTGTGGAAACTGGCGGAAGACCCTCCTAGGTCTATGGCGTAACTCCTGGCAACCGCAGGGAAAGTAATGAATGCGGAAGAGTCAATGGCCGCCAAGTATGAGGATGAGAATCGCAGTGGCAGTGGAAAGTCCCAGAAGAAGAGAGATGGGAAGAAGAGATCGGGTGATGACAAGTTCGCCCACTATACTCCTCTGACTGTGAGCTGTGAGCAAATCCTCAATGAGATTAAGAATGACAGAACCCTTAAGTGGCCAGAAAAGTTGAAAGCTCCACCACACAAGAGGAACAAAAACCTATGGTGTGAGTTTCACTAAGATCATGGTCACGTCACAGATAGATGCTTCGCTCTGAAAGATGAGATTGAAAAGATGCTAAAATCTGGAAAGCTGAGGAAGTACGTGGATGGTAATGCTCCTAAGGGTAGAAGAGATGACCCTAAAAAAAAGAGAAATGACAGATGCCATGACAACGTCCCAGCACGAAGAGACGATGACTCTGAAGGTGATGATGAGGACGACCCAGATCTTTCGCCGAAAGATGATAACACCCCGGTGAAGAGGGTTGGTATGATCTCATTCGATGTTGCCACAATATGCGGAGGATTTGTAGGTGGTGGATCTGAGGTAGCTGATAGGAAGGCTCATGTAGCAGAGGCCAAATCAGTGGCCAAGCTTGAGGTTGTGAATCTAACGTCTTCCGACACAGTACAGAAGAGGAAGAAGGTGAACATGAACACCCTCGTAGTTGGGTTCTCCAGACTCGACTTCAGAGATATCTTAGCCCCCAATGATGACCCTTTGGTCATAACGACAAGGGTGCATGGATGCGAGGTGCAGAGGATCCTCGTAGATGGGGGAAGCTCGCTAAATGTGATGTTTTGTCCATGCTTCAAGATCTTGGGTCTTAGTAGAGCAAGACTAGTACCCTATCACCACCCCCTGATAGGCTTCAGTGGGGAAAAGGTTCACCCCTTGGGCATGTATGAGATGGATGTACGGATGGGTGATGAATGTCCAAAGAGGTTAACCAGGAAGATTAATTTCTTCATAATGGACGAGAGTGTCGTCTCGGCCTATAACCTCATCATAGGAAGAGTGGCCCTTAAGGAGTTCGAGGCTGTGCCATCGACGGTCCACCAGATGCTAAAATTACCGATCCCCTATGGGGTAGGAGAAGTGCGAGGTGACCAAACCACAGCGCGAGAATGTTACTTCAACTCGGCCGAATAGAGAGAGGCCCATAAGAGGGCCACCACCACTTACAGCATTGATACTCTTCATCCGAGAGATGAGACAAAGTTAAAGAAGGGAGAGGCCGCGAAAGAGGTAGAATCCATCGTCCTCAACGAGGATGAACCGGAAAAAACCAACCAGGTCGGCAAAGCCCTTAATTCGAAAGTCAAGGAAGAGCTGATAAACTTCCTCAGGATGAGGCAGAGTGTCTTCGCATGGAGTCACGCAGACATGCCTGGCATCGCCCCTGAGGTGATGAGTCACAATCTCAACGTAAACAAAGATGCCAAGCCTATTAAGCAGAGACGAAGAGTCTACACCAGGGAAAAATATGAGGTCATCCGGGAAGAGGTTAAAAAATTAGAAGAGGCTGAGTTTATAAGAGAAGTCACATATCCGGAGTGGCTATCAAATGCAGTCATCGTACCCAAGGCCAATGGGAAGTGGAGAATGTGTGTCGATTTCACTGACCTGAACAGGTCTTTTCCAAAAGATAGCTACCCCTTACCTCGGATAGAGCAGATGGTGGATGCCACGGTAGGACATGAGCTCATGAGCTTCATGGATGCGTATTAAGGCTATAACTAAATCTTCATGGATGTTGGAGACTCAGAGAAAACAACCTTCATTACCGACAAAGGGACGTACTGCTATAAGGTAATTCCCTTCGGTCTGAAAAATACAGGGGCAACATACCAACGTCTTGTAAATAAGATGTTTAAAGAGCAAATAGGTAAGACCATGGAAGTGTATGTAGATGATATGCTAACAAAAATCTTGAAATCTTGCACCCATGTAGCAGACCTTGAGAAGACCTTCGATGTTATGGACTCATACAGAATGAAACTCAATCCAACGAAATGTGTCTTCGGAGTAGGAGCTGGGAAATTCCTGGGATTCATCATCAACCAGAGAGGAATTGAAGCAAGCCCTGAGAAAATCAAGGCATTGCTTGACATGAAGACTCCTAGGAGTATCAAGGATGTCCAAAGACTCACGGGGAGAGTGGTTGCGCTTAATAGATTTATCTCTAGGGCAACGGATAAGTGTCTTCCATTCTTTAAAGTTCTAAGAAAGGCCTTCCAATGGGACGAAGAGTGTGAAAAAGCATTCAACCAACTCAAGTCTTACTTGGGGTCACCCTTATTGCTGTCTCGGCCCGTCGCAGGAGAAAAGTTGTATGTATATCTGGCAGTCTCTGAATCAGCCATCAGCGCGGCCATAATACGGGAACACGATGGGATCCAAAGGCCTGTGTATTTTAACAGTAAGGCCCTTCAAGGGGCTGAGCAAAATTATCCACGCATGGAAAAATTGGCCTATGCTCTGATACACGCTTTAAGGAAAATGAAGCGTTACTTCCAAGCTCACTCCATGGTAGTCCTCACTGACTCCCCACTAAGGCAGGTCTTGCATAAACCTGAGAAGTCTGGGAGATTGATGACCTGGGCCATTGAGTTAGGGGAGTATGATCTTACCTACCAGCCTAGGACAGCCATCAAAGGGAAAGCCCTCGCAGACTTTATTGCAGAGTTCACGTGGGAAGAGGCCGAGACAGAGAAAGGCCTGGGGGAGGTCGAAGAGACAAATCGCGGTGTCTTTCGAAATTCGAAAGAGACGACACCAAACGTCTTCCAAAATCAGGAAGAGGTCACCTCAGGCAAGGTCCGGGGCAGAGTGGAAGAAAACAAAGAAGATCGGTACCTCTTCAAGAAAGGAGTCATGACAGAGGGGGTCTTCTCATCAGATACAGACATTTAGAGCCTTTTCGTTGATGGTTCTTCCTGCGACAGTGGAAGCGGTGCAGGGCTAATATTCTCGGCTCTAGATGGCGCCAACATTGAATATGCCTTGAGATTCAACTTTCAGGCCTCAAACAACGAGTCCGAGTATGAAGCCATGATAGCAGGTCTCTTATTGGCAAAGACTCTTCGCGTAAAGTGACTCATACTCCACAGCGACTCGAGGTTAGTTGTCAATCAAGTACTGGGAGTCTATGAGGCCAAGGATGAAAGGATGGAGAAGTACCTGAAGAGGGTGAGAAAGATGTTGGAATATTTTGAAGAGACAAAATTGAAGAGAGTGCCTCGACAAAGTAACAGTCACGCAGATGCATTGGCGAGGCTGGCCTCGGCAACGAAGACAGATGTTAGAAGGACCATTCCGATCGAAAACTTAGGAAAGGCAGCCATCGAGGAAGAAGAGGTATGCAACCCTTGTCACAATTTGAACCCTGGGGACTCATGGATTGACCCTCTCGTCAGGTATATTAGAGAGGGAGAGCTACCTGAGTCCAAGTTAGAGAGAGAAAAATTGAGATATAGGGCTGCCAAGTTCTCGATGATAGGAGACGTCTTGTACAAAAAGGGGTTTCTATTGCCTCTCCTCATATGTGTACATCCTGCGGAAGTTCCCCAGGTCTTACAAGAGGTTCATGAGGGTTCTTGATCTAGACACATAGGGGGAAGACCCTTGGCCAAAAGAATCATCACACAGGGGTACTGGTGGCCAACCTTGTCCAAAGACGCTGCAGCCTACGTGAAGAGATGTGATAAATGTCAAAGATTCGCAACTATTCCTCATCAACCTCATCAGCCTATGACATCGATCACCTCTCCATGGCCATTTGCGGTATGGGGGATTGACTTAGTAGGACCCCTGCCAAGAGCTGCCAACAATTATAGATTCTTGATAGTTAACATCGACTACTTCTCAAAATGGGTGGAGGCAGAGTCAATGATAACGATCACAGAGCAGAAGACCTTCCAGTTTATTTGGAGGAATATCATATGCAGATATGGCCTCCCAAACACTCTCATCTCAGACAATGGGACTCAGTTCAAGAACTCCTCTCTAGAAAAGTACTGCCTAAGAGTTGGGATAAAGCAATTCTTCTCATCTCCTGGCCGACCTCAGGTGAACGGTCAGACCGAGGTTACGAACAGAACAATCCTTGATGGCATCAAGAAGAGGTTAGAAGATGTGAAGGGAAGATGGACTGAAGAGGTATACGTTGTGCTATGGGCCTACAGAACCACGACAAGGACACCTACAGGAGAAACCCCGTTCATGCTAGCACATGGCTCAGAGGCTGTCATACCAACAGAAGTAGGACTCCCAACTCATAGGGTTCAGACCTATGACTCCAATAAAAATGGGGAAGAGAGGAGGTTAGACCTGGATCTGATTGAAGAAAGAAGAGAAGACGCGGAGATCAGACAAGCAGCCTACCAACAGTGGGCAGCGAAATTCTACAACCAGAGGGTGAAGTCAAGACCCATTGCAGTAGGAGACCTAGTGCAGAAAAAGACCTTACAGAAAGCAAATAAGCTTCGCCCAAACTGGCATGGCCCCTACAGAGTGACAGAAGAGATTATGCCTAGCACCTACAGGCCAGAAAACCTAGAAGGAGAACCCTTTACTAACCCATGGAATGCCGATCACCTAAAGAAATATTACATATGATGTTGCATAGAGTTTGTAAATGTATCATCTTATGAAGAGGTTTTTAATAAAAAGATCAGTCCCTATGACGATTCTTATTTCATTCTTATGTCAGATTAATCACGGGGATAACATCTTAGGTAATGACATCAGACCCTCATAACACCACTCAGTGGTGACGAGGTCTAAGATCAGACACCATCACAGATGACCTCAGACCCTTAACATCATTAATTTGGTGAATTAATTATGGGGATAACATCTTAGGTGATGACCTCAGACCCTCATAACACCACTCAGTGGTGACGAGGTCTGAGCTCAGACACCATCACAGATGACCTCAGACCCTTAACATCATTAATTTGGTGAATTAATTATGGGGATAACATCTTAGGTGATGACCTCAGACCCTCATAACATCACTCAGTGGTGATGAGGTCTCAGCTCAGACACCATCACAGATGACCTCAGACCCTTAACATTATTAATTTGGTGAATTAATTCTGGGGATAACATCTTAGGTAATGACCTCATACCCTCATAACACCACTCAGTGGTGATGAGGTCTGAGCTCAGACACCATCACAGATGACCTCAGACCCTTAACATCATTAATTTGGTGAATTAATTATGGGGATAACATCTTAGGTGATGACCTCAGACCCTCATAACACCATTAAGTGGTGACGAGGTCTCAGCTAAGACACCATCACAGATGACCTCAGACCCTTAACATCATTAATTTGGTGAATTAATTATGAGGATAACATCTTAGGTGATGACCTCAGACCCTCATAACACCATTAAGTGGTGATGAGGTCTGAGCTCAGACACCATAAGGGATGACCTCAGACCCTTAACATCATTAATTTGGTGAGATTAATAATGAGGATAACATCTTAGGTGATGACCTCAAACCCTCATTACACCATTCAGTGGTGACGACGTCTGAGCTCAGACACCATCACAGATGACCTCAGACCCTTAACATCATTAATTTGGTGAGATTAATTATGGGGATAACATCTTAGGTGATGACCTCAGACCCTCATAACACCACTCAGTGGTGACGAGGTCTGAGCTCAAACACCATCACAGATGACCTCAGACCCTTAACATCATTAATTTGGTGAGATTGATTATAAGGATAGCATCTTAGGTGATGACCTCAGACCTTTATGACATCACTTAGTGGTGACGAGGTCTGAGGTCAGGACCATTGATTAAGTATAAACAAGATATCATTGCAACAAAATAGGGAGTGGAAAATATCATATGGCATTCATTAAAAGAAAGTGAAGACAGTCCTCCTCAGAGGTCAATATATTCAGAAATAACAAATATTCAACAATTACATACAAGTTCCATAGTGTCAAGTTACAAACAATGATAAAAAAACCCTAAGGATTTGATGGGGGAAGGTTAACATCCTCGGCCTGATTGGCTTGATCCACATTGGTCACCTCGGCCGCATCATCATAATGGTCTGCCCCTCCAACCTCGGTACCTTACAACTTTGCAGCCACGGCAAGAGCAGCAGCCTCGTCCTCAACCTCCTAAAGAGCCTGGGCAAACCGAGGATCGACAAAGCCGAGACCCACGAAGTCAGAGGCCTTTAAAGTGCCGACCTCCCTCTCCCTGGCGTCAACCCATTTAGTAGTGGCCTTGATACCTCTTTCAAGATATTCAAAGTCGAAGCCCATGAACTCGTCTGAGGACTTGTAATCAGAAATTATCTTCTCGGAGGCATCTTCAAGAGCAACCCTGACAGCTGAGTTGACTTTCTGCTGCAGAGTGTTGTCTTTGGTCTTCAGAGTTGCAGCATGATCCTTGCCGAGCTGGGAGAAGTTCTTATCTAACCCCTTCACCTTATTCTCAGAGTTTTGCAGCTCTGATTTCAGACGATCGATCTCGGCGTTCAGGGCACTCTGAACCTTCTCGGCCTCTTGCCCCTTTTGGATGAGGGGAAATTTCCTCAGAGTCTAGTTGGATAAGTGCTGCATAGCAGCCACTCCCTGCATATTTTATGAAGAGGTTAAGCTGAAGAAAAGTCAGATGTTACACTTAAAGAATTCCTGAAGAGAGATTAAGTCATACCTGAACGGCTCTGTGAAGGCCGAACTCAACCAGCAATAGGGTGTCCAGAGACCTGAAGAAGCGTTTGTCAGCCTCGATCATTGCAGAGCCGATGGCATCAAGGGCCTAAAGACTGTGGCCGATAATGCTATCAGACAATTTCAACTGGTCCAGACGAGCCAACAGGGCGTCGGCTGAGGAGATGGGGATGGCAGCGTCAGCAGTCTTCTTCCTCTGCCTCTGGTCCTCAGGGGCATGTCCTTCTGGAGCCCTCTTCTTTGTGGCCTGGGACTTTGATGTTGAGGGGGCTGGGGGAGGAGCATTCAGGCCAGCTTTCTTGGCAAGTCTTGTTAAACTGGGTGCGGCCATTTCCCACAGCTCGTCCGAGATGTCTTGTGGTCGCTCTGCAAAAGTTAGGTCTGAGTTAAAAATCAGACATGAATGAATTTAGGGGTTCAACTTAAAATAAAAATTCTTACCAAAGTCGACAAGGGGACTTCCACCTAGGCCTGTCCCCGAGAGATAATGGGGGGTCAGCAAATGTTCAAACTTAATGAATAGACCATGGGTCCCTTTGTCTTGCAGGGCTTTCACCTTCTGAAGATTTTGAAAACTTAGTCCAGGGTCGGCCCTGGCAGACATGGTGACCTTACCCCATCTGAGGGGTATCCTCGGCTCAAGAATGGACGAGGGAACACATGGGCCAAATTCCCATGGTCCAGAGGCGAAAAAATAGCGGGGCTTCCAGTTATGGTTTGAAGTCTGAGTTATCTGGAGAATTTTCTTCTCAGGCTTTCGAGCTACAAAATGATAGTATCTCGGATGATTTTTGGCCGACGATGGGACATAACAACCAACAAAGACCTGAACTGGGAGGTCAGAGTGGTGGACTGCCCTCCACAAAATTATGGCCCCTATGATGACCCTCCAGGCATTGGAGGATAGTTGTGAGGGAGCCAAATTGATATAGGAGAGAATGGACTTGATAATGGGATGGATGGGTAGGCAAAACCCTAACTTGAACATCTGCTCATACAGGAAGATCTCACCGTCTTGGCCGTCATAAGCCCTCTCTTCCCTCAGAGGTCTTCTTAGCCTTATGGAGGGACTAAAGGAGTACAAATATCTGAAGCAGAGAAGATCCACCTCAGTAACTGTGCTCTCGATCTCGGCCGCCTCAGAGACGTCGACATCGCTTTCAACATCCTCATCATCATCTAGCTCAACGTCGGTCGGAGCAGACATAGATGGGTTACTAGCAAACCTCTGAGCGAACTCTGCCCCTATGACGGCCGACAGAGGGATGGCGTCAAGTATGGGTGGAATAGCCACACTGGGCTCAATAATTTCAACCTCTGGGGAAGAGGCTGAGGTGCTTGAGCTGTTATGAGATAAGGCTCGGCTAGAGACCTCGGCCTGATCAGGGGCCTGACCAGGCCGAGGTGTGAAGTCCATTGCCTCTTGAAATGAGTCCAAAGACATGGGGTCTGAAGTGGAAGATTCAGACTCAGACATCGGTATGGGGTCGGCAGGGACCTCTGTCTGATAAAAGAACTCTGGGGGATCAGGATATATCACCTTGACGGGTGGTGGAAAGATAGGTCTAATGGGAAATTCTTGTGACCTAGGAGCCTCCTCCTGTGCTCTTTCTATTTGCCTAATCTTTTCTAAAGTCTTCTCTCTAAGGGAGGGGAACTCCTCAAGAAGCTGGTATAAGGGTCTGAGCATCAGAGGCCGATCCTAAACTTGGGATAACTTCCTAAAACTATAAACAAGATTGGCTTGTAAAGTAAAGAAATCTAAAGATCAAACTTAGAAGTTCAAAGGAAAAACTGTTCGCTTGAAACTATGGTGCTGGCCGAAAAATGATGAAACTCGGTGGAAAATGCAAACTAGAAGCGAAAAACAAATAAAATGAAGGGGAAAAGGTACCTTGAAATGAAATGACGAAGGAAAGTGAAGAGAATTCGCTAAAAACCACCACAAAAGGAGGCCTCTGCAGTGGTGTCTTGTTCAAAATGTCTTTTAGAGAGAGAGAGTTACAGGAGAAAAATTCGCCAGAGAAGAGAAGAAATGAAGAAGAAGGAGGGAAAAAGGGTTCAAAATCCTTAAATACATGGGCACGTTTCCCAAGGCCCATCATTGCCTTGGGAGCCCCAAAGGGAGACTGACAGCACACGCTTACCAAGCAAGCATGCTCCAACATTGGACAAGTGTCAAGCAAGTATTGGCTCGTAAATAGATAGGCCTCGGAGGTGTACTAATCCCCTAGTCACCTGCCCCCACATATGACTAAGGGCTGGGGGTGATTGATATGCCCCAAGTGTGACCTCGGCCTAGAGACACCAACCTCGATCGAGGTAATGGCCGACTCTGGATAAGCCTTGGGCCCGCGATATCATCCCTCGGCCATAGTAAGGTCGGCCCAGGCCGACACTACCTCCTACATCTCCAAAGGACACTTCGCGCATCATAGGTATCAACAGCATTCCCGTATACCTGGATATGGCAACCTCGGCTGGATGTAGGCCGAGCTGGCAAGAAGCCCTAGTAAACTCCATCATAGTAACAGCTCAACCTCGGCTCAGGCCGACCCCAACACACCGTCTCGGCTGAGATCAAGCCGAGACCCCCTATGGCACATCTCGGATTGAATGACTACCAAGCCTTTACAAACTCAGCCTCTCCCAGGCCGAGGTCATGTACTAGAATGGCAGACGAGCATCTATTGACATTTGGATAAGGACATGTTGACATAAATCAGTTATAACAAGATTATTCCCCACATGTGGGGAGAATATTTCATCATCATTCCTTACATGTGACAGTGACAGGTGGCTCTCTCCTATTGGTGAGGCTAACACACATATGCATATTACATGCATGGGGGTACACTACACCCCCTAAGTACTATATAAAGAGGTCATCCTCTACCTGGCAAAGGATCCAAAATCGTTAACCCTAGCTAAAACTCTGTTCAAATATACAGTAGAGAGAGAAAGCTTGAGAGATTGTATCCATGGCCATTAGAGCCCTCATACAGTGATACTCACCATACACTTTCACAGTGGACGTAGGCCTGATTGGTTGAACCACTTATATAAATGTGTTCATCCTCTTCTCCTCACCTCCTTCTACTATATGAATATGTACTCCTACTCTGCCATTGTTGACATTGAATTGAGCTCACAAACACCTTGAAGGGTGGTGCTGTTTCCAACATCATCACCCACTCCCCCCAAACATCACCGAGGGAGGCATGAACACCTCGTGTGCATCCAATGTAACCCATAACAATTGGTCACGCATTCGTGGGGCTGCTGGTTTGAGAATAAGCCCGAATTTTAAAGTAAGAACACTTTGTCTTGAAAATGTGCCAAGAAGAGGTGGATGCGACAAACCCCCTACCCCTCAATACGGAACCATGGGTGACATGAACTACTCATGTGAATCCAACATAACATGTAATAATTGGTCGTGGAGTCACGGGACTATTGGTTTGATAATAAGAGCCGAATTTGAAAGTACGAACACTTAGGGTTGAAAATGTGACACAAGGGGGTGAACGCAACCAAACTCATCCAAACGGCACGCTGGGCAGCACAAACACATCCTGTCTATCCAACATAATATGTTCCTACCAACCACGCAGTTGCGGGACTCCCGATTTGAGAATATACCCAAATATGAAAGTAGGAACACTTAGGCTTGAAAACGTGCCATGAGAGGGAGGATGCCACTAACCCCCCCCCCCCCCCCCCCTCATAAAATCATCATGGGTGGATCGAACACCTCATGCCCATCCAATGTAACACATAGCAACTCGACTCATACTTTCGGGACTCTAGGTTTGAGAATAAGACTCGGATTTGTATGTAGAAACTCTTTGGCTTGAAAACTTGCCCGTAGGGGACAGACGCCTCCAACCTCCTAAATGGTAGTGGGGGTGACATGAGCACCTCGTATGCATAAATAGTAACATGTAACAACTGATCACGTAGTCACGGGGCTCCCAATTATAGAATAGGATCTAAATTTTAATGTAGGAACACTTAGGCTTGAAAACATGTCTTGAGGGGGTGGACACCACCAACCCCCCAAATGGAACCGGGGATGGCATGAATCATTTTTACGCATCCAATGTAACGTGTAGCAATTGGTCATGTATTCACGGGACTCCTAGTTTGATAATAAGAGACAAATTTGAAAGTATGAACACTTAGTCTTGAAAGAGGGACACAAGGAGGAGGATGACATCATCCCCCAAAATGGCATAACGGTCGACATGAACACCTCGTGCGCATCCAACATAACACGTAGCAATTGATTGTGAAATTTCGGTACTTATGGTTTGAGAATAGGACTCGGATTTCAAAGTAAGAACCCTGCGACTTAAAAACATGCTGCGAGGGTGCGGATGCCACCAAATAGCAATTGGACGCGCTATCGCTGGACTCTCTATTATAGAATAAGACCCATATTTAAAAGCAGGAAAACATAGACTTGAAAATGTTCCACAAGGGGGAAAAATCCACCAATCCCCACCACCCCAATGGAACCTCGGGTAGCATGAACACCTTATGTGAATCCAACATAACACGTTATAACTGGCCACGTAGACACGTGACACCCGATTTAAGAATAGAACCTGGATTTCAAAGTAGTAACACTTAGTCTTGAAAACAAGCCACGAGTGGGAGAACGACCCAAATCTCCCCCAAAACGGTAATGTTTTCTACATTAACACAGTGGGGACATCCAACATATAACATAGCAACTGGTCGCACAGTCGTAGAATTCTCGATTTGAGAATAGGACCCAAATTTGAAAGTAGGGACACTAAGGCATGAAAAAATGCAGCGAGGGTGGCGATGCCAGCTACCCCCTAAACGGTATCGCGGGTGGCATGAACTCCTTGTTCATTCCCAATGTAACATGTTTAAATTGTCTGTTCTGTTGTCAGACTCCTGATTTGAGATAGGCCCTAGATTTGAAATTAGGAACACTTTGGATTTAAAACGTGTCGTGAGGGGCAGACACCACCAACCCTCCTAAAAATTGCACTGCGAGTAGCATAAACTCCTCGTGAAAGTCAAACGTAACACATATCAACTGACCTCGCAGTCGTGGGACTCCTAATTTGAGAATTGGCTGCTATTTTGAAAGCAGAAACACTTAGGCTTGAAAACATGTTATGAGGGTACGAACACTACCAACCCCCGCTAAATGGCACCACGGGTGGTGCAAGCACCTCATGCACGTCCATCATAACTCATAGAAACCATCCTCAGAGTAGTAGGACTCTTGATTTGAGAATGGGACCCCAATTTGAAATAAGGAACACTTAGGTTTGAAAATGTGCCACGAGGGGGAGAACACCACCAACCACCCTAAATGGCACCGCGGACGGCATGAACACCTTATGCGCATCCAACATAACACGTTATAATTGTGCGCATGGACACGGGACTCCCGATTTGAGAATAGGGCCTGAATTTGAAAGTAGCAAGATTAAGATTAAAAATTGTCCACGAGGGGGACTGCCCCCCCCCCCCCCAAATGGCACTGTTGGCGGCACAAATACCTCGTGCCCATACAAGGTAACACATAACAACATTATATCTAGACACGAGACTCCCGGTTTGATAAAAGGACCTAGATTTCAAAGTAGGAACATTTAGTCTTGAAAGTGTGTCGTGAGGGGGCGGACACCACCAACCTCCCCAAACGGCATCGTCGATGGAACGAACACCTCGTGCGGATCCAACGTAAAACATAGCATCTGGACGTGCAATTGCAAGACTCTCTATTTGAAAATAGGAACCGAATTTTAACGTAGGAAGACTTAAGCTAGAAAATGTGTCACGCGGGGCAGACGCAACTACCCCAATCAAATGGAGCTGCGGGTGGAACGAACACCTCGCGCGTGTCTAGCATAACACATAGTAACTGAGCGTGATATGTCAGTACTCTGAATTTGAGAATAGGACCTGAATTTCAAAGTAGGAACAGTGAGGCTTGGAAACGTGCCGCGAGGGGGGGTATGCCACCCCACCTAAAAAGAGCACCATTGGAATTACAAACACCACGTGCGTGTCCAAGTAACACATTGTAACTGTCCACGCAGTTGTGGGACAACCAATTTGAGAATACGACCCGGATTATAAAGTATCGACACTCAGGCTTAAAAATGTGCCACGAGGGGGAGCACGCCACCAAGCCCCTCACTCAAATGGAATCGCAGGCAGTATAACACTGTGTGTACAACCAACATAATACTGTGACACCCCGCCTAATGAAATACCGAGCGATCACTCCTATACCAAATTAAAATAGGAGCCTCATATGGTTCATTCTTAGCATCACTGTCGAAAACAAAATTAATTACTAAAAACCTATTAGGCTGGCATCAAAATTTTATTTAATTAATCTTTTTAAACTAACTATACAAATAAAACACCCACACAGTTTATATAAATGAAACTAAAAAGAAATAAAACAACCGAGCACTCGGTTTAATATGATACAATCAAATCAAAGGCCGTACAAAAAGGTGATAAAACAATAAATAAATAAAATTGGGCTATCAGCCCGAATGTTTTTACAGTACCTCCTATTTAAATCTCAAGGATGGAAGCATCTACAAGAAACCTGTATGCATCCACAACTGCTGCAACAGACGTATGACTCGAAAGAATCATCATCCAGGCATCCCTGTGTATGGACACCTATATATATATATATATATATATATATATATAGTAAAATAGAGGAAATAGATAAACGGGTCAGAGCCCGAGTTGTGAAAATATTTTGCAAGTGCGTAAATGCTTTATTTTTAAAAATATGTTTTATCTCATATTTAAATTAGTATCGCACTTACATGAGATACTCCTTACCTTTCTTCTAATAGTGCATACCTAACGTATCCCTCTAAGCATTCTAGTCAAGCCACACTGCCTAACTAATTCGTCACCCCCAAACTCTGAAAATTCTAAATAAACCGAGTACTAAGGGCTAAACTTCTCCCTGATCTCAACACTATGCCATGTTCGTGTGTGAGGTGTCTCGCGAAGCGAAATACAAACAAGGAACCCCCCCGATACACTACTACATGACTATGTTGTTCGTCGAGATCCATTAAGCCCTCAGCATGCAACGTATATATGTAACTCATATATATATAAATATATAAACATTGATTTATCACTAGAACCAATGCTTCACATAAATCCCAATATATATACATTTACCAGAAATGAATAACTCTTATCATTCTTTCCATTCTTATATACGTTTTACTATATATGATTATTCACCTTCATATATAAACAATATACTATATGCAAGTAGTATATAATTATACATATCCCATGCATAATAACCATCCCACCGAGCTATAACTCGAGGATGCAGTCTCATAGTGCCGATCTAAATCCGGGTTTACTCACTGTACCACGGTACTAAGCCAGAGATACTCAATGGTCATGGTAAAATATACACAACGGTGGAGACGGTCATGCTCCCTCTGCAAGTGGAGTACACACATCGCACTTGAACGCGGGATGAGATGACCTTGGGATATACTCTCCCTTCTCCTTAAGCCAGGGAATTCACCCACATCGCGCAACCTCCCTGAATCGCACTAGAAAAAATATATAATCTGGCTGTTCCAACCCTACGCCAAAGGAAAGCCCGTGGAAATCAGCCTCTAAGATACATATATACCAATCACACACAAGTATATATGTATTCGTATCACATATTATATATATATATATTGTATTCACATCATATATATATATATATATATATATATATTTACAATTCCTCGAATGTATATCTGGCTATAATTGCCCATCTCGTAGTAATATTTAAGTATTCTCCTACTTAAGTACTAATCCCAAAAGTATTCTCTCACTTGATAAATAACCAATACCTTATTCAAGTTTAAGGATTTATATAATTTCTCCAACTATACCAATCCATCCTAGTAGTCACATAGGATTTACTCAACCGTAATCGACACGATTACGTTATCTACGCATACCAATATGTATGCCTAAATGCCCACTGAAATTACCCCAAGAAATATTCATCCCTAAGGACCCTTAATTTAGATAAGTCATTGAATCGATTTCCATGAACCCAAGGACTACATTTCGCTCAAATACTAATTTAGAGGTCCCCACTCTATTTTTGGGAAAACCCAACTCTTTAATTAGTCACTTTAGTTATTTTCATCAAAAATATAATTTTAGTGCGACACGCTTAAAACACCTTGTTAACCCCCATAAATTCCCTCAATTGGATGAATATTTATTCCTTAGTTATGTATTTATTTCCTCAAATAAATAGGCTAGAAATCCTTAATTTGGGAATTTTTCCCATATATATTGAACCAACAAAAATTGCTAAAAATTTTGTAGGAATCCGTCGATCGGTTGATTGAACAGGGCAGCTTTTTCTCCGAAGCCCTTGTTTCGGCCATGAAAATACCCTCAAGCTTTTTGCTCCTTCTCCCAACCTTATTTATCCATAACCAACACATTTTATTCAAGGGAAATGGGTTCTGATCATCCTAGAACCAAAAATCAACAATTAATTTCTAAGTTTCTCCAATTTGATATTTTTCGGGGTTTCCCGTTAAACTTCTGAAAAACCCGTTTGATTCATGAAAACCGAAATCCCAAAATCATATAGTTTATTATTACCAATTATGATATGAGATTTATGCTCAAAATAAATAAAGCAAGTAAACACTTGCCTCGTGGATAAAATTCGACAACCTTGAGTCGAATCCCGCGGAGTTTGGCTGAAACCTCCCTTTTCTTCCTCTTTTCTCTCTTCCTTTCCTCTCCTTTTTCTTTTCTCTCTTTTCTTTCCTTTCTTTCCCTCTCCCATGCCTTATATAGGGAGAAATAAGTGTTTATCCCTTTAAACCCAAAAATGACTCGTTTACTCAATTGCGAGTTCATTTTAATCCAAAAAATTTTGAAACTCAATTACGACCCCCAGATACTCTATTCTGACTATCTCGGCCATTCCAAGACCAACTGCGCACTTGAAATCTCCATCTGAGGTACTTGACTATAAATCACTAATTTAACCCAACACAACTTAATGCAGATTTTCCCAATTAAAATATTATCCTCCGACACTTTACCCAACTGCTACATGTAATTAAAATGGTCCAACTCGTTTACTTAATCCCAAAAGTGAATGTAGCACACATCAGAAATCAGCTAGCCCGTATAAGTTCCAAACAAAAAAATTCTCAGAATTTCCCAAATTTCCAAATTACACCCATTTATGAAATTTAAACTATCCATAAAAGTACGGGGTATTACATACTCCCCCCCTTATAAAGGAATTTTTCCCTCGAAATTCAACTACGACTGATACTAATCTAGGATCGAGAATCACTCGCATAATTGGCACTCAACCCAAAACTCGTTTAGTACTTTACTACTAGCTTATCTAAATTTTTATAATCTATCATTTTACCTAGGTCGCAAAGTTGACTCTAACGTCACACCATGCCTAGTTCTCCTATAGTCGCATCCAAAGGAAATGGGCCTATGCTTACTGCTCTACTCTAAGAGTTTGTTCGCTCACCACGTGGTTTCAAATTTCTCCCAAAGGAAAACTACACTAACACTTGACTATTCCCGTCAGTCTTCTCACTTATATCTGGTGTGCTAACTCTCATTGCGCCTATACAGTTGGATTATCGCCTAACTCCTACTATGTTCCATCCAACAAACTTTATTCTCACTTATAACTTCCTCATAGCATATACTTCAACTTATATACTATGCCCCTTATATTTCAGGTGGTATGTAAAATCAACTTACCAAGGTGCCCATACACCTTTTTAACCCATGTCTATCTGCACAATCATTATAAACATCCGACATGTACACCCTTTCTAAATAATGGACCTTATTTCCTCAGCCTGGTACCAACACATGGGTTTTCCTAACCCGAATACTTAAAAATACAATCTTCCTTAGGGCTTGGAATTCAATCCTTCTTCAAGTTAACCCGCGAATCTTCTCGTGGTTAACATACCACATTCTTCTAAAAGCGGCGCCACTAGTCCTATTGGTCTTACTTTCTAATAATCCTACACTCGATGTGTTATCCTACCAATGTGAAACGAGTACAATCCTAACTATATCCCTAGTGCCCAAGACCTCTCTCAACGTCCGACATTTGCTCGGTTTCATGCATGGTACGTCTCGCAAAGTGAAATCCAAACAAAGAACCCTCCCGTTACACTACTTCCTTGCATCGTTAGTCATCGAGATATAACGGCCTAAGTCACACTATCGGGACATTCTAAAATCCTACCTCACTAACCTACTAACACTCTTCTACCCCTCTATCCTTCCACCTTGGTGAAATGAAAAATCTAACTAATCGAGGCGCCGACTCTCTTTTAATATTTTACGAACATCACATCAAAGACTTATCCTGTTAGATACTATCTTCGAATTCGCTTTCTCATCAAGGTCTAGATACAAGACTTAAATAGATGTCCTTTACCTTGCCTCACCCACATACTTGCGATGAGATAAACATTTCAGTGCTTCTCCATAGTATCTATATTGCTATAAACATACCATGATCACACGACTCTCAATCTATAGTGTTTTCTCCACACTATGGGACTTACCATCAAAACCAACATCCTCGCATCCCATAACATGTCTCCACTCCTGACGTCGTTAAGGTTCATGTGTGGAGCGTCTCGCAAGGAAAATCTAAACAAGGAACCCCTCCAATACACTACTAATTAACTTTGTTGGTCGTGGAGGTCAATTAGATTTAATGTGTAACCGGGATAACCCTATCCCCTCTTCCAACAAAATGTAGTGTGAACTTTTATTCCTTCCCAAGAGCCACACCACCAAGCGCTCATACTAACACTAAGTCCTTAGCGCAAACCACAATGAGATTAATCTCACAGCTCAACGATAAACCCTGCATACCTTAAATCATATCTATAAGGTCGCCACAGACTCAAATCACGATAATGAAACATCTGCTCACCGAAGTTTCCATCTATACATATAATAGGGGTAAACTTAACATGTATCCGGGTGAGATATCGCAACAACAACCTATTCCACCCTGGGATCGCGGACACGATAGTCTTGCAATCATTTTCCTGCTATCGCTCTGGTAATCTACAAATACTTTCTTATGATAGTACCATACTCGTATAACACACATAAAATGAGCAATACAAACTCGATGTAAACTCAGAATACTAACACCCGCTTTTCACAGCGAATGAAAAAAAATAGATCCGTGTTATTGTGGAAAAACACATAAATATATACTACATAATGTTATCAATACTACTAGTAAACTCGAATCATACATGAATCTAGGCCTAATAAAACACTGTGACTCAATCTTTTCACATAGAATATACCTCCTTCATCCGAGGTGAAACTCATAATAACTTCGCCAATCTCCCTAGGTACTCCTAATGGTTCCCGAACATGATAGACTTGCCCTAACCAAAACAAAACTACTTTAATCGATGCCCCACCTCGGCACCCTATTCTTGTCCTTTAACTCATACCGGGCAAGGTCAAAGTGCGAGGTTCTACATTCCTCGTTACAACTTTCCCCACCTGTGGTCACCCTGACCAAGTTAAGGTTATCGGTATCTCAGACTCTATAGCCTTCATCCTGATGATTGCTTTCATAGTTCCCTTAACTTCTTTGTTAAAAGGAAACTCCACTACCGGCTTCGACAACCCAGTTCAATGAATTCCCCGAGTGGATGTCCACTAATGGGGTTCCATGGATACAAATTCTCCACGAGTGTTAGCAACAGTTATCCAGTGAGCCTATCATTCCACTGACGGACTCGTCTTCATTGTACCTACCTTACTTCGGTACTAGGTTCACTTCACTATATCACTCTTTATTCACTGTCGACCTCTAGACGAACCTTATGTGAATAATCCAAAACTGCATTCTCTTCCTTCCTAATCAGCCAAAACCGTCTATGAGATTCTTTTACGAGTAACACATCCTGCTCCCGCGAATATGGTGACCGTCGTTCCCACCATTTCAATATTTCTCCCATGAGTGAAAAATTTTCCTTAAATTTTCACATATGGGTATTTCCACACCCTGCTTTAAGTCAAAGCTTCTGAGCCTTTCACTTTCAATGAATCACATTACACTTACTCCGTATAACTTAAACTTCACATATGGTCCTTATCGAAGACCTTACGAACCATTTCCCAATTTGACTTATATGGGTAATTCCAGTTTAGCACCACTCTTTTCTATCGCGGTACTTGGATACTCATAACTACTATTCATTAGTAATCATTGCAATTGTCCTTGACAAATGCCACAAGGAGAGTGACCTCTACTGTGGTCTTAGTCTCTGACTTCAACCACAAATCCCACCTTCTGATACCCTTAAAATGGCCTTTTGTGATCGTCCTTCATCGATCAGCACACGAATCTCGAACGAGGGCGCAAAAGATTACTATAACCTTATGAAATGGCAGGAGAACGAAATCTCACAAGAGGAATCAACAATCCTAATCCTAAAGTTATATACCAAATTGAAAGCAACGTTGAAAGCATAATACGTCCGCACAGATTCCTAAGGACACTAGAACCTGATGCTCTGAAACCATCTGTGACAGACTGCCTAATGAAATACTAGGTGATCACTCCTATACCAAATTAAAACAGGAGTCTCATGTGGTTCATTCTTAGCATCACTGTTAAAAGAAAAATTAATTACTAATAACCTATTAGGCTGGCGTCAAAATTTTATTTAATTAATCTTTTTAAACCAACTATACAAATAATACACTCACACAGTTTATATTAATTAAAGTAAAAAGAAATAAAAAAAACCGAACACTCAGTTTAATATGATACAATCAAATCAAGGCCGAACAAAAAGGAACTAAAAGAATAAATAAATACAATTGGGCTATCATACCGAATGTTTTTACCGTACCTCCTATCTAGATCTCAAGAATGGAAGCGTCTACAAGAAACCTGCATGCATCCACAGCTGCTGCAACAGACGTCTGACTCGAAATAATCATCATCCAGGTGTCCCTGTGTCTGGAAACCTAAATATATATATATATATATATATATATAGCAAAATAGAGGAAATAGATAAATAAGTCAAAGCCCGAGTTGTGAAAATATTTTGCAAGTGCATATATGCTTTATTTTTAAGAATATGTTTTATCTCATATTTAAATTAGTATCGCACTCACATGAGATACCCCTCACCTCTCTTCTAATAGTGCACACCAAACGTATCCATATAAACATTCTAATCAAGCTACCCTGACTAACTAATCCGTCACCCCCAAACTCTGAAAATCCTAAATAAACCTAGTACTAAGGGTCAAACTTCTCCCCAGTCTCAACACTATGCCATCTTCGTGCGTGGGGTGTCTCGCGAAGCGAAATCCAAACAAGGAACCCCTCCCCCCTGATACACTACAACTTGGCAATGTTGTTCGTCGATATCCATTAAGCCCTCAACACACAATGTATATATGTAACTCACATATATATATAAATATATAAACAATGAGTTCTCACTAGAATCTATGTTTCACATAAATCGGAATATATATACATTTACCGAAAAGGAATAACTCTTATCATTCTTTCCATTCTTATATACGATTTACTATATAAGATTAGTCACCTTCATATATAAACAATATAATATACGCAACTAGTATATAATTATACATATCCCATGCATAATAAAAATCCCACCGAGCTATAACTCGAGGATGCAGTCTCATAGTCCCGATCCAAATCCGGGTTTACTCACTGTACCATGGTACCAAGCCAAACTTACTCAATAGTCTTGGTAAAATATACACAATAGTGGAGGCGGTCATGTTCCATCTGCAAGTGGAGTACACACATCGCACTTGAACGCGGGACGAGATGACCTAGGGATATACTCTCCCTTTTCCTCAAGCCAGGGGATTCGCCCACATCGTGCAACCTCCCTGAATCGTATTAGAGAAAATATATAATCTGGCTGTTCCAACCCTACGCTAAAGGAAAGCCCGTGGAAATTAGCCTCTAAGATACGCATATACCAATCACACACAGATATATATGTATTCGAATCACATATTATATATATACTGTATTCACACTGTGTGTGTATATATATATATATTTACCATTCCTCGAATGTATATCTGGCTATAATTTCTAATCTCATACTAATATTTATGTATTCTCCTACTGAAATACTAATCCCAAAAGTATTCTCTCACTTGATAAATCACCAGTACCTTATTCACGTTTAAGGATTTATATAATTTCTCCAACTATACCAATTCATCCTAGTAGTCTTGTAGGATTTACTCAACCGTAATCGACACGATTACGTTGTCTACGCGCACAAATATGTATGCATAAATGTTCATTGAAATTACCCCAAGAAATATTCATCCCTAAGCACCCATAATTTAGATAAGTCGTGGATTCCATATCCACGAACCCAAGGACTACATTTCTCTCAAATACTAATTTAGAGGTCCCCACCCAACTCTCTAATTCCTCACTTTATTTATTTTCCTCAAAAATATAATTTTAGTGACACACGCTTAAAACATCCTTTAAACCCCCATAAATTCCCTCAATTGGATGAATATTTATTCCTTATTTATGTATTTATTTCCTCAAATAAATAGGCTAGAAATCCTTAATTTGGGAATTTATCCCATATAAATTGAACCAAGAAAAATTGCCCAATATTTTGTAGGATCGAACGATCGACCCTTGGCCCTCGATCGATCAATCGAACAGGGCAGCTTCTTCTCCGAAGCCCCTGTTTCGGCCATGAAAATACCCTTAAGCTTTTTACTTCTTCTCCCAACATTATTTAACCACAACCAACACATTTTATTCAAGGGAAATGGGTTCTAATCATCCTGGAACCAAAAATAAATAATTTATTTCTAAGATTTTCTATGTTTCTCCAATTTGATATTTTCCATGGTTTACCCGTTAAATTTCCAAAAAACCCGTTTGATTCAGGAAAACCCAAAGCCTGAAATCATATAGTTTGTTATTACCAATTATGATATGAGATATATGCTCAAAATAAATAAAGCAAGTAAACTCTTGCCTAGTGGATAAAATCCGACGACCTCGAGTTGAATCTCGCGGAGTTTGGCCGGAACCTCCCTTTTCCTCCTCTTTTCTCTCTTCCTTTCCTCTCCTCTTTCTTTTCTCTCTTTTCTTTCCTTTCTTACCCTCTCCCATGCCTTATATAGGGAGAAATAGGGGTTTATCATTTTAACCCCAAAAATGACTCGTTTACTCAATTACGAGTTCCTTTTAATCCAAAAATTCCCGAAACACAATTATGACCCCCGGATACTCTACTCTGATTATCTCGGACATTCCGAGACCAACCGATCACTCAAAATCTCCATCTGATGTACTTGATCGCAAATCACTAATTTAACCCCACACAACTTAATGCGGGTTTTCCTATTTAAATTATTATCCTCTGAAGCTTTACCCAACTTCTACATGTAATTAAAATGGTCCAACTCGTTTACTTAATCCCAACAGTGAATGTAGCACACATCGAAAATCAGCTAGCCCGCATAAACTCCAAAAATTATTTTTCTCAAAATTTCCCAAATTTCCAAATTACACACATTTATGAAGTTTAAACTATCCATAAAAGTACGGGGTATTACAAATACGTAGCAACCAATCGCGAAGTCTCAAGACTCTCAGTTTTAGAATACGACCCAAATTTGAACGTAAGAACACTTAAGATTGAAAGCATACCGTGTGGGAGAGGACATCTCCAGCCCCCCAAAACGGCACTATGGGTAGAACAAATACCTTGTGCATGTCCAACGTAACATGTAGCAACTATCTGCCAAATCGTGGGATTCCTAGTTTAAGAATTGGACCCAAATTTGAAAGTAGGAACACTTAGGCTTGTAAACATGTCGTGAGGGGGAGGACGCCACCAACACCCCCTCCAAACAGCACCGTGGACTATATGAACACCTCGTGCGCATCCAACATAACATGTAGAAATAGGTCATGTAGTCGTGGTACTCTCGATTCAAGAATTTGAAATGAATTTGAAAGAAGGAACACTTAGGCTTGAAAATAATCCGCGAGGGGGAAAGTGCATCTAACCCACCCAATCGGCACTACGGGTTACATGACCACCTCATGCGCATCCAACGTAACACTTAGCAACGATCAGTGTAGTAATAAGACTCTTGTTTTGAGAATAGGACCCACATTTGAAAGTAGGGACACTTAGTCTTGAAAACATCCCATTAGGTGTCGGAAACCATCTACCCCCAAATTGCACCGCAGATGGCATGAACACCTTATGTGCATCCAACATAACACTTAACAACTATCTGAGCTATCGCGGAACTCTTGAAAATAAGAAAACTAAGGCTAAAAAATTTTAGGTTTGAAAATTTTCTGTAAGGGGGGAAATGTAGCCAACCTCCCACCCAAACGGCATCGCGGATGGAACAAACACCTCATGCGCTACCAATGTAACTCGTTGCAATTGGCCACCCAGTAACATGACTTCCATTTTGAGAATAGGACCTGAATTTGAAAGTAGGAATAATTAGTCTTGAAAACGTGCGGCAAAGGGGTGGATGCCACTAACCCCCTCCAAACGGCACCACAGGTTGCATAAAAGCCTCTTCCATGTCCAACATAACACATAGTAACCGTCCATGAAGTCACAGGACTCCCGGTTCGAGAATAAGTCCTTGATTTCAAAGTAGGAACACTTAGTCTTGAGAACATGCCATGAGCGGGCGACACGACACCTCGTGAATATCGAACGTAACACGTAGAAACGACCGTGCATTCATGGGACTCCTGGTTTGAGAATATGACTAGAATTTGAAAGCATGAACACTTAGGCTTGAAAATGTTACATATGTGGGCGAACGTCACGAACCCTTCAAAATAATACTACAGGTCACACGAAACCTTATGTTTATCCATCGTAACACATAACAACCGATCGTACAGTCGCGAGACTCTCGATTTGAGAATTGAATACGAATTTGAAAGAAGGAACACTCAGGGTTGAAAATGTGGCATGAGTAAGCAGACGCAACCAACCCCTCCACCCCAAACAACATCGCGGGAATCACGAACTCCTCGAGCGCATCCAACATAACATGTTGCAACCAGCGGCACATACGCGGGAATCTTAAATTGAGAATAGGGCATAGTTTTGAAAGTAGGAACACTTAGTCTTGAAAACATGACACGAGGGTATGAATGCCACCAAGCCCCCAACCCAATCGGCACCACGGGCGACACAAACACCTCGTGTACATCCTACGTAACATGTAGCAACCGACAATGTAGTCGCAGGACTCTTAGTTTTAAAATAGGACCCCGATTTGAAAGTAGGAACCCTTCGGCTTAAAAACGTGTTGTAAGGGGGAAGACGACACCTTCCCCTTAAAATGGCACTGCGGGTGGCGAAAACACCTTATGCGCATCCAATGTAACACGTAGCAACCATCTGTGATGTTGCAACACTCCCGATGTGAGAATAGGATCTAAATTTAAAAGTAGGAACACTTAAAAACTTTTCCCAAATGGGTAGACGAAACAAACCTCCCCCCAAACGGCACAACAGGCGGTAAAACACCTCCTGAATGCCCAATGTAACACATAGAAACTATCCGCGCAGTGACGATACTCCCAACTTGAGAATAGTACTCTAATTTGAAAGTAGGAAAACTTAAGCTTGAAAATGTTCCGCGAGGGGTCAGACGCAACTACACCACTCCCCCCAAACATCACCACGGGAGGCACGGACACCTCGTGTGCATCCAATGTAGCCCATAGCAACTGGTCGCGCACTCGTTGGACTCATGGTTTGAGAATAAGACCCGAATTTTAAAGTAAGAACACTTTGGCTTAAAAACGTGCCGAGAGGAGGCGGATGCGACAAACCCCCTCCCCCTCAAAACAACACTGCGGGTTACATGAACAACTCGTGTGCATTCAAGGTAACATGTAGCAATCGAATGCACAGTCACGGGACTCTCTATTTAAGAATAGGACACGAATTTGAAAGTAGTAACACTTTGCATTAAAAATGTGCCACGAGGTGGCAAACACCGTCAAACCCATCCAAACGGCACTGGGGGCAACATGAACACCTCATGCATGTCCAATATAAAATCTAGAAATCGACCGCACAGTCGCAGGACTTCGAGTTTGATAATAGGACACAACTTTGAAATTAGGAACATTTCGACTTGAAAATGTTCCACGAGGGGGAGGATGCCACTAACCCCCCCCCCCCCCCCTCATAAAATCACCGTGGGTGGCACGAACACCTCAAGCTTGTACAATGTAACACATCGTAATTGGATGCATAGTTGTGGGACTCCCGATTTGAGAATAAGAATCGAATTTGTAAGCAGAAACACTTTGGCTTGAAAACTTGACGTGAGAGGGCAGATGCCTCTAACCCCCCTAAATGGCACTGTGGCCGACACGAACACCTCATGCACATCCATTGTGACATGTAGCATGAACACCTTATGTGCATCCAACATAACACATTGTAATTGTCCGCGCAGACGTGGGACTCCCAGTTTAAGAATATAACTCGAATTTGAAAGTAGGAACACTTTGTCTTGAAAATGATCCACGAGGGGGTGGAGGGAACCAACCTCCTATGAAACGGAAATGTGGGTAGTAAGAACACCATGTGAACATCCAACATGACATGTAGCAACTGATCGCACAGTCGCAGGACTCCCGGTTTGAGAATAAGACCAAAATTTAAAAGTAGGGACACTAAGAGATGAAAACATGCTGCGAGGGGGCAATGCCACCTACCCCTTAATGGTATCGTGGGTGGCACATACTCCTTATGCATGCCCAACATAACATGCAGCAATCGTCCGTGCAGTCGTAAGATTCTTAGTTTGAAAATAGGACCCAGATTTGAAAGTCGGAACACTTAGGATTAAAAATGTGCCGCGAAGGGCCGAACGCCACCAACCCCCTCCAAATTGAACTTTGGGTGGGAAGAACGCCTCTTGCGTCTCCAACGTAACACGTAATAACTGACCATACCATCACGATACTCCCGATTTGAGAATTGGCCCCGAATTTAAAATTAGGAGCACTTTGGATTGAAAACGTGCCACGAGGAGGCGATTGCTGCCAAACCACATTGAAAATGGCATCGCGGGTAGCATGAACACCTTGTGCATGTACAATGTAACACATAGCAACTAACCTCGCAGTCACGGCACTCCCGATTACAGTATTGGACTCAAATTTGAAAGTAGGAACACTGAGGCTTGAAAACGTGTTACAAGGGGAGGGATGCCACAAACCCCCCTTAAACCGAACTGTGAGTGGTATGAACACCTAATGCGCGTCCATATTAACACATAGTAACCATCTGTACAGTCGTAGGACTCTCGATTTGAGAATAAGACCCAAATTTGAAACATGGAACACGTAGGCTTGAAAATGTACCACGAGGAGGCGAATGCCACCAACCCCCCCAAATGGCACCGTGATTTCCCCGAACACCTCGTGCGCGTCCAACATCTCGTTGCAATCAACCACGTAGACACGAGACTCCCGATTTGAGAATAGGAGCCGAATTTGAATGTAGGAAGATTAGGATTGGAAATTGGTCACGAGGGGGATGCAGCCCCTCCAAATGGCACCGTTGGTGGTGCGAACACCTAGTGCGCATCCAATATAACACGTAACAACCGTTCGTCCAGTCCTGAGTCTCCCATTTTTAGAATATGACCTAGATTTGAAAGTAGGAACACTTAGGCATGAAAATGTGTCGTGAGGCGGCAGACGCCACCAACCCCCCAAACGGCATCGTGTGAGGTACGAACACCTCGTGTGCATCCAATGTAACATGTACCAATTGTCCTATTAGTCGCAGGACTCCCGATTTGAAAATAAGAACTGGATTTAAAAGTACGAAGACTTAGGCTTGAAAACGTGTCGCGAGGGGGCAAATGCTACTATGAAAATCTCATTTTCTCCATGTTGGCTCAATTTTGAGACAAATATTTTTTTTTATTTGCATCTGCATTTTTTATTATTTACAATCTATTTTTTTGATAAAATACTTTTAGCGTGTTTTATTTAATTTAAATATTTTTTTATATTTTATATTTTCATATTTCATTTTATTTTATACCTCGAGTCTTTTATAGTTCATTTGACTTCATGTATAAAATAAAATATATGAAATATTTGAAGATTGTATCTTGTATCTTAAAATAATTTTTATTTCAAGTTGTAAGTTTTAAATATTTTTTTGGAATATTAATGATGGTTGGCTATTATTTTTCTGTAATTTTAATGGGATAAAACAAATATTTAAATAAACATAATTTGTGTTTATTTTAATCAGTTCTTGTCCCTAAATTAAAATGGAAGTTTTCTATTTGTATTTGATGTAGTTTTCGATTTTGGTTCTATATAGTGGGCTCGAGGTCTCTGATTGCGTGTTGTGTGGTCTGTTTTTGGAGATTGTTTGTCCCCTTTGCTTTGACAAATTTTATTCTTTTTATTTGAGGATATTTTCAAATGGTCAAATTCTATGTTTATGTTTGGGGCTTTTTTTTTTTTGTTTATACCAGGGTATCCACTAGCGACTTAGTGATTAATCCCTTCGCTGATTGTAGGCACCTCTATGGGTGGGACAGCTGGCCCAGAGATTTAAGGCTGCTCCATACCCAAGGCGGGAATCGAACCCCCGACACTTGGTTAAGGGAGGAAGAGCCCCTACCGCTCTACCACACCCTGGGTTATGTTTGGGGCTTTATATCTGTTTATTTTGCTTGAGAGTTAAAAGAAAAAAGGGGTTATATACTTTGGGGTCTCTCTCTCTCAAATATCAAGACTGCAAACATTTTTTTTGCTCTCTCAATTTTTTCCTCTCACCATTTTCTCCACACTTTCTCTCTCTAGTTTTTCTCTACTTTTTACAACTTGGAGGTTGGTTTTGAAGAGCTGCTGAGTTCGTTTTTTTTTGGGCGATCTCGGTTTGAGGTTTTGTTCCGGTGGTCCTCTTTTCCCGGTGCAATTTTTTCCTATTCGGACTATTTTTTGGCGGAGGTTTTGTTTGACGCATTTTTTCGGTCGCCATTTCCAGTTTGGAGCTCTGTCCTACGTATTCCGGTGGCTGTATTTTGGTGATACTAATTTTTTCGACGACTCCATTTGGATTTGCTCTCGGGTGTTAAGATTTGATCTCATGTTGCTTCTCCGTGCTCTTTCTCAGTTGGCTCAAGCGATTTCGTTTTGGGTAGTTTTTTTTTTGTTTTATACATACATACATATCTGCATACTATATACATATCTACATACTGTTATATACACATATATGGTTTATATATATATACTGATCTACATATATATACATAGCTATATACATATCTACATACTGTTATATACACATATATGGTTTATATATATACCGTTATATATATACTCTTTGGTTTTTCTGATTTCTCATATACCAACTTTGGTTGGATGCTTTGGACTCCTTTTAGTAGAATAAATTCTTTTAAACTAAAAACTATTAGGTTGCATGTCTAGATCTGAATCATTTTTTTAGATTCCATTTTTTTGACAGAATTTTGGGTGACCAACTGACGTGTCGGTTTGATATTGATTGGTTTATGAGGTTTGCGAGCGGGACCTCATAAACCAATCAATATCAAACCGATACGTCAATTTGTCACCCAAAATTCTGTCAAAAATTCGGACACCCTAAAAGTGCTCTTTGTTTTAACCAAAGTATTGCTGGTTTGGTCGGTGTTGGACTTTGTGCGTATTTGTGTTGAGATATTTAAGTTTGGACTAAATTTTTTATTTAAACTTTGGACTGGTTAGTCCTATTAATTTTATTTAATTTTTGGACAAAAAATGGACTTTGCTGATTTCTGGTTTACTTAGTTTCTTGGATTATATTTTGTACTAAAATATTTGGACTAATAATTAATTTGGCCTTTTAGAACCAAGTCTGAAATTTTTTTTTGGGTGTTTTACGATTGAGATTTTATTTACGCCCTTTTTAGTGTTTGTGTGTATTTGTTATGTAGTCCTAACAATTTGGGTAAAGCTGCTTTCTGTCACACATTTTTATCAAAATAATTTTTAATTTAAATCTGATTTAATTTATTTGGGTATTAAAGATACTTGGTTTTTGCCTCTAACTAGTTATATCCTCTAAGTTAAACTTTTGTGTGTTCACTTTATTTAGTTGGGTGTAATTAGTGTGTGGACTTTAAATTACATCTTTATTTATTTAAATTTATTTTAGTTAAACTCATCCTACTTTATTGAGTCGAGTGCTACACTCTTTATCTCGTACTCATTTGACTTGGATTGAATTAATTGACTCGTACACCTTTTATTGCCTAAGTTGAATACTTTTTGTTGTATTCTTTTATACTTAGCTGGTGTTTGTGTGTGTATATGTTTGTAACCTTCTTGTCTTGACTTTAATTAAGTCCTAATTTGTATGATCTAAGTGCTAAACATATTTATCTTTTGTTCATTTTACTTGGACTTAATATTTTAACATAACACCTCTTTAAATTGATTCATATTCTATTTGGTGTTAAGTTAATTTTTTATTTTAGTTACGTGACACAATTGTTGGAATTTTATTTCCTATTTTATTTGTGATCATTTGCGCCAACTAAATTGTTTTAGGATTAATCTTTACTTGAATATTAATTATTAAGGAAGACCTGGCTTGTGTCTTGTGACTTAATATTTAATCATTCTTTAGTACTAAATACTTCGATATCATCTTTATTTTTAAATCTGTTTTGCACATCTACACGGGGTCTCGGGTTTAAGCGTGTAGATGTGTGTGTGTCTCATGCTTCCACTACCTGAGTTGTTTAGTTAGATTCAGTATTGTAAGGTTGTTAAGTTTATGCCTGGGTGTACTAGTATTGTATTGGCCAAACTATTTCATTTCCACTGGTGTTGCTGAATTCTATTTCTAAAATTTGTATTAGTCTTCTTGGGTGTGTTGTGTGTGTTTTAGTCATTATTACTTGGGTTTATTGGGTTGAGTGTTTTTCAGTCAAGTTGGGTTGTTTTAGACTAGGCTGGTTGTACGAGTGTGTATTTTCTTAGTTTAATTCATTGTGGACTTGGGGGCTGTAATCTGTAACTTGTAATTGGTAATAGCGGACTTGGGTGTGTGAGTTGTCATGGGACTAGGGACTAGGGGTTTACCACCACGGTGGGTTCCTTGAGAACAAATCTTGTGGCACCTTCCACTTTTCCTCATCTCATTCTTATATGGATTTATTTTTATATCTACGATCACCACTTTTTATTTACTAGTGTGCGTGAGTGTTTTCTAACTTATAATTTATAATAGATTTTATATCAAAGAGTTAAAAGAGTTTTTAAATAACCTAATATGCATTAGAGAGTACCCTTTGGTCCTTTCTAGTAATTGTTAGGCCGTTTAACACTATTCCACCCAAATGGCACCGCGGGCGGCACGAATACCTCGTGTGCATCTAGCATAACATGGAGTAACTGACATTGCTATTGCGGTACTCTTGGTTTGAGAATAGTACCCGAATTTAAAATTAGCAACAATTAGGCTTAAAAAGTGCGTGCGGGGGCAGACGCCACAAACGCCCTCTAAAGAGCACCACGGGCAGCACGAACACCTCATGCGTGTCCAGATAACACATAGTAACCATCCACGTACTTATAGGACAGCTGGTTTATGACCCATATTTTAAAATAGGAACACTTAGGCTTGAAATTGTTCCACGAGGGGGTGGACGCCACCAAGCCCCCCTCCCAAATGGCACCATGGGTAGCATGACACCTCATGCATGTCCAACCTAACATGTAGTAATCGGACTCACAGTCGTGGGACTCTCGGTTTGAGAATACGACCCAAATTTGAATGCATAAAAACTTAGGATTGAAAACATGTCGTGTGGGAGAGGACATTACCCCCCCCTAAAAAATGGCACTGTGGGAAGCATGAACTCCTCATGCGTGTCCAGTGTAGCACGAAGTAACTAGCCTTCGAGTCACGTGATTCCTAGTTTGAGAATATGACCCGAATTTGAAAGTAGGAATACTTAGGCTTGTAAACGTGCCGCGAGGGCCCGGACGCCACCAACACCCCATCCAAACGGCATCGTGAACTGTACAAACACCTCGTTCGTATCCAACGTAACACATATAAACTAACCGTATAGTCACGGAACTCTCGATTTGAAATGCCACAAAGTTCGAAAATCTCTACTTTTAAGTTGGTTTTTGGTGGGGTATTTGTATAAAAACATTATATTATGTTGGAGCCATTTTTACACTTACTAGGTTAGAGTTTGGGAATTTTTTGTGGAGCTTCCCTCTCCTCCCTCTTTGGGTGCATACACATCTATGTATGTAATTTCTACTATTCATAGTTTTCCTTGTATAATCTATGCTTCAATTCCTTTTATTATTTCTTTGTAGTTAATTTCCATTCTTAGTTAATTAGTTGTTTGTAGTTTAATTTGTTGTTTCACTTGTTAATTAGATGTTTAATTAGTTTAATCCATGTGTAGTGCATAGTATGTGGGTTGGGGCTGCATTTTCACTATTAATGGGTTTCAAGCTTTGAAAGTTAAGTTTTATTTAAAATTGCGTTTAATTGAAACCTCGCGTATTAAAGTCGGATTATTTTGCGTTTAACTTTCTTTGTCAAGCAATGTTAGTGTTTATAGTAATAATTCAAATTTAATCCGCATGGAACCATTTTTTATTAAATGTTTAATCTCACATCTTTGGGTTGGATCTCTTCATGTTGGATGTTTATTATTAATTGATATGCCCAGTTAAATATTTTCGAACCAAAATTCCAATTACGCTTGTTTAGTCCATGGCGGGGATGTGACCCTACCCTCGTTTTATTATTCTAATTTAGCATAGTAACTTCTCTTTTTCCTTTTTCACCATAACGACCCTATCCCCTTATATATTTTTATTTTCGAAGTAATAAATCAATTAAAATCTATACAACACTCCTTGTGGATTCTTTCGATACACGACTTACCGCTATACTTGGATCGCAAGTGTAGTTGTAGTTTAGGTTTTTGCATTGAGGCGGCAAATCGAAAACAATGACAAAGCTTTTACACGAGCACACGGTTCGCGCATGATCAGAATGGCACCGTTGTTGAGGAGTGTTTTATAGATTGTAGTTGCTTTATTAATTAATAATATTTATTTTATTCATATTTGTATTCTTTATATTCCCCTTTCTTTTTAACTTGCGCTAGATTGTTTCAATAAATTGAAATTTTGGTGCTTGTCACTTAATTGAATTGCCTATTGTGAAATGTCTTACTATAATGCTTTAGATAACCTTAATTTTTATGAGATTTTTTTTTCATGTTATACTCCCAAGACAATGACAGAATGCCTACAAATTCTTGAAGATGAGCACATTGAGCGTGAAATTTAAGAGTGTGTAAGTAATCCATCATCGCCTTATGAGGATAATTTGGGAAGCGAGGAATCTATTAGCTATAAGCAACCCGTATAAGAAGATGAAATGTCTTCTTATTGGTTTGACCATGAGTTAATTATTAAGGAAATTAATGACCGATCCGAGAGTTCTAAGACTTGGTTTTTAGAAAATAACTCCATGTCCGATGAAATCATTTCTCTACAAAACCAGGTTGAGGTTGAAACTTGCGTTTCACCTACACCATTTTTTGAGGAAGAAATGATTGAGAGTGATCCAAGCACTTTCGAATTTCAACCTCTTATTAATTCTTTTGATTATATTGAGGTTGAAGGTCCTTCCTTTCCTTTATTCCCTACTATTCTGGAATCGTTAAATTTATCACAAGAATCGGTTGAAAGTCTTGAGGACTTTGATCCGATTTTTGAACGAGAATGTTATTTTGATATGCTTCATCTCATGGGCTATTAACTTGCACGAGTCCCCCTTACAATTGAAAAATCTTGGTGGGGGTGATATTATTTTTCTCGAGATCATTGTGGTCTTGTTCCCCGTATTATCCAAATCTCCCATCGTCCGCCCAAAATTTATAATTGGCAATGGTTCACCTTTTTCACCACCCACATGCCTTCCGTTTTTCAAACGGAATGTATATCTTTCGGGGGTCATGATTTCTTTGGAGGGTCCATTGTTGATCTTTCAAAGTCAAATTGTATTTTGGGTGGATCCTTAATTATTTAGACTTCTAGTGTATAGTTAGTTAGAAGTCCAAGTTGTAGGTTGTAAATAATTAGCTTTTATTCGTTCTTTCTTTAATTTTTCTTTCCTTTTTAATTTAGTCTTGTGTATTTAGTTAAAATTTTTGTTATTTTTTTCATTATGCTCGGTACTAACTTGTTTTGTAGATTCTTTGGCCTCGTACTTATCCGGGAATCGTTCCAATTTTGGGTAATCTCGTTATTTTCCTATCTTTTTGTTGTGTTTTTAATGCGCATTGAGGAAAATGCAACATTTAAGTTAGGGGGTGAAGGATATTCTATCCATTTCATTTTTTGTCCATGGATTTTATCACATGTAAGTTGCAAGGCATGCCTTTTGTTAAAAATTAAAAATTTTAAAAAATATTTTCTTTCTTTTTTTCTCATTTGTTGGTCATTTTGCCTTTGTTTTCGATGATAGATTTCAATAATTGCTCGATCCTTTAGATATTCAATGATGCATGTTGTTGATTTTAGAAGTTATTAGACTTTAGTCCTCAAATCATTGATATTACAAATAACTTCAAGAATTAAACTTTATCCCATGAGCACATGCCCTTTTCTTGTTTTATTGATTTTGTTTAAGATTTTTATAACTCAGTAATCTTTTGTTGAATTGTATATACTTACACCATGTGAACTTTGGGCTTTCCTTCATTTGCGAGTGTTACACACTATTCTTTCCTCTTTGAAAACGCTGAATTCGTCGGTAATTTCTCTATTCTTTCATTGATCGTTCATTATTTGAGTTTATATCTTGAAATGTGTTACTTGAGCATGATTTTCAAAATTATTTTGACTCGATATATTAGCCTTGATCTCACCTTATATGTTTCCCTAGTCAACCCCTTTACGCCTAAATATTAACCTTTCATTTCATTACCCAAAATCCCATAACCAACTCCTCATTGGAGTATAAACCACACTTTTTACCTTCCATACCTTTGTTTGTAATGTTACTCCGGATTGAATGATGTTATTGTCTTTCAGTTGAAATTAAGCATGCAAAGAGTGAGAAAAGTAGAAAAAAATGTAGCGAAAAAGAAAAGAAAAAGCGAAAAACAAAAGAAAACAAAAGAAAAAGAAGAAAAGAAAAAAAGAAAGAAAAGAAAAGATAAAGTTGTATATGTTGTATGTAGTGTTCAATAACTTTTGTTTACTCTCCCCATTGTTGTATCTAATGCTTGTTATGGAAATTATATTCCAAATTTTGAAACTGCCCGCATTTTTCATTATTTCTAGTTTTCATCCCTGAACATGTTGAATCCGTACATATTTCCTCCATTTCATAACCCAAACCTAACCTACATTACAACTCTATAAAGTCCTATGTGATCCTAGGGTCAATTCAATTTAAAAGTTTAAATAGTTTTGATAATCTATGAAAATGCATCTCGCCTCCTTTAATGACAGTATCTTTCATTGATATTACATGTTTTTCATTTTATATATAACGTTCTTCATTAGTGACATGTGCACGACCTTGTTTCCATTCACATTTACTCTTTATGCCTGCATGTCCCATGTGTTACTTCCATTTTCATAGTGAATTCATTTTTTGAGTGTAATGCCCAATGAGGATCGAATTATATGCAGGCTTTAATGCTTATCCGGTTTATTCAAATTTTTTCCAAATCATATTATGCATGTTCTCACTCCCCTCCCAGTTTTAAGTTTTCAATTCTATAAAGTTCATTTTATAATGCTAATAACTATGGACATTTGTGTGAATTTATTCACTTTTATAATAACATGCTAAAATATGTTCGTTATTGTTGAGCATGTCTGTTTTGTTGGTTTGGGCATATTTTGAGGAAACTTATGATGCTTGTGGGTTTCATCCCTGAAAACCCTCATGAGACGACACTCGTCCACTAGGGTAGCCTAGGGGTTTAACAACTTATTTCATATGCTAAATACAATCGTTCGCTTGCGATAGTGGCTTTTATCACCTTTGTACATATCTCTTTTTTTATGGTTTACTTGTAGTTCTTGCTTTGTAGTTCATTGCTAATGACTAGTAATGTGTAAGTTATGGGGTGTGATTTGACACATATATTGTATCTTTCACCCCTTATACTTATGCATTTTTGCCCCCTCGGGTACCTTAATTCCTATATTTGTGCTCGTTTACCAGACAACCTCCATTTTATATGTTAACATGATATATGAGATATAATTGAGCTTTTGTAGGTATTTCGGTGCTTAGTGTGAAGTTCGGTAGCATTCCGGTAAAATTCCGTCGACTTTTGCAGCTTCGGGGGCATTTTAGTAATTTTAACATTTGGGTTTTAATCCCTATCTCTTCACAAAAGTTGAATCCCTTTGATTTATCTTCGCATGGCTATCGACAGTGCATGAATCTGAGTTGTATCGAAGTAGTTATGGCATTTTTAGAATGGTTTTGAATTCAAAAGCATAATTAAGGGCACATTCAAGGGAATTTTAGTCATTTAATAATTTGGGTTTTTGGCCCATGTCTTCTTGGAAGTTTTATGTCTCTGGGTTATCTTCACCTAGCTTCTGACCGCACCTAATTGTGAGTTATAACGAAGAAGTTACGGCCTTTTCCATATTGTTGAACCAAGATGTAGAATCAACACTGCCAGATTCCAAATCGATTCGGAATGCGACAAAGTCTGTAAATCTTCAATTTTAAGTTGGTTTTTGGTGGGGTATTTATATAAAAATATTTTATTTTGTTGCAAAACCATTTTTGCACTTCTTAGGTTAGAGTTTAGGGATTTTTTGTGGAGCTTCCCTCTCCTCCCTCTTTGGGTGCATACCCATTTGTATATGTAATTTCTATTATTCATCATCTTCCTTGTATAATCTATGCTTAAATTCCTTTTATTATTTCTTTGTAGTCGATTTCAATGCTTAGTTAATTAGTTATTTATAGTTTAATTTGTTGTTTCATTTTTTAATTAGATGTTTAATTAGTTTAATCCATGTCCAGTGTGTAGTATATGGGTCAGGGTTGCATTCCCGCCATTAATGGGTCTCGATCTTCGAAAGTTAGGTTGTGTAAAATTTCATTTAATTGAAACCTTGTGTATTAAAGTTGTATTATTATGAATTTAACTTTCTTTGTCAAACAACATTAGTGTTTATAGTAATAATCCGACTTTAATCGGCATCTGACCATTTTTTATTAAATGTTTAATCTCACATATTTGGGTTATATGTCTCCGTGTTTGATGTTTTTGATTAATTGATTATTCTTGGTTAAATGTTTTCGAACAAAAATTCTAATTACCTATGTTTAGCCCATGGTGGGGATGTGACCTTACCATTGTTTTATTATTCTTAATTATCTTAGTAACTTCTCTTTTTCCTTTTTCACCATAACAACCCTATCACCTTTTACATTTTTATTCTTGAAGTAATAAATCAATTAAAATATATATGACACTCCTTGTGGACTTATTATGAAACCCGAGTTAGCGCTATACTTGTATCGCGAGTGTGGTTGTAGTTAAGGTTTTTGCATTTAGGCGGCGAATCGAAAACAACGACAATGCTTCTACACGAGCACACAATTTGCGACCGATCAGCACCACGGGTGGCATGAACACCTCGTGTTCATCCAAAGTAACATGTAGCAACCGATAATACAGTCGCAGATAGGACCCCGATTTAAAAGTAGGAACACTTCGTCTTGAAAATGTCCCGTTAGGTGGCGAACGCCACCTATCCCCCTAAACGGCATCGCGGGTGTCATAAACACTTTGTACGCATCCAGCGTAACACGTAGTAACCATTCGTGCTTTTATGACACTCTCGGTTTGAGAATAGGACCTGGATTTAAATGTAGGAACACTTAGTTTTCAAATTGTGTCACGAGGAGACGGACAAAACAAACCTTCGCCCAAACGACACTGCAGGTGGCACGAACACCATGTGAATTCCCAATGTAACACATAGCAACTGGTTGCATAGTTATGGGACTCCCAATTTGAGAACAAGACCCGGATTTTAAATTAAGAACACTTTGGCCTAAAAACGTGCCATGAGGGGGCGGATGTGACAAAAGTCCTCCCCCTCAAAATGACACTACAGGTGACACGAACAACTCATATGCATCTAACGTAACATGTAGCAACCGACCGCACAATCATGGGACTCTCGGTTTGAGAATAAGACCCGAATTTGAAAGTAGGCACACTTTGGGTTGAAAACGTGCCATAAGGGGGAGAACTCCACCAAACCCATCCAAATGGCATTTCAGGCGGCATGAACACGTCATTCATGTCCAACGTAACATGTAGTAACTGACCAAGCAGTTGTGGGACTTTAGGTTTAAGAACAGGACCCGTAGTTGAAAGTAGGAACACTTAGGCATTAAAATGTGTTGTGAGGGGCGACGCAATCAACCTCCCCACCACCACCTGAAAAATGGCAATGTGGCCGGAACGAACACCTCATGCACATACAACATAACACATAACAATCGACCACTTAGTCACAGGACTCACGTCTTGATAATAGGATGCGGATTTGAAAGTAGGAACACTTAGGCCTGAGAACATGCCATGAGGGGGAGTACACCACCTACCCCACTAAACATCACTGCGGGTGGCACGAACACATTGTACGCATCCGACGCAACATGTAGCAATGGTCCACAAAGTCACGGGAATCCCGGTTTAAGAATAGGATCTGAATTTGAAAGTAGGAACACTTAGATTGAAAACGTTCTCCGAGGGGACTGATTCCACCACCCATCGCCCCCCAAACGACACCACGGAAAATACTAACACCTCGTGCACGTCTAGTGTAAGATGTACCAACTAGTCGCATAGTCATAAGACTCCTGATTTGATAATATGACCTGAATTTGAAGAAAGGAACACCTAGGATTGAAAATGTGCCACTAGGGGGAAAACACCACCAACCCCCTCCAAAAAGCACTGTTGGTGGCACAGAAAACTCATACGCATCCAACGTAACACGTAACAACTGTTTGTGTAGTCACGGGACTCTCGTTTTTAGAATAGGACCCTTATTTGAAAGTAAGAACACTTAGGATGGAAAATGAGGCATGAAGGGAAAGATGCCACCAACCTCCACCCCCCCCCCTCCCCCCGCGCACAACAAATGGCACCGCAGACGGCATGAACATTTCATGTGCATCCAACAGGACACAAAGCAACTGCCCTCACAACCATGGGACTCCCGCCTTGAGAATATGACCTAAATTTGAAAGTAAGAACACTTAGACTTGAAAACTTGAATCAAGAGGGCGAATGCCACCAACCTCACCCCAAATGGCATCGCGGGTGGAATGAACACCTCGAGCGCATCCAATGTAACACATAGCAATCGAAACTATAGTCGCGAGAATATAGGTTTAAGAATAGGACCTAAATTTGAATGTAGGAATACTCAGGTTTTAAAATGTAGAGTGAGGGAGATGATGCCACCACCCCCAAACGTCACTGCGGGTGGCATGAACACCTTATGAGTGTCAAATGTAACACGTGGTAATCGATCACGTAGTCACGACACTCCTGATTAAGAATAAGAGTTGTATTTAAACGTAGAGACACTTAGACTTCAAAATGTGCCACAAGCGGGTGGCACCAATCCCCTAAAAAACACCATGGGCAGTACGAACACCTCGTGCACATCCAGTGTAACACGTACCAATCAGCCGCATAATCGTGGGACTCCCAGTTTCAGAATGTGATACAATTTTGAAATTAATAACATTTAGGATTGAAAACATGCCGCGAGGGGGAGGACACCCCCCCTCCAATATCAATGTGGGTAGCATGAACACCTTGTGCGCATCCAATCTAACATGTAGCAATTGATCGTACAATCACGGGACTCTCGATTTGAGAATAGGAAACAAATTTGAAAGTAGGAGCACTTTGGCTTGAAAAGCATGTCGTGAGGGGGCGGCTGACACCAACACCCCAAATGGCACCGTGGACACCAAGAACACCTCGTGTATGTCCAACGTAACACATAAAAACTGACCACGTAGTCATGGGACTCCAGGTTTGAGAATAGGACCCGAATTTAAAAGTGGGAATACTAAGTCTTGAAAACATGCCGCGAGGGGCGGATGCCACCAAATTCTCACCAAATGGCACCACAGGCAGCATGAGCACCTCATGCGTGCCCACTATAACACATATCAATTGATTTACTGTCGCAGGACTCTTGATTAGAGAATAGGACCCGAATTTGAATGTAGAAACACTTTGACTTAAAAACATGCCACTTGGTTGAGGAAACCACCAACCACCACCCTGCAAACGGCACCGTGGGTGGCATGAACACCTTGAACACATCCAACATAACATGTTGCAGCTAACCATGCAGACACGGTACTCCTAGTTTGAGAATAAGACATGGATTTGAATGTAGGAACACTTAGGCTTGAGAATGTTCCATGAGGGGGCAGACGCCACCAACCGCCCCCCACAAATGGCATCGTGGGCTGCATGAAAACCTTGTGTGCGTCTAATGTAACACTTAGTAATCGGCCGCGTAGTCATGGGACTTAGAGTTTAAGATAAGGCCCTGAATTTGGAAATAGGAACACAAAGGCTTGAAAACATGTAGTGATGGGGCAAACACCACAACCGACCTGAACGACACTGCGAGTTGTACGAACACCTCGTACGTGTCCAACTTAATACGTGGCAACTGGTCGCGCAATCATAGAATCCCAATTTGAGAATAGGACCTGAACTTGAAAGTTTAAAAACTTAGGATTGAAAACGTGCCTCGAGGTGGCAAACGCCACCCTCGAATGGCACCGTAGGTGGCATGAACACCTCGTATAAGTCTAACATAACATGTAGCAACTAGTCGTGCAGTCGCGGGACTCCTGGTTTGAGAATAGGACCCGAATTTGAATGTAAGAACACTTAGGATTGAAAACATGTCGTGTGGGGGTAAACGCCACCAACTCCCTCCAAATGGCACTATAGGAGGCACAAACACCTCATGCACGTCCAACGTAACATATCATAACCAGCCACATAGCCACGGGACTCCATATTTGAGAATATGATGCGAATTTGAAATATAAACACTTAGTCTTGAAAACATGTCGCAAGGGGATGACCTCTACCAACCACGTGCACCCCCCAAGTGCCATTGCGGGTGGCTGAAATAGCTTATGCGGGTCCAATGTAACACGTAACAACTGGTCGCACAATCATAGAACTCCCTGTTTAAGAATAGGATCAAGATTTGAATGTAGGAAAACTTAGGCTTGAAAATGTGTCGCGAAGGGTCGGAAGCAACTATGCCACTCCCCCACGAACATCACTACGAGAGGCTTAAACACCTCGTGCAAATTGAATGTAACATGTGCCAACTGGTTACACAAAGGGGACTCCTGATTTGAGACACGAATTTTAAAGTGAGAACACTTTGGCTGGAAAACGTGCCGAGAGGGAGAAAATGCCACCAACCCACTCCCCCTAAATGGCACCGTGGGTGGAACGAATAACTCGTGCGCATCCAACATAACATATAGCAATCAGCCGCATAGTCGCGGGACTCTGGTTTTGAAAATAGGACTCAGATTTGAAAGTAGGAACACTTGGGGTTAAAAATGCGCCACGAGAGAGAGAACTACACCAAACCCCTCCAAACGGCCCGCAGGTGGCACGAACATCTCTTGCATGTCCAATGTAACACGTACTAACTGTTCGCGTGGCCACGAGACTCTCGATTTGTGTTCCTTATTAGTAAGGGCCACAAATCACGGAAGTTGGTTTCCCAAACAATGGTAAGCCATGAACGAGGTCCTTTTTCACTGATCTCTTAAAATATCTAAAGTTCACATAACCGAGTCATTGATTCCAAAGGTCCATAACTGTGGCACCGTTGCACACAAAGGATGACTTGGGCATGATCCCATAATAATTATCTTCTCTCCTCACTCCTTGTAGTAAAAGTTCACCGGATTGATCATAAAATTACATTCAGACATATCAACTTTACTGTAAAGTTTGTGTTAACTTTACTGCAAAGTTTGTGTTGCACAATTGTCTTATCATAATTAAGTTCTCTTTTAACCCTTTTACGTACAACACATTGTGTAATTTTAGAAAATTAGGTATCTCAACACATCCACGTCCTAAAATACTAGACATACTCCTATCTCAAAAGGTGATTGTACATTCCTTCCGATCCTCAAAGTTGGTAAAAAAGATATGTCGATCACCGATCATGTGAATAGAGCACCCACTATTACAATACAATTGGGATGTATTTTAAACGTTGAGAGCAATGTGAATTACAAGGCTTTTGTCATCCTGCTTATGTACCTAAGTGGAGGTAACCTTTTGTTTGCCCTTATTAATGTTAGGTTTGGTCGTAGCATTTGAAACGTTCTCAAATGGCATACACATCCATTGAAAATTTTCCATTATGCTTTGTGAAGTAGAGACTAAAAATTTAACTTGGTATCTATGACTATTAAGGTTGTTATAGCGGTGCGCAAGAGTTTGTGTATGTTAAGTTCTTCCTAACTTGTAAGAAAAACTCTCTAAAGTGACCTCTCATGTTAGAAAAGGTGAAAACATAGACTTGTTTGGGTTAAACTTGGTTGGATTTATTAGTTTGAACTCAATTTTGTGGTTTAGGTCGAGGCCCATAAGGATCTACCACAAATTTAGGAACTGGTTTTGGTGTGGCATGGGAAGTGAATTCACCATCATAACCTATTCCTTACTTCTCCTCAAAACCTAAAGAGGCATCGAGGGGAATCTTTTCGACCTTCATCGATGTATCCTATATAGTAAACTTGACCTCCCAGGAACGTTAGAATCTTTCTTGAGTTGGGATATAAGGTCTTTAGGTTTTTCATGAGTCTCCATGGTGTGACACCATGCCTAATAAAATCATGGGTGATCAGTCCTAAATTAAATTTAAACAGGTTTCTCAATTGGTTCATTCTTAGTATCACTGTCGAAAACTTTTTAATTACTAATCACCTAAGTGAAAATATACCGGTGCCAAATTTTATCTTTCATTAACCCAAGAACAATACACATGCGGAAAATAAATTAGACATTCACACCATAAAATAAATCGAAACCATCTAACAATATATAATGCATAAAGTCTTGCCGAGTCAACATTCGGTTAAAAATCCACAACTGTTAAATAAACCAAAATAATCCAAAACTAAAATCTGAAATAAAGACAATGGACAATATGTCCCAAAAGAGAGTACTGAAAAGGAGATCATACACTAGATAAAAATAAATGAGTCATCTATGCAAAGTCCTGCTAGCCTCCACAAAGCTGCAGCAATGAGTCCCTAGACAGAATCCTCAAGTCTGGCATCCCTGTGGCTGGACACCTAAAAGGGTTTTGAAAATATTTTGATAGCAAGAGTTAGTGCTCAAAACATTTTGAAAATATTTAGCTAGTGATTATCATAGTAAAATGAGTTATTGATTAAACAGGTTAAGATTTTGCGCCCACTCTCTTGAGTTACCCCACCCCTCATCTAGTGCACGCCTAACGTCCTGTACTTATCCCACCTGGTTGTACTACCCAAGATAACAAGACTATAGTATCCAAATGAACTTATCTACACACTAAGTTCCCATACCACCCACTTAGTATGTAATAGTAACCATATCTCATGATTTATGTACTTAGATAATAGTTCACGCTTTGTTATCCTTAACCGATTTATAATTAAGTTTTCCTACTTAATTTATTTTTAGATGTAATCCCGGCATCTCATTATCTAGTAACTCGCATAAGTAGATTATTAATACAGTAAACATTTCACACAATATATACTGATAAATTTTATTCATTACTAATATGTCCTCTTAACACACATCGAGGACTCTTGGTTCAGAGTGGTCCATCGACACCAAGTAAGAGTTTGGTTCGGAATGTGACCTCGACCCCAAATGTATTTCATGTAGTGGTTCGGAAAACATAACCTCGACCCCACTAATGAAATTGTATACATATATTGGTTCGAAACTCTTTCGTCGCGACCCCGACTTACTATTTCCATATATTAGTTCGGAATCCTACATTGACCCTAATATAGGCAATTATACTTTAGGTGTTCTCTCCACCTAAGTATCTACACAATTCAGTAGGTACACACGCAACCTAATAATAGTGTTCGACGTGATATTTCCTCTTTAATATTCGTCGTACTTATTAATTTATGATTTATCTCACTATCATATTTTAATTGAGTATTCACGCAACTCCAAGGGCCCTAGTTACCCTTCTATCCATGTCAGTAGTTAAGGTATCTCTAACCTACGGGTATACTTCTTGGGATGAGGTTTACTCTCTTTGAAACTAAAACGATACTCTACTCGATCGGTTTATCCTCGTCGGTCCATCACTTCAAATCTTGAAGTCAATGATTAAAACGGACCCCCACTATACACCTACTGGTACTCTCTAATTACCTACATAGGTATAAAGTCATCACTAAGGCTCCCCTCAAGCGTCGACCATATAATAGAACTCAACCAATAAAAGAAGCTAAAATCATCCAGGGTTGATCGATCGACCAGGATCATCGATCGATCGACATTCAAGGGTCGATCGAGCAATGTCAGACGCAGTTTTTCTTCTTCTTCATTCATTTTCCACCATATTAAATTATCTAACTCCCACGATAATTCACCAAACATGTAACTAACGATACCTAGACATTCCTACATGAGCTAGGATGATTTCTAACGAATTATACATTACAAATCCTTCCAATTTAGTCGAGAATAATTCATATCTTCTAATTATTCAAGAACCCTAATATGACATTTTCTTCCCATGTTTTCAATCATCAATCCAGATTTTAATTCGTCTTACCATCATGATTTCTGTGATTTTCAATCCTATACAGATATAAATTAAACTACATGTGATTTCTACCAAAACATGCAATTAATCAATTCCTTTTCTCCAAGAACATTCATAAAAACCAATTATTCAAAAATCCTACGCATAGATATTATAACTCAAAATAATTTTGGAAATAACCACTTGCCTTGTTCAGTTATGATATGATTTCATGATTGTTGTTGGTGATTGATTGTCGTTCTCCTCAAATCTTTCTTCCCAACTAGTTTGTGGTGCAAGAATCCTTTGAATCCTTCACCAATTCTTCCTTAAGCTTTGAGAATAATCTTTCTTCTCTCTCTAATGGATTTCCTTTGTGTTATGAGGTTTCTAATCGTAACCTTACTTTTTTATTATTTTATAAAACACTCCAAAATTCATAGGTCTCCTTACCCCCATATGCCAAAAGACTAAAACGCCCTCGTACGGTCCCGATTTAGCCCAAAAATGCCCCGGTACCCAACTAGTACCCCCGAGTATACTATTCTGACTAATTCGACCCATTCAGAATCATCTGTGACCCCCAAATCATCATTTGAATCACTAAAAATATATTTCCTATCTCATCCTCAATTTAGTCTACACGTGACACTCGATTGAGGTATAACCAAGTACGCCCATATCTCTCGCTATGTCGTACAAATTAACTATCAACATTTACTGTTCACACTTAGTAAATTTGAATTATAATATTAATCAGTGTCTATTTCTCGATTAATATTTAATAATAACAATTATTATTTATTCACTTAATAATCACAATTATCATTAAATCATATTAAATTACTCTACTCTCGTAATTTAAATTAAAACGTATTTTCTATTTAATTACCCAATTAATTAAATTCTAAATACGTAGAAATGCGGGGTATTACACATGGATGCTTGAAGATTTATCGTAAGACTATCCACTTTGTTGATAAAGTCACTATTTCCCTCTCTACTAAAATGACTCTGTCTCCCAAAGAAACTCTCACTGAGGAATCCCTCTCTCTCAGCTATCTCGGTTCCTTTTCTAAAGATATAACTTTAAGAGTTAAACCATTGTTTTTCTTTTTCATTTTAAAGTACTCAGCATAAATATTGGCGTAAGCATGTTGAAGGTCACTCCCTTTTGCACTCAAAACATCTTCTCCCTCAATCTCTCTCTCCAGAATGACTAGACTCACTGTCGAGATCTTCATGTTTAGGAATGTCCTCATTAGAGTGAGGTATACTAAATGAACTAAGATGATTGGCCATGAATGCGATGAAGTTATGTCCATGCGGTGATTCGTCTCTGGAATCCATCGTCTTGACATCTCTATCATTAAGCCTAGCATTGAGGGTAGCTTTGCCTTTGCCTTTGCCTTTTCTCTTTAATTTCGTAGCACATTCATGAGCTTTGTGACCCTTACTCTTGCACTGATAACATCTTTCTTAGGTTTCTTTTTCAAAATTTTTCTTACGAGTTTTCTATTTTTTTCTTTCTCGAAAAATTTATTTTCTTTAGAAGTATTTTATTTTCTAAGTTTGAGATTTTTTTTTCAAAAAGGGCAAGATCATCGAGAGAAAAATCATACTAGAGTCAAAAGCAACCTCATATTCTTTTTTAGATTGATCTTTTAAAGCAATTCCCTTATTCCATAGGTTTAAAAATTTTGGGAAACATGTCGATCTTATAAGTTTGAAAATCTCCTATGAGTTTTTTTAACCTAAGCATATCTAATATACCCAACGAATAAAGGAAAGAAAGTTTCAGAATGAACGTGGACGAAAAGGATCTTAAAATCTTTTTAACTACACGCATCTGACGAATTTTCTCACCTAAATTGTAGCTAGAGTTAACGATATCAAACAATCGTGCATAAATTTCATCAAACAACTCAGACTCTAGCACGGTAATAGTCTCAAACTATGTGGTGAGGTTTTGAAGCATAAAAGCTTTCACATCATTGCTACCCTCATGAGTGATTTGGAGGATATCCCACGGCTCCTTCGACATAGTGCATGTTATGATGCAGCGGAACTCATCACGGGTGACGGATCCAGAGATAGCACTTAAATCGTGTGAGTTCAAATTACTCCATTTAAATTCATCTTATGTCCAAGAAGTGACACGTTTGGAACCTATGACATCACCATTGGTCACTGTAGGAGGGGGTCAACCCTCTTTCACAAACAAGCTAGACTCTTTCATCAATAGATTTTAAAGCATACCTCATCCTAGCTTTCCAGTATGCATTCTTTGACCTATAAAAAATAGCTACCCTATTATACAAATTATCCATTTAAACCCAAATCATTTTAAAGATCACATAAAAACTTAGTGTAACTGACTCTGATACCAATTTGAGAAAATAAGATGGGTTTTCTATGGATTTATTCATATCTTAGACTAATCACACACAAAATAAAATTTTCCCAAATTTTATCTTGATTAACAATTAGGTGTACATGCGACGATGAAGTCCAAATTAAAATACTAATAAATCACATAGTCAAAACAAGAATGTGGAGAAGTAAGGAAAAATCCCTTTCGAGAAAAACCTAGTATTCATCCCTGTAAATAGTTTGACAGACACAATCAACTTACAAACTACTTATCATGACTAAGAATAACACGTAAGGGCTTTAAATCTTCTACAAAATAGAGCACGGTCCAGTAGATTCCACAGGAAGCGATCTTCTCTTGATATCTAGAGACTAGCCTTTTTTTCACAGTAGAGCCTCTGCTCTAAAATTCAGCAGTAGAAAAAATCTCTACAAGGGTTCTTGAACTTAAATATGTTTTTCTTGATTGGATAAAGTGATACTTAAAGATACATTTGGTTTTGATAAAAAAAAATGCTAGAGTTTGATCATAAAAGGAACTCTAAAAAGGCTTCTTGAAAGTCTAAATTGAGTTTAAAACTCTAATCTCTCATATCTATTTGTAGGGAAAGTTGTTGCAAAATGATAGGCATTTGATATTTGGATTGGATTTGTTTGCAAAACAAAAACGCATGCACTTGTTCGAATGACCTGATACCTCATTCGAAGGGAGTACCCTTTTATCGTTCGACGTGTTTTTAACGAAACATCAAATGACATTCCATAGCTACCAAAAGGCGCCACTTTGTATTTCTTTCGAATGTGAGAAACTCATTCTAATCATATACCCAATTTCACTCGAATGACATCGAACAAAACTTTGAACGACAATTTAGAACTAACGAAAAGGCGATGTTCCAAATTTTGTTTAAACGAAGGAATTTTGTTCTAATGATGTTGTGTAACTCATTCGAAGGACCTATCAAACTGGTTCTAATGTGTTACTGAGTTTTCAAAAAAACTTTTAGTATCATTTTAAATAGTTTGAAAACTTATAATGCTAACTCTTATTTTAGAATATCCATTGGACAATTAAAGACTTTACTAAACCTATTCATTACTATTTTGAATTTTATTGTGATGAACAATCTCCAATCTTCCAATTGTCATCAAATTCTTGTCTTCGAATACGTGGAATTAGTCATGAAGGTCTAATGGGGTGTAATGGGATAAGAAAAATAAAAACTAAATTGAGTAATTATAAACTTTTACACTAGCATCATTACTTATAGTCTCCAATATCCTATCGTATTCAAGAAACTCTGAATATTAAATCCTATGGGAAAATTGAAGATCCTAGATATGATCTCTCCATAATATTATAAAGATTTTATCCCTCAGCCTAAATGGGTCTGCCTCATAGGATATGTAAGAGCAGGGTCCACCTGCTTATTTTTAGGACCATCATCTCCCTTCTACCTTTATAGGTTTGACCTACTCATTTTTGCAACCTTCAAATCCCTCAGCCTCCACAGGTTTGGCATGCTCATTTTTGGTACCTTCAACTTCCTCAAACTTCATAGGGTCGACGTTCTCATTTTTGGTATCCTCAACTCCCTCATACATTGACTGAGTCGATTTACTGATTATTGGGACCTTCAAATTCCTTTGCCTTTATAGGGTTTCCTAACTCATTCTTTAGACCATAAACTCACTCATACCTTCATATGGTCGGCTCTAGAATTCGATGGATCCTCATGACCTTCAACCTCTAAATGGTTCATCTCTAACATTCAGTAGGCCCTCATAATCTTCATCTCTAAAAAGGATCCACTCATAGCATCGAACCACCTTTGATAATTGATAAAATTCACAAGATTGAAAACTATGGGGTAATTGATGATCTAAAAATGATCTTTTCTTAAGAATGGACCAAAATGGGTCGTCCTTATACCCTAATAGGGTCGGACTCATATCTTCAACCCCATACCTTCATAGGGTCAGGTCAGCCTCATATCTCGAGCATCACCCTCACCCTGACAAGGTTGGTCTCACATCCTGAGCCTCATACCCTCATAGGGTTGGACTTATATACTCAGCCCCATACCCTCACAGGGTCATCCTCATATCCTCAGCCTCACTCTCACCCTCACGGTCCTCGCCCTTATAGGGTCAACCTAATATCATCATCCTCGTACCCTTAAAGGTTTGGCCTCACATTCTTAGCTTCATACCTTCACACAATCGACCTCGTATCCTTAGTTTCACCTCATAGGGCCGACCTCATATCCTCAGCCTCATACCCTCATAGGGTATGCCTCATATCCTCGGCCTCATACCTTTATAGAGTTCATAAAAAACTGACAGATAGATATGAATGTGAAGATTCACCAGAAAGGTTATTATCATCATTCCAGGAATATGAAAATGGAAACACGTGATGACATTGTACGTGAGAGAAATAGTCACGCTTTTCATACAACTTCTAGAATCATAGGTAAATAAGGTGGATTATATCAAACATCATTCTCCATGTGACTTACGATACACAATGCACCCCAAGCCACCTATAAATAGCATTGTACCTCCTAACTTGTGAAAGGAGGTCAGCGTATTATAAATTATACTAAAAATATGTCAAAAAACTATTAGTGAGAGAAAGTAATAAACTTATAGCTTATAGAACACTATTATACCAATGAAGAATGAGTTCCCTGATAGTGGATGTAGGCCAATTGGCTGAAAAACTTAAATTTGTGTGTATTTTATGTACATATTTATTGCATTTACTGTTCTTCTTCAAACCCATTAGCTTCTTAATTTATTAATCATTTAGTTCCTTCTTTTTTATCTAAATGTACATTTCGGTGTAACATCACAGATTATGACATATCGTGAAAAATAAACATTAAAAACTAGCTTGCAAATAAGTTAAAGAAGAAAGGATTCTGAGTTCATGTCGTAATCATTTATATGCCAAACATAGACACTCTTGCACCCAGTTGGTCACTTGGAAAATTTCATAAAATATTAAAACTCACAATTACTGGTTGGAAATCAGACACATTAAGCATGTTTTAAAAGGTATTGAAAATGTATATACATATATATAGTCATAAACATGACTGTTATACACTCCTCGCTATTTTTTTAAAAGTGTAGGAAATCTTGAACAAGAATGAAAATAATCAACCAAATAATGGAAGATTGCCAACTGGGCGCTCTCCTATGCCCCAACCTCGATTCTCATCACCTGTTGATTGATAATACTCTACTCCATCGCAGATTCCGTCTACCACACCATATTCAAGTCATCGAAGTCAACAAACCTTTGTTAATCCAACACCCTCACATCCCATTCCAAAGGAATCCCAAGTCAATGATAAAATTCCAATTGGGTTCTCCATCTGGAATATTTCTATTGGTAAAAAAATCGACATCCAGATTTTTAATTCTCATAATATCTCTCTCTCTCAAAGATGACTGTGAGCGTTGATGCCTCAGACAACTAGAAGAAGGTTGGTCCTGCTTTGTAAGAGTTTCTAATTCCCATCCAGTTCAAAGGAAAGGATTCTTTCTTGAGTAAATGGTCATATAAAAACCTATTGAAAGGATTCTTTCTTGAGTAAATGGTCATATAAAAACCTATTGGAAAAATCTTCAAAAGATTTTTTCCCTAATGGGGCATCAAGTTTTTATATTTTGGGGTTGAAAGATAGAGTTCCCCCAAATGTTCAAATTCCCATCTACAAATGGAAAAACTTCTTGCAGAATGAGGTTAGGGAGGGAAAATTGTTCGAAAGGGGGAAAAATAAACTAATCAGGTGAAAGAAAGTTGATGTCCACCAACTTTCAGAAAAATCATATGATGATCTGAACGGTGAATAAGCTTACATGAGCAAGGGAACTCTGAGAGAAGGTAATGACAATAAATTTCCACATTAATTGGATCCGACTCTGGTAAATTTAAATTTAGTTATCATATATACATGTTAAAATAAAAAAAATTAAAGTCATTGTCCTAAATATAATATTACGTTACAAGAGATGATAGAAGTCATATCAAGTAATCAGTTTGAGTGCAAGTCTTATGACATTGAAATAGATACCCTAACAAAGATACTTAGGAAGGAAAAAAGGGGGAGGACAAGAGGTATGGGATCACATATTCCAAGTAGAAAAATAGAACAGACTGCACCTCTATTAGACGAGATCTCTTCAGCGAAGAGTCATGTGTCGTACCATGCAAAAGAACAAGCCGATACAAAAAGAGAAGGATTAGAGCTTAGGAGGTAGGTGGGAAATGTTAGCAGTAAAATGGAAATAATGGAGATTAAAATCATGGGTCTGGTCCAATTATTTACTCAACAATAGGTTTTACCCTCTCACATGCCTCCTCAAACATTCCCCTTTCCTTTGCCTCAAGGTTTCCCCTCCTAAGTGCCTCCTCCTGCAACATTCCGTGGAAGATCGTCGTCCATGCACAATGATTATGATGAGGATTGTTATTTAATGGACTTGTCTAATAACAAGGTTGTTGACATGTGAACACTTGTTTCCATGAATGTTGAAACACATATCCATAATCTCCCCTTGGCGGGGGGAGAGGATCAAATATTGGTTGATAAAGTATATAATGTTTACAGAGATGAGCCTATGCATGTTGACTCCGGTGAAGGGCCTCTGTTAAAATATTATAAAATTACTATATTGCCTTCACAATGTTTTTACTTATGTGTTAACATCATAAGTTATTTTAATTTTAATTTTTTAGGGTTTGATAACATCTTAATTTGTTTCGTTTTATATCATATTTATTGAATTTTATGGATGAGTGAATTTGAATGAATTTTCTTAAATTGATTGAATTACCTTGTTATCAATTGGGAGTTCTTGTATCCAATATGACCTTCTTTCCAACCTATTTATATAGGTGACTTGAATTTTGAATACTATTTAATGGGTTTCCCATATTACAAAAGTGTATGGGAGAGAGTAATAGAGCCTCTAATAATCGTGTAAAGGGCATTCACGACTTTTTTAATATATCGATAGAAATCTTAATAGTGATAAGATTTTTTGTTTTTGCAACCTTTGTATGAGCAAAAAATTTAAATCTTTGGAAGACATTATATCGTAAGACTATAAGATATGTCCATTCCATAGGGAAGAGAATGTACCATATGTTTCGAAAGAATTATCGGTACCCGATCACGTAATGTAACCTCATCGAGTGGAAGTGGTGAATGATTTGCCAACACATCGTCCTTTGACCAACCTAATTGATGATACATATATAGTCCACCACCATCAAAATCACCAACCTATGGATATAAATAATGTGCATTATGACCAAGTCAATGATCTAGTTGATGTTAAATTGAAGGCATGGTTTAGGCGATCATTCTTATTGACTTGCCATATTGGAAAGATAATTGTGTAACGCGTGTAATTGTTGTGATGCACACAAAAAAGAATTTTCTAAACATATGATAGGAACATGCTAAGGTGATTCTCATTATAAATATGGAGAGAGGGCATGTCACAATCTAAAGGAGATGAAAAAATATGGTTAACTACTTATCCTATAACAGGAAGAAATTGTATTCCCACGGGTGCTTTCACTTTGACTCATAGTAAGAAAAATAAACTCCTAGACACGTTCAACTTGAAGACTTCGACTAGTTATTCTCGCAATTTTTATATGTTTGTAAGCTACCAAAAAAATGACCTGAAATATTGAATGTCTCATGACTAGCTCATCATCATCCAACTAATCCCTCTTTTGTTTAGACATTGCTTTTCTGAGCGCAAAGATCTCTGTAGGAAAATTATGCAGGTTTGTTTGTGCTTCACCTTACTGTGTAAAAAAATGATAAACATGGACCAAATTAAGGATGTGAAAACCACTTTAGCAGAGGAGATTTGTGTCTTGGAGAAATATTTTCCTTCGTCGTGTTTGACATTAACATTCACCTACTTGTACATCTATACGATGAGGATTTATTGTGTTGACCCATTACGTACTACTAAATATATCCTTTCAAACATTTGATGGAAACATTCAAACACTATGTTAAGAATACACGGTATATTAGAGGGTAGATTGTGAAAGAATACATAACAATAGAATCGTCGTTATACGCTCGGGAATATATGACGGAACAAGGGCATGGGAGGTTCAATACTCTTGGAGAACAAATGATCGAGGCACCTGACGAGTTTGAGGACGTATTTCCTTTTAGGAATCCAAACGATGGGAACTCACCAATCCTTAGTACAGGCAAGCAACTCGTTTTTTCTTCGAATCATAAGATGAAGTTGAAGATTGGTGAGAGGAAGTGGATACATGTAAAACTTAATTATTTTTGTTTGATTATTTGTATTATCTTTATTATGATTTGATGTATAATTTCATGAACACTTTTAGAAAGATAAGAGATAAATTTCCCTAAATCAGAAGAGAAATTGCATGATAAATTATTTTAGGGCATGCGTATCGAAAGAGTTAATTTCCACATCTTCTATTGCAATTATTTATGTATTTATTGTGAAACATGGACTAATACAAGTAAAGTAATAAATGTGTCTTTTAAAAAGAGGTAATGTCTCTTCAATGCCTACACACCTAGTCAAAGGTTCTAATTTTCGTGCGAAGGAGTTTACAAAATTCTGCACTAGTGGTTTTGATTCGTCTCACACCCATGCGAGGAAAAACTATTGACACAAAACAACATAATTTCATCCTTGAATTATTATGTGGCCAGAAAAATAAATATAATAAAAAGTATAAGGTATTGACATATTATGGGATTGACCAACAAATCTTCGAACTATATTACCTATATGTCATTGAATTCTTCTTCTATTGTGGCTGGGTGAAGCTAGGGGACACTACAGACGGTTCTAAGGTCGTTCCTACCTAAACAATTACCATCATATATTTATCTAAGATGAATATTAAATATCGCATTCTCTATGAGCATTTTATTTGTGCCTTTCAAAACATGAAGACAATATTCTACTCAAAGTACATAAGCAACGACAATAGGTCTATAGTTATGCATGCACCAAAGGGTGAAACTACTCAAGCAAATGCATTAAAGGCCCAAACATAGTTTTAATCTGATCTTGATGACAATCCTAATTTGAAGGATCTTGTAATTTATTTAGACTAATATTGAGTTTCAAAACATTATTTTATTCTTATTTAGTTAACCCTATTTGTATTGTATGTATTTGAACAACCCTTATATTCATTTACGGTTTGTGCATCTTCTACTCATATATTTAGTTATCTTGAACTATCTTCCTTATCACTCACATTTTATATTTTTTCTATATATTATTATGTTTTGAATGCGATACTAATAGCAAACCTTCTAATCTGAAGTAACCACAAAAATGGTCACAGTTTCTGTTGATGTTCAATATTTGTGTTGTTGTCTCTATTAATGGTTTATGTTATGCGATGTTCACTGGGACACAATGCATCAAAGTCTCTTATTAGTAATACTAATCCCATTTTCTAATATCCACTTCTAGCTTATTTATAGTACTTTTTCACTAATCCTACTATTTTTATTATCATACGTACATTCAAATATATTACCATAAATTGAAAATCCCCAAAAGGGGGATTATACCACATTTCTTAATTTAGAGTGTTCACAAAATTTTTTACATTTCTAACATAGTTGTCATCTATTTTCATAAAACAAAAGTGACCCCCTAAATTCGGATTATGGATTAGACCCAACTTTGTTCATCATATGAACTATGTGGATTTTCATGCCATTTTTTTTGCTATGTAGGCCTCCCATGGTCATTTTGGAATTCAAGTAATTTCTTACCATTTGAAATACTTGCAGGCCTAGTGATTTTAGTATTCAAGTTCTTATGTTACTATTCATGTCATGTTTGGTCGTGAACAAGTGATTTTGACCAAGTATTACATAAACTATTTTATTCAAGTCCTTGTGCACTATGTAAACTATTATATTTCTATGAAGATATATTGATTTCACAATATAGATTTGAATTCTCGCTTATAAATATCTTGATAATTATTGACTTGATAATTACACAATGATGTGGGGTTGATGGTGCTGAGCCTAATTGGAAAGATAAGAAATGGATGTCTACTAATGCCGAAGCACCCCATATAAGTAAATTACGATTAATACTTTACCTTGTACTTGGTTGTGTGCGTCGGTGATTTGAAATGTCATATGTTAATTATTTTAAACTTGGAATTGAGTTCAAAGAAACTAGTTATTATGTTGAATTTTAGTTTAAAACTCAAGCATGTGCCTTGAAGGTTGGGATTGAATATAGTGGATTATTATTGTGGTGTTTGTTATATTTTTATGAATTGAACGAGTTGGTTTTAACAACCCACATTCTTTTAATATAATTTAAATTTAATGTGGTTTACTTATTAATGGGAGCAAAGTTTTTACTTCAATTAGAAACAAGTCATAAAATAAAAAATGTATGTTTAACCATGGACTCGTAAATTTTACTAATAGCATATATGTAAAACCTCACTAAAACCATTAGTACCATATATAAATTTTATACAAAAATTCATAACACTTATAAATATGGATAAATTAGTATATTTTTATTAATGGTAAAATATTATTGATATATTTTGAATTATAAACCAATCTCGAATTTCATTTATTAAATAAATATTTATTTTAATCCAAATAAAGACTTTTGCAAATTAATACATATCAATATTTGTCTCAAGACATTTTAAATCTTTGTTATGCAACAATTATTAGTTGTAAATATTCTAAGAAAATCATATTTCTATTATTCACCTCTACAAATATAATTTTTTCCTAGTTAATAAACACTAAATGTCATTAGCATTACTCGATAACTCAATTTTAATTTATATAATATAGAATTATTTTTTGGTTTAAAAACTCTTTGAATATTAGAATTAAGAAAACAAATAATGGTCATATATGTTGATTTGGTTATTATAAGTGTTACGTATACTTTAAGGGGTAAAAATTTAATATTGGTCGGTTAAAGGCATCACAATTACATGAATCTTTGTAGGACTAAAACAAAATAAACAAGAATAATGGTAAATATCTAATTATTTTGGTTTTCTTCTCTTCCTCTCTAAGTTTGTGTTGGAAAAATTGGACTTAAATGGGTTTTAAGAAAGCGGTCCAAAATTTTCTGGACAAAATTTTGAGCAACTTTGAGCTCAAATTTAGGTGGGACCCACACTACGAAAATTGTGGGACCATATACGAACGCGTTCACCTCCGCAAGGAGATTAACGTAGTATATTCATATGTCCAATTTCAATAAGTTATGAATGATAATTATGTCCCCAAAGTGACTCACAAAGCAATGAAAGTTAATGAATTGGGTGTGTTTTTACTCTTGTCCCACATTGGAAGAGTAATGGAATTTTGATGAGTTAATAACACCCCAAGTATGGACTAAGGCTTGGATGCCTTGGGGGTATCCCAACTCTTTGAAGGGGAGATGACCTAAGCTATGCACGGGTTGATTTTCGGTCAAAAGTCCACACGCGTGCGCGCGCGAGCGCGCGTCCGTCCGGCTCGGCTCGGGCTTAGGCTTATAAAAATCTCCTACATTTTTGGGCCGAATTTATTTAGCTTTCTGGGCTTTAATTATTAATTAATTACGAAATTAATTAATTAATTAATAAACTGTTGGCAGTTATTGCCAACAGTCAACAGTTAATTTCGTTTTGGCAGTTATTTGCCAACCGTCACCTATTTTGCTATAAATACAGATGCCTCCCTCCGTTTTTAATAATGAAAAATTTCCCTCCTCCATAATTGCTGCCATTTTCCTTCCTGAAATTTCCTGTCATATTCTCTTCAGAAAATTCTTTTTCTGCATAGCATCTGTTGCATTGTTGTTGAGTATGGAACACATAATTTGAGTTCGCTGCAATTAATTATTGTCGTGCTACATAATTAATTGGAAAATCCGTTCTATCTTGGGAGATAATATTCATCAACCTCGGAGCACATTGGAGGGAATAAATTGTCTTAAGGAAACTGTTCATAACAGGGCTCGGATTAATCTTTAATTCTTTTTATTATTTCTGCAAATTCAAGTAAGTGTTTCATTTCTGTAATTCTGTTTTTAATTCTGTAATTATTTAATAATTCATAATTCTGTACAATTGTTATTTATAAATAGTAGACATAACAATCTTAAGACAATTTATTTAGTTCTACTGTTTTTAGTGTACAAAATTTTTTTTTACAGAAATTTTTTGTTGGAAATAAATCTGTTTTGACAAAATAAAATGAATTAATTTACTCCTTTATTGTAGAAATTAGTAAAACAGTTTTGATATAGAAATTAATTTCTATACTGTTTTTATATTCTGTTTTAGAAAATAAATTTTATTTGTGTATTCTTGTTAAAATCTGTTTATGATATATTTTAATCTTAAATTATAATTCTGTTTTGTACGGAATTCTTTTTATTATTAAAAATTAGTGTGACACGGATTTTATAATTTAATTCTGTTTTGTACGGAATTCTGTTTATATTATACTTTAATTCTGAATTATTATTTGAATTCTTTTGGAATTCATTTATTGTGAATTATATTTGGAGGAAATTGGTGCACAGAATTTTGTATTCTGTTTTGATTAAAATTCTATTTTTGTAACAGAAATGGAATCACAAAGTACGAACACTACTCCTACGAAACTGATTGTCACCAACACAAATGTGACTGCACCCGTATCTATGCCACACGGGGAGAAACCGAAAAAGTTCATTGGGGCTGACTTTAAACGTTGGCAAGGACAAATGTACTTCTATCTCACTACCTGCCAACTGGGCAGGTTTGTATATGAAGATTGCCCCTCTATTGAAGAGGGAGATGACGCTGAAAAGGTTGCTGCTGTCGATGCTTAGAAGCACTCGGACTACCTATGCCGAAATTATATTTTGGCCTACTTGGACAAGACTCTGTACCATGTCTATTGCACTATCAAAACTTCCAAGGAATTATGGAATTCTTTGGAAAAGAAGTATAAAACTGAAGATGCTGGGATGAAGAAATTTATCGTTGGGCGTTTTCTGGACTTCAAAATGGTTGATTCTAAATCTGTGATCTCGCAAGTGCAAGAATTCCAAGTAATCCTCCACGACATTCATGCTGAAGGAATGTCAATTAGTGAAACTTTCCAAGTTGCTGCAATTGTTGAAAAGTTGCCACCATCTTGGACTTTGTTCAAAAATTATCTCAAGCATAAGCGTAAGGAGATGAATGTGGAGGAGTTGGTGGTCCGGCTAAGAATCGAAGAAGACAACCGTGAGTCTCAAAAGAAAAGTGGGAAGAATCCGATGGAAACAAAGGTCCATGTCGTTGAAGGTCCTAAAAAGAATAAACGAAAGTATGATGGGGAAGGCACTTCCAAACATAACAAGAAAAAGTTCAAAGGCAAATGCTACAATTGTGGTAAATCGGGACACCGCTCAAATGAGTGTCGTAAGCCTAAGAAGCAAAATAAAAATAACTCTCAAGCAAATGTGACTGAGGGTGAGAATATCACCAATGATTTGGCGAATATGAATCTTTCTGCCGTTGTCTCTGAATGTAACTTGGTTGGAAATACCAAGGAATGGTGGGTGGACACTGGAGCCACACGACACATTTGTGCAAACAAATGGATGTTCTCCACCTATAAGCCTTTGGAAATTGAGGAGAACCTTTTTATGGGAAATTCTTCCACTTCTAAGGTGGTGGGACAAGGAAAGATTGCTTTGAAAATGACTTCTGGAAAGGAACTTACTCTCAACAATGTTCTTCACGTGCCTGATATCCGAAAGAATCTAATTTCTGGATCTCTCCTTACTAAGAATGGTTTCAAGCTTGTGTTTGTGTCTGATCGCTTTGTGTTGTCTAAAAATGACATGTATGTAGGAAAGGGCTACCTAAATGAGGGGCTCTTTAAACTGAATGTTCTTACTGTAACCCCTAAAACATCTGTTTCAATGAATGAAGTTGCTAGTTCTTCTTACTTGATTGAGTCATCTAATATTTGGCATGCTAGATTGGGACATGTTAATTTTGATACATTGCGTAGATTAATTAACTTGGAATTTTTGCCAAAATTCAATATTGATAAAAATCATAAATGTGAAATTTGTGTGGAATCTAAATTATCTAGATTACCTTTCCATTCTATTGAAAGGATAACTGAACCTTTAGATTTAATTCACACCGATATTTGTGATTTAAAATTTGTTCAAACTAGAGGTGGGAAAAAGTATTTTATTACTTTTATTGACGATTGCACAAAATATTGATATGTATATTTGTTACATAGTAAAGATGAGGCTATTAATGCATTTAAACAATATAAGAATGAAATTGAGAATCAATTAAGCAAAACTATAAAGGCTATTAGAAGTGATAGAGGAGGTGAATATGAATATCCATTTGAGGAATTTTGTTCTGAAAATGGGATTATTCATCAAACAACCGCTCCTTATTCTCCTCAATCGAATGGTGTTACTGAACGCAAAAACCGTACTTTGAAAGAAATGATGAACTCAATGTTATTAAGTTCAGGAGCTCCACAAAATTTGTGGGGGGGAGCCTTACTTTCTGCTAATTACATTCTCAATAAAGTACCTCATAAAAAGACTCACAAGACACCTTATGAATTATGGAAAGGTCGAAGACCTTCCTATAAATATTTACGAGTGTGGGGGTGCTTAGCCAAAGTGATGGTTCCTAAACCTAAAAAGGTAAGAATAGGGCCAAAAACCGTGGATTGTGTATTCATCGGTTATGCTACTAATAGCAGTGCATATCGATTTCTAGTTTGTAAATCTGAGATTTCGGACATTCATGTAAATACGGTTATTGAATCGAGGGATGCTTCATTTTTTGAAAATGAATTCCCGTATAACATGACCCGAGAATCCGGTCCTCCTAAAAGGACAAATCAAGCTACTACAAGTGGTACTCATCAACCTATTGAATCAATAGAGGATGAACCAAGACGTAGTAAGAGAGCAAAAACCTCGACTTCTTTCGGTCCGGATTTTCTAACATATTTGTTAGAAAATGAACCTCAATCGTATAAAGAAGCTATATCCTTACCCGATGCTTCCAATTGGAAAGAAGCAATTAATAGTGAAATTGAATCCATATTACAAAATCATACATGGGAACTAGTGGATCTTCCACCAGGTTCTAAACCGTTAGGTTATAAATGGATCTTCAAAAAGAAATTGAAGGCTGATGGATCAATTGATAAATATAAAGCTAGACTTGTAGATAAAGGCTATAGGCAAAAGGAAGGGTTGGATTACTTCGACACATATTCACCGGTAACAAGAATAACGTCCATTCGGATGTTAATAGCATTAGCTGCTATTAATGGACTTGAAATACATCAAATGGATGTAAAAACTGCATTCTTAAACGGTGAACTAGACGAGGAAATTTATATGGAGCAACCTGAAGGGTTCAAAGCTCCCGGACAAGAAGGAAAAGTATGTAAGCTTGTTAAATCACTATATGGATTAAAACAAGCACCTAAACAATGGCACGAAAAATTTGATAATGCAATGTTATCAAATGATTTCAAAATTAATGAATGCGATAAATGTGTTTACTTTAAATACATTCATAATGGATATGTCATTGTATGCCTCTATGTTGATGATATGCTTATCATGGGTAGTAACTTGGAAATTGTCAAAACTACAAAACAAATGTTGAGTAGCAGATTTGACATGAAAGATATGGGAATCGCCGATGTTATATTAGGAATTAAAATTTCTAGAACATCGGATGGACTTATATTATCTCAATCTCATTACATTGAGAAAGTACTTGAAAAATTCAAGATGTATGATATTAGTCCTACCAAGACACCTGTAGATGTAAATTTACATCTAGCAAGAAATAATGGTGAAAGCATATCTCAACTAGAATATTCTCGTATTATCGGCAGTTTAATGTATATCATGAACTGTACGCGACCGGACATAGCATACTCAATAAGTAAGCTAAGTCGATTTACGAGTAATCCTGGAAGAGATCACTGGAAGCAATATTGAGAGTTTTGGGTTATTTAAAATATACTCAAAACTATGGATTGCATTACTCAAAATATCCAACTGTTCTTGAAGGACATTGCGATGCAAATTGGATATCTGATGCAAAAGACTCTAAGTCTACGAGTGGGTATGTGTTTACCCTCGGAGGTGCAGCTGTATCTTGAAAATCCTCAAAACAAACGTGCATTGCTAGATCGACAATGGAATCTGAATTCATTGCACTAGACAAAGCTGGAGAAGAAGCTGAATGGCTTCGAAATTTCTTAGAGGATGTTCCAAATTGGTCTAAACCTGTGCCCGCAATATGTATACATTGCGATAGCCAATCAGCGATTGGAAGGGCACAAAATCACATGTATAACGGAAAGTCACGACATATTCGTCGTAGACACAATACCGTTAGACAACTTCTCTCAAACGGAATTATCTCAATTGACTATGTAAAGTCAAAAGATAATATATCGGATCCACTAACAAAAGGTTTAAACCGAGAGCAAGTTGAAAGATCATCGAGAGGAATGGGTCTAAAGCCTATAAATAAATAAGAATCAATATAGTGGCAACCCAACCTAGCTGACTGGAGATCCCAAGATCTAGGTTCAATGGGCAAACCGAACTACGTTGTATTCAGTAAGCACTGGAGGATATATCATCCTATCCATTCCAAAGATGAGACAGTGCATATCTGCCGTGAAATTAGGATAAGTTATGCTTTTAATGACATCTATATCTTAGTACGTCTAAGTGGGGTATTGCAGAATACTCTTTATGGAAGTCACCTACATAAGTAAGAAGGGGGCCACTTCTATGAGAATAATGAAAGGCATATTCTCTAAAATACTTGCGGAACCAAGTGGTGTTCACGGCCAAAATGAACACAAACATGAGAACCAACTGTGTTGAAGAATTGTTGTGTGAATACTGTTGTCTAGGTTTACAAAAACGGTTGACGGTTTAAGGACGTGAAGTCTACTGATTAACCAAGTAAATCCGATAGTATATCACTAAGGAAAGTTCAAGGCCACTAGGCTACTTCAACTGATGCAATAAGTCTTCAGTTTTACTCAACTTGTGTCTGCATCTGCATTAGCATCTGTTTTGTTTTATTTATAGCGATATATCATTCATGTGGGGGATTGTTGGAAAAATTGGACTTAAATGGGTTTTAAGAAAGCTGTCCAGAATTTTCTAGACAGAATTTTGAGCAACTTTGAGCTCAAATTTAGGTAAGACCCACACTACGAAAATTGTGGGACCATATACGAACGCGTTCACCTCCGCAAGGAGATTAACGTAGTATATTCATATGTCCAATTTCAATAAGTTATGAATGATAATTATGTCCCCAAAGTGACTCACAAAGCAATGAAAGTTAATGAATTGGGTGTGTTTTTACTCTTGTCCCACATTGGAAGAGTAGTGGAATTTTGATGAGTTAATAACACCCCAAGTATGGACTAAGGTTTGGATGCCTTGGAGGTATCCCAACTCTTTGAAGGGGAGATGACCTAAGCTATGCACGGGTTGACTTTCGGTCAAAAGTCCACACGCACGCGCGCGCGCGTCCGTCCGGCCGGCCGACTCGGTTCGGCTCGGCTCGGCTCGGCTCGGTTCGGTCCGGGCTTATAAAAATCTCCTACATTTTTGGGCCGAATTTATTTAACTTTCTGGGCTTTAATTATTAATTAATTACGAAATTAATTAATTAATTAATAAACTGTTGGCAGTTATTGCCAACAGTCAACAGTTAATTTCGTTTAACTGTTTTGGCAGTTATTTGCCAACCGTCACCTATTTTGCTATAAATACAGATGCCTCCCTCCGTTTTTAATAATGAAAAATTTGCCTCCTCCATAATTGCTGCCATTTTTCTTCCTGAAATTTCCTGTCATATTCTCTTCAGAAAATTCTTTTTCTGCATGGCATCTGTTGCATTGTTGTTGAGTATGGAACACATAATTTGAGTTCGCTGCAATTAATTATTGTCGTGCTACATAATTAATTGGAAAATCCGTTCTATCTTGGGAGACAATATTCATCAACCTCGGAGCACATTGGAGGGAATAAATTGTCTTAAGGAAACTGTTCATAACAGGGCTCGGATTAATCTTTAATTCTTTTTATTATTTCTGCAAATTCAAGTAAGTGTTTCATTTCTGTAATTCTGTTTTTAATTCTGTAATTATTTAATAATTCATAATTCTGTACAATTGTTATTTATAAATAGTAGACATAACAGTTTGGACAAAAAATTTTAAACTCAATAGATTCGTTTGCCATTCTTTATTCTACGAATAGCCTATTACCAACCAAACCTCGTGCATCCATTTCCTATAAATAGGTACATTGGCCCAAGCATTAACACACCTCCTCATCTCCCATTAAAACCTATTTTCTCATACTTGCATGTTTTTTGGTATAAATATAGACTTTAAGTGCGTATTAACCTTTGTATATTGATGATTGGGTGTTTTGGGTTATGTGTGTGTGTGCATATATATATATATAGGGAGAGGTTCTCTAGTGGATCAAAAGAATGAATTTTTTAATGGACCTTAACAAAAAAATATATAATAACACATTAATTTTAATTTCTACAGTGTAATTGGTCCGCGCCAGCGGCACTCGAGACCCCACTACCCCCGCCTCACCACCACCACCCCAACCACCACCATCATCATAGCAGCCCTTATGACAGCAGGGCTGCCATGGGGGTGGGGGGGTTGGCGGTCGATCGACACGCGTGTTTGGTACCGCTGGCGCGGACCAATTACACTAGAGGAATTAAAATTAATGTGTTATTATGTGTTTCTTGTTAAGGTCCATTAAAAAGTTCATTATTTTGATCCACTAGAGAACCTCTCCATATATATATATATATATATATATATATATATATATATATAGTTGTATGGGTCTAACAAGTCCAAGAGAATGTATTGAATGAGAGAGAAAGTGTTGGGTTTAAGTTTGTCAGATTGTCAGAGTTAAAAGTGGGTATTGTTTTAAGAAAAGATAATGCAATGATTGTGTGGGATTTTGAAGTTAAGCCATATTTTATATAACACAAATAATTGTAAATAATTTAAAATTTTTGGGCAAACTTTTCTTTGTCTACATGACTTTCCACCATATTTAAAAAATAGAAAATACTCCAACAATAAAACTAATACTCCATAATTACAATACTAATAGTCCGTCCTAAACATCGTATAAAAAATCATCGATTCAACTCAATTTGTGAAAAAAACACAAATACTTAAGTCTGAAAGACTTACTATATAACACAAATAATTGTAAACAATTTTAAAATTTTGGGCAGAGTTTGTTATGTTTATTGGACTATATACCCTGTTTAAAGAAAAAAAATACTTCAATAACAATATTAAAAGAGGCCTAATTTATCATACAATATCAAATATTATTTTATTCACTAAAATGGAAAATTAACCATTGAAACATTGTTATACAAACTAATGGCTATATTACATAAACATAGAATTCTATCTCGATCGGCATCAAGAATTCCACAATCTTCTCATTAAATCGTTCAAACGTCAATATCAATACATAAGACAAAGTACCTACACATTTTATTCAATTGACAATATAGTAACTACTCGCTAAGAATAAAAAAAATATGATCAATATATAACATCCAAATTTTGAACACTAAAATATAACCATTCAATTTATTTGTTCACCGATAAGAACAGTAACAATACCAAATTGTGGATATTTGTTACGAAATGTTTGGTTCAAATACCAGTGCGTGTTAATACTGAATAATTATACTGGACTAACATACTTGAATGTATCTGAGTACAAAAAATAAATGAAAAGTAATCTTTGTTTCAAGCATATATATACTCACAATGATTGCAAATTCCATCAATGTATGCACATGCCTGCACATAATAAATGAATTTAGTTAACTTAATATTATAGATTATTGGACACACAATAAAAAAAAATTACACGTGAAAAATATGATAATTATAGAAAGGCTTGAAATGCATGTCGAACTGTCATGCATGGCACCTTTTTATTTTTATGCTTTAAAGCGCAAATGACTCACTTTTATACATTAAATTTGGTAATTTTTAAAGTGAGTTGTATTTTTAAGTGATCACTTTATGTTTTAATTTTAGATTCACATAATACCAAAAATAACATTAAAAGGAAGACTTGATCGCTCCGTTGATTCAGGTTTTTATTATCTTTGCTTTGCTTTTGTCCCCATACTAATTTTACACAGAGTTGAATCAATCTCTTGAGCCACCTGTGGTGGCATAATTGAGAAATTTTCAAACCAATACGCTTGGTTTTTAAACCAAGAAGAATATATGTGCAATATACAATGTTCTTTAGATCAACTGTCAATGTCTAAAATTAGCTTAACAATCAAAATGCCAATATCAACATCTTTAATTTCCACGAGACCGGTTAAGGCTACACCCATATAGGTTCAATTTTTCAAAAGGTTGTTGATGAAAGCATGAAAGATATGATTCAAAGCTATTGCATTGGTTTCCTAACATTGGATTTTGAAGACATCAACTCACTTGTCATTGCAACTAGAAAAATGGTCAGGCAAACCCATAATTGGGATATCTCATCACAAAACTTGTTGCATGAATAGTGCAACATGAAAATATAAAAAATAAGATAACTGAATACTTGGCTACCTACAACATGATAAAAATTAAATGATCCAAAAATTGTTATTTTGAACTTCCCAACTGTTAGGAATAAAAGATGTATTATACCATTAAACAAATGAAATTATACTGCTAAAATTTCTTTTAGGGCCCATTTGGCAACCCAATTCCAAGGCTTGGAATTGGAATTAGAAGGCCAATTTGAATTCCACGAAATTGAAATTGGCCTTCAAATTCCAATTCCAAGCCTCGGAATTGAATTGCCAAACGGGCCCTTAAAGTTGTAAATGATTAAGAATATTGGAGATGGATTGAACTTCGTGATAAGAAATTATCAGCTTGAACATCCTGAAAAGAAAATTGTACCTTTAAACTATTGAAATTGTAAGACTGAAATACCTTTCTAAATACCCTCTAAAGTTGTAACTGAGTACTTAGTTGCTGAAATTATACATTAAGAGGGTATATCAAACTGATGAAATTATGATTATGTTGTTCACAGTTGGCTTGAACATCCTAAGAAATTTTCAAGATAATAATATGTGGATCACTTAATGTTTTTCATCAGTTGGTGGATCATTTAACTGATTAAGAATATTAGCAGTTTATAATACCCTCTAAAGTAGAAACATCATTTCCAATTATTAGAGTTAGGTCATATTTCAACGTCTAGACATCTATCACTATTTTACCTTTAAACTTGGGGGATATCGACTTGTCACACCATAACTTAATTAAGTTAAAATTATCATTTTAATGCACATAAATAAATTAAACAAAATACAATAGCACAAGTTAAACATTAATATTGTTTGTCAAAATCCCGACTCGAACAAACTCATTTTCTATTGTCTTATGCTCATATAGACCTTGACACCATGTCCAAAACCTAATAACCATGCTTTGATACCAAGTTGTCATGCCCTGACTTAATTAAGCAAAAATCATCCTTTTAATGCACTTAAATTCTTGTGAACAATAATTTAATTGTAATCTCTCAAAAATAACATAAGATTTTTTTCAAAGGCATATTTATATGAAAACATTAATACCTTTACATATTTCTTACTAAGTATAAAACAATAATATCATTACATTTACATATAACTTATGAAGCACCACATAACTTTAAATTGACAAGTTTCATCGCTTAAAATTTATGAAAAGGTTTTAGATATTCAACTATATTACATATCCTTCACTCTCTCATTTTAAAGTCCTAACTTGGCAGTGAACTCCACACGATGGGCATACCTGAAATAAAACATTATAGGAATGTAACCTGCAAAATCTTAGTGAATGACCTTATACACACCCCACATATATGACAAGTTTGAATAAACACGTATAATCCAAGTAGGAATTATGGATACTCGTAATCTTGGACCCACCACATTCCAATTATTCCACCATGATTTATAAGGACCACCACATCCCTTTATTTTTGCCCGCATACACGAACTTTAAGTTGGATTTGTGAGACCAGCACATCCCGTAGGACCCACCATAGTTCATGTAATTAGAAAACTTCACTTAATATTTTTAAACATTACATGAGTATCCCAACACAAGTATTTAAGTTATACTTTTCTACATGAAAGTATAAGCACCTACATTTCATAATGCAAATCACTCACATCAAAGTAAGTAATAATAGTAATACCAAATCAACTTTTTTTTATGGTAGTATTAACTGCTTTCCTACCTATCAGTTTAACATCATTAGCATTTGAATACACAAAATACCAATAACTCTAAGTCATACATCACATTAGTTTGTCAATATGAAACAAATGGAAAAGAATAAAATATTATACTTTACATTTATGAAACACTCTTTGCATTTAGGTTTTAACAAAATTTACAGAGAGAAATTATAAATTTCTAGAGAGAGTTATGCCCATTTTATGACAACATATGTCAAGTTGTTTGGAAGAAAAACAACAATGCAATTTCAACTTCAAAACAACACCCAAGCCAAACCAGAAAGTATTTTATGCTAATATTAGAATATGTTATACTCATATATGTTATATAACATCTCCAACTAGAATAACTTGATTTCCGCAAGTATCTAATGAGTTATACCACTTTAATCACAACTAGGTCCAAAATAAAATATTAAGGCACAACCTAACATAATTAAGTATACATAATATCTCCTTTCGATTTTAATTCATGGAAACAACTACCTAACATACGTAAACATACATGTACATCACATACACAAATATTCTATGATAAAATATTCACAAGATCATGATTCAAGTCTAGGTTTTTCAAGTTTGATTTTTTATCATTTTAGCACAATTTATCATCTATGGTGTTAAACCTTTATTCTCTTTCTCTCAATAGGAATAATGGGCCTCATTTAAATATTTTCCAAATTAGAAATAAAAGTATACAAATGATAGAACTCTTTCATGTAACCAACTTTAACAAAACTATAATTACGTTATAAGAACTCCTTTATTTATGATAATGTTTTTGAAAAAATCTTTCATCAAACTATTTTTTCTATCTCCTCGGTCTTATTCCTTCCAAAGCTTATACTGTGAAATAAACAACATCATAAAGACCTATTTTATAACAAGAAAATCGTGGTCATGTGAACATTTTTAAAGTCGTTGTGTATGATTGGATGGAAGAAATGTCCAATCAAAATATTTTGACTTATGACAGATTCATCTCATGTTCGTAAATCCTCTAACTTACTATTACATCATCTGATTGAACTCCTATTAATGCATACTCGTATATAGGTTAAATATGAATTTTTTTATATTTAATATTTTTTTTTAAATCAAAACTTTACTATGTTTAAACTGGGATCAATTGTGAATATAACAATCTGCAAAAAAGTTTCAAACTTAAACATTTTGCAACTGAAGCTCTATAAATGCACAACACCACCTCGATTTAGTTTTATATCACAAAAATGCATCCGAAACATACTTTATAATGTATTTAACCAAATAAATAATAATATGCTCTAAATATATTATCGGCAATCATAATCTCAATTAGAATCTAACGCAATCAACGTATATATCACGAGAATATGCAGTTTCCAAACATGATAAGCATAATGTTTAATACCCATCAACAACCTTACCAATCATAACTTATACTTAATCATGAAACTAACATGTCTAATCATATTTTAGGTCATTACATGACTTCTTCAAATATGATACTATCAAAATTAGGATTAGACTCCTCTTTTTTGTTCGATATCGTCATAACCCATGTTAAAAAATTGAACGTATTATGAATTTTCAGAACACGTGCAATGAAAACGTCATGAAGCAGCATATGAGCAACAACAAAAAGTGATAATTACATAATATATAACCATTTTAATTTGAAGAGAGGAGAAAAAAACATAAATAAATGAAGAAAAGTGAATTCAAATCAACATAGTAATCAAGATTTTCCCAAAGACCCCAAAATAATACTTGTACTTGAGAATTTTAACATCTACTTTCAGGTTCTTGGTTTTCATTGTGTTCTATTATAAATTTTCATCTTCTCAATTCTAATATTTTTCTACATCCACCTGCCATTCTTATGTCCATGAATAATTGAGTTGTCAGCATATGCATAGAAAAAATGCAGTAAATAAACATTAGATATACAGTTAAGAATAAAATCAAATTAAATAAGTCCTTAATTATATCGTAACGACCAAACCAAATCAAATCAGTCCTTAATAATATATAAAATGAAATATCTCACATGAAATTCCAACCAAATCAGTCATTAATCAGGTCATAAAAGACCAAACAAAAGCAAAACATTATGAGAAAGAATATTCAAACGATTAAATAGTAAAAACACAAAATATGATATTCAAATAATTAAATCATAAAGGTTTGAAACTGTTATATAATTATCACCAAATATAAGGTTTAGTTATTTCTACTAAAGTCTAATGACTTTTAAATAAACCTTTTAGAAATAAAGAAAAAAATGATCATAACAACCGAAAACTATAGTATCATTATCAACTAAAATCGATTTGCATCCAATTTTTTTTAATGAAAGACTATCATTAAAAAAACAAATCTAATATATCAATCAAGATAAAAAAAATGCAAATAATACTCACTGACCTGGAGATCCCACAGACTTCACAATGAATACAATATGCAATTTTTATGGTCATGGTCAGACTTAGGTTAATTAAATACCAAGAATTAAAGTTGTATTTAAATATAAGAAACTGAAAAGCGTAAAAAATGTTAAAAAAAATATATACCCTAAAAGAGAGGCAGGTAGTCATTTACACCCACATTCGAAATCAGGTTAAAACAATGTCTTAAATCCATAAAAACATCAAAAACCATGTTCAAGTTGTATAATAAATGCAATTGAAGCGGACATATCAATTCAATTTCATTAAAAACTTAAGCTAAGAAAATTCCAAAATTTATTCAGTAAATGTGGTTACATGGCATATATATGTAAAGGCACTAAGATAGACATTAGGTTGAATAAAAAATGAATTGAGTATTGAGACTAAAAATAAAATTTGTGGGTTACTAAAGTATGAATGCCATTATTGATTTTATAACAAATTAATCAAATAAAGACCTTAAAAAATGATCCACTTTATTAAACCACACGAGGAGGTAGATTTCCTTTTGTACAAACTAAGAGGAAATAAAAAATCATGAACAATCTTGACCCTAAAATCATTATATATACATACCATCCCAATACCCCACTAAGTACATCCTTAGGTCCCTATCACTCACTCGTTCACCGCAAACTCTAGGTCATACTCCGAGTACCGATCTAGAGACCACCAAATGCTCCTAGGCCCCATTTGACTCTAGTCAACTTTCTCGCTTGAGTGAAAGCTCAATAAGTATTTAAAGGACCTAGAATACCCTTTCCAATGGTCTTTACCATGTAAAAATCGGCCATACAGTTCAGACAAACAACCTGTTTCACTATCAAAAACTGATTTAGAGACCACAAGGCGCTCTTAGGCCCTGTTTGACCCCAATCAACTTTCTGACCTGAGAAAAATCTTAATAAATCTTAGGTGGGCTCTGAATCCACTTTCCAACAGTCCTCCCATGTGCGAATCGACCTTATGATATAGATGAATGATCCATTTTACCCAAAAAATTAATCTAGAGGCCACCGATCGCTCCCGAGCCCCATTTAACTATGGTTAATTCCCCAGCTAAAGAGAATCTCAATGAATATTTTAAGTTCTATAGATCCCCTTTCTAATAGTTTTCCCCTGCATGAATCAACCTTACTGTATGGACGAACGACTCATTTTACCTTGAAGGGTCATCGGGAACTTTTGAGCCCCATTTGACCTTTGTTAACTCTCCGAACCGAATGAAGCTGACTAAAATCTCAAAGGGCTCTAAATACGCTTTCCAATGGTCCATCATGTGCATGAATAAGCCTTACGATTTGGATGAACAATCCATTTTCCTCTGAAAACTTCCTGTTTAGTGACCCACAGGCGCTCTCGGGCCCTGTTTGACCTCGGTCATCTCCCGAACATGGGAGCAGGTTAATGGATTCTTAAAGGTCTTTGAATACCATTTATAACGGTCCACCCGGTGCATGATTCTGACTTATAGTTCACATTTTCCAAACATTTTTTTAAAAACCTATCTTGGACTTTGGAATGGCACCCTCAAGACCCTGCCTATCGGTAGTGTGTCTAGGGTTCTATGCCAAAAAGAAGGTCCAAGACCCTGTTAATATGCACCCCCTTGGGCCTAATAATAAAGTCCACGACTCACTTTGAAAATCACCCCTGAACATCCCTCTCAACAATTCATAGGACATTCTCTCGAGTTCATAGTTATTCCCTTTCTGAAAAGCCCACTTCCCACATTCATTCGATCCTTTTTGTACTTCATTTAGTCAATTCCCTCCCATATCCTCGTACCACCTTCCCCTCATTACAAGATTAACATATCCACACTCAAGACTGTAAGCCTCCATAAGGATGTCCAATTCTCCATCCCTTTCTCTAAATTATCTTATTTTAGTATTAATTATTTCATTTATACTTTAGCACTTTATTTCATTACATCACATAACTTAATCTCAAACTTTTATTAGTAGTATTTTCACACACTTTATTTTCATAAAAAAACAAAAAGCAAAAAAGAGAGGGTTTATTTATAAATTCCAAAAGAGGGATTGTGACTACACATCCTTACACTTAAAGCACATTTATCTCTACACACACATATAAGAGAAATTCCCCATTTGGGTTTATTGGTTCCCTATGTTATCTTCGAAGTACATGGACTTTGATTACCCTTGGGCTATGTAGGCATCTTAGGTAAATCCCTTGAATCAAGTCCTCCCTTAAGCTCATTTGTTATATTATTTTTATTACATATATTCTTAATATATGCCATATCCTTGCATGCTTGTGTCTTGTTCTATGCATACATTCGTTCTTCCATAACGACCTATGACTTGGCAAAAGACTTACATTATATTTTTAATTTTTATTTTGGGAACACTCCTAAGGATGAATTGAGTCTGTCCTTTTACATGACGTGATTGGAACGATTCCAGTATCCATTTATGTTATGCACTTAAGCACAAACTTCATGGAGTCTAACAAGATAAGATTAACACATGCCCATGAGAAACCGAAAGGGCAGGATGGGTTCCTAACACCGTCACATTCCATAAATTAGTCCCCTAACCTTTGAACTACTTGGTCTCACAAGAATCATTATTGTCCTTGATGTCGTTCTCTCGAGGAAGGATCATTTCTTTTTCTTATTTTGTACAAAATAGGTTGGCGACTCTATTTCTACATATTACCCCACATTAACGACGACCGAGCACCCTGAGAAAGGGTGCAATTTTGCATGCATGCCAAAGATTAGAGCCCTCCAAGCCCCTTCGGGATGGCCAAACATTAAATATATTCAACCATTAGTGATAATTACTTACATGTACAAGTATGTAGAAAATTGGGTTGGTACCATCTCTACTGGAAGCTTTCATTAATTTCCAAACTACCAGTGATATAGAGGAAATGAGTTTAAAAAACAATCTACGAACAAATGTAACATAAGTTAGAATACATAAATAAGATCTTGATCAGGGTGTGGCACTTGAAATAAAACGAAATGATAAAAAATTGAGACGGTATGTCATGTTCATGTCGGGCTTCACGCAAAGTCATTTTGTGCTGTATTCGTGTCAAAATACTTAGTCTTGTGATTTGTGTTAACATTTCCTATTGTTCTAGTCATGTTTTTATCTCCATTACATTACATTATCCACACGCCTCACCATTTTTATCCACTTTACCACCATTACACCATCATTAAAATATGCCTACAACACCATCAAAGTCAAAATTCCAATTTCATATAAGGTCCAAATCCTGTTGATTCAAACTTGTTACTTTAGTGATATTATGAGCATATTTTTAAAATTCTGTTCTCATTTACTTACTAAATAAACTTTTATTATTTACATATTCACCAAATTTATTTTCACAAACTCAAAAAACTTCAAAAAGATGATTTGATCCTTAAAACCCAAACTATAATTTATTTCCAATTTTACTAAACGTACCTCACTTGTGCATGTTTTTCCAAAAATTAAATGAGTAAATTCTAGTTTGGGCCTCAGGGCTTAACTTCCACCCTTACGTGTTTTCGAATTATGTGGACTTTGATGCCATTTCAAGCTACACGTGTTTTGAGTTTTCCTCGGAATTTGAATCCTCTTTTCTTGCTTTTCCACTTTATTCATTCTCATTTTTATTAGTATCGTATGTACACACACACACACACACACACACTAGTTTATATGTTCTTAGCACCCCCGTTAGATATGCATATTCACTTCCTCATAGTGAATCGTTATTTTATGCATTGCTCACATTATATTATATTTTCTTATTTTTTATGATTTTTTTGTTTTCTTAATCTCATCAAACATGCATTTCCATTTTCTCACAGTGGATTATGATGCAGAATAATGCATATAGCATATCCTTTTCTCTCATTACATTTTTAGCAGCCTCGTTAGATATGTGTATTCCATTCTTTGTCATGGATTGTGATATGGTGTCCTGTCTACCTTTTAGATTATTTTCTTTCCTTTTATTTATACTCCTCATAGTGAATCATCCTTTATGTTTTCCATGATGTGGGGTTAACGATTTATTTTCTCACCTATTTCACTCTGCACAAATTATATACTCAAATATTCCTTTCGATAACTTAGTCCCTGAACACAGATCTACTTGGGTTCGTATGCATCATTTTGTCTTTGATGCCATTTATTTGGGTACGTCTTTATCTTTTGCCAATTTTGAGCAAAATATTCTAACGACTCCATTTTCTATATTTTCACCCATTTAACGACTAATTTTTGTCGGTAGGAGCTCGCAAATATCTCATGAATATCATGGGAGCCTGCCAATTTTCTTTATTACTTCGAGCATTTCAATACTTTTTATTTTAGGACGAACCTGTTAAATACCGAATGGACACAGTGGCAACTAAATTGGGGACTATTATTTTTATAGGACTAGACTCTATTTTACAAAGGCTTTATTTTATTTTTTCTAAACTCTATTATACACGAGCTTCTTTTTTTTCTCCTTTTCTACTTGTCTATATATATCTCCACCAGTGTATTCTTCTTACTCTCATGATTACATTTTATATATATGCTTTGCTCATATCACTCTATCCATGTATATTCTTCTCAGCATTAAGCTCTTTTTTCTCATCACTTGTATATACCTCATTTTCTATCACATGCTTCATGCTTTATCCATATGTATATACATATCATGGTTCGCTTCACTTACCCATGTTCTTCATATATCTCTTGTAGATATCCATGCTTATTCCCTCTTGTATATTCACATGATTGCTGTTTTATGTTTTCACATGTCTCTCATGTATATATACCCCTTAATCTCACTTGCACACCACTTCACATTATTCCCACTTGCACAAACTTTCACAATACTGTATTATCACTCTAACATGCTTCCATCTCACACTCACTTTGCACATATGTCTCTATCACTTGTGTATATTTGCAAGTCTCACACCTTGGATACATCATTATGCATTGTATATGCTATATGCTTCATGTTACTTGTATATACTTGATTGACTTAACTCTTCTTGTATACTAAGATCTTTTTTATATTCCATCCATACATATTCCCATGATTTACGTCATGCTTAATAGTAGTACATACTCCCCTCATCATACATACAAATTTATATAAAAATACTAATTAAGACTCTCACATTTGAACACTACATCACACGAGCATTATATTTTGGCTAAATTTGTCCCATACGAGAGGGTCACTTTGTGATGGGTTTTTGGTTCTAAAAGATACGGCTAACCTAAGATATATGAATCCCACCTTTTATTGGCCTAATACCTTCGACGTATATCGAAAGGTTACCCCCGCATCCTACCACTTGACCATACTCATGACAAGAGTTATAATAGGGAAATTGTTCAAGTACGTCTAGTATATTGAATTCGATCTCGGCGACACCCTCACCACAAGGTATATCATGAGGCAATTGACATACACTTATGTATATCAAATGTCTTTTCTACACATACCTATGAATGATTATCTTTATAGGCAAGAGGTATAACGTGGAACTGATGCCAAAGGAGGGAACTCTCACACTAACTTGTCAATGCATAAAACTTATATTGGTGTCAACCGTTGAATACTCATACCTAGTTTTTTTAGGTTCAACGCGAAACTCTGTCAAAATTTTAGATCATACCGCCCAAAATTTTGTCCTATTTCGCTTGTTTTTAAAACATGATCTTGTTAGTCAAATGATGTCTTGATTTACGTACCTTGTTCATCATTTCACTTGCACACTAGGTGAAACATAATACAAGTGAAACTTAAAAATAACTGCACTCGGGGATTTCCTTCCTTTCCTTTCTAAAAAAATAACAAAAATATTCCCTTACCTTTACAAAAATACCAAAAATATTTCCTTCCCTTTGAAACGAATATATCCATACCATTTATTTTCTCTTTTTCTAAAAAATACCCAAAAATAATATTTTTATAATAATAAAAAAAAATCTTTCCCCCTCAGGTGTGATCACAAACCTTATTTTGGCCCGACTTCTTATTGGCTCAGATCTACTATCAAGCCACCTCGGAGTTCTACACTCTCATTGTCATCTTTCGCAGAAACCAAGAGATCCTTCCAGATATTCCTTATGCGGAACCCAGATCATATAATCAATTTCCAAGATGAGTTGATGGCGATAATTGCTCTGTTTAACACTAAGATTGACAATCTACATGCGATATTTGAGAAATATAGTGAAACAAGGACCAGATGCCTGAAGTTCACAATCATAATGTTGTCTTACACCCATGCCAAGGGTTCGTAAGCACCATAACAGATATGGGATACAAAGGAGTATCGTCCCTTAAGTCCCGCATGTCTCACCTATTAATGGGCCATCGCTAACTCAGTTCCTAATACTAATCCTCTCCCATCTATGGGCTAACTTCCCGATACCTATTCCTATTGATCCCAAAGAAGAAGAATTGAACAATTATACAAAAGACTTAAGATTGTTATACAAAAAGTTTGACCCATTCAAAATCTTCAGGAACTACATGGATTATAGCCACATGTCTCCCGACCCGAAGAACCGATTTCTAGAAAAGTTTAAAATTCTAAACATAAAAAAACTTAGAGGTAGTGGACCTCCCATTAGGCATCTACGCAACTATAACCATTTGAGACTCTTAGGAGCCATTGAAGAGATAACGGTCTAGATGTTTTAGCAAACTTTTAAGGAAAGTGCTCTTCAATTGTTCTTTTCATTAGAGGAATCCTGAATCAAGAGATGGAAGGATGTGGGGTGAGAATTCACGGCCTAGTAAAAATTTAATGAGGATTTGAATGTCACTTACAAAGACCTAAAAATACTTAATCAGAACCTTGGAGTGTGAGTGTGTAGCTTTATCAATAGGTGGTAAGAAAAATCGCTAGCATGATTAATAGACCTTTCGAGGCGGAACAAGTGAGCATCGTGAAGAAAAATATTCTGCCACATATATTAACCTCAATGGGAATCCAAAACTATACAAACTTCAGAGCCCTTCGAGAGGTGAGGATCAAAATATAAGAGAGTGTTAAATATCAAAAGTCGAGTCTGAGAGAAAGAAACCAATAAGGTAGTTCACTCCTCGTAAACCAGCTAATACCACTATCTCAACCATCAACAACATTTGTTGTCCAGTTACATCATGGTTGCAAAAAGATCATTTTGCTACAACTAAAAAGGAATACTCCAGGCTCCAGGATCCTCTCCCAAAAGTATACAAAGGCCTCGTGTCAAGGAAACTCATCAATCCTTTGGACCCTTATCTATTGCCAAACCCATTTCTAAAGAACTTTAAGCATGATGCTCATTGTGATTTTAATTAGATTGTTGGGTATACCACTAACCAACATTTCCACTTGAATAATGTTGTTAAAAACCTAATTAATAAGCCCTCATCCAATCCTAAACCCAATACCACCTAAATCCGCTTTCTGGCACATCAAAATCATGTAAATTCCATCCTTAGTGATGAAAAACCTGATTTTGATCCTTCTAGTAAAAATCGACACATCAACACCTATTTCATATTTTAGTTCCTCTAAACCCCTCAAAATTTGTCCCTCTTTTCTTCTGTACACAGAAAAGTCTCTAGACCAAGTCGTATGCCTTATGATAAGGGCCTATATCACTATCCACCCGTCTGCAAAGATCGTCCCTATTGATACTTCTCAACTGGCATAGTGTCCCTATCAACCCAACTCTAACTATCTAGAATACTGATGTTTACCACTAAAAAATGAACTTCAATATGTCCTCTTTTTTTTGTTAATTATTTGAATGTAAATAAGAACTCCTTTGATGAGGTTCTCACTATTAGATTTCCATAGAATGTTTATAATCAAATTAATGATTTTGAGTGTCTTTTTATGCTTTCTATTAATTGTATTCATTATAATCAAACAATTGATGAAGATGATCTAACAAATGAACAATTCTTAACTATTCCCAATAAGTAAAAGATTAAACAATATAACCACATTCAAACTAATGATGATGAGACTATTGTTATTAATCATGGTTCTAGTAGGAATCCGTGTGAAACTAGGATATGGACAACATTCAATGAGCATTAGAGGTATCAATTTGAAGAACTCCTGAAGGAATTTGTGGACATTTTCACATGGTTCTATAATGATATGATCGACATAGACCCTATGATTTTACAACATGAGATACCTACTTACCCAGAGTGTAAGCCTGTTAAGAAAAAACTAAGAAAACTCTCCAACGAGTGGTCTCTTAAAGTCAGAGATAAAGTCGTCAAGATAATAAATGTGGGTTTTATTCGCATTGTCAAATATCCAACATGGATTGCCAACATTGTCTCTATACAAAAGTCAGGTGGAAAAGTATGCATGTTCGTCGAATACCAATATTTGGAAAAATATTCTCTGAAGGAAAATTACGCTTTGACCTATATTTAAATCGTCAGTGATAACACTGCCAATCATGCTCCAAGTCATTTATCAATGGATTTTTCGGGTACAACTAGATCGAGATGACTCTAGATCACTGACTGCTTTCACTACCCTTTGGGGTACTTTTTTCTACACTATCATGGCTTTCGGTCTTAAATATTCTAGGGATACCTACTAGAAGGAATCTACAACCATTTTATAAGATCGTATCCATAAGTAAGGCAATCTTTGTGTTGACGATGTGATCATCAATTCAAAATTGCAGGTGTTTCACATACTTATCCTAAAGAAATTCTCCGAGAGACTATAGAAGTACCCAATGTGTCTTAATCCAAAAAAATGCATATTCAGCATCACCAAGGTATCAAAATGTGATATGGTCAAATCCCTGCCCTCAACAAATTCTTTGGGTGAATATGGAAGTACTTAATGCGCCTCATTCCAAAAAATGCGTCTTAAGCATTATAAAAAAAAAGCCTCATTGGTTTTATATTTAGCAAAATCGAGGCCGACCCTACCAAACTCAAATCAATCATTGAAATGTCATTGCTTGGGATAGAGAAACAAGTTTGCAGTATCTTAGTCAAACTCCAATACATTAGAAGATTCATCAACCAAATCACTTCTATTTTCCATCCCATCTTCACGCCCCTCTGTAAATATTCAACGAAAGTATGGAATGAGGAATGTTAAGAAACCTTCGATAAAACCAAATGGTATCTCACCCAAGATACGATTCTCATGTTTCCACAACCAAGTCTTCCTCTACTTGTGTACCTCACCATCACGAACACTAAAGGAGAGGCCATGCTATCCCAATACCTTAAGGTAATGTGAAAAGAAAGATCCATCTACTAAGCCAATAAAAAACTGGTAGGTTATCACCTTGAAAGTTGGAATGATACCCGTACTTACCGCAATATGAATCGTTTTAGCCAGTTTTATAGGTAATTCAAGGGAATTTTGAGAATGGCTTTTGAAGACAATGACCACACGTAAAAATCCACTTATCAAATGGCGCCGTTGCCGCTTTCTTGACGATTGAAGTAAGTGGAGATTTGTAATTTCTATTTTTATTTTTTTTAGTTGTAGTTATTCCTTCTCCCTCCTCCTTAGACGGGTTGTATAGGATTTTTGAAGCTTTGTATTTATTTGGGTGCATTTTGACCCAACTTTTTTGTAATAATTATTCATTAAAAAAATAAAAAGAGAAAAGGGAAATGGGAAAAAATAGAGAGATATCACCCTTAGAGTGAAAATTTTAAGCCTCTCTATTTCGAGTCCGTAGGACTCTCGGGGATGATAAAATTAGTCGAGCTTCCCCCAGGTCAACTCAACTCGGTCTTCACCCCATATGTGTAAAAGACGTGGGTGGTAAATTTCTTTATCACTCGCGAATTTCCTACAAGAGAGTTCATTTTTGTGTGATTATTCGCTCCTATATGATTTTAATTTTTACATTGCAATTAAATTGAAAGGTTTGATGGATTAATCTAGCTAAGACCTAAACCTGGTCATTGCAATGAGTTGGGATATCATCACCACTCAATCACTTATCCATTTGCTTGTTACCCATTTTTACTTAAATTAAAATTAATCAACTAGCAAGCCCATTAGGATCGGTGTTCATTAGGACAATTTTTTGACCAAGAACCTCGAAGGATACTCTAGTGACTCATTTCCACCCTTTCCAATCTTCAATTGACCTTCTTAAGACTTTTATATGGGAAAACTGGGTTTTAAGTGAGGTCGCCGAGTAAAACGGGTTTGTGCTTTCCCCAGCGTGGTACTGGATGGTCGATCATTGAAGTAGCTAGTGTGGCGAGCCTTAACTCGTAAGCCTCTTGTTCTCACGGGAAGAAAGTAGGAGAATAATTTTTTTCATAGGCGACGTACGGCTCCGTGTTTTTCTTGCCCTCGGATTAATTAAAAAATTGATTACCCTGTCACTTAATTGAAGATAATAGTTGACTACATGGTAGTTAGAATTTTTTCTTTTCTCGTACGTGTCAAATTTATCTCTTTTGGTAGTTGATTTTCTGCTCCGTCCTTTGGGTTTCAAAAAGAGTCCATTTTCTCCCATTTTTTAAAAAATTCCTAAAATATTTTCCTCCTTTTTAAAAAAATATTTTCAAAATTCCTGAAAAGATTTTCTGTCTTTTTCCATATTCCAAATGCCAAAAAGATTTTGCTTTTCTTATTTTCAAAAATCACAAAAATAGTTTCTATTCTTTTGAAAAATATTTAAAACTCCAAAAATATTACTCTCGTCATGGGCGACGAACGTCCTTTAGGGGAATACTTTGGTCATTTCCCATTATCTTGCAACTTGTTTGACGTTGATCCCGAATCGAACCTTCGTACATTACTTTGTGTCTTTAACTCTCAAACACCCACCGTTGATACTCACGTGTCGTCCACGCATAGATCTCATCTTCCACCCCCTCCGATGATGAGTGTCAACCCATCCTCTGCTTCTCCATGCACACACTGCTTTCTTGTTGATCACTTGTCCCATGAGTGTCCATTTATTTTCCCTCCATCTGAACCCACCATGGACCAAGTGTTTCCATACGACACAATTTTGGAACCACTCTTAGCATATTCTCCTGACATATACACTGCCGAGGGGTATGCAAACCTAAGTTATTCATGGAGGATTGATCACCCTTCCATGCATTATGGATCCAAACATCATGTTGTGAATGCTTACGGGTTTCAACAGTCGTCATCGCAACCTAGTGCACCCCATCTCTATCAGTCCCCTTAATATGATTCTCATGCTGATCGACCTTTTGTCTCTCATAGAGCCTTAAAGGATCATTAGTGGCCATCAAACCGTGAGATCTGAGCTTTCCCCGTTTTGAGGGTTTTACATAATCTCCGAGTCACAAGTTGACTCAACTTTCTTTGGGTACTACATTTAGTCGTTGCCTGATCGCATTATTTTTCAAATTTGTCTTAATCACTAAGAATGACATCATTTTTGACTTGTAAGAAAAATGTGTCGTGTAGTTTGTCCCGATCAATAAATCGATTTTACCAAACACTTAACAATTTTCCTTAACACATTATCATTCACCCATTATCTGTCCATAATTCCCTTTTTCATTCTATATAACATCAATATATGATTTCCAATCACTACCATCGTTTTTTGAGAAAAAAGGGTGTTTGAAATTATCAATGTAAATTTCCTTCATTTGAGTTGTGAAAAGAAAATGCATCGCAATAAAAAATAGAAAAACAAACTAATAAAATCGAAAAAGAAGCAGAAACAGAAAAAAAAATTAAAAAGGAGAAAAAGGAAAGCATGCAATCAAAAATTCAAAAGATGAAGACGATAGTTATTCAAAGTGTGTCACACTTATTTCAAAACCCTATCATTCATTTCATTATCCCCTCATAAACCACATTTTCACCCTTAGTAAAGTGTTCGGGCAAACAAGAAGACTATATGGTGAATAACTCGGCAGTCTCAACATAGTGATTAACATTCCATCAAGAGATCATCTTTCTTTCATATATCCGTCATTTCTAATAAGTTTGTGAGTCGTTTAAACTTGTTTACACTTACTCACCTCCTCACACACTAGAGAGAGATACACTTAACCAATTCTCAGAGAGTTCAATTCAAATAGATATATCTACTGAGAATTGAAGTTAAGACGTTGATTATAAAAGACGATCTAAGAATTACTCTAGTGACACTTAAGATTGTTTCACACTAACACACACTGAGTTTTAGGAAGGATTACACTTTTGGTATTAAGTGATTTTATATCTCATTTTTATAGAATGTTCCTTGACGTCATTTTAAGTTGGGCTGTATAGCTTTTCATTATCAAATCAGAGACTGCATTTTAATAAAATTTTGAATTTTGTGGGTATATTCACTACAAACCCTCACGAGACAAAACTCATCCTGTAGGGCAACCTATAGGTTTAAAGGTTTGTTGCACATGCTACATGTAATCGCAAGTACCCAGTAAAGTGGTACACTTTTGTTTTCTTATCGTTCTTTCTCTCTATATTTTTCTCGAGGACTAACAATGTTCTGTTTGGGGGTGGTGTGATAAGCACCCAAAAATGTCTATTTTATACCCTGAATATGTGCATTTTAGTCGCTCAATATCAATAAAATTGCCCTTATGTTGGTATTTATCTATATTGTAGGTCAATATGAAGTCGCAGATCAAATCATGCTAATTCAGCGTAATTACGACAAAGTAGCGGCCAAATGCGCTAAACAAATAAATCAAAGTGACAGTAAAGTTCGAGGCCACTTTTGAGCTTGCGACGATGTGTTTCGATGCCCAAGCATAGTCCCGTAACCCTAACCCGAGCCTAAACTGAGTCCTAACCATCACCCGAGCCCTGTGTGTGTCAAGTTTGTATTTTTAGAGTTTTTATTTGAGTCATTTTAATTTTTTAGGATTCCTTTAGAATTTTTAGGATTTATAATATATATTTAAATATTTATTTTTAATTAGTGAAATTTTATTTTGATTTTTATTAGTTTTTAGTTTTTAATATTTATTTTATTTTAATTAGGATTAGTTTTTTAAGAAGTTATTTTTTATTTTTAGTTTAATCTTATTTTATTAGGATTAACTTTTTTTCAGAATTTAGTTTTTATTTTTATTAGATTTTTTATTTTAAATTTTATTTCTTTTATTTTATGTGACACCCCGACTAATTAAATACCGGGTAGCTACTCCTTTATTAAATTAATACAAAATGTCAAGTTGATCCAGTTAATATCATCACTGTCGAAAACATTTAAATGATTACTAACCACCTAGTATTTAAAAAGTAAGTTGCCAAATTTTAAGTTATCTGATTAACATGCAAAAAGAATAATGGAAGTACAACATAAAACCATTCACCATAACGAAGTAATGAAATAACCAACACTAGTAATAAGTCCGGAGGAAAACTCCTCACAACAATCCCACAACTAAAAGTAATAAGACAAGTCTGAATTCTGAATTAAGTACATGCCCGAATTCTGAATAACTGAAATAAATGAAATGCCTCTAAAAGAAATGGGCGACATGCCCTACAACTGATAAATACTGAGTATAGAGTCAAGATAGATGAGGCGTCAATCAATGTCCTGTAACTCCCACAAACCGCTACAACTCGTCACCTGAATGAGGATCCTAGGCATGGTGTCCTTGTGGCTGGGCACCTAAAAATGGTTTTTACAAAAAGATAGATTTGAAAGCAAACGGGTCAGAGCCCGAATGTGGAGAGTATTTTAAAACAGCAAGTGCTTTAATAATAATTAAAACAATGAATGCAAGGTACATGTTAGGACGTGCTCTCACATGAAATACTCACCTCTCGTTTAACTGTGCACTCCTAACGTTCCTTTACCCATTCATGTTTTTTCTCATAATTATCTAATTCCAAAGAGTTTCTAACACTCCTACTCAGTTCACGTTTAATTTCCAGCCTTAACAATTAAATAGAGAGTTCTACTTTAATTCTCGAATTCCCAATTATTAACAAAACCATTTATTGATACATGTCCCCTTTTATCTTTTCCTAATATTACAATTACTATACCCACAATTAACATAGCAATTTCCTTTACATTTAACCGTATATTATTCACATCATAAATATACTATACAAGCACCCAAAGGCTAAGCTGCGGTGCACACATACTCTGCTATCCATCCCGGTACATCACGTACATAAGGATTACAAATTCCGAATCTCTCAGGAATTGTAGGAATAAACACCACACACAAAAATGGAGGCAAACATAATTCAACATATCCATGGTCACGTACATACCTACGCTCCATAGTCAGCTGGCTTATTAACTCACAAATAAGTTGTTCTCTTGAACTATGTCCTCGAGGTACCAATCTAAATCCGGGCAACACAAGGATAAGAAGGCCCTAAGCGAACGTAACCTCCTGTGATAGCAAGTATGGTAGGTATGTCATACATATAGAAATCATATACTAAGCATCACACATCTTAGATAATTCAATATTAATAAAGGTATACTCTACATCTTTATACCATTATTCCAAATTTGTATATTTTACGTCTCCCGATAATATAAAAGTTAAATTGTCGACACATCTCACGTCGTAGTTTCTTATACTTAAAACCTATGTAAAATAGATTATTAAGATCCTATTATTCCCACATATAACATCTTTAATTCTAAGGTCCTTACTTCTTCCCCAAACCTCATTTCATCAAAGTATTCAAATTTACACTATTAACCCAAATATTTACTCACTTATCGAATTTCATTAGTTTTAGAATAATTCCTCAAATTGAATTCTAATTAAGGTCCAAATCTCATAACCAAGCCTACTGGTCTTCCTTAAGGTTAATGGTATTCATATGGTCTCCATCAATATTAATCAAGGGTTAACATCATTAAAATTTAAAATGGGAAAAACTTTACTCATTATGGGAAGGTCGATCGATCGACCTTTTCCTTCGATCGATCTATGGTGGTCGATCGATCGACTGATGAATGTCGATCGATCGATTGCACCAGGTATGGTTACGGATTGCTTCGTTTTGCAGTTTTCAAATCAACCCAAAACATACTATTAATGCATGAATCTCTAATATAACATTATAGCATCATTATATAACCATCCTACAACATTAATAACGTTCTAAAACTAATAATTCATCATTCAATGGCTTTGTATGGATCAAATCTTCATCAAGAATTCCAGATTACTATTTCTTTCAAGAACATTAATAAACTTCTTCCAAAATCCGTTTTTAAATCATCAAGGTTCATAATTCTGAGTTCATAATTCATCCAGTTTGTTACTACATGCAGTCCCTAACATAATTCATAGTTTTAAACTTCCAATTCATGGGTCTAAATCATCTTCCAAGATAAATTCGATAATTCCTAAACATGGAAGAGCATAGCTTTGAATCAATTGTAATTAAACCACTTGCCTTAATCTTTCTCTCAATTTGATGTTGAGTCTTGAAGGCTAAGTTGTTCTGCAGAATTCTCTTCTCTCTCTCCCTCTCTACAAGTTTCTCTAAGGAAGATGACAATGGAGGTGTGGTTGGTTTTTGGTAAGTTGGGATTATAACTTAACTTCTCCCGTAGCCCATTAAGTCCCTTAGTGTAAGTAGTGGGTTTAGTGGATAAAGAAAGAGTCAGATTTTTATCTCTTATTTTCGTGGGTTTTAATTCCCAGATTTTTTGAAATTACCAAAATACCCCTATAAGTTACCGGTATGGCCCAATAATGCCCCGGAACCCAAACTTAACCCCCGACTAGTGTTTTCTGACTATTTCGACCCTTCCGGACGCGTTGGCACACTCAAAATGACCATGCGGGTGATAAAAATAAAATTCACTTTTTAATTCAAATAATTATATTCCTGACGCGACTGTTACGCGCGTCCCAACAAAATTTCCCAAATTACCGTATTTCAATCTCGCGACAATTTCAATAATTCCAGTATTCATATATTGCCAAGTATACACATTATAATCAAATACTAACTCACATCTCGTTAATATTTTTATCCGGATTAATTTCCAATTAATACACATTTAATTCAATTAATCCCCAAAAATAAATATCATGAAAATACGGGGTATTACATACTTCCCCCCTAATAACTGAATTTCGTCCCGAAATTCGGAACTAAAAAGTACCTGGTAAGAACAACTCCCGATAACCTTCGCGCATCTCATCCTCGCGCTCCCATGTGGACTCCTCGACGTTATGATGTCGCCACTGAACACGCACTAACAGAACTATCTTTGACCGCAGTTTCCGCTCACTTCGGTCCAAAATAGCAATCGGCCCCTCCTCGTAGGAGCTATCCGGCTGGAGATCGATGTCCTCCAAAGCAATGTGAGAATGAGCCAAATCGTCTCTAAGATATTTCCTTAGCGAGGAAATATGAAATACATCGTGAATCCGATGTAAATGCTCCGGTAATCCAAGCCTATACGCAACCGGTCCAACCCGCTCAATAATAGGAAATGGTCCCACATATCTCGGTGCCAACTTCCCTTTTTTCCCGAAACGCATGATCCCCTTCATAGGAGATACTCTGAGCAAAACTTGGTCCCCCACTTAGAACTCCCTGAAGAATCTCTTCGCATCAGCATAGCTCTTCTGCCGATCCTGAGCTACTCGAATGCGATTCCGCATCAATTCTATCCTTGCTGAAGTATCCTGTATCACTTCCGGCCCAAGTAGTTTGTTGTCCCCCACCTCCAACCAACATGATGGGGAACGACAAGGTCTACCGTACAATGCCTCAAATGGAGCCATGCCAATGGTGAACTGGTAGGAGTTGTTGTAAGCAAACTCCACCAGTGGAAGATACTGCTCCCATACACCCCCAAAGTCAATGATACTCATACGTAGCATCTCCTCCAACATCTGGTTTGTACGCTCAGTTTGCCCATCGGTCTGCGGGTGATACGCCGTACTCAATCGCAGTTCTGTGCCCATGGCCTCCTGAAAACTCTCCCAAAATCGTGAAACAAATATCTTGTCTCGATCAGACATGATATTTAGGGGCACACCGTGAAGTCTCACTATCTCTGAAATGAAGAGCTGGGCATACTGTCCCGCAGTGTAGTCTGTCCTTACGGGTAGGAAATGAGCGACCTTGGTCAACCTGTCCACAATTACCCAAATGGAGTCATGACCTCTCTGTGATGTAGGCAACCCCGTGATAAAATCCATGGAGATGCTCTCCCACATCCACATCGGGACCTCCAATGACTGTAGAAGTCCTGCCGGTCTCTGATGATCCACTTTAACTAGCTGACAAGTGGCGCATTTTGAAACAAACACGGCAATATCTCTCTTCATCCCGCTCCACCAATACTGTCGCCTCATGTCTTGGTACATTTTGTCCCCTCCGGGATGTACCGCGAACCGTGAGTCGTGCGACTCTGCCATCACCTCGTGCCGCAATTCCTCCCCTTCCGGAACTACCAATCTCCCATTGAAGCGTAATCCCCCATCTGAGCTAACGGTATAGGACTCTGCTCCCTCTGCTAGTAATCGAACTATTTGCTCCTGACAGAACGAATCTTTTGCCTGTGCCTTTACCACCTTCGTGACAATTTGCAGTGTAACGGTCATCACAGACATGAATGATCGGACCACTGCATCCTGGTGTCCCAACTCCTTCCACTTGGCCTTCCACACCCCTGCCACCTCATCTACTGGCCTACGGCTCAACGTGTCTGCCACCACGTTAGCCTTCCCCGGGTGATACTGGATATCGAACTGATAATCTTTCACGAATTCAAGCCACCTCCGTTACCGCATATTCAACTCCTTCTGCGTGAATTGGTACTGTAGGGACTTGTGATCCGTGAACAATCGAAACTTCTCACCCAAAAGGTAATGTCTCCAAATACGAAGGGCAAATACCACTGCCGCTAACTCCAAGTCATGGGTAGGGTAATTCTTCTCGTGAGGCTTAAGTTTACGGGAAGCATAAGCTATGGCCTGACTCTCCTGCTGCAGTACACCTCCAAGTCCTTGTAAGGACGCATCAGTGTAAACAAGATACTCAACTCCCGGTCTCGGCAATGCTAACACAGGTGCTGAGGTTAACTTGTCCTTCAACTCATCGAATGCCAACTAACAGGCATCACTCCAAATGAACGGCACATTTTACGAGTTAGATGTGTCATGGGACCCGCTATCGTGGAGAAACCCCGAATAAACCTCCTGTAGTATCCTGCTAAGCCCAAGAAACTACGGATCTCAGTCGATGTCGTGGGATGTCCCCACTCCCTCACCGCGGATACCTTCCCCGGATCAACAGATATTCCCCTATTGGAAATAATATGTCCCCAAAACTGGGCCTCCTTTAGCCAAAACCCGCACTTCTCATATTTTGCATACAGCTCGTTCTGACGTAGCGTCTGCAAAACTTGTCTCAAATGCTCGGCGTGCTCCTCCTCTGTCTGGGAGTAGACCAGAATATCATCGATGAAGACAATGACAAACTGATCTAGGAAATCCCTGAACACCCTATTCATCAAGTCCATAAACGCTGCTGGAGCGTTGGTCAAACCAAATGGCATAACCCGAAACTCGTAAGAACCATATCTCGATAAAAATGCAGTCTTCGAGATGTCCTCCTCCCTGATACGTAACTGATGGTATCCAGATCGCAAATCAATCTTTGAAAAGCAAGAAGCTCCTCTCAACTGGTCGAATAGGTCATCGATTCGAGGTGACGGATACTTATTCCGTATCGTGACCTTGTTTAACTCCCGGTAGTCCACACACAATCTCAGTGAACCATCTCTCTTCTTCACGAACAACACAGGGGCACCCCATGGTGAAGTACTCCTCCGAATAAACCCCTGACCCAACAACTGATCAATCTGATCCCATAACTCCCTCATCTCAGGTGGAGCCATACGGTACGGTGCGCGTGCTATAGGTCTCGTATCAGGCAATAAGTCTATAACAAAGTCTATCTCTCGACTGGGTGGTAGGCCTGGTATCTCCTGAAACACATCGAAATACTCCCTGACAACTGGGATCGAATCTAAAGGAATCACAACCTCCTTAGAGGTATCCTCCTCTAAGTAGTACAAATGAGCGGTCGAACCTCCCTCTGGGCGAGGCATCGCCACTACAAACATTTCTTGCCCCAGAATGGAAAAAAAATGCTCCCACCGAAACAATCAATCATGGCTCTATAATCAGCGAGCCAATCCATACCGATAATCACATCGTGAACATGCATATCTAATACCAACATATCTGCAGGTAATACCAGACTACCAATCTCTACCCCCACTCCCCGGCATATAAAGAAAATAAGTGACCCACTCCCCAAAGGTGAGTCTACACACGTTACTGTACTCTCTGCCATAGCTAACAACCCTAAGGCTTTCGCAAAATGTGTAGCTATAAAACAATGCGTTGCCCCCGTATCAAACAAAACCCGACCCATAGTACCATGGATAGGAAACATACCCTCAATCGCGGGTGGTGCCTGTGGAGTTGCTACCTGGTGGACGTTATAGACACGTCCATACTGTAACTGCCTCTGCTGCACAGGAACTGCTGGAATGGCTGGTAGTGCTGGCACCTGGGCTGGAGCTGGAAGAGCAGGTGGAAAAAGTGGCCTTTGTGGCTCATGTCGAGCACCCTGCTGCTGCTGCGGGGCCCTGCCCTTATCAGGACAATCCTGACGTTTGTGTCCAATCTTACCACAAATGAAACACTTCCCCGGGAAGTTTCCCCCTCGCTGTCCCTACTGCCCTCGGCCCTGGTGGCCGTTACCATTTCTGCCCTGGCCTTGCTGGCCCTGGTGAAACTGCTGATGTTGACCATTTTGACCCTGCTGGCCCTGATGGCCGTTAGACCCTGCTGGCCATTCCGGAATCCTCCCTGTCCGTTCCTGAAACCCCCTGATCGAAACCTCTTATGATCCCCCTACTGGGAACCCTGATCGCTCTGCCTATACTGACCCTGAGCTGACTGTGCCCCGCTGGCACCATTTCCCCCTATCCTGCCCTGATGGCTAGACTCTCCCGATCTCTTGCCCTCAGCCATATGAAAGCGGTGATCCTGGCAGTGTAACAAAGCAGCGTTAACCACATCAGAATAAGTGGCCAACGAAAGGTTCCCTAATAGATGCTGACGGATCCTCCATGTCAACCCGTCGGTGAATTTCTCAATCTTCTTCTTTTCTGTCGGTATCTCATCCGGAACGATATTCAACAGATTCGTGAACTCGGCCTCATACTCGGCCATGGTCTTACCCTCTTATCGAAGGTTCATCAACTTCCTCCTCATTTCCGTGTGGACAGCAGACGGAAAGTACTTGCGGTCGAACCGCATCCAGAACTCCTGAATCGTGAGAGTATCTCTCTCCTCTGCGGTGGTAATAGACTCCCACCACTGTAGTGCAGATCCCACTAGCTTAAAAGTAGTCAGTACCTGCCTCTGAACGTCAGTGCACTCATACATACTCAAGTGCCTCTGTATATCCTTTCTCCACTGACTCGAAACAACAACATCGGAGCTGCCAGCAAACTCCGGTGGATGTGCTTTCTGAAAAGAATCACGTACACGTTCCCAGGAAGACGGGAATGCATATGGCTAAACTGGCGTGGCAACTGGCACCTGAGGTGGTGCCTGCTGAACTACGACTAATGCAGTATTTACCGCTTGGGCTACTATGACTGTAACCTCAGCGGCGTTCATCGTGCCCTGAACTGGTGCGGGCTGTGGTTCAGGCGTTGCATTCCTGGGAATCCGTGGTGCACGTCGTGGAGGCATTCTGAAATAAGAATAAAGTCTATAAGTTCGCAGTTATAAACTTAAAATAGCTGAAGAACGTAGCATATAAAAAGAATACAACAGTCCTAAAATATAGGGCTCTACATCAAAGAAAGCTCAGCGGAAACATAATAAGCCGTTCAGATCCTAACGGACACTAGAATCTGATGCTCTGATACCACCTGTGACACCCCGACTAATTAAATACCGGGTAGCTACTCCTTTATTAAATTAATACAAAATGTCAAGTTGATCCAGTTAATAGCATCACTGTCGAAAACATTTAAATGATTACTAACCACCTAATATTTAAAAAGTAAGTTGCCAAATTTTAAGTTATCTGATTAACATGCAAAAAGAATAATGGAAGTACAACATAAAACCATTCACCATAAAGAAGTAATGAAATAACCAACACTAGTAATAATTCCGGAGGAAAACTCCTCACAACAATCCCACAACTAAAAGTAATAAGACAAGTCTGAATTCTGAATTAAGTACATGCCCGAATTCTGAATAACTGAAATAAATGAAATGCCTCTAAAAGAAATGGGCGACATGCCCTACAACTGATAAATACTAAGTATAGAGTCAAGATAGATGAGGCGTCTATAATCAATGTCCTGTAAATCCCACAAACCGCTACAGCTCGTCACCTGAATGAGGATCCTAGGCATGGTGTCCTTGTGGCTGGGCACCTAAAAATGGTTTTTACAAAAAGATAGATTTGAAAGCAAACGGGTCAGAGCCCGAATGTGGAGAGTATTTTAAAACAGCAAGTGCTTTAATAATAATTAAAACAATGAATGCAAGGTACATGTTAGGACGTGCTCTCACATGAAATACTCACCTCTCGTTTAACTGTGCACTCCTAATGTTCCTTTACCCATTCATGTGTTTTCTCATAATTATCTAATTCCAAAGAGTTTCTAACACTCCTACTCGGTTCACGTTTAATTTCCAACCTTAACAATTAAATAGAGAGTTCTACTTTAATTCTCGAATTCCCAATTATTAACAAAACCATTTATTGATACATGTCCCCTTTTATCTTTTCCTAATATTACAATTACTATACCCACAATTAACATAGCAATTTCCTTTACATTTAACCGTATATTATTCACATCATAAATATACTATACAAGCACCCAAAGGCTAAGCTGCGGTGCACACATACTCTGCTATCCATCCCGGTACATCACGTACATAAGGATTACAAATTCCGAATCTCTCAGGAATTGTAGGAATAAACACCACACACAAAAATGGAGGCGAACATAATTCAACATATCCATGGTCACGTACATACCTACGCTCCATAGTCAGCTGGCTTATTAACTCACAAATAAGTCGTTCTCTTGAACTATGTCCTCGAGGTACCAATCTAAATCCGGGCAACACAAGGATAAGAAGGCCCTAAGCGAACGTAACCTCCCGTGATAGCAAGTATGGTAGGTATGTCATACATATAGAAATCATATACTAAGCATCACACATCTTAGATAATTCAATATTAATAAAGGTATACTTTACATCTTTATACCATTATTCCAAATTTGTATATTTTACGTCTCCCGATAATATTAAAGTTAAATTGTCGACACGTCTCACGTCGTAGTTTCTTATACTTAAAACCTATGTAAAATAGATTATTAAGATCCTATTATTCCCACATATAGCATCTTTAATTCTAAGGTCCTTACTTCTTCCCCAAACCTCATTTCATCAAAGTATTCAAATTTACACTATTAACCCAAATATTTACTCACTTATCGAATTTCATTAGTTTTAGAATAATTCCTCAAATTGAATTCTAATTAAGGTCCAAATCTCATAACCAAGCCTACTGGTCTTCCTTAAGGTTAAGGGTATTCATATGGCCTCCATCAATATTAATAAAGGGTTAACATCATTAAAATTTAAAAAGGGAAAAACTTTACTCATTCTGGGAAGGTCGATCGATCGACCTTTTTCCTTCGATCGATCTATGGTGGTTGATCGATCGACTGATGAATGTCGATCGATCGATTGCACCAGGTATGGTTACGGACTGCTTCGTTTTGCAGTTTTCAAATCAACCCAAAACATACTATTAATGCATGAATCTCTAATATAACGTTATAGCATCATCATATAACCATCCTACAACATTAATAACGTTCTAAAACCAATAATTCATCATTCAAGGGCTTTGTATGGATCAAATCTTCATCAAGAATTCCAGATTACTATTTCTTTCAAGAACATTAATAAACTTCTTCCAAAATCCGTTTTTAAATCATCAAGGGTCATAATTCTGAGTTCATAATTCATCCAGTTTGTTACTACATGCAGTCCCTAACATAATTCATAGTTTTAAACTTCCAATTCATGGGTCTAAATCATCTTCCAAGATAAATTCGATAATTCCTAAACATGGAAGAGCATAGCTTTGAATCAATTGTAATTAAACCACTTGCCTTAATCTTTCTCTCAATTTGATGTTGAGTCTTGAAGGCTAAGTTGTTCTGCAGAATTCTCTTCTCTCTCTCCCTCTCTACAAGTTTCTCTAAGGAAGATGACAATGGAGGTGTGGTTGGTTTTTGGTAAGTTGGGATTATAACTTAACTTCTCCCGTAGCCCATTAAGTCCCTTAGTGTAAGTAGTGGGTTTAGTGGATAAAGAAAGAGTCAGATTTTTATCTCTTATTTTCGTGGGTTTTAATTCCCAGATTTTTTGAAATTACCAAAATGCCCCTATAAGTTACCGGTATGGCCCAATAATGCCCCGGAACCCAAGCTTAACCCCCGACTAGTGTTTTCTGACTATTTCGACCCTTCCGGACGCGTTGGCGCACTCAAAATGACCATACGGGTGATAAAAATAAAATTCACTTTTTAATTCAAATAATTATATTCCTAACGCGACTGTCACGCGCGTCCCAACAAAATTTCCCAAATTACCGTATTTCAATCTCGCGACAATTTCTATATTTCCAGTATTCATATATTGCCAAGTATACACTTTATAATCAAATACTAACTCACATCTCGTTAATATTTTTATTCTGATTAATTTCCAATTAATACACATTTAATTCAATTAATCCCCAAAAATAAATATCATAAAAATACGGGGTATTACATTTTATTAGTTGAGTCTTTTATTAAATAGCTTTTAATTTAATTTTTATATTTTTTATTGTAAATATTTTTTTTATATTTTTTTAGTAAGAGTTGAAATTAACACACACATATTCTATAGTCAACCACACAGACAATATCCACTCACCCTCACCTTACCCAATCCTACACACTCACATACCAAATTACCCTCACCTACTATTCACCATCATCTTCCCCATCTCCTGCTCTCTCTCCCCAACCTCCATTAAAACCACTCAACTCAACCAAATACCCACCTTACCACCCTTAAACCATCTCCATATCTGATGCCTTACCTCCTTAACCCAACCAGACCCAGATTCCGACGAGATTCAAAGCCAAGTTCAGTCATCCAAACCGAAACCCGCTCCCATAGGCGAAACCGACGGCGACTCCATAACTGTCGGTGAACCCGTCATTGACCGCACCATAACCATCTGAACCGACCCCCATAGTTGTGACCCACCTGAATTGTTCAACCAAGGCACCATCAAAACCACGATCCAAGCTCGGTGCTCTTACCCCATAACCACCAACAATCCATACCCCACACCCGACCTCTAAACCAAGCTGAAAACCTGATTACTCAACCCAATCAACTCGGGTTCCTCAAAACTCCATACCCGATTCCATAAACCCATTACACATGAACGAGCCTTAACACCAGAACCCATACCCGAGTTATAGTCAAAAACCCATTTCTCATCCACAAACCAAAATCGTGCCTGCTAACAGAATAAAGACAAACACCCAAAGACAAAACAAAACCCACGTGACTCAAATTTAAAATATTTTCAAATGTCCCTTTGACTTAGCCAAAGAATAAATCTCACCAAATGTTCAACCCAACCATCATGGCTTATAAAAGAAGGTTGGCAACTCATTTTTGGGGCATACGGAGAAAGGGCACGGTAGATAGAGAGAAAAACTGTATATTTTATACGGTGTAGGAATAAAAAAAATTCAGAGAAATACAAAAAAAATTAGTGTGATCTTAGAATAAAATTTTAGGTTTTGATTTTATTTTTATTTGTGTAGTGTTGGATTTGCGTAGACATAGAGACACACTTTCATGAACACGATTCAAGAAATCAATTCGAAAGGAGACTTTTGCTTAATGTATATCTTGCTTTACTATTTAATTTTTTATTCCATATTTGTAACTGTGATTGATTATTTAATTAGGCATGGCTAGTTACCATGTTCAAGGGGTGGGATGCACTGCGTAGGATATTAAATTAATTGATTAATTTCATTAATGCTATATTTCTGGGTTGATTAATTTAGAACTGTCACAAATTAATTTATGTAATGAGAGTTAGTAAATTAATTTTACAAACTTATGTTTGATTTTGGGAATCGAACTAGAGATAGGTTTTTCTAAAATTAAATATTAATTTGGTGCTGACAATTGAGGATTCATACAATTTTTATTAAATTGATTATAACGGGTAATTTTTTTCAAAATAGTATAATTCTTAATTTTATCATCATGTGACATTTTTAAATTAGTTTTCTGAATTTTTTTTATTAAATTTATAATTGTAACGAGAGTTAGATTATCAATTTACTATTATCTCAAAATATTTCAAATTAATGAATTGAGAAATTAAAATAATTGATAATGCGTGTAATCCTATCTCTTGAATTTCTCACATATTTCACACTTTTGGTAGCACATTATTTTTCGTTATTTAGTCATTTCATAATTTTAGCATTTCTTAGTTATTTTTCCATTGAAATTGTTATAAAAAATATAATAAAAAAATAAAACAATATATTTTAATAAAACAAATTGAAATTGCAAGCATTCACATTAATTGTTTCATCTTGAAAGTTGGATTGATACTCGTACTTATCGCAATACTAGTTATTTAGCAAGTTTTGTAGGTAATTCATGAGAATTTTGAGATTGGCTTTTGAAGACAACGACCACACGTAAAAAGTCACTTGTCATCTCTCTGCCTTAGTTAGTACTGAACCTCCTTTGATGGAGCTAGGGGTGGTCCCCTGCAATTGGATACGCCACCTCCCTAGTAGTCGGAGCTATCAAGTTCACAGTAGGATCATCAAGGATCCTACTCATAATGTCTTGGCTGAAGGCCAAGAGGTTTTGTTGCATTTTCTTCTGAGTGGCCATAAGGGACCTCAACGCTACCTCCACGTCTGCCATTTCTGTCTCTGGAGGCGATTGGATGGAGCTGGCCCCGACATTGCAAGGAGGATTTGTGGACATTTTCGATCAGAATTAACCAAACAGCAAAGAAAGTAGAGATGAGGAAATAAACTCATATATAAGATGAATAAGCAAAGCTCAAGAAACATCCAACTCAAGCTCTTTCAATGGTGATTCATCTCCAATAATGGTGGGTCTAGATCACCGCCAGAGATAAGGACGATAGCATTAAATCTATGATGAAGACGAAAATAAAGTCTTTTCCCATAGATGACGCCAAAATGATGATCTAAAATATAATCCAAAGATAGATTCATTTTCATTTCTAGATTTTCATAACAACTATGAGATGAGATAGTAAATTATAAGTAAAATAACAAGTGATGTAAAAAACTAGATCGTATCTAATTATTTAATCACAGATAAAATTAAATGAGACAAAGAAATTTTAAAGTGGTTCAACCTTATAAGAATGGCCTACGTCCACTGTTTCTGTTATTGTTGACTTGTTTGGGAATTCTCGATTACAGGTTTTGTCAAGAAATTCCGGGGGTGTCCCCTCCAATGAGGATGATACAATGTATTTATAACCCTTAGGCTGTACATGTGAAAGAGTAATACACAGTTGTCCCTTAGGCGTGTACATCTGTATGTATTTAATGCCCAGTCTATCTGTTGGCTTTCCTGCTATTAATTCTTTGAACGAGGTGCAGCTCGGACCGCCTGAGTATCTCGGTGCAGTGGAGTTCCTCGGAGTAGTGGAGTTCCTCGGAGTACACTGTTGCTCGGAGCGTCTGAGTTAATCGAGGAAACAGAGTTCCTTGTCGTTAAATTGATTGCAGAAATGTCTGTAGGTGCCACATAAACTGACACGTGTCTTCTTGTGATTAATCCACGTCAACAGGTTAAATTTGGCATCAACAGAAGCCCTCAATGTTTCATAGTTCGAAATTTGAGGAGTGTGGAACATTCTTTCTTGGAATATGGTGGTTTTAAATGATCCTCCTGATTTTTAGGAGTGTTCCCTTTGTATTTATTTTTCCTTCCAAATTAGCAGAATCAGACTTTTTAAATTTTTATTACCGCCTCGATCTTCGCGCACCTTTTGTCCTTTTAGCCGTCGGTAGCTTAATCATTTATTTTTGTAATCATTAACTTTACCGTTTCCCAAGGTAAGGTATTTAAGCATCGTAGACAATCCCATCGTCTTCTACTTTTTCAAATTTCTATCTTTGAGTTTTCCATTGTCTTTCTCTCTTGTGCGTTCATCCTTTCCATCGTTCGTTGTCAACAGATCCACTCTTTTTCTGTAATATCTTCTTCCTTCTTCTTCATTTCCTTTATTCATCATGGTTTACCTTGTTGAATCTCTCGATAAATTTCGCTCTAATTTTACTATCCCTTAATGGGTTGTTCTGGAGGAACTTTCTGAACCTTCAGATTATTTCCGTTTGGCTGAGGGACATTGGTTCCCCAGTCTTTTTGTTGCTGAGTGTGGATTTTCCTTTCCGCTAAATCCTTTATGTCTGGAATTCTGTCAATATTTTGACGTTGTTCCTGCAAGAATAGCCCCAATACATGGAGAATAGTTAATGGGATTCATAGACTAAATCAAATTCATGGAACTCGCATAGGAATTCCAGAAATCATGTTTTGTTATAGATGGGCTGTTGGGGATAATACTTTTTATTTAAAAACTGGATTTTTAAATAGGGCTTTAGTGGTCAATCTCTCGAATGCCAATAGGGACTACCTTGAGCACGGGGTTGTTATAAAAAATTGGCAACATGCTCCTTTATCTGGAGATGAAGTGTATCAGGGTCCCAGATGCCCTCCCTATGGCAATGGGATATGTTATTTTTATTTCATTTTATTTATTTTGAAATTATGCTTCCTTTGTGTTTGATAAAATGTTACACTGATATTTCAATGTTTATTTATTTGCAGTTGACAGTAAAAGAAAATCTCCAAAAGAGACAGAAGTTAACATAAGGCATTTAAAACTTATCTGGAGTTTGCAGCAGACTGTTGCCGACGAGCATATTAGGTCTGCCTCGTATTTGCTGCAGTATAAGAGCTACACATCTTCTTTTACTGCTCGTCCGGTGATAAGTGAAGCAGAACTAGTACCAGCTTCTACCAGTTCTTCGCCTGAGTCACACATTCCTTTAAGCGAAAGTATGAAGAAAAGAAGACCTCCTACTCTCTTTGAGAAACCTGTCTCTGGTGATGGAGAGGCAAAAAAAAGTAAACATGATGTCCTAGTGGCCCCGAGCAAGACTGATGCTCCAAAAGAAGTTATTGTCATATCACCAACCAAGAGTTCCTCCTTGGTTGAAACTATTCCTGTTCCCCTGAGGAAGCCGAAGAAGAGCTCCTCGATCAATTTGGCTGAAACCATCTCTCAGCCCCCAACTACTGGAACTGGTGTTCCTACTTTTGTTCCCCTGAGATCTTCCATGAGCTCGATGAAGACTTGGATCATTCCCGAGATCCAAGATATTGAAAAAAACCTTTCTCGGGACATGGTCACCTCATTGGCTGCTCGCCATATTGCCTCTGTAAGTTTTATTGTTTTGAACTTCCATCTTTCCCTTGATATTTCTATCTTTGTACTAACTTGTCATTATCTTCTTTTTCCAGTTGGTGACCTGTTTTAATACCATTTTGAAGAAAGACGAAGCTATCAAAGCTTTAAGCTCCTCGTCTGGTGTAGAGGAAGCTTTGGTGGGCCTGACCCAGTCCCTGAAGGAATCTCGTCAGAAATATGACGATGATAAGATTACTTGGGAGAAGAAGCTCACTTCGATCGAGGAGGAGAAAACTCAGGTTGTTGAAGTCTCCAAAGGGTTGGAGAAGAAAATAAAGTACTTAGAGGAGAAAAATAAAGAGCTCGACGAGAAGCTCAAAAATGATGGAGAGCTTGAGAATAAGCTCAAGGTTGCTGAGGAAGAATTAATCTAGCTTCGCGAAGTAAGTCGCCAGAAGGAGGAGACTGAGAATAAGTTGAAGTCTGCCAAGGATCTTCTATCCGAGAAGCTCTCCTCGCTCAAGGTTGCTGAGGAAGAATTAATCCAACTTCGCGAAGTAAGTCACCAGAAGGAGGAGACTGAGAATAAGTTGAAGGCTGCCGAGGATCTTCTATCCGAGAAGCTCTCATCGGAGAAAGCGAAAAGAAAGCTGGCTGTGAAGAAGTCTTTCAGCGCTGGCTGGGACAAGGGATGGAATAAAGGCTTGACTGCCATGATGTCGCAGGTGGAGTATGGTAGCCATAAATATTTTAGGGATGGTTGGGTCGCTGCGCTGCAGGAAATGAAAGTCGATGAAAGTTCCGACTTATTTCAGCGACACATCCCAGGCCCCCCTCCAACTCCCGAAGAAGAATAAGAGGACAAAGCTGCCTCTGAGGAATCTTCAATGGTGGTGGGGGATCAAGCTCCTACTCCTCCAGTTATCCAATCTGCCAGTGAGCAACTTCAACTTCTGCCTACCTCATCCGAGCAACTTCCTGCACTCCCCGAGCAACCATCTATTCCCCCCGAGCAACCTACCTCCTCGTCCCAGGCTCCCGAGAAAATTTTGGGAGACAAGGAAAAGGTGTAGAGTTGTTCGAATTTTTCTCTATGTTTACTTTTCTTTATCAAATGTAACTCTGACTTTGTACTTCTTCATTATGATGTAATAAAACTTGAACTTTTGATTCTCTCCTTCATACTCTGTTTGCATTTTTATTGATCCTTGCTTTCTCTTCCTTTATTAGTTTATGTCCAGAATGGAGTTATTGTCTGCTCATGATACAAAGCTATTGAGGCAATGTAATGAGAACTTTAAGGCTGATCACACAGATCTGAATGCAGCACAAATTATCGACATCCTCGGCCAAGATGCTTCAGAGAAAGCGATTGAAGCATACCAATACTTGAAGTGCCTGATTGATCGTGCAGTGGCCAATAATGTAGCTTATTATGAAATGATTGAAGATTTACAAGTCACTCTTGATGAACTTCAACAGCAATACAAAGAATCTACAACCCTTTTTCATGAGGGATATGAGAAGAAATATCAACAACTTAGTGCTGACAAGGGCTATGAGAAGATGTTCGATGCTTACGAAGTGAAAGAAAGAACTATGAAAACTGAGGTCGAGGAGCACAGGCAAATAGCTGAGCTATTAGAGCAAGAAAATCATAACCTACAAAGGGAAGTAGCTCAATTGAAGTCTGCTGCATCTTCATCAAGTGCTTTGGTCCCTGTAAACGACGAAGGATTCTCTTTTCTGGAAGTTGAAAATGTCAACTTGAGAGATGAGCTAGAAACCCTGAAGAGGATTGGGCCTTCTACCTCTGCTCGGGGATGAGCAAGAGGTACTCGGGGATGAGCAAGAGCTGCTCGGATTACTGTCGAGGAGCATAGAACTCAATCTGCTCTGGAGAATCAAGCCTTCCAACTAATGGCAAAGAACCAGGCCTTGGCTGAGATGTCTAAGACAATTCAGAGTCTGGACGAGCAGCTAACTGCACAGAAATCTGCCTTGGAGAACAAGGAAATTTTTGCAAAAAGTCTTCATGAGCAATTGGAAAGATTAACCTATCAATTCCACAAGCAGCCCCGAGAATTCTGGATGGCTGGCTATAATGAGGCTCTCTATCCTTTGGATGATCGTATCGAGAATGCAAATAATGAGGGTTATAAACAGGGGTGGTTGAATGCCTTAGGGGTACTGCAGTTGGAGCAGGGTCACTACCTGTGGGATTACCATAATCCTGGGCTGCTCGACCTACTAGTGCCACCATTCAAGCTTGATATGAGCTGGATCCCTACTCGGGCCATCCCTCATTGTTTGATTTCTAAATACCTCGGTGATTACAATATCCATTCTAATGCCGAGATAGCTCATCCCGAGCACCTGCTAGATAGACCATTCGTTATTAACATTAGAATGCTAAAAGACCTTAACTTCATAAACTCCCCTTATGATTTGGATGATCCTCCTACTGGCGAGGAACCTGTTTCAAAAGTAGAGGGGAAGAAACCAATAGAGTAGGAATCTCGAGGTAATAATTAGTATACATTTCATTCTCAATGTATTTTATTTTTTGGACTTAATGAAAAACTTTTATTTTGTTTGCAAAATGTTGATTGACATTATCTTGTAGTTGTAAAACATTTTACATTTGTGTATGTATATCTGTTAAAAAGATAACAATATTATGTATCTGGTCGACCAACTGTAGTTGATTAAAACTTATTGTCGACTAGCTTGAATTTATGGTAATCATTTGACTGACCAAAATTAATGATGTTTTGCTTCTCGACCAATTTGGCAGGAATTTTAAAAAATCACAAGTAACAAAAAATTTAACTTGATCTTTTTCTCATATACTCATAAAATGTCTCCGACCAACGATGATCAACATCTTTTAATTCTCGACCAACCTAAATTGGTGAACTTTTCTCTTCCCGACCAACTTTGGTACTTCTGGAAAATATTTTTTCTTCCTAACCAACCGAAGTTGGCATTTTTAGGAGTATTTTGTTTCCTAACCAACCTAAGTTGGCATTTTTAGGAATATTTTTGCTGCCTAACCAAACCGAGTTGGCATTTTTAGGAATATTGTTCTTCCTAACCAACCTAAGTTGGCATTTTTAGGAATATTTTTGCTTCCTAACCAAACCGAGTTGGCATTTTTAGGAATATTGTGTTTCCTAACCAACCGAGTTGGCATTTTTAGGAATATTGTTCTTCCTAACCAAACCGAGTTGGCAATTTTAGGAATATTTTGTTTCCTAACCAACCGAAGTTGGCATTTTTAGGAATATTTTATTTCCTAACCAACCGAAGTTGGCATTTTTAGGAATATTTTGTTTCCTAACCAACCGAAGTTGGCATTTTTAGGAATATTTTGTTTCCTAACAGACCGAAGTTGGCATTTTTAAGAATATTTTGTTTCCTAACCAACCGAAGTTGGCATTTTTAGGAATATTTTTGCCGAGTAGTCTGAGCCGAGTAGTGTGTAGCACTAGTATTCCCCAAAAATTTTTCAATAAAAGGAGAGAATCTGGCAGAATATCTTCATTTTATTCATACTGATGGAACTGCGTTACATGAGAGTTTACATCACTGATAATACTTGCGCAGGTGTTCTGGATTCCATGCATTCTTAAACTCCTCCCCCTCTAAAGTTGCTATTCGATAAGTTCTTAGTCGAACAACTTCTGTAACTCGGTATGGTCCATGCCAGTTTGCCTCCAGTTTGTTGTGCTTTTGAATCACTTTTTTTAGCACATAGTCTCCTTCCTTCAGGTCGCACTTCTTCACCCTCTTATTGTAGAACAAAGCTGTTCGTATTTGGTAAGCAATATTCCTGATGGCTGCTTCTTCTCTAACTTCCTTAAGCATGTCTAAATTCAATATTATCATTAAGTCGCTGACAGGGGAATTGAAATTTAGTACCCTGTGCGTTGGGAGACCTAACTCGACAGGTATAACAGCTTCACTACCAAATGCCAACATATATGGTGATTCTCCAGTTGTTGCTCGGGGAGTAGTGCGATAAGCCCACAGTACTGACTGTAACTCCTTGATCCAATTTTCTTTCGTGTCACTTAGTCTTTTCTTCAAGCCATTTAGCAGTGTCCTATTCGTCACTTCAGTCTGTCCATTGCTTTGGGGATGACCTGATGTTGAGTGGAGCTTCAAAATATTGGACTGATGGCAGTAGGCAGCGAATTCCTCATTATCAAATTGCGTTCTATGTTCGGTGATGAATGCATGGGGAAGACCATATGTACAAATGATATTTTTCCAGACAAATTGATATACCTTCTCGTATGTCATGTCGACAAGAGGCTTGGCTTCTACCCACTTAGTAAAATAATCCACTGCGATGACGAGATATTTGAACCTTCCTCTAGTCGTTGGAAGTGGTCCGACCAAGTCAATTACCCACATGGAAAATGGCCAAGGGGAAGTGATAGGCATCAACAATGCTTGTGGAGTTCTTTAGATGGAGGAAAAGCGCTGGCACTTGTCACAATTTCTTGGCATAGGCTATATAATCAGCTCTCATCGTTGGCCAATAGTATCCCTGCGTCATCACCCTTTGCAAAAGCCTCCGACCTACTACATGGGCTCCATAGGACCCTTCATGGATCTCTTAAATCAATTATTTCACCTCGGAGGGATGTACACATCTTTGTAAACCTGCCATAATTCCTCGTCTGTACAGAATACCATTAGTCAGTATATAACGAGCAGCTTTAAACTTTAATTTCTTGGCTGCGATTTTGTCGGTTGGTAATTCCCCTTTCTCAATATATGCCCTGATGGGATCCATCCAAGATGGTCCTAAATCAAGGGTAATAAAATTTATCATTAGATCTTCATCTATGCTTCGACTAGCCAACACTTTAATTGGGATTGTTCTTCGCAGCTCGGTACGAGTAGCTGATGCTAATCGAGCTAGGGCTTCTGCTCTCGCATTCTCCATTCTTGGTATTCTTACCAGCTGAACAACAATAAATTATGATACCAACTCCATCACTTTTGCATGATACTTGATCATTAATTCTCCTTTGGCTGCATATGTTCCCAAAATTTGGTTTACTATCAATTGAGAATCACTGAAGAAAATAACCTGCCGTGCCTCCATAGTTTTTGCCAAATTAAGACCTGCAATCATGGCCTCATACTCAGCCTCATTATTGGAAGCTTTGAATTGGAATGTCGACCTCGTCGGGGCTGTTCAAAATGATCCCTGCCCCACAGCCTGTAGTGCAAGATGAGCCATCTACATATAGCCTCCATATAGGCAACTCATCTTCTAATTTCTGATCTGACAGAATTCCTCGGTGGAATACTTGTTGCCTCCTTTCACCCTCCCCTGATATTTCTTGCTCTTTGTTGATCATCTTTTCGTTCCCTTTTACTAACCTAAGTTGGTCTGGGCTCGAATTTGATGATCTTGTAACATCCATGTGCCCTTTTACCAACCTAAATTGGCCTGGGCAAGTGTTTGTTGATCTTGTAACATCCACAGGTTGCTCGGTGAGCAGATTTTGCTCCTCGGGGGTATCAAGATAGGTGAACTCTGCTATAAAATCTGCTACTGCTTGCCCTTTAAGCGATGATCTGGGTTCGTAAATTATATCATATTCGCCAAGCTCTATTGCCCAATATATCAATCTCCCTGATTTTTCTGGTTTATGAAGGGCTTGCCTCAATGGCATATCAGTGTACATGACTATAGTATGAGCCTGGAATTATGGCCTCATTCTCCTGCTCGCCTCAATTAGCGCCAGTGCTAACTTTTCCAATTTTGGATATCTGATCTCTGCTCCTCGGAAGGCCTTACTCGTATAATAAATTGATTTTTGCACTCCATTCTCCACTCTGATCAACGCTGAGCTAACTGCATTCTCCGATACTGCTAGATACAAGTATAATTTTTCTCCCATCACTGGCCTAGACAACAATGGAGGTGCTCCCAAATACTTCTTCTGGTCTTGAAAAGCCTTCTCGCATTCGTCATTCCACTCAAAAGTCTTTCGGAGCGTTTTGAAGAATGGGAGACATCTATCAGTTTCTCGCGATACAAATCTATTGAGTGCTGCTACTCGTCCTGTAAGACTTTGCACTTTTTTCTTCATCAATGGAGATCGTAGCCCTAATAGAGCTTTGATCTTTTCAGGGTTTGCCTCTATGCCTCGTTGATTGACAATGTACTCGAGAAACATGCCTTCTCGTACTCCAAATATGCACTTCGTCGGGTTCAGCTTCATTTGATATTTATCCAGTTGATCAAAGGTCTGGCCTAAGTCAACTATATGGTCGGTAGCTTTCTTGCTCTTTGTCAGCATATCGTCAACATAGACTTCCATATTGCAACTGATTTGTTCGGCAAAGACCTTGTTCATCAGTCGTTGATATGTCGCACCTGCATTTTTCAAACCAAAAGACATAACATTATAACAATAAGTTCCCCTAGGGGTAATAAAATAAGTACTCTCCCTGTCTTCAGGTTTCATTTTAATTTGGTTGTAACCAGAATAAGCATCCATAAAGCTCAGCAGCTCGTGTCCCGAGGTAGCATCTACCATTTGATCAATTCGGGGCAATGGAAAGTGATCCTTTGGGCATGCTTTGTTGAGGTCGGTGAAGTCTACACACATCCTCCATTTGTTATTTTTCTTCTTTACCATCACCACATTGGCTAACCAGTCTGGATATTTAACATCTTCGATGAAGCAAGCTTTCTGGAGCTTCTCGACCTCCTCTTGTATAGCTTGATTCTTTTCGGTATCGAATACTCTTCTTCTCTGCTTCACTGGTTTGATCTCCTTATTCATGTTGAGTTCATGACATAGGAAATTTTGGTTTATTCCGGGAATATCCTCATGACTCCATGCAAAAGTTTTCTTTCTTCTTTGTAGGAAAGTTATCAATTCTTGTTTTAGTGAGGCATCCAACGACGAACCTATTTGAGTTGTTCGTTCAGGGTGCTCGTCGTCCAGAATGATGTTTTCTGTATCTTCCACCACCTGACCCTTCACGAGTTGCGATTCATCTCTAGGATCCAGTGTTTCAATTTCTGTACCTTCATCCACTTGATAGGTAGTAGTCTTTTTCCTTGATTCCTCCAGCTCCTCTTACTCGGCGGATGAATAATAGCATTCCCGAGCTACTTTTTGATCACCTTTCACAACTCCTACTCCAAAATTTGTTGGGAACTTTAGGCATTGATGTACTGTAGATGGGACTGCTTCGAACTTCTTCAATTCGACCCTTCCCATGATGATGTTGTAGGCTGATTGAACATTCTTATCCATCACGAAGAAGCATATTCTTTCTGTTCGACAAGCAGGCCATGTACCAATGAATATATCCAACTTGATCGTCCCAAGTGGAAAAACTAATACGCCAGCAAAACCGATGAGGGGTCTATGATAAGGCTCCAGTTGAGATAACTTTAGGTTTAAACTGTCGAAGCATGAATAAAACATGATGTCTGCCTAGCTACCATTATTTACCAGTACTCTTAAAATCCTCACTTCTTTCATCTTCATTTTGATTACCAACGGGTCATCATGAGGATATAGGACACCTGCGAGGTCGTTCTTTGAGAAACTAATGACTAATTTCTCTTTGTATATCTTTCTTGGGCGATCCTCCTCAGCTAAATTTATTCGATGAATATACGAGCAGGCTTGAGCCTCACATAGGTAAGCTTTTCTTTCTGTAGTAAGATTTCCTCCTCCCGCATCTCCACCTGTAATAACATTACAATTAATTGACCCAAAACGTATTGAAAATACCTCACGTTCTGGCTGCCTTAGTCTTTTGGGAAGATTGGGGTCATCTTCTAGATCATCTTTATGGTCTCTTTTCTTGTTCTCCTCTGCTCGATGAGGAGATCTAGACCTCTCTCTTGCTCAGTCGTCATTTCTTCTTTCATTTCTACGATCAACATACTTTGTCAATTTTCCTCGTCTGATGAGTGCTTCGATCTCATTCTGAATAACTATGCAATTTTTGGTCATGTGGCCATGATCTTTGTGAATATTTTTCCTTATTTCTCCTGTCAGGGTCTGCCTTCATTTTCTTTGGCCAGTTTAACTCCTCGTTATTCTTAATTTCTTCCAGGACGTGGTTGATACCTATCTTCAAAGGAGTATAATTATCAAATTTTTTCAACACCTCCAATGTCGACCTATTTTTGGATTGTTTGTCACCACCATTGTTCTTATTCTCTTTCTTCTTGGCTTTATCAACCTCCACCTTGGTTTCTTTATCCATATTCTTCTTCGCAGCCATAGCCACCTCGGTATTCATGATTTTGGATGCTTTTGCCATTAGTTCTGACATGGTTGTGGGTGGATCTTTAGTCAAAGTGTAATACAACTTGTTGGGCAATAACCCACTCATCAAGGCGGTGATTGCTGTCTTTTCCTCATAATCTATGACTTCGAGTTTCTCGTTATTAAAACGAGTTATGTAATCTCTGGTGCTTTCACCAGCCTTTTGTCTAACACTTAACAAATGCGCTACTCATTTTACTGGCTTTGCCCCAAAACATAAATTCCCAATGAATAACTCGGCCAGATGAAAGAAAGTTGAGATCTTACCCCGAGGAAGATCATTGTACCATATCTGAGCAGATCCAGTAAGAGTTCCTGAGAATGCTCTGCATCTCATCTCGTCTGGAACAGCATAGATGTCGGCTGCATCTTGATATTTCTCTATATGAAGAACAGGATCGGTCTTTCCATCATATTTGAGGGTCACAACAGGTGCTTTTAACTTTGACGGTGTGGAAAAATCCACAATGGCCTGGACAAAGGGTGTTCCTTGAACAAAAGTTCGTTGTAAAGGGTTTTTGGCCTTATCCATTTCTCCCAATCTATCTCCAAGTCTCTGAATATAACCTTTCCACGCATCATTTCCTTCCTCGAGCCTGTTGGTTCGAGCAACTGATCGTGTTGATGTGGCTTCCTGAGATCTATCTTGACGAGCAGCTGGTCGCGATTGGGCAGATCCTTCCCTTAAATCTCTTGGTCTTCTAAAACTCTTTGATGCAACCCTAGGAGGACTTTTGTTCCTCCTAGGGCCCAATCGATCAAAAGGAGATGCCCTACTTAACCTTTCCAGCGCACTGGTCCTTTCTGGGGAGAGAGTGACTTTTTGTTCAGTATCTGTGGCTCGCACCGACGAAGTTCTTATTGGTTGGTAGAAAAAATCATCAGATTCATCAGTACGATATGATTCATTATGCCTAGTATGCGAAGAAAGTAAATGGGTATGTCTTTGAACACTTCGCTGTCCTGAATGGGCTGGTGCACCACCGTGAAGGGTCTGTATGAGCTGTCACATAGTTTCTTGCATGGCTGTCTGGCCTTGGGCCAGATTTGTCATTATTCCAGCCAGATCTGGAACATTTGGCGATGTAGATGGATTTTAAGGGTTTCCAGCGTTTCGATTGCTGGGTTCTGGATTATCAGCCCATTCTGATGGATTATTTTTGATAAAAAATGAAATTACCAGTTGTTTCCCACAGACGACGCCAATCTATTGATGTAAAAAACTAGATCATATCTAATTATTTAATCACAGATAAAATTAAATGAGACAAAGAAATTTTAAAGTGGTTCAACCTTATAAGAATGGCCTACGTCCACTATTTCTGTTATTGCTGACTTGTTTGGGAATTCTCGATTACAGGTTTTGTCAAGAAATTCCGGGGGTGTCCCCTCCAATGAGGATGATACAACATATTTATAGCCCTTAGGCTGTACATGTGAAAGGGTAATACACAATTGTCCCTTAGGCGTGTACATCTGTATGTATTTAATGCGCAGTCTATCTGTTGGCTTTCCTGCTATTAATTCTTTGTACGAGGTGCAACTCAGACTGCCTGAGTATCTCGGTGCAATGGAGTTCCTCGGAGTAGTGGAGTTCCTCGGAGTACACCTGTTGCTCGGAGCGTCTGAGTTAATCGGGGAAACAGAGTTTCTCGTCCTTAAATTGATTGCAGAAATGTCTATAGGTGCCACATAAACTGACACGTGTCTTCTTGTGATTAATCCACGTCAGCAGGTTAAATTTGGTATCAACAGCAACCCTGTCAAAAAAGCATATTCACTTCTTCATAGTGAATCATGATCTCGTACATTGCTCACATTATAATATATTTTCATATTTTTTTATCCTCCTTCATTTCTTCAATTTCGTCAGACATTCATACCCATTTTCTCATAGTGGATTATGATATGATGGATTGCATATAGCGTATCCCTTTCCCTTTATTTTGTTTTTAGCATCCCCATCAGACATGCATATTCCATTCTTTGTGATGGATCTTAATCTGTTGTGCTGCTCACATTTTGTCTAACTTTTAGATTATTTTATTTCCTTTTATTTATATTCCTCAAAATAACCTAGCCCCTGCCTTTTCGTGATCTAGGTATGATGATTTCTTTTCTCACATATTTCTCTCCGAATATATTATAAAAAAATCGTAGTTTGGGGGGAAAAGAGAATATTATCATAGGCCATGAAATACCGAAAGGGCATAACGGAAGCCTAACACCTTCCCTTTTCATAACTTTGTCCCCTAACCCATGATCTATTTGGTTTTCACATGCATCAATTTGTATTCGATGTCCTTCATGTGGGACAGCTACATGTTTTGAGAAAAATAGGTTGACGACTCCATTTTTTATATTTTCGCCGCTGACGATGGGCAATTTATGTCATTGGGAACCTGTGAATATCGCACGAGTGATGGAAAGAGGAGTTTCTTCCTTAATCTCGGCACACCAATCTTTTTTCTTTTTGGGGCGAATGCATTGAATTCCAGATGGAAACACCCCATTTCCCTAGTATGATAGTTAAGTTTATAGATAAAATAAATAGTTTGAGTCGTGTGGTACTCATTGACCTTAGATATATATAGGGACTACATCGACTGTATATAATTCTAAGATTTTAACTGATCATCCTCAACCATCCTTATCCCCTTAAAGTGAGAAGATTTATATGATCAATAGATATGTGTATCTTCATTGAGTGTGGACTGATAATCCACCATAATTCCCCCAAACATTTATTGCTGCTTATTTTAGCAGAAGTTTTTGAGCATCCATCAAATTAGATCATTATCGTGGTTGCTGATAATAATTTTTCACCCATAGGTACAATTGTTTGAAGATTTAATTGACACTTATGTTGAAATTTCAAATTCCTTCATTTTTCCCGTTAATCTTTCGAGGGAATAATATTGAAGTAATTTACCGTAGTGTTTTTAGGGTAGGTTAACAAATTTGTAGGAACTAACCTAAAGTGAGGTTACATGCACATGCTTCATTTGGTGGCGTATTAATGAAAACTTTTTCCTCGAGACTTATTTCGTCCCATTAATGTTTCCTATACCGTCAGTTCAGTTCTTTACCCTTAATTTCCAACTTCAAGCGCACAAGAAGACAATATGTACATGTTGCTGAAGCAAGCATCACTTTCTCTTATAACTAGTTATTTCTTGAGTTTTGTCAATTTTTCATATAGTTCAGGCTCAGTGTTGTCCTAATACCTAAAAAACTGCTAATGGTGTTCATAGAATCAACAAATCACATTAGACCAAGCATATGCCCCTAAAATTCGTTATTATTACACGTGGTTAAAATTCAATGATGGAATTTACTATTTAGAGGTAATGAGGGCTTAAATAGTCCTTGTAGTTAATTTACTGGACTCCCATAAGGACTATTTGTCACATGAGTTTATTGTTGCTGTTGTCAAAAAATGAACCTACTAAAGTATACCATGAAATTAAATCTTTACAGAACAATAAAATGTATATAATTGAGTACAAGAGAGATAAATAAGAGAAAAACAAGATTTAGAGTGGCTCGTCCATTAAAATAAGTCTACGCCCATTATGGAGCCTTATTCTTATAAGATATATGCATTAAGTAAAATATTGGATCATTATCGGCGTAAAAGAGAAGATAACAACGTTAAATGTGTAATACCCCAGACTAGAAATAAATAATTTTATTATAATTTAAATATTTACTCGGAGAAAAATTATTGGAGAAACAAATGCATAAGGAAATCGACCAAATTCTACAAAAGATGACACATCGCACGTAGGGATTAAAAAGGGAAAATTTACATAGCATGGCCCACATGGATGAACATTCTTGTTCAACTAGTTAGTGCAATTATATTGATAAGTTACTACGCATTGTAATGAATAAACGAGTAATCCATGACAACGAATAAGGATACACAATACTTTTGTCAGCACGCGACACATGAAATGAAAGTTTTTGCGAATTTCTTGCAAAATGGAGACTTATGAATAAATGGACATTTTCCAAGTTTAAAGAAATTAATGAATTGTCTTTATTTCATGAAACTCATGTTTAATCCATTTGGTAGAATTTTAGTAATGAAAGCCCACTCTCTGTGACTATAAACTTGTAGGATCTTGATAATAAATATGTGAACAAGTTTAATGAAGATTTTATTGGGTTTAAACATGAAATGATAAAAATTAGAATTTTATTCTTCAAAGTATGTGTACCTAGGACTAAAAGACATAGTGGGTATGAAGTTAATAAACTCCATGTTAAATAAAATAAATGAGAATTTCCTTATAAAAGTAATCTTAAGCATATCAGTATTTCTTGAATAAAGAAGTAAATAAATATGAATGTTGGTAAAAATCTCTAATTAAGTTTTAATGGGCAAACATGGAGTGGTTAGTGAGTGTAACTTACAAATATTGTGAAATATTAACACTTACGGAATTAAAAGAAAGTAATGGTGCAAAGGAGTTTCCAATCAAGTAAAAGATTACTCCAAGTGTAAAAGGTGTTAAAGGATTAAACACTTAAGAAGGTGGTGCAAGTAATTTAATAGTGTTTTGGTGAAAATAACACTTGTGAAAATGGAGTAAAAGCGTGATTTTGAAATAAATGGGTAAAATGGTAATTTTATTTAAAGTGAAATATTTTTATGAAATAAAAATGTAGGAAAGGGTGTTACGCAAAGTGTTCCTAAATGAATATGATTTTTGGAATAAAAGTCAAGACTATAGTATAAAGGACATGAAATGGTAAATTTTAAGTGTAAGATAATTGAGGTGGTAAAGTCCCAAGTTTTTTGCTTCGGCCGAGGAAAAAGGAAAGTAAATAATATGAACATTTATAAAATGTGGAAACACGTTAAGGGTACTCGTATGACACCGAGATAAATCAAGAAGGTCCCGAAGCCCTTGGATGAAAAGACCTAAACCACTGGCTAGATCATATGGTGTACATAACCGTCGCTGTGGATACTGTGTAAGTATGCGATATTTTAAGATTATGAGAAAATATAGAGGAAATATGGAAGATATCAAGATATGGGTTTTATGGTAATATGTCGGTATACAACCTAACTTGAATGAATGTAATAAATGCTCCAGTAAGGGTGAAATGGGTAAGTAAATGCGTAAATCTATTAATGTCCATGAGATAAGGAAAAATAGATAAAGTAAATGGGTAATTAGGCAACCAAGTTGTTAAACCCATAATTGACATAGGTATGTATGGAAAAAAGTTTTCGAATGACAAATATGTATTTTCTATCACGAAAAAAGCGTGTGTTGAAATGATTGTTTTCAATGAAAATACCAAAGTGTATTGAAATAAATGAAATGGGTTAAAATACGGTAAAAGAATTGGTTCTAATCAAATCAAGTGTAATAGTTTCAAGTGTCGAACCGGGTGTGTTAAACAAGATGAAAATGCTAAGTATATATAACGAAAGCCTTTACTAGATTAAGGTAAATTAATCTGGATGAGTAAGATTTTGCAAAATTAAATCGGTTAGTGCATTGGCATGTGTATTTCCAAAGGTATACGTATGTAGACATGTACATAATTTCGAATGAATGTGGTTTTAGCGTGTGATTATTCCTTTTTGTCATCCATTTATATACTGCTTATATAAATTCCGCCAGGCATAGGCTCACATCCCCACTTTATTTCGGTGGTATGGGTACATATTCGTATTTGGAGGGCTTTATATCTGTAAGTATACTTGATTTATTTTAGGTTAGTAGCTCTGTTTACTTGGACTCAGGGTGCTCCCCACGGGTCCTACACGTAGTTTATTTCGTAACTGGAATCGTATGCTAAATAAGTGAAATGTTAATTAAAATAAAATTAAATTAGTAACATTATATAGGTTGTTTCATTTCATGTCACACTTCATGCTTGGGTTTGACTGGGTTGACTTATGGGTAACCCATAAATCTGGGTCGATTCATTACAAATGGAATCAAAGCTCTAGGTTCAAGGTTCCTTTCGTGTATGACATGGTGAGATCGATATTGGATTTTTCAATGTTGGTGCAGTTTGGGTCGGTCATGATAGTTTAATGAAGGTTTAGTGCGTATCCTTGATGGTAAAGTCAAAGAGGTAAGAATGACAAGTAAATTAGTGCCAAGTTGCATACATTCAAGTTAGTTGTATAAATCGCTTCCACATTTCTGATGAAGTATGATTTAAAAATTTACGAAGTGTCCATGTAAGCCAGTAAGTGGGGACACCATGGTTTGTAGTGTGAGGTGTTGTGTCAACCTTTGATGACTTAGAGTCTTTGGAGATATTAATAGAATGAGATATTGTCATTCAGAAAGTGGCATCAAAGTGTGAGCAATCGATGATAGGGATCGATTGTTAGAGCGTCACAATTATGTAAAAGGAAATCGTGATTTTAATTATATGCAGTCTTAGCCGTGATACATATAAGGATTCCATATCAATGTAATGAGTATTCAAATTCAATCCTTGGGGAAATGCTGGGACTGATGGTAAATTTAATAAGTATGTAAATTCGTGTGGGGGCAACACTTAGGGATAGGTACAATCAGTCAGTTAGATATGATTATATCCTTATGAGTGGACACCTTAATGGTTGTTGACTTATGAAAGTATTCATAAGTTTTAGCTACAGGGGGAGAAAGTGTTAGGTCCCTTGGTTGCGGGCTTGAGTTTAGTGTGTTCTGATTTATGTTCCTTGAGCATAGTGAGGATTTAGATGATCTTAATGATTGGGGTAACCTAGGAGTGAAACCAGATAATCGTGGTGACATGGTATTAAGTAATTAAGTTATGACGTTTTAGAAAAGGACTTATTACGGCTTCAGTAGGGTGGGCCTCCTCGTGAGCAATACCCAACGTCTTGTGTCCTACCAGAACCTGGATGATTATAATTTAGAGTTTAGTGACTTTAGTTTGGGATTGAGAGGTAATATCCCTTATGGCATTCACATACATGGGACAGTGTTCATAGGCAATGCCCGATGCCCCGTATCCTACCAATATATATATATATAAATATAGTAATTTTAGTTGGTAGATTAGCACGTAGTGTGATGGTCTCATAGTGAGGCAATTAATTTGTCATGGTTGAATAGTTGTTGCGAATTTAATGATGTAGCCTTGTGAGGTGGGCTTTGGGTTAGTAACACAGATTAGCACGAGAATTTGTGTTGAAATTAATTGGATATGTATACTAAGGTTTATCTAGTGATATGTTAATTTGAGTGGGAGATATTTCCTAGTAATTATGAATTTAAGGTTGGGTGCCGTGTATTACAATGACAATAGTGTCTCTCCTTAGAACCAATGGGAATTAATAATGTTAAGATTCAGCACCACCAGATAAGAGGTGGAGAGCTCAAATAATAATACTAATGGCAACAACAGAGATATGTGTATAAGTGTATAAAAGGGGATGAGTATAAGAGGAATGAAGAAAATGATGTATAGTGGTTCAGCGAATCAGGCCTACATCCACTGTGAGTGTGTGATCCACAAAATATGAGCACTAATGGCCTTGGATACAATGCTCATAAGCTCCCTCTCTCTCTACTATGTGTATAAGTAGAGTTTTTGCTAGGGTTACAATTATCGATCCCTTTACAAGGTTGAAGGTGATAAGTATATATAGGGCTTGGGGGGATTAGTGTACCCCCAAGCATGCATGGTGCATGTGAAGGATGATCTACATAATCCCCTGTTGACACCTAGATGTGCCACTTGCGATTAATGATGACATAATATTCCCTCACGTGAGGGGATGATATTGTTATAACGGCCTAGTCCACATGCTATACGAGTCCCACGCGCACTGTTCCACGCGTCTCCCAAATCGTGCGCTATGATGATGTCACCCTCGGCCTAGGATGCCAGGCTGAGGCTAAAGTTGATACTGACATTGGGTCCGGCTGGATGTGGGCCTCGTAAGGTCGTCCCTTTATAGGGACGTCCGTTAGATGATGAGGGGTCGAACCCTTATAGGGTCGTCTAGTCCATGATGAAGGGTCGACCATGAAGTGGGGTTGGCTCCTTATTGGGTCGTCTAGCCTCTGTTGAAGGGTCGGTCCAGGATGTGGGGTTGGCCCCTTGTAGGGTATTCTGGCCTCTGTTGAAGGGTCGACCCATGATGTGGGGTCGGCCCCTTGTAGGGTCGTTTGGCCTATGCTGGAAACTCCGGTCTGGACTTGAGACCTCGTTTGAGATGAGGACAACCTCAGCCTAGTTGAGGGTGTATATTGGTATATCAATCACCCCCAGCCTTTAGCCATTGATGTTTGTTGAGATGGATGAGGGGTAATGTTGCCATGGGAGTGACATTTGTCGTTTAATCGACGTCTTGTCAGGTGTGAATCATCATGTGTTCCCCTGGTGTGGCGGCTGGACACTATGCTTAGGACCTGGTTCCTTAATGATGCGTCTCCTCATGGGTTGTGCACCGCCCTGATTTATGGGCCAACCAATAACAAAGTATTTGAACTATTTTTAAACAATCATTTCTTCTTCTTCTTCTTCTTCTTCTTCTTCTTCTTCTTCTTCTTCTTCTTCTTCTTCTTCTTCTTCTTCTTCTTCTTCTTCTTCTTCTTCTTCTTCTTCAAGCTTTCTCTCTCTAATTTCTTTTGTAGCTCCAATCTACATTTCTTCCATTTGGGTGTCTCAACCCAGTCTTCATCTGCATCCTTAGGTAATTCCTCTGTCTTAGATTCCTCTTTTATCCTTCAATTTCTGTTTATTTCTTATATTTGGGTTTCTTTCCATTTTTCTTGGTTGCTCATATTTGTTTGACGTAGAGGTTCGCCTTGATGTGGTGGTTATAGGGATAATCATTAAATTTTAGGCTCCTTAGGGTTCCTTCCCCCACCTTTCAGTGGTGGTTTAGATTTTCTTATGGTGTTTATTGGGGTTTCCTGTGTTCTCCGGCGTTCTTCTCTGATTAACTGTGTTCCTTTTGTTCTTGAGTGTTTATCCACAAAACCCTTTGTTTCCTTAGGTTTGATCCAAAAGTAAACTTTGTCAAATACCAAACCTATTTGTAGTTAGTTTGAACAAATAGCTCAAGTGTAGGGTCTTCCTCTTAATGCTCAGAAGACTTTATGATATAGCCGAGGAATTTCCGACCTTGAGGGAGAAATTCTTCCCTGAGATCAGGTATTTAGAGGAGGAGTACGAGCGAAGACAAGGGGACGACCCTAATTAGGTACAACCCATCTTCCCCATTCCTTTAGGCACAATAATACCATCCGAGTCCTGTGGTTTTTCCTGTCTTCCAACTGAGAGTCAGACATGCGAGGGAGAGATGAATGAGAGAGCATCATCACCGACAAGTTGAGGGAACAGTTCATTCTGAGTCTGTCCCTGTGATAGCCTTGTCACCTCTTGCTTTTCAGATGGTCTTTGCAGGTGGCCCGCCGACAAGCAACGAGGCCGAGAGATATGATGGTGAGAGGGTTGATGACGATAGTGAGGATTTTGATGCTTATCAAGTTGACACTTCTAGTGCCTCGGCTTACGTGTCATCCGTTAGGGATCATGACTTCTTGCTATGGAGGCACACCTTTGGGTTACAGCCCAATATAATGATGAGGGTCCCAAATGCAGATGAGAGAGTCTTCTAAGGGAATGAGGGGGAAGTTGTTGTTTATGAGCAGATGCTTAGGGTAGGTGTTAGGTTCCCTCTGTACCCTGCAATAGTTGACATACTATCTGCCCTTGGGGTTACTCCTTATCAACTTCCTCCCAACTCTTGGAGAATCATCCTTGGCTATATCTGCCTCTAGAAGAATACTTTCATTGACGAGCCTTCGGTCGATCTTTTTATAACCTGCTACAATATCACTTCCTTGTCTAAGAAACATGGTTATTTTCATCTAGGGGTGAGGAAGTCCGATAAAAAACTTCTTCACGTGGCACAAACTTCAAACCATGATTGGAATAAGAGTTTTTTCTTCATCTATAGGGATTGGAAATTCACCGTCGGGGTAGAGCCTTTAGACGACAGTCCGAGGTTCCAAGGTTATGGTCCAACCCTTTAATGAGAGCACGGTCCGACCACGGACTCAGCTTGGATGAGAGGGACATTATTGACTACCTGAGGGAACAAGGGAAAGAGGGTGAACTTGCCAAATTTGAAGATTTGATGACCCCTCGTTTCCTTAAAGAAGATGGTCTGAGGGTTGGCCCCCTAACAGAATGATGTGAGTTGATTCTTGCTCTATTTTTATTTTTCTTCAAGTGTTTCCTCTTTGCCACTATCTATTTCTGATATTTTGTCTCCTTTTCAGGTCGTCCTAAAAATATATCTGATCAAATCTGGGAGATGACTGCTCTAACTTTAATGTCTGGATTGGGAAAGAAAAAGGGCAAAGAGCCCCAGCAGTCTCAGAAGAAGACAAAAGCCGTGGGGCTGACACAGGTGGAGCCGACCAACGACAGTCTCAAATGGAAGGAGCCTCAAGTCCCTGGGGGATCTCGACCTGACTCACGAACGAGGGCGAGGGTAGAGTTATCTCAGGCACACACTGAGGGGACCAACTCCTCTTCCAGTATGGGCACCTATTGGTCTCAGAATCTGACTTTCCTCAAAGCTGAACCCTCCTCCCTCATAGCCAACCTGAGGGCGACCAAAGCCTCAATGTTTTCTGCACCCTCGGACATAGATTATGAATTCTTATCAGAGATGCCCCCGGCTAAGGTTTATGACTACGGTCCCCACACACTGGCTCAGGTATTTCCTTCAACTTCATTTTTTAATTCACCAACATTTAATCAACTGTTCCCTCGGCCCCTCACTATGTGCTCCTTTGTGCAATCTGTCTGCGCCTTTACATCTTTCACCAAGTGGATGGATGTAAACCAGCAGAAGTTCTATAAGGCTGAAAGAGCTATTCAGTATGAGGCTGACTTGAAGAACGAGTTGGATACTGTCAGGGCTGAGCTGGAGAGTGCAAGGATTGAGCATGCAAGGGTCCTGGATGAGTTGGTGAAGGAGCATGAGGCCGATCTGAGGGTGAAGGAAAACCTCATCAAGGAAAAGGAAGAGTCCTTGACCTATCAGGGAGTCCAATTCAAGGCCGAACTTACTGAGGCAGTGAGAAAGGTCGAGGTCGATGCTGTGGAGGCTTACAATATCTCCCATGAATTCCAAGGCTTTGTACTTGAGTACCTAGAGAGAGGGATTAAGTCTTCCTGTCGATGGGTCATCTTAAAATTTACTGATGCCATGTCGTCTATCTGTCCCTCTCTTGAATCAGTGGAGATGGAAGACCCCCTCATAGCTGAGGCTCTAGCCCATATAGAGTCTCAAGTGCACATCGAAGGCACCGACACCTCTGAGAATCGACCTGTTTTGGTCATTGAAGAGACTCGTCTAGTTGATGTTGAAGCCTTGCCTTTTGACATTGCTCAATAGGGTGGCTGTCTGTAGCCCATACCCTTTGTTTGTAAAAAAACATTTTTGTACTTTATTTCCTGAAAAACTATTACTAAAGCCGTTTAATACAAGATTAAACTATTTAAGTAACTCCGAACTATTTTTTAAAGAAACTATTTTCTAGAAATCAAATCAGTTCAACCACAAGATGTGTTTAAAACTTTGCACAAGAAAAATTCAAGATTTGTTATCAAGTTTTGAAAAACAAAAATTTAACAATTTTAAATCAGCACACTAATTAGAATGAGATGAGGAGATGTAGAAAGATTAATGACAAGATATTTTTAATGTGGTAAAACCTCAACCTACTGAGGAAACATCCACGATTCCCTCTATGGAGGCCAAAGAAAAATCCAGTAAAACAAATATAATAGTTACAAACTATATAACACACATTCACACAAATCAGACCTATACAAGTTTAGGAATGTACACACCGGTGTCCTTCTAACTTTTCTGCAGTTCTAATTGTTGTTGTTGTTCTCCCAATTTGCTAACTTCACTTTTTTTCAGTCTTTACGTCGACTCTTGTATCAAGATCTTATTACCAACACTTTCAGTGTTGTAGTGTGTAAGTGTTTGTGATGTTGATCTAACACATGCTGGCACACACTCACGCTTATTTTACAAACAGTCCTGGCAAATTACAAATCAGATCTATATGCTGTGATTTTCAGTTTCTCTCTTCTTAGGAAACTTGAACCTTATTTGACCTTTAAGATTAACCCATAATCCATGGCTATCTTGATCAGAAGACGTATGAAGATCTTAATCAATCTCAGGTTTTTAAAAATATTTTTGAGATTGAAAACCACCTAGTGCGATTCCAACTAGGTCAAAGGTCTTGTTTCAAAAGAACTAGAAACATAAAATGTTATTGTTGATTTTGAGTATGAAAACATTTACAGAAAACAATCAACAAAAGTTTTCTCAAGATGAGAAACTATAAATGCAGCCTGTTCAGATATATGATTTCAATGAATAAGAAACACAGATCGAAACTTAATGTTTAAGTTAAAAATAAGATCTTAAAATAAAGAGGTTACAACATGAAACAACTTAACAAACCAACTCTCAAACTTTCAAACACTCAAGGTTGTGTTTGGTATATAACTAATTTTGAAAGAGGTTAGGGTTTGAAAGGTGTTTTGGACGATTTAGTGTTAGGTTTTCTAACTCTCTCTCTCTCTTTGGTTTCTCTCTCTTTTCTCTCTTCTCTCTTCTCACTCTAGAAATGACAAAGTGGCAAAATCTTTTTAAATGCTGAGGGTAAGGCTCCTTATATAGGGGGCTGAGAAGGTTTGAGAATGAGGTTCAAAATCAAGGGCTATGATCTAGTCTTCAGCAGTTGACTTTGATCCAACTATATAAGAAAAGCGGTGGATTAAAACGCTTTTGATTGGCTTAAGAGAGGTTCCCAAGGATTAAGCCAGAACGTATGCAGATCGTTGATTAAAACAATCCAAGGGTAGGAAATGAGCAAGGCTTAGGTCTCTCAAAAGAAACACAAAATAGACTGATATCTGGTTGACAGGTGCAAGGCTGAGATTAAGGCTGAAATGCATGTTTTGAAAATAATTACACAAACACCTTGAAGTCTCTAGCGCTTTCGATTTCTACCCCAGTGAACCTCTAGAGATAAAACCAATAACCAGAATTTATATAATGACCCTAAAACTTTTAATTCCATTTTTAAATAAGAAAAAAAATGTTTAAAAATCATTCCAAAATTCCCAAAAAATTATAAAAAAATGTTTTAAGGGAAATTAACACACACAACACACATATAAACAATTTAAACAATGTGTGAATAATGTATGCAGTTCTAAAGTGTGTGTGAGTGATAGTGAATATACCTTGATCAATCAAACAAGAGGAATGAATTGAATTGAAGGTTCTGAGGCACTTTGGTATTTAGGATGGGGACTCAATTTTGTTTTTATTTCCAAACTAGATGAGAACTTATACAATATAGACTCAAGTGAGTTAAGAGTATAAGGCGCTTCATTTCCTTGGACAAACATTTGTAACAATTGATAATAGAATCTCTCTTCCTGTCTTCTATGCTTGCCTCTTATATAATTTGCCTTGGGTATAATATTTGTGTTATCCATCTTACAAGTCCCCCCTCGTATTTCTTGGGAGTGAATGGAGGGTCATCCCTACCATTCACCCTCATCATAACCGAGGGTAGTTTCAACCAAATTAATGATGTTTTAAAATCCAAGTCCCCCTCGTCTTTCTTGAGGCTAAATGAAGGGTCGTCCCTTCCATTCACCCCCATCATAGCCGAGGGTAGTTTCCACCAAATTAATGATGTTTTAAAATCCAAGTCCCCCCTCGTCTTTCTTGAGAGTGAAAGGAGGGTTGTCCCTACCATTCACCATCATCATAGCTGAGGGGATTTAATGAGGATACCCCTAATCGTACTAGAATTAACAAACACAAGATGAGGTACCAATATAACATTCTCATTAACATTCTAAGTGTTCTGTTGGAGCAACACATTCATTACAACTGTGGTCCGATAGGACATTACAATATTACTGATAATATTTCTTCAAATGATATGCATTCTAGGGGTTCGAAAAGGGTTCCCCTTCAAGATTTTCTATTCTGTAGGTTCCATGGACAACTTCATCAATGATCATATATAGGCCTTGCCAATTTGGGTGGAGCTTGTTAGGTTTCTGCCATGTCTTTTTTAGGACTAGGTCCCCCACAACAATTGGCATTTGCTTCACCATTTGGTTGTAAAACCTGGCAGTCCTCTGCTGATTGGCTGCTTGCCTTATCTCATTGTCTTCCCTTCTCTCCTCAATCAAGTCTAGGTCAATTATCCTTTCTTCCATATTTCTCTGGGGTCATACATTTGGACTCTGTGAGTGGGAAACCCAATCTTGGTGGGGATGATGGCTTCTGAGCCATACGACAGCATGAACGGGGTTTCCCCGATATGAGTCTTGGCCATCGTCCTATAGGCCCAGAATACAACATATAGTTCCTCAAACCATCTTACTTTTTCCTCCTCGAGTTTTTTCTTGACCCCGTCTAGGATTATTCTATTTATAACTTCAGTTTGCCCATTAGCCTGGGGTCGGCTTGGGGTTGAGAAGAATTATTTGACACCCACCCTTTCGTAGTATTTCTCCAGAGATGCATTCTTGAATTGAGTCCCATTATCAAAAATGAGGGTGTTGGGGAGACCATATCTGCATATAATGTTTTTTCAGATAAATTAGAAGGTCTTCTGCTCGGTGATCGTTACCATTAGCTCTGCCTCCACCCATTTTGAGAAATAGTCAATTGCTACGATCAAGTATCAATAGTTATTAATAGCCATAGGGAAGGGTCCTACTAGATCTATTCCCCATACTGCGAATGACCATGGGGATATGATGGAGGTAAGAGGCTAATGGGACTGGTGAGGGATGATGGCAAAACTTTGACATTCATCACACTTTTTTACGTATGTCGTGGCATCTTTCCCCAAGGTCGGCCACCAGTACCCCTGGGTTACTATCCTATTTGCTAATGACCTACCCCCAATATGGCTTGAACATGACCCCTCGTGCACATCCTGGAATACGTGTGATACTTCAGAAGGGTGCACACATCTGAGCAAGGGGAGGAAAAACCCCTTTTTGTATAAGGTGTCTCCGATGACAGTGAATTTCTCAGCTTCTTCTTTTCTTGTTTTGCTTCTGGAATCTCCCCCTCTCTAATGTATCTGACTAGGGTGTCAATCCACGAAGCTTCCCTGTTGATATTTAAGAAAGTGCCAAGTCTTCCATCTACATATTCAATCATTTGTCGAAGTAAGATTTCCAGTGGGACTGTCCTCCTGATATCTGTCCTAGTCACTGAGGCTAGCCTAACAAGCACATCGGCTCGGCCATTTTTAGGCCTCGGTATCCTCTTCAACTTCACTTCTCTGAAGCTCTTCAATAGTGACTTCACTCTTTCAAGATATTTGGCCATTCTCTTATCTTTGGCCTCGTATGCTCCTAGTATCTGATTCACCACAAGTCTTTAATCACTATGGACCAAGATCTGGCCAACACTAATAGACCTAGCTAAGGAGAGTCCTGCTATTAGGGCTTCATATTCAGACTCGTTGTTGGAGGCTTTGAAGTTGAACCTAAGGGTGTACTCAATGTCTATGTCATGGGGTACTGATACTATTAATCCATCCCCACTTCCACTCTCGCAAGAGGACCCGTCAACGAAGAGGTTCCACACAGTCTATTTCTCTAAGAAATTTCCCTCGGTGAGGGATCACTGTCTAAAGAGATATCTTCCCTCTTCATTTTTGGAAACTTTTTCTCTAGTGGTGCTTATCTCAGCCTTATCTTTGGATGGGTCAATAAGTCTGCCTTGTCGGGTATCTGTCTTCTCGAGGCTCTCATCTTCATCCTCATTATCTTCCCAAGTATATTCAGCCACGAAATCAGCTAATGCGTGCCTCTTAATGGCCACCCTAGGTTGATATATAATGTCAAACTCTCCCAGTTTTATGGCCCAGACCATTAGCCTCCCTAATGTTTTTGACTTGTGTAAGACCTGCCTAAGAGGAGAGTCAATGAGGATGACCATTGTATAGGGCTGGAAGTATGACTTCATCTTTCTTGATGCATGGATCAAGGCATAGGCTAACTTCTCCATCATTGGGTATCTTTTCTCTACCCCTAGAGTGCCTTATTGTTGAAATATACAGGCTTCTGTACCTCGTCCTCTTCTCTCACAATGGCTGCGCTGATGGTTGATTCTGAGACGGCTAGGTAGACATGTAGTCGTATGCCCTGATCTGGTTGTGACAATAGCAAGGGAGACCCTAGGTATGACTTTAGTTCTTTAAAAGCCTGGTCACACTATTCGTTCCATTCGAAGTCTTTTCTGAGAATTTTAAAGAACGGTAGACACTTGTCCGTGTCTCTGGATACGAACCTATTCAAAGCAAACACTCGCCCTATGAGCCTCTGAACGTCTTTAATGGTCCTGGGGGTCTTCATTTCTAGGAGGTCCTTTATCTTCTCAGGATTGGCCTCAATGCCTCTTTGATTGACGATGAACCCCAAGAACTTCCCTGCTCTGACCCGAAGACACATTTGGCTTGGTTGAGCTTCATCCGATACTTGTCCATCGTGTTAAAGGTCCTATCAAGGTCGGACGCATGATCCTCAGCCTTCAAACTCTTAGTCAACATGTCATCTACATAAACCTCCATAGACTTCCTGATTTGGTCTTCGAACATTTTATTCACAAGGTGCTGATATGTTGCCCCCGCATTCTTTAGGCCAAAGGGCATGATCCTATAACAGTTGGTCCCCTTATCGTACTGAAAGCTATTTTTTCTGAGTCCTTCGATCTCATGAAGATCTGGTTGTAATTTGAATAGGAATCCCTGAAGCTCATGAACTCATGGCCTGTCGTAGCATCTACCATCTGATCAATGCGTGGGAGAGGGAAACTATCTTTAGGATAATGTTTATTAAGGTCGGTGAAATCTACGCACATTTTCCATTTCTCGTTGGCCTTAGGGACGATGACCGCATTAGATAGCCATTCGGGATAAATGACCTCCCTGATAAACTCAACATCCTCTAGCTTCTTGACCTCATCCCTTATGACTTCATATTTTTCTTGAGAATAAATTCTCCTCTTCTTCTTTATCATCTTTCCACCCTCTACCATGTTGAGCTTGTGGCACATGATTTTGGGGTCAATCCCCGGCATATTTGCATGGATCCATGCAAAGACGTTATGTCTTCTCCTTAGCAACCTGATGAGATCTTCTTTTATGTCTGTCTTTATATCTTTGCGAACTTGGATGGTTTTTTCTGGCTCATCCTCATTGAGGATGATGGATTCTACCTCTTCCGTGTCTTCTCTTTTATTGAGTTCTAATTCATCCCTGGGGTCGAGGCTATTAATATCGTAAGTAGTCGTTGCCTTCTTGTGTACCTATCTTTCTTTGATGGAGTTGAAGTAACATTCCCGTGTCGTCATATGGTCTCCCTGAACTTCCTCTATCCCGTAAAGGGTCATGAATTTTTTCATCTGATGAACCGTGGATGGTACGACCTCAAATTCCTTGAGGGCCACTCGCCCTAGTATAATGTTATAGGCTGAGAATACTTACTCATCCATTACAAAAAATTTGACCTTCTTGGTAAGCCATCTCGGCCACTCGTCCCCCATCCTAACATCGGCCTCATACACTCCTAGAGGATGAAATTTTTCCCCACTAAAACCAATCAAGGGTTGATGGTATGGGACGAGCCTGACATGACTAAGACCTAAGGCATTAAAGCACGCCCAGAACATCATATCTATGGAACTACCTCCATATACTAGGATCCTCGGCCCCTTGCATCCGTGTACCCTGGTAGTGATGACAAGAGGGTCATCATGTTGGGCTAAGAGGCCTTTTAAGTCCATTCTTAAGAATCCCACTATCAGAGTATCCATATCAACTTTCTTTCTCTTTTTCGACTTTGCCTCTATAGAGGTTGAATGCACAACTTTTGTCACTGCCTTGGCTTCAACTACATGGACCATCCTGTCGTCAACCTCTGATCCTCCTCCTACTAGTCCCCCGGAGATCATCCCAACATCGAATGTGATCATATTAAGTCTTTTTATAGGGCCTTGGTCGTCTCTCGGTGCGTGTTCAGGGTCATCCTCATCATTCGAAGGGTCGTCCCTTATGTTTGGAGGATCTTCTTTGCACGTATTTCCCCTCTTCTTCCTTGGGTCGTCCCCTCGGTTCCTCTTGAAGGCACTCTTATTAACGTATTTCCTTAACTTCCCTTCTTTTAACTTTTTTTTTTAATTTCATCTTTTAGAGCAAAACACTTGCCGGTCACATGGCCATGGTCTTGGTGAAATTCACACCACATGTTTTTGTTCCTCTTGTGAGGGGTTGCCCTCAACTTCTCGGGTCAGTTTAAGGACCGGTCACTCTTTATCTCATTCAGAATGTGTTCGCAGCTGACCGTCAGAGGGGTATAATAAGCAAATTTGTCATCTTCCAGCCTCTTCCTCCCCTCCTTATTATTTTTCTAGTACTTACCCCCACAAATGCCTCCTTTTTCATCTTTGTATTTTGCATCCATTGCCTCTTCGATGTTCATAACTTTTCTTACTGTTGCCAGTAATTCAGCCATCGTCTTCGGTGGGTCTTCAGCAACCTTCCATAATAGATTCCCCTTCTGGAGTCCTCTAATGAGGGTTATCATGGAAATGCTTTCCTCATAGTCTTCGACCTCTAACTTTTCTTTATTGAATCTGGCTATGTAGTCTCTTGGGCTCTTGTTCTTCCCCTACTTAACATAGAGCAGGTGTGTGGTCTTCTTATATGGCCTCACTCCGAAGCAAAAGTTATGGATAAACTAGTCTGCTAATTGCTTGAAGCTTTCAATGGAGTTCTTTGGAAGAGACATATACCGAACATGTGTGGCCCCAATCAGAGTGATGGAAAAGGCACGACACCTCATCTCATTTGAGATGGATTATATGTCTGCCTCTGATTAATACATCTCAATATGATGGACAGGGTTGGTACTCCCGTCATACCTTGGGGTGACCACAGGTGGCTTAAACTTAGATGGCGTTGGGAAGTTGACTATCTTCGCCACAAAGGGTGAGCTTATGGAGTATCCTCTATGAAGGAGGTCCCCGCTTCTCAGGATATCACCAATTTTATCCTCCAGCCTTTGTATCAAGTAATTCTAGATCCTCGTAGAGTCAGCTTGGCCGATGTTATCCCCTGCTGCCTCTTTGAGCTGAATGAAGGGTTCTGCTGTGGTAGATCTGTGTCGGCTGTTTACTTCTCCCTAACCGTCATCCTGTCAGTGGGGTCGACCCCCATGGGGTCGGCCATCTACTGCCTCCCATCTAGACCTCACAATACTGATCGATCTGGACAATTTTTCCCGTAGGTCATTTACTGGCCCCAGCCTGTCAAAAGTTGACCCCCTGCTCAGTCAATCGAAGGCAGAACCCCTCGGGCAATCGTCGGGATTTTGCCTTCTGCACTTCCCTTTTCTCTCCTAGATAGGTCACATAGTATTATTGGAGACCTCATACGGTTCCTAGCACTCTATGGGTGCCTCCTTTACTTCCATATCTTCATATATGTCCTTTGGGCAAGGGTTTACTTGCCTCCCCAGGCATAGAAGTCGGGGGTCAGCAACATCCCTCCACCGTAATAGAGGTGGAAAGTCTTTGTGTGGCTCCTGGGGTGGTCCCTTGACCTTATGCTTCCCTGGAGCTGCTGTCGGAGTAATCATCTCCGGTGAGACTCCTGGTGGTCTTAGTATGTTTTGGCTAAGAGTTATAAATTGCTCCTGCATAATCCGCTGGCTTGCTTTTAAAAACTTTAGGGAGGCTGCCACATCAGCCATATCAGACTGAGGTGGTAAATGACTGGAACTAGGTCCTACTCCACTATCGGGTAGAGTAGGTGGTGGTGGTGGCATCTCCAGTGCCATATGTTTGAGCTATAAAGAGTTGAATGATCAAAAGACTAATGAGCTTGAGAACCTTAATGGACCTCTTTCAATGGTGAAATATCTCCACACGAAGGGAGATAACTGGTTCACCACCAGAGTTTCTGGTGAGGTCAAGCTGTATAAAGGAAGAGATATCTACTAGTTCCCACAGAGGGTGCCAAACTGATGATGTTAAAATTCAGCACCACCAGATAAGAGGTGGAGAGCTCAAACAGTAATAACAATGGCAGAAATAGAGATATGTTTATAAGTGTATAGAAGGGGATGGGAATAAGATGAATGAAGACAATGATGTATAGTGGTTCAATCAATTAGGCCTACATCCACTGTGAGTGTCTGATCCACTCAATATGGGCACTAATGGCCTTGGATATAATGCTTATAATCTCCATCTCTCTCTCTCTCTCTACTATGTGTATAAGAAGAGTTTTTGCGAGGGTTACAATTATCGACCCCTCTACAAGGTTGAAGGTGACATGTATATGTAGGGCTTAGGGGGAGTAGTTTACCCCCCAAGCATGCATGGTGCATGTGAAGGATGATCTAGTCAATCCCCTACTGACACCAGGATGTGCCACTTGCGATTAATGATGACATAATATTCCCTTATTTGAGGGGATGATATTGTTATAACGGTCTAGTCCAAACGTGCTATATGAGTCCCACATGCACTGTTCCACGCATCTCCAAAATCACGCGCTGTGATGATATCACCCTCAGCCTAGGATGCTAGGCCGAGGCTAAAGTTGATGCTGACATTGGGTCCGACTGGATGTGGGCATCTTATGGTCATCCCCTCATAGGGTCGTCCGGTAGATGATGAGGGGTCGGACCCTTATAGAGTCATCTGTTCCATGATGAGGGGTCGACTATAAAGTGGGGTCGGCCCCTTGCTTGGTCGTATGGCCTCTGTTGAAGGGCCAGCTCGGGATGTCGGGTCTGCTCCTTATAGGTTCGTCTGGCCTCTGTTGAAGGGTCAACCCATGATGTGGGGTCGACCCCTTGTAAGGTCGTCTAGCCTATGCTGGAGGGTCGTCCTGGACTTGAGCCTTCGTCTGAGATAAGGACACCCGCGTCTTAGCCGAGGGTGTATATTGTTGTATCAGGAATCATCGTTACATTGAGGTTTATTGGTGATATACATTCGTAGTATTAGACCCCAAGTTTTGTAGAATAGGCCATGATATGACTTGTAATTTCTCGTAATAGACGTGTATGTCGTTTAGATGAATAATTTAGTTTGACATCGTCGCCCATGAGGCATTAGAAATCATTATTTTATTGAAGTTTATGTAAGTGACGGTAGACCTTTGGTGACTATAATATGATTAGATCATGTCAAATTTGTGGTGGTGCTTTGGAGTTAGTTCTACAACTTTTGTTTGTAGACGTATCATAATATGACTTTCGAGGATAATTTCGGGAGTAAGCTGATCACTTCTAGGTGGTGCACCTAGGAGACTTAGAAAACAAAGAGGCTTATTATGTCTTTTAGAAATAGCACTCGAGAAGAAGTGTTAAGCTTAATTATAGCACCTAAATGTGCTACATGTGCGATTAGTAATGACTCTGTTGGAGGAAATCATTAGATTTGAGTGATGTTCAAAAAATGAGATGCCATTAGGGTGATTATGGTTTAGTATCATGTAGACAATGCTAACAGTTGTAGTAATGGTTCATGTATTGAATGTGTGAAACCGTGTGAGCATTATGTGCACTTAGTGAGAGTTGTCTCCAAAACTGAGGTTAGCTATTGCTTGTTGAAATTTTGGAGGCCGTCTGGCGATTATTAGTCAATATCTAATGATAAATGTCAAGAGAGGTAATTTTTTCCTTCTTTAGGATAGTTTTGCTTGCCGGTGATGGATAGGTAGCCTAACATTTTAGCTTCTCAAAGGAAAGCCTAATGTTTTAGATTCTCAAAGAAAACTTGTTTGGGTTATGTTCGTCTGACATTGATGGATGATTCTTGAGTAGGACTAGCCAAGGTTAGCAGGCCAAGCCAGGGTACATGGCAAGGCTATGGTGCTTATCATGTATTGGTAAAGAGTTGTAGAAGCTCTCACTTTGGGTGGTTCTATTCACTCTCAAATTTTAATTATTTTTCTTTGGGCGTAGTACTCACCAGATTCATTGCGTTTCTTGTGTTCTCTTTGATCTTGTTAATGGGAAGTTGTTGATCGGTTCTAATGCAGGTATGGCACTGCATAAGCTTAGTAATGATGTGAGTTAGGCTAGTTGTGGCTGATGTGTCACGATAAATAAGTGCGCTCTTCTTCGGATGCACCATTATTCTACACCAGTTTATGTGTACATGTGGTCTTGCATTGTTGCACATAGTTGCATATATTACTTGATTTATTATGTTAACATGCTTGATTAGTTAGTTGTTGTAACTAGTGTGGCTGGGTCGTGTGTCCCGAGGATGTGACTGGATAACATTAGGAATATTGGGAGTTGATAAGATATTAGATAATAGTGTTGGACTTGGTGCGAAAGTGTACGGATTGAGGATGTGATCGCTCGTATGTGGTTACGTTGTGATACCTAGGGTGACTCTAGGTTAGCATAAGGATCTCGTAGGATATATCGATCGGGTAGACCTTTTATGATAGGGTGACTAATTTAATAATAATTAGCATGTATAATCATAAGTGTTGATGTTGTATCAGCCCAGGCTACGCGTGGCCCTAGATTTGTTGAGGAAATTTAGGTAGTGAATCCTAACATAGAATGATCCATGATGATGAGTTCATTGGTGATGGTACCACATTTGATGAATATCGAACATCTAGAGGTTTTGTTTAGGTAGGCATGATTGAAAGGTTGGTTAAGACCTTAGGGTTCATTGTTAGTGAACTAACAATGATTATTGAGGAGATTTAAGCCTTTGGGTTTAGACCATAGTGATGGGAACACCCTAAGATTGGAAATTAGTTAAAGGTAATTGATCCTACAGCTTAGGGCTAAGAATTTTGAGGACGAAATTACCTAAGGAGGGAAGTTTGTAATACCATGCCCTTGAAATAAATAATTTTATTATAATTTAAATAGTTACTCGGAGAAACATTATTGGAGAAACAAGTGCATAAGGAAATAGACCAAATTGAACAAAAGGTGACACATAGCACGTAGGGATTAAAAAGGGAAAATTTATATTGCATGGCCTGAATGGATGAACATTTTTGTTCAACTAGTTAATTCAATTATAATGATAAGGCATCACGCATTATAATGAAGAAATGAGTATCCCATGACTACGAATAAGGATACATGATACTTTTGTTAGCATGCGACATAAGAAATGAAAGTTTACGCGATTTTTCTAGAGATCCTAATTGGCGACAAAAAATAATTTGACTAAACATTTGAGGTGTTAAAAATGTATATAGAAATATCATGGGTTCAAAGTTGCAAAAAAAATTGATTTTTACACTGGGCCAAGTCGACCGCCCCTGGCCATGTTCGACTGTGCATAACAGGTTTCGACTAAGTTTGCTACTTTTAAATGATGTAAAAAACTCAACCCTTAGATGTTGTGTGTTTTTGATTGCAGGACAACCTTATACCTGATATTGGAAGTCTTTTGGGTTAGAATATGTCCTCATTTCTCCGCAACTGGTTTGGGTTATAAGAGAAATCATGTAAGTTGGAGGAGAAAGGGAAAACAACATACTTCTAACTTCTTCTCTATCAAACTTGGAACTCCCATGGGAGGAGACTATCAATCTTAGATTATCCTCACCCATTCCTATCACACACAAGCCCATTCACCACCATTAGAGACCACATCCAAGCTCCCCAAACACATAGACACCATAGTTAGACTTGTTGCAATGTAGAAGATGATGTTCTTCAGGTCTTGTTGGGTATTTGAGGATGGAGTTTGAAGGAGGTTCATTGGAGGTTGAAGAGAGCTTACATGACTATGGGGAATATATTCATGGAGACAAGATTTGGTGGTCTTTTAGAGACCCCCTTGAGGCCACATTTTGAGTTGGGGGTGTCCTCTATCTTCTCTAACATCTACACCATTTCTTGATCTATTTAAGTTGGGTTTTTCTAACCTTGTTTAGGGTTAATGTTATGTACAAATTTCAGATTTTTTGTTTACATATATTTGGATTAATATATGTAGGATTTGTGTTATTTTGCACCCATGGAATTTATTGATTGATTTCTATGATTTCATGAACAAATGGGTTTCAAATAAAGGTTTTAAAATGAGTTTTGAATTAGACAAAATTTAAGATTACTATTTTCCACCATTTGGGTGTAAGAGTGTGTAGAAAAATAGCTATAATGTCTATATGAGTTTCTTAAATTCACCCTTAATGTTTTAAAGAAAAATAGGCATTTAAAAGAAGGTTTAAATGAGTTTTAGAAGTGTTATAAAATTCAAAACATTATTCATGGGCATTTTATGAAATAAAAATGTAAGAAAGTGTCATTTGATGTATTTCAAGTAAAAATGAATAATGGAATTTTTTATGGAATGAAAATGTAAGAAAATGGTAATTGTGTGTATTTCTAGTACCAAGAAATAGTGGACATTTTATGGTATAAAAAAGTAAGAAAAATATAATTTGTGCAAATTTTCTAGAAAAATAAGTAATGGGCAATTTTTAGGAAATAAAAATGCGGAAAGATGTTAATGTTGTCAAAATATTTATGAAATAAATATTTATAAGCTTCTTGAAAAATGGAGACTTATGAATAAATGGACATTCACCAAGTTTAAAAAAATTAATGAAATGTCTTTATTTCGTGAAATGCATCTTTAATCCATTTGGTAGGATTTTAGTATCTAAAACCCACTCTCTATGCCTATAAACTTGTAGTATTTTGATAATAAATATGTGAAAAGTTTAAAGAAGATTTTATTGGGTTTAAAAATGAAATGAAAAAAGTTGAAATTTTAGTCTCCAAAGTATGTGTAACAGGGATTAAAAGACATGGTGGGTATGCAGTTAAAAGACTGCATGTTAAATAAAAGAAATGGGCATTTACTTATAAAATTAATTTTATGCATAGCTATGTTTCTTGAATAAAGAAGTAAAGAAATATGAATGTTGGTAAAAATCACTCATTAAGGGTTAATGGGATGACATGGAGTGGTTAGTGAGTGTAACTTACTAATATTGTGAAATATTAACACTTACGGAATTAAAAGAAAGTAACGGTGTAAAGGTGTTTCCAATCAAATAAAAGATTACTCCAAGTGTAAAAGGTGTTAAAGGGTTAAACACTTAAGAAGTTGGTGTAAGTAACTTAATAGTGTTTTGGTGAAAATAACACTTGTGAAAATGGAGTAAAAATGTGATTTTGAAATAAATGGGTAAAATGGTAATTTTCCTTAAAGTGAGACATTTTATGAAATAAAAATGTTGAAAAGGGTGTTACGCAAAGTTTTCCTGAATTAATAAGATTTTCGGACTCAAGACTAAAGTATAAAGGACATGAAGTGGTAAATTTCAAGTGTAACACAAATTTGGGTGGTAAAGTCCCAAGTTCTTGGCTTCCGCGAGGAAAAAGGAAAGTAAATAATATGGACATTTGTAAAATGTTGAAACACATCAAGGGAACTCGGATGGTACCGGGATAAATCAAGAAGGGACTAGAGTCCTTGGGTGAAAAGTTCCAATCCACTGGCTAGAGCATATGGGGCGCATAGCCGTCGGTGTGGAGCACATGTAAGTATGTGGTATTAGAATATTCCAAGAAAAGATTAAGGAAATATGGAATATATCAAGAAATGGATTTTGTGGTCAAATATGTTAATACAACCTAACTTGAATGAATATAATAAATGTTCTGGTAAAGGTGAAATGGACAAGTAAATGCATAAATCTATTAATGTCCATAAGACAAGGCAAAAGGCTAAAGTAAGCGGGTAAATGGGTAATTAGGCAACCAAGTTGTTAAACCCATAATTGGCATAATTATGTATGGAAAAAGGTTTTCATATGACAATAAGTATTTTCTATCACGACAAATGCATGTGTTGTAATGGTGATTTTCAATGAAAATGCCGAAGTTTACTGAAATAAGTGAAAGAGGTTAAACTCTGGTAAAGGAATGGGTTCTAATAAAATCAAGTGTAATGGTTTCAAGTATCGAACTGGGTGTGTTAAACAAGATGAAAATGCTAAGCATGAGTAAAGGAAGTCTTTACTAGATGAATTTAAATTATTCTAGATAAGTAAGAGTTTTCGAAAGTAAAACGGTTAGTGCTTTGGCATGTGTTTTTTCAAAGGTATACGTATGTAGATATATACATAAGTTTGCATGCATGAGTTTGTAGCGTGTGAGTATTCCTTTCTGCCATTCATTTCTATACTGCTTGCATAAATTCCACTAGTTATAGGGTCACATCCCCACTTTGTTATGACAGGTTGGGTGCAGATTTGTATTTCTAGTGCTTTATACACATAAGTGTACTTTATTTATTTTACATTAGTTGATTTATTTACTTGGACTGGGGGTGCTCCCTATAGGTCCCACACGTAGTTTATCCTGAAATTGGAATCGCATGATAAATAAGTGAAAATTTAATTAAAATAAAACTAGATTAGCAACATTATATAGGTCATTTCATTGCACTTCACACATAATGCTTGGGCCGGACCCAGTTGACTCACGGGTAACCCATAAGTCTGGGTCGGGTTGTTACAAAATGTTTAAACATATATGTGTTGTGTGAAAGTGGATGTGTCCTTCTAGTTCATAATGTTATATTTCCATAGATTTCTCTATCTTAGGTACCAGAGTACGTGACCTATGTGTGGACTCAAGTGTAGAGAGAATCAATAGTAAATTGGGCACGACTTCACTGCCCATGTATTGATTGCTTAATGGCGGTGAGAATATCCAATTATAGTAGTGGGTAAGTCCCTCACATGAACAATATGCGTACCTTATGGATAAGTATTGATGTAAGGGAATCTTTCCTAAAGGTGGACAACTCATGGTACTAAGATGTGGCTTTGTAGTTTAACCGAATTCTGAAGAGGTATAGTCCTCGGCATGGTAGGGTATTATGACATAGATTTTTTCTTAGGCCGATGCCTGTTATTGGTCTTTGAGTATATGTTCTTATGTTTACATGGTCATCTACGACACATCTCTCTTGTTCATTAGATGAGATATTTTGGGTACAACAATTGTAAAGGACTAGGAGAACCTGCCCATCTCAGAAGGTAATGACCCCTATAGGGGGACCAAGTGACTTATAGGGGTTATGAGATAGGTCCAACATTAATTTCGCATATATCTTTCGAATTTATTTTTTAATTTGTCTAGTGATGCATTTTTTATTATGTAGATTACCACAAGAAGAAAGAAAAAACACATAGACGTTAATTTACAGAACTAAAGAAAGCTTGGTAGCATAAGTGACCTTTGTATTCTTTCAAACAACCAAGGTTGGCTTCACTGATTTTGCCTTACACCTCCACTATCACATCCTACGTTGCTCACCCAAAGGATAGCTGTAATAGGGTAGTCCCCTTATAGGCTGGGAGTATGGTAATACTAGTTGGTGTGTAACCCTATAGGTATGGTGCTAAACGATAAGCCATCAAACTCTTTAATAGATACAAATGAACAAACAATATTATATATGATAAACACTCAGATTGAACTCACAATACACTCGTCTATGACTCAAACAATAATAAAGGAAACTCAAAAGTGACTCATTCAAAGTGAGAGAGAAGTAAACACCCTAGATACACCATGGTAGGAAGCTAACACACTAATGACCTCTAAAAGACCTATGATTAGATATTAAAAGCTTCAAAATAAATCACAATGGTGGGTGAGTAACATATCTGGTTTGTAATAACTTCTCTATGATATGTACATTCTCTCTCTAGAAATAATCTCTAGGAAGAACTCTCTTCTCTCAGAAGTGGTTAATGCCAATAAATATCCCCCACACCACTCTCGAGATGCCTTAGTCTCCATTAATGTGAAAGAACTCCCTATCACACATTACATCACAAACATTAAACGCATAGTGGGCCAACCTGCCCTACGTTATAAAAATTAAATGCTAAGATATACCTTTTGCCTAACCACTGTGTGTGAGAGAATTGCCACCATAGAGGTGGCTCACTAAACCATATGATAGCCCCCAATACCATAGTGGTTTACTCGAGTTCAAATTGGATAGTGTTTATCTAGCTGGTAACATCACTTAAAGTATATGTGTGACATTTGGTAGGGGACTGTTTGGCTTAAGGCTCAATATACGATGGAACTAAAGGCTACTATACACATGCTTCCACGGTGAAAGGTTACTCAGTGCTTTACCAGGTGTATCAAAGATGGTCAGGACAAGACCGAATGCTACCTCACTTCTCAATCCTCCAAACCATGTCCCTCTGAAGTTCCTATGGAAACTTAAGGCTACAATGCCTAACTTATCATACACACAATTTCCACTCCATTTAGTATCCCCGAAATACCACGATTAAATTCCATATAGAGTCGGATTTCCTGGACCTTGTCTATACCTTACTAGTCCTTCCCAAGTCCCATTATTATATTTAAATTATGTCCAAAGGTTCTTACACAATGGGATTGGGTTAACATTAAAACGGGGAAAAAGTTTCCATTTCCAGGAGGAGTTGATCGATCGATGAAAAGGGTCAATCGATCGATCCAGTCGATCGATCGACATTCTTGAGTGATCGATTGATCAAGCAGTTATTTGCCTAGAATTTTGTATATAGAGCCTACGGGTTTCTTCCAATTCAAATCATCAAACCTCCATTAACATGTCCTAAACTCTAAATTTCAGTAATAATATCCTAAACAACATTATATTTTCATGAGACATAAAATCATTATCTCCTACACTTGCATGGATGTGTTGTCAACTAAAGAACAACAAGTTAGATACTTGTCTCGAAATCAAAGGTCTGATCTGAAGAATTTGAGTGGTATAGGAACGATCCTCTTCTTCCGATCAACGCATTGGTGGTGGAATTGGCGAGGAAGTGTAGGGTTGGTGGTTTTCCTCCTTGGAAGCCTTCTCTCTTCTCTTTTCCTTAGCGTCTATGCAACTCCAATGTTTCTAAACCCCGAGGAGTCTAACTCCCATTAGATATAACACTTCAAATTTCATCACTAATTAAAGCCTAAAATGGGAAATTATCGAAATGCCCTCCCAGGTTATCGGTTAGGCCTAAAAACACCCTGAGACCCAGACTAAACCGTTGGGTATACTTTTCTGACTATCTTGATCCTTCCAAACACATTGGCGCACTCGAAATGAGCATACCGGTGACATAGATTAATTTAATTTTTATTTCATTAATTTAGTCTCGACATGACACACGCACGTCCCGACTTAATTTCTATAACAGTCGTATTATTCACTCACGACAATGTTCATAATTTTGATATCATATATTACTTTACTCATTAATTAATATTCAACATAATTCTTACAAATATTTACTAACTCTCGTCATGCTAGTAAATATTTATTTTAAAATTCAGATAAATATGAAATTAATTTATCCCAATTTAATTTAATTAATCCCATAATTAAATGCTATAAGAATACGGGGTATTACACCAAGAAAGCTAAAAGTTCTAAAAGTGGAGCTTCTTCAAAATCAAAGTCCCAACCCAAGTCCTAAACTTATATGGATGCCTTACCCATTGCCCCCTTCGCACCAGCCTTGTCTATAGATCTCAGTGGGGAAATAAGAGTCAAGTGTCAAGCTAAGTTGGAATAGGTACAACGGGCATTTAAAGAAGCCACCCCATCCCCACCACCGTTCCTCCTGCTGCTGTATTCCCCATTATCATTGGAGATCCAACAAAGGGTTTACCAAAATGAAGAAAAAGCCCTAGATTCCCCTCTGCTGCTAGTGCCTCTGGCACCAGGAAAAGACCTTGGGTACAAAAACCTAGAAGAAACGCACTTACGAGGTGCAAACAACTACTGCTGCTCCAACTGCTGAGGACTCTCTTTCTCAACCTCCCATTGAGGCTATCACTCTTGATGACAGTGCTGACGCTGAGCAAGGTCCAATTTATAGGGCTTCTCCACTCCCTCCATCACCTGCTTCGCCAATGGTTATATCATACCATTCTTCTCTTGAGAAAGAGGTGAGTTTTTTTCATACTTAAACTAACATTGTGAAGTGTACTCCCTAACCCTTAAAAATATTCCTTGTGCAGGATATTGAAGGAGAACGTCCTCTTCCCCATGGGAAATTAAGTCCCTTTACCTTGATACACATAATTATGATGTGCAAGAAGGAAAATACCGGACGGTATATGAGGCGATTCTCACAGAGACTGAATCTGTTGTGTTTAATCACACTAATAAACACCAGAATAATTTGAAGTCTCCTATTGCTTATAGCAAGGCTGTTTTAAAACAGTTTATTGGTCCCCACGAATGGGGAATTCATCCTTTGAAAACGCAAAAATTAAGTTCGCACAACAGTTCCTATAATTATTGGGACTATGTCTAGGCTTGGACTAAAGCTTTTTACTATCAGAATCTTGAGCACAAACACACTTGGTTTTTTGTCCTGTGCCCAAATTCTTTAAAAGAAACTTACCCAGGATGGGTTATCAATTGGTGGGACAAATTTGGCCCAGGAATTGATTGTTTCCCTAATGAAATTACCAAAGCAAAACTCTTTTTACCTTGGATTCAATTTCATCCAAAATTAAGAGGGAAAACTAAAATCCTGGTAGGACTTAATAACCTACTGATTTTTACCAAGATCGGTATTACTTGGATCTCTAGATGGGATCTACAATATAGAGTCAATAATCTCAATGTTCCTCTACTTGAAAGAATATTTTTCTACAGATGGTGGAGTGGTGTTGCCACTACTAATACCATTTTAAAAATAAATGAGAGCTTAAAGCAACACATGGCCTCGGTTGATGATTCACCGCCTCCAGCTGCACAGATGTGTCCAGCTGTTAATCCAATCAAGGATTTAAAATTTTCTATTAAGAAGAAATTTCCTAAAGCCACTGAGCAGGAGCTTCTACATAAGGTTTTTGAATATACTCAAAGCCAATTCAGATCGGCTTTTGATTTTCCTGGAATGAAGATCAATCCTCTCAACGATGATTCTATTCCACTACCATCAGATGATGATACATCCATGACCTCTGTCAAGAATGATAATCCTTTCTTTTGCCTTGCCGAAGAGTCCCAAAACCCAGAAGATGATGAGTTTATTGGTGATATGAACGACACCAACTTACCTAATGAACTAACAATGGAGGCATTCTTCAACTCACTGAGTTTTGCCTTTCCAACCCAAAGATTGGATGGTACCTTTCCTAATCCGAACCCAGAGGATGGCCTAGATGATTTGAGATGAATGGCCCACCTAGCCCCAGCAGCAGACGCATATCGACAAAAGACTTTGTCGATCGAATATTATGGGTCCCACTGACCCCACTCACCTACCAGCAGAAGACAAAAGATGTTGTCTCCCAAATATTTAGGGTCCCACTGGCCCTACCCACTGGCATGCCGACTCTACTAGACAAGAAACTTTGCCTGGCTCGAATAATTTTGGGTCCCATTTGGCCCCACTAGGAACTATTCCCTCTTGTATAAATTGAGGACTTCGCTTCCTCATTTAAACATAACTTTTCTCTCCCCCCCCCCCCTCTCTCTCTCTCTCTCTCTCTCTCTCTCTCTCTCTCTCTCTCTCTCTCTCTCTCTCTTATATTGTAATAATTTGGAGAACTTTTCGGTCTTACTCCGGTGAACTCTTATAAGTTTGTAAGTTTACTTTTAAGTTTGTATTGTAATATATTCCTGTTTTATTTCCGCATATCGATCCTCTCTTTTATGGTATCAGAGCCTTGTTTGTAAAGAGGATCCAGATCTTTCTTATGTGCAAGAAGTCTGTCTCCAGTCTCCAAATTAAGGAAGACATCTGCTTCTCGTCCTCATCATTGATGATAAGTATCAATTCCGAAGTCCTTTTATTAGGAATGAAATCGTACTTAATAGTTTCCAAGACCTCTTTGGCAGATTTCTTTTTTGCTAAAGGGGTTAAGAGGAGGGGTATTCTTCCCTCTGTTCTGCGCGCTCTGGCGAAGAAATTCCATGTAATCCTGTATCGGAGGATATTGATCATCATTGATCACCATCTTTTCTTTTCCACGCCTTTGGTGGGATTGCCCACGGCCTCTCCCACGCCCTCTAGAGGGGCCACTCATTGGTTCTGCAAAAACTTCCTGGGTTAGAAAATTAGGAAGGGGCCACTCATTTGGGGGATGTTTTGAAATAATTTTTCCAAAATCATTTTGCAAGACCTTTGTGACAGTACTGCAATCTAGTAGTAAAAAGTTCTGATTAAATAAATCATTTTGAAATTTTGAAACGCATTTAGCAACAAAACAAACAAGTTCTTCCTTTTTAGTGGAAGGATTTAATTGTTTCAAAATTCCACCATGGCCTATCTCTGAGGCATCATTTTCAATAATCTTGGGAAACGAAGGATTTGCCAATTTTAGAAAAACTAGATCATCAGTTTTAATTACATCTTTAAAATTTTTTAGATGTTTAAAATGCTGGTTAATCGATTGTGAAAAGATGAGGATGTCATCAATATAGACAAAGGAAAACTCAGAATAAGGATAAAAAATATCGTTCATGATATTTTGAAATTCGGAAGGGGCATTCTTAAGCCCAAAAGGCAAAACATTCCATTGGTAATGGCCAAATGGAACCACAAAGGAAGTTTTGTACCGATCTTGTGGGGCAATTTGGATCTGCCAATATCCAGATTTTAAATCAAATTTAGAAAAGATAGTGGCAGAGTTAAGCTTATCAAGTAAATCCTTTTTGTTGGGAATTGGATATCTTATCCATTGCCATACATTGTTAAGAGGTTTGTAATTAATTACAAGCCTAGGAACACCTCGTTCCTTCTCAGCCGCCTTGTTAACATAAAAAGTAGTACAACTCCAAGGAGAATAACTTTTAGTTATAAGCTTTTTATTTAAAAGACTCTGAATCTCATTCTTACAAAGGCCAAGGAATTCAGTCTTCATTTGACTGGGTCTGGCCTTAGTAGGGATGGATTTTTCATTGAAATCATTTTCATAGGGAGGCGAAACAATATGTTTCTTTCTATCCCAAAAGGCATTAGGGATATCACTGCAAACTTCTGTTATTAATTGGTTTTTAACAACATTAATTTTTTGCATGATATTGGGAGACATCAACTTCTGCTTGATGTTTAGAAAAGAGATTTCATTTTGAAGAAAATTTAAATGATTTTCTTTGAAAATAATATTATTTGTCAAAGAGTTAATTTTCTTAATCTCAGGTCTGGTGATAAATTCAAAAACAATCTTTTGGTTTTGAGTAGTGGTATATATGCCACTAGAATCAATTTTATCAATAGGCATAAGCATCGATAAAAAGGGGATACCTAAAATTATTTGTTGAGATAAATTGCCAATAAGCAAAAAGGTACTGTCTAAACAAATTCCATTGTTATAGATGGCAACCTTAGTTAATTTGTATCGGATGCCCATGCTATCACCACTAGCATTAAACAAGGATTTAGTAGTCTTCTCAAAGTATTCAGTAGGAATAATTCCTTCTTGAGTACAATTAATATCAGCACCACTATCAACAAGGGCAATGATGTTACTCAAAGTAAATTCTTTGTTGATAACTAAGTTAACAGTAGTATACCATTTCTGGTATGGTAATTTGCTGATAACACCCAAATAATCCACAGAATCTTCAGTGTTAGGAGTAGCACTTGATGTCTCTGGATTAGAATGCTTATAGACATTCTTGAGATGAGCGATCTCAATTTTCATGTTATTATGCTGATCCTTAAGTTGCCTTAACTCAATTTTAAGGGTATTGACTTCATGCCTTAGATCATTAAGAGTAGCAGGCTTGTTAAATTCTCCAGCCTTTTCTAAGCGATTAAGTACCTCCTTAAGGCTGTACTCATTAGAAAGGGAATTTGAAGAACTAGGAATATTTTCCTGGTCATAACAAGTCTTAATAAGCTTGAGCTTAATGTCAGGGTCAGTAACCTGATTGATAATATCAATCATAGTTTGTTGCTGACTAGTAAGGACATTAAGACTTAATCCATTTAAGTGAATTATGGATTGGAGATGATCGCATCTCTTGGTCAATGCATTACATTGACAATCTCCTTTCTCGGAGATGTCTGAGTCACTAGAGCTTTGAATCTGGTAAAGCTCATCATCGCTCTCAGAGGAGTCCTCTAGTTCTTCAGAGGAACTGGAATTAAGCAAAAGCTTGCTTAATTAGGTCTTCAGATGATCGTCAATCTGAAGGTTATTAATTTTAGTTTCCATTTTGCATTTATTTTCATAATGGCCATATTTCCCACATTTAAAACATTTGGGGTTGGGTTTGTTAGGTTTCTTCTTAACAAATTTCGTTTTATTATCTTCTTTAACATTTTTATAATGTTTCTTTTTTCGTTTGTAGGGTTTTTTTTAGAAACTTTCTTGTTTCTATAGGAGACTTTTCGATTAGAAGTCTCAGGAGTATTGTAAGCAAATTGGTCACAAAATTCTCCTAATTCTTTCTTTCCAGAAAGATTTTGTTTCTTAAGCTGTCTCTGAAGCTTAAGGTCATTACAAAGAGAAAGACCCTCTTCAATGACAACACTTATAAGTTGACCATAAGTGTAATCGGAGTAGTTGATAGAGATGCTATCGTTAGCTTCTCTTAACTTTTTACGAACTTTCTCAGCAAAGAAAGTAGGAAGGCCATCAATGAATTTGGCTTTCCAATGCTCAGAGTTGTCGTCAGCTCTCTGAGTGACCCTAGCAAGGAAAACATCCTTGTACCACCTAAACTGACTAAGGGTAGGATAATTAAGATTTTGTAATAATTCCCTATTACGTTCCTTTTGGTAATCTCTACTGCCAACAAAGTGATGAATGATAGCGAGCATAAGGGTATAAACAGCATCCTGTATTCCCTGGTCTTGCATATGTTCATTTTTGACAATTTTTACGGCATTAAGAATTTCAGTTCTTTGTTTTTCAGTGAGAATGTTTCCCCACCAACCACAAATGGTTCCAGTAAATCCAGCAACGATCATTTGAGCAATGCTATGATCAGAAGCATCATTATGCTTGCATATGATGGAATACATGGACATCTGATGAATCATCTCCTAAATTTGAGATTCAGATTTTCCATCGAGGTTCCAATCATATATGGATTTACCATGAAAAGTGTTTTGCATCACAATGCTTTCTTCAAAGAGGAGGTCCTGAGGAGTTGGTCTATGATAGTAATTTCTAGCAAGACCAATATTACCAATATTATTACTATAAGTAATTTTATTGATATGATCTTCAGGATTACCGAAAGAAAGTTCAAAGCCCTGAACTTCTTTCAAAGAGATATCTGATTCAGAATCAGAATCACTATGGGCTAAAGTTATAAGTTTTAACCCTTTGAGATCTTTCTCGATCTCTTTGCGTTGGGACATAAACTCAGTTTTAGTGCCCATTTTAAAACCTTTAACTTCAATGGTAGGTTTAATTATAGGTTTGTCAAGACATTTAGCAAAGTCCGGGGGGTTCCTAACAATATTGTGTAACTGAAGGTTCTCAATCCTATTGAGCTGCTTTCCTATCGTGGTAAGGATAAGGTTGGTGTAATTACCTTGTTTGTAAAGAGGATTCAGATCTTTCTTATGTGCAAGAAGTCTGTCTCCAGTCTCCATATTAAGGAAGGCATTGGCTTCTAATATAGGAGTGTTGCTACTCTGGCTGGTGCTACCAATTTCAATGGAAAGGGGTTCAGTAGGAGGGTGAACAGTAGATATAATTTGTTTATTCACAGTGGTCCATTTAGTCAAATGTTTTTCATCAGTTTTAAGAGTCTATTTATTCTCTATTTCAAGAACAAAAAGATGCTTATCTTTAGAAAACATTTGGAACCAAACAACAAAAGAAGTAACCAATTGGTTTTCTTCTACCTAGTTATAAAACTCATTTTTATAACATTCAAGTTCATACTTGTTGTATTTATTAAAGTACCAAGTTCTAAAACTAGCATATCCTGGGAAATTGAACTCAGCACTGATTTCTTTCCTGTTTATTGTAAAAACCATAAAAAAGGAAAGGGGGTTAAAGTCTGACATTCATTTCAGACGGCGTAGGAGATTCTCTACGCTGAGAAGTACTCTTCTCATAAATACCATGAGGTATTTGGTCATGGGTAAAAGTACCATGAAGATTCATATCGTCTTGATATGAAAGGTTTCGAGAATTATCTTCACAAATAGAGTGTCGTGAAGCAGATGGAGGATAGGTAACAAAAGGGGCTCTAGAAGATTGATCCCTAGAGGATTGACACCTATTAAGTTTTCTAAAGTTTAGAAAAACATCACTATCTTTATCCTCAATTATGTCTTCAACTTCATTATTTTGACGAGGTTGAAGAGGAACAACATTTTTTATAGCCCAAGTCTCTGGGAAGTCAATTTCGTCCCAACTTATAGTTCTAGGTGTGTGAACATTAGAATCTATAAGGTGTGTGTCAATTAACACAGTTTTGACAAAAGGACTAAATTGCTTGATATTGGGGGCCATAGTATTCATTACCATGTAATAAATTCTATAGATAATCCCAATAGTCTCCGATCCCGGAAGAAAATTATAACCTTTAGTTTGAAACCTAAGACTCAAAGCTTTCAAAAGGTGCATGTCTGACAAAGACAAAGTTATGTTTGGAAACACAACAAAATAGACAGGTCCATTGCATAGACTAGTCTCAATTGCTCCCATCAAAGATTGTCTAAAATTAGTACATCTACCGTCACGTGGAGTAGCTTGTAGACAGGCGTTCATACCAGAGAGGGTCAAAGGTTTAAAAGTAATTTGTATTAAACCAACATGAATAAAATGATAATTTTTATCTTTTATATGATCTTTAAGATCATCCCATTTAAAGAGCTCGATAGACTTATCTTGATCGTTCAGAGTAATGGTTTGTTCCATAGTCTTTATAGCGTACTTGCTACGAAAGTTATACCGGTTAGTGTTATAAATGGTTTTAGGCTTGACCTTAGGAATAGTCCACCTGTTCAGATCCTTCTGAACATCAAATTCAATCAAAGAAGAGTTCTTCATGAACTCTTGTGAGGTGTGTGTATCCATGGGGTTAAGTTCCATAATACAACTGTTAATATTTAGAATAGTAATAAACTCATGATATGAAATAGGAAAATAATATGCAAATCAAAATTCTAAATTTAGATGAAGATAATAAGTCGAATTAGAAATCACTACTGACACCCAGTGGTCAACGGTTTACATTGGGAATAAGCCTCAACGCCACACAGGCTAACACGGCAACCCATTTACGCGAAAAATACTAGTCCATATCAATACCAGATTTCTATTTCTCCTGATTATGTTCATTTAAATTAGATTTTTAATGTGAATAGTAAATTACTATTCACGTCGGTGAACATTAATTTACTATTCATCTGAACAGTAAGTTACTGTCATGGCATAAATTTCAGACCATAACTATTACTAGCCTAAACATTAACACACTGTTTAGCTAATCATGGATCTGATACCATAAAAGAGAGGATCGATATGCGGAAATAAAACTGGAATATATTACAAACTTAAAAGTAAACTTACAAACTTATAAGAGTTCACTGGAGTAAGACCAGAAAGTTCTCTAAATTATTACAATATAAGAGAGAGAGAGAGAGGGAGAGAAAAGTTGTGTGAAATGAGGAAGCGGAGTCCTCAATTTATACAAGAGGGAATAGTCCCTAGTGGGGCCAAATGGGACCCAAAATTATTCGAGCCAGGCAAAGTCTCTTGTCTGGTAGTGTCGGCATGCAAGTGGGTAGGGCCAATGGGACCCTAAATATTCGGTCGACAACATCTTTTGTCATCTGCTGGTAGGTGAGTGGGGTCAGTGGGACCATTCACTTTTGTCCTCTAGTTGCTTCTTGACGGTTGATAGCTGAAAGGACATCACTAGGAGGAGGGGAGTTTACCTCCATGTGTTGGGAAAGCTGTTTCCAAAGTCTTGAAGGCGGCTCCAAGGGTTGAAAGAGACGGGACACCAGCCTGTTGGCTACTAGTTGCTTACTTCAGGAGCACTTCAGTCGATGAATCTCCTCCCCATTCTCCCATGTATGGGATGGCCTACTCTCGTCGATCCTCCTCCGAGAGTGCATAGGAGGTTTTCGAGAGGGCTGGTGTTTCGAGAGAATCTATGAGAGCTTCCTCCTAGCCAGAGGAAAATCCTCTTGCTTCATCTGCTCCATCTGCCTTACTAGTGGTTCCTCTGGACATTATTCCGGTATCCTCTAGCCCTCCAAAGTAATAGCTTGATTATTACTTAGTTATATTTTCCCCATTTTGTTTCTTGCACTAAGTATTTTTATGGGACCTTTATCTTGTAACCGCCTCTGATCTGGACACATCTATCGCTAGGTCAATTTTGTAGTTCCCTTTGGTGAGGCCTTTAATTTCTCTATCTCCTTTTGTCAACATTACTGAGGTAATCTTGTTCCCATGTTTTCTGAATGACTATATTGTGTTGCTTGTTTCTAACACTTTGTTTTTGTGTGAAACTTTCCCTAAGTGTAATGTCACCACCTTCTTCTGTGGGCGCTCATGCTACAAAGGCTCTTGTTAGGTATTTTTCTCACCCTGGGGTCCCTTTGACCTCTGTTGGTGTTGATGCTATATTAAGAGGGCAAACACTTTCTTCTGAACCCTTACTCATCTTGGTTATAGTGCCTTTTCCAATGGAAAGTGCTTTGCCAAGGGTTGAGGTTCCACTAACTGAGGGTTCCTCGGAGGCTCAGGGAGAAGCTAGTTTCCCTGTTACAGTTTCTTCCGTTGAAGCTATTTCTCCAGCTACCATCACTTCTCTAGGAATACCTGAGGTATTGTTTTGTTTTCTCCCTCTATTTTTCTTAAGTATTTCCGTTATGCCTTCGAGCTAACTTTAACAATGAAGAAACACTTGTTAAAAAAATTTCAAACTCCACCTATAACGGTTACTTAACAATGAAAGACACTTGTTAAGATTTTTCCATCTAACTCCACCTGTAACGGTGAGTTAATAATGAAAACCACTTGTTAAGATTTTCCATCAAACTCCACCTGTAACTATGACTTAACAATGAAAAGCACTTGCAGAGATTTTTTATCATCAAACCCCACCTATAATGGTGACTTAAGAATGAAAACAACTTGTTAAGAATTTTTATCAAACTCCAACTATATAGGTGACTTAACAATGAAAACAACAGTGACACCCTACCTAATTAAACATCGGGTGATCAGAATGTTATTAAATTAAAACAGGTTTCTTAAATGGTTAATTCTTAGCATCACTATCGAAAACTTTTTAATTACTAATCCCCTAAGTGAAAATTAAACCGATGCCGAATTTTTTCTTTCTTAAAAAAGATAAATCAACCATGCGAAACTAGGTATAACAATCACCATGTACTATAACCCAATCAACAAAGTATAAGTGCAAAAGAATAAGAGTATTACCGAATAAACCATCGACTAAAATGTTTAAACAATAATAGAACAACCACTAGTCTGAAACTAAACATCTTAGACTGATACTGGACCACAAGTCCATACATAGAATAGTTTGAGATCCTGCACTAGATCTGAATGAGAGATATCATCTAATCAAAATCCCGTAAGCATCCATTGTGCTACAACTTCGAGTCCCTGAAATGAAATCATCATACATGGCGTCCCTATGGCTGGACACCTAAAAGGTTTTGAAAATATTTTATAGCAAGAGTTAGTATTCAAAATATTTTGAAAATATTTAGCAAGCGTTTATCACAATATAAAATGCGGTTTTTGATTACACATGAAAGGTTCTTGTACACTCTCTTGAGTTTACTAGCTCCTCATCTATTGTGCACACCTAACGTTCTACTCTAGCCTAACTAGCCATATCTCCCAAGCTAACTAGGACTAAAGTAATCATCTGAACTTATCTACACCTAAGTTCTTGTATCTCCCATGCAGTACATCCATTTCATTAACATCTCACGAAGGTTAATTAATTCTCAAGTAACATTTCACCTATGTTATGTTTCAAAACTTCTCATTTAGTTTCACTACTAAATTTCTAAGATTCTCACAATTAATATCTTCCCACTTTTGTAATCAAGTTTCACTACTTAAATTACTAATTAGATATTCTCTATCTAATGTTACGTTTCGCAATTAAGTTTCAGTACTTAACTTACTAGTTTGATATGTATCGTTAAACACATCATATACCAATCTAGTAATACACAACAGTAGAATATCATTAAGTATGTATTTTCACACACAATATATACTAACTATCAGTCATTACTATTATGTCCTTCTGACACACGTAAAGGACTCTTGGTTCGTAATGATCCATCGACCCCAAGTGAGAATTGGTTCAGAATGATACATCCACCCCAATTATTTATAGACACATATTCTGGCTTAGACTCTTTCATCACGACACCAGTTCGAAGGCTTGGTTAGGCATTTTACATCTACCCCAAACATATGATAACCTAATGTTAGTTCGGAATACTCCATTGACCCTAACATCTAATAACCCAATGTTAGTTCGGAATACTTCATTGACCCTAACGTATAATAACCCTACGTTAGTTTGGAATACTTCATCGACCCTAACGTATAATAGCACTACATTAGTTCATAATACTTCATCTACCCTAACGTAGTTAATTTAGGTGTAAATCTCTCAACCTAATAGTTCATACAATTTAGTAGGTACACACCGGACCCATTAATCATACTTGTACGTAATATAGTATTCTCTTATATGAACCTTATCCGTCAATTTACGATTTCTGACTATCGGATTTTATTTGAGTATTCATTCAACTCTAAGGGCCCTAGTTACCCCTCACATACAATTTCAGTAGTTATTACTTACCCTACTGATCCATCACTTGAATTGACTTTACCTCGCCTCGTAACTCAATTCCAAATTCCCCGATGATCTACTTAATCGATTTATTCTCATCGGTCAATAATTCAAGTCCTACACCAAATGGCCTTACCGGACTTCAACAATATACCTACTGGTCTTATTCTAACTCCCATATAAGTATAATATAAACCCTAGGATTCCAATTTATCCCCGAAAATTAAAGAACCATTAACCAAACAAAATTTCAAAAAAACACCTTAAGTCGATCGATCGACTCCTAGGTTTGATCGATCGATCCAGTCGATCGATCGACATTCAAGATCGATCGATCAATCTGGGACAGCAGTAGCTCGTCTTGTTCATTAGTTTCTTCTCCCATTAACAAACCTCCAAACTTCATTATAGAACACCAAACTTTAACCCAATTATCCTAACTTGTTCCCATATATATTAGGACAATGTCTAATGTTTCAAATACATCAAAACCTCAATTCATTTAAATAAATAGTGGATTAAACTCAGAATTTCTTAAAACCCTAGTTATGGTGTTCTTCTCATATTTTCATTCAAAACCCATATTTTATTCCTAAATAATTCTCAAGTCATCCCTGAATATTATTCCTCTACATATGCTAAATCATTCTACATGCGATTTCTATCCCAACATGCATACATATCATTCTTTTCTTTCCAAAATATTGATTTAACAAAACTATTCAAAACCCTACACATCGGTATTATAACTTTATAATTTTTGTAATAAACAACTTTCCTTGATAGAGGTATTCTGATTTCGTGGCGTTGATGATGGATTGATGCTTCTCTTCTTCAATCCTTCCTCCTTTGGCTCCTAGGATGCAAGATCCATACCCAACCTCCTCAAAAGCATCTTTTAAGCCTTGAGAATGGTTTTCTCCCTCTCTCTAATGGTCTTAGTGTTTTCATGGGTTTTCTAACCCTAACCCATCTTTCTTATCGCTGATAAAAGACTCTCAAATTCGTAGGTCTCCATACCCTCACATGTTAAAAGACCAAAACTCCCCCGAACGGTCTCGGTTTAGTCCAAAATTACCCCGAGACTCAATTAGTACCCGCGGGTATACTATTTTGACTGATTCGACCCTTCCAGACTCATCTGTGTCCTCTAAATTATCATTTGAGTCACATAAAAATATATTACTCGTTCTCACCCCAAAATGGTCTACACGTGCTAAGTAACTATTTACTACACGCGCTAAGTAAATAGAATGAGGTAATATTAATCCATATCTATCTCTCGATTAATACTCCATAAATCACAATTACTAAAAAAAAACTCACTAAATTACTTCTCTTTCGTAATTTAAATTAAACAATATTTTCTCATTTAATCCTCCAATTTAATTAAATAGAAATATTTAGAAATACAGGGTATTACATACTCCCCCCCTTACAAAGGAATTTTGTCCCCAAAATTAGGATAAGACTGTTAATAATACTAAGGACCTTAAACATAATTGCATCCTCTAATACCCAAAAATTAAATCATAGAATCCTAAGGGTCATCCCAAGTACATGCCTTGCTTTATTGTAAGCCCTTATTGCATGTTATCCATGCCTCATAAATTGTAATTAAGTCTTACTAATTAATTTCCCCATAGATTTTTCCCAATCTAACATTAACTTTTGAAATTAAGTTTCTCCCTACTTAATTTACCCTTTCGATGTATATCTCTATATATAACATCTATGTGTCTACTATCACTTATAAGTAGAATATTCTAAGGTATATATTTCACTCACAATATATACTATATGGAAAATTGGTCTGGAAAAATTATCGACCCCAATCGTTCTATCATTTACGTTGGTCCAGAAATCCCTCGACCCCAAGGTAAATGTAATGCATATGTTGGTTCAGACCTTCCGTCGATAGAATGTTTATCATTCATCATCGATTTGGTTCGAAAAATCATCGACCCCAAATCGATCCTTCATGTCTTGGTCCGGAACATCATCGACCCCAATACAGAATTAAGCATACTTATTATCGCACATAAGTAGGAAAACCATAAGGTATATATTTCTTACACATAACCTATACTATCAACACTTATTTTATAATCATCCCCCCTCTATAACACTTTTGGGGTTATTGGCTCGGAATCCCACCTCGATCACCAATAGTGATTTGTTATATTGTCTCGGAATCACACCTCGAGCATCAATATATGTATATATATATATATATATATATATATATATATATATCATTGCACATCAGTAGACAATTTAGGAGCTATATATTTCACACTTCATATATTCTAAAATGTCATACTCCAATATAATGTCCTCATATCACGCATTAAGGACTAAGAGTTCGAAATGTCTCCTCTAACTACACCTCAACGTGCATATAAGTTCATAATAGGTACCCACGAACCTAATCCTTATTTACAGTCCATATAGGCACACTCACACTACCTATAAATATGTTCATATAGGTATACATTTAACCTATGAATCGATTAGTGGGTCCTACCAAAATTCCACTATCATTAGAGCGTAGTATCTTCCTTTCTCACAACCATGGAGTAATAGGTGATACAACAGAACCGAAATAAAACTTCATCTCCATTCCTCCATGACCATCTCTCACAGGGTGGGATTTTAGGATTTCATCATGATTCACAACAATATAGAGTGGCGCTTTCCACTCTTTCTTTCCAACGACATACTAGTCCATCCTGATCAACCCATTCCACTACCCAAACAAAATGTTGACTTAGTTATGATTTTCATGACCCATCCATAAATTATAAGCCTTCCTACGCATTCCATCACTGGAAGCGTAGGTTCACCACCAAATCCCGATAGCTCATTTCAAGCCCATCTTTTTCTATCAACTAGTGGTGCATCTGGAGACAATCTCACTATGTCTCTTTCGCAACACCTCTTCCCACTTATGTTATCTTTCCTCAAGTAGTACTCTATTACCTTTATCTCTAGGTATTTTATACTTTACAATCTGTGCGCTCTTCGTAATTAGAACACCTTTAGGGTTGGTTACCTTGTAAAAATCAAAATTTTAGTAATGTGTAAGTCGCTCTCAACACTCAGTCAAGTATCACATTTCTTTACTTCTTCACAACAGTTACATCTCCCATATCAAGAGATAACCTTTGAACGGCTTCCCACTGATTCTTATCCCATAGGGTGTGCTGGCTCTCTCAGCACATATAATCTTGGATCATCGTCTGTCTCCCATTATGTTCAATCCATCTCATCAATAAGACTTATCTCATAACTTCCCCACCGACGTACTTATCAAAAATAATTTATCGCATCCCTCTATCTCGGATGACTAAGAAAGACAATTGATTAGAGCGCCCCTACACCCTTTTCTCCGTGAACATTTGCAAAAAAATTGCAACCGCCGCACTCATAACATGGTTCCTCAAAATCTTCTATTCACGGCATGACTAGAATCCTGCGGGTATTCTCAATCCCCTATAGAACAAAAATAAAATTCTTGCCCACAAAGTCCCACTTATACCTTTGTGGTGAAATAAGCCTTTCAGTGTTTCTCCATAACACTACCGGCTCCACTGATGCCCTAGCATCTAACAATGTCTCTTCTCCAGACGTGCATAAAAATTCAGTCGTATCCCCTTTTACAACCGAAATGAAATAAGGGACTTCTCCCCATTCATTCTTACTGAGCATTGTCGGAACAACACATAGTCGAGATACTTAAATTCCATTCCCCGACAATATGTGCAACCATACTCCAATATCTCTAAAGGATTCAAGTGGCACTGCGCTTATACTATCAATAAGTCCTTAACACTAATCACAACAACGAGCTCAATATCTCCGCTCAGTGGTCATACGATATACCTTGAATCACATCATTAAAGTCCCTATACAATGGGATCAATCACTATGAGACATCCATAATCTCTGAAGTCTCCAACATACTAATGAATAATGCGAGCTCGACCCTCTTTCAGACGAGGCATCATTATATACCTCATTCACTCGAGGCTAAAACTCATATACCTTTTTCCCATCGCACTGGTGGTTGAAATGGTTCTCTAACATAACATGCTTGTCCTTCTCGAAATGATAAACTTATCAGAGTTATTATACCCTTAAATAACTTCGGGCAAGATCAAAACACGTGGTCTCACATCCCATACAAGACATCTTTTATACATCCCCTTATTCCAGGCCACAATGACTGGTTTAGGATATTCGTCCTCTCGGACTTAGCAGCCTCAATTCTGAACACTATCATCATGGTTCCCTTAGTTCCGCTGACCAATAGGAACGCACTACCGGACTTAACAGTCCCGACTTAGAATCAAATCAATGAATCCTTTAGTGGATTTCCACTTATGGCTTACACTAGCCTCATTACTTTTAGTCTTACTCTTTGACTAAATCCTTAAACTCTTTTAGCTCCACTTACATAGGAGAATTTACATCAGCAATGTAAGAAACACCATACCGCCATCATACACATAAGTCGTCCATGAAGAGTTTTTTTCCCCCTAAAATTGTGGGCGACAACAACTCGTGAGTCCATTCTCTCAAGGGATGTTTTTACCTTGTACTCGTCTCATCGAGTACAAGTTCACTTCAACAGATTAATTTCTTTCCTAACATTTATATCTACCAGGCTTTCACGTGATGGGTTCAAAAATTTCCATTTACTTTCTTCTGAATCATCATTGGAGGAATTTGCGGTTAAACTATACTTAATATCCCTCTATTTATATACCGACCGTTGGTCTGGATATGGGGACTGGTATCCCTACCACATTTCCTTTATAAAAATTTACCCAAATTTTCACATATGAGTACTTCTACTCTATCCCTAATGGAAAGACCTCTGGATATTCTACATCCATTTGGTTCACATGCACAGCCAACGTTTTCAGTTCTTCAGACCTCCTCCCATTATCACTGCATTGGGCGGGTCTAGATGAGCATCACCCTTTACCGTCACGGTACTTAGAAAATGCCTGTTATGCCCCAATAGTCCTTGAAACATCTACTTCCATTACATACTAAGAGTGACCTCAGCAACAGTCATCTCTTCGATGGCTACCCTCCTTGAACACTCCATGCTTCATGCCAAACCCCTTCCTCCTGCAGTTCTTCCAACGCCTACAATGGTACTACCGCCATGTTCGACATACCATAGACAATCGAACTAGTATATATATCACTGCATCTACTAAATAGCAGGAGAACGTAAACCACGTATGTAGAGGAGTGCAACAATCCTAAGATAGGTCTCTATATCAATCAAATGATACACAAAAAACGTAGTAAGCCGTACAGTTCCTATGGACACTAGAACCTGACGCTCTGATGCAATCTGTGATACCCCACCTAATTAAACATCGGGGGATCAGGCCTTTATTAAATTAAAACAGGGTTCTCAAATGGTTCATTTTTAGCATCACTGTCGAAAACTTTTAAATTACTAATTCCCTAAGTGAAAATTAAATCGGTGCCAAATTTTATCTTTTCTTAAAAAGATAAATCAACCATGCAGAACTAGGTATAAGAATCACCATGTACTATAACCCAATCCCCAAAGTATAAGTACAAAAGAATAAGAGTATTACCGAATAAACCATCGGCTAAAATCCTAAAGCAATAATAGAACAACCACAAGTCTGAAACTAAACATCTGAGACTGATACCGGACCACAAGTCCATATGTAGAATAATGTGAGATCCTGCACTAGATCTGAATGGGAGATATCGTCTAATCAAAATCCTGTAAGCATCCACTATGCTACAACTTCGAGTGCCTGGAATGAAATCATCATACATGGCGTCCCTGTGGCTGGACACGTAAAAGGTTTTAAAAATATTTTATATCAAGAGTTAGTACTCAAAACATCTTGAAAATATTTAGCAAGCGTTTATCACAATATAAAATGCGGTTATTGATTACACATGTTAGCTTCTCGTACAATCTCTTGAGTTTACTCACTCCTCATCTATTGTGCACACCTAACGTTCTACTCTTAGCCTACCTAGCCATATCTACCAAGCTAACTAAGACTAAAGTAATCATCTGAACATATCTATACCTAAGTTCTCGTACTGTCCATACAGTACATCCATTTCATTAACATCTCGCGAAGGTTAATTAATTCTCAAGTAACATTTCACCTATGTTATGTTTCAAAACTTCTCATTTAGTTTCACTACTAAATTTCTAAGATTCTCACAATTAATAACTTACCACTTTTGTAATCAATTTTCACTACTTAAATTACTAATTAGATATTCTCTATCTAATGTTACGTTTCGTAATTAAGTTTCACTACTTAATTTACCGGTTTGATATGTATCGTTAAATACATCATATATCAATCTACTAATACACAATAGTAGAAGATCATTAAGTATATATTTTAACACACAATATATACTAAATATCACTCATTACTATTATGTCCTTCAGACACACATAAAGGACTCTTGGTTCGGAATGATCTATCGACCCCAAGTAAGAATTTTTTCGGAATGATACATCAACCCTAATTATTTATATAAACATATTCTAGCTCGGTCTCTTTCATCACGCCACCAGTTTGAAGGTTTAGTTTGGCATTTTACATCGACCCCGAACATATGATAACCTAATCTTAGTTCGTAATACTTCCTCGACCCTAACATATGATAACCCTACGTTAGTTCAGAATACTTCATCGACCCTAATGTATAATAACCCTACTTTAGTTCAAAATACTTCATCGACCCTAACGTATAATAACCCTATGTTAGTTCAATATACTTCATTGACCCTAATGTAGTTAGTTTAGGTGTAAATCTCTCAACCTAATAGTTCACACAATTTAGTAGGTACACACCTGACCTATTAATCATACTTGTACGTAATATAGTATTCTCTTATATTAACCGTATCCGTCAATTTACAATTTCTGACTATCGCATTTTATTTGAGTATTCACTCAAGTCTAAGGGCCCTAGTTACCCCGCACATATAATTTCAGTAGTTATTACTTACCCTACTGTTCCATCACTTGAATTGACTTTACCTCACCTAGAAACTCAATACTAAATTCCCCGATGCTCTGCTCAATCGATTTATTCTCGTCGGTCCATGATTCAAGTCATATACCAAATGGCCTTACGGGACTTCAACAATATACCTATTGGTCTTATTCTCACTCCCATATAAGTATAATATAAACCCTTGGATTCCCATTCATCCTCGAAAATCAAAGAACCCTTAACCAAGAAAAATTCGAGAAAAACATCTTAAGTCGATCGATCGATCGACATTCAACATCGATCGATCGATCTAGGACATCAGAAGTTTGTCTTCTTCATTAGTTTCTTCTCCCATTAATAAACCTCAAAAACTTCATTATAGAACACCAAACTTTGACCCAATTATCCCAACTTGTTCCCACATATACTAGGATAATTTCTAACGTTTCAAATACATCAAAACCTCAATTCATTTAAAGAAATAGTTGATTAAACTCAGAATTTCTTAAAACCCTAGTTATGGTGTTCTTCCCATATTTTCATTCAAAACCCATATTTTATTCTGAAATAATTCTCAAGTCAGTTCTGAATATTATTCCTCTACATATGCTAAATCATTATACTTGCGATTTCTATCCCAACATGCATAAATATCATTATTTTCTTTCCAAAATATTGATTTAACAAAACTATTCAAAAACCCTACACATGGGTATTATAACTTTATAATTTTTGTAATACACAACTTGCCTTTACAGAGGGGTTTTGATATCATGGCGTTGATGATGGATTGATTATTCTCTTCTTCAATCCTTCATCCTTTGGTTCCTAGGATGCAAGATCCAAACCCAACCTCCTCAAAAGCGTCTTTTAAGCCTTGAGAATGTTTTTCTCCTTCTCTCTAATGGTCATGGTGTTTTCATGGGTTTTCTAACCCAACCCCTCTTTCTTTCGGCTGATAAAAGACTCTCAAATTCGTAGGTCTCCATACCCTCACATTTTAAAAGACCAAAACGCCCCTGAACGGTCTCGGTTTAGTCCAAAAATACCCCGAGAGTCAACTAGTACCCCCAGGTATACTATTTTGACTAATTCGACCCTTTCGGACTCATCTGTGTCCTCTAAATTATCATTTGAGTCATATAAAAATATATTACTCGTTCTCATCCCAAAATGGTCTACACGTGCTAAGTAACTATTTACTACACGCGCTAAGTAAATAGAATGAGGTAATATTAATCAGTATCTATCTCTCGATTAATACTCCATAAATCACAATTACTATAAAAAAACTCACTAAATTACTTCTCTTGTGTAATTTAAATTAAACCGTATTTCTCATTTAATTCTCCAATTTAATTAAATAGAAATATTCAGAAATACGGGGTATTACAACCACTTGTTCAGATTTTTCATCAAACTCCACCTATAACGATGAATTAACAATGAAAATCACTTGTTAAGTTTTTTCGTCAAACTTTACCTATAATAGTGACTTAACAATGAAACCACTTGTTAAGATTTTCTTCAACTCATTTTACTTCATTACCTTGTAGGTTTTGGGTGATCCTGCTGTTGTTTAAACGTCGGTTCAGCGTGACCCTCACTTATTGAAACTATGAATCAAGAAAAAGTCCCTTATTAGGACTCAATCCATGACGACCATGGTTCGACTACAAACCTTCCAGCAGACAGTGAGTCATGATGTGAGGTTCCTCTCCCACACATGTCTCCACACGAGTTCTGTCTGATGGTCCTTTTGTTAATCTCCCTAAATTTCTATGTGCGATAGATATATCATTGAATGTATTTCCCAGCACCATCCTCAAATTTTCACCATTGACTGTGTGCGCTCCAATGTGCTGCTGATGAGCCATAGGCTGCAAGGTCTAATGACCGTTATTGGAGAATTCGTCAACACTCCAACATTCAATCTTACCAGGTCAGTCATCAATTTCCACTTGGAAAGTTTAAAGGAGATGGGCAAAGATGGATTCCAACTGAATTGGATGATTAACCACCTAAAACTTCTAATGACCAATAAATTGAAAAGCTAGAGGGACCTCTATCTGAAACATGTAGAGGGCCAGTATTTTGAGGAGTGGAGGCTAGAAAATTTGGCCTCTTTGTTAGTAGCAGCTGATGACAGGGTGAAGGATACCGAAGAACCTTTATCAAAGGCCAAGCTAGAACGTGAAACTTTATTGATTGAAAGAGCTGAAATGTAGACTAGGCTTGAAGGATGCATTACTGATTTGAAGAAATGATTGGAGGCTTCTTTAGGCTTGCCTGGGGACTTCTTCTCATAACCTAATCTGTGGTTTCTTCTGGGCTAGAAGTCCCATATTTTGTATTAAACAGTCTTCTCTTTATTTACACCAAATGTAATTCTTGGGTAGTGGATCACTATTTTGTAATCTTTACAAGTCACATCAATGAAATATATAATATTTTATCATTGCATGTTATTTTATTACATCACTTTTATTTATTATAAAGTTCAAAATCTTACAATTTACAAACAAACTCTTCATTTTTCATGTCATTACAAAAGAGATAACTCCTAGAACGAATCGCCACATAACTTTACAAGAATAAAATAAATCTCTAAATGAGGTTACTCGTTTAAACATGATAAATCTTCAACCACTTGTTATTAATTTCGAAAAATTTATCTTCTTCCATCGTAGAAATTAATCAATATCCTAAATCGTGAATCTCTAGTAAAATGAAAGGTTCCTCCCAATTCGTAGTAAATTTAGGCAATAGGAGCCTCTAAATGTGCTTCACTGCTGCCTTTAAAACTGAGTCCCTTATACAAATTTTCTTGGCCTCACCAAATTGTCATATGCCCTAGAAAGCTGCTTTGTGTGCAATTGGAAGTGTTTCATCGCATTGTCCCTGTGCTCAGCCAATACTTCTAACTATACATGTCTGTTCTATGGGAACATGCTTCTTCGTAAGGCATGTCTTACCAAAGGAACTTGCAACTCCACTGACAGAATTGCTTCAACCCCAAACACGAGTGAGAATGGGGTATAATCTGTGGGCTTCCTTTTCATCATTTGATAGTCCCACATGACTGCTGTAATATTGTCATACCACAATCCTGGGAAGTCTTCCATCGTCTTGGCCATGATGTTGACCAAGGTCTTGTTAGTTTCTTCAGCTTGACCATTGCCCTTAAGGTATGCTACCGTTGAGGTATGATGGATTATGGAGTATTTGTCTGTCATCATCGTTACTTATTTATTAATAGAGGGGTCCCGTTATCGAAGAGGATAACCTTTGGACTCCAAAAAATACAAATAATGTACTCTCTCATGAAATTAGCCACCACGCCTGTAGTTGCTCTTCTGAGTCGTATCACCTCAGCCCACTCTGTAAAGCATTATGTCACCATAAGTATCCAGATCTTTCCCCTCAAAGATAGGTTCATTTACCCTACTTGGTCAAGAAAGCGCCCAAGTGTGGAATGAATAAGGAGTGGATAAATACTATAAGTCCACTGAAGGAACATGGAGCATGTGTCCATTTAGCTAGAACACCATGCATTTTCGTACAAACTCAGCAGCTTCCTTCTCCATAGTGGGCATATAATAACCCAAGGTCATTAAATGGTCAAATAATTTTACCCCTCCAATGTGAGATGGGCCGTGAGCTTGTTTTAAAGCTTTCATTGCCTCTTCCTTTGTGATGCATCTCAATAGTGTATTGATGTATCCTCTACGACAGAGCTGGCCATCCTAGACGTAAAACTGTGGGGACCTTTGCTTGAGTCCTATAACATCTATTTTCTCTATAGGAACAACTCTGTCTTTGATAAAATCAATTTAAGGATTCTTCTAGTCTATCTGAGTCTCAACGAAGTGTCATTCAACTACCTGGAAGAAAAGTTGACATTTATTGCACCTTTAATGTAACTATGTTGTATCCGGCTTCATCATCAGCCAGAGGTATCCTTACTTTTAAATTCTTATGTATAAAGGGATCTTAGTTATTTCGTAGTGTTCATCATGTGTATTTTTTAACCTCTGTTCTTCTTCTTCTTCTGTCCCGATGCAGCTTGATAACCACCCTCCCATGTTCCTGAAGTAGAGGTTTCCTTGATTGGTAAAGTATTATGGTAACCCTTTCAACCCCCTCTTGCTTTCCCTAGAATCCAACTATTTCCTAATCTCGCCACTACAATATGAATTATCTTCGATCGAAAATATCTATTTCACAACCGAGGGGCCGTTCTCCGTTATATCACCACATTAGTTGTGTCGAGTTTTGTACCCAACTTCTAAGCAATTATGGCATAGGCATTGACATGTCTATTCATCGTTATGGGATGCCTTCTTATCTTGATCTGGTGGAATTGGTTGATCATCCTTTGGATGATAGTCCTATAAGGCGTTAGACTTAGGTGCTTCAATGCATATTCCTTGTTCACTTGCTGAACCACTATGTTTGAATCACTTTTGATGCACAGTGAGCAGATGCTAGGAACCCCAGTACTAACGCTTTATACTTTACTTCATTCTTGGAGCAAGGGAAATCTAACTTGTAGGATAGGAAAAATTCTTCCTTTCTTTTTGAAAAGATAACCCCCGCCCCTCCCTTCTTTTTCATAAAAGAACCATCGAACTTCATCATCCATTCTTCAAGGTGAGCATCTAAAAAATTCCCCTGCAAATCATCCCCTGGAATGCTCTCCCAGGGTGGCACAAATACCCTAGATAGGAAAATTGCCAATAAATCTGTATACAGTTATCTTTTGATTGCACGAGGGGACACACATTTTAAATCATATTATGAAAGGATGATGAACCACATAGTTGCTCTTCTAATCAAAATAGTTTTCGCCAATACAAACTTAATTGGGTCACATCTAGTCACAATGTGAATTGTGAAAGATAACATTTAATGTCTATGTTTTTGTGCTACAAACACCAAGGGTAAACAATGTCTTTCTATACTACTGTACCTTGCCTCTGGTCCATGCATGATGTCCTTTCACAGTAGCTCCATTAGTGGATGAGTTGTTTCGGCTAGCCTTGGCATAACTCTCCTAAGGCAGGAAACTTTACCAAGGAAACTCTTGAGCTCCTTCGTCGTTCTTGGACATGGCATCTCCAGGATTAATCGTTGCTTGTCCTGCACCATCTTCACTCCCTAACGATCTACCACAAAAACCGAGGAACTTCAAAGTCGTAACCCTAAAAGCACACTTTAGCGTGTTCAACTTCAACTTGTATTTTGTACATCGAATGAACACCTTTCTCAGATCATCCAGATGGAACTCCTCTTTCTTCAACTTGATGCACATAAAATTCCAAAACCTTGTGAAATAAGTCATGAAAAATGGCCATCATCATCCTTTAATACGTTGCCCCAGCCTTCTTTAACCCAAAAGGCATCACTGTGTACATGAAGTTGCCTGACGTGGTCTTGAATGTCGTTTTCTCTATATATATTGGGTTCATCTAGATTTAGTTGTAACCAACATACTCGTCCGTGAAACTGTACATTTCATGTCCAACAGTTGTGATAAGCACCCAAAATGTACATTTTACAACCCGAATATATGTACTTTAGTTGCTAATTCTCGACAATATGGGTCTTATGTGCTCAAATTTTTGTCTTGTAGGTCAAATGCCCGTTGCGATGCTCAAACATGTATTTCAAAGAAATTGTGCGAATTATGGATCTAATTACCCTTGTCCCGTACCGTAGCCTACCTAAACCTGTCCTGAATCGTGTATGTTTAGTTTGTCCCATTTTATTTTATTTGTGTCATTTTATTTTTAAGGTTTATTTTATTATTTTATTTTATTAAGTAATGTATAAATTTTTTAGATTTTTATATTTTTAGCACATCGTGTATTATTTTTTATATTTTCTTTTATTTTTTATTTTAAGTTAGTCTATTATTATTTCATTTTCTATTTTTATTTGTTATTTTATTATTTTTATATATTTTTATCATAATTATTTTTAGTTTTTTTAGATTTTGTATTGTGTGTCTTGTCGTGTCATTTTTATTTTGGTTAATTTTCATTTTTTTTAGTTTAGTTAAAATTTTATTTTATTTTATTTTACTTTTAGTTTTAGTTTAATTTTTTAGGGGTCATGAGTTAAACACACACACCATATCACACCTAATTACCCTACAACCCACTCACACACAAAACACTCCCTCACCCACACCCAACTCATCCTACACCTCACTCTACCATATCCCATCCCCTTCTTCTTCAACCTCAAACCCCCCACATACTCTCTCCTCTCATCAACCTCCATAACCAAAAACCTTAAACCACACCCATTAAACCCACATCCACCTTACCCCAGCGCCGCCGACATCTACCACCATAACACCTACAATTCGAAACCCAAAACCCGACCCCTTCTTCCAATCTCCCATACCTGCTTCCTGCGACCACCTCAACCTATGCCTGATCCCCCATCGAACGTTACCCCCCTTTTCCCCGACGATAGCTGCCATAACCCATGACCTGGCTTGAGCTCGAACCCCTGTTCACAGCCCTTCAAACCCATTCCTGAAATCGGACCCATTTTCGTCGGAATATAAACTCGATCGCATATGCCCCTACCCAAGAACCGCGACCCTCCTGCACAAACCGGACCCTACTTCGGCGAACAACCCAACTCCGGCGCTACCCCAACCTGAGATCCCACGACCCGAAATCAACCAAGTCCGTCACAACCACCCCCAACCACCTAACCCGCCGATGAGCTCAAGAACCCGAAGCTTCCACCCACTACCCATTTCTCATCCCAAACCCGCTCCTACCTTCGTCCCAACCGACCCTCTACTTTTGGCCACCCAAACCAGAAAACGTCCTAACCCAACAACCCCTGCTCCAAACCCGATTTCCACGTGCTCAAACCCTCTTCAATCGAACTTTGCCAAACCCATTTCCCATATCAAAGCCTTTGAGAGCCAAAACCACCTGCACGATTTCTTCATCATCAAAATCAAATGCAAAATAACCCCACCTGCTTAAAAGACACATGTCTTTAACCCTTTAACCCCCAATTCCCAAAATCCCCCCAACTACCAACTTTAAACCGTTTCCAAAAATAGCCCAGAACTAAATCTGATTTGTTTTATTCCAATCCACTCCACCCACATGACCTCACACTCCTCTCAACATTTCCATGCACACTCAAACCCATTCCCAAAAATAACCCTAGATCCATGCCTATTATAAAAAGGAGAAGACGACCATTTTGAAAGGAGGCTTGAGAATATCAATTTTAGAGAGAGTTAGAGATAGTTTAGTGTAGAAAATAAATTAGGATAAACATCATTTTGTAAATAGTTTTAGTTTTATTTTTTTAGAGATTTGTGAGGAGAAATTTCGTATGAGATTTAATTGAGTGGGTATTATTTCAAACTACTTGGTTGTTCAAGTAAGAGGGTTGTATACTTCAAATTGGAGGATTGGAGTCAATTAAATTCAAGAGATTGGTTTGATTGTTCTTCTCTTTTCTCTTTTATATTAAATTCCTATTGATTATTTGATTATCACGATTTGTATTATGTTAGGATAAATCCCCTTTCAAGGCGTGTGTGTGTGGGGGGGAGGGGGGGGGGGGGGGGGGGGCTTATTTGACGTTATTTTAGTTTAATTAGTTTGATTACTTGAAAATTCCTTTTGAATGTTATTTTTGATCTCTCACCCTTAAATTTACGCCTCGAGAGAGGGTAAATGATTTTCGAGAGAAAATCGAATTTCTAAGTTATAATACCCATTTTAGATTCGAACTAGAGATTGGGGTTTCTTATGTGTGGTATTATCCCTTAAATTTCAACTCTAATTTCATTTTTTATGATTTACATAAATTTTAATCGATCGATCCTAGTGGGTGATTTATTAAAAGGAATGTAGATCTAGTTTTCTAGAGTTGTGGGGGGTTAAACTTAATTTTCTAAAAGGTTACTATTAAAATTACATTTGCAAAGAGAGTTGATTTGTAATTTTGATATTAATTTGGGATAATTCAATTAATTAAATTAGTTAGTTAGAATATCTAAAATTTATTGTGTAGTCCCACTCCTTGATTGTTCTCACAATTATTTACCTCACTTTATCTCTTATTTTAGTATTAGACTTTATTTTTCACTTTTAGTCACTTTCCAGTTAGTTATTTTCACCTCACATTTTAGTTTAGTGTTATTTCACCTCACCTCACCTAGTTGTTTTAATATTTGAAAAAGCTAAAAAAAAATAGAAAAAGCAAAACCCCAAAAAAGAAAATAAAATTGAATTACAATTGAGTTTATCTCTAGCTTACCCCTAGATGTGGATTGATACCGTGACTTAAATCTACACTTTAGTTTGTTATATTTTATAGGTAATTGAGGTTTTGATTAACTTGGCTAATGACAAACGACACATAAAAAATCAAGTGATCAAGTTGCATCAATCAAGATGTCAATGGAGGGCATATGAAACTCATCTTTTGGGCAAGCTCTATTCAAATCTCGAAAGTTCACACAAATCCTTATCTGATTCTTATATTTCTTCCCCATTGGGACTATGCTTGATAGCCAAGTGGTTGTTGTATCGACTTAATGAACCCCACTGATAGTAATCATTTTAAATCTTCCTTGATCTTTAGGTCCAGCTCAGCTTGTAAGTTCTTGTGGCTTGCTTCACCGGTATGGCTGAAGGCATAATGTTAAGCTTATAATAACATACTTCATTATTTAGACCGTATATCTCTATATACTTCCATCCAAAAACCTCTTTGTATTCTCCGATTATCTTAACTAAGTCCCCTCTTTTCTCCTCACTAAGATCCTTCGAAATAAATATAGGCCTTAGGTCTCCTCCTTTATCAGTTAAGTCCAGATGTCCCAGTTTTTGCACCAGTGGCTTCGATCGATCTGCCTTATATTCTGTCTCCTCTCCCACTTCTTCTAAAAATGCATGGATGTTAGAGTTGTCTATAACCATATATTTCCCTTGTTGATCTATTAAGAAACATTCATATATCATGTCAGCATTTTTGCCAGCTTCTGAAATAGCTCATTCGATTGCCCGCTCACATCTTCAGAGAAGGTAAATGGCTCTACCATCCACTATGATATTCGTTTTTCATCAGGTTCCAGACGACCCCTCAGGGGGCCGACCCTTCATCAGGTTCCAGACGACCCCTCAAGGGGCCGACCCTTCATCAAGCTCCGGACGACCCCTCAGGGGGCCGACCCTTAATCAGGCTCCGGACGACCCTCCGAGGGTACGACAGTACGAGGCCTAAATTAGGCCAGACTCACTACCGGAAGGAACTTTGCCCTCGGCCTCGTCTCATAGGCCGAGGGTAACATCATCACAGCGCGTGGAACAGTGCGCGTGAGGCTCATATGGCACATGGGAGACCGTTATAACAAAATCACACCCTCACGTGAGGGAATATTATGTCATCATTTGGCATTTACAGGTGTCGACAGGTGATTGGCTAGATCATCATTCACATGCACCATGCATACTTGGGGGGTACACTACACCCCCCAAGACCTATATATACTTGTCACCTACAACCCTACAGGGGAGGATCGATATTTTATAGCCCTAGCTAAAACTCTGCTTGTACACACAGTAGAGAGAGAAAGTGAGCTTATGTGCATTGTATCCAAGGCCATTAGTGCCCATACTTAGTGGATCACACACCCATAGTGGATGTAGGCCAAATTGGCTGAACCACTATACATCATCTCCTTCTCCATACTTATACACTTACATCTCAATGGATGTCATGGTTACTACTGTTTGAGCTCATTATCACTTATCCGGTGGTGCTGAATCTCAGCATCATCAGTTTGGCGCCGTCTGTGGGAACGAGAAGACATACCTTCCTTTGTACAGCTTGACCTCACAGGGCACTCTGGTGGTGAGCCAACACTTCCCCTGAGAGGATATGTTTCACCATTGAAAGAGACCCACTAAGGTTCTCAAGCTCACCAGTCTTTTCTTCAGTTCAGCTTTTCACAGCTCAAACAAATGGCACCAGAGATGCCACCACCACCGCTTCCCCCACCGGATGATGGGGGAGGACCCAATTCCAGTCAGCCACCACCTCAGTCTGAGATGGCGGATGTGGCGGCAACCTTGAAGTCTCTGGCAGCAAGCCAGCGGATCATGCAAGAGCAGTTCGTAGCTCTGAGCCAAAGCATACTAAGACCACCAGGGGTCTCACCTGAGATGATTACTCCGGAAGCATCTCCCGGACAACATGGGGCCAGGGGACCACCCCAGGCACCACGCAAAGACCTGCCACCCCCTCAGCAGCGTAGGGATGTTGCTGACCCCCGGCGTCTACGCCTGGGGAGGCAAGGAAACCCTTGCCCTGAAGACAGGTACGATGACCTGGACGGAGAGGAGGCCCCTATAGAATGATGGGAACCGTATGAGGTCTCCAACAATACTGTATGACCTCTCCAGGATAGTAGAGGAAAGTACGAGAGACCAAATCCTAATGATCGCCCGAGAGGCTCTGCTTTTGATCGCTTGAGCAGGGGGTCAGCCTTTGAGAGGTTGGGCCCAGTAAATGACCTGCGGGAAAAATTGTCCAGGTCAAGAAGTGCTGCGAGGTCCAGGAGGGAGGCAGAAGATGGACGACCCCAGGGACGGGATGACGGCCAAAGGGAAGTAAACAACCGACACAGGCCTGCTGCAGCAGAACCCTCCGTCCACCTTAAAGAGGTGGCATGGGATAACATCGGCCAAGCCGACCCCGTGAGGCCCTGGAATGACTCAATCCAGCGACTGGAGGATAATATCGGTGATATACTGAAGATCCGGGACCCTCTTCAGAGGGGATACACCATAGGCTCACCCTTTGTGGAAAAGAAAGTCAACTTCCCCACGCCATCAAAGTTCAAGCCACCTGTGGTCTCCCCAAGATATGACGGGAGCACCAACCCCGTCCACCACGTGGAGATGTATCAGTCATCACCAGACATATACTCTATCTCAGATAAGACGAGGTGTCGTGCCTTCTCTGGTACCCTGACTGGGGTTGCACATGTCTGGTACACGTCTCTCCCAAAAAACTCCATTGAAAACTTTAAGCAGTTGGCAGACCGGTTCATCCATAACTTTTGCTTTGGGTGAGGCCACAGAAGAAGACCACCCACCTGCTCTATGTTAAGCAGGGGAAGAATGAGAGTCTAAGAGACTACATAGCCAGATTCAACAAAGAAAAGTTGGAGGTGGAAGACTATGAGGAGAGCATAGCTATGACAGCCCTGATTGGAGGACTTCAAAAAGGGAAGATGTTATGGAAGCTTGCTGAAGACCCCCCGAGGACGATGGCTGAATTACTGGCAACGGCAGGAAAGGTGATGAACGCGGAAGAGGCAATAGCGGCAAAATATGAAGACGAAAAAGGAGGTGCTAGTGGGGGTAAATACCCTAAGAAGAGCAAAGAGGGGAAGAAGAGGTCTACGGATGACAAGTTCGCTAGTTACACCCCTCTCGCGGTCAGCTATGAACAGATTCTCAATGAGATAAAGAGTGATCGGTCCCTGAAGTGGCCTGAGAAGCTGAGGGTAGCCCCCAGCAAGAAGAATAAGAACCTGTGGTGTGAATTTCACCAAGACCACGGCCACGTAACAGACAAATTCTTTGATCTGAAAGATGAGATTGAGAGGATGCTGAAAGAAAGAAAGCTTAGAAAGTACGTTGATAAAGGCGCCTTCAAGAGGGGCCGAGGGGACAACCCCAGAAAAAAGCGAGTTGATGCATGCAAAGAAGGTCCTCAAAAAAGAGGGGACGACCCTTCTAATGATGAGGACGACCCTGAACTCCCGCCGAGAGACGACCAAAGCCCTGTCAAGAGGATAAATATAATCTCACTTGGAGTGGGAATGATCTCGGGGGGTCTGGCAGGAGGAGGGTCTGAAGTCGCAGATATGAAGGCCCACGTGGCAGAAGATAGGGCAGTGACGAAGACAGTACACTCGACTTCTCTGGAGGTTAAGTCAGAAAAGAGGAAGAAGGTTGATATGGACACTCTGATAGTGGGATTTTCAAGAATGGACTTCAAAGGCCTCTTAGCCCCGCATGATGACCCTCTCGTCATCACAAACAGGGTGCATGGGTGAGAGGTGCCGAGGATCCTGGTGGATGGGGGCTCATCTACAGATGTAATGTTTTGGCCGTGCTTCAAAGCCTTAGGTCTCAGCCGTGCTAGACTTGTCCCCTACCATCAACCATTGATTGGGTTCAGTGGGGAAAAGGTTCATCCCCAAGGCGTGTATGAGGCCGATGTCAGGATGGGGGACGAGTGGAAGAGGTGGCTTACCAAGAGGGTCAGCTTCTTTGTGATGGATGAACATGTGTTTTCAGCCTTCAATATCATATTGGGGCGGGTGGCCCTCAAGGGGTTTGAAGCTGTGCCGTCTACGGTCCACCAGATGATTAAATTCCCTACCCCCTACGGGGTGGGGGAAGTTCAGGGAGACCAGACGACAGCGCGATAATGTTACTATAACTCCGCTGAAGAAAGGGAGGCACACAAGAGGGCCACTACTACTTACAATATTAACACCCTAGACCCCAGGGATGAGACGAAGTTAAAGAAGGGAGAAGCCGCGGAAGAGGTAGAATCCATCATCCTCGATGAGGATGACCCGAAAAAAACCGTCCAAGACGGCAGGTCTCTGAAGCCCAATATCAAAGAAGACCTCATTATACTATTGAGGAGAAGACGAAGCATCTTTGCATGGAGCCATGAAGATTTGCCAGGGATCGACCCTGAAATCATGTGCCACAAGCTCAATGTGGTAAGGGGAGCAAAGACGGTGAAACAAAAGAGGAGAATTTACTCTAGAGAAAAGTATGAGGTCATATGGGATGAGGTTAAAAAATTAGAAGACGCTGAATTTATCAGAGAAGTCATCTACCCCGAATGGCTTTCCAATGCGGTATTTTCCCAAAGGCCAACGGGAAGTGGAGAATGTGTGTGGACTTCACTGACCTCAATAAGCACTGTCCCAAAGACAGCTTCCCTCTCCCCCGCATTGACCAGATGGTAGACACTACCGCAGGCCATGAGCTCATGAGCTTTATGGATGCCTATTCAGGGTATAACCAGATCTCCATGAACCCTGAAGACTCGGAGAAGACAGCCTTCATTACTGATAAGGGGACATACTGTTATAGGGTCATGCCCTTTGGCTTAAAAAATGCAGGGGAAACGTATCAATGCCTTGTAAATAAAATGTTTGAAGACCAAATTGGGAAGTCTATGGAGGTTTATGTAGATGACATGCTGACTAAGAGTTTGAAGGCAGAGGATCATGTGGCAGACCTAGAGAGGACCTTTAACACGATGAACAAATACCAGATGAAGCTCAACCCGACCAAGTGTGTCTTCGGGGTCGGAGAAGGGAAGTTCCTGGGGTTCATTGTCAACCAAAGAGCCATCGAGGCCAATCCTGAAAAGATAAAAGCCCTTGTTGACATGAAGACCCCCAAGTCCATCAAAGACGTTTAGAGACTCACGGGGAGAGTTGCTGCCTTGAACAGATTTGTGTCAAGGGCCATAGACATGTGTCTACCATTCTTCAAGATCCTCAGGAAGGCCTTTGAATGGAGTGAAGAGTGTGATGAGGCTTTCAAGGAGCTAAAATCATATCTGGGGTCTCCCTTGTTGCTGTCACGCCCCGTGCAGGGTGAACGACTTTATGTGTACCTTGCCGTCTCAGAGTCCGCCATCAGTGCAGCCATTGTAAGAGACGAAGACGGGATACAAAAGCCTGTGTATTTTAATAGCAAGGCACTCCAGGGGGCAGGAAAAAGATACCCAGCAAGGTAGACTCACTAACCCCTCTACAGATAATGCTGAGACAAGCACCGCTGGAAGGAAAGTGGATGAAAATGAAGAGGGAAGGTATCTCTTTAGATAGGGGTCACTCACCGAGGGAAGTTTCTCAGAAGAGCATACCATGTGGAGTCTCTTTGTCGACGGGTCCTCATGCGAAAGCGAGAGTGGGGCTGGATTAATAGTATCAACGCCCAATGGAGCAGACATTGAGTATGCCCCGAGGTTCAACTTCAAGGCCTCCAACAACGAGGCCGAATATGAGGCCTTGATAGTAGGCCTCTCCTTGGCCAAATCTCTTGGCGTCGGCCAAATTTTGGTTCATAGCGATTCGAGGCTAGTAGTGAATCAGATACTAGGAGTCTACGAGGCCAAGGACGAGAGGATGGCTAGATACCTCGAGAAGGTGCTGTCATTATTGAAGAGCTTCAAAGAAGTAAGGTTAAAGAGGGTACCTAGGCTCGATAATGGACGAGCTGATGCCCTTGCTAGGTTGGCCTCAGTGACTAGGACAGACATAAGGAGGACAGTCCCAGTGGAAATTTTGCTTCGACCAACTATTGAAAATACCGAGGGAACACTTAGCAATTGCCTGAATGCTTGTCTAGGAGCTTCATGGATGGACCCTCTGATTAGATACATTAAACAGAGAGAGATGCCAGAAGCAAGGCAAGAAAGGAAGAAGCTGAGATACAGGGCTGCAAAATTCACTGTCATCGGATACACTTTGTACAAAAAAGGGTTTTTTCTCCCCTTACTTAGGTGTGTGCATCCCTCAGAAGTCCCTTCCATTTTGCAAGATGTGCATGAAGGATCGTGCTCAAGCCACATCGGGGGCAGATCCCTAGCGAAGAGGGTGATCACCCAAGGGTACTGGTGGCCGACCTTGGGGAAGGATGCCACAGCTTATGTAAAAAAGTGTGACAAATGTCAAAGATTTGCCACCATCCCTCACCAACCCCATCAGCCTCTTACTTCCATTACATCCCCATGGCCATTTTTAGTGTGGGGGATTGACCTAGTGGGACCCTTGCCTAGGGCTGTCAATAACTATCGGTTCCTCATCGTAGCCATTGACTATTTTTCAAAGTGGGTGGAGGCGGAGACGATGGTGATGATCACAGAGCAGAAGACCTTCCAGTTCATCTGGAAAAATATTATATGCAAATATGGTCTCCCCAACACCCTCATCTCGGATAACGGGACTCAGTTCAAGAATACCTCTCTACAGAAGTACTGTGAAAGGGTGAGTATTAAACAATTTTTCTCCACCCCAGGCCGACCTCAAGCCAATGGGAAAACAAAAGTTACAAACAGTAAAATCCTAGATGGAATCAAGAAGAGGATTGAGGAGGCAAAAGGAAGATGGGTTGAGGAGTTATATGCCGTGTTGTGGGCATACAGGACGACAGTGAGGACCTCTACCGGAGAGACCCCATTCATGCTAGCTTATGGCTCAGAAGCCGTCATCCCCACTGAGATTGAGTTTCCTACTCATAGGGTCCAAATGTATGACCCCCAGAGAAATGCGGAAGAGAGGAGACTTGACTTGGACCTGATTGAGGAAAGGAGGGAGGACGTTGAGATAAGGCAGGCAGCCTACCAGCAGAGGACCAAAAGGTTTTACAATCAGAGGGTGAAGCAGAGGCCAATAGCAGTGGGGGACTTGGTCCTGATGAAGACTTGGCAAAAGCCCAACAAGCTCCATCCTAATTGGCATGGCCCATATAGGGTCATCGATGAAGTCGTCCCTGGGACCTACAGACTAGAAAACCTAGAAGGGGAACCCTTTTCCAACCCCTGAAATGCAGATCATTTGAAGAAATACTATCAGTAGTGTTGTGAGGTCTTGATAGACCATAATTGTAATAAGAGTTGCTCCAACAGAACACTTGGACAATTAATGAGAAATATCGGTGTTTCCCCTCATCCTGTGGTTATCAGCTCTAGTACGCATGGAAACATCTGCAGAGAACCACCCTCGGCTATAATGAGGGTCAGTGGAGGGGACGACCCCACCACTGTCCTCAAGAAAGACGAGGGAAAACTTTGTTAAAAACCATTAATTTGGTAAGTTGAACCCTCGGCTATAATGAGGGTCAGTGGAGGGGACGACCCCACCACTATCCTCAAGAAAGACAAGGAAAATAAAAACCATTAATTTGGTAAGTTGAACCCTCGGCTATAATGAGGGCCAGTGGAGGGGACGACCCCACCACTGTCCTCAAGAAAGACGAGGGAAAACTTTGTTAAAAACCATTAGTTTGGTAATTTTATCCCTCGGCTATAATGAGGGTCAGTGGAGGGGACGACCCCACCACTGTTCTCAAGAAAGACGAGGGAAAACTTTGTTAAAAATCATTAATTTGGTAAGTTGATCCCTCAGCTATAACGGGGGCTAGTGGAGGGGATGACCCCACCACTGTCCTCAAGAAAGACGAGGGAAAACTTTATTAAAAACCATTAGTTTGGTAATTTGATCCCTCGGCTATAATGAGGGCCAGTGGAGGGGACGACCCCACCACTGTCCTCAAGAAAGATGAGGGAGAGGTTAGTGATTATAAAAAAAATTCACAACGCAAACCATACAATAGGCAAATAAGGAAGACAGTAAAGGAGACGATAGTATAAATGAAATATTGATTTGTGTATAAGTGTTTTACAAGTAGAGTACAAAAATATTGATTACATCAAGAGGGTATGGGCTACAGATAGCCACCCTATGGAACAACATCAGAGGGCAGGGCCTCAACATCTACGAGAGGGGTCTCCTCAATGACCACAACTGGATGATCTTCAGATGTGACGACCCCCTTGACTTGAACTTTTGATTCCACCTGAGTCAGAGCCTCGGAGATCAAAGGGTCGTCCAATCTGACTGCTTCAATCAACGGGCGGACCGAGGAGACGACATCACCAAACCTGAGGACGACCCACCGGCAGGCCGTCCTGATTACTCTCTCCAAATATCCAAGGCCGAAGCCTTGAAACTCGTCAGAAATTTTATAAGCATTAACAGCATCAGCCTCGGCTTTCTTCATAGCCTCAGACAACTCAATCTTAAACTGGGCCTCCCTGTGGGTCATGGCTTCATCCTTCTCCTTCAAAAGCAAGTCTCTAGCCTTCAGATCCTCATCATGCTGGCTCGTCAGCTCGTCCATAATTCGTGCATGCTCAGTTCTGGCACTCTCTAACTCAGCCTTTGCAGTATCTAAGTCAGCCTGCAGGTCGGCCTCATGCTGGATGGCCCTCTCGGCGTCATGGAATTTCTCCTGATTTTCAGCCATCCATTTTATTGCCGAGGTAAAGGCACACACAGACTGCACAGAAAAATAAATAGATGTCAAGAGGCCGAGGAAACAGTTACTGAAAGAATGCAATTAAAAGAAATAAAGCAAGACCGATACCTGGGCTAGAGCGTGCAGACCATAGTCAAACACTTTGGCTGGAGGCATCTTTGACAAGAAGTCGTAGTCAGCAGCCGAGGGAGCAGAAAACATTGATGCCTTAGCTGCCCTCAAGTTTGCAATGCGTGATGAGGGCTCGACCCTCAGATGTGCCAAGTTTTGAGACTAGAAGGCCCCCATGCTAGAAGAGGAGGCAGTTCCCTCAGACCCCTCAGCCCTTGCCCTCGTCTGTGACCTTGGCCGAGGGTCTACGGGGGTCTCGGGCTCCTTCCTCTTCTGCATACCGACGGTCGGCTCAGCAGGGGTCGGCCCTGCATCCTGTCTCTTCCTCGGAGCCTGCTGAGGCTCCTTTACTTTCTTCTTGGCCAAACCTGATAATAAGCTGGGAGCAGTCATTTCCCAAAGATAGTCTGATATACCTACAGGACGACCTAGAAAGAGGACGACACATCAGAAAATGCAGAGATAAAGAGGTAATACTTGAAAAGGTAAAGAATGGGAAACGTTAAGTGTAACTCACATAGTTCTGTCAGAGGGCCGACCCTCAGACTAGCTTCTTTGAGGAATTGGGGGGTCATTAAATCTTCAAATTTGGCAATCTCACCCCCTCTCCCTCGTCCCCTCGGATACTCAACGATGTCCTTTTCGTCCAGACTAAGTCTGGGGTCTGACCTAGCCTTCATTGATGGGTTAGACCATCTACAGGGGACCCTCGGACCATCGGCAACAGGGGATGCCTCGACGGTGAACTCCCACTCCCCAGAGATAAAGAAGAATATCTTCTTCCAATCGTGGTTGGAGGTTTGTACCACGTGGAGAAGTTTTTTCTCAGACCTCCTCGCCCCTAGATGATAGTACCCAGCCTGTTTGGACGAGGAGGTGATATTGTAGCAGGCCAAGAATACGTCAGCCGAGGGATCATCAGTGAAAGAATTCTTCCACAGGGAGATGTATCCCAGGATCGTCCTCTAAGAGTTGGGAGGAAGCTGAGAAGGGGCAACACCAAGGGCTGACAAGATGTCTACGATGGCAGGATGCAAAGGGAATCTGACACCAACCTTGAACATTTGTTCGTATACTGCAACCTCTCCCTCTTCACCCTCGAAGACCCTCTCATGCTCAGAGGGAACCCTCATAGTTATATTGGGGGACACTCCATAGGCATGCCTCCATAGTAAGAGGTCGCGATCCCCAACGGAGGAGATATATGACGAGGCATGGGAGGTATCAACCTGTTCATCTGTATCATCGCCCTTATCCTCAGTCCCCTCTCCCTCGGCCTCGTCATCTGCCAGAGGACCGTGGGGAAAGGCCATCTGAAAGGCATGTGGAGATAGGGTTGTCACAGGGACAGCCTCGGAGGGGAGCATACCCTCGACCTCTTGGCCTGGGCTTAGGTCAGATGTCTCTATCCTACCAGAAGGTCCAGCGCCAGTTAGCGAGGATGCTTTGTCGTCCATCTCACTTGACTGACACTCGGCTGGACGATGAGACGACCCACAAGACTCAGACAGTTCAAATGGATTTATTGTGGCTAGAGGAACGGGAAAGATGGGTCGTACCCAATTAGGGTTGGCCCCTCGTCTCCTCTCTTCCTCTTCCTCTATTCGTCTGATCTCTGCAAAGAGCTTCTCTCTCAAGGATGGGAATTCAGATGCTAAACTATAAAGCCTCCTAAGCATTAAAGGGAGGACCCTACACTTAGAGATTTTAACTAAACCTAGCTACAAACAAGTTGGCAGTTGATCGAATTAGACTTTTGGATTGAAACAAAGGGAATCAATGGGTTTCACTCAAGAACACTCAAGAACACTCGAAAACCAGTCACCGTAAAAGTTGTAAAACAACCTAAATCAAGCCGTACAAGCCTAAAACTGAAAAGCAAAAAAGAAATGAAAGTGAAGAGGGCGTTGGTGGTGGAAGATTACCTGAAGAGAAAGGGTGAAACTACTAAGTCGAAGGCTCAAAAGCTGCAAAAATGGCAGGAAGGATGGAGACTTGAGAGAGAGAAATCTTGGGCGCGAAGAAGAAGAGAGAGAGTTCAAAAATCTCTTAAATACCTTAGTAATGAGTAGGACCATTAACCAAGGTAGGGAAAAGTCCATGAGGAAGGCATCATTAGGGAACAAAGCCCTAGGCAAAGTGTGCAGCCGCCACGCCTTGGAAAAATCATATTGACAGGTGTCATTCACCTAACTGATCAAACACGCATCTCAATTACAACACTATCCTTCAGCCATCTCAACAGCACCTATGGCTAAGGGCTGGGGGTGATTGATATACCCATATATACCCTCCACTCGGACGACTCCTCAGGGGGCCGACCCTTCATCAGGTTCCAAACGACCCCTCAGGGGGACGACCCTTCATCATGTTGCAGACGACCCTTCAGGGGGACGACCCTTCATCAGGTTCCAGACGAATCCAAAGGGGGCCGACCCTTCATCATGTTCTAGACGACCCCTCAGGGGACTGACCCTTCATTAGGCTCCGAACGACCCTCCGAGGGTACGACAATATGAGGCCTAAATTAGTCCAGACTCACTACCAGAAGGAAATTTTCCCTCGGCCTCATCTCATAGGCCGAGGGTGACATCATCACAGCGCGTGGTTTGGGAGACGCGTGGAATAATACGCGTGAGGCTCACATGGAATATGGGAGACCGTTATAACAAAATCACACCCTCACGTGAGGGAATATTATGTTATCATTTGGCATCTACAGGTGTCGACAGGGGATTGGCTATATCATCATTCACATGCACCATGCATACTTGGGGGGTACATTACACCCCCCAAGACCTAAATATACTTGTCACCTATAACCCTACAAGGGAGGGATCGATATTTTATAACCCTAGCTAAAACTCTGCTTGTACACATAGTAGAGAGAGAAAGTGAGCTTATGTGCATTGTATCCAAGGCCATTAGTGCCCATACTTAGTGGATCACACACTCATAGTGGATATAGGCCAAATTGGCTGAACCACTATATATCATTGTCTTACTCCTCTTATCCTCATCTCCTTCTCCATACTTATACACTTACATCTCAATGGCTGCCATGGTTACTAGTGTTTGAGCTCATTATCACTTATCCGGTGGTGCTGAATCTCAGCATCATCAGGCCTCATTCTATCTTTGAGCTTCTTCGATATTTTTTAAGTCTTGGGACCAAAATGGTGGACTTCCTCAGCTACTTCCATTCTGTATTCTCTCTCTCTTCTTTGACCATTCACAGGTCCCATCCATTCTCTAATAGAAGGAACTTTTGCTCCCTCCATTCTCTTTATTAGCACCCTAACATCTTCTTCCAACTATGTATAGAAAGTTGCATCTACTAGGTGAGCTTATTCGGTGGCAAAGGTTTTCTTCATTGCACATATAATGATTTAAATCACTTTCACATTGGCCTTTGCACATTAGTGATATGTCGAAGGGATTAAACCATGATTATGCATCCACATGCCTCCTATTAGAAGGTGGTACGAAGTAGCACACTCAATCACATGGAATTTGATGTGCGAAGTAAGGTTCCCCATTACAATGCCAACGTTCACGTATCCAATTGACTTGGATGATTGGTTATCATAACCATAAATTACCAGAGGCATTGTTATCAGCCTTGCCTCAGGAATGTTGGATGCTCGAAAGAAACTGATTCACATAATGTTTATTGATGCTCCCCCATCCATCAAGGCTCTTTCAAAACTCACCCCCATAATACTGGCAGTTATGTACAAGGGCATCTTATGCGGGAACCTTACAGCCCTATCAGCATCACTAAAGGTTACTTCAGATAAAAAATTCCTTACTAACCTAGCCATTTGCCATCTCTACCTCAGTGATGGGACTGCGTTCTTTTGTGGAATGTCTAGGAGCACTTGTGTTATCTATAACTGGATCTCCTTTAACATCCCCACCTGGTCGAAGAACCATGAGAACTTCAGTGATTGGAAAAATGGCCTAGCACTCTACCGCTTGATCCATCTGCTTCCCTTCCATTTTGTATATGTCTTCTATATCCCTGGAACTAGCTTCATCATAAGCTATTACTACATTACAATTCCCCTGGTAAATTCCTCCAATGCATTTTCAAATTCTTCTCGTTCGTTCTCCAGTTCTATCGCTTCTTATTCATCCTCCTCATCATAAGCAGCTACAAGGTTGACCCCATGTGCTGGAGGGGGCGGCATTTACATTCTCCTGAGGGATTTGCAGAGTCAGTGTCTTCATGTGCTTGCTTTTGATCTTTTTTAGGGTGAAACAAGTTGTCCTTGGATGACCCACCATTCGATGGATTTGGAAATACTTGGAATCAACTCTTATCTTGGCATCAGTCTCTACGACTGGAATGCCCTTAGTTTCATACACTATCCCCCCTTGAACCATTTCATTATAATAGCTAACTTCCTCTTCAATAGTGAAAGGCAGTTGTGGTGGATCCTCTCTATCTTTACCAAACTTTCTTTTATTATCCTTCTTTTATCTCTTAGACCCTTCTCCCGCCATCGGCGTATCCCACCCGTGGGGGTTGGCCTAATGTTTCAAAAGGTTGTATCGGTTGCCTAAACATCATTGGCATCAAGATAGGACTTGGCCTAATAACCAATGTTATATTCCTCACTGACTTTAGAAATGCCAGAAAAGTTCCTTTGTGCATTTCGTTGATGAGATAGCATATTTATTCTAGGAGCAAACCTTCAGCACAACTCTGAAACAGTTTGGACTCCTTGGCCTATTCTCTTACATCGAGAGTCCTTTCCCTAAACCTTTAAACATATTCCACCACTTATTCCCCTAGCCGTTGCTTATCCCTGCTTAGCTAGGTCAGCGTGAACTCATATTTTTTCTGAAAGAACTTTTGGATAAATATCACATGTATTTCCTCCCATGTTGAGACACTTTTAGGTGCCAAGTGAGAGTACCAGGTTTAGGCCTTATCGACTAGGGATTTGGAAAACTCCCTCAACCTACGCTTCTTGTTGTTGTATTGAGCCTTCATATGCTCAATGAAGCATTTAATATGTTCCTTAGGGTTCCCCCTTTCCCTGTGTACTTATCAAATATGGGAAGGATATACCCCTTTGTGTAAGGCTCATCGTTGTATTCCTGAGGGTAAGGAGTATGAAAATTATCATACACCGATGCTACCTCACTAATTGATTGCGAGAAAGCTGCTATCATCTACAAAATCTCATTTTGGATCTTTTCCAAGGTAGATGTTTGTGTTTTCTCAACCACTGGAGCAATGGTCTAAGGGACCATAGGTGGAATAACTATTATACCTGGCGTACTTACCACTGGTGGAATGCTTGCCACACTTGATATGCCCACCATTGGGATAGGGGTAGGTATTATGTTCGTGGGGACAAATCCCATCGGAGCTGCGCTCGATGGGGTTATCAAGGTCACCATTGGTGTTACAAAGGATATGGGGTCAAACCCACCCAAAACTGTTGCAGCAATGGGAGTCTACAAGAATACGAAGAATTTGCCCATGAGGAGGGCCATCTGTGCTTGTCCCAACTTGGAACTAGTGTAAGCTTACGTCACACGTGGGATGCTTGTCACCATTTGAACTAGGGGTATATCCCCCTGAGGAATCCTATCTCTGGTAACCTCAAGCTCCCTCATAGGTTGTTCTTCGTTACACCGAATGGCATCAAAATCTATGGTACGATTAACATTATCTTGTGCCATACTTTTAAAAGAATACCTACCCATTGAAGTCGCCAAATGTAAGAGGGTAGTCCCTTTATAACCTAGGAGTATGGTAATACTAGTTGAGGTGTAACCTCTATAAGTATTGTGATAAATGATAACCCAAGAAACTCACAATATTATATATGATCAACAGTGAGATTCAACTCATAATACACTCGTGTATAACTTAAACAATAATAAAGGAAATTAAGAAGTGACTCATTCGAAGGGAGAAAGAAATAAGCACCCTAGATACACCTTGGCAGGAATCTAACACACCAATTACCTCTGAAAGACCTTTGGTTAGCTGTTAAAAGCTTCACAATAAATGATAATGGTGGGTGTGTAAGAGCTCACGTTTGCAATAACTTTTCGCTGATATGTATATTCTTTATCTAGAAATAATCTCTAGGAAGAACTCTCTTCTCTCAGACGTGGTTGTGGTCAATAAATACCCCCCACACCACTCATGAGATGCCTCAGGCTCCATTAATGTCAAAGACCTCCCAATCACACTTTACGTCACAAACATTAAATGTATAATGGGCCAGCCTACCGTATGTCATAAACATTAAATACCAAGACATTCCTTTTGCCTAACCACTGTGCATCATAGGACTGTCACCACAGAGGTGGCTCACCAAATCACCAGAAATTTTCCAATACCACAGTGGTTTACTCTAGTTCATATTATATAGTGTTTAGTTGGATGGTGACATCACCTAAAGTAGATGTGACATTTGTTTGGGGAGTGTTTGGATCAAGGATCAATATACGGTGGAACTCAAGGCTATGCCGCACAATAGTCCATGGTGAAAGGTTACTCGATGCTTTACCAGGTGTATATAAGATGGTTAGGAAAATCCCTAACACTAGCTCACTTCTCAATCCTCCAAACGAAGTCCCTCTGAAGTTCCCACGACAAGATCATTTGAAAGATCACGTATGCTCTCATAGGCCTTGCCAAACTTGGTCTCTTGTGAGTACGGTATGACCTCACACTGAATACTGTAATCGTTACAACATTACAAATCATGTTATAGGTATAATTTAACTAAGTAATAAAAAAGATAAAGGATGATCTCTCTCGGCCAATCTCTCCGTTGGGTTGACTCGCTGAGCTGCCTTATTGAGCTACCTCACTGTGCTATCTCGTTGTCTTCATGTTGCTTCCTTACATTATGTCCGTTCTATTAGCTGAGGAGGCCTATCTCTAATTCAATACTTTTTCCTTACACCTCCACTATCACATCCTACGTTTCTCACCCAATGGATAAAGAAACTAAAATCCCTGAGGTTTTTTTCGAAAAAGAGATTTTGTTAGTGAGAACTTTAGGATAATTTGAGTTAATTGATATTTCTACCATGCCCACAGTCACTCCCATAACTTTGGATAAAAGAATGGCACTGGGGATAATAATCATAAACTAATATAGGGGGATTTACCCCAACTTAACCAACTTCTTAACCCTATAAAAGGAAGTAATTCAAGGGTCCATTTGACCTAGTAAGTTTGGGGGATTCCCCTAATAATATCATGTTTATCTTGTGAAGATAAGCAACATCTAACAATAATGAGAATGATCATTCTAAATGGTTACTATCTAAGTAGCCAAACTTGGCTCTTGATTTACAAAGGGAGTTTGCCTCCTTACTGACTAGGCTTTGTCTGGAACCCTACTGTGTAACAGGATAGTTTCTCATCATCACCAAACTCTTTTTAAGGTGAGTATTTTCCTTTACCTTTGATCTTGAGTTTGTTGTAGACTTCATCAATATCTTTGATAGGATATTCGAGAAGGTGGAGGAAAATCCCGACTTGGGGAAGTGTATTAAAGGAGTCATAAAAGACCTTCAATGTTTCCCAAAAAAAGGTCGAGGATTAAGACACTACGACAAAGAATAAGGACATAAATATCGCCAGTTTGAGGTCAAAGGTCGATCAATTAGAGAAATTTGATGAGTAACCTATCAAGTCTTTGGCATTGTCTTTGGAGGCCAATAATACAACCTTTAAAAAAAGGTTGGGATAAGACATCTTCCCTTTCCCAAAATAATTTGGACTTTATCCAAAATTTATTCTTTAAGAAATCTTTAATCGAATCCCTAACAAGGACTGGCATTCCTACCTAGTCTGAACTGTTCTCTCAATATGCTCATAGTACTCATCCCAACCTGAAGCAAAAATAAAAATAAAATTTAATCAAGCAATAATAGGAGGCCTTTGATTATAGAAAGGTTAGATTAGAGAAGTCCCCTCTTGTTAAATTAATTATTATGGGATCTTATTATTTTCTTTGAATGTTATGCCTCTTCTTCTTTTGTAATCTTCTGTAAGGGGGTTGCCCCTATTTTTATTGAATGAAACGAAACATTGTTTTTGTCCTCATATTGTTATATTCAACTATCCCTTCATATTTTTTTTATTATTTCTTGCCCTAGACTCTGAATGCATTTTATTTTTCACTCTTGCAGTTTAATAGGATCTTGCCTTGGCATCAGTTCTTTTAGGCGTGAAGATCTGCAATTCATCCTTAGAAGAGATGTTTCTAATCAAGTTTGAGCAACCTTTGTCGTTATTTTCCAACCGTTGTAGAAAATGACAAGTGCTATTTAGACTAGATGAGCATGGTCAATAGCCTTCATTCTAATTTGATGGAGGTCAAATGTATATGTTTTAAGGATCCCTTATAGGTATTTATCTTCTTTACACAATTCTTGATGTTTTTATGTTTATAAATAATGGAAACATTTAACCTTCAAACATGATTAGATGTAATCATAATAACGTATCAAAATGGCAATCATAATTTGATCAAATAGATTTATAATAACAGTGGTCTGCTGTTTGGAATAATAAGAAAGATAATTTCATTGGGTGAACATTAAACATCCAAAATCTTAGAAATGACAATATAAAATTTTCATAACAAGGTAAAGATTTGGCAATAAGAATTTTATAAATAAAAGTTCCTAAGATGACTTCATTTCAGTCTCTAGTTATATCCCCGCTCTCCATTATTTCCAGATAGTAAGATCGTTGGAGGTCATCCTTACTAACTTTCAATTGGCCTTTCAATTCAGGTCACAGTTTATCGTCTGATGGCTTCCTCGTATTGGCAATGACCTTTATTTTCACATAATCCCTGATATAGAACTTCCTCGCATTGAATCATTTGTTATATTACTTCGCCAAATATTATTGGTAGGATGCCAATTATCAATGATTGTTATTTTCTTTCCTCCTCGAAGTCAAGCTCAGTTTTAATGATTTCACCATTCATGGTTTAATTGCAATTGTCATTTTCATGGTTAATAAGCCTACCTCTAGTGGTATTATTTCTTCCATCTATTAAGCTAAGGTAAAGAGAGTATCCTCGATGAACCTAATGAGTGTTGTTTGGTATACCCAGATCACGTGGGGAAGCTTATAAACCTAATCACCTTTGGAGTTTTATAATTTCTTCTTCATTCCATTGAGAACCATTTTATTGAAGGCCCCAGTCTATTTATTTCTTTGATGATAGGGTACCAAACTGTAGTAGTTTTTGATGTCATGGCTATTATAGAAGTCTTGGAATTGTTCTATCTCAATCTGAGTGCCATTTTCAATGATAAGCATCCTTATCACACTAAAAATAGGCTACAGTGTTCCTCTAGGAGGACCTAATTATGTCAAAATATCTTATATTCAACTATAATTCGGCCTTAATCCATTTGGTGAAATAGTCTATGCCAACTGGGAGGAAATTTCAATTTCGAGGAGATGTGGGTATAGGGATTGTGATGTCCACCCCTCATTTTGCAGAAGACCAGGGGATGGTTAAGGCCTTGAGGTCGCTGGATGGTAGGTGTACCATTAGCAAGAACACCTAGCACTTATTGCACTTCTTCATATAGGAGATGACACCCTTTTACATGTAGGGCCACCAATATCCCTACTTAATGTCTTTGAATATAAAAAAGATTCCTCCTGCATGACATACACATAACCCCTCATGAAACTCATAGAGAATATGGTACACGTCACTGGGATGCACACATTGTAGATATGCCCTAGTGAAAAATCATATATCGATCTTCCCTTTAGGAGATAAGTAAAATTGAGCAGCCTTAACCTTTATCTGATGAGCCTAATTTTCATCAGTAAGCAATGTATTTTCTCGCAAATATGTAATGATTGGTTTCATCCAACTGGGATCCTTTTAGAGAGCGATAACATGGTCAAGTATTTTGTTGGATACCAACATTGAGTCTTAGTATACTTGAAGGTGACTAGTGTCAAGGGATAAAGCCTTATTTACTCTGTTGATGATGGCCTCATATTTTGCCTTATTTTTGGATGCTTGAAAGCCAAGTTGTATTCCATAATCGAGCATAATTTGTTCTAGAGTTATTAAGACAATTATGCCCCCTAATCCCGTTGAATTGTATGCGCTATCAATATAGAGCTTTCATTTGTTGATTTTATTGAGTTCTCTAGTGGTCACTTGATCGCCGAGTTCCCTTTCATCGGACTGATGCCCTCAAGAGAATTCATCAATGAAGTATGCCAAAACTTATTCTTTGCTAATGGTTTTGGGTTGATAATGGATATAAAACCTTGCCATTTTGACCGAACACTTGGACATCCATTCATAGAGGTAGTCCGTTCTAAGGATTACCTTTAATTCAAAGGACGTGGTATCTATGACATAGTTAATTTCAAAGTAATGCTTCAACTTGTGAGGTGATCACTAATGAGTAAGCTTGATTTTCCATATGGAGGCCTCATTTCTCATCAACCAGTATGTTTTGTTGACAAGATAGATCGTCTACAATTGCCAAATCTTTTCGCACACTTACGTCAAATTGACTGTGTGGTTAAACATTGAAAGATAAAAGTAGATTGACTTAACTTGATTTGGGACCATGATAAAATAAGGCTAGCTTATGTAGATTTTGATTTCCTCAAGTGACTTTGAAAATTATTTATTACAACCCTAGTTTTTCTAATTCCTTAGTAGCTAAAACAAAGATTGTCACTTTTTAAAGGATTTATAGATAAAGTTGTTGAGTGTTGTGAACATCAAAGTCAACTTTGAACGTCCCTAATTTGATTTATTTATTTTTCTACTGATATTTGGTTACATGCAAGTATTTCGGTAACATGTTGAGAAATAGTTACCACCTAAAAGAGTTTGATGCTTCAAGTTTGATACCTTTGATAAACTATACATGATAACCCATTTGTTGTAACCTAAAATAAGAGTTTTCCATTGGCCTTTGAGAATATGACACCTATCATCATTGATTGACACTATCCTATGACATTATTGGTTGGTAGAATGGTTGATCACATTCGGGAAGGTGAACCATCAATAAAATAGAACATGCACATGTGGCAGTAGCTAGTCTCCCTTGCATATGCACGTGTGGCCATGCTAGATCATGCTTAATTGTTATCCATAATTTAAAAAGGTTCAAATGCCTGATATATAATCCATTCACCTCTTCTTCTTCTCATTACTTTAAACAGGCTACTATACCCCTTAATTGGAGGACGTACAAAACGACATACACTCAACCCTAAAGAGTTTATTGAGGGATTGTACTCAACAGTAATACATATTGGCTTAATAGTCGTGGATGTAGGCACCTCATTAGGATAAACCACATAAAAACCTTTGTCCCCCTTTTTTTTATATATCACGTCTCTTTAGTATACAACATCTTATTCAATATATATGTGGTATATTATTGGTATTACTATGCTAAGACTCACTTTAAACACCATACCAATTTTAAACACTAATAAATTTGCACTGTCTGTGGGAATTCTACAAGCTGTTGTTGTTTCCTTCTAATTTTCAATCCAAAAATACTATTCTAATTACTTTCTTGTAAGTAGGGGAAAATGGAAAACAATACAGATAGTAGTAGCGTAGCTGAAAATATCCTACCCTTTTACCCTTTAGGAGTAAGAGATCTCTAAGGATTTTTTATTAGCATAGCCAGAAGGCAAGAGGCCATGAATGCAACTATAAAAGAGTTGACTTAGATGATCCAAGTCAGGCTTGAGGCAGGCCCTATCATGCCATTTGAATGGAAACACGCTATCAGGAGAGGAAAATTATTACTTCATGCCCCCTATGGAGACAGGCATCTCTTAAACCAAGGTAGAAGGAGTAAAAGAAGTAGATATAGGTACTTAATATCAATTAATGATCGAACTTACCGCCCCAATATTAACTCATCCTAGAGATCCACTTATTATAATGACGAACAATAATTCTCTCAAAAAAGGTCAAGAGTTTTAGAAAGGTTGAGTAGAGACTCAACATTTGAAAGCCTAGGCCCTCGAACGTCGAGGATCAATCATCACAGAGAGCCTAAAGGATCTAAGGATCACTAAAAAGGGTTCGTAAGTATAGGACCAACATATGTAGTTAAGTGCATTCCAAACAGACTTCTCAGAAAGGGAGCTCAACACAAAACAAAGATTGAGAGGCTAAAACTATGTCAGTCAAAGACGATCCAGATGATCAGTTATGGAAAGTCTCAATTCAACAATTAGAAGACTGTTTAGGAAAAATAGCAAAGTTAAAGGAGCCTTTACACAAAAGCTTTATAAAGGGATCACCCTTCACGCTTGTAATTGTATATTATCATACACTTTCCAAGTTCAATACACCTATGGTAATGCCAAAATACGATGGTAAAATAAATATAGTACTTCATGTGGAATAATGTCAGGCTTCTGCCAACATCTATTTTATCCCCGATGAAATGCATTATTGCCCATTTTATAGCAATAATAGTAGGTAAGCACAAATCTAGTATAATAATTTAGCATGAGGACATATCTCTAGCTTTCAATCGTTCTTCAGTAACTTTTACTTTGGAACCTAATCATCTAAAAGGGTAGGACATTTACTAAGCTTTCTCCAACAACCTTTAGAGATCATGTATGAGTACATCACCCAATTCAATATTAAAAAACAAGAGGTCATTGATTATGATGAGAAGACAAAAATTGCCGCATTAATGAATGGCTTGCTCCTTGAGAAATTTACTATGCTTTACCCAAAAGGCCTCTCAAGACTATGACCGAATTGCTTGCCAAAGCTAGCCAAATGATGAATGTTGAGGAGGATGTGGTTGCCAAATATTCCCACAATTACAAGGTTGATAGCAACAAGTGATCCCAGAAGAATGATCGAAAAGATAAGAAACTAGATTAATCAAAGTGGTATGATGACTACACTCCTCTTACCATGGGCGTGCACCATATTCTTAAAGAAATACGGGGAAGAAGGGACATAAAATGGCCCAGGAAGCTAAAAGGTGTGCTTGGACTAACCTCATTTTGTTTAGAATATGGTCCTAACTTGTTGGGCGATTGGACTACAGTAGGTGCCCAAAATAAATAATTAAATAGCTCCAATTAAATACTCAAAAATCCTAAATTATGTTTACCATCATTTTATTTCATTTCTTTATTTAATCATAATTAATTATTCTAAATAATTATAACTACACTCCAATTTAATTATCTCATAAATTACTCAGATATAATGAGGTCTTTATTTGTAAAGTCGATAATGGTACATAATGTGATTCCCTGCGTCAAGCATCCAATAATCATTTTGTTATATAATTTTTTTGCAAATTTTCTTTAACTCAAATCTAATTAATTCCTTGATCCTTAAACATAACCATATTTCTACTCCATTAGATTAAAAATAATCCACAGATCAGGTTTACAGGTGGAAACAAATCTTATAAGTCTATCCAGGGGTTATCACAATCCAAATTCTCTCCAAATGAAAATTCCTCCGAATGAAGATCTTAAACCTATTTAGAAAACTTCTTCCCAATGTGCAACGATCATTTGATTCAATCCAAGATTGAATCGTGCCCATATTAATAAAAATAACAATATAATGGATATTCCAATCCCTGTAATTATCGGGATTAAGAATATATGCAACCTATACAAATGGAATGCGATATTACGAGTCTAATGGAGATAAACCTTAGACTCAAATCACATGGGTGGTCTTGTTCAATACATTCCTATGATGTGCTGATACCAGTCCTCTATTGAGATATAATACGAGTTACCGAACCATCATACAAGTTCTCATAGTTTGAGATAAACTACTAGGATTGCATCGTAGTCATTCAGATAGGATGTGAAATCCTTATCTAGTTCGTGAATTGTTTAGTAATGATAGAATTGAAACTCAAATCTCCTTGCCATCAACCTTAAGTCAGCTCACTAGAATTACTTCTAAGCTATATTCACCTACATAAAATAAGAAGCAATATACTTTAACAAATATAAATCATTCTCACAAATTCTATTCTCATTTCAAAATGACTAAAACAATAATTTATATAGAAAAAATAAATTATTTTACACATGGTTTTATGAATATACCTTATCAATTATAAGCTAAAGGATGATGTTTAGATAATGTTACAGGATTTTTAGCGACATAAAATGTGAAAAACTCATGGTAAACTTATGATAAAATAATATAAATGAATCTAGGTAAATAACCCCATGATCAATCTATGACTAGAACATGAGTGAAATGGTCATTCTCTTAATTTATATTCTCACTCATGATTTAATTATTTAAATTACAAATCAAACTTGCAGAACTATAGGATGAAGAAGGAAGTTACATTCTCTTCCTTAGGATCACACCATGATTGAACCCTTAAATAACTCAAATACATCCCTAAATATGAATTTTGATCTTCAATTAAATTTAGAATCAATTGGATTGAATATGACTAAGTAAATTTGATCATAAAATGCTTTAAATTTCTCACAAAAAATAGATTAAGTATAGATCTCGATTTACTCTCATTTGTGAAAAGAATGAGGGAATTTGTTTTAAAACCGGCATTGTTATGATCTCAACCTCAAAGTACATTGTCACTATAGGAGAAGTATAGAGGAATTAAGTTTTTAGAATGTAATTTAGATTTTTTTCTAAATCTCACAACATCATGGGCACTACTCAAAATGTATTCTTGCGCATGGTTCTTGGGAGTTCACTAATAATACCAAAAAAATATGTTGTAGTGCATAGGGATAAAAAAATCCATCCATACACACGATTTTAAGAAGTAGGCTAAAACTCACAGACCAAGTGCTCGATCTTGAGATAGAGTAGTACAAATGGTTTAAGGTTGAAACTATATTTCACCCTGAAAAATCATCATTTTCCAAACCATGTATTTCCCCCCAGGTTAAACACCACACTTATCAATATACAAGATCACTTGTTTATTTCAAAAACATTTTATCAAAGATAAATAAAAATATATGTGTGTGTATAGCCTTATGTGTTCAATCAATAATCCATAAAAGGATACATCTTCAAATGAGTAGAAACAAAAGTCTTTGATGTAGAAGAGTAGTATTTGATCTTCAATATTCAATATTCAATGTTCAATGTTGACTGATGTCTAATGAACAAGACATTCTCCACCAAAAAATATCTATCTAAAATCTAGCATTTTGGATTGATAATGAATGACTAAAACGCCTTGCTATGAAATGAAGTCAACTAAACTAATTAAATGATTAATATTCATTTTTAATCTCCCCCTTGTTGCTACTATTCTATGGTAAAACCTCAAAATATATGATTTGAACAAAAAAAACTCACTCCAAAGTAGCCATATAATTGTATTATAATATCGTAATACATATGAAATATAATGGAGATAAACATAGTTAAATCCATGTCGTGGATGCGTCTAAAACAAGCAATCATAGAAAATGATATATTGAAGCATGTAAAAAGCAAGACAATATATATACATGTGTGTATATGTGCGTGCACATGTGTGTGTGTGCGTGCATATATATATATATATATGTGTGTGTGTGTGTGTGTGTGTGTGTGTGTGTGTGTGTGTGTGTGTGAATGATTATAAAGGTATACTATAAATGTATCTACTCACAAAAAAATTATATGAGTTCAAAATTCATATTGAAACTCAAGATGTACCAATAAACTACATACACCACCAAAACAACTTTATTATACGCCATACAAAAAATAAGATCAACACCGTAAAATATTTACTTTAATAATAAACTGAATTCTTGGACAGAGAAGCCTCAGTGTCATAGTACTCATTTGAAAATAAAACATCCACTCTATTACCATGTTTTGGAGCGGGAGGTGTAGAAAACTTAAGAGCATGAGCAAGCAAAGTTATGTCTCGGTAGTTAAGCACATGAAATTTTCAGATCATAAGATTAAAGTCACAACAAATCACAGTATAGTGGTCATCTACACGTTCCTCGATATGATCAGGACAAATCATGGTCATTTATGGACTTAAAAAAAACAAAATTGAGTCTTAATGGATGATACAGATGACCGATGGACTCTCGGTTTCGATGATTCAAGGACATGGTCAGTGATGGTAAAAGTGTAAGTTCTAGAGCTTGGGCTAGAGCATGCCAAACTGTGGCTTGAGTGTCAATGTTGGACTTTAGATTAATAATGGGTGGTATATGTAGTTTACTTACAATGCTTCCTCTAGTACGTGCTACTTGAGTGCTCAAAAAATCACCGGTGATGTGGCTAGGTATGTCACCTAAGACCCTCAGAACCCTAAGATATTAAGGACTACAAGAAAAAGTTCTTTCAACGACACTTCATAAAAAATGTGTCGTGGAGTGTAGATAGAGACGACACTTTATAAAAATGTGTCGTGAAAAGTCGATAAAGACAACATAATTTTGAAAAGTGTCGTTAATGATTAAAGTATAATAAAGATCACGACATATAAAATAAATATGTCGTGCTTTTATTAAAGACGACACATTATTAGGTTTCGTAAATTTCTTTCCATGACTTTTCTAGAGACGTGTCGTGATTATTAGGGAAAAAAAATTGCCGCCACTTTTGGCGCTAGAAGTATCACTCGTCTATCAAAAGAAAAAAAATCCAGATAATATCCCTACCACCCTGCGCACGTTCCCTAAAAAACTCCCATAATCCATTTAGAACACGTATGTGACAGCCCGCTCAAAATAATAACGGGTGGCTAGCCCAATACTACATTAAATCAGGTATCTCAGATGGCACCGTCTCAACATCAATTCACAATACTAATAATATAAGGCTAACTATTCGAAATCATTAAAAGAGAATTGCCAAAAATTTAAAACTTTTTATTTAACAACAACAACAAAACCAATAATGAAACTTAACCAACAATACACATCTAACTATGATGAGTGATAAGTGCAAATTCCAATAATATGATGAGTACAATACAATGTACAACAAAAACCTCAACAATGAAATACCAGAATATGCTGTCGGGTAACAGAAAATACAATAATCTGAGAAATGAAATATGAAAGTGTTAATCTACAACACTTGAATACTAACTCAATATACAAACTGAATCCTAATCTAGATATACAGAGATAGGATTCGACTAAAACAAAGTGCTGCAACAGTCTGCTACCGCCACAGCTCCGCGAATAAAGGATGGATGAACATCAATGGCGTCCCTGCGGAGGAACACCTAAAGTAATACAATATATACATGGAGGATAAAATATAAACGGGTCAGAGACCGAGTTGAAAAACATTTTATAGAAAGTGTATTAAAATGCATAATAATTATAAATGCATTATTACATGATTTAATGGAATAGTCTTCATAAAATCCAAGTCACCTCTCAACTAAAGCGCGCACTAAGCGTATGCACGTGATCTCCAAATGGATGACCGATTCTATTTAGGTAAGAGGATTCTAACATAAGCCCAATTGAAGTATTTAAGTGAAGCCACCTAACCTATCTCCCAATCTACCTTTTATTTCTATAATCTATAAATTATGTACATTAAATTTAATGTATTGGTTATTGTTATCTTTATAATGTTCATTTGTTGAACATATAAAGTTACATGATCCATCTCATAACCACATCATCACAATACATCAACATTCTCATTTACTAGAATATTTTATATTCTAGTTATGCCCTTATTTGGCATGTAAACAATATATATATATGTAATTATTATATATAAGTTATTAGCATCAAGAGTTAAGGACTAAACTCTTCCCTATTCTCAACACGACACTGCGTTTCGTGCATGGGACGTCTCGCCGAGGCGAAATCCAAACAAGGAACCCCCCATTACACTACTCCTGACCGTATTGATCCTCGAGGCTCATTATGCCCTCAATGCAAGATGCATGTAATCAAAATTATTACCCAAATTTTAATTAATTAATATTCCCAATTCTCAACAGTACACGACGTTTCATGAGTGGGACGTCTCGCCGAAGCGAAATCCAAATAATGAATCCCCCGTTACACTACTCCTGGCACTGTCGATAGTCGGGATAGGTGATATATATATAAATATAGCTATGAGCATTAAGGACTAACTTATCCCCAATTTCCAACATTACACCGCAGTTCGTGCGTGGGACGTCTCGCCGAAGCGAAATCCAAACAAGGAACCCCCTCGATACACTAATCCTGGCAATGTAAGTCCTTCAAGTCCATTATGCCCTCGTACCCAAGTACAAGCACAAGCAATAATAACCATCCAACCGAGCTATAACTCGAAGTACGCAGGCTCACATGCTATCATCTTCCAGTTGCCCATATAAGTAAAAAATTGGGGCCACCTGGTGGTGTTCAACGACACCCACCTCGTGATCAACTCACGCACACAACGCTCGGGAAGCGGTCATAGATCCTAACCGGCAAGTGAGAGCGACACATACCCACGACCTCTCACCCCCAAAATAGATAAATGTATATATGTATGTCATTTGCTGACCACCATGGACGACTATGACCTGGGGAATATCCACATCCTGCTCTTTGAGCCAGGATGCTCACCCTCTACGCACATAACTTCCCAATGATAGAAAGGAGACGGTATGCCTAACATGCATATATACCATCATATAAGGTGTACATACATCCCACATAATGAAGATATACCATCATATAAGTTATACCTGCAACATCACATTCATTTTCATTATACGCCCATTGGCGCAATTTGATTAACATCATTGTTTAGTATATTACTCTCAAGGTATACTAATCGTCAATTCTCACACATCTTCCCCACTTAGTATACGCTATACTATTTCTCTCTTGAAGCTCACATGTCGCTTCTAATTATGAATTGTCTCTCAATTCTATTTAAGTTAAAGGATATTCTATATCCTAATGCACCTCAATTAGCATTTCTCATTGTGTGAGATATCTCCCAAATCAATCATCAATAAGGATATTTTTATATCCGTATATACATCAATTAACATTTATAATTTTCCATCCATAATAGGGTTCAATTCATTTAATGAACCTTTAAAATTATCCCATTTGGGATTGGATCCTAAGATCCAGTATCTCTAAATTATTCCCATTAATATCATAATTACTTCAAATAGAATTCTCAAAACAAGGTGGGCTTCCCCACTTAGAACATACCAAAATATCTTAATCGGTATTCCTCAAATTTAGTCAGTATGACTCCAAAATTTCTTATAAGGTAAACTCTCTAAAAGTCTCCAAAACATACTCCAAATATCTCCTATAGAGATCCCCAATCGATAACCTCGAACAAAACGGGATGAAATTCTTTTTAGAAAAACAATCCCTCAAAAGCCCTGTTTTCGAATCGATTCGGGCCAATTACGAATCGATTCGGCCAGGAAGGAGAATCGATTCAGGTCATCAGACCTGGGATTCTGTCTCAGGTCGAATCGATTCGGCTGGGATCCGAATCGATTCGGTTACTCAGACCTGGGCACCTGCATATTTCTGAATTGATACGGCTAGGGGACCGAATCGATTCGACCTACCTGGAGGCTCGAAAATGGCTACTTTTTAGTAAACCAAAAATCCCAAAATTCATATTTATCATTTTCTCCTCATATCTCTTCAACCCAATCACATATATATCATCAATAATCATCCTAGAATGCATATAAACTAATTTCTATCATCAAATCCAAGATCTACATATCAAATCTAAGATTATACCCAAAAGTTAGGTTTTGTTAAACTAAACCTAAAACCCAAAGATTGAATCCCCAAATCATGCAATAGATGGTACACAACAATTATTTAGCAAGTTTAATCACTTGCCTCGGGATCGTAGGGTCTGAATCCGCCTTAAGATCGCGTATTTGGCCGAAAATGTCCACTTTCTCTCTCTTTTCTCCTTCCTTTTCTTCTTTTATCCTTCTTTCTTTTTCTCTTTCTCTCTTTGAAGAAATATCTCCCGTAGGCTTTTTAATCCCTAGCTCCCAAAATACACATCTTTAAATGATAATACACACTTTAAATGACTCGTAACTTTAATTCGAGTCAAACGGTCCTAATTCATTTCGGAACCTAAATAGACCCCAAGTACAGTCATTTCGACTTTCTCGACCCTTCTATACACAACTACACCCTCAGAATCACCATTCGGCACTCATTCTAACAACTTCAAATTTTGACCTCAATTGCCAATTTAATTATTTCTCCAATAAAATATTATTTATTTTTCCCAAAATAAATAAATCCTCGTCTCCAAAACCTCGGATTGTTACAACGTATACGATACTGGCCGTATGAAATTAAACCTCCATTCCACCTCCATTTAAACATATCCTCCCCACCTCCAGCCGTCATAACCTCTAGATTCGCCAAACCCTCAATCTGTGCATCGCAAAAAATTTCCCCTGTTAAGGAGCCAAAGCAAAAAACTGAGCTTTGCAAAAAATTTCTTCGTTCATAACCCGTCCTCACTGTAGGTATATTTTTAAAATAAATTTTTTATGTAATTTTTTACTTTACCCTATGTCCTCGAACACACAAACAATCAGAGTTTCGTAGATGTGGTATTCAAAATTTGTTATGTTTGAAGTTTTTGTACTTTTGTTTGTTGGAAGTGTATTATTGTATGATTGGTCATTTTTGGATGATAAACGTGATGGGTTTTTTCAAATCTTCTATAAATTGTTCTATAGGATGATGTTTTTTAATACAAACTTTTTTATTCTTATAAATTGGGTTATGGTTTTTGTATCTATTAATTGGATGAAAATTTCTGGTCATATTTGTTGTTGAATTGGAAGACGAGACGAAAAACTAAAAGATGAGGTTTTAGTAATTTTTAAATCGTGCTATGTTTTTTTTAGTGTTAATTTTTTGGTCTGTTTTTTTTTGTCATGCTCTGTTTTTTTAGTAAGAGACCTGCCTCAATTTGTGCTCTGTTTTTTTAGTAAGTGACCTGCCACAATTAGTCTAGGGTTAATGTTGGTTCAAATGTTAAAATTTTTGTTTGTTGTGAGTTGTGAATTTTGTGATTTATTTTTGGATTGAAATATCATTTCTTTATGAAATGTTAATTTACAAATCGAAAGGTTTTGATTTTGGTTGTTGAAACATTTACTTCTGGAGAAATATATTGGGAAATGTTATTTTTAGTTTACATACTAAAATGTTTACTAGCTAAATGAAAATGAAATGGATAATCTAAATTTAGAGTTAATGTATTGTGATTTTTTTTATTGTCAATAATTGATTGTGTATTTATTTTATAACTAAATACATTAGGGATTATATGCTATAAGTAAGAAATTACCTAAAATAATGATCTCGGGGGCTCCCGCTGAGACAATATTGGATCTTTCAGATGGTTTGAAATGCAAATAAAATACAAATGTATCTTGCTTATTATTGTGTATATAGCTATTGTTGGTTTTCTAGTGTGCATATACATTTGAAACATAATGAAGCAGAACAAGGTTGGATGCTAATATATAAGGCATACTTGATTGGAAAAATGTTCATAATCCATTTAGAATTAAAACAAAACATGATTGTGTATAAGTCTTTTGATTTTTTTTTTAAAAAGTAGATACTATTAAGTTATTTATGCATCAAACCATAATCTATTTATTTATTATTTCTATTTTGGTCAAGTTTTGGCCTGCGACTTTGTTAATTTTTTTTTACAGACACGTAATCATGCACCGAATGATATTTCGATGCTATTTTTTTAGATGTAAAAGTTTGTTGCTCTTAGTCGCTGAAAATCAAATTTTGTGGATCCTAAACTGTAATACCCCGTATTTTCAGGTTATATTAATTTGGGGATTTATTAAATTTAATGTGAGTTAATTATTTAATAAAAATCCGAAAATTAATTACGTTATAATTATTAACGTGGCGAGAGTTAGTAATTATATGAAATTTGTTGAATATTACTAATGAGCAAAGTAATATATTATATTGGTTATATTGAATGTCATGAGTGAATTAAATGACAATCTCGAAAATTTAAGTCGGGGCGTGCTCGTGTCGCGTCGGGACTAAATTTTGATAACTAAAAAGTGAATATTTTATAAGTTGTCCATATGGTCAATTTGAGTGGGCCAACGCATCCGGAAGGGTCGAGATAGTCAGAAAAGTGTACCCGGGGGTTTAGTTTGGGTGTCGGGGCATTTTTAGGCCTAATTAGTAACCCGGAAGGGCATTTTGGTCATTTGACATTTTTGGGTAATTAAACCCCCGAAAATTAGAAGGGTTATATCAGATATTGAGGTTGTCACCTAGGGTTAGAACACCTAAAACCTAGAACGACCATTGGAGAAGAGAGGAGAGAGCTCTCAAGGGATTCCAAGGCTCAAAACTCAACGGTTTGCACCGCCGCCACCACCAACGCGTAGATCGCGAGACGGGAAACACAACCACACCAAAATCAGCCGTAAACCAGACTTCTGAAAATCCCAGGCAAGTGTTTATCTTGCTTATTTCATTGGTTCAATTTCTATATTAGTTTAGGAATGATTATGGATGAAATATATGGAAGAAAACTCAAATTGTGATAGGAATTTGCATGTAGTAAAGACTTAAACCTCATTCTGGAAATCTTTTGTGATGTAAAAGAATAATCCACGAAATTTTGGTGTAATTAAGAAAGAAATTCTGGGGTAAAACAGATTAGAACCATGATTTAGATATTTTTAGGGTTCTTGAGTTTTAAATGAATTTCGGTATAATTAATCCATGTTTAGTGACGTAAATTGACATGCTTTACGTAGGATGTGTATCGTATCATGTTAGGATGTTAGTATTACAAGATTTTGGACGTTTGGGAATGTAAAACTTGAAATTGGATGAGAATAGGTGTTCGAACCCGTAACTGCAATTCTGCAGGAATCGCAGTACCTGCTTGATCGATCGATCGAGCCTAGAGCCTCGATCGATCGAAGGTTCGATCGATTGAGCCCCAAACCTCGATCGATCGAACCCTCCTGGAAGACTCCTATTTCCCTTTTTAAATGAGTTAAATTCAATTTGTCGTGATATAATTCTTGGGCATTCTTAATAAAATGGTTTGGGAGACATGGAGGACCAGTAGGGTATATGAATAAATGTTGGGATCTTTAATATTCGACGAGAATGGTATTTATGGGATATATACTTTAGGGTTGGTAAATTTATGTATTAAAGGGAGAGGTACGTAAGAGAGTAATGTTGGAACATAATAAGGACACCTACTAAATTTTATACTTGGGAGGATAGGGTCCACGAGTGTCACGTAATGAGTTGGAGAAACCCTTTGAGTTAAGGTTAGTGACGAACCCTTATAAGAGATACTTAAAGTGAAAAGTAAGGATAAATATTGTAATTATGGGTGATGAGAGAAACCTATATTGATATGATAACAAGTGGTATATTTATATGGTTGTGTGTGCATATATTATATACGTGTGAAAACCATGCACGCGCTACTTGCTATCCCTGAGGTTACCGCGCTGGGACGATCTTATCCTGTGTTGCCTTATGGGGGATATTGATTCGTACCCTAGGAGATAGATATCCTTGGTACAGGCTATCGGAATGATAGTTCAGACGGTCCTAAGAGACGTGAGGGTATGTACTGACCTCTTAGAGACTTGGAATCTATGCTTCACCTCAATGTTGTTTTATATGTGTTGATACAGTTCGTGAGTGATTCTGAACTTGTATTTCCCTTAGTGTGAGCGATACGGGGATCGAATAGCAGAGTATGCCTGCACCATAGTTTTATTTGGGGTGCCGTTTTAAGATATATATTGTATGAGTAGATAATATATTTATGAAATTATGATATTTGGAACTACCTACTGTGATTTGGTAAGTAGGACATAGTCGATGACTAAAATTGTAAATACTTGTTTGAAAAGTATAATATGACACTGGGAAACTTTATAAATTAATGAAGCTAAAATGAGAGTTGTGCTACTAATTGGGAGTATCTTTTTTTAAACAATGATATTGTTCATTTTTGAAATCTTACGAGTAATTTAAGATAAGCTAAATTGTTGGAAAGGTTAGTGATAAAATTATAAGATAAACCGTTGGGGGGGGTTAGTTCGATAGGTGTTCACATTAGAAGAGAGGTGAGAATTTCTCAAGAGAGTGTCGCACTAATATGTTGTTGCATTGGCTTGTATCAATTCAAATACTTGCTAAACAAATTTTAAATCATACACACTATCGGGCTCTGACCCGTTTCTTTTTCTCTCTCTCTTGTATATATATGTATGTATTACAGGTGCCCAGCCACAGGGGCGTCTTGCTTAGGATCCCTTGGAAGGAATGCGCTGCAACTTAGGTGGGAGTTCCAGGTCTCTTGATTAGACGACTTCGTTCATTCGGATCCACTCTTAGTACTTTCATTTAGTTGAGCATGTGTAGCTCTTTCCATTATTCCGTTGTCATTGGACATTTGTGTTTTAGTTATTTCTATTTCTGTTACTATGGGATTCATTCAGTATGGATATGTTACTTTAAATTTTACTTGATGGGATGTGATTGACGAATGTTTTAAATTAATTAGATTATGTTGCCGTATTATTGTGGTGTGATTCTTACGTATTGAATGTTGTTAATAAAGTAAATAATTTTTCTTTAAATAAAATTTGGAAAGTAATGTTTTAAAAATAGATTTTGACACTTAGCTTAATTAATTAGGGTGTTAAATTGGAAAATTTATTTTTCGACAGTGATGCTGAGAATGAACCAACTGTTCACCTTGAATTAATTTAATAAATGAGTGATCGCCCGGTATTTAATTAGACGGGGTGTCAAAGGTGGTATCAGAGCATCAGGTTTTAGTGTCCATAGGATCTGTACGGCTTATTTTGCTTTCAGCTTAACGTTTTTGCTATAGAGCCCTATTTTTAGGATTGTTGTACTCTTGCTTTTACGTTTAAGTCTTCAGCTATTTGAGATTTGATAATAACTGTGGACTAATAAACTTTTTCACGTTTTAGATGCCTCCGAGACGTGCTCCGAAGGATAGGCGTTCCCAGGCCGAGCAGCTAGCAGCTCCGGCACAGGGTACTATGAATGCCAATGAGGTAGCCGCCATTGTTGCTCAGGCGGTGAATGCCACACTAGCGGTGGTTCAGCAGGCTCCACCCCAGGTTTAGCCAGTGGCGCCAGTACCAGTACAACTTCCATCTGCATGGGAGAGGGTTCGGGATGCTTTTCAGAAAGCGCATCCCCCTGAATTCTCTGGTAGCTCCGATATTGTCACAGTCAGCCAATGGAAGAAAGACATCCAGCGGCATCTCTGTATGTATGAGTGCACTTATGTTCAAAAGAAGTTATTGGCTTCCTTTAAGCTGGTGGGGGCCGCATTGAAGTGGTGGGAGTACACTACCACTTTGGAGGAGAGGGACACGATCCCTATTCAGTCGTTCTGGTAGCGGTTTGACCGCAAGTACTTTCCACCTGCAGTGCAGACTGATATGAGGCGGAAATTACTGAATCTGAAGCAGGAGAGTCTTACCGTAGCGGAGTATGAGGAGGAGTTCACGAGACTTCTCACCATTGTGCCAGATGAGGCACCCACTGAGAGCAAGAAGATTATGTTATTTGTCGACAGGTTAGCTTGGAGGATCCGTCAGCACCTTATTGGGAATTTATCCCTGAGTACTTTCACTGATGTACTCAATGCTGCGTTACTACATTGCCAGGATCACTACTTCCATCTTCAGGGAAGCAAGAGAGAAGGAGAGTCCAGCCAGCAGGGCAGGGCCGGGGGTAATAGTGCCAGTGGGGCACCATCTCATGGACAGACTCGTCAGCACGAGCAGAGTTCCCATCTGGGGGACCCTGCTAAGCAATTCCGTTCAGGCGATTCCAGGCAGGGATTTGGGGGTTATAGGCAGGGCCAGCCTAATCAGCAGGGCCAGCAAGGCCAACACAGTCAGCAGGGTCAGCAACAGGGCCAGCTGGGCCAACGGCGTGCTAATCAGGGCCAACAGGGCCAATGGCGGGGAGGTAATGGCCAGGAGGGCCGTGGTCAGTAGGGACAGAGGGGAGGAAACTTCAGAGGCCGATGTTTTGGGTGCGGTAAACATGGCCACAGACGTTAGGATTGTCCGGAGGGTGAGAGGGCCCCACAACAGCAGGGTGCCCGTAATGAGCCACGAAGACCACTTTTTCCACCTTCCCTCCCAGCTCCAGCCCGGGTGCCAGCCCTACCAGCCATTCCAGTAGCTCCCGTGCAGCAGGGGCAGTTACAGTATGGACGTGTATATAACGTCCACCAGGCAACAGCTCCACAGGCACCACCCGCGATTGAGGGTATGTTTCCTATCCATGGTACTATGGGTCGAGTTTTGTTTGATACGGGGGCAACACATTGTTTTATAGCTACGCATTTTGCGAAGGCCTTAGGATTGTTAGCCACAGCAGAGAGCACATTGACGTGTGTAGACTCACCACTGGGGAGTGGGTCACTTATTTTCTTTATATGCCGGGGAGTGGGGGTAGATATTGGTAGTTTGGTGTTACCTGCAGACATGTTAGTATTAGACATGCACGGGCATGATGTGATTATTGGTATGGATTGGCTCGCAGATTATAGAGCCATGATTGATTTCTTCGGTGGGAGCATTATTTTTGCCATTCGGCGGCAAGAGATGTTTGTAGTGGTGATGCCTCGCCCAGAGGGAGGTTCGATCGCTCATCTGTATTATATAGAGGAGGATACCTCTAAGGAGGTTGTGATTCCCTTATATTCGATCCCAGTTGTCAGGGAGTATTTCGATGTGTTTCAGGCGATACCAGGCCTACTCCCCAGTCGTGAGATAGACTTTGTCGTAGATTTATTACTAGATACGAGACCTATATCACGCGCACCGTACCATATGGCTCCGGCAGAGATGCGAGAGCTACGAGATCAGATAGAGCTGCTGTTAGGTCAGGGCTTCATTCGCAGGAGTACCTCACGTTGGGTCACTCCAGTCCTATTTGTGAAGAAGAGAAATGGTTCACTGATATTGTATGTGGACTACCGGGAGCTGAACAAGGTCACGATACGGAATAAGTATCCGTTGCCTCGAATCGATGATCTGTTCGACCAGTTGAGGGGAGCAACTTTCTTTTCGAAGATAGATCTGAGGTCGGGATACCATCAGTTGCGTATTAGAGAGCAGGATGTTTCAAAGACTGCCTGCTTGACGAGATATGGGTCCTATGAGTTCATGGTGATGCCGTTCGGACTCACAAATGCTCCAGCCATTTTCATAGACTTGATGAACCGAGTATTCGGAGAGTTCTTGGATCAGTTTATCATCGTCTTCATAGATGAAATTTTGATATATTCACACTCCGAGGATGAACATGCCGAGCACTTGAGACAGGTTCTTCAGACTCTACGAGAGAATCAATTATATGCTAAGTACGAGAAGTGCGGATTCTGGTTGCGAGAGGTACAGTTCTTGGGGCATGTTGTTTCTAAGCAGGGGATAGCAGTTGACCCGAGTAAAGTGTTAGCGGTGAGGGAGTGGGGACAGCCCACGACACCGACGAAAGTGCGTAGTTTCTTGGGGTTAGCTGGTTACTATAGGAGATTTATTCGGGGATTCTCCAAAATAGCAGGTCCACTGACGAATCTGACTCGCAAAGGGGTACTGTGTGTTTGGGATGATGCTTGTCAGTTGGTTTTCGACGAGCTGAAAGACAAGCTTACTTCAGAACCAGTCCTTGCGTTACCGAAGCCGGGTGTGGAATAACTGGTTTACACCGATGCGTCTCTACGGGGACTTGGGGGAGTACTTCAGCAGGAGGAGAAGGCCATAGCTTTTGCCTCCCGCAAGCTTAAGCCGCAGGAGAAGAATTACCCCACCCACGACCTGGAGCTAGCAGCGGTCGTCTTTGCATTGAGGATATGGAGACATAATTTATTGGGGGAGAAATTTCATTTGTTCACAGACCACAAGTCATTGCAGTACTTGTTCACTCAGCGAGAGCTGAATATGCGTCAACGCAGATGGCTAGATTTTATGAAGGACTACCAGTTCGATATTCAGTATCATCTGGGAAAGGCCAACGTAGTTGCTGATGCGTTGAGTCGTAGACCGGTAGACGAGGTAGCGAACGTCTGGAAAGCAAAGTGGAAGGATTTGGGTCACCAGGATGCAGTAGCCCGTTCTTTTATATCTGTTATGTCATTCACACCCGAGATTGTTACGAGGGTGATACAGGCACAAACCACAGACCCGTTTTGCCAGGAGCAGATTGTGCGACTTCTAGCCGAGGATGCTGAGTCCTATTATGTTAGTTCTGATGGAGGTTTGAGGTTTAATGGGAGGTTGGTAGTTCCAGAAGGGGCTGAATTACGTCATACAGTGATGACCCAATCTCACGGGTCCTGATTTGCGGTGCATCCTGGAGGGGATAAGATGTACCAGGATATGAGGAGACAATACTGGTGGAGTGGGATGAAGAAGGACATTGTTGAGTTCGTGTCCAAGTGTTCTACTTGCCATCTGGTGAAGGTGGACTATCAGAAACTGTCAGGGTTGCTTCAGCCATTGGAAGTACCCGTGTGGAAATGGGAGAGCATTTCCATGGATTTTATTACAGGGTTGCCTACATCACAGCGGGGCCATAACTCTATCTGGGTGATTGTAGACCGTTTGACCAAGATGGCTCATTTTCTACCGGTGCGGAAAGATTATACCACGGGTCAGTATGCTCAGCTGTTTATTGCCTAGATCGTCAGATTACACAGGGTGCCCCTGAATATTGTGTAAGATAGAGACAAGATTTTCGTGTCACATTTTTGGGAAAGCTTTCAGGAGGCTATGGGTACTGAGTTGAGGTTGAGTTCAGCTTATCACCAACAGACAAATGGACAGACAGAGCGTACTAATCAGATGTTAGAGGATATGCTACGCATGTGTGTTCTTAATTTTGGAGGTTGGGAGCCACACCTTCCACTAGTAGAGTTTTCTTATAATAACTCGTATCATTTCATGATTGGCATGGCTCCATTTGAGGCTTTGTATGTCAGGCCTTGTCGTTCCCCAGCTTGTTGGCTCGAAGTGGGGGATAACAAGTTGCTAGGACCAGAGGTGATTCAGGAGACCTCCACGAGGATTGAGATGATCAGGAGTCGTATTCGAGTAGCTCAAGACAGGCAGAAGAGCTACGCCGATACGAAACGGTTCTTCTGGGAGTTTAGTGTGGGGGACCAAGTGTTATTGCATGTATTTCCTACGAAGGGAGTGATGAGGTTCGGGAAGAAGGGGAAGTTGGCTCCGAGGTACGTGGGACCTTTTCCCATCATCGAGAGGATTGGGCCGGTTGCATACAGGTTGGGACTGCCAGAGCATTTACATCACATTCACTGTGTATTCCACATCTTGTCGTTGAGACGGTATCTTCGGGATGATATGGCCCATACTCACATTGCGATAGATGAGATCGACTTACAGCCTGATAGCTCTTACGAGGAAAGATCGGTGGCTATCCTAGAATTTAGTGAGAGGAGATTGAGGTCGAAGATAGTTCCACTTGTGCGGGTCTAGTGGGAGCACCATAATGTGGAGGAATCCACTTGGGAGCGCGAGGCAGATATGCGCGAAAAATATCTGGACTTGTTCTTACCAGGTATGCCTTATTTTCCGAATTTTGGGATGAAATTCCGTTATTAGGGGGGAAGTATGTAATACCCCGTATTTTCAGGCTATATTAATTTGGGGATTTATTAAATTTAATGTGAGTTAATTATTTAATAAAAATCCAGAAATTAATTACGTTATAATTATTAACGTGACGAGAGTTAGTAATTATATGAAATTTGTTGAATATTACTAATGAGCAAAGTAATATATTATATTGGTTATATTGAATGTCATGAGTGAATTAAATGACAATCTCAAAAATTTAAGCCGGGACGTGCTCGTGTCGCATCGGGACTAATTTTTGATAAATAAAAAGTGAATATTTTATAAGTTGTCCGTATGGTCAATTTGAGTGCGCCAACGCGTCCGGAAGGGTCGAGATAGTCAGAAAACTGTACCCGGGGGTTTAGTTTGGGTCTCGGGGCATTTTTAGGCCTAATTAGTAACCCGGAAGGGCATTTTGATCATTTGACATTTTTGGGTAATTAAACCCCCGAAAATTAGAAGGGTTATATCAGATATTGAGGTTGTCACCTAGGGTCAGAACACCCAAAACCTAGAATGGCCATTGGAGAAGAGAGGAGAGAGCTCTCAAGGGATTCCAAGGCTCAAAACTCAACGGTTTGCACCGCCGCCACCACCAATGCGTAGATCGCGAGACGGGGAACACAACCACACCAAAATCAACTGTAAACCAGACTTATGAAAATCCCAGGCAAGTGTTTATCTTTCTTATTTCGTTGGTTCAATTTCCATATTAGTTTAGGAATGATTAGGGATGAAATATATGGAAGAAAACTCAAATTGTGATAGGAATTTGCATGTAGTAAAGACTTAAACCTTATCCTGGAAATCTTTTGTGATGTAAAAGGATAATCCACAAAATTTTGGTGTAATTAAGAAAGAAATTCTGGGTTAAAACAGATTAGAACCATGATTTAGAGATTTTTAGGGTTCTTGAGTTTTAAATGAATTTCGGTATAATTAATCCATGTTTAGTGAGGTAAATCGACATGCTTTACGTAGGATGTGTATCGTAACATGTTAGGATGTTAGTAGTACAAGATTTTGGACGTTTATGAATGTAAAACTCGAAATTGGATGAGAATAGGTGTTAGAACCCGTAACTGCAATTCTGCAGGAATCGCAATACCTGCTTGATCGATCGATCGAGCCTAGGGCCTCGATCTATCGAAGGTTCGATCGATTGAGCCCCAAACCTCGATCGATCGACCCCTCCTGGCAGACTCTTATTTCCCTTTTTAAATGAGTTAAATTCAATTTGTCGTGATATAATTCTTGGTCATTCTTAATAAAATTATTTGGGAGACATGGAGGACCATTAGGGTGTATGAATAAATGTTGGGATCTTTAATATTCGACGAGAATGGTATTTATGGGATATTTACTTTAGGGTTGGTAAATTTATGTATTAAAGGGTGAGGTGCGTAAGAGAGTTACATTGGAACATAATAAGGACACCTACTAAATTTTATACTTGGGAGGATAGGGTCCACGAGTGTTACGTAATGAGTTGGAGAAACCCTTTGAGTTAAGGTTAGTGACGAACCCTTATAAGAAATACTTAATGTCAAAAGTAAGGATAAATATTGTAATTATGGGTGATGAGAGAAACCTATATTGATATGATAACAAGTGGTATATTTATATGGTTGTGTGTGCATATATTATATACGTGTGAATACCATGCCCGCGCTACTTGCTATCCCTGAGGTTACCGCGCTGGGACGATCTTATCCTGTGTTGCCTTATGGGGGATATTGATTCGTACCCTAGGAGATAGATATCCTTGGTACAGGCTATCAGAATGATATTTCAGACGGTCCTAAGAGACGTGAGGGTATGTACTGACCTCTTAGAGACTTGGAATCTATGCTCGCCTCAATGTTGTTTTGTATGTGTTGATACAGTTCGTGAGTGATTCTGAACTTGTATTTCCCTTAGTGTGAGTGATACGGGGATCGGATAGCAGAGTATGCCTGCACCATAGTTTTATTTGGGGTGCCGTTATAAGATATATATTGTATGAGTAGATAATATATTTATGAAATTATGATATTTGGAACTACCTACTGTGATTTGGTAAGTTGGACATAGTCGATGACTAAAATTGTAAATACATGTTTGAAAAGTATAATATGACACTAGGAAACTTTATAAATTAATGAAGCTAAAATGAGAGTTGTGCTACTAATTGGGAGTATCTTTTTTTAAACAATGATATTGTTCGGTTTTGAAATCTTACGAGTAATTTAATATAAGCTAAATTGTTGGGAAGGTTAGTGATAAAATGATAGGATAAACCGTTGGGGGGGTTAGTGCGATAGGTGTGCACATTAGAAGAGTGGTGAGAATTTCTCAAGAGAGTGTCGCACTAATATGTTGTTGCATTGGCCTGTATTAATTTAAATACTTCCTAAACAAATTTTAAATCATACACACTATCGGGCTCTGACCTGTTTCTTTTTCTATCTCTCTTGTATATATATGTATGTATTACAGGTTCCCAGCCACAGGGGCGTCTTGCTTATGATCCCTTGGAAGGAATGCGCTGCAACTTAGGTGGGAGTTCCAGGTCTCTTGATTAGACGACTTCGTTCATTCGGATCCCCTCTTAGTACTTTCATTTAGTTGAGCATGTGTAGCTCTTTCCATTGTTCTGTTGTCATTGGACATTTGTATTTCAGTTATTTCTATTTCTGTTACTATGGGATTTATTCATTATGGATATGTTACTTTAAATTTTACTTGATGGGATGAGATTGACGAATGTTTTAAATTAATTGGATCATGTTGCAGTATTAATGTGATGTGATTCTGACGTATTGAATGTTGTTAATAAAGTAAATAATTTTTCTTTAAATAAAATTTGGAAAGTAATGTTTTAAAAATGGATTTTGACACTTAGCTTAATTAATTAGGGTGTTAAATTGGAAAAATTATTTTTCGACAGTGATGCTGAGAATGAACCAACTGTTCACCTTGAATTAATTTAATAAAGGAGTGATCGCCCGGTATTTAATTAGGCGGGGTGTCACATAAACAACCTTTTCACTCTTTGACATTGGATATACATTGTGAAATCTGACAACTTGTGTGTTATTCTTCTTTTCTTTCTTAATTGCGTTATGTGAGTTTTATTTATTTTATCGACATTTGGGTTAATTCTTTTTTTTCCTGGGCAAACTCATTAATACTATATCTGATGTTTTCATTTGCAATATTTCATTATTCTATTTTGCAGGTGATTGTCTTAGGCAGTATTCAGATACTACAAATCAGATCCAATATTGGTATTTTATCTTGCTTTATTTGTGTATAATTAAGTGTATATACCCACATTGATATTTCTGAACATATGTGTATACAACATGTCAACTTGATTTAAGTGTATGAATTCTTATTGTTGAGTGTGGGTGATTATATTACTTCTATGCTTAAGAAAATCATTATAACTATATATTTATTTCAATCTACCTCTGTAGATAGTGAATAATCTAATAAGATTTAGTAAAATGTGACTAATGTAATGACATCTTGTAGAATGACTATATTTGAAAATAATATGACATTTTATCCGTTTATTGTTGATATTTTACCTCTTTTTTAATATTAATGTTTGCTGGTGTAAACAGACTAGAAACTAGTAAGTGGGAAACTCAAGATGGAAAAAGATTGGTTGAGATTTCCAAGTTTTTTTTTATTATTACATGCATGCATATACGTTTACATATATTAAAAAAACCAAAAGTATTTTTTTGAATGAACAATGTTGTAAAGTTGAGAAGTGATTATGATTTCATGCCTTTTTTTTTTTTCTGTAGACATACCGAGGAGTACCAAGATGGCGTGTAAAAATTTATTGAATCTGCTAAGAAATCTGCTAGAAATCCTGATATAATAATATGTCCCTGTAGAAAATGTAAAAACCTTTGTCAACAAGATCAGGAAGAACTATTTGAACACCTAGTCATTCATGGCTTTGATCCTACGTACAAGAAGTGGGTATTTCATACAGAACATTCGACTTCTTCATACTCTAATGATATTGATATTGAATTGTCAGATTTACATAGGATGTATAAATATGGTTATGTTCAAGATGCAATTTTTGCTGAAGATAATTTTGAAAGAGGCGATGAAAGTTTTAAGCAAAAGTTAAAAGATGCTCAAACTCCTTTATATCCCGGGTGTACAATGTATACAAATATGTCAGCAATTACAACTTTATACAAGCATAAATCTTCACACAAACTATATGATAAAGGATTTAATGAACTTATTGAGTCTCTACATGAAATGTTGCCTGGGGATAATGTTCTTCCTAAGTCCTTGTATGCAATGAAGAAGTTTCTAAAGGAATTTGATCCTGGCTCTGAGAAGATAGATGCATGCATTAATGATTGTTGTTTATTTAAAAAAGAGTATGAAAATTTGGATAAATTCCCTAAATGTAGCTCCTCGCGGTGGAAAGTTGACGAACGCACAAATAAGGTTAAGAAGGGAGTATCTTCAAAAGTTTTGCAGTACTTTCCAATAATCCAATGATTTCGAAGGATGTTGTTATCATCAGATAGAGCAGAGCAGTTACAATAGCACTCAACTCACATAAGAAAAGATGGAAAGATGCGACATCCAGTTGATTCATTAGCATGGGGCATAATTAATAAAAAGTGGCCTCAATTTGCATCCGATCCAAGAAATCTTAGGCTTGGAATTGCAGCGGATGGATTTAATCCCTGTAATAATCTTAGCTCGAGCTATAGTTGTTGGCCCGTAATTTTAACTGTGTACAATCTTCCCCCATGGTAGGAAAATTTGATGTTGACTTTGATTATATTAGGGCCAAAGCAACTTGGAAATGACATATATGTATATCTGCAACCACTTATAGATGACTTAATCAAGTTGTGGAATAATAGGGTGGAGATGTACGATGCATGTAGCCAATCTACGTTGAATTTGAAAGTTATTTTGATGTGGACAATAAATAACTTTCCCGCATATGGTAATTTAGCCGGATGTACCACAAAAGGGGAATTTGTATGTCCAGTTTGTGGTCCTAACACATCCTCACTACAGTTATCAAAGAGTATGAAATCGGTGTATATGTGCCATAGGCGTTTTCTCCAAATGAATCATCTGTGGAGGGTTACCAAAAAGAGTTGGTTTGACGGATTTGAAGAATTGAGGAGGCCACCAAAACCTTTGAATGCAAAGGAAATTTTAGACGCTTTGACGGGTGTTGAAAATGATTTCGGTAAAGGGAAGAAGCGTAAGAGGAAGAAAGTGTTCTTGAAAAAGAAGTCAATATTTTTTGATTTACCATATTGGCATGTACGTATATTTTAACTCATAATCTAAGCCACTAAATTAATCCAATTCTATTAAAATTTTTAGGACAATTATTTTTCATATTAATCCTCCCTAATTTTTTTCTCTCTAGGCATTAGATTTACGTCATGATTTGGATGTGATGCACATCGAGAAGAATATAAGTGATAGCCCCATTTCCACATTGTTAGATGTAAAGGGAAAATAAAAAAATGGCCTCGATTCTCATAAAGATTTGCAAGAATTGGGCATTAGAAAGGAATTACATCCATAACCAAAAGGGAATAAATTTTACCTGCCGGCAAAACCTTACACACTCTCAAAGAAAGAAAAGAAAGTTTTTTGTCAAAGACTATATGATTTGAAGTTACCTGATGGTTATAGCTCCAACATTAGTCGTTGTGTTTTAATGGAAGAATGTAAGTTATTGGGATTGAAATCCCATGATTATCATGTTTTAATACAACCATTGTTGTCAGTTTCTATACGGGGACTACTACCAAAGGGGCCAAGACAAGTGATTTTTCGCTTATCTTCATTTTTTAATGAGTTGTGTTAAATAGTGATGAATAAAAGGAGATTGTAAAAATTAGAGGAAGATATCGTAGAGATTACCTTCATGTTGGATAGGTAATTCTCTCCCTCTTTTTTTGACAGTATGGTTCACTTGCCAATTCACTTAGCTCGAGAAGCTCGATTATGTGTGCCCGTACAATTTCGATGGATGTACCCATTTGAGAGGTAATTTAGAACGTATTTAGATTGTATCTTATTAACAAGTTAGATATGTAGTAAATAGATGTTATATTTGTATTCTTTTGTTATGGTTTTTCATTAGGTTTATGAAGGTACTCAAGGGTTATGTTAGGAACCATGCACGACCTGAAAGATGCATAGAAGAAAATTATTTGGCTGATGAGTGTGTAAGGTTTTGTAGCATGTATCTAAAAAAAATAGTAGAAATAGGTGTTCCATAATCTCGAAACGAAGAGTTCAAAGATGAGACAATACTGGGAGGACGACCTATCTCAAAGGGGAAGCCAATAACATTGTCCGATGACTTGTTAAAAATTTCCCATCGTTCTGTGATTTTTAATAATTTAGAAGTTGAGCCATATATAGAGTGAGTAAAATGATGCTCGCTATATATATTTATAACTTATGTTATCATTAATATTGTTACTAAAATTCCTCTACGTTTATATTAGAATGCATTTGAGCAAGCTAAAGCATTCCAATCGAAGTTTATCCCAAGATGAGACTATGCTACAAAAAAGATATATCAAGACATTCGCTTCATGGTTTATGAACATGTTAGACCAATTTTTACATTATGCATTGTAAGAGTCTAATGTTGTTATGTATATAAAAATTCATATAATTTCATTTATGATCTTTTAAACAGATTAAGGTCCAAGCAAACACAACTGAAGTATCAACAATCCTAAAGTGGCTAGCGATTGAGCCACGACGTTATGCTACGTCATATTCAGGCTACATAATAAATGGCAAACGATTTCATACATCAATGGTTGAAAAGTCCACCCAAGATAATGGAGTTTTTTTCGAGGCAGAGACTATTTGTAGATGTAGTGCAAGGGATACCACACACGTTGTTGCTAATGTTTCATATTATGGGATTATATGGGATATAATTTTGTTGGACTATCACAAATTTTGAATGCCTATCTTTCAATGTGATTGGGCCATCATTTCGAATGGTGTTAAATTTGACGATGGATTCACTTTGGTTAACCTCCACCAAGGACAAAATCAACTAAAAAAAGATCCTTTTGTTCTAGCATCACAAGCAAGACAAGTATTTTATTCGAGAGAAAGTGGAACATAAAATTGGTATGTGGTTCTCAAGGCACCTCCATGAGGTTTTCATGAGCTGGAGACGTATGATGAAAGTGCTTACACATCATATTCTCCGATTGATGCTTCAAAACTTGACAATAATGAGAGAAATGACGATGAGCCTCATGTGAGGATCGATTTTGAGGGTGTTATTGTGTGATTGTTATTTATTTTGGCATGTAAACATTAAGTTTGTTTGATGAATATAAGTGTTGGTATGTTTATGGTAAATTTAACAATATATAATTAACAGAGAATGTTTCTTTGTGCTGCATATATATTTCCTTTTCTATGCTAGTTTGCGTGTTTAAACTTATTCGCAGCACATATAGTTTGTTCATTTATAGCTCCATGAATACACTCAAACTAGAGAGCTAACAAAAATCGGGCAATAGCCAAAATGATATCACATTCTAATCTCATAAAAAAAATGTTAAATAAGTGAAAGAACTGTCAAAATTGATCTCCGTTGCAAAAGAACTGTAAAAAATGATCTAAATGTTGAGTTGTAGATCCCGATTTATGTTACGACTTTCCAGGACCTGTTTTAAGTCGAGCCCTCATAAATGTGGTGAGAAGGCCTTTATACACTTAAATTTTTATTATATTTAAGTGAATTACATTTATGTTCCCTAAATTTCGTAAAATTCGGTGCAGTCCGTAGACATAAGTTGACACTCTACTAAACCGTGTAAAATTTAAAAGTCCTCGAGACATGGAAAACAATGCTGCAAAAGGAACAAGGCATGGCTTTTACACGTGTTGTAGCTGCTGGTTTTGACATGGATCACATGCCGTCGGTGGTGTCATTTGTGAAATGCTGATACTCCATATAAGTTTCCGTTTGTTAAATTGTTAGTTTTGATCTCTGAATACGATATGGGTGTCTTGGATATGATATGAATACAACTGTGCCTATTTTGCATATTTTTATACTTAATGATGAGATTTTTTATTGGTAATTTTAAAAATTTAATGTAGATTACAAGAAATACATATATCTCATATTTTCTTTTCAACTGAATAGAGTTTAATTCTTGGAGTTCTATGTCGCATGTTATAATTTATTTCAGAATTATTTGAGCATGGTGCTCTATCTCCGTTTGTGTTCCTCTTATTAAATGTAGTCCCACATAACTGAGATGTCCATCTTTTGGGATAAGTGATAACTCACCGAAACAAGCCATATTAACTCCTATCAATAGCTGATGAGAAAATATATAGAGCTCTACTACATGGCCCCTGTGAGAAATCATGTGGCACATTACCTTTGATAATTTTGTATAGGGTTTGTGCGAAATTTTTCTTGAATCCTTCAAGTAATGGAGGGATAAATGGTTACTGATTGACAACCTCTGTTTTGTTTTTCTTTCAGGAGTGTTATTGACGTAACATGGGAAATGGCACACAAGAGAGTGCGAAATAAAAAAAAATTCGTTCTCTCACAAAAATATAAACTGCAGGTACATAGATGATTAACTCATTGTCTTGTTTCTCAGTGTCCATATATTACTACACTTAATGGTACATTGTTATGTTTTTAAACTCTTGATGCTGCTACTACACTTAATGGTAACTGCTTTTATTGTCGATCAATATCCCTACAATATATATTCTCTATATTTTAAACATGTCTAGATGGGAATGTATATCATCTAATAATTAGTTTAACAGTTGGGGGAACAGTTGCCCGAATCAACTCTATATTATTTGTTCCAAATTTGTACAAAGAACACACTTCTTCATAACCCCATTTGTCGAATCCTTTGTATACCGTTTGGCATGGATCAATCATGAGGACTTCAAGTCCAACTGTTGTCAATGAGATACTTGACAACATAAAGTTCGTGTGGATAACTGTAAAACCCTATATAGATATATCATTCATTACGTTCGTATCATTGGAAAATGAAATACAACATTAATCATCGATTTCGTGATGTATTATTGTAACTTAAGAAAGACCAATGCATAAGCATAAACTCAAAGAACTAAGATGGAGGGGCTTATGTCTCCATCACACGATTGGCGCCTTCAAAGGTATTCTTAAGTAGCATCGCAACAGTCAAGGGTTCCACGCCTCCAGGAACTGGAGTAATCCATCCATCTACCTAAACTTTAATATAAGGCAAAATGACAAACGTAGAAAAATAATAGAAAATACTAATAAAGGATAATAGCAATCTCAACAATGTAAATTCCCAATAAGGGAAAAAAGGTAAAATTCCCCTCCCACCCCACTTTAATTTTTTGATTCAACACACCTCTTGGGTTTGATTTGACATAACTAAAAAAAAGTTAAAGTCATAGAGATAATTCAATTAAAATAAAATTAAATTCAGGGACTTACAATTTGGGTTTTAAAAGGGAACATACATGCAGTGTGAATGTCGATGTGTTAAATGTTTAAGGGAAAAGTGGATGCAAATGTGTTCGCGGAATGACTTGACTTAATGGAAAAAATTAAATATAAAGGGTATAATAGTGTTTACAAAGTTATAGTAACACGAAGGTCTGGTGGAATGGGATTTGCAAAGGTTAATAAGATTTTGGAAAAAAATGATAACGTTGTGGGGTAAAGTGAAAAAGGACTTGCAGGATATATACTCGACCGATATAAGAGAGTAATTTATTTACTCATAGTCATAACTTTATGGATACGTTCAAGTTAGTAATTGAGTAAATGAATAAATTCCATATATTTTGTACTTGGTTCAAAATCGATAAATAAATGTTTACAATCATATATTAGATTGGAAGTGTATGTAAATATGAAAATTCTAGTTTCCTAGAAAGGTGTATAAAAGGTCATTTTCTAATTTGTGACTAAGATCAAACCTAACTTCCAAGTCTAAGAATCCAATTTTTTAATTCAAAATTTATTATAATGATTCCTCTTTATATTCAATTTTAGTTTTAATTTGTTGTATAAAAGTAATCAATAAAAAATAATATCAATCATACAAGACTCATAGTTTGACCTAAATGTCTTAAGGGAAACACCATTGCATCCCAACTTTTTAAATCTTTCCACTCTAATCAATTCAAAGGAATGGAAAGTCTTAAAACTTGAGTTACTCTATGGATATCAATCCAATCAAGTTATTCTTTAACACCTTTAAAAAAAATATTCATTACAACACTACTTTCACGTATATAATAACTCTCATAGTAATACTCACATCTTGATGTTCGTAGATAATTTTTCTATATCACATCAAGCTTCCATTTGCATCAGTTATTCATTAATATAAGGTGGAATTAAGTGTCCTTAAAGTCTGCTGCTGTCAATAAGGTGGTGGAGTGTTGGGCAAAGTATTAAGGTGGTTGTTATATGCATTTAATGATAATGGGATAATTCAATAAAAATGTATCTCGGTAGTGGATGTAGGTGGAATAATGTTCTGCTTATCACCTACTCTATAAGACTACTTGCGGGAGCCTTTTTAGAGTTCCAAGGGCTTTGGAAGGGTCATGGAGTTCTTAAAAGTTGGTCTTGAAGTACTATATATTGTTATATAAAGTTGGTCCTGAAGTAATACATATTGCCACATATTAGGTCTGAGGCTTGAGTGACCTTAGGAGGTCACTTTCATTCAAGTTTCATCCTAAACTGAGTATAGTCATCATGGACCCTTGATTTTGTGGTCTCTAAGGTTACTTAAGGTGGTATGCTAGAATGAGTGACCTTCCTAGGAAGAAAAATGCATGATCAAAGTCCGTTACAGTACCATAATTCATGCATGAGAGTAGAGAAGGCTGTTTGAGGCAAGTAGTGGTCTAGTTGAGGTTGGTGCTAGCCTTGGGACCTCTGCCCTGCCTTAGGGGCAGTTGGGGAATTTGAGGACATTTATAATACCAATTGTGACATAGGGTATGATCAGTAACTCCTTGTTTCTTCTGGAAATGGTTGAAAATGTTAATACTTATCCCTTATGCAAGTTGGGCATATGGTTTTAACTAACCATTAAAATTTCCATCATCATTAAAACATCTACTCCATGTGCTTCCTAGAGAGAATTATATTATTTTTCCTTCCTCTCATATAGGAGATTTATCCTTGAAAGAGGCTTGTGTATGTTTTGTAGATTATGATTAAACGATGCCCTGGTTTACTTATAATAGGCACATACTGCTCATAATATCTAATCTCCAAAAGGTTCGTTTCGAATTTATTTCTAAATGTGGGTTGTGTCTGGTTATTATGAAGAATTATCAGCACTTATTTTTTTTATGTAACTTTCCTTAAAAAATTTATAATTGGTTGTATTGTACATATGAGGTGGACTTTGTTAAACAGAGTAAGATTGGATGTTGTAAGGAAGATATTAAGATTAAATTAAATTTTTAATTGAAAGACATTTGGATTAAAGCTATTATGATATGTTTCCAACTGAAATGGACGGCTATAAATCAAAGTGCTTCTTAGAAAAACTTCATATCTTTCTAATCTTGTTTATCTTATGTAAAAAGTCAACTTTTCTTGATGAAAAACTTAATAAAAGGATCTATGCTAAATTCAGTGGAAGATCTCTTAATATTATATAGTTTCAATATCACTGGCGGACCTAGGAAAATTCGTTTTATAATCATGGTCGTTGGACTCACCCTCCTCCTTCATGCATGAAGTTAAGTACTAATGGATTATCTCTTTGATAACCTGCCATTGCTTCTATTAGAACCTATATAGGCTTAGTTAAAGTTTCATATGGCTATAGATTACCTTACGCTCATAATGCATTTTATATAAAAAAAAATTAGTGGTTATGATAATAGGAATTTAGTTAGTATATCATTATAGATGGAAACATTTGTTGTTTGATATTGAATCCATGATTGTGATAAAATGAATTAAGTTCTCAATAATCTCTCCTCCCAGATCACTTAAAAACAAGTGGGAAAAATACAGAGCATGCTTATCTTTTTGAAGGCTTAAGATTCTCACATCTATAAGGAAAGAAATTAGGTTACAGATCATCTTTCAAATGTGGTCTCAATCACAACTCATTAAAATGGTGGTGGTCTTCCATAAAGGAAATTAATAAGTTGTTTCTAAAGATCCATCTCATAAACCTCATTTTAGATTGAAGAAATTGTAGAATGATTGCTATTAGTAATCTTAGGATTATAAATTGATTTAAATAGGGGTTTTCTCTACTTATGGAGACTCCTTTTAGTTTATTTGGCTTATGTCTAAGACCCTCATGGTAATTAGAAAGCATGTTGGGGACTTTGTCATTTTCTTCTTCAAATACTTGTAAGGGTTTCCAATCTTTTGTGTATTTTAATAAATATCTCTCTTTCTTTTGGTCTCTCCCAAGTTTAATATTTAAAAAACATTATATCCCTACATTTGACATTAAACACTGGGTACGTTATAATGGGTTGATAGCGTACATTGCAACAAAATGGATGGGGCCTCTTTGAGATCTGATTGTTAAAATATGAAGGTAGAGCGTGGGAGAAAAACTTAAAGGTGGTGTAAGGTAGTTGATGGGAGAAGTTAATGCAAAAAAAATCATCAATGCTAGTGGGAGTGAGTAGTGGTTATAGGTAGAACATTAATTGTCCTTTCTACCTGACCACCAGAGAAGCTACGGGAGGTTAGCTAAATGTATAAAGGGTATGGAATTGGTATTGGTTCCTCATTACATGATCTAATAGTGGGTTGCAATAATATCTCCCTGGTAGATGGGTCATCAGTCCTTTGGAGGTCATTTATGGTTATACCAAGGTTCATTATGCAAGTTTGAGGGTGATAAGATTTGGTGTTGAGGTCTCTAACCTTGGTTCCTGGCATCTGATATAATGAATAAGCATTTTGGAACAATAGTGGGGCGATTGAGGATTATGGATCTTCTATGGTCCCTTAAATAATGCAACCAGGGTCTTGGAGTCTTAACTATGGCCTGGAAGAGGTCTTTAGTGGACCTTAGTACATCTTCTGTTGCTTGGGTGAAGATGAAGGGGTTTTTGATATTTGCAGTCATAATATTCAAATGTGGGTTAGATGAGGGTGAATAATAAGGCCTAAGGTTCTACTAAGTAGATAAATAATCAAGTCCTTCTATTCATATGACATGAACTCATAGGCTTCTGCTATGAACTCCTTAAAATTGATGACTAGAACCAATAATTCTGAGATGGTGTTTGTGCTAAGGGGTAGGGGAACCTTAGAGGAATTGATCCACATCCTTAGTGTGGTACCTTCATAATTGTTTATTTTCTTCATCGTATTCTTTTTTCTTTAATATGGCCCTTCTCATTCTTATATTTACAGGCTTAACATTTGAAGGAGGCCCTCATGGCTGATGCCATTGAGTGCCAAAGGTAATGGATGCAAGCATTGGCTATGGATGATTAATAGGACCTTGCCAATATGGAGATTCACTAGAGGTCTACGATTAGAAGTTGGAGATAGATTCTCTAGAGGATAAGAGACCAATTTTAAGGTTTTAAATTAACTTTTTATAACGTACTCGACTTCTAAATGAGAAGACCACTAGGGAAAATTCTTCCTTGATTACTACTAGTTAGGATTCCTGGCCTAAGGTAGAAAAGTCTAATGATGAGGCCTATCATAAGTTTATTTTCTACAAGGAAAAGGCTCAGATGATTTTCTTCGAGGTTGACATCTATAGTCTCTTTCTCGAGGACTCCCACTCTACTGAAGATAATTTTGATTATGAGTGAAATAGTGTGGGTGAAGCTGCTGAGGTCTCTGCACCGAAAGCTAAGGAATAGTATGCCAAGAATGAATCCCCTACTCCTCTAATTGTGCAAAACCCATAGTAATGAGCTGAGTTAAAATTAAGTTGTTGATCAGTATCCATTCTTAAACAAAACCCCATTCTCTAGGTAGGACCAAGACACTAAGGACTCCATGCATCTAATTTGGAGATTTTCAGTAGGTAGGATCACATATCTAAGGTATGCTTTGATATGCATGGTTCAATCCTAACTTTGGTTCACCACGAAATATTAATCTAGAGCTAGGTGATACTTAGATGGTCCAAGATGACTATTAAAACATTAGGTACCACCTCATCTAAAAATTTTACTCGTTTAAGATGATTATCCTCATATTTTTCTAGCCTTATAACTCTTTTAATGTTGAATCTTGGAATCCTTTGGATGAGGTGCTTAACATTTTCCAAATAACCTGCATTCAATCACCTTTAGCCTCATAGACCTCCACGGCCTGGTTAACCACTAATCGAGATTCGTTGATGGCCTATCCCGCTTTTAAATAAATGGCCAAACCTAGGGAATCTACAAAATCCTGATACCCTGTCTCAGTTTTAGAGGCTTTGAGTAAAAAATGGAGGGAACGGGAAATTATACTCCCTTCTGGAATACAAGATGAAGTCTAAGTCCATTGCCTGAGCTATTGTATGAACCATCTACTTTAAGGACCCATGTTAGAGGGTTATGGTCTATCTACTCAAATTTTCTTAGGCTCTTGGGATGATTCCAATTCTTTATCTAAGCTTATGAGCTTTTGATCTCCATTTTTAGGGATCAGACTTGTGGAGGTAATGTTGCAATTTTTTATGGTCCATGACCATAATGGTGTGCAATTAAAATTAGGGCGTCGGTTGTCGGGCTGAGGTGATCAAACAAAAGGCTAGATTTTCCATTATAGTGTACTTGGTTTTGACTCCTTAAAGATCTCGACTGACATAATACATGGGGTATTGACACCCTATTCCTCCCTAATCAAGGCTAAGTTAATAATGGCCGGAGAGGCAGAAAGATATCAGTTTAAATCTTCCCCAGTAATGGTTTGAAATAAGCAAAGTTTAGATCCCAAGTACTTATGTAGACTATGGAAAGGTCCTTCGGTCTCTAAATTCCATTATATGTCCTTCTTTCGTATTTTGAAGAAAGGTAGTCACCCGTCTGTCGCTTTAAAGACACATTGGTTAAGGGTAGCAAATCTCCTAGTAAGACTTTGAAATTCTTCCATTATTCTTGGTGATTCCATATCTATCAAATCTTGGATCTTCTCTAAGTTGGCCTCTATTCCACACATGGTAACCATAAAGCCTAAGAATTTTCCTCCTATTACCCCCAAAGCACATTTATATAGGATGAGTATCATTTGATTCCATTTCAGACACATTTACATATGAGACATAACTAGAAAAAGTGGCACACTGCATGGAAACTCAAGTTGGGCTTGTTTGATATGCTTGGAAGTTCCTTGGTTTGCCCATTTTCGTTTAATTACTTTTTCTTGAAGATATTTCATGGGTATTCAGCATGATAGGCATATTTTATAGAGATGGGATTTCTTTACTTTCACGTGGCAACTTGGTTCCAGAAGAACACTATAATTTCTTGGGGTAGTTTCTTCCATTTCATAGGATCACCATCCCTGCATCTTTATGGGCCTAAAAAAAGTAGGCGGATTTCTGTTTTAGATTATAGCGTGATTAGAGTGACGATTTCCTGGAGCTATTGAAATGGAGATGTGGCAGGTTCCTGTAATATGCACCAAGTATTTTTACTGGTTGCATTGCCAAAAAAAAAACACTTCGAGCCACCACCACAGCCTTCTTACTTTTTATGCTAATACCACTTATTGATAGAAGATCAATACAACCCTTGGGGGTGCAAGGAAGGAGCAGAGGTTCTCAGCCTTTCATAGGGAGGTTGCCAATGTTGAGAGAATGAAAGCCATCTACGTCCTTTTTTAGGCTGATTTCACTTAAAATTTTCTGTTCGTTTATATGTTTTGGTAATAGAAGCTAGACTAGTATATCGTGTACATATGGATTTGAATTTAATTCATGGACCTTTCTGAGTAACTCAGGTTCAGTCACTTGTTCCGGAGGTCTATACCGATGTATTTAATACCAACTTCAGCTCGTAATCCACTAAAAAACTGTACCCTCTAATAAGTCGATATCGATTTCTTCAACTGATTTATCAATCGCAATACTAATCCACTGATCAACGTGGGAACTAAAATCTTGGCCCAAGTGAATTCCTCATATACCTCTCTCCCTTTATTTGTTTTTAACATGAAACACATGCATAAAACTAGAACAAAATTATTGGTAATTGTATCAATCAAAACGATATACATTATAGCACAACACATAATCTGCTTAAATGTGTAATCTTCTTAAAATGTGTAATTTGCTTAATCAAATGCACATTCTTTCATGATCTTGGTTTCCTCTATACATGCTTTATTTAAATGTGTAATCTTCTTATAATTATATTTGAATACGGCTAATTGGCTTCGAAAAGGCGAGTTACTTGGTAATAAGGGAGTTGTTACGCTCCTGATTCTTTTTTGGTAAGACTTCCTTATCGATTTAAAAGATATCTGCGTTGATGATTCACAAGAACACATGTGTGGTTCATATTGAATCATGGAAACTTATGTCTCTTAGTGTACCTTTGTTTTTAGCTTAGTGTCATCAATTGTGTGCCTACTGGAAACTGAAAATATAAATGAAATAAGGGACACTAAGAAAATGCATGTATTTAATATATTATGCTCTGTATCAATCATATATCAGATTTCGATAATTTTATTTATTTTGTGTTTGTGTTTTAGTCCCAAATAAATAACATTGAAAGTTATTTTGTGTTTAGTGAGAAAGAACATTTAAAAACAATTATTGTTGTTCTTTTTATAAATTAGGGACTCTTTGATGCCATTCATAAATAATATTTTTTCGCATTCCTGGTACATGTGTAACTTAAAGTTATGCTTTTAAGTGCATATGTATAGTACCAAATTTATTCCTCCCATTTATATTGCATCTTGGACCTTCACTTGAACTACTCTGTTTGGACCGAGTTGTACTAATTTTTCTAATTTTTTGCTTGTCAAATAGAGTGAATAGGAAAAAAAAATCTTCCTTTTGAGAATATGGTGGATATGTTTAAAGAGGTGAGTTATGATTCCATTATCTCTTTAATTTAAACTTTGTAATATATGTTATTGAAGTCCATATAATTTACACTACATTCCATGCATATGGTGTGTATCCAAAACAGGTTGCTAGGGGTAAGAGATCAAAATGAACTACATGCAATGAGAATGAGTATGCAAGAATATCGTGCGAAGTCTCTAACTCACATGCGGCAGAAGAAATTTATGCGAATGAAGTACCCAAAAGAAGAAGCGGGGGGCCATCAAAATTGAATGTAATTGCAACTAGGATAAATGACTGTAAAGAGGTAGAATTCAATGAGTTTGGGCAACCAGTTGGACTCGATTCCATACAACTTAGTTCTATGATTGGAATTTTAGCACGAGAATGCGTACCAGTAACACATAAAGGTTGGGATAAGGTTCCAAGTGACATCAAGGATCAAATATGGGAGTTTGTTACTGTGAGTATTTTATTCTCTACCCTTTGCACAATTATGTAATATTTTGAATGTAACTTTGTACATATTTAATTATAACTAATTTAGTATATTTTTCTGTATGATGCAGCAAAAATATAACCTTGAAGCATGCCGAAAGGCCATTGTTTTAGGTCAGACGGGCAGCGCTTGGAAAGAATATAAGTCAAAATTATCAACACAAATACGAGAAGAAGCTAAAAGACCAAATTCCACTTGCCATCTTACATTACTCAAGCCCCCTAGAATGAAGTTAAACGAATGGGATGAATTTGTTAAATCTCGTTTGTCACCTGAATTTAATGCAAGTGAATTTGACTATTTATTTTTTATTTTTATTAATAGACTAAAGTCCAATTTTAGTATTATTGTATTTGTTGCAATTATATATGATTCCTTTTATTTTTGTAGGAAACAAGTGAAAAGCATAAGGAGGATAGAGCAAAGAAAATCCATTCACACACAACTAGTCGTAGAGGCTATGAAAGACTTAAGGAAAACATGGTATGTTTCCCCTTTGAAGTTGTATACTTCAGAAATAGCTAACATTATTTCGTAATCCTATCTTTCAAAATTTTGTAGAAAGCCGAAGACCCAAATAAAACTATACGCCGTGTTGATGTTTGGATAAGGGGACATAGGAGAGCAAATGGCAATCCGATTAATCAAGTTATTGGTGAAGCAATAGTTACGACTTAAACACTTACACAACACTTTACAATTTGTTTTAAAAGCTGCAATGTGTTTATTATAGTTTTTTAATTTGTTAAATTCTTGTATTTATTTTAGGAAAAGATGGAAAAAATTCCATCTCATGACTCAACATTGTTGAGAGATGATGAAGTGGTAAAGCTGCTTGATCCTGAACGCCCGGGTCATGTCTGAGGTCTTGGATTTTAAGTGATGCCTATGAAGGTAGATGTGTTGTTACATAGTAATTCAAGGGTAACGACTCTTGAAAATCAAATTCAACAACTTTTGGAATGGAAGATGCACATGGAAAGTCGAATGACACAAGGAAATGAACGAAATGTGGTATAGTTTTAAAATTAAACATGATTCAATGCATATATTTTTTGCCTTATTTTGTTTTTATATACTTCACTTGAAATTTCTATAGGGTCAACATGAGGGTGGTGGGGATGACATGCATAATCACGCACATACTCTAGAGGTTATTGTTAATGAATTATCTAAGTCTAAATTATTTTACTAGTTTCTTTAATAATTATTTTTTAATTGTTTTCTTTGTGCTATTTATTAGTGCAATTGAGAAAGTTCACGTGTACATAGTGCTCCATAAAGAATATCTCCCTGCAAATTGTTACATTGGTTAGGGACTGGAGAATTAGTGGCAAGCTCAAAACTTGATTCTACAGACCCGAAATCACTAGTGCACCACCAAATCATTGGGCCTGATTGTTATAAATTATGGGTTTTTGAAATTTTAGTGCCCAAAGTGCGAGTTTTTCAATACTCGGATGCGTTTTCCATACTTGATGATGCAAAAGTAAGTACCATAGCATGGCCACATCGATACATTTATTTTGACTAGTTATGTGAGTGGAATAGTTATAGTTCTTGAATTTTATTCTAAGAATTTTGCTTTGACATTCTCTCGTATCGATTTCAAATAAACATAAGGAATCAAGTGGGTATGGTGTATCTTCATTACTTTTTGGATCGAAGGTATACTTTGATTTTTTATTTTATTATTACAAGTGTTTTATTAATTTACGAGAGTATTTTACTAAAATTGTTATCTGAATAGGGACTTATTTTTTGAAGATGTTGAAGACATTATGGGAGGAATGTTTTCTAAGAATGATATTAGTTATTTTTTTAAGGAAGATTTCATTTTAACTTGTAAGGCTATGTTCCTTTCATTATAATCCCATGCTTTTATATGACTTGTAACACCCAAGTATATATTCCTTCTACTGTTTTGCGCACAACTTTGATATTATGTTTATGAGTACATATTATGAGTTCCTCTTAATTATATAAGTTTGTTTTAAATTTCAAGAATTGTGGAATGTCTAATTGTGATACAATCATATATGTGGATATGTTAATGTTAGTATAATCAACATGCATTTGAGAAGCTAATTTTTATAAAAAAAAATTATACACTTTTAACGACATATTTTATACATCGTAAAATGATAATAACGACGCTTATATTTAGTCATGTAAAATATTAATGACACCTACATTCAGTCGTAAAATAACATTGACGACACATAATAAGTAGTCGTGGAAGGTTTTTTTGGGTAATGACTTTTACGACTAGTAACTAGATGTCGTGGATATTTGTTTCAACGACACTTAAGATGTGTCATGAAATAGTTTTATGACACCACAAAGGTGTCATGGATATTTACGACTAGTAACTAGGTGTCATGGATATTTGTTTCAACGACACTTAGCAGGTGTCGTGAAATAGTTTTACGACACCATAAAGGTGTCGTGGATATTTATGACTTGTAAATAAGGATCGTGCATAGTTGTTTCAACAACACTTGACATGTGTCGTGAAATAGTTTTACGACACCATAAATGTGTTGATATAGAAGGTAATTTTCTACGACACCCCCTTCAACGACTACATGAAATGTGTCGTGGAAACAGTTTCATGACACATATCAGGTGTCGTTGAAAATTCTTTTTCTTGCAGTTCTGTAATCACGCGCCCAATTCGGATTGACTCATGATATGCATCAAATGTACCCCAATAGATAAACTCTAGGATTAAAATAGAAAATTAACCAAATTTCATAACATTGAAATTGGTAAACCTAGCAAGATTTATTAGAATTTAATGTGTCCTATATCTCAGAAAAAGACAATTGGTCATAGTAAAATGAAAAATAGATTATAAAGAAATAATATCAATTTGATGACATAACAATCTTACCCACTAATAATCCATAATTATTGGAAAATTGCAAAGGGATAGTGAGAGATACCTCTGTCTATAAAAGGAAGGAATCGAGGATCCTTGACTCGGGATAGTCAGGGATAAGATTCAAGGACAAACTATAATACCCATGGCCAATAATTTATTATTTTTCCCCGTGTAAATTGTAAATATATGAAAACCTTGGAATTTGGATCTTTTTTGTTTGGTTTATATCTAGATTTGATAGTTATGGAATCCAAGTTATAATATTTGGCAGTTTGTAGGTTAAAATTTGAATTTGAAGAAAATATTAGAAATAGTGTTTGAATGAGTTCAAGCGAGATTCCCAAGTAATTTCAAGTGGGGATCTAAGGAGGATCAAATGAGACTCCAGTTCATAACTGAATTGGAAGGATCGTTTGAACGAGAAGGCTTTCTTGTTTGAACGACAGGCCATTCTCATTCAAACGAGCGTAGCAAAAAATTTTAAAATGGGTTGCCATTGTTTGCTTTCACGTTTTGGGTCATTGGATTGATGAGCTGTCGAGCTCTAGTGAGCCCAGATTGGGAAAAATGTCATTTCAACGATTGATGGTGTTTTTATAAGGGCTTTATGGGTTATTTAGGATTATTGGATTTGGAAGAAGAGAGGGAGAGATAGGGGCATTGTTATCCCCCACCATTTAAACATTTCTTCCCCTCTCTCCACCATAAACCACCACGTCACCACCATATATCCACCTTTTACAACCATATTTTACTAGTATTCCACCACATTTGAACCATATATACCCATTTTCTCCATGGATGAACAAAGCTATGAATTTTGGAAGTGTGATTGTGGTTCTGGGAGATGAAGGTGGAGGAGGTTTGTGGAGTTTTGAATAGGGTTTTGATGTAGAAAAATTGGTGGAGTTAGGCATCCTCTCTAAGGCCACCTTAGGAAGTGGGAGTTTTCCATCTTTTTAATCATTTAAAGGAGCCAATATTTAAGCTCCATTTGAGTTAGGAAAATAATACTCTTAAGTTTATGACTCTATGTTATTAGTTGTTGATTTTTCATATAGAGTTTAATAGTAGGATGCATATGTTGTTTAAGAATGATGTTTCTTAAGATTTGTGAAAATGGGTTTCAATGATTTTGAGTAAATTGATGTATTTTAAGAAAATTTGGTATAAAACATTTTATAGAATAAAAATGTTGGAAGAATGATGATTGTTTTGGGAATAATTTATGAATAAATATTTTAAAGCATTCTTGAGAAAAATTATGATTTTGGTATAAATGACATTTTATCCAAATTTGAAGAAATGATATGTCTTTTGCCTTAAAATTTGTGTTTGGGAAAACATTATGAAAGTTCTTGAATAAAATATATATTTGAACCTTTTAATAGGATTTTTGGACCTAAAATCCGTATTCCCATGTATGTAAAATTGTATCACTTTGATATTGAGCATATACACAAGTTTAAAGGGTCTTTATTTGGGTTTGAACATCAAATAAAGAAATTGGCAAATCCAACCTTTAAAGTGTGAGAAAAGGGTGTTGAAAAGGTGATAAATGTATGGTTTTAGGACTACATGAACTAATAAAGAAAATGGTATTTTCTTACAAAGTGGTCTTAGATGTTAAAGATTTCTTAAAAAAGAAAGTAATAAAAAAAAATGTTTCCAATAGAGAAGAGTGTTACTCTAAAATGTTAAAAAGATGTTAATGTATTAAAAACACATAGTAAGGAAGTGTGGGTAACTTAATTGTGTTTTGTGAATTAATACATATGAAAATGGAGGAATAGATAAGTTTGGAAACAAATGAGTAAAATGGTACTTTTACGTAAAGTGGAACATTTTTATGAAATAAAAATGTGGGTAAAGATCTAAACAAAAAGGTTCCCAAAGGAACATGATTTCGGGATGAGATCAATGTAGAGTAAAAAGGACAAGAAACGATGATTTTTAAAGTGTAACATGAGTTGAAGTGGAACACCAGGCTTCGACTCCTATCGGGTAAAAAGGAAAAGTGTAATAATATGGACATTTGTAAAATTTCAAAATACATTAATAATAATTCGAACAATATCAAAAAAATTAAGGACGGCTCGAATCCCTGGGGTAAAAGACTCAAAATCACCGTCTAGAGCATATGGTAGCATAGTCGACGGTATGGAGCCCGTTAAAGTATTAGGATATTGGAAGATTCCGAGATAGACATAATGCAAATGGAACATATTAATAAATAGGTTGTTAGGTGACTATATGAAAATACGACCTAACATAAATGAATTGATAAATGTTTCGATAAAGGGTAAAATGGACAAGTGCAAGAAGGTAGTGAGACTAGGGTCTATGAATGACTAGAAAGGGTGAGGTGTGAACCACTCCAATGGATGATATATGCAAGGTTCTCAATAAATCTTGGAGCAACTTCTAATGGAAGATTCTTCTTTTGGTAAAAATGGATCTCAAGATGGAACTCCCTCCCTGCAAGAAGATGAACTCCCACAAGAATAATAGTAATTTTCTCAAGAAGATCTCCTGAGGATGATGCCTGTCAGTGAGGAGTAAAAGAACAAGGCACTTAGCACTAGAGAGAGAGTAGGTAGAGAATACTAGGAAGTTCTAGTGTGATTTTGACGGAGTAACAGTGCTATTCAATTTTTCTATCTCTCTTTTGACCTTGCCCATGGGTCATATTTATACTTGGTCACTTAGGCTGAGTCGGCATATTTGGGTGCCAAAATTGAGAGGGTAGGTGAGGGACAAGGCCTGAAGTGTACCATTTATCCCTACCTATGTGTAGCAGTCTTTCCCCTCAGACAAGTGCCACATGATGCCAACAAAAGTCAAAAAACAAACATGTCTCCTAATGAAGACAAAATATGTGATTTGGTAAATATCTTTTGAAACGGTAACTTATGGTACAAACTTTGTAAACTTGATAGAGGAGGCCTTGAGGACCTCCATATCTAAAACTATCTATCTTGAGGAGAAGGGTCTTGAGGACACCTCTCCTCTAAAATCATTTTTACTTGAGAGGGGACTTGGGGGACCTCTCTTCTAAGAGGATCATTTTGTAAAAGCCTATTTCTTGTGGGCAACCCTTCATCTGCTCACTTCACTTGTGACTAAGTGTGAGATGTGTGTGGTCTTGAGTGACTCGTGGGGTCTTTCTACTAGTATTCTCTTAATCCTAAAGTGCTAAACCTTATTCCTCAACCACCAAACCAAAACTCCCGCGAGATCCTAACTGGCCTATTTGAGCCCTCCCTGCACAACTAGGATACATGTACAACAAAGCAAAGTGTTAATATAATTGTTCTTTAAAAGAATGACTTTTCATGATGAGGGGTTGCTCATGGTAGCCACTCCCGCATCCGAGGGTCTCCGCCTCGAGTTTGGGTAGAGGGGCCTTGGAGGTTCCTTCACCACTATGACTTTTCTGTCTTTGAGGGACCTGAGTGCTCTTTCACTTATTATTCATTTTCTACGGCCATGGGGCCTAGGTTCCCGCACCAAAATGATTTATCCATGATCGAGTGACCTTGGGAGTGCATTTTCATCAAAATTTATTTTTTACAGCTAGGGGGCCTTCGCGCACCGATAATATGCAAATATTGCGTATTTCATTCTCCGAACCAACACATTTTAGCCCCCTCGAGTATCTTATTCCCTATATTTATGCTCTTTAACTAGACAACCTCGGATTTCTATGTCAACATGTTTTGCAGGGGCTAATTGAGCTTTTATAGGTATTCAGATGCTAAGTGTGAAGTTCGAACGCATTCCGCTCGATTTTCGTACATGACCGCACGTTCAAGGGCATTTTAGTCTTTTCATATCTTGAGAACCTAGCCCAACATCTACAAGAAAGTTGTAGCCGTCCTCGTAAGCTTCATGTGGCCATGAACAGTGCGCAATTCGGATCCCTGACGAAGAAGTTACGACACTTTTGGCGGAAGAGAAAAACTATGAAACCAAAAGAGGGGAGAAGAGAAGGAAAAGGAATGTGTGTGTGTGTGTGGGGGGGGGGGGGGGGGGGGGGGCTCACACCAGCTTGATAGATCGATCGATCAAAAGGATCGATTGATCGATCCTCCAAAATTTGTCCATCACGGGGAGACAGTGGGGTTGATTTTTTGCCACGGATCGATCGACTAAATGGGTCGATCGATCGATCCCTAGATTTTTTAGATATTTTTCTTTTCTTTTCTTTCTTCTTTCTTTGCTTCCAACTTACTATATAACACATTTTCGTTGTAATATCAGATATACTTAGTTTTATAAGACATTTTAGGTTAGTGTTTGGTTTTGAGAGATCATCTTCTTCTCTTCTTGGGGTGACATCCATTTGGTTTTGTAAGATTGAATTATTCATTATCATCTCCTTCAATATAGTTTTGTTCTTTATTTTCCTTACTTTTTAAATTAGTTTAATTCTTTGTTAATTAGTTTACTTGTTTTATTTCTTGCTTTCCTAGTTTAATTAATATAAATTAGTTTAATTCATGTGTTACCCTTAGATAAATAGGGTCGGGATTTCGTTCCGCCATTAACGGGCCCCGACCTCCGAAAATTAGGTTTTGTGCAAAATTACATTTAATTGAACCCGCGCGAATTAAAGTCGGATTATTACGCGTTTAACTTTCTTTTTCATGAAATGTTAGTGTTTATAGCGATAATCCGAATTTAATCCGCGTGCAACCAATTTTCGGTTAAATGTTTATTCACGCAACTTTAGCTTAAATTCCTTATTGTGTGAAGTTTATGATTAATCAATAATGCTCGATTAAATTGCTCTCGAGCTGAAATTCTAATTAATAGTTGTTTCGATCTGTATGGTTGGATGATATCCCGATCCTCACTTTTACTTTATTTAGACTTAACTTCTCTCTCTTCTTTTATTTACTAGCACATATCACCCTTTTTCACTTTTATTTCTGAATTAATAAATTGATTAAAATCTGTCGAACACTCCCTGGGGATTCCATACCCGAATTTTTTCTATACTTGTATCGCAAGTGTAGTCGTAACTTAGGTTTGTTTCCATTGAGTCATCGAACCGATATCAACGATCTGCGTACTACACGACGCACGATTTCGCGCTTAATCAAAATGGCGCCGTTGACGGGGATGAGTTTGCTCTATACTTTATTTGATTTAGTATTTTGTAGTGTTTTCTTTCTATTTGTATTATTTCTTACCTTTTTGCAGGACTTCCACATTTGAGCACTTAGAAACGCTTGAATTTTTCCCGGGCGCACTTTCATTGTGAAATTCAACATTTCGAGCCATTTTGGGGGTAAGCATTTCTTATTCCAATTCTTTCAGTAATGAGTGTTATAATTCTCAAAATTCCCGTAATCCGTTGACTTTCGGTCAATACTTAGAATCCCAAAGTATTGCAACATCTAAAAATGACTTTGGGGAAGTATAACAAAAGTCAAAATTTGGGTTATTGGAATTTTGATGATGATGATAATGATTTTGGGCCTTTACCTCCTTATAATAGGAATTTTGAAATGGATCTCAATAGTTTTAAAAATTCCTATAATAATTAGATTTCATTTAAGTGGGATGGTAATTTTCAAAGTTCCCATTCTCATGTATCCGCACCTCGACCTATGACATTCGGTGAGGGCTTGTTGTATGAGAATGAGAAAATTGAAAATTGTTATCGGGAAGAAAATCGAATGTAAGAACATGGCTTGGATTTATTATTATTTGACTCTGACGAGGATTTTGCATCTGAGACTTTCGAAGTCGAAGAATGTTTTGAACCAAATGAGGACTTTGCGCCTACTTTGGAAAAAAACATTCTTGACTTTGCCCACTGTATAATAGATATTGAAAGTGAGGATGAAAATGACGTAATATCTATTTGCAATGAAATGATTTCTTCTTTGGCCCCCAAAAAAGAACATTTCATGGAAAATGATATTATTTCCTTCGTAACTCAATCTTCATGCGATGATGATTCATCTCATGATGATGAATTTCTTTCATACCCATTTTCATTCTCTATTATAGCACCGTCATAAGTACTCGATGATTCGGTTTCAAACTTTAATGTTTTAAACCTTTTCATCGATGAGGAGTACTTGCTCGAGTCTCCTTCCACGATTGTGTCTGTGCCTTTGTGTGCGCCATCTCCCATTCCAATTTCTAAACCTTTAGGAGGATATTCGGCCTTTCTTGGTCCCCACATGTTTTTGTCATCCATTCAATCCAAACCACCCATCGTCCCTCCAATAATTTTAATTGGCGATGGTTAATTTCTTACGCCTTACACATGCCTTCCGTTGTTCAAACATAATTCATATTTTTCGGAAGGCATGCTTGAATGTGAGGGTACACCGGTTATCCTCCAAACTAAAATCGTTTTCACGGTGGACCCTCCGCTATTTAGACTTTTAGTGTACAGTTAGTGTGAAGCCTAAATAGCAGGTTGTATATAGTTAGCTTTTTATTCTTTCTTTCTTTCTTTCTTTTTATTTTAGTCTAGTGTAATTAGTTAACTCTTTGTTATTTGTTTTTGCTATGCTCGGTACTAACTTGTTTTGTAGATTCTTTGGACTTGTTCTTATGGGGATCACTCCAATTTTGGGTAATATCGCTATTTTCCTCTCTTTAACTTGGTTCTTAATTCACATTGAGGACAATGTCAAGTTTTAAGTTAGGGGGTGTGGGATATTCTATCCATTTCATTATTTAGTCCATGTTTTTGCTCACATGTTAGTTACTTATTATCCTTTTCTTAGAAAAATTTAAAAATTTCAAAAAGATTTTCTTTCTTTTTTCTCCTTTTTGGGGCTTTTTGCCTTTGTTTCCGAGGATAAATTTCAATAATTGCCCGATCTAATAGACAACTCAACGATGCATGTTCTCTATTTTAGAAGTTATTAGACTTTAGTCTCAATTATTGATATTATGAATAACTTCATGAATTAAACTTTTATCCCACGGGCACATGCACTTTCCTTGTTTTATTGATTTGGTTTACAATTTTTATAACTCGGTAATCTTTTGTTTCATTGTATATACTTACACCGAGTAAGATTTGTACCTTTCGTCATTTGTGAGTGAATACACTATTCTTTTCTCTTTGAAAACGTTGAACTCATCGGTAATCTCTCTATTCTTTCATTTGATCGTTCATTAATTGAGTTGATTCTTGAAATGTGTTACTTGATCGCGATTTTCATGTATTTTTTTGACTCGAGAATTGCGTAAACCTTTGGAAATGATCATAGGCCATCTTCGTTATATCGCCCATATTGACCTTGACCTCACCATATATGTTTACCCTCGTTAACCCCTTTAAGCCTAAATATTAGCCTTTCATTTCATAACCCAAAATCCCATAACCAACTCTAGATTGGAATTTTATCCCATACATACACCTTCCATACCTTTGTTTAGAATGTTACTTGGAATTGAATGATGTGGTTGTGTGTCGGTTGCAATTCAGGCATGTGAGAGTTTGAAAAGTAAAGAAAAGAGAGATGTGAACGTGAAGAAAAAGAGAAAGAAGAAAAACAAAAGAAAACAAAAGAAAAAGTGAGAAAACGAAGAAAAGAAAGAGAAAGAGAAAGAGAAAGTTGTAAATATTGTGTGTATAGTGTTCAATAAGCTTTGATCACTCTCTCTGATGATATATCGAATGCCTTTTTGGAACTTGTTTTCCAATTTTGATATTGCCCGCATTTTCCCATTATCCCGAGTTTTCATTCTGAATACTTTGAATCCGTACATACATATCCTTCATTTAGTACCCTAGCCTAACCTACATTACAATCCTATCAAGTCTTATGTGATCTTAGGATGATGTAATTCAAAAGTCATAATATTTTTGATAATCTGTGAAAATACATTTTGCCTCCTTTAATGTACGATATCTTTCATTGAGATTACAATTTTTATTTCATATATAGAGTTCTTCATTTGTGACATGTGTGCGGCCTAGTTTCCACTTACATTTACTCTTTATGCCCGCATGATCTGTGTGTTACCTCCCTGTTTACAGTGAATTCGCTTGATGAGTGTAATGCCCGTGAAGATTGAGTGTATGCTTGCTTTAATGTTTATCCGGTTTATATAAGTTTTTTCCAAATCACACTTTTCATGTGCTCGCTCCCCTTCCACATTTTAAGGTTTCAATTCTATGAGGTGCATTCTATAATGTTAATGATTTTGGACTTTTGTTTGAACTCTTTCAAATTGCTAATAATGTGTATGAAATCTTATTCTCTATTTTGGGCTTGTCGCATGTTGGTTTGGGCATATTTTGAGGAAACCATGTGATGTTTATGGGTATCAGCCCTGAAAACCCTCACGAGATGACACTCATCCACCAGGGTAACCTGGGGTTTTAACGGCTTATTCCATATGCTAAATGCAATCGAATCTCCCGCAAAAGTGTCCTTTTTCTTTTATACCATACTTTTGTACTTATCCTGCTTTTGGTTTGCTTGTAATTCTTGTTGCATCCTATATCATTTCTAGGGACTAGCAATGTGTAAGTTAGGGGTGTGACGCAAATATTGCGTATTTCATCCTCCGAACCGACGCATTTTAGCCCCCTTGAGTATCTTATTCCCTATATTTATGCTTGTTAACTAGATAACCTCATATTTCTATGTTAACATGTTTTGCAGGGGTTAATTGAGATTTTATAGGTATTCGGATGCTAAGTGTGAAGTTCGAACGCATTCCGCTCAATTTCCATACACGATCACACGTTCAAGGGCATTTTAGTCTTTTCATAGCTTGGGCACCTGGCCCAACATCTACACATAAGTTGTATCCCTCCTCGTAAGCTTCACATGGACGTGAACGGTGCACGATTCGGATCCCTAACGAAGAAGTTATCGCACTTTTGGCGGAAGTGAAAAAAATGAAACCAAAAGAGGGGAGAAGAGAAGGAAAATGAATATGGGGGGGCTCATGCCTGCTTGATCGATCGATCATTCAAAAGGATCGATCAATCGATCCTTCAGAATTTGGCCATCGTGGGGAGACAATGGACTTGATTTTTTGCCATCGATCGATCGATCCCCTATTTTTTTGAGATATTTTGCTTTTCTTTTCTTTCTTCTTTTCTTTTCTCCCAACTTACTATATAACCCATTTTGTTGTAATATCTGATATACTTAGTTTTAGAAGACATTTTAGGTTAGGTTTTGGTTTTGGTTTTGAGAGAACATCTTCTTCTCTTCATGGCGTGACATCCATTAGGTTTTGTAAGATTGAATTATTCATTATCACCTCCTTTAATATAGCTTTGGTCTTTAGTTTCCTTGCATTGTAAATTAGTTTCATGCTTTGTTAATTAGTTTACTTGTTTTATTTCTTGCTTTCCTAGTTTATTAAATATAAATTAGTTTAATTCATGTGTTACCCTTAGATAAATAGGGTTGGGATTTCGTTCCGCCATTAACGGGCCCCGAGCTCCGAAAATTAGGTTTTGTGCAAAATTACATTTAATTGAACCCGTGCGAATTAAAGTCGGATTATTATGCATTTAACTTTCTTTGTCATGAAATGTTAGTGTTTATAGCGATAATCCGAATTTAATACGCGTGCGACCAATTTTCGGTTAAATGTTTATTCACGCAACTTTGGCTTAAATTCCTTATTGTGTGAAGTTTATGATTAATTGATAATGCTCGATTAAATTGATCTCGAGCCGGAATTCTAACTAATAGTTGTTTCGATCTGTATGGTTGGATGATATCCCGATCCTCGCTTTTACTTTATTTAGACTTAACTTCTCTCTTTTATTTTATTTACTTGCACACATCACCCTTTTTCACTTTTATTCCTGAATTAATAATCCAATTAAAATCTGTCGAATACTCCTTGTGGACTCGATACCCGACTTACCGCTATACTTGTATCGTATGTGTAGTCATAACTTAGGTTTTTGTATTATGTAGGCAAAAAAAACTCAATGATTAGCGTTCGACGCGACGCTACTTTTCGCACTCAATCACACACCAATATGAATTCTCTGATGTCGAGGGACCTTGGGTGCACTTTAACCAATTATGAATTTTTTATGGTCAGGGAGCCTAGGTTCTCGCACAAATATGAATTCTCTACGGTCAAGGGACCTTGGGTGCACTTTGACCAGTTATGCATTGTCTGCGATAATGGGGCCTAGGTTCCTGCACCAATATGAATTCTCTGCGATCGAGGGACCTTGGATGAACTTTCACACAATTATGCATTTTCTGCAGCTAGGGGGCCTCGGTTCCTGCACCAATATGAATTCTCTGCGATCGAGTGACCTTGGGTTGACTTTCAGCAATAATGCAATTTCTGCAGCCAGGGGGACTAGGTACCCGCACCAATATGATTTTTCTGCGGTGAAGGGACCTTGGGTGCACTTTCACCAATTATGCATTTTCTGCGGCCAGGGGGCCTAGGTTCCATCACCAATATGAATTCTCTGCGATCGAGGGACCTTGGGTTCACTTTCACCAATTATGAATTTTCTGCGGCTAGGGGGTGTAGGTTCCCACACCAATATTAATTCTCTACGATTGAGGGAACTTGGGTGGACTTTCACCAATTATGCATTTTCTACAGTTCGGGGGCCTGAGTTCCCGCACCAATATGAATTATCTACGGTCGAGGGACTTTGGGTGCATTTTCATCAAAAGTCATTTTCTGCCGGGACCCTCGGGGTTCCTTCTCAATATGGATTTTCTGTGGTTGAGGGACCCTGGGGGTTCCTCAACTATTATGTAACTTTTGGGTGTTCCTCAGCCTAATATTTTCCATAAGTTTAAGGGGGGGGGGGGGGGGAGGTACCCTCGCCGTAAAATATAGTGGTCAATATTAAAAGATCCTTCTACATTAGCCCCTCATGCAAGTTCTTTTGTGTTGGGTAGACCAAAAGTCTTTGTATGCCCTAAATTAAAATTTTCAATTCTGAAGAAAATATTTGAGGCACCTTTGGGACTCCTCAACCCTACCCCTAGGATCATTAAATGTATTATCCCTTCATACTAGATTTTTGGGTTTTCGAGACTCAACGCGTTAGTATGGGAACTAACATTTCATCATTTGGGAAAAAGTTTTATGACCTTTTAGCCCTCCTGGACATTTTCCCATTTTAATGTAAAATATAAAGTCCCCCTTTTTTTTCTGAATAAGAGCTTTCATCTTGTTCAGAAAAACACTCATAGAGAGTTTCAAGTTTATAGAGAGGGGATGAGAGAAAAAAAAATCAAATTCACCATTGCCCCCATTTTTTCTACATTTTCTTCAAATACACCATTAATGGATTCCAACCCATCAAACACTTCTTCCAACACTTCCCCCACCATTGTTCCTCTTATTTTTTGTTCTCTACCTTCTTTTATCATTTTCCCCAAAATGCTGCCACTATGTCCACTGCCCCAAACGGTTTCCTCATCTCGTCAAGTGTTACTAGTGAAACCCCTTTAAATACTAAGATTTTTTAGCCTTCCTCTTTGGTGCCGACTGTCTGCGTCGGCGTCTCATCTCCGGTCATTATTGGTAAGGGTTCCTCACGATCCGTTGATCCATCTGTTGATGTTATTAGTGAAACAGAGCCTAGTCCCTCATGCGCAATTCTTCGGATGGGTTGATCGGCAGCTCATATGTATGGTGATTCGCAATTTATTTTAAATGAGGGTGTCTCGACTAGGTTTTAGACAACTTTGGGTTTTGTTAAGGGTTTCTCGCATGTACCTTCTCCAATTAAACTTAGGGGTTCCTTTCCTTGGGCATATTTGGACAGTTCTTCTAGTGAGGGTTCCCCATCGATACCTATTATGTCTTTAATATAGTTGGGTTCCTTATACACGAATGATTTGGGACTGAGGGTTGCTCACCCCATAAAATTTCAACCATAAGACCCATTTCCAAGGGTCCCTCACCAATAGTTGTTGCTACCACGGATTTATCATGTGATTTTAGAAGTTCTTTGCAATTTGTTCGTCACCTAGGATGAATATGGTTGAGGGTTCCTCGTGGTTTCCATTTTCCACTATGGGTACCTCGTAAATTTTTTTTAGATATTAGGAGTTCCTCGCCACCAAGGATGAGGATTGTGGAGGATTCTGTTTGTACTGCCACGAGGGATTTATTTCCTACTAAGGGTTCCTCGTGCATTACTATCATCGGTAGCGCGTTGCCAAGTGAGGGTACCTCGCGACCCACTTTTTTGGTGAGTTCCTCACCTATTAACGATTCTACACACATTTTTTTTGTTTGCGGTTTGCAGTCTTTGGGTTCCTCGCAAAAAATAACTTTTTTTGATGGGTCCTCGTGCGCCGCCGCTGATGGGGAGTTGAATTTTGTCAGTATGGGTTCTTTTCCCACTTTGAGTTCCTCATTTGGCTTTTCTGTTGGGGATCCCTCGCTAGGAGGTTCCTCACCCAAGGTTGCTACTGAAGGTTCCTTACTTGGAATTTCTACCACATTGGGTTCTTTTGTTGAGTCAATTGCCATTGGCAGTTCTTCCACTACTTTGTCTTCTTCTCAGGTGTGGGAAGATTACATGCACATTCTCCAGGGGAGGAATTTTGGTATCTATCGTCGCGCTCCTTATTTTGGCCCGACTGATGACTTTATGGCCTCATTCGCTCGATTCAAAGAGGAATTTGTGGGTACTATTCTTGAGGGGTTAGGTGAGTCCACTGATTCTCCCCTTATTTTTTCAGATTCTGTCCTCAGGGTCAGGGTCAACCGTGGTGATTTTCTTACTCCAACATTAAAATAAGGATGCTGGGGGTGCCACAAAGGATTGGGCTAATTAGGTTGATTATATTTTGAGTATTCCTGCTTTTGTGACTACCCTTTTGGAGGTGGATCTTCTTACTACCATCGATAATATGAGGTCTTGCATGGTATCGAAACATACTTCCTCTCTCAATCATTTATTGTCCCGGTGGAGTAGGGAGTCTCACACATTCTGGATGGGGTGGGGTGAATTGACCATCACTTAAGAGTATGTGTGTGAGCTATATGCCCTTCCTTTCTTTGGGAAGCATGTATTTTCTGATGACTATGAAGATTCTTTGGAGGAGGACATGGTGGAGGAGTTACAGGCAACCCTCATGGAGTGTTCGAAGTATGTGGCTATAAACTTAATGGGTTCTACTAAGCACTCCTTTGCCAAGTGGCAAAGATAATGGTTTGGGGATTTTGAGCAATTGCAGAAAGGGGAGACCTCCAACGCAACCCCCAAGAGCTATGATGGCCCTAAGCTCCACTCTCCTTCACACTTAGCTGCTTTTTTGGTCACTTTTATGACTCATTTTTTATTACTAGGTAAGCCCGAAGATTCTCCTCATGAGCTCCTCTTCAGGTTGACTATAATATTATCTCACGGAAGGTCAGTGCCTGTAGCCGGTCTAAATCTTGGTTCACTTTATACTTAATGGATCGGGCACATTTAGATGTAGAGAGATCATGCGGTCGCTATGATGCTACTAATTTTATAAATGTTGTACTTTTGATGACCTTTCTATTTGAAAATTTCCCCCACCTTGCTTCCGAGGCTCAAGATTGCCACAGTAATGATGCTCGTCTCCTGAGATGCCCCACAAAATACCTAAAAATCCCCTAGGGCCCTTGATTGATAATATTGAAGAGTTTCAGTTTCGGCCTTACAGCAAATGTCCTGGCGGCATCTTTAGCTGGCGTTCTTTTCCTAGTGACGGCGGGACTTTCCATTGCGCTTATGATGTAGAGTCTGTTTCTACTTGTCCTCATATGAATGTAGTAACGATGTTGTTACCGGGCCTCCTTCCTTCTCGAATAGAGTTAGGCCGATGTGCTGAATTTTATCATTCTGAGAGGGTGAGAAGGAAATTTGGTTATGATCAGGGCATTCACACCCCTCCTCCCCCTTCATGCATCGATCCTTTCGAGCTGTTTTTAGAGGCATTTACCAACTTCACTCTCTAGGGGTTGTTCCACAGAGTAAATGGCTTTGGGGGGAGGGGGGGGGGGTTACGTGCCTACTTGTGATTATCGACCGTCATTCACCACTTCTTGGTTCCTGTTCTGAAAGCGGAAGGCTCTTCTAATCCAAGGTTGCATAATCGGTCCGCCACACGAGGCCAAACCTGTAAAGTATGTTAAGGCCCAATTTATCATTAGGTGGATCCAAAAGGATACTTGGTTCCTCAACACCACTTCTAGGCCATCTCTCGAGAAGACCACCCCTATTTTAGTGAAGCCCTTTCTTGATGATTCCCCTCAGCTCCAGTTGATTGACTTGCCGTCTGTGAAGTAGAAAGGCCAATCAAAGAGCAAAGGAAAAGAGAGGAAAAAGGAAGAACCCTCACACGGATGTGTCCAATTTCATTCCTGTTGCCATCGTTTCTCTGCCTTCCTCTCCTATGAGGACTCGAGATGGGAAGAAGAAAGGGAGTAATGCTGTCATTGTTGGTCCCTCTTTACTGGACCAGGAGTCTGATTTTGACAATATCGGAGTGGAAAAGACTTATAGAACTGTGAAGGAGAGGGGTTATGAAGCATTGGGCCTTTCCTCTTGAAAGGCACGAGTCACATCTATCCCTATTGCAGAAGGTACTATATCCCCACATTCTTTACTTAGTGGAACTGATTCCCTCAGAGTTTCCCTTGTTGTTTCCCCATTTCCCTCATTAGAAGAGAAACTAATTGACTATGTAAGCACTTCTTCCTATGATGATCATAGTTCTTCTTTAGGTGATATGGATGACTTGGATCTCTATAGTGAAAGCATTACTGACACTTATGCTTTGTTATCAATTTTGAAGGAGTCTTCTAGTGATGATGAGGCACCCCATTCTCCTGAGGGGGCTAGCTCTGCTACCTGACCCCTTCCTTATAGTCAGACCATGCATCCCATTGTTGTAAGTCTTTATTTTATCATCCATTCTGTGCATGTGATCTTTATGCCCTTTCATAATTGGTTTATCTATGAATAATTTTTTTTCCATATTTCTGCAGGTTACTTCCACAAAGGCAAGTAGTCCTCCACTACCCCCACTATGGCAAAACACCTTTTTGGTGAGAGAGGAACTCTATGCTCATTTCTGCTCGGAGTCTCTTCAGAGAGGTTTGCTAGTCCTTCCTTTCTTTTGGTATTAAATATAATTTTTTAGCTACCAATTACATTTTGATTATATGTTATACACTAGTACTTCGTTGCAGCTTTCATCCGTGCATCCTACCAATACCAAGACCACTTCAGTAGTTTCGCATTCTGTTCAGGTATGCTTTATAATTTTTTTAATTTTCGTTATCTTATTTTCTTATTTTTTTTTGTTTTTTTTCATATAGGTTTATGATTGAAGAGGGTTGTTCCTTCCATCCATGCCACTTCATCTTCTCTCACTTTAGTGGTAGGTACTTCTGTAGTTGAGCTCTTGGTTACCCCATCATTTGAGGTACGTATCTCAGAGGTTCTCTTGCTTTAGGAGTAAGCACTTCATGCCCTTTGATATTCTTCATCTCCCAGGGCCTGGTACCTTTTTACTTTTCTTCCACTGGAAAGACTCTTCCCTTTCCCTATGTTACTATCCAAGGGTATTCCTCTTCGGGGAGGATCTCTGTTCCTCGAGTCTGCATATCTATGGATGGTAGGCCTTTGACTCAGGCCATCTCTCATAGTCCTGTATTTACTATGGCCATGACTACTAAGCCTACGCTTGAGGTTTCTTCCTCTACTCAAGTGTCGGTAGATTCTTTTTCTAAGGCTATGATAATAACATGTTTTAACATTTGCAGGTCATCAACACATCCCCTACTGCACTGATTATCAATTTTCACTCTTCCTCTTTGGATGGGGCCCATGTGGTTTATTGTCTTCTTATTGGCCATTTATCTACCCCTTCTGAACTTGACTAACCAATTTCTTCTTAATTTGCAGTTGTCCCTTGGAGCTATTTCATCGACTGATCTGGCTTACATTTCTTCGGCAGCCCTTGCAATATGCAGGCCACCTTTCCCTGTTACCGTTCCCCTCTAGGTACCCATCTTTGTCACGGAGTTTTGAGTTTTCTCCTTGGAACTTTGCCTTCTTGAGGTAGGTGGTTTACTTATTCCTACCCTCCCTTTTCATTTACAAGCTAACCTCTCCACTGCGACAAGTGTTGCTAAGGCAGCCCTGTTAGGGAAACCTGTTGCAGAGGCAGCCCCTTTAGGAGCACCAGTTGCTGAGGCATCCCCTTTAAGAGCACCTGCATCTCTTTGCTTGACTGAAATGGAGGGTGTTACTCAAGTATCGTATGTGAGACTAGTCATTTTCTTTATGCCCCTCCTTGTATACCTATGTTGTTCGAATGTTTATCATTTTCTTCTATTATCAGGTTATTGCTACTACCATCTTAGTGATGGAGGAATACATGGGAGGAATATCAACAAGGGAGGTATTACACTAGCATACCTCTTTTTCTTTTCTCCCTATCTTTTTTTAATTATTATTTCTTTTTGCCTATACTGTGCAAATATTCTCATCTTCAACCTCATTGCACTATTTCTAGGTGAGTAGGGTTGCTCCAGTGACTATGGAGTCCGATGGTGGGGTAGCTGCGAGAGAGGTATTAAACTGGCATACCTCCTCTTTTCATTTTTCTCTTTTTTCTTCTTCTTGCATATACTGCGCAAGTGTTTTCATTTTCACCCTTGTTTCACTATTTCCAGGTGAATGAGATTGCTCCACTGGTTGTGGAGGCTGACGGCGAGGTGGCTGCGAGAGAGGTATCAAACTGGAATACCCCTTTTTTTCACTGTTCCCCTTTTTCTTCTTGTGTATATTGTGCAAGTGTTTTCATTTTCACCTTTGGTTAATTTTATCCAGCGAATGAGATTTCTCCAGTGATTGTGGAGGCTGACGGTGGGGTGGCTACGAGAGAGGTATTAAATTGGCATACCCCCTCTTTTCACCATTTTCCTTTTTCTTCTTGCGTATACTGCGTAAGTGTTCTCATTTTCACCCTTATTTCATTATTTCCAGGTGAATGATATTGCCCCAGTATCTGTGGGGGCTGACGGTGGGGTGGCTACAAGAGAAGTATTAAACTGGCATACACCCTCTTTTCACTCTTCCCCTTTTTCTTCTTGCTTAGACTATGCAAGTGTTCTTATTTTCACCTTTCTTTCATTATTTCTAGGTGAATGAGGTTGCTGCCCCAGAGGCATCTGCGGAGCAAGTAGAGAGTGTTGGGATGCACCCCTCTCAGGTGCTTTGACTATCACTCCCAAATTACCCTTTCTCAGTTGTTGATTTGTGATTTGTGATTTGTGATTTGTGTTGGTAACCCTTATTCATATTCCTTATGTTTATCCTGGTAACCCCCCTTTGGCTAACCCCCTTCAGACCGGCATAGCATGGTCTCCCCTTTGAGTTCGGGGTTAAGGTTTCTATCATAGTTATTGCTAGGGCCTATCTCATAATTGTCTTTCTTCTCTTTTGACTTATTATGAATATTTCTTTTCAAGATGTTATTGGTGGGTTCAGTGGGATAGATGATAGGGGAGATCATGGTTTTGAGGCCACTCTTATGGCCGGTGATGCTAATTCTGGTGGGGAGTTTTATTTCCTTCCTTCCGAGGTAGGATCGAATTATTTCGATGGTGATGCTCAAATAGAGGCTCCTGTAACCTTTGTGAGTAGGCCATGACGTGAAGATCTACCTGGATGATTAAGGACACATGAGAACCAACTCTTATATCTGATCTTAGAGTATCAACCAGAGTAGTTCACTCCCTTGAGCACACTTCAGATTGATAGTCTCACAACATTCAACCTTAAAGCTATTGCCAGCCATATTCATGAGTTCTTAGCTACCTCTCCTGCTAAGTTGACTAGTTCTTCTATTTTACTGTTTTTATATGCTTTACACGACTTGTATAAGTTCTATCATTTTCATTTGGATTGGCTTGATATAGGGGTTCGCCACTTTCTGAGTGTTTCCTTCCGAAAGATGGTAAGGCTTAACACTTCCAGGCAGTCTAGGGATGAGCAGCGGCAGGCTGAGCCTGCAAAAATTCGAAGTCAGATTGCATCACTTTAGGCGAAGCTCGACATGCTTAAGTATGGTGATCAAGAGGACGAGTCCCAATTTGTCGAGTTGGAGGAGGAGATCTTACGGGAGGATGGTCCGACATATGCAAGCGCCCTCACTCGTGATGACTTATTTTTTGTTATTTCTAGTGGATAGGCTACATCTTTCTTTGTATTATTTCGGCTTCAATGTGTATAGCACCAATCATGCATAGATAAGAGAAAGAATGATATTTTGTTCTCTATCTATAGTTTTGGCATTTATTTAGTAATACCTGCTCTAATTTCTGTGAGCATTTGGTCAACTTAAGCTGCCCCATATACTGCGGGGTACTTGCATTAAACTGAGCAAGTTATGTATATATATAAACATTGTTCTTTTAAATGCACCTCTTATGACTACGAGGTGTTTATTTGTTACTATTTTGGATCACCCCTTCTTGTCTGTGGGGGTTCTCCTGAACATTAATACTTGTGTTCATAAGGAATTGATTGGAGGGATGAACTCCTATCTCCTTCCTTCAAGTTTTATTTTATTTTTATTTAAAAAAAGAATTTAAATTAATTAACCCCTAGTCTTTGGGGTCCTTGCTCTACATACTTTAAGAGCTTTCCTGTTCTGAAAATATTAAAGAGGGTGAATTTGACCCACTTCTTCACATTTCTATTAATTAGTCGAATAAAGAATTTATTACTTGGAGTTTGTCCTCCTACTAGTAAGGTAGCTAAAGATAAAAAATGTTTGTTGTGTCTGGGGGGACTTTTCTCGGTATACTTTCTCTTAGGATAGACTCGCCCCCAAGTGTAGTGAGCAAAGTTCCTATTTTTTTTGTACCCTCTTCTATCCTAGTAGTGTGTGTGTGTGTGTGTGTGTGTATATATATATATTCTACTGAGTCCATCTCATATAAATGAGTAATCAAGGCAATCATCAACAATGATCAAAAGCATTATTATTTCATTTCTTTACTATTGTGTGATGTTTATAATATGGTATTGCTCTATAATTTTTTAATAAAAGGAACTTTTCTATTATAAGGGCAAACCTCAGATTCTACTATAGAAATGAAAATTTTGTTAGCAGTACTAAGCATAATACATATTCAGCCATTTGCAGTTGATGGACTGGAGGCAATCACTTTCTGGCTCTAGCATCTGGAAATAACCCGACTTCCCCAATCCTCTCACCATAAAAGGACATTCACAATTGGGTTTGAAATTCGACGCTGACATGCTAAAAAGGTGATGAGTAAATGCTCTGAGGACCAAGTCTCCCACTTGATGTTCTTTGGGTTTGACTAGGTTTTTATAAGCTCTTGATAGGTGCTGGATGTAAACTTTGAAGTTCTCTCTCGCTTTATCTCTGTGTTCATCGAATGCCTCGAGCTGAACGTGTCGTGGGTCAGGGATGAGTCCATTGCTTAGAGAAACCCTAACTGATGGTACTGCCAATTCCATCAGTATGATAACTTCAGTTCCATATACCAGTGAGAACGGAGTAAACCTAGTTGGTTTTGTCTTCGAAGTATGGTAGTCCCATAGCACCATGGGTAGTTTCTCATCCCATGCCCCTGGCATATCTTCTAACATCTTTTTTAGGATATTGATTAAGGTCTTATTGGTGGCCTCCTCCTGGCCATTTCCCTTTAGGTAGGAGATAGTTGAACTGTTATGCACGATTTTGTATTTTTCTTTGAGGAGGTCCATCTCTTCCCATACAAACTATTTCACATTATGTGTGAGTATCACCTTGGGTATACCGAACCTTCATATGATGTATTACTTAATAAATTATGTTATCACTTGGTCAGTTACCCTTCTCAGGGGAATGGCCTTCGCCCACTTGGTGTATAAATTTGTAGCTACGATGATGAATGCTTTACCATGAGAGGCTGTCTAATCTTTCCCACTAGGTCAAATGCCAATGTATGTAAGGGATAGGGAGCTGCTAGGCTTTACAATCTGACAGACTAGGCTTGCACCATGTTGCCATGCACTTGACAAGCCCTGCACTTCTTTACATAATTAATGGAATCAACTTCCATTATTAGCTAATAATACCCAAATGTCATCATCTAATCATATAGCTTGGCACCCCCATGTGAGAAGGATCATGGGCTTCCTTCAGCACTTTCTCTGTATATTCCTTAGCTATGCATTTTAATTCTTTCTCATTATAACCTTTACTATATAGCTCTCCTTCCACCAAGTAAAAATAGGCTACCCTCTTCCTGAGATAGATTTCATCCGCTCTTTTTATAGGTAGCTCACTGTCTTTCAGATGTGAAATATATGGTTGCCTCCAATCTTCGAAGGCTTCTATAAAATTATCTTCTCCGGGTTGATTGAAGTGAGTTTGGCATTTTAAATAGCCTTGCTATAAGCGAGCATCCTCTTTGTTTATGGTAGGCAAATATTAGCCCCCTCGTTCCAGCCTTCGGTAAAGTGGGATGTTAGTATCCCCATAATGTTTTTCATGCATTTATGCCAACCTTTCTTTTGCTTCCTGCTCCCCCCACACCTTGCTAGTATTCCTCCTGGACTCTTAAGGTAAAGTGTTCCTTGTAACATGTGGTAGTTATCCAGTTCCAACATCTTCATTGTCCCTTCTCTTGTCTCCAACTGCATCATCACTAGGTATCTCCAGTCTTCTGGATCTTTGCCCAGGAACAAAGATTTCACGTAATAGGTACTGTCCTCAAATGCACCGTGATTGTTCACTCTGCCTCATCCATATCCAACTTGTTTGCTATCATAGCCAGCACTTTGGGGTGCCTGTTCACTATTCTTGCATGCCTCTCAGTAGTCACTTTTAGGAATTGTCCCAAGAGCCTTTAGATGATATACTTGTAGGGTGCCAAGTTAGCATGCTTGAGAGAAAACTCTCCATTAACCTGTTTTACTACCATGTTAGAGTCCCATCGAATGCATAATACTTTGACACCTCTCCAAAGTGCCTCTAACATACCCAAAATGAGATCTTCCTACTCAGCCTCATTGTTCGAGCATTTGAAGTCTAACTTAAAAGAGAGAGTGATCTCTTCCTTTATGTTGGAGAGTATGATTCCCGCACCTCATGTGTCTTGAGTGCTAGATCCATCTAACCCCATTTACCACTTCTCCATCTCTTCTACCATACATGCTCGAAAGTTCTCTCCGAGCAGTTCCTTATTGCAGGGCTCAAAATTTCCACATAGGAAATGGGCTAACAGGTCTGCCACTGCTTGACTTTTGATTGCCTTAGGCACTAGACATTTTAAATCATATTTTGACAATATCAAAAACCATCTCGATGCTTGCCCAATAAGTATTATTCTTTCTATTAGATACTTTATAGGGTCTCACTTGGTGACTATGTGCACCGTGAAGGCCAGTAGGTAATGTCTCAACTTCTGAGCCACAAAAACCAACGCTAGACAATTCCTCTCCACACTAGTATATCTAGATTCTATTTTGGATATTACTTTTGACAGGTAGTCGATTGTCTTTTCTACTCATTCCTTCTCTTATGCCAAGAGTGCCCTATGGATCTCTCTGTTGAGGTGAGGTAGAACATCAACAGTGCTCTGGCCTCTGGGGGGATCATCATGAACGGAGAAGCTAGAATTTCTTTAACCTTCTAAAACTCTTTCTTCTAATATTCTCCCCAAATCCACTTGGTTTTATCTTTTAATAGGGGCGCAAATGGATGAGTTACTTCCGCCATCATGGGTATAAACCTTCGCAAGTAGGATACCTTTCCCAGGAAACGCTTAAGCTACCTCTGGCTCCTGGTGGTGGCATCATCACAATGTCTTTCCACTTCTCTAACTCTACTTTCACCCCCTGTGTATTCATGACAAAGTCTAAAAAATTTCCCACGGTAACCCCAAAGGCACACTTAGAGGGATTCATCCTCAGCTTATACCAGCGGCACCTATCGAATACCTTCCTAAGGTACTATATATGTTTGCTCTTCTTCTTGAATTTCACCACTAGGTCATCCACCTAGAACTCTAGTATATCATGAAATAGGTCACAAAAAATTGCCATCATCGTTCGCTAATATGTGGCCCCAACATTCTTCATTCCAAAAGGCATGACTGTGTAGTGGAAGTTCCCTAGTGGCGTGCGGAAGGCAATCTTCTCCGCATCTACTGGAACCATTTTGATCTGGTTGCAGCCAACCTACCCATCCAAGAGACTATACATCTTATGTCCTACGGTAGTATCATCCATGTTGTCTATATTCAACAAAGGTAACTTATCTTTGGGAAATACTCAATTGAGGTCATGGAAGTCTACACAAATTCTAATTTGGCTTTTATCCTTGTTTGCAACTGGCACTATGCTCAAGAGCCATATAAGATGCTGAATCGACTTGATGAACCCAGTAACTTCTCTACCTTCGCCTTTATATTCAAATCTAAGTCAACTTTGTATGTACGTGTTGCTTGCATTACTTGGAGGGAACTGGGGAGGATGTGCAATCTATGGGAGTTCACCTCTGGGTCTATTCCTAGCATCTCCATGTATTTCCATGAAAATACATTAGTGAACTCCCTCAGTAAGCCAATGGGATCTTCCTTTTGTTTTGGTTCTAGACTATTAGAGATTAGGATGGGCCTTCTCTCACCCCCTTTGTCCCCAAATTAATCTCCTCTAATTCTTGCAGCTGCTCTCTAGGTCCATCTTACATGCATTCTAAAGCTTCTTTTAGTTTCTCAAGATGATCAACAATATGGGATTCATCAACAATAAAACACTCAGGTGTCGGGTCAATTCTCTCATCCTAGAACACCTCCCGTGCAAATCATTTTGAGTAGTAGATGACATTTCCATTAGGCAAGACAACCTTCTTGCAAGTTCGATGAGGTTTATCCATCTCCACTACTTTCCTCTTTCCCTTTGCTATGTGGGGGATCCCCCCCCCCCCCCCCCCAAACGATCATGAATATACTTCTTCCGCGGGAAACTCCCTTCAACTATTTTCTTCCCTTATAACTTTCTTGTAAATACCTTCCTTTCCTCATCTAATTCAGTGTAGAATTCAACATCTACCAGATGGGCCTCCTCGACAGCGAAGGGTCTCTATGTGGCCTTGATCACTATCTATGTACCTCTAATGTTGGACTATGCAGGTAACTACTCTCTTTTAGTAGCTTTGTATGCTTGGATCGACTGGACTCTTCCCATAGGTACCTCACGTAGTATGATTTAAATTGGAATCGTATGCTAAACAATGTAAGTTAATTAAATAAAATTGGAATATTAACATTATGTAGGTTTTTCATTTCACTTCTCACCTAATGCTCGGGTTGGATCGGGTTGACTAGGGGTAACCCATAAATCTGGGTTGGGGCATTACACATACTATGTCAAGACAACTGCTACATCATAAACAAAAGTTGTGAGATCATGTGGTGAAGTAGAGATAACCATAAGACTCACATATAACTTGCAAACCAAATATGCACTCTTCATAGGACGTGGTGAGAGGAGATGAGAAGTCTACAACCATCTAATGTGTTCCTCACAATATAGACCCTCGGGAGTCCACTTGAGATTTATGAGATTGAAAAATATCTTTATGTAAAATGAAGAGAAGCATGAGCCATCGCTAGAAACATATTGTCATTGTTAATCATAGAAAAATATTGATAATTGACTGAATTAATTACTAGATCGGTCAAATTATCGATAGGATGGGGCATGCATTTGACAAAGGTGTCAACAACGTCGCTTCGCTTATCTTAGAATCTAGAATTTTTATTGAGAATTCTAGGGGATCTCGTGGTCACTAATTTCTTAAGTCTCATCATGGAAACAAAAGAAATGTCAAAAATTGCACCCAAATTGTAGTTAGTAACCAAAAAATAACAGATAATGACCCAATATACTTAAACACATATGAAATAGAAGAAATCAATGAGCAAAGTAGTATCGACATGCAATTGTGTATAAAAATATCTTAGAATGTATCAAAAGGTGTTAGAATTCTAATTATATGATTAATATACCTAAGTACGCGTAATACTAACTCATAGAAACTCAAAAATATGATTTGGAATGATAACCAGAAGACTAATCTAGAAAGATCCCAATATATGAAAACCATGATTTGGAACACTAGATAGTTAAATAAACACCCAAAGGTTTTGAATCCACCAATAAGAAACGAAATCATTAGGAAAATTTTAAAACACATATAAGATAAACTCTATAGTGAATATTGGGATTCAAATAAATTATAATGAGATTCGAAACCATATTGTCGAACATAGATGACGAAAGGTTATTGGGCTTAACCATGTGCATGGTTAACATTTCAGTTGTGAGAACGACCTTCAAACACTATTAAGAACACTCTACCAAGTGAATGGAATTTGCTATGAAAAAAATATATGTAAGAGGGGATATGAGTAGTAAACTCAAAGCCCCAAAATTTATCATACATGCAAACAAATAAAGAGTCCCCCTATGCACACTTTCTTACAGAATACACAAGTCATGGAATTCCGAGAAAACTAATTTGTTGCAAACGTTTTGATATTTTCAAAGAACCAAACACCCATGTATATATATGTAATACAAAAGAATTATAATACCCCATATTTTTGAAGTAATTAATTAATTAATTATTAAATTGAGTATATTTTCATCTGACATGTGGCGTGTTACTCATTATAGTTGTTGTATGTTGGTATGTGACTCTTACATGTGATTGTGTTTGTGTTTCATGAAGTAACAATATAAAATAAGGTAATTCATTAATAAAATTTGGGAGGTGTGATTATGGAATAGTTAGGGACTAGGTGTCGTGGGTTCCTTGCTTGGATTATCCCCTCACTATCGAGTTCCACTAATTGTCAAGTAGTTTCCTACAATATAGAGTCACACAAAATTAATTAATAATTAAATTTTAATTAATTCATCTTATACCGGGTTACAACTTAAGTTAATGAGATAATAATTTAGTAGAATTTTTAATTCTTTTGGGTTGACTTTTGGGACGTTTAGAATGTCCGATTATGACTTAAATTGTGGGCTTTAAGTCCATTGTTTAGTACATAATTTGAAAAATTTTGGACCATTTGGAATGTTATATAGGTTCATTATGTCAGGGATTAAGTTATCTCCAAACCCAATTTCATGGGCATTTTAATTTTTAGGTTACCTAATAATACCTAAAACACATCTCAAGCATTAGAGAAATCCTAGAAGGCTAAGGAGGGAAGGGTAGATCAAGGGGAAGAAGATTTGGGGATTTGAGGCATATATTCTTACAATTGTCCTTAGAAAAGTTTATATCGATTATGATTTTAAGTGGATTTTAATTATGGTATTTGTATTCACTGGAATCTAGAGTAATAACTTGTATAAATCTGATTTCAATCGTATAATTCATAATTTGTGATAATTGGACTTTAACTGGATATAAATCCTTAATTCTATTCACCATTAATTAGTTTAATGTTAAATACCTTCATTTAGAACATTATATAATATTATCTAATTGTATAGGTCAAAATCTGAATCCTGATTGTTAACTCAGAAACCCACATGTTAATTTGATAGTTAAATCAAATCAAAGACAAATTTTCAATTTATTTTTTTAAGAGGATAGGTTTTGATATATAAGGGGCTATATATCATCTTCATTCCAAGTGAATGTATAAAAACATATGTTCTCTATGAGCGATATGCAATATCTTCAATCTTGAAATTTCTATCTAATGAAATGACGCACGTCACTTAATCATAGCATGTTTATATGACTTGAATGAATTAATGACTCAAAAGTTTTATCACGGGATGTAGAGAACTAGATATTAATTTCAAAAATTATATTTTTAATCACCCCCTTTGGCTGTTCTATTGTAAAATCCCCCAAACCAAAAATAATATTGATCACCACTATAAGACTCACACGTCACTAGCCATATAGTGATAGTAGTAGGAAGGTAATGTAAAAATAAATCTAATAGACCAATGGCACATCAAAATTCAAGCCTGAATATTGGATTGTAGCTAGAATCATCATAACTACACATAAAATCATACAAAATAACGAAAGAGAATCACACTACAACAACAAATAGAAAAAAAAAACTAACCTTTCTTAGAAATCCTTTAATAAGTATCAATGATGTACATGTAATGAAACAAGTTGTAAAGGGGTACCCATTTAACCCTCCCATAAGAGTTAGGCTTGTTGTGAGACGACCCATAACCTAAATAAATTAATAATGGGAGAGGAGACCTAACATGGTGAGCAAATCCAAATAATGGGCAAGCCATGACAAACAAAGTAATATTGGGTGAGCATAGCCAAGGTATGTGTAGACTATCCATAATAGGACCCACCCCCCCAAGAACCTCCTTAGGCACCTATCACTCACTCATCCACCATAAATCCTAGGTTATACCCTTAGTGTTGAGTCAGAGGCCACTGGGCGCTCCTGGACCCCTCTTGACTCCGATGAACTTTCTCATCTCAGCAAAAGCTCAATGAATCTTTGAAGGGATATGAATACCCTTTCCAATGGTTTGTCATGTGCATGAATTAGCCTTATGGTTAAGACTGAATGAATCTGCTACGGGATCTAAATACCCTTTCCAATGATCCCCCTCATGCATGAATCAACCTTACGGTATGGACGAACAACCCATTTTACTATGAAGCGTCACTAGGCTCTTTTAGTCACCATTTGACCAAGGTAAACTCTCCAAACTTAATGAGGCTAAATGAATATTAGAAGGTCAGTGAATACCCAATCCAACGGTCCATCCCGTGCATGAATTGTCAATACGGTTCAGACAACCGATTCATTTTCCTCTGAGAATTTCTAGTCTAATGATCAACGGGTGCTTTCGAGACCCATTTAACCTCGGTCAGCTCTGAACTCAGGAGTGGAATAATGTGTTCTTTAGGAGATCTAAATACCATTTACATCGGTCCACCCCATTTTGACTTATGGTTTTCATTTTACAACCATTTTTCCAAAAAAAATGCCTTAGACTGCCAATTGCCAACCCTAGGACCCTGCCAATCGGTAGTACGTCTTCGGTCTATGATGATATGAAGGTCTAAGACCATGCTTATCGGAACTCCCTTGTCCCTATAAATAGAGGCCATGACCCCACTTTGAAAGGCACCACTAAATATCCCTCTCTGCAATTCAAAGAGAATTCCCTCGAAGTCAGACCTATTTTTTCCTTAAAAGACCTTTTCCCACATTCCTTCCATAATTTTCATACTCTTTTGAGTAAATTCCCTCTCCTCAAACTACTATCACATTACCTTGAGATCAGCGCATCTACTAGTAAGATCAACTTCCAGTCTTCATGAGGAGGTCCATTTCTTCATCTTTAATTTCAAATTCTCAAAAAATTTCATTAGTTACTTCAATTTTGATTTACCACTTTACTTAATTGCATCACATATCTTAATTCTAAACTTTTATTATTTGTATTCACACATATTTTATTTTCATGAAAAAACCCAAAATAGAAGAAAAGAGGTTTCACTTGTAAATTCCAAAAGGGGATTTATCATCACACTTTCTCACACTAGAACACCTTTTTTCTACACACACACATAATAAAGTCCCTGGTTGGATTTATGCGTTAAACCCCACCTCATATCATCTTAGAACTACGTGCACTTTGATGCCACGAGTTACGTAGTCATCTTGGGTAAATCCCTGGACTCGTGTCCTCCCACATATGTTTGTTAATTTATTCTCATCACATATCTATAATATATACATTTTATAGGCTTGTTTTCTTAGGTCTTGTCTGACATACGCAATCTTTCGTTCATAAAGATTTGTGAATCGACAAACACTTGCATCGTATTTTTTTATTATTATTTTGGGAACACTTCTAAGGATGACCTCGCTCCGCCTTTATCCATGACATGAGTTGAGAGATTCCATACTCCATTTATATTATGCACATAAGCACACACATCACAGAATTCTACCGGAGATTATTAACACTTCCCATGAGAGACTGAAAGTGCGGGATGTGTGCCTAATACCTTCCAATTATTACTTAGTCCTTTAACCTTTGAACTACTTGGTTTTGCAAGCATCAACATTGTCATTAATGTCATTCTCTCTAGGGGAAATATTTCCTTTGCCTATTTTTCTCAAAATAGGCTTGCAACTCTATCTCTACATATCATCCCACATCGACGATGAAGGACGAGAGTTCCGCTAAAGGACGTAATACCATACGCATGCCGAAAAAAGACAGTGAAGGAAGGAGGGATACACCTCTGGAGACCCCGACTGCCCGACCTCGGCATGACCAGAGTGGCTAATCTGCTGGGGATTTCTATAAGAGGACTAAACTTTTTTTATGGGTGTTATTATTTTATTTATATATGCATAGGCACCTACCTATATATTCCCTTTTATCTTTTCTTTACCTTTTTGTATATATCTTTTTCATGTATATATAACTTTCCACTCACTTGTACACTTCACACAATTGTATATACTCTCCATGTACACTTCACACACTTACACTTAGCTTCACTTTACACTAACAAGATTCACACACCACTTAGAATATTCATGCTTAAGATTCACTATAATAAAACCATAATTGTATATATGCTCACTTACACATATCACACACCACTTGCAGTTGATCCATGTATAGGTTCACTACCACAAACACTCACGTATGTCTATGCGCAATATAGTTTCCATGCTATGTTTACTTGTATATTCTCCCTAGTTAATATAGTAACCCCTTTTACTCATCATGAAAATAAAAAATGATAAAATATACTCTCTCTCCATAATATGTTAATGAAGACTCGTGAGTTTTGCCCATCACATCATCAAGAGCATGGCTAATGACAAAAATTTTGTCCCCAATGGGGGGATCACTATGTGATGGGCGTTGGACCTGTGGGTCACAGCTAGCCTAAGCGATATGACTCTCACCTTTAATTGGCCTCGTACCTTCGACGTACATCAAACGGTTCCCTCGCATCAGACCACTTGACCGAACTCACCATGGGCTGTATATATAAGGGAATTCATTCACATACGCCAAGAATATCGAATTCTCTCTCACACGTATTATCCCCATGAGGTATTTATTGAGGCAATTCACGTACACTCAGGTATATTAAATGGGGTGTCCACACCTACCGATAAATGATTTCACTTATAGGCAAGAGGGATATCATGGAAGTCAATCCAAACCGTGGAATCCTTCCACTAACCCAACAAATTGCATAAACCTCATATAGGTGTAAAACCTAGGACAATCATATTTAGTTCGCCCATTACCATGCGACACTCTATTGAAATTCTAGGTTGGCATACCTCCTAAATTTTTGGGCAAGTTTGCATTTTTTTCAAAACAAGACCCCATGTATGATCCTGAAAACAAGTTCAACCTTGTCTTACATACTTTTTCAACCCTATTTTCCAAAGCTCGCATACTGTCTGACATTTTTTTTTGCATTTAGGCAAACCTAATACAAGTGAGAATATAATAATAACATTAATAATAATTATGATGAGATTCCCCTCATTTTCCTTCCTTTTGTAAAAATAGCAAAAACATTTTTCTCCACTTTTTTGAAAAGTAAAAAAATTTCTCCCTCCTTTCAAAAATAAATTCATACCATTTTCCCTCTCACGTCGATCACATACCCGACTTTGGTCTGGCTCCCTATTGGCTTTGATGTTCAATCAAACTGCCCCAAAGCTCCGCAGATTCTCGTGCTACCTTATATGATTTTGGGATTTACTTTCACAAGATCTTCATAGAGAACATCGATAAATAACCGAATGTTCAGTCCGACATGATGACTATCTTGTCCCAGCTCAAAGCAAAGATTGACAACCTTCAGATGGAGGTCCATGAGATACAATATCACCGGGCCCAAATTCATGAAGAACCCGAGGTTTTTTCCCTCGAGACATGGGTCCACCCGCTCCTGAGATTGTTTAGGTCCCAAAATAGTATCAACAGGCTCAGCATGCCCCGCGTACCAGTGGGTTGCCACCATCTCAGCGACAACCTGAACAAGGTTAAGGAAGACCTCAAGTTGTTTGACCAAGTCAAGATATCAGGTAACTACATGGATTACACCCATATGTTTACTTATCCTAAAGCCAGAGCACTAGAGAAGTTCAAGATGACAGACATTGAAAAGTTTAAGGGAAGCAGACACCCAATTTTTCACCTTTGAAGCTATCATCGATCCATGACTCTTGATAAGTGTCTTTTTGCGTGTGGTCGTTGTCTTCAAAAGGCAATCTCAAAATCCTCTTCAATTATCTACAAAACTTTCTAAAACGACTCATATTGCATTAAGTATGGGTATCAATCCAACTTTCAAGGTGAAATAATTAATGTGAATGCTTGCAATTTCAATTTTTTTATTAAAATATATATTTTTATTTTTTTATTATATATATACTTTTAAACAATTTCATTGGAAAATTAACTAATAAATGCTAAAATTATGAAATGACTAAACAACAAAAAATAATGTGCTGACAAAAGTGTGAAATATGTGAGAATGTCAAGAGATGGGATTACACACATTATAAATTATTTTAATTTATTAATTTGAAATATTTTGAGATAATAGTAAATTGATAATCTAACTCTCATTAAAATTATAAATTTAATAAAATATTTTTCATAAAACTAATTTAAAAATGTCAGAGGATGATAAAATTAAGAATTATACTATTTTCAAGAAAATTACCTGCTAGGATCAATTTAATAAAAATAGTATGAATCCTCAATTGTCAACACCAAATTAATATTTAATTTTAGAAAAACCTATCTCAAGTTCGATTCCCAAAATCAAACATTAATTTGTAAAATTAATTATCTAACTCTCATTACATAAATTAATTTGTGACAGATCTAAATGAATTAACCTAGAAATATAACATTAATGAAATTAAACAATTAATTTAATATCCTACGTAGTGCATCCCACCCCTTGAATATGTTGTCTAGCCAAGCATAATTAAATAATCAATCACAGTTAGAAACATGGTGCAATAAATTAAATAGTAGAGCAAGAAATACAATACACAAAATTCTCCTTTCGAATTTATTCCTTGAATCGCGTTCATGAAAGTGTGTCCATATGTCTTCAAAAATCCCATACTTGATACATAAATAAAAATAAAAACCAAACCTAAAATTTTATTCTTGGACTACACTAATTTGTTTTTGTATTTTTTTATTCCTAAACTGTACAAAATGTACATTGTTTCTCTCTCTATGCAGTGTCCTCTACGTTTCTCGAGTATATGCTTCTCCACTTTCTTTTAAAAATCCACGAGTTTGAGATGTCATGGGAGATATGTCTGGGATTTTATGTTTGTCTCAGTCAAAGATATTTGGGAGGGATTTTAACTCACATGGATTTTTTGGTATTTGGCAGGTGGCTTGAGATTGTTCCGTGTACTGGGTTGGGTGGATTTGAGAAATAGGTTTCGGGTTTTTCTCTGGGGTTTGGGAGAACTTGGTTTGAGTTGGTGGCCTTTTGACTTCGGGTAAAGTTGGTTTGGAGTTATAAGGAAGGTCCGAGTATTGGGTTTTGGCCTGTTCGGATTCACGGGTATGGAGCTGTTTGTAGAGTTGGGGTCGGGTTTAGAAGCAGGTTGCATCGGGTTGTAACCAGAGTTGAAGCAAAATGAACTTCGATTATATTTCCTTAGGTTCGGGTTTACATAGTTGGGTTATCGGGTTTAACTCTGGTATATAGGTTTGCCGAATATGCCAAGATGGTTGGTTAACTGGATTAACTGATAGGGGGTTTACATGGGTGTGGAGCTTTGGTTTTTTTTTTGGTGTATTAGGAGAGAGAAATGGTGTTGGTGAGGAAGATGATTGTGGGTATGGTTGTGTGTGGTGAGGGCATATGGGGGAATGTTGTGTGTTTAATTGTGTGTGTTTTTAGTTTGTGATCCTATTAAAACAACACTACTTAAAAAAATAAAACCAATAAAATAAAAATGAATAGTAAACTAATTGAAATAATAAAATCCATTAAAATTACAGAAAAATAATTTTCTAACAAAAAAAAACTCAAAATAAAATGAAAAGAAATGAAGAAAAAAATCTAAAAAATTAAAGTCCTAAAAAAATGCAAAATCTAAAAAAAAAATCCTAAAAACTCTTGTCCTAATAAAAATAAAATAAAAACTAAAAACTAAAACAATCAAAATAAAATTTACACCGCTACAAATAAGTCCTAAAAATAAAAAAATGACACAAATAAAAATCTAAAAAAAATATAAAAATAAAAATAAAGGGTGCAAATTAAACACCCGAAGGTTCAGGAATATGTCTAGGCTTGATCTAGGCTTATGTTTTGCATGGTAAAAGGGTTCAGGGTGTCGGAACCCATCGAGCGTGCTCAAACGGGACTTCAGTCTTCACGGTCGGTTTGATTTTCTTCATTTAAAGCTTTTGATCACTATTGTGTCGCAACTGACTGGATTTAGCACTATTTGATGTTGCGACAACGTACTGACCTGCGAAATGATAACATACGAACATAAGGCCAATTTTATTAAAAATGAGCGACTAAAATGCGTTTATTCGGGGTATAAAATAAACACTTTTGGGTGCTTATCACACCACCCCTAAATCGAAAATTGCTATTCCACGAGCAAAAATAGATAGAAAATAGAGATAAGTAAGAAAAAATGTGCCACTTTCACAGGCACTAGCGATTGCACTTAACATATGGAACAAGCCATTAAACCTATAGGTTTTCCTACAGGACGAGTGGTGTCTCGTGAGTGTTTAAAGGGAATATACCCATAAAATTCAAAAAGTTTTATTTAAAAGGTAGTTTATGATTTGACAATGAAAAGCTATACACCCCAACTCAGAAGGAATCAAGGAACACTATATTCAACTATCAAAATAAGACATAAAATTACTTAACAATAAAAGCGTAATCCTTCCTAAAACTCAACATGCGTTAGTGTGAAACAATCTTGAGTATCATTAGAGTAATTCTTATATCGCCTTTTATAAAATCAAAGCTTTGACTTCAATTATCACTAGATATCTCTCTGAATCGAACTCTCTAAGAATTGGGTAAGTTTATCTCTCTAGTGTGTGAGGAGGTGAATAAATGTAAACAAGTTCAAACGTCTCACACACATTATAAAAAATGACGGATACATCAAAGAAATTTGATCACATGCATGAATGCTAACCACTATGTCAAGAATGTCGAGTTATTCACCATATAGACTTCTCTTTTGCCCAAACACGTCACCAAGGGTGAAAATGAGGTTTATGTAAGACATGGGGGGAAAACGGGGAAGATAATGATATGATGGTAGGATTTTGAGAAGAGTGTGACAACCTTTGAATAACTAATGTCTTCATCTTTTGAATTCATGATTGCATGCTTTCTTTTTCTTCTTTTCTACTTTTTTTCTTTCTTTTTCACTTTTTTTTACAATGCATTTTTCTTTTTACAAATGAAGACAATTTACATTGATAATTTCAAACACTCTTTTTCTAAGGGGTGAAATAAATGGTAAAAATGGTTTAGTGCTCAGTACAAACTACAAGGCATATGTTTCTTAGAACTTGAAAGTAATGTCATTCTCAGTGATTAAGCCAAATTTGAAAATTATTGAGATCATGCAATGACTAAATGTTGTACCCAAGGCAAGTTGAGTCAACTCGTGACTCGGAGATACGTAAAAACATTAAAAAAAAGGTTAAAAACTCAAATCTCACGGGTTTAAATTGCCATTAGTGATATTTTAAAGATCTCTAGAGAATATGATTACTCTTGAAGTTTTGATTTTAACGTGATAGTGAAAATTTACGAGGTTAGAAATTCATAGTGAAAATACGCTTTTAAGAGGTATTATTTAATTTTATGGTAAAAGCGTAATTTTAGGGTCGAACACGGGTATTCCGAGATTTCTAAAAGAGGGATGCTAGACAATTCATAAAAATTTATTGTTAACTACGCAAAAAGTTTAAAATCACTTTTTTTTTTTTTTTTTTTTAAAAGAGGTACAATTTTTGTAAATTTCCCACCCCAAACAAACGAGAACATCGTCCTCGATGTTTAAAACTATATATAGAAAATGAAAAGCACAATGTAGAAATGATATTACCGTAATGAATCGCTAATGAAATGGTATCGCATAGTGGAGCAAATATGGAACCTAAAGAATAGATGAGACACAAAAATATATACAAGTCTATAGAGTAGGTGAAAATCATTGCGTAATGTGAAACACCACCCCCAAACAGGACAAGACTCATACTTAAAAACAAGATATAATAGGTTGCCTCCCAGTAGCACAAAGTTTAATTTCTTCATCCAGACCGATCAGGAACTCACCCTATAGATAAGAACTATGAAAGCGAGGGGTGACAAAAAATTGGTGTGATTATAACAACCCCCAAACAAGGCTGAACCGTCAGTCTTCATAAATGAGGACAATAATGCCAATATCTTATATGTGAGTGGGCCTAGCTATAAGAAAACCTTCAAGCATTAACCATTAACCTAAAAAAGGCTACCATCCTTTGGATTTTGAACAGTGATGGCACCCTAGGGAGTAACAGATTTAACATCAAAGGGTCCGGACCACCTGATTGTTAACTTCTCAGGAAAGAGATGAAGACGAAAGTTATATAACAAAACTATCTGACTAGGGTGGAATTCTTTGCGTAGAATGATTTAGTCATGGATCCACTTCATTTTGTCCTTATACTTCTTAGACAAATGATAGGCATCATTTCGTATCTCCTCTAATTTATTAAGTTGGAGCTTTCGATGGACACCGACTTAGTAGATATCAAAATTAAGGGTTTTGACGACCCAATAGGAATGATGTTCAAGCTCAAAGGGTAAGTGGCATGGTTTGCCAAAGATCAAGAAATAAGTAAACATGCCAATAGGAGTCTTAAAAATAGTACAATATGCCCACAATGCGTTGTTCAAGCATATAGACCATTTTTTCCTACTAAGATTAACTGTTTTTTCTAGTATTTGCTTGATCCCGTGATTGGAAACTTCAACTTGACCACTAGTCTGAGGGTGGTAAGAGAGACCAACTTTATGGGTAACACCATACTTTTTAACTACATATTCGAAGAATCGATTACAAAAATGTTTACCCCCATCACTAATGATAGCTTTGGGAGTTCCAAAACGTGTGAAGAAATACTCCTTAAGAAAATTGACCACAACACGATGGTCATTGGTGCGGAAAGCGATGGATTCAATCCATTTGTAGAGACAATCAATTGCAACAAAAATATATTGAAAGACATGAGATGAGGGAAAAGGACCCATGAAATTAATGCCTAACACATCAAAGATTTGGACGATGAGAATGGGTGTGATAGGGTGACGAAAAGATATACACCCAGATTGTTGGAATTTGTCATAAGCGTGACGATAGTGGTAGGCATCTTAGAAAAGGGTGGTCTAGTAAAAAACATTTTGCAAAATTTTGGTGGAAATTTTCTTTGAGATAAAGTGGACACCACAGGCACCATCATGACAGAAGAAGAGAGTATTATATTGTTCATGCTTAGGAACACAACGGAAAATGACTTGATCAATGCATACTTAAAAAGTAATGCATAGTCCCAAGAGTAAAAGTCCACTTACGCCATAAATTTGGAACGCTCTTATTTCGACCAATTATTGGGCAGTTGGTTGGTAGCAAGGAAATTAAAAATATCATCATACAAAGGCAAGGTGGAGAGAGCAAAAATTTTCTTATCAAGAAAGGTTTCACAAATAGGGATTTGATGAAAGTCACACGAAATAGTTATGCGAAGAGATGGTCGGTAACAATATTTTCACACCCTTTTTATCATTTTAAGGTCTAACTCTTGAAGAAAGAGAATCCATCATATCAATCATGGCTTAGAATCCTTCTTGTGAAGAAGGTGCTGCAAGGCGGCATGGTTACTGTAAACGATGATAGGGGAACCGATGAAATATGACCAAAACTTATCCAGAGAAAAGACCACCGCTAACAACTCCTTTTCACTGGTCATGTAATGAAGTTAAGCATCATTGGGTTTTTCTAGCATAACAAATGGCATGATGGTGCTTGTTAACCCTATAACAAAGTACAATAAGTAGAGACAAATCATAGGCATCATATATGAGCTCAAAAGGTAGATACCAATTAGTAGGTGGAATGACAGGAACATAGGTGATCTCGGATTTAAGGTGCTCAAAAGAAGCGGCAAATGCATCGTTAAAGACAAAGGGAATATATTTGGACAAAAGGGTTGTTAAAGGTCGAGCTATTTTAGAAAAGTCCTTAACGAAATGACGGTAGAAGCCTCCATGTCCTAAGAAGTAGCGAATGTCCTTAATAGACTTAGGAATGGGAAGCGTGGAAATCAAGTCGAATTATGTTTTACTACTTTAATACCATCACGAGAGACTACGTGACCTAAAGGTATTCCCTTTTTTACTATGAAGTGGCATTTTTCCCAATTGAGGACCAATTTCTTTTGCTGAAAAAGTTTGACGACCATAGTCAGGTGAGAAAGGCATTGTTCAAGGGAAGAACCATACCCCAAAAAAAATCATCCATAAAGATTTCTAGAAAATGTTCTACCATGTCACGAAAAATGCTAATCATACACTGTTAAAAGTCACAGATGCATTACAAAGGCCAAAGGGCATGCGATAGTAGGCAAAATTACCGAAGGGACATGTGAAGGTAGTTTTCTCTTGGTCTTAAGGGGCAATAGTAATTTGGTTGTATCCTGAATATCCGTTAAGGTAATAGTAGTAAGCATGGCCAGCTAAGTGTTCGATCATTTGGTCGATATATGTAATAGGGAAATGGTCCTTGTGAGTGACAGCATTAATCTTTCGATAGTCAATATAAACATGCTAGCCCATTTTCACACGGATGGGAACAAGCGCATTGTCACTATTTTTTATGAAGGTAACACAAAAAAATTTCGGTACGACGTGAATGGGACTTACCTATTGACCATCTGATATAGGTTAGATAATATCATCATCGATGGAATTCAAAATATTAGCGTGCATGACCTCTTTCATAGCAAGATTAAGTTGATGTTAGGGCTCACGAGAAGTCTTGGCCTTCTCCTCCAAATGAATGTGATGACTACAAACATTGGGGTTCATACCATGAATGTCTGAAAGTGTCCACCCTATAGCAGTGTTATACTGAGTCAAAGTGTGGACTAATTTCTCTTCTTGATCAGGTGTTAAGTCGGAAGCAATGATGACAGGGTGATGGCTGTTGGGGACAAAAAAAGTATATTTCAACACGGAGGTAAGGGATTAAGCTCCAAACTAGTAGGTGGCTCAGGAGTGATTTCGGAATCAAACATAGAAACAAAGGTCGGAGAACTATTAATGCATAAAGTGGAGGAATCTGATGTGGCAGTGATTTCAGAAGATGGAACAGGGTGATTCACAGAGTTAAGATTATCGACAGAGAGGCACTCAAAGGGAGGATCCCAAGAGGAAGTGTCCATCAGTGGAGTGGAATCTAACATGGCATTTAGTTCAGAGATGGAGCAACCAATGTCAAAGTCGGGTCCAAAATGATCTAAACATTGTTGGATAGGATCGACATGGTAAGTTTGGTACAACATTTCGTTAACTAAGGAGTCAATCACACACACCTCATCAATATAATCGACATCAGCCTTTTGTTGCATAAGGTGGAAGATATTGACCTCGACAGTCATGTTACCGAAAGATAGATTCATGGAACCGTCATGAAAATTGATGATGTCATTTAAAGTGCCAAAAAAGGGTAACCCAATATGATAGGCGTGTTGGTTGGGTCGGGCATGGGAGTGTCGACCATGATGAAATCCACAGGGTAGTAAAACTCAGAGACTTTAACCAAAACATCTTCAACAATTCCTCTAGGCACTTTCACGGAACAATCAGTAAGTTGAAAAGTGACCCACGTAAGTTTCATGTTTTGTAAAACTAACTCAAGGTTGAGTGAGTAAGATAATAGATTAACACTAGCCCTAATATCAAGTAAATCTCGAGTAACGAACGTATCGCCTAACATGTAAGACCCATTTGGACGATTAGGGTCTTTCCACTTTACAACACCGTTGTCATGGAGAAGGGATGTGGCTTGCCTAATTATAAAGGCATAACGACCAACATTTTTCCTACGCTTAACAGTGCACAAGCCCTTCAAAAATTTAGCATATGAAGGAACTTGTTGAATCGCGGTGAGGAAGGGAATGTTAATGTGAACATTCTGAAAAATCTTCTTGATCTCATAAAATTACTGGGATTTATTAGTGGGAGATAATCAATGAGGGAAGGGTGCTTTGGTCATGTAAACAGAGGTTGAATCAGTAGGCTTTGATGAAATGTTAGATGTGGTTTTGGAAGATAGGGTAACCTGGGGGATAGTCTCTAAAGATGGGATGGGTGAATTTGGGACATCACGGGGATCATTAACACAACTATTAATTTATTTTCTCTAGCAAAAAATAGACACCGTATTCATATCTACTTGGTAATTGGGTGGAGTGTAAGTGTAAGTAGAACCACCCTCATAGGACGACTCTTTTCCATTACCCTTAGGGTTAACAATGGGTTGACTTGGGAAATGATCTCGCTCAGACTCAAATTGGTTGAAATGATGATCAAGACGTTGGAGGTATTAACTCTGAGTGGTCATAAATTGAGTGAAGAGAGTCTCGAGAGAATAGGTGGGTGAATTGGGAAAAAGGGCATGAGATGATTGGGGTAATAATTCACGCTGATAAATAAGTGTTTGTGAATACTCATACAAAGGATGGGGAACAGGAACAAGGTTATTGTTGTTATTTGAATGTCCGTCATGGGGGGCAAAGGATGATGGATAGTGCTATTAATGGTAAGAAGAAGATTAATGAGGGACAGGAGGGTGATGCTACCTTTGTGGTTTGTGTGGAAACCCGGGGGTACCACCAAGGTGTTGTTGTGCTTGGGACGGAGCGGGGTTGTTGTCGTACTTATAAGAGAAATATGGGTGGTTCCTATTCTTGGGATTATAAATAAATGATGGGGGAGCGAGTTTCCTAGCGGTATAAAAGGCACATTCTCGGTCCTGGTGGATTCCGGATCATCATGAAGGAGGGGTAAACAATAAGATAAATGTTATTCACTTAGGCAAAAATTTCAAGAAAAAAGACTAGAATCGTTGACATTCATCGCTTGTTTAAAAAGTGAAACATTTTGTTGCATAGTACAAGTGAGAGCATCAATGATTTTTGTCAAAAAGTGTAAGCTCTATAGCAAAATTTTAAAATAATGATCATTTTTTACCTTAGAAGCGTTCCCTACATGTGGTGGGTCGGATCTCAAAAATGCATTGGTGCCCTCCCAATCTTGGGAGTCATCGCCTAATTTAAGGAGAAAATTATAGGTGGCAGTGGGAGTTAAATGCATGAACGTCCCTTTATGCATGGATTCAATCATGGTACAAGAATAAGGAATAAGACCCTTGTACAAAGTACCGACTAAGTGACTTTTATCGAGACCGTGATGTGGAAAACTATTAATATAGTCTTAAAAATAACCCCATGCTTCAGAAAACTGTCGGTAGGATTTTGTCTGAAATCCTAAATTCCTTGGAGCATTTCATTTGTTTTAATCATGGGATAGAACTTAGACATGAACTTCTTGACAAGTTGTTCCCAAGTTTGGAGAGAATTTGAGGTCAAGTAATGGAGCCACACGGATGAATTATCACGGCGAGAAAAGGGAAATAACCGAAGATGAACATTCTCTTCATCTAAGTTTTGATTTTAAAAGTAGCGCACACAGTGAGAAATTTTCTCAAGTGAGTATAAGGAGACTCACATTTTAGGCCATGAAAACTGGGGAACATAGAAATAGTCGCAGGGCGAATCTCAACGTGCACGGCCAGAGTGGGCGAAAGAATGATACGTGAAGGTGGGGTGGCTGTCATTGGGGAAACATTATCCCTTAAACCACGTTCATCATCCATGATGGGTGGGGTAACGAAACTAGGGGAAGTGGGAGGACTAGGCATATTTGATGAAGAAGAACACGGATCGGGGATATGAGGAGGAAAATCAACAAGAAGAGGAGGATCACCTAAGAGGGAACGTGTTAATCGATGATCAATTTGGTGTCAATTTGGCATAAAAGCAATGAAAAATAATTTGGGTTTTTCTGAAAAGGAAAAAAGTTTTTTGGATTTTTTGTAAAACTAGGAAGGAAAATGAAAAATATTTTTGGTGTTCTAAGAAAAATTGAGAAAAATAAGGCGGAAGAAAAATGAAAAATATTTTTATATTTTTTGGTGAAAAATTCAGAAAAAAGGAGGCAAAGGGGCGATGGACTCACGTTGGAAAAATCAAATGACGGCATGAAACATTGATGACCTAAAAGACCCATTGAGACATGTGCACAATAGGAACAAGTCCTAACGAGCACATAGCCAAATTATTATCTTCAATTTAGGTGAGTGGGTAGTCAATTTTAGTTAGTCTGCGGGCAAGAAAAACACAGAATCTGAGACCTCGCTGGTAAAAAGTGTGTTCCTACTTTCTTCTGGATTTATTTAACGCTCACCACACTAGCTACTATAACAAATGACTTTCTGGTACCATGCTGAGGAAAGCAAAAACTCATTTTACTGGGCGGCCTCACTTAAAACCTAGTTTCCCTAGACAACAGTCTTAAGAAAGTAGAATGAAGATTTTCAGGGGTGGAAAGGACTCACTAGAGTATTTTTCGAGGGTCTTATTCTGAAAGGGTCCTAATGAACACTGTTCATACTAGGCTTGCTAGTTGATTGATTTTAATTTAAGTGAGAGCATGGGTAACCAGCAATTAGGAAAAATTGATTTAGTGGGTGATGAAATCCCAACTCGTTGCAATGAACGTGTATAGGTCTTAGGTAAATTTATTCATCCAACCATCCAATTTCTGTGTGATACAGAAAGGAAAAACACATAGGAGCAAGTAATCACAAATAAATTGAATCGCTTGCAGGATATTCGTGAGTAAGAAAGAGTTTACCTCCCACGTTTTTACATATGTGGCGTGAAGACCGAGTTAAGTCGATCGGGGTAAGTTCGCCTACTTCAGTCATTCCCGGTAGTCCTACCGACCCATAGTAGAGAGGCTTAAAAAATTATCACCTTTGGACGCCCTCTCTCTATCGGTAACGACGTTATTTGGTAAGTGTCTTTTTGCGTGTGGTCGTTGTCTTCAAAAGCCAATATCAAAATTCCATTGAATTACCTACAAAACTTATTAAAAAGACTCATATTGCGGTAAGTACGGGTATCAATCCAACTTTCAAGGTGAAACAGTTAATGTGAATGCTTACAATTTCAATTTGTTACTTGTTAATATATATATATATATTATATTTTGTAAAACAATTTGAGGAGAAAATTAACGAATGAATGTAAAATTATTAAATGACTAAATAGTGAAAAATAATATGCTACCAAAAGTTTGAAATATGTGAGAAAGTCAAGATATGGGATTACACGCATTATCAATTATTTTAGTTTCCCAGTTTATTAATTTAAAATACTTTGAGATAATAGTAAATTGATAATGTAACTCTTGTTACAATCATAAATTTAATAAAATAGTTTTCAGAAAACTAATTTAAAAATGTCGTAGGATTATAAGATTAAGAATTATACTATTTTCAAGAAAACTACCCGTTAGGATCAATTTAATGAAAACAATATGAATCCTCAATTGCCAACACTTAATTAATATTTAATTTTATAAAAACCTATCTCTAGTTCGATTCCCAAAATCAAACATTAATTTGTGTAATTAATTTACTAATTCTCGTTAAATAAATTAGTTTGTGAAAGTTCTAAATTAATTAATGTAGAAATATTGTATTAATGAAATTAATCAATTAACTTAATATCCTACGTAGTGCATCCCACCCCTTGAGCAGGGTGACTAGCCAAGCATAATTAAATAATTAATCACAATCACGAACATGGAACAATAAATTAAATAGTAAAGCAAGAAATACAATATGCAAAAGTCTCCTTTCGAATTGATTTCTTGAACGACATTCATGAAAGTGTGTTTGATGAGTGCATAATTTTGTATATTTTATACCCAAATTTATACCTTGTTAGTCCCATTTGATGTTATTTAATAAGTTCTTAGGACTATTTTATTAGAAAGAAAAAAAATGCAAAAATGATTGAATTTGAAATCAAAATGGCAATTCTAAGTAAAAAATGGGCACTTCGATAAATTTATAATATTTTTGTGCTAATTTGTGAAAAAAGTTGCCTAGTGAAATTTTTGCAGGTAATGATGGAATTTGTCAAATTGATGATTAATTCAAAAAAAGTGCGAAAAAGATGATTTTTACAGCCTTTCAAAAAAAGCTATTTTTACGCATTGAAATCTTAAAAAAGGTGGAAATTTTTATTCTCCGATGTGGATGAATCTCGGCGTGCATATTCAGCAAAAAAAGATAAGACTTTTCGGGTGGGGGAAAATTCTATGCCTTCTCACAATCCAAAGATTAAAGAGGTGAAGAGATAGCTACCAACACTGCTCGGCCAATCAGATAGAGTCCCATCACAACTCAAATACCTCACCCCTTGTCCTATAAAAAGAACCCTTGGGCTCATAATTTCGGAGACAATTTTAATAGAGAATTGGGAGAGGAATTTTGGGGAGAAACTTTGAGAGATTGTAATCAATTTGAGGACCAATTTTTTATCATTCTTTAGAGGATTGAAGATTATTGTGATAGAAATATTTGTAAGTTTGGTATTAAGGGAAATCTCTTCTTATTCTTGTAATTTCTCTTTCATTATGGTAGTTTGATTCTTGTATTAGGATTATGGTGAAGTTTATCATAGTTAGCGAATATTGTCACGTTGATTTGATTATTTTTTATTCCCTACCTATTTTAACTGTTATTAAAGATTCGGTATTCATTTTAAAGAGACATGAGAGTGTGTTTTAAAACCTTAAAAATGATTTTGTCAATCATGATTTAAAGATAGTAATTTTTGATGGATTATGCTTGCACTTTGATTTTTTTGATAGTCCATGCTTAAATACATTTGCGAATTTTAAAACTCGTATTGTCTAAGGGAATAGGGATTTTAGCCGTCTATTAGAGAAGTTAAACATATTTCAGACATAACTGTCATATTTTCCGAATTAAGCGCGCGAGAGTCGTTTAATTTGAGTTATAAAAAGGGAATAACAACATTAAATTAGTGTGAAATATTAGTTGCGTGATGAATGGACCTCGAATCCTAATTATTTCCTGATTTTTTACAAATCTCTTATGTTACTCTCATTTATTGTAGTTGCGTTTACCAGTATAGCTCATAATTATTATATATCCCATTTTATCTAGTTGGACAATCGCAATTATCTTAATAGTTAAAATTGACAAATCTCTGTGAGTTCGACCCGTACTTACACTCGCTATTCTATAATAGCCCATGCACTTGCGGTATTTTTATAAATTGACAAACAAGTTTTTGGCGCCGTTGCTGGGGATTTGACAATTTTTTAAAAAAGAAGTTGTGACTTTCAGACTAGTTTGTTTAACTTTTTGCATTTTTTTAGTAAAAATAAAATAAAAAATTCCAAAAACAAAATTAAAAAAAACTCTTAACGATGATAGAATTAAAAGCTACTCCAACGTGAAATTGTCAAATCGATTCTATTTAACCTTGTCTAGGATTGGTGTTTTTTACTGAGTTTTCGTACCGACCACCATCTTGGAGGTGAAATAAGAATTTGAGGAGATAACCATAGTTGGTCGTCTTTTAATTTCTCCCTTGTCAAAGATTTGGAGCTATCGAAAATAAATAAATAAATAAATTCATGTGTTGTAGTTTGCAATGCGTTATCCTCATATTGTTATTCCGTCATTTTTCTCATTTTCCTCGATTGATCATGTGGACGTGTTTTTACAAAATACTGAAAATCTAGATGACTACGTATTTTAATTTAATTCAGATGGGTCAGTAGTCATTTTAAAAATTAAAGAAGGTATGGATGAGACGCCAACCCCTGTAATTACTATTGGTCCGCCAAAGTGTGTCAATTGGAGAGAGGTGAACAAATGGTATAGTGATGCTATTTCTAAAAATAATCACGAATTAATTGGGGATAATTAATTTTTTCAGGAGAAAAAAATTAACAATCTTGACACGTGTAATACTTGTGATGATTCAGATGTTTGTCGAGATTTTTCTCCAAATTTAATTGCGAATGCTGATTCTCCTTATATGTGGGAAAATTTATTTGAGGATTCGTCATCCAATTTTAGTGATACTTCAAGTATTTATGACCGTCCTCCTTTTTTTTATGGAGAAAGCGTATCACCCCGTGATACCTTTTCTTCTCGCATTTAAAAAAATCTCACATTTAGGAGTGGAGTATGCATCCCCAATTTTATGTGACTATTTTCGAAAAAAAGGGATAGTAAATATATGGATCCTTATTGCAATTTATTACCTACATGTGATGCATCGACATATGATTCATGTGATTCAAATTTATTTATTATTGATGATGTCGGTGCACACGATTATGATCATACATTTATGGTTGAAATTTGTGTCGTGCGGTTATACTCTGAAATTTATGGATTCACGTTGGAAAAATTTATGGACTCACGTTAGAGAACATAAGATAGAGGAAGAAGATGAAATATTTTATGTTTATTTGGTTTACTAAGTTCATTATCCCCCCCACCTTGTTTATACTAATTTTTAACATTCTCTTTTTAATGTTTTGACTCATTTATGTCTCCTAGACTTGAAAATACAAGTGAAATACATTTTAACTCCTTAAATGAGCCAACCACCCAATAATTGAGCTAACCACACCACAAAAACTAATTTTATTATACTTTAGACATAAATTCAGCCTAAAAACGAGTGTAAATGATTTTTTTGGAAGAACGAAGAAGGGAAAGTTGTTCAAAATTGAATTTTACATTTTCTAAATTTTCACATTTTTCTAAGCACTTTCATTTTTTGACGAAAATGAAAAATTTAATATTTTATTATTTTTTATTTTTGACCCCATGGAAATTGTATATGTATTTTTATGAGTATAAATATATGGTTGTATACACCATATTCTAGGATCACCTAAGTCCCTCCTTATGTCCCTAGCACCTCCTTATTTCAATACAAACCCTAGGTCATACCGGGGCTCCATTTGACTTTGATGAACTCTATCGTCAGAGAAAAAGATCTTTGAATCTTTGATGGGATCTGAATACCCTTTCCAACGGTCTTCCCCATAAGCTAATCGGTATACAGTTCGAATGAACAGACCATTTTACTATTGAAAATTGATCTGGAGGCCACCGGGTGCTCCCGTGCCCCGATTTTCCCCCAGTCAACTTCATCGTCAGAGAAAAAATTCTTTGATTCTTCAAAAGGAAATGAAACTCCTTTCTAATGCTCCATCCCATGAGCAAAATGGCATAACTGTTCTCTTGAATGATCCATTTTCCACCAAAAATTGATTAGGAGGCCACATGGCACTCTTCGGCTCCGTTTGACCTAAGTTAACTCTTTAGCTCGAATGATACTGAATGAATCTCCAAAGGGCACTGAATACCCTTTCCAATGGTCTGTCCTTTGCACGATACATTTTACTCTGAGAGGTCATCAGGCTCTTTCGACCAAATATCTTTGGAATGTCAAAGTACATCCGCTAACCTTTCTAACGACTCACCTCGTGCGCCATTTTGACTTATCGTTCGGACGAACGATCCGTTTGTATCCGACGATCTCATGTGCAAAAGATCGACATACGCCTATGAACCACATATGACCCAATGTCCACTCCCGTACCATGGAGCGATCTGGAGTAATCTTGAAGGTATTTGAATTACTTTTCTAACGGTATGCCCCTTGCGAAATTTAGATCAACGAATTATGCTCTACGAACCTTGTTTTGGAAAAATATGCACACGACTGCTAATTAGCAGGTCTATTTCTATCCCTATCGACAGTGTGCCAAGGGTTACCTATTGATTGGCAGGGCTAGGACCATGCCGATCAGCACCACCCCTGACCCTATAAATAGAGCGCATGACCTCATTCCTAAGGCACACCTCAGATTCATCCGCATCAGTAATCTCAACAATATTCTCTTGCAATCAGTGAAGTTTGTTTGTATGAAATTTCATTCAATCTTAAATTCCTATCCTTTTCATACCCAATTTGGCATAATCTCATTATCTTTCATCTAACATTTATCTCACATTCAAGGGAGTTCATCTACGATCAAAGCTCAAGCTTCAAAGAAGCTTTAAATCCTCCCCTCTCTCTTTAAATTTCTTGTTTTTTCATTAAATAAATTAGATTCATACTTTAGTTCATACACAGTAACATCTTACATTTTTATTAGTATATTGCACATACTTTATTTTCTATAAAAACACCCAAAATAAACAAAAATAGGGTTACACCCATAAATACCAAACGGGATTATCCATCACACATTTTCAAAACAAAAACATATTTTTACACACACATATAATAAATTCCCGTTAAAATCTATGGGATAAACTCGAGCGTCCCTATGACCGCATGCGAACTACGTGTACTTTGATGCCTTTATAGGCTATGTAGGCGTCTTAGATTAAAACCCTAGACTTGAGTCCAATTTTCCAAAAAATATATTTTTCCTAAAATCCCCCATTTTCGCATTTATCATATTCCTGCATTATTATACAAATTATCTTTGTGATCCATATTAGCATTTTATCCAACACATATTATTGTTTCACCATAATGATCAATATCCCGATAAACGCCTAAATCGTATTTTATATAGAATATTTTGGGAACATTCATATGGATTACCTCACTCTATATTTTCTCTATTATGAGTTGGGAAATTCCGATCTCCATTATTTATACACGCACACACACTTCACGAAGAAATAAAGGAAAATAATAACACAAGCCCATGAAATATCGAAAGTATGGGATGGGTGCATAACACCTTCATATTTTGTAACTTAGCCCCTCGAACCCTTCAAACTATTGGTTTCCTAAGCATTAGTTTGTGTTTGATGCCACTCTCTTGAGTAAGCGAAATGTTCTTTTGCATGTTCTGTGAAAAATAGGCTGGCAAATCCATCTCTTTAAATTTACCACACTCCTATGATGGACGAAGAGCTATTAAATAAAAAGGGCATGCAACCTTTCATCCCCCCTTTATTTCCCCAACCCCCTTTATTGGGAAGAAGAAGAAGAAACAGAGGAAGAAAATAAGGGGACACATGAATCTTCACGATCGGGATGTCCACAGTGGTGATTCTACTGGGGACGATTTTCATAAGAGGGCTAGACTATGTTTGCATAGGTGTTTTGTTTTTTCTTATGTGCAGATGAACCTATCTATATGTTCCCTTTTTTCTCATATATTATTTCTTACACATAAATACCTAATGTTTATATCACTACTCACTCACACACTTGTAGATACTCTCCATGTACACTTCACACCACGTGTACCTACGATTATTTATATCTATATGTTGCACACGCCATTTATAAATCCATTATTAGGTGTCACTAATGCATACCTCCACTTATCACACTTATATATATCCATGCTCACTCATACTTATCACACACCACTTGTAGTTGATCCATGCTTAGTTTCACTACCACACACTCACTTGTAGATATCCACACATCCCTCACTTTCACAAATCCATGCTTAGTATAATGTTCATGCTCCATGTTACATTTACTTGTGCATTTTCCCCTCCTTGGTATAATCCTCATCAATAAATAAACTCTCTTCATAATATAATAATCAAGAATCATTTATTTTTTGCACACTACATCACTAAAGAGCATGGATATTGCCCAAATATTATCCCATAAATGGGGGTCACTTTGTGATGGGCACTGGTCCCAAAGGCCACAGTTAGCCTAAGTGATCTGACTCTCACCTTTCATTATCCAAGTACCTTCGATGTATATCGAATGGTTCCCCCCGCAGCATACCACTTGACCGAAGTCTGAAGGGAGGTATATTGCAACGAACTCTTTCACGTATGCCGAGTATATCAAATTTTCTCTCACACATACTGTCCCCATGAGGTATATAGTGAGGCAATTCACGCACACTCAAGTGTATCAAATGTCTTGTCGACATGTACGAATTGCCCTCAAAGCAAGATATATATTATGGAAGTCATGCCAAAGGGGGGAACCCTTCCAATTAACCCAACAACTTCACACCCTCATATAGGTGTCAAACCTAGGGCACTCATATTTAATTTGTCAATTTCTTCCCGAAACTCTACCGAAATGACGGGTCAGCATGTCGCCCAAATTTTCATGCAATTTTTAAAATATGGGACCCTACTTATGAGCCTGTTAACAAGTCAAACCATATTTTTTTACATATTTTTCAAAGCTAATTTTCCCAAGCTCGAGTCCTGTTCGGCATTTTTTTTTTATATTGGTAAACTTAATATAGGTGAGAACATAATAAACATAATAATAAACATGTTGAGACCTGTCTCTTGTTTTTCCTCTTTCTTTACAAAAAGTGTCAAAAACATTTTTCCTTCTTTTATCAAAAATATCATAAACATTTTCACTTCTTTGTACAAAAAAAATTTGTCCCCCTCTTTTAAAAAAGATATAAAAAACATTGTCTTTATTTTTTTCAAAAACAATAGCTTCCCCCTTTTCTTCTTCAAAAAATAAATTCAAATTTTTCTCCTTTGTATGATCACACTCACGACCCTTGGTCTGACTCCCTATTGGATTCGGTCTTTAGTAAAACCAACCCGAGGCTCCCTCAGTTCCTCGCTTCCTCCAAGTATGGAATTCTTCTTCATCCACTTTACATGGAGAACACACACCAAGCACCGAATATACATCCGGATTGGATGATAGTCTTCGCCCAACTCATTGCCAAGATTGATAACCTTCAAATGGAGGTTCACGAGATGCAATGAAACGGGGCCCATATTCTTTAAGAGTCTAGGTCCTCTTCCCTTGCACTATGGGTACGCCCACACTCGATCCTATTTGGGTTCCCGAAGAATATCAACATGCTCCACGTGGTCCTCCTATTAATGGGTCGCCACTAGCCCAGCTCCTTATGCCAAATCTTTCCCAGTAAGGGGCTAACTTACTTATAACTGTTGATCTAGGGGAGGAACAATTGACAAGGTCTAGGAGGACCTCAAGATGTTGACCAAGAAGTTTGACCAAGTTCGAATATCTGGAAAGTACATGGACTACACCAATATGTCTCCTTATCCTAAAGCCAGGCAATCGAAAAATTCAAAATGCCCAACATTAAGAAGTTCTGGGGTAATGGACCCCCTATTGATCATCTCCGAATCTATCACCAAGACATGACTCTTCGAGTTGTCGCAGAGGAAATAATGGATCAAATGTTCCAAGAGTCTTTGAAAGACAACGCTCTTCGCTGGTTCTTATATCTCGAGGAGTCCAGGATCCGCAATTAGGAGGATGTTGCCTATGATTTCATGTCACATTACAAATATAACGAAGAGTTGAAAGTCACCAGCCGGTATTTAGAACTTCTCAAACAGAATCCTAGGGAATCAATCAGTAAATTTATAGCAAGGTGGAGAGATAAAGCATCCACAATGACTAACCAACCTTTCGAAGAGGTGCAAGTTGGCATTGTAAAGAAGAATTTCTTACCCCATGTTCGAGCGACGATGTGAGGAAAGTTTTATCCTTATTTTTTAGCTTTACGATAAGAAAGAGTGGAAATCGAAGAAGGTCTTGCCAAGACCTAAGTTAACCCAAAGAAAGTGTCTAGATAATTCACTCCCAAAAAGAATGAAAAGTCTTCCATTACCGTAGTTTCAACCATTTACAACATTTCTCGATCAACCACTTCATGGGAACCAAAAAGACATCCTAACCCAATCAAGACAAAATACACCGATTTTCATGCTCCCCTCTCCAAAGACTGCCAGGATCTTTTACTTCGAAACCTTATCAAGCCATTGGACCCTCACCCATTACTAAACCCACTTCCTAAAAATTTCAAACCAGATGTCCATTATGACTTTCACCGAACTGTTGACCATACCACCAATAAGTGTTTTCACCTCTTAAGTGTGATCCAAGGATTGATAGATCGGGGTGTCATTGCCCCAACATCCAATCCAAAACCAAATGTTACCCATAGGACAAACCCAAATCATGAAAATTTCATCTTCCTAGAAGAAGACCCAAAATTTGATCCATCTACTAAGATCGTACCCAGTAAATCACCCATATATTCCAGTAAACCTCTCTAAATGTGCCCATATTTTCTCCTACTCCCTACCAACTTCACCGATCAAGCCTTGTCACTACTTAACATAGCAATCATCACTATCCGTGCTCATTCTGGAGGGAAATATATGGAATTATTAGTAGTATTAAACCATCTTCTAGAGTTTGGGTTGAAATTTCCCTCACATATGACCATTGACTTCTAGAGATTCAGTGTGCTATTCATGAAAGCACGAAAATGGGTTCGAGATTGAGATGATTGGGTGGTACCGACTGATAAAGTCACTCTAGATGATGTTGTCCAGATCATGGAAAACTTATTCCAATAAATCAGTTACATTTGATGTATGCCCGAGCTACATAATGCTTTAAAACTATAGGGGCGCCTAGTCCCTTCACTTCTACATCTCTTCATCGAAGAACCAGCTGAGTCTGTAAAGTGAATTGACTTATATGGAAAGACGATGTCATTGACACTGGATGGGGGACAAACTTGACAGTTTAGATGAAGAGAAAAGACCAAAAAATTACAAACCAACTCTCGTTGTAAATGTAATTTTAATAGTAACCTTTTAGAAAATTAAGTTTAGCCCCCCATAACTCTAGAAAGTAGAGCTACACTTCTCTTAATTAATCACCCGCTAGGATCGATCGATTAAAATTTATGTAAATCTTAAAAAATAAATTTAGAGTTGAAATTGAAGTCATAATACCCCACTTAAGAAACCCATATCTCTAGTTCGAATCTAAAATGGGTATTACAACTAGAATTTCGATTTTCTCTAGAAAATCATTTACCCTCTCTCGAGGCGTATATTTAAGGATGAGGGATAAAAATTAACATTCAAAGGGAATTTTCAAGTAATGAAACTAATTCAATTAAAATAACATCAAATAAGGGTTCCCCCCACCCCTTGAAAGGGTATCTATCCTAATATGGTATGAAATTTGATAAATTAATAATTAAAGGCATAAAATAAATGAGAAGAGAAGAATCAAACCCAATCTCTTGAAGTGAAATTGAACTCTTATTTCCTTGAAATCAAACACCATCCATCCAATATGAGCATCCGACAATAATCAACTCATTACAATACTGAATTGAATTACTCACAATTTATCCTCACAAATCTCTAAAACAAAAGCAATTTACAAAAATAATTTCCTAATTTATTTTCTAATCTAACCTATCTCTCTGTAGAATTTTCTCTCTCTATTTTCTTGCTAATAATGGATGAATTTAATTACATCAATCTATTATAAAAAATTGCTAAAAATGCAAAAAATTAATTATAGATGGGTGGGGTTAAATTCATCCTAAAGATAAATTTTACTACACACCTCGATATTGAGATATTTGCTAAAAATGCAAATACTCTCTAAAGAAGGTGCAAAAAAATTTATCACACATGGTGTAAAAACTATATTGGAGATGGGAATCGGGTTTGGCACGGTGGCTATGGGATCGGATAATTTTTGTTCTCGGGTTGGGGTCACGATTTCATGACGGTATTGGAGCAGAGGTGCGCCAGAGATTTTCGGGTAAGGGGCTGGTTTTGGACAGGATCGCAAGTTTATCGGAATGAAGTCGCGGGTTGGGTGCCTGAGTTTGCCGGCCGGAGTTGGTCGGGTTCCAGCGGGTTAGGGTAGATGGTTCACCGGATGGGTTTTATGCAAGTGGGTCACGAGTCTGTTATGGAGGTCCGACCGTTGGGTCGCGCCGGCCTGGATTGCCAGGTGGTTCTGCCGATTTTGATAAGGTAGTTGGGGTCATCGGAGAGGGAGGTCGACAATTTTGGTTGAGTCAGCCGAAACAGGGGATGCATTCAGGTAATGGGGTTGGTAGGTGGTGGTTGAGTGAGAAGAGGGGGGTATGGTTTTAATGGTATTGGGTTTAATGGTGGTATTGGTTTTGGTTTGATGGGTGAGGGAGGCAGGTGGTGGTGAGATAAGTGGTGGGAGATGGGTTAGTTTTAAGGTTAGTGTTAATGGAGTTTGGACAGAGAGAGTGGGGGGAGGTTGAAGATGGTTTTTAGTGGGATTATGTAGGTGAGGGTGTAGATTGTTAGGGTGAGGGTGAGTGGGGTATGTGGGTGTAGTTGGGGTGTATGGGATTTATGTGCATGTATGTCATTTGTACACCTAAAAAAAATAAAATAAAAATAAAACTAACTAAAAAAATAAAATTAATTAATATCTATTAAAAACATAAAATCCTGTAAAATAAAAGATACAAAATAAAAATATAAATCTAAAAAGAAATAACAATAAAAATAGAAATAGAAAATTATTAAACTAGAAACTAAAATTCTAAAAAAGTAAAATCTAATAAATCTAAAAAAAATAAATGAAAATCTAAAAAAAAATCTAATCCTAATAATAAAAAATAAAAACTAATCAAAATCAAAATAAGATTATACTAATAAAAATAAAATATAATAATAGAAAATAAAACATAAAAATTCTAAATAAATCTAAAATAAAACCTAAAAATAAAATGGCTCTCTAAAAGTTTTAAAAAAATATAAAAGGGCACAAACTAAACACACATGGGGTGTGGGGTAGGTATAGGCGAGGTTTAGGCTAGGGTGAGGTTACGGGGCAAGGTAATTTAACTCCATTTGACTGTAACTTTCCTCAAAATAATGCTTTTGACACCGCAACTGCAATCAAGCCTGCATATTGAGCATTTACACGTATAAGACCTTTATTGTCGGGAATTAACAACTAAAATATGTCTATTCGGGGTATAAAATGTACACATTTGGGTGCTTATCACACCACCCACAAAGAGAGTGTTGCTAGTCCTCGAGCAATAAGATAAAGAGAAAGAGAAAGAGAAAGATAAGAAACCAATAGTGTACCACTTTCATGGGCATTGTGATTGCACTTAGCATTTGCAACAAGAATTTAAACCTATTGGTTGCCCTACAGGACTAGTTGTGTCTCGTGAGGGTTTGCAAGGAATATACCCACAAAATTCTTAGTTGCAAATGACAATCATATCTTATTTGACATAGAATGATCGCACAATCTATCAGATGAGAAATAATTTGAGAAATACAGGATAAAATTGCATAAAAAATTTAGCTAAGTAAATACACAAGGCACTTCCTTCCTAGAACTCAACGTGTGTAGTGTAAATCAGTCAAAACGGGTCGACTATCACTAGAGTAATTCCTAGATTTCCTTTTCGGGATCAACACTTCAAATTTAAATCTCACTAAATATAACTCTCTCAAACGACTTCTCGTGATTAGGGTAAGTGTATCGCTCTTGTGCGTGAGGAGGTGAGTAAATTTAAGCAAGTTCAAATATCTCACAAACACATAATAAAGAATGAACATATAGAAGGAAAATGATCTCATTAAAGAGATGCTAATCATTATAGTGAGAACATCGAGTTATTCACCACGTTGACTTTCATTCGCCCGAACACCTAGGGTAACATGGATGATAATGCGTGAGGGGGAAATTAAATGAGAAGGATGGGTTATGAGGTTGGATGGTGATGGGTATGAAGGATGAAGGACGATGGATGAATGTGTGATGGATGTGTGAGAAGAGTGTTCTATACTTGAAGAACAAAATGTCTTTATTACAAAAGAACTAACGACAAAACTCTTTCTTTTTTTTTCTTTTCTCTCTTTTTTTTTCTCTTATTTCTATATTTTTTTTCTAATTTTTCTATTTTTACTATTTTTATAACATTTTTGTTTTTCTCACTCTTTTTTCTTTATATATATACTCTCAACACTGAAGACATTTTACACTTGAAATCAACACTCTTTTTCTCAAAATAATGGATGATATATGAATGTGGTGGGGTATGTATATGGATGGGGAGAGTATGGAAAGGTAATTCATGAGTGAATGGAAATGTGATTTGGAAAAGCATGAGAGTGTGATGAGTGAAGTGTATGGGTGAAAATCTAGTGACAGGGACAAATTTTAAGACACGCGTTTCTTATATCTCAAAAATAATTTTGTTCTCAGTGATCAAGCCAAAATTTTATAAAGAATAATAAGATCATACAACAATTAAAGTGCTGACCCAAACGAAGTTGAATCAACTTATGACTTGGAGATTGCGTAAAACTCCTTGAAATGGTAAAAGGAACGAATCTCACAAGCTAAAGTCTCTACTAGTGATCCTTAAGGTTTTCTTTAGAATTGTAGTACTCTTTAACTTTAAACCGTAGTGACGTGATAAGTGCGCAAATTTTGTTGAGTCTAGAAATTCATGGTGCAACATACCTTGTTATGTATTACATAAGCTATTCAGAAAAAATATTCTCTAGGTTGATTACTAGGCTTAAAAAGATGGATGATAGAAAATTCACGTTACGGAATGAGATAAAAGAAACTGCACAAAATTTTAAAAATCAGGTTTAAAAATAAAAAAAAATTCAAAAGAGGTACGATTTTGATAAAATTCCCCACCCCCAAACAAAAATGAACATCGTTCTCGATGTTAAGTAAAATGATTTTTAAAATTGAGAGCACAAGGTAGGAAAAAGATTACCAGAATCAATCGCAAATGAAATGGACAGAGGTAGCCAAGAATAAACCTGAATAAGAAGTGAGAAAAAAATGTACAAGTCTATATACATGGCAAAACATAAGGTGATGTGAAATACCACCCCCAAACAGGATGAGACTAGTACAAGAAATGCGAGTTGCCTCCCAGTAGCGCTAAGTTGAATGTCTTTAGACAGACCGAAGGGATCTCACCCTAAGTATTTGATTTATGAAAGCGCGGGGCAGCAGAAAAATTGGGGTGATGAGAATCACCCCCAAACAAGACTAAAGCGTCAATCTTATTGGATAAAGGCTAAAACGGGTCAATGCACCTGTATGGAAAAGTGCATCACATGATGCAACACATTGGTGGACCATAGGCGAGTGGGTATTAGGTAAAGGGTGAAGAGGGCTTAAAGGTGAGGGAAAGTAGGGCCCTATAAGAATGGTGCTATAGTTAGTGAGGAAGGGGAAATGTTTCAGAAATGGTGATGGGATGGGCCTCATAGAAAGCACACGACCGTTATATAAATGGAAGATGATAACGATCACGTCGTGACACGCCAGGGAGCTGTCGAGGGAAAAAACCAACACTTCGAGAGAGTGGCGAGCATAAGGTAAGCAACTCGGTGTCATGAATGTGGAGAGTATCACAACAAATTCTCTCATGGGTGGGGGATGGTTTTAGGTTAGGATTTTAAACATGTGGTTGGGGACAAGCAAGGTGTAAAATAAGGATCCAAACTAGGTGGGGGGATTGAAGGGATAATGGGTGGGATAAACAGTAGAGGAAGATGATCCAACTCAAGCGTGGGAGACACACACTCATTGGTAGGAGTAAAGGAATACTCCTAAGGGAGTGTGGTTTCTAAAGATGGAGTGGACAACTTCTCCATAAGTGTAAAATCAGTGAATGTGGTGGGTGGGTAAGATGAGGCACCAAGATCGAGGATAGAAGAATCACTAGAAATATCCGGATCAAAGGGAACCATGCATGGTGGGACATCATCCATATCCTAATAATTAGGAACTATCACGAATTCTATCTCGAAAAAATAGCAACCACTCATAGCCGAAGCTAACCTAAAAGATATGGGTAAGTCAGAGACATATGCAATTGCAGCATAAGATCAAATCTAGGGCATAGTTTTGGATATGATGAGAGTGGGAAGGTGAACCTCAAAGTGGGTTTCAGGTGGACATGATGGGATTGGATCAGGCTCACTATCGAAAGGTAAGTCAACACAATTGTCGACTTGGGGTCTGGACCATGGGATGGTCTCAACTTTGAGATTCTCAGGGTGGTAGGGTTGGTCACACTTAAAATCCATGTCACAAGAGGAAACATCATCTTCACACTCAGGAGCAACAATGGGTGGATCCATGGGAATATCCGACTCTCACTCACACTTAAATTCATTTAACCTTTGTTAAAGCCTTTGGAGAGCTTGAGTTTGAATTTGAGTGGATTGCTCTTGCTCAATGGTAAATTGTTGCAAGAGTAGTTAGAGAGCGGACGTGGAGGAATATGGTGGGTTGATGGGTGGTGACGGTGGTAGGGGTGGACACAACTCATTACTATCATGAGTGTATGAATAAGACTCGGATGAAGTGTGAGGAGTTGTGCCAAGATCATCATACACGAAAGGATCGCTTTTGTGATGGACAATTAGATAATACTCATATGGTGCGTAGTGAGGGTACTGATCATGAATGGGTGCACAAGGTTTCCATGATGACTGTTGGAACGTGTGAGGATCCACAACACTGAGTTGGGATTCGTATTGCATGGAAGGATGATCATGCCTCCATGAAAAACTGGGGTATTCACACAACTCGAGATTAGGTATATCGGGATAGTAGACTGAGGTGGGTTCCGGAACAGTGTCATATGGATACATTGGCTCCATGGTGGGTGTGTAGGGATATGAAGTGTATGGGTACTCATGGAACATGTGATCGGAATAAGAACAATAGGTGCATGACAAAATATGTGACACGTCGACACTTAACACCGAGGGTGATGGAAAATGAGGTGCGTGCATGGACGGGTCAAGAGTATCTACGGTACCCGTGAGAGAGGTGAAACCACTAAGAATATCATAAAGAGACGGCTCGGGATCACTCTCAAACATGTCGCGTGACATTGGAAAATGACCAAAGTAACTACGTAAGGGACGTTCATCGACCATGAGGTTGAATATATATATATATACTTTTTTTGTTGGGAGTTTTTTAAATTTTTTCAAAAGGGAAGAAAATATTTTTGGATTTAAAGAAAGGAAATATTTTTGGATTTCTTATAAAAATGAAAGAAAATAGTTTTGGATTTTTTTTGGGAGAAAAGGTGGGGAAAAATATGGCCTAAAAAATTAGGGACGAACTAACTAAAATCGACTACCGAAAAAATAAATTGGACACACTCACATCAAGAAGAATTCCTAACTCGACATAGCCAATTTTTATCTTTAAATTTAGTGAAAGGGTAGTCAAATTTTAATTAAGTCCGTGGGCGATAAAAAATCACGAAATTATCTGAGTGATCGCTTTTGCAAAATTTTCTTCTAGTGGGCTACCTAGTTGATTGATTTTAAATTTAGTGATGGCTAATGTAGCACACAGTGGTAAGCGAGTGAGTCAGGTGATGAAATCCCTTCTCATGAGTGACCGGGTGTAGGTATTATTCAATTAATTCATCACACCATTAAAAAAATAAAATCAAGTAAGATAACACAAATCATACAAAAGAATTGACTCGCTAACAGGAGAGGCGCGAGGGTTCAAGAGATGTACCTCCCATTGTTTTTAGGCTGTGGGGTGACGAAAAATTTGAGTCGACCGGGGGGAGATCACGCCTATCTCAGTTGGCCTCGGGAGTCCTGCCGCCCCAAGGTAGAGAGGCTTCTAAATCCTCGCCACTGGACGCCCTCTCTCTACCTTGTCCTGTTTCCCAATCAAGCTTTCTTCAATTATTACAATTTTTAAAATGAAAAATAAAATAAAGGTGTCTCTATGCACTGCAATACAAGCCAAGGATTAAAATCCTAATACAATCCTTATAAAAATAGTACAAAAACTAATATAGTGAGAAAAATAAATGAACTACAAGTTGAAATCTGCTCCGAGTGCTTCACGCTTCCAAGAATTGCAACGACGCCATTTAATAAAGAAAACTTTTCGGTGTATTTTTTTTCGTCGTTGCGTGAAAATATCCTCTAATAAAAAACCTCAAAATACCTACAAATATATATCAAACTCAAGTATAGAGATAAGTGAGGATGTCAATCCACATCAAGGGGGTAAGCTAGAGACAAACTCAATTGTAATTCAATTTTTATTTTCTTTTTGGAATTTTTCTTATTCAATTTTTTTTAGATTTTCAAATATTAAAAGAATTTTTGGTGAGAAGAAGTGAAATAAAACTAAACTAAACCAAAGATTTAAATAATTAACTAAAAAGTGACTAAAAATAATGAACTAAGTCTAACACTAAAATAAGAGAATAACCAAGGAAACAAATGTGAGAACAATGAAGGAATGGGATTACAGTACAAATTTTAGCTATTCTAACTAATTAATTTAATTATTTGAATCCTCCCAAATTAATATCAAAATTACAAACCAACTCTCATTGCAAATGTAATTTTAATAGTAACCTTTAAGAAAATTAAGTTTATCCCCCCACGACTCTAGAAAATAGACCTACACTCCTTTTAATTAATCACCCGCTAGGATCGATCGATTAAAATTTATGTATATCTTAGAAAATAAATTTAGAGTTGAAATTCAAATAACAATACCCCACTTAAGAAACCCCTATCTCTAATTCGAATCCAAAATGGGTATTACAACTAGAATTTCGATTTTCTGTTAAAAATCATTTACCCTCTTTCGAGGGGTAAATTTAAGGGTGAGGGATCAAATTAACATTCAAAGGGAATTTTCAAGTAATCAAACCAATTAAATTAAGTTAACATCAATTAAGGGTTCCCCCCACCCCTTGAAAGGGTATCTAGACTAACATGGTATGAAATTTGACAAATTAATAATCAAAGGCATAAAATAAATGAGAATAGAAGAGAACAATAAAACCCAATCTCTTGAAGTAAAATTGAACTACTATTTCCTTGAAATCAGGCACTATCCATCCAATATGAGCATCCAACAATAATCAACTGATTACAATACTCAATTGAATTACTCACAATTTATCCTCACAAATCTCTAAAAAAAATCTATTTACAAAAATAATTTTCTAATTTATTTTCTAATCTAACCTATCTCTCTCTAGAATTTTCTCTCTCTATTTTCATGCTAATAATGGTTGAATTTAACTACATCAATCTATTATGAAATAATTTCTAAAAATGCAAAAATTCATTATAGATGGGTGGGGATAAATTCATCCGAGAGATAAATTTCACTACACACCTCTATAGTGAGATATTTGCTAAAAATGAAAATAATCTCTCTAGAATTTATCACACAAGGTGTAAAAACTAAATTGGTGATAGGAATCAGGTTTGGCATGGTGGGTATGGGATAGGATAATTTTGGTTCACGGGTTCAGGTCGCGATTTGGTGATGGTATTGGAGCAGAGGTGCGTCAGAGTTTTTCGGGTAAGGGACTCGGTTTGGACATGATCCCGGGTTTATCGGAATGAATCCGTGGGTTGGTTCCGGAGTTCACCGATCGGAGTTGGTCGAGTTCTAGCCGGTTAGGGTAGCTGGTTCGCCGGATGTGTTTTATGCAAGTGGGTCACGGGTCTGTTATGGAGGTCCGACGGTTGGGTCACGCTGGCCTGGGTAGCCGAGTGGTTTTGTCGGTTTCGACTGGGTAGTTGGGGTCATCATAGAGGGAGGGAGACAGTTTTGGTTGAGTCGACCGGAATGGGGGATGATTTCGGGCAATGGGGCTGGTAGGTGGTGGTTGAGTGAGAAGGGGTGGGGGTATGGTTTTAATGGTATTGGGTTTAATGGTGGTATTTGTTTTAGTTTGATGGGTGAGGCAGGCAGGTGGTGGTGAGATAAGTGGTGGGAAATGGATTAGTTTTAAGGTTTGTTTTAAAGAAGTTTGGAGAGAGAGAGTGGTGGGAGGTTGAAGATGGGTTTTGGTGGAATTGTTTGGGTGAGGGTGTAGAATGTTAGGGTGGGGCTGAGTGAGGTATTTGGATGTAGTTAAGGTGTATGGGATTTGTGTGTGTGTGTGTGTGTGTCATTTGTACACCTAAAAAATAAAATAAACCTAAAACTAACAAAAAAAGATAAAATTAATTAATATCTACTAAAAATATAAAATCATATAAAATGAAAGACATAAAATAAAAAAGATAAATCTAAAAAGAAATAACAATAAAAATAAAAATAGAAAACTATTAAACTAAAAACTAAAATTCTAAAAAAGTAAAATCCAATAAATCTAAAAAAAATGAAATCCTAAAAGAAATCTAATCCTAATTGTAAAAAAATTAAAAACTAATCAAAATCAAAATAAAATTATACTAATAAAAATAAAATATAATAATTGAAAATAAAACCTAAAAATTCTAACTAAACCTAAAATAAACCTAAAAATAAAATGGCTCTCTAAAAATCTAAAAAAAATATAAAAGGGAACAAACTAAACACACATGGGGTGTGGGGTAGGTTTAGGCTAGGGTGAGATTACGAGGAAAGTTAATTTATCTCCATTTAACTGCAAATTGCCTCGAAATAATGCTTTTGACACCTCAACTGCAATCAAGCTTGCATATTGAACAGTTACGTGCATAAGACCATTATTATCGAGAATTAACAACTAAAATATGTCTATCCGGAGTATAAAATGTACACTTTTGGGTGCTTATCACACCATCCCCAAATAGAGTGTTGCAAGTCCTCGAGCAATAAGATAAAGAGAAAGAGAAAGATAAGAAACCAAAAGCGTACCACTTTCACGGGCACTTGCGATTGCACTTAGCATGTGCAACAAGCCTTTAAACCTATAGGTTGCCCTACAGGATGAGTTGTCTCGTGAGAGTTTGCAAGGAATATACCCACAAAATTCTCATTTGCAAACGACAGTCATCTCTTATTAGACATAAAATGATCGCACAATCTATCACATGAGATATAATTTGAGAAATACAAGCTAGAATTATATAAAAATTTAGCTAAGTAAATACACATGGCACATCCTTCCTAGAACTCAACATGTGTCGTGTGAATCAGTCAAAACGGGTCGAATATCATGAGAGTAATTCCTAGATTTCCTTTTTGGGATCAATACTTCAACTTAAAATATCACTAGATATAACTCTTTCAAACGAACTCTCGAGATTAGGGTAAGTGCAGCTAAGACACAACATAAGGAAAGTGATTTTCTTATGTCAGGTTTTCGAGTTAAACCACTACTACTCCCTGCAGGGGACGATTTCAAAGATAAAGTTTGTTTGGAGTATAACCCTCATGGAAACATTAATATGATCCAGATGATCAAGAACATGAACTTCATGCCCGGACTGGGGATATAATGACAATAGTAGGGGAAAGTTTAACCTATTGTGTTGAGGAAAGCTTTTCCTCCATACGATTTAGGCTATCAACCATCAGCAGAAGAACTACAAATGATCTGCCAGCCTTGACCGAAGAAAATTATAGAAAATACCAATAATGTCTCAAGAGATTCCTTTAGTGGAAGACTAATCAGAGAGGGTGAAGATTTACCCTTTTACGGCTTTCCTGAACCATGGTATGATCACGTGGAGAAGAAGATGAAACCAAGAATGGATATCTTTTTCCAAGGCAGCTACTCATGGGCCAAAAGTTCCTAGCATCATGTACAACCAATTATTGAGAATACCATAGCCTATATTGTAGATTACGAGGGAAGTGACTCCAAGGATTTATTCAACTTGCAAACACTGGGACTGACAGTCTTCATGATCCACTAAAGCACTACATCGTCAGATTCATCCCGTTTGATAAAAAATGTTGATGTTCCTCTCCCCAACTGGCATGATGCACTAGTATCACCTGCTGATATTCAACCCAACCTAGAAGTTTATCCCATTTCTTCTTCTCTTATTGTTCCTCCTGACTCTAATATAATCGAGACCTCATTTGATGAGGTTTTCAATGTTGTTTTGTAACCGCCCGTGTTTTTATTAATTAATTTTAATATTTGAGAAGAATAAAATTTTGGATTTACTGGTCTTTTATAATTAAACATGTTGATTTTAATATTTGAATTGTAAAATTTCAACCAGAATTAAATCGGAGTTACAATAAATTGTTAGAATGATTTTTAAAATGTTTTAAAAAGCAGGTACATTTTGTTAAGTTAAAGAATTTTTTTCTAATTGTAAAGGCAATGTTATAAACAGACTTGGGTTCGATGCTGGAGTCGTTCAAACAACAGCGTATGTCGTTCGAACGAAATAGCATCTCATTCGAACGTCGACGTATGTCGTTCAGCGATAGGAGGTGGTGGATGGATTAGAGTTCTTATTATTTTTTAACTCTTAAAAACTTTAAATACAAAACTGATTTGGGGCTGGGACATTGAAAATCACACTTCTCTCAAATTTTCTACAGTAAGGTTCTCAAAACATATTTCCTCTCATCTTCATCCCCTAACCCCATCTTTTAACAAGTTTGAAAGTTTCAATTGGTGTTTTGTCAAGAGGAGTTCAACCGTCTACTTATATTCTAATCAAATTAATCGCAGGCATGAATACTCTACTCCTTTCCTTTAGTATTATGCATTTTAAGTGTTGCCTAAACCCTTAATCATGTGTTCTTGATTAAAATCAATTAGAAACTTAATTAGAAAAACCGGACACCTAAATTTTAGAACTATTTTTATTAATTCTTTTCATCTGAATAATATTCATAACCCTTAGGTACACAGGATTGATGAGTGGATTTTGGGTTTTATTGGTGTAGGTTGCATCCATAAAAATTCTGCTTTCGAATTAAATGAATTTGGGGACGTGTAACTCATGTAAGTTGTGTAGAGATAATGAGATTGGAAATATGATGTATTAATGGTGAAATCTCGATGTATTTCATTTAAAAAATTAAATGGGATTAATTGGGTGTTTATGACAATGTGATAATTAAATTAAGATTCAATTGAATTGGACTATTATGGGTAGTTTTATACGTTGATTAATTATGCTTATTTGTGTGACTTCTTGGTATTATTTATTTGCCATTTGTGACAACGGTTTGTTGGGTATTTATGCTCTCATATTTTGAATGCCTTCTAAGTGTGGGACTAGTGGGTAGGCCTTTTGATGATTTACGCCTTCTAGGTATGGAACTAGTGATAGTAGGTTATTACGACTTTATTATGTTGGGGGTAGCCTGATTTTGAAACTTTGTCATCGTTACGCTAGCCTAGGCAAGAGATTAGGTCGAGGTCTATGTTAAAAATTCATCATATACCTAAGGTAGGATGTATTGATAACTGCGGGCCTTTAGGTATGGGACTAAGGGATATTTTTGAGGATCTCACGTCGATTAAAGGGTTAGGGTAACTTATAATTTGTGAAATTGATAAAAATGAGAATTAATGACTTGATAAAAACGGGTATCAAAATTTCTGGCACATTATATATCAAGGATCGACAGTTTAAACGGGTCATCGAACGATTTATGTCGTGTCATGTGTGGAACCTTGTCATGGGGAGGGGTTGACAGTTTAAACGGATCAGACGCCATTTGACAAGGGGAAGTGTGACGATTTGGTGGATTACCACCTGGGGCGGGAGGACCGCCAAAATAAAATATGAGATCAAAAATAAGTTGGGTTAATTTAATTAAATTAATATCGTGGGACTTGGGAAATTTAAAATCATATTGGTATACTTGTTTTTTTGAAATGGGAATTTCTGAGAGTAGTTGGTGATTTATATTTATCGTGTTTAGTTATCTCGTTTAATTAAAAGACTCTATTATGATATTTATTGCGTATAATGCTATTTTCTGGATTCACGGATCCTATTTAAGGGGAGTAGTGTGTATTCTTGCTCGGGGCTCTGACCTTGTGCATTGACTAACTTTTTCAGGATAAGTTTTGGAGAAGCTGAATAGGATTATACGTTTATTGTTTGGAGGTGCAGTTAGAGTTTATTAATTTTATTGCTTTATTTAGTTAGACTTTTGTTTCTGTCGTATTTCATTTTGAGACTTCATTTGGGTTTTATTGGGCCAATCGCTTCCAAAGTTGTTAGACGATTTCAGTTGGATTATTTGAGTTGGATTTCATTTTGGTGTTTTATCAGTTAGATATCAGTCATATTTGGGTTTGATTAAAATAATTTATCTTGTGTATTTAAATATTTATGTCTCATATCTTTCACATGCTAAGGATGATATTTTATTTATCGCACCTGATTTAGTTTTGGTGACGGTCGGCGCCAGAATTTAGCGGGATGTGACAGATGGTATCAGATCTAGGTTTTAGGTCTCGTAGTTTTGAGTCCATTTAGCTTCCGCATTACCGATCTTTGATTCCCTTTGTTGATTCATACACCTCAAGATAGAGGGTCTAGTATACATGCTAGATGTGTTTCTTGGAGATGTGAAGATTTATGCAAAGGAAGTCGTAGGCATTGAGTTTAGAATTAGTAGTCTTAATGTGAGGATCCTTAAAATGGATTTTGGAGATGATAATTATTTTAGAGATTTTAGTGTAGATGTTTGGTATTGTATGTATCGAGTTTTGATGTTAAGATTTAATTTGAGTATGTTAGCATTTTGATGACTTTCAGACCTAGGATCGAGTGGGGATTTGTGGGAGAGTGTGGTACGCCGTTATTTTTATAGTTATACGTATGTATATTTGCAATATATATTATTTTGTTGTTCATGGGGTAGGTGTACATATGATTGGGTGTATGGGCGCCCAATTATGGCATTCATGGGTACGCATATATGAGCCTTATTTTCTTTTACGAGATTTACACGTTGTTGTGTATGGTTTGTCTAATTTCGAGGATGAAATTCTTTGCTAGTGGGGAAGTATGTAACACCCCGTATTTTATTATTTAATTTAATTAATTAATCGCAAAATTCGGGAAAAATAAATTTTTGAATTTTATAATTTTAATTGGTTAAATATGTTGGTTATGATTTTAGAAGAATAAAACTTCAAGGGGAAGGAATTAAAACGAATTTTATATGAAGTTTTAAAGTTTATACCTTATAAATATTTTAAAGCTGAACTGCCAAAATAACTAGGCGATGGATCGATCGATGCCAGGGGTCGGTCGATCGATCCCAACAATTTTTGGGCGCTGCAATCCTTTTTTTTTTTTACGAATTTGTTTACTTTCAAAACTCTTCCACTCGTATATAATTAATGTGACGGGGCTAGGTTTTTAAACACTCATTTTTGAAAACCCTAAGAGTAGAATACTCTCTATTTTTCATCACCTTCTACCTAAAAATCCTAGCCACAATCAAAATTACTTTTTATGCTCAGTTTTGAAGGCCAAGACAAATCTGTCCTAATTTTGTTTAAGAAGGGTTTTTTATCCATTTTTTAGAGGAACTTAGATATCTAATCAGATTTTTGTCAAACTCATCACATGCATGTTTACCCTATTCTTTTCCCTTAGTGTTATGTGTCTTAATTGTAGCCTTCATTAAACTCATGTTTTCTAAAATAAGTTATGAATATAATTATTAAAGTGATTAATTTTGGGACTATTTTGCATGAAAAATTAATGTTACCGAATACTTATAACTTTGTTGTTCTTTGGGTTGTGTCGGTATAGTCGATTTTGCTATGGGCATGTGCATATAGAGGAGCCCTTTTTAAAGTAAATTTTGATATTTCATGTGAGAACCCTGAGAGAATTAATTACTTGTGTTAGAAAATAATAACTATGATGGGACTTTCATGTAACTATTATTTCTGAAAATCACAATATTTATGTGTCCTTGATTTCCACTAATTAGATTTAAATTAATTAATTTGAAATTTAGTGTTGTTACGAATACTGCTATAAATTGTTAATTGTGCCACTTTATGGAAGTATTATAATTTTTTATATCTCAGGGACGTTGGGTATTGTAGGTAATTGGTTTTCACCCCTTGTTATAGTACACCTGTTAGGTATGGGACTAGAAAGTGGGCCTTAGTTGCGATTTATGCTAATTAGGTATGGGACTAGTTAGTGTGAGTCTATGCGTGTTATATAATTTGGGGTGGGGGATGATTTTCTATATTATTCCATTATTATGATAGCCTACGAAGTCGAAGTTTATAATCATCCTTTACTTAGGATATGACGAATTTGTATTTTGGGAACCCTTACTTGGGACTAAGGGGTATTTTGAGGATTTTTACATCAGTTTAAAGGGTGGAGGAAATATATTTCATTTAATGAGTATAAGAAACTTTGGAAATTAATATCAAAGGACTAAAATGGATATAAAAAATTTATTGGCGACATAATGTGTCTAGGGCCGACAGTTTGAACGGGTCAGAGGACGATTTATATCGTGACGTGTGTGGAACCTAGTCATAACGCGAGGATTGCAGGATAAAAATGGATCAGATGTCGGACTTGAAAATGGGATGCATCTGTGTGTGGAACCTTGTCGTATTACGAGGATCGCAGGATAAAAACGGATCCGACGACAGACTTGACAAGGGGACGTGCATTGCTAAATTTTCTTCACGGTTAAATTAATTAAATTTAACATTGTTGGGAGGGTGGTTAATTAAAATAATATTGGTGTGGCTTGTATAGAAACCTTGCGGGTGGTTAGTAATTTATTTATAGTGATTAATAACCTGCGTAATTAAAAAATTCTATTATTATGGTCGATATATATAACACTATTGTTTGGGTTTAGGGACCCTAATTGAGTAGAGTAACCAGTTTTCATGGCCGGGGATTTGGCTCTGACACATGCGTTGACTAATCTTTTTTATGAATATTTGTTGTAGCTACTTAGAGATTATTGGAGACATGTTTGGAGGTGCAGGTGCAGCTATTTACTTTATTATTTTAGTAGTTAGACTCTTTCCTATTCTGTCATTTTATTATGAGACTATTTTTGAGGTTATTGGGCCTTGCGATTCTAAAGTTGTTTTAAGATTTCAGTTGGATTTCATTTATTTAATTATTCAGATACTCGGGGATCACATGTGATGGATTTTGATCACACTTTGGTGTTTTATCAGTTGGATGTCATTCATATTTGTGTTTGATTAAAATAATTTATCTTGTGGATTTAAATTTTTATGTCTCATATCTGTCAGATGCTAGAAATGATATTTTATTTACTCGCACCCGGCTTAGTTTTGGTGGTGGTGGACGCCAAAATTTAGCGGGGTGTGACAGATGGTATCGGAGCCATGTTTTAGGTCTCGTAGGTTGTGAGTCCGTTTAGCTTCCGCGTTACCGATATTTGATTACCTTTGTTGATTCATACTCCTTAAGGTAGAGGGTCTAGCATACGTGTTAGATGTGTTTCTTGGAGATGTGAAGCTTTGTGCTAAGGACGTCATAGGGATTGAGTTTAGAATTAGTAGTCTTATTGTGAGGATCCTTAAAATGGATTTTGGAGACGATAATTATTTTAGATATTTTAGTGCAGTGATTAGTTATTAGTTGCATCGAGTTTTGATGTTGAGATTTAATTTGAGGATGTTAGCATTGTGATGACTTTCGGATCTAGGATCGAGTGGGGATTTGTGGGAGCGTGTTGTACGCCATTATTTTCATAGTTATGCGTATGTATATAGGTAATATATCATTTTGTTGTTTGTGGGGTAAGTGCGCGTAGGATTGGGTAAATGGGCGCCCAATTATGGCATTCTACGGGTAGGCATATACGAGCCTAATTTTCTTTTGCGAGATTTACGCATTGTTGTGTATGCTTCGTCTAATTTCAAGGACAAAATTCATTGCTAGTGGGGAAGTATGTAACACCTTGTGTTTTTATTATTTAATTTAATTAATTAATCAGAAAATTTGGGAAAAATAAATTTTTGAATTTTATAATTTTTATTGGTTAAATATGTTGATTATGATTTTAGAAGAATAAAACTTCAAGTTGAATTGAAATCGGAACTAAAACAGATTTTATATGAATTTTTAAAGTTTATCCCTTTTAAATATTTTTAAGCCGAACTGCCAAAATAACTGCCAGGGGTCGATCGATCGATCCTAACTGTTTTCGTGCACTGCAATCCTTTTTTTGACGAATTTGGTTACTTTCAAAACTCTTCCACTTATATATAATTAATGTGATGGGTCTAGGTTTTTAAACACTCATCTCTGAAAACCCTTAGAGCAGAAAGCTCTCTATTTTTCATTATCTTCTACCTCAAAACCTTAGCCACCGTTACTTTTCAAGCTCAGTTTTGAAGGCTAAGACAAATCTGTCCCAAGTTGGTTCAAGAAAGGTGTTTGATTCATTTTTTGAGAGGAACTCATATATCTAATCATATTTTATTCAAACTCATCACATGCATGTTCAACCTATTCTTTTCCCTTAGTGTTATGTGTCTTGATTGTAGCCTCCATTAAACTCATGTTTTCTAAAATAAGTTATGAATATAATTATTAGAGAAATAAATTTCAGGATAGTTTCGCATGAAAAATTAATGTTACTGAATACTTATATCATTTATGTTCTTTGGGTTGTGTCGGTGTAGTCGATTTGGCTATGGGCATGTGCATGTAGAGGAGCCCTTTTAAAAGTAAATTTTGATATTTCATGTGAGAGCCCTAAGAGAATTAATTATTTGTGTTAGAAAGTAATAACTATGATGGGACATGAATGTAGCTATTATTTTTTAAAATCACAATATTTATGTGTCCTTGATTTCCACTAATTATATTTAAATTAATTAATTGGAAATTTAGTGTTGTTACAAATATTACTATAAATTGTTAATTATGCTACTTTATGGAAGTATTATAATTTTTTATATCTCGGGGATGTTGGGTATTGTAGGTAATTGATTTTCACCCCTTGTTATAGTACACTTGTTGGGTATGGGGCTAGTAAGTGGGCCTTAGTTGTGATTTATTCTAATTAGGTATGGGACTAGTTAGTGTGAGTCTATGAGGGTTATATAATTTGGGGTGGGGGGATGATTTTCTATATTGTAGCATTGTTGCAATAGCCTATGATTGATATTTAGTTGAAGTGTAAGTTTATAATAATCCTTTACTTAGGATAGGACGAATTTGTATTTTGGGAACCCTTAGTTGGGACTAAGGGGTATTTTGAGGATTCTCACATCGGTTTTAAGGGTGGGGGAAATATATTTGATTTAATGAGTATAAGAAGCTTTGGAAATTAATATCGCAGGATTAAAACGGATATACAAAACTCATTGGCGACATAATGTGTCTAGGGCCGACAATTTGAACAGGTGAGAGGACGATTTATGTCGTGTTGTGTGTGTAACCTTGACATATCACGAGGATCGCATGATAAAAACGGATCGAACGGGGGACTTGACAAGGGGATGTGTTCGTGTGTTGAACCTTATCATATTGCGAGGTTTGAAGGATAAAAAAATGATCAGACGACGGACTTGACAATGAGACGTGTGTTGGTAAATTTTCTTCACGGTTAAATGAATTAAATTTAACATTGTTGGGAAGGTGGGTTAATTAAAATAATATTGGTGTGACTTGTATAGAAACCTTGCGGGTAGTTAGTAATCTATTTATGGTGATTAATAAACTATGTAATTAAAAGATTCTATTGTTATGGTCGATATATATTGCACTATTGTTTGGGTTTAGGGACCCTAATTGAGAAGAGTAGCCGATTTTCATGCTTGGGGCTTTGTCTCTGACACATGCATTGACTAATCTTTTTCAAGAATATTTGGAATTGCTACCTAGAGTTTATTGGAGACATTTTTGGAGGTGCAGTTGGAGCAATTTACTTTATTGTTTTAGTAGTTAGACTATTTCCTATTCCGTTGTTTTATTATGAGACTATTTTTGAGGTTATTGGGCCTTTCGGTTCCAAAGTTGTTTTAAGATTTCAGTTGGATTTGATTTATTTAATTATTAAGATATTCATAGATCGCATGTGATGGATTTTGATCACACTTTGGTGTTTTATCAGTTGGATGTCATTCATATTTGGGTTTGATTAAAATAATTTATCTCGTGGATTTAAATTTTTATGTATCATATTTGTCACATGTTACGGATGATATTTTATTTACTCGCACCCTTCTTAGTTTTCGTGGCGGATGATGCTAGAATTTAGCGGGGTGTGACAAGGATGCATTGCAATGGAGAGAGAGTGCCACCATATTAGAGGAGAGAGATCAGTTGGGTTATACATATTTTATGATAAAGTTTAACACTAAGTACTTTTCGTGTACAATTAGGAATGCGTAGAAGAGATAATTTATGGACTTGGAGCAAGGTTTAAAGTCGATTGTTGAGTATGAACAGGAGTTCGCCAATTTATCAATGTTTGCACTAGAGGAGGTTAGCACTGAGGTAAAGAAAATGGAGTGTTTTATTAAGGGATTATCTTCGTCGATTAGGCAAATGGTGGTGGAAAATCCAGGGTACACTAATTATGCTCAGGCGGTGGATGTCGTAATGTTACTATGAAAAGAGAAGGCCAATTATCAAAAGATTGGGAAAGGGACAAGATTCAAATGGACAAGGTGGTGAGAATAAGGGTCGCAATGGCCAAACATGGAAGAAACAAAGAACAAACCAGGAACAACAAAGATAATGAGATGAGTAAGAAAATACTAGACGTTACAACCCTTTCAAGGGTGAATGCTTTTTTTATGGGAAAGTAGGTCATAAGGAGGCTAAGTGTTTCAAGAAAGAGGGACAACAGGCCCAAGTGGTACAAGCCCATCAAGGTCAAGTCACACAAGGGCAATAAGGTCCATGGGGTATAGGGACAACAAGGTCTGAGGCCTCAAGTTCTTATTATAGTAGGTGTTCTGGGGGGCACCAGTAGCACCGGATGTGTCAGGTGGACATCGAGTAGCCACAGCACCAACGAATACCAGTTATAGCTTCAGGCAAAGCAGGATAGATTGCGTGTCTAGTAGAGTATCGCGGTATGTAATATTTTCTTAAATACTTATATATGTAGGCTTTATATATATTTTTTATTTTTGTTAAGAATCACGTTCGGGTAGGTTAGGTATATGGATTCCTAATTGTGGTACTCTACGAGTAGGCATATGTGAGCATTATTTTATTTTGTACAATTACGATTTGTTGAATTTCGAGGAAAAAATTCCTTTATCAGTGGGGAAGTATATAACACCCCGTGTTTTTATTAATTAATTAATTATAATATTTTATTAAAATAAAAGTTTTGATTTAATGGTCTTTAAAAATTAAACATGTTGATTTTTATAATTGATTAGTAAAATTTCAACCGGAATTAAATCGGAGTTATAATAAAATGTTAGAATGATTTTTAAAATGTTTTAACAAGCAGGTACATTTTGTTAAGTTAAAGAATTTTTTTCTAAGTGTAAAGGCAGTGTTTTAAATAGACTTCGGTGGGATGCTGGGGTCGTTCGAACGACAATGTATGTCCTTCAAACGACAATGTATGTCGTTCGAACGACATAGAATCTCGTTCGAACGATGACGTATGTCGTTCGAGCGACAAGTGGCAGTTGATGGATTAGAGTCCCTATTGTTTTTTTAACTCTTAAACTCTTTAAATACTAAACTAATACGGGGCTGGGACTTTGAAAAACACTTTTCTCTCACATTTTCTCCAGTAAGGTTCTCAAAACATATTTCCTCTCCTCTTCAACCCCTAGCCCCTACTCTTAACAAGTTTTGAAGATTAAATTGGTGTTTTCCGAAGAGGAGTTCAAGCGTCTACTCAGATTTTTATCAAATTAATCATATGCATGAATACTCTATTCCTTTCCTTTAGTATTATGTATTTTAAGTGTCGCCTAAACCCTTAATCATGTGTTCTTGATTAAAATTATTTAGTAACTTATTTAGAGAAAGTGAACACTTAACTTTTGGGACTGTTTTTATTAAATCTTTTAATCTGAATAATATTCATACCGCTTGGGTACATAGGATTGATGAGTGGATTTTAGATTTTATTGGTGTAGGTTGCATGTAGAAAAACCTTGGTTTTGAATTAAATGAATTTGGGGATGTATAACTCTTGTAAGTTGTGTAGAGATATTGAGATTGAAAATATGATTTATTAATGGTGAAATCTCGATGTATTTCATTTAAAAAATTAAAAGGGATTAATTGGGTGTTTATGACAATGTGATAATTAAATTAAGATTCAATTGAATTGGAATATTATGCGTAGTTTTGAACGTTGATTAATTATGCTTGTTTGTGTGACTTGTTGTTATTATTTAATTTCCATTTGTGACGACGGGTTATTGGTTATTTATGCTCTCCCTATATTTTAGAATTCCTTTTAGGTATGGGACTAGTGGGTAGGCCTTTTGATGATTTATGCCTTTTAGGTATGGGATTAGTGGGGGTAGATTATTATGAAATTATTATATCGGGGGTGGGCTGATTTTGATACTTTATTGTCGTTACGCTAGCCTAGGCATGAGACTAGGTCGAGGTCTGTGTTACAAATTCATCTTATACCGAGGGTAGGATGTATTTATAACTTGGGGACCCTTAAGTATGGGACTAAGGGGTATTTTTGAGTATATCACATCGATTAAAAGGGTGAGATAATTTATAATTTGTGAAATTGAGAAAACGAGAATTAATGCCTAGATAAAAAAGGGTATAAAAATTTGTGGCGACATAATATGTCAGGGATCGAGAGTTTAAATAGGTCAACGGACGATTTATGTCGTGCATGTTTGGAACCTTTTCATGGGGCGGGGTCAACAGTTTAAATGGATCAGAGGCCATTTTATAAGGGGAAGTGTGACACTTTGATGGATTACCACCCAGGATGAGAGGACCGCTATAATAAAAAGTGAGAACAATAATAAATTGGGTTAATTTAATTAAATTGACATCGTGGGACTTGGGGAATTTAAAATCATATTGGTGTTTTTTTTAAATGGGAATTTCTGAGGGTAGTTAGTGATTTATATTTATCGCGTTTAATTATCTCGTTTAATTAAAACACTCTATTGTGATATTTCTTGCGTATAATGCTATTGTCTGGATTCATGGATCCTATTTGAGGGGAGTAGTGCGTATTCATGGTCGGGACTCTGACCTTGTGCATTAACTAACTTTTTTAGGATAAGTTTTGGATAAGTTGCATAGGATTATCAGAGTTTATCGTTTGGAGGTGCAGCTGGAGTTTATTCATTTTATTGCTTTATTTAGTTAGACTTTTATTTTAGTCATATTTCATTTTAAGGCTTCATTTGGGTTTTATTGGGCCATTCGGTTCCTAAGTTGTTAGAGGGTTTCAATTGGATTATTCACAGTTCATTATTACTCAGTTTTAATGAAATTTTTTTGGAGATTGAATTTATTCGAAGTTTTAGCATGTGATGGATATTTTATCGTTCAGTTTTTATTGTCATTTGGAATTGATTTTAATATTTATCTTATGGTTTGATTTTATTATGTCTCATATCTATCTCATGCTAAGAATGGTATTTTATTTACTTGCGCCCGACATAGTTTTGGTGGTGGCCGAAGCTAGAATTACGTGGGGTGTGACATTTTTTTCCTAACGATGAAGTAAACGAAGATTTTGAGAATCTTGTTATGCCTTACATTAATTGTCTATATTCTAATAAAACTCTTGATGCTGATGATTTCTCAAATGAACAATTCTTAACTGATCTTAATAAGGTTAATAACAAACAACATAACTGTTGATGTCAAAAAATGGACTTGGTACAATTTTAGAATAATAGATAAAATATAAAATTCCAATGAAATAGTTAAAAGAGTGACACGGGGTTTTAAAGTTGTTCTTCTGTATAAGAAAGGATACGTACACTGTTATGGTATTAATTTAAGAGATTACAGAAAGCTAGGTATTCTTGCAAATAAGAATATTCTAGTATCTTTTCTATCTTTCCCTTAAAGAAAGGGATACAATGTATTTATAGTGACCCGAAGGTTAAGGGTTGGAATTTCAAGGGATGGAATGCATTTATACATTTAAGCATTTACACCCGTACATAATGAATGTGATGATTGTTTGTATTAACCATGTGTGGTAAGATCCTTGATATGGTAACGTTTCATTGGTCTTCATGGTCGGAATTTTTTATGTTGGTCGACATGCCTGCCAATTTACTATCTGTTGATTAGAATTTTGGCCACGTAAGAGGATAGGTGTACACTTCTTATTAGTCCACATAGGTGGATAATTTTTGGTTATCAACAGAAGCCCCAATGCTCTATGCTTGATGCTTGCATGAAAGTATGTAACGTTCGATCTTGGAAGTAGCTCGGAGTATTGTCATGGTTCCGGGTTGGTAACCGACCTCCCATACTAGTAAATTTTTATTGATAATACTTGAAGATGGAAATTTTGTAAATAATTTGAATTTTAAAGGACCGCCCAAAGGGAAATCTGTATTTTCTATTTTTAAAACAGGCTTCCATAAAAACGTCAATCGTTGTTAGGCTTAATCATTAATTTTGCTATTTTTGAGACAAGCTACAAAAGGCGGGAGTCTTTTTTAGATTTTATGTTACCCCAAATCTTCGAACTGTAGAAACTATTTCTGAGCTTTCACGTAATTGTTTACTGCTGTTCATCATTTCCTTTCATAGTTCTTGCTAAATCCTTAATCTTCTGTAAGAATTCTTTTTTTCTCTCTATTTTTTCTTCGTTTCCTTTATTTCTAAGCCATGGTTCCCATAGTTGATGATGATTATCTAGAGGAATTTAGGGATGAAAGGAAAATCCAATCTTAGGTTGATTTATAAATACCCCATGACCCTATAGATGATTATTCTTTAGCCGAGGGTCGTTGGATCCTAACCTTGTTTATAGCCGAGTGTGCTTTCATATTTCCACCAAACCTTTTTCTTCTTCATTTCTGCTAATATTTTGACATCGTTCCAGTAAGATTTCCCCCCAAAACCATGAGAATTGTCGATGGTGTGAATAGATTGAGTGAAAGGGATTCCAAAATTCATTTTCTGCTATAAATGGTCTATTGTAGGGTAGAATACGTATTACTTGAAAACCAGAGAAGCCAATAGGCATTTAGTATTGAATTCGCCTGATTCCAATAAGGATTATGGGGATCATGCTTTAATAGTTAAGAATTGGCAACATGCTCCACTTGGGAATTTAGTGGCCTATCATTGCCCGAGATGCCCCTTAGTCAGGGAATGGGATAAGTTGTTATTTTAATTCTCTCTTTTCTCCTTTGATTTCTTTTTTGATGTGTGCTCACTCCTAATACTTATTTCTTTGTTGCAGAAGAACGTAACAGAAAGTGCCCCACACCGAGTAAAGTAAATTTGGAAGAACTCATATTCTTATGGGGACTTAATCAAAGAACATGAGAAGATCATCCACGATAAATTTTTGTTTTTCTAGAGTATGAAAGTTCCATAACCTCCTTTATAGCTCGGATAATAACTATTGTTTCTTCAATTGTAAATAATTTGGAGAGGGATCCAGTGTCTACTTCCTCTACTACTGAGTCTATTGGTGTTGGTGTTGGTGTTGATGTTGCTACTGGTGGCACTTTTTCTTATTTTGACTCTGATCTTCCCATTTCTATTAGTATGGGAAAATGGAAAATTTCTAATCTTCAGAAGGAGGACTCCACTACTGATGCCAAGAAACCAGTTAATACTAATGCCCCAAAGAAAAAGGTTGGGGCTAGAAAGAATACCCCAGCCAACAAAGGTGTTGAGTCTCCTCTTAAGAGCCTAAGGAGAGGTCATGTTGATAAGCATATTGAGAAGGTTGTTGATGACGATAAAAATGGATTGGTTGGTAAGGTCCCATCTGTTATTGGTTTGTTTGTATCCCTTAGTCCTTATTTCATTAGGAAGTTGAGCAAGGATGGTACCCTTCTAGACCATACAGTTGTTGCTGCCTCCATGTCCCGATCAACGCTATCAGAGAGGGCTACTAAATATTTAGCCTAAGTAGGTCTTCATATTTGAAGTTGGTCAGATATTGTTAATGTATTTCTTGATTTATAATGACTTGTTTCTTTTCTTTTAGATCCTGGTTGATTACATCCAAATGTTGGAGAACGACGATCATCTACGTTCTTCTTCAAGAGAAGTTAAGGAGGCCTTTGAGGGCCTTAAGAAATCTTTGGAGGATTATGGACAGGATTTGGAGACAAATAAAAAGACTTGGAAGGAAAAGATTAAGGCTACCAAAGAAGTTCAATAAAAAGCTGATGAAACTCTAACTTTGGTTACCTAGGCCTCTAATCAAGATGAGCACAGGGCAAAGGTTGCTGAAGAGAAGGTGGTGAAACTAGCTGCTGACCTTTCTATTGAGAAGGACAAAAGAAAGAAAACCAAAGAATCATCCTTTAATAAGGACAAGGATAAGGCTATCTTCGCTACTTCTATCCAAATAGTGTATGCCAAGAGGAAATTTTTTAAGGAAGGTTAATTAACAACTTTGAGGTAAGTTGGCACTACTGCAGATTCAAAGCTATTTCTAAGGCATGATCGAGGATCCACCCCCCAACTTTGATGATGAAATTGATGATGATGCAGGTTTAGGGGAACCTCTCTGGCCATTGAGTCAATTATTCCTTCAGTCGATCAAGGCAATGCTTCTATAGATTCAGCTGACTAGGAGATAAACCCTGAGGTAGAGAAGGATAAGAAGAAGGTGTAGACTTGTTTGGATTTTAGTCTTTATTGTTTTCACCTTTTTTATCTTCTTTTTGTTTTGTTATGATGTACTTGTAATGTTGTCATCTATCAATGAAAGAACCTTTTCTTCAATTAACTTGTCACTTTATATGCATAGCTGTTTCTTTGTCTCCTTTTATTATTAATCAATTGTTTCTTTATAAAAAAAATTGCCTCCACTGGTTTTAACCTACTCAAACTCTATAACAATATATTTAAAGATAATTACTTGGACTTGACAGATGAAAAATTAACGAACTTGCTCGGCGCAGATGCTTCTGATCAAGCGAGGGATGCATATATTTATCTTAAATTCCTTCTTGATCGGGTTGTGGCAAATAATATTGCATACTTTGAGATGATTGAATACTCACAACCAGACCACAATGAAACCAAAGCTATATTGCATGCTGATTATGAAGACAAGTATAAAACATTGAGTGAGGCTGGGGTTTTGTGAAGAAACTAGAAAAATATGCTTCATCATATAGGAAAAAAGAGTTCTTGATGAACCGTGGACTTGATAAATCCAGAGAGATCGCCAAGATCTTAGAGGAGAAAAATAATAAAATCCGTAATGAGTTAGAGACTTTGAAACAGTCTTCTATTAGTGGTGCCAATGAAGGTGCCTCCTTTTTAGAGAATGATAATGCTAGGCTAATGGAAGAACTTGAAACTGTGAAGAAATCCAAACCTATGAAATCTTCCAAACAACAAAAAATGAGCCGATCAATTATTAAAAAAACTAGGACATAGAAAACCTTCGCTGACATACTCAGTTGAAAGCAAAGAGTCAAATTATTTCCAACATATCTACAAAGTTGGAAGCCAAGAACAAAGCCATTATCGACCGATCCATAAAATTAATGGTGAAGGATAGTGTTGTAAAGATACTTCAATAACAATTTAAAAGGTTAAATTTCCAATTTCATAAATAACTTGGAGAGGTGTGGATGGAAGGCCACAACGAAGCTTTAGGCCATATAGATGATCCCCTTGCTCATACCCATTACTAAGTTTATAAATGGGGTTGGACTAATTTCTTGACTTTTCTGAAGCATGATCATAATAGCCAGTTCGGGTATTGGAACGAGCCTGGTCTTTTAGATTGTGATAATCCCCCTTTCAAGTAGGATACTTTATGGATCCCTGTTGATGTTATTACTCAATGCATGATCACTAAATACTTCGGGGACTATGGTTTACATGATGTTTCTGAGATAGTTCGTCCTCCTCACCTGACCAATGTACCGAGCAGCAACAACCAAACAATGTTAAGGTATTTTAACGTTATTAATTGTAAAGAAATTTTTGTCATGTCCGATATCTTACATTTATGTTTGTTGTACACCGCTACATTTGACACATCTCTATACCATCTCATATGACGACCTCAATCCAAATTTCGAGAATCAAGCATTCATTATCTCCATCATATGTCCCACATATGCCTTAACGACTTTACGTTACTTGATTTTAGGGACTTTATGCAAGTGGTATGCAAGAGAAGTCAAAATAGTAAAATAAGGCAAGATATGGAAGTTCAAGAGAATTTTGGTAATTTTACAACAACCATCTGTAAGTCCAATCAACTAGAAAGTTGAAGATCACGACACAATGAAGATACTGGAAGAAACGGCACCTCAATCCGAGATACGGTGAAAAAGTTATAGCCCTTTGAAAATGGAGAAAATTCAGAGAAAAAGCCTTAGAAAAATGCTAAGTGTTTAAGCCCCAAGTTCCAGCAAATTTTTGTGAACCAAAGGACATATCGGTTAGGGGTCGAACCGGTTCGTGAAACACTTTTTGGTTTCTTATAAAAGCCAACTTTGGGGGAGTTATTTCATAAGACTTGGAAAGGCATTTTTGAGAGTTCTATTAGCTCAAGTCTTCATATTTTTGAGTCCCAAAACTCATGTTTAATTCACACCAAAATACTCATATACGTTTGTGAATCTTTTGGAACCCATAGAACACTTTGCTTTTGTTCATCTTTCGTGCAGTGCGTCTCTACACCGTATGGCTGCGTGTCATTGAGGATCTTGCTGAGTGAAGATTCTTTATTGAAGATTGTGCTGCGAGTCCTTGGAGGGTGCTGTGTGTATTCTCTTGCTGAGTTCAATACTGTTTGACTCTGTGGGTTGGCTGCGCATTGATCCATTGTAGATTTGTCTATGTAATTGCAAGTTGCGATTTATAAATTCATAGTGAAATAAAGGTTTTACCCAAAAGGTTTTTTCCCCCTGAAATCTGTATCTCGGCATATTTACTGTGTTGCATGCTTTATATTTGATTTGTTGATTTAGATGCATGTTCAAGGGCTGAATTTATTTGATTTAAAAGAAGAACCTAATTAAATAAGGTTTAATTGGATACTTACAAATTAATCAATTATCACATAGTCACACTTTTCATTAATTCTCCATATACTTTGGATGATCCTCCTGCTAGAAAGGAAAGAGTATAAACATCTCAGCCGACCTCTAAAGTTGAAGGAAAACGTCCAGTTGAATAATTCTTATGTATTTTGTTATACATTTGAATGTAATACAATTTATATGAATGAATATCCATATGTTTGTGTTGTTAACATATGATTATTTTAATTAATTAGTCAACTTGTATTGTAATCCAATTAATTCTACTAATGGAATTAGATATATTAATCCAAATTTAGCATTACTTATCAATGGTGACCAAGTGTATGAGGAATATATGTTTGTATTCTAGTATTTTGGAATATTTAGATATTTTCCTACATTTAACTTAGTCCGGTAAAATTTCTTTGTAACTTTTTTTTGTTGCATACAAAGTTTTATAGCCTTTTTGTTCTTAACTTATCAATGATGAAGTCATACATGAAATACATTTTAATACTTCTTGTTCGTGACTTGTTTATACAAAGCTACGCATGAAGTAATAGTTACTTCTTGTTCGTGACTTGTATATATGAAGTCATATATGAAGTAAGCATTTGAGAGAGAAATAATTGTTCCTCAAGTTATGGTGCATCTTGAATTCGATAAATTGAACCTAATTATGTTCTTCTAATCAACAGTTAATCGGTTGATAAGTTCGACCTGATTAAATATGTATGCATTGTTGATCGGCAAGAGATGAAGACCAAGAGACATTCTCTCTTGTTGTTATTGTTTGATGTATATCTCCGTACTCCGAAAAAAAATCAAAAAAATTAAAGGTACTAAAATCATTTTTTTATTGAAACTTGACGCATAGTCTTGCAAAACATAAAGTATAAGAAATACAATAGTAGCAGTCCCTTAAATCATTAATAATACTTTCAGAGGTTCTCGGCAGTCCAGGGGTTTTTGAATTCTTCCCATTCTAAAGTCACATATCGATAGGTTCCTGATTGGATGACAACGGATATGCAATATGGGTCAAGCCAATTATCTTCAATCTTGTTTTTCTTCTATAGTATCTCCTTAAGAACATAGTCACCTTATTTAAGGTTGGTCGGCTTGACCCTTTTATTATTGAAGAAAGACGTTATGTGTTGTTATGAAGTGTTTCTGAGGGCGACATCTTCTCGAACTTTCTCCAATATATCTTGATCTAGTCTTCACATCAAGTCACTAGTTAGAGAATCAAAATTAAGTACCCCGTGGGTTGGTAGGCCTATCTCGACTAGTACCATGACTTCAGTCCCAAATGCAAGCATGTAAGGTTTCTCTCCATTATGGTTCTCGACATTGTTCTGTAAGTATAAATAACAGAATGTAACTCATTAATCCAATTGCCCTTTGTATCATCAATCCTTTTTTTGAGTATGTTGAGTAAAGTCCTATTTGTTACTTCTATTTGACCATTACTTTAAGGATGAGCTAGTGAAAAATGGAGTTTTTGAATTTTAAACTGAACACAATATGCTTCAAACACATCGTTATCAAATTCAATGCCATTGTCTGTAATTAAGGCATACGATAACCCATATCCGTATATAATATTCTTCCAAATGAATTAATACACCTTCCCATAGGGAATGTCTACCAGTGGTTCTGCCTCCACCCATTTGGTGAAGTAATAAAAAAATAATGACTAAATATTTGAACGTGCCTCTAGTGGTCGGTAGTGGGCCGACTAGATCAAAGCCCTAAATAGTGAATGGCTACGGTGAAGTTATAGATGCTAGAGCAGCATTAGGAATTTTACGAATTACAGAGACCTTTTGCCATTTGTCTTACTTTCTTGCAAAGGCTGTACAATCTATCCTCATAGTCAGCCGGTAGTATCCGTGAGTGTTGATTCATAGGACTAATGATTGATTGGTGGAATGAGCTCCACATGAACCTTCATGCACTTTTTTGATGAAATATTCCACCTCCATTAGATGAACACAACGCAGCAAGGAGATTATTAATCCCCTTTTGTATACAACTCCTTCATCTAACACATATCTCGCTTCTTTATATCATAAATTTTTAACCTCTTTGGGTTCAGGTGTCAGGATGCCATCCTTAATATTGGATTTAATTAGGTCCATTCAAGAAGGTCCCAAATCTATGGTAATGAAATTAACCATTAAGTCCTCGTCAATGCTCCGATTAACTAGGATCTCTATTAGGATGGTGCACCTGAGTTCAATTCTGGTTGCTGAAGGTAGCTGAGCAAGTGCATCTTCTCGAGCATTGGCTATTTGGGGATCATATTCATTTGTACGACTAAAATATTAGAAATGACTTCCATGGTTTTGGTAAAATATCTAGTCATCAACTCTCCATTGACTCCATATAAATGAAGCACCTGGTTGACCACTAACTATGAATCGATGTGTGCCATTACTTGCTCGGTGCCCAATAAAAGAGATAAATCTAGTCCAGCTATTATATCTTCATATTCTGCCTCATTGTTTGATGCATTGAATTGAAACCTAAGTGCATATTCAACATCAATATCATCAGGAGTATTATGTATTATACCTTTTCCACTTCCAGTTGCACATGAAGAACCATTGACGTATAAATTCCATGACTAGATATCATTATTGAAGCTTTCTTTAGACAAAACTCGTTGATGGAATATTTTCTTGCTCTCCTTTGCATATTTCTAGGCTATCTCTAGAGCTCTGGATGACTCAAGTTAATCGGGAATAATTTCATTTTGCTTATGAGCAGAGCTCTCTTCTTTAGAAGTTTGCTCGGTAGGCAAGTTTTTCTCGTTAGTGACGTCTAGATAGGTGAATTCAGTAATAAAATTCGCTGAAGCTTGGCCGTTTAATGAAGACTATGGTTCATAGATAATGTCATATTCTCCCATCTCTACAGCCCGGTACATCAAACTTCCTGACATCTCAGGCTTGTGGAGTGCTTGCCGAAGAGGCAGATCAGTATACACAACTATAATATGCACTTGGAAACAAGGTTTCATATGCCTAGAAGACTCAATAGATGCTAAAGCCAACTTTTCCAAGCATAGATACCTAGTCTCGGCTCCCTCGAAAGCTTTGCTGGTGTAATAAACTAGTCTTTGAATCCCATTGTCCAATCTAACCAAAGCCAAGTTAATCTCATATTTAGAAACAACTCAGTATAAATATAGTTGATCTTCTAAGACTAGTCTGTATAATAAAGGAGGTCATCCTAGGTACTTCTTCAATTCTTAAAAAACTTCTTCGCATTCTTTATTCCACTCTAATGTCTTTCTCAACACCTTAAAAAATGGTAAACAACTGTTTGTTGCACTAGACACAAATTTGTTTAAAGCTTCCACTCTTTCGGTGAGCCTTTGTACATCTTTCTTGTAAGTTGGTAATGGCATTTCGATCAAATCTTTAATCTTTGATGGATTGGATTCAATGCCCCTTTGATGGACTCTGAAGTCGAGGAGCATTCCTTCCTAGAATCCAAACACACACTTGGTCGGATTTAGCTTCATTTGATGTTTTTCCAATTGGTCAAATGTCCGGCTAAGATCACTGATATGATTTGAATATTTCTTGCTTTTTGTTAACATATCATCCACATAAACATCCATGTTGTTACCTGTGAGTACTTAAATTTCCAATTGAGTCCCTGTATTGTTTTGACTTAATTCTGTGAATAAAACTGTGTTTGTAATATATCATAGGGAGATTTTATTTTGTCACGATCATACTTGGTCTATGACGTATTGAAGAAATTGAAGACGTTACGGCAAAGCTTCAAAGAATTAATCATGACAAAGTTTAATTAGTGCAAGTTTATTCGTCTTCAATTTAATTGCATTCCGAGATCACGCAGGTATGAATGCGTATAATCAATGGTGCTCGGAATTGTTTTTATGAAAGATAATGATGTAATTTTATAAGGAAAAATGTTTTAAAATGTTTTTAAAGTGTTTTAAATATTTTACACTACGATTTATTTTGATAAGATCGAAATAGAGTTTGACTTAATTAAATCTCTTTTGGAAGAGACGTTTTAATGATAAAGTCAAAAAGTCAAACTGACATGCACGTCATTAGAATGACAGTTGTCCTTCGTTCAAGGAAGATGGCTTTGTCGCATGAACGACTTGCCAATCTCGTTCGAGCGACACTATTTTCGAGGTGGTCATATTTTCCTATTTAAATCTTCGTTTTGTCAGAATTAATAAGTGTGCATTCTGGAAAAATAGTTTATGATCCAGAAACGTGTTTGCGCATGTTTTTCTAAGGTTTCAAAGATTAAGCACATCCTTAGAGTTTGGAAAGATCCGTGTTATCATTATTATATTTTTATGTGATCTTGATGCACCAATAAGGTTTGTTCTACACTTGAACATAAGAAGATTTGATACGTCTACGATGTCGAACAAGAAGGTTTTGCAGTGAAGAAAAGAGAAGGATTCGTGTTCGACATCGTAGATGTATCAAAGCCATTCAGTGGACATCGAGACACACGTGGTCGCGTGTGTTTTGGACACGTATCATAGAAGAAGGACTTTCTGCGTGGGCACCGTGAGAGGAGTGATTAAAGATCAGAAGAATGTCAAGACCCGTAGGGATCGAGTCGTTGAGTGAGTCTTTTGTCTACTCATTGTAATTCCACATTCATAGTGATTGTCTGGCTTGGGCCGTCCGAGGTTATTTTCCCATCTTGGGTTTTTTCCTCGTACATCCAGCATTGTGAGTATTCTTTACTTTACTTTACTTGCTTTAATCACTAGATGCATGTTTAGGACTAATCAAAATAAAATTGGTTTAAAGTAAGAATTATTTTTTCAGAACTTGGTTGGGTGAAAATTAAAAGTTCGACATTTTTTGTATTAGAAATTGGTTTGATTTGAAACACACACATAGGGACCACCTCGCTTCTCATTACCTAACTGTTCTTCAAAGTCCGTGTTCACAAACTGCCTATACATTGCTTCTTCATTTTTAAGCCCAAAGTGCATTATGTTGTAGCAATAAGTTCCTCAGTTAGTGATAAAAGATATGATTTCCGTATCTTCTGGTTTCATCTTAATCTGGTTATACCCAGAATAGGCATCCGTGAAGCTTAAAAGTTCATGCCCCGGTGTAGCATCCACCAATTAATCTATTCTAGGCAAGGGAAAGTGGTCTTTTAACATGATTTATTTAAATCAGTGAAATCCACATCCTTCATTTATCATTCTTCTTCTAAACCATCACAACATTGGCCAACCAAGCTAGATACTTCACATCTTCAATAAATTTGGATTCTTGATGCTTCTCGACCTCTTCATAGATAGCTTGATTCTTCTTCGGGATTAAAATCATTCGTCTGTGCTTAATTGTCTTGGCATCCTTATTTACAATGAGCTCATGACAAAGGAAATTGGGAACAATCCCAGGAATATCCTCAGGGATCCAATAAAAGATATTTATTTGTTTCCCCAGGAACATAATCTATTCTTATTTAAGTACTGGATCCAATTTTGAACCAATATGTGTACTTCTCTCTAGTTTGTCATCGTCTAGGGTAACATTTTCAGTAGCTTCCATAATATGTCCCTTGACTAATTCAGTCTCATCTCCTGGATCTAAAGTTTTAACTTTAGATTCATTATTAGGCTCAGTAGTTTACACCCGATAGGTGGTAGTATTCTTCTTCAATTCGATCAAATCCTCTTACTCGGCTGAGGAGTAGTACCACTCTCTAGCCACCTTTTGGTCGCCTTTCACAACACCTACACCAAAATAAGTTAGAAACTTCAAGAATTGATGAACTGTTAATGGTACAACTTCAAACTTCTTCAATCTTGCCCTGTCGAGGATCACGTTATAGGAAGATTGAACATTTTTATCCATCATGAAGAAGTGTATTTTTTCCATACGAATTGTCAGCCAGGTGCCAAATAATACTTCTAACCTGACTGCCCCAAGAGGGTAAACCTTTTCACCAGAATAACCTATTAATGGCCTATGATTGTGTTCCACTTGGCTGAGTCTCAAATCAAGAATCTAAAACTAAGGATAAACCATAATATCTACTGAGCTCTCATTATCAATCAAAACTCTAGCGATGATGATATCTTGCATCCTGAATTTGACAACCAGTGGATATTCATGGGGATAAAGTAACCTAGAGAGGTCATTCTTTGAAAAATTGATCACTAGATTGTCTTTGTTAACCTTCCTGATCTGATCATCTTCATTCACATTAATTCTCTGGATATAAAATCAGGCTTAGGCCTCATTCAAGTAAGTTTTTCTTTCAGTGGTGTTATTTCTTCCTCTTGCATCGCAACCTGTAATTACATGATAATCAAATGAACAAAAACTAGTTATGACTAACTCATATTTTGGCTACCTGGGCATCTTCAGTAGATCAGGATCATCCTTATAATTATCTTCATAGTTTCTCTTCCTATCATCTCTGGGATTTCATGGATAATTTTACCTTCCTCTTTCTTCTCGACCTTCTCACCGATCAATAAACTTATTCAGGTTTCCTCGACATATGAGGGATTCTACCTCATTTTTCAAAGCGATGTATTTATCTGTTGTATGTCCATGATCCTTGTGTAATTCACAATAAATAGATATGTCCCTCTTATTAGGGGATGCTTTCAATTTTTCAAGCCATCACAAATCCTTATTATTTTTTATTTACTTGAGGATATTGTGAATGCTAACACTTAATGGAGTGTAGGTTCCATATTTTTTGAGCTTGTGCTTTTTTTGGTCTTCGAATATTTCTTCTCGGTCTTTGTGTCTAGACTCTACTTTGCATCCATTGCTTCTTCGTCGTTCGCTATTTTTCCTGCGTTAGGCATGAGCTTGGTCATAGTTTTAGGAGGATCTTTGGCCAGATTATAGTATAGTTTCTCGAGAAGCAATCCACTCATGAGAGCAGTGATGGAAATCCACTTCTAATTTATCATTATTGAAAAAAGTGTTGTACTCCCTGGTTATTTCCCCTACTTGTTTCCTTATACTCAAGAGATGGGCTACTCTCTTTAATGACTTGGTCTCGAAAAAGAAATTATTAATAAACAGATCGATAAGCTGGTTGAAGTTGATAATGTGCCCACGGAGCAAGTTATTATACCATATCTAGGAAGATCTTGTAATGGTGCTTGAGAACGCCCTACATCTCATCTCATGAGGGACTGAATAAATCTCAGCGGCAACTTAATATTGTTCAATGTGAAGAACTGGATCAGTTTCCCCATCATATTTGGGGGTAAGCACATGAGCTTTAAACTTAGATGGAGTAAGGAAATCCACAATATCTTGAGTAAAATGGGATCCTTTAACAAAACTTCGCAATAAAGGATTTTTCTCTTTCGCGATCTCCCCTAGTCAATCTTTCAATCACTGAATTGATCCTTCCCCTGAAGGTTTGCCTACACCAAATTTATGTGAAATAGCTCAGTTGCCCTGACTATGTGTATGCACTGAACTCTCTTTCTGAGAAGTCTACTAGGTGTGTACAGATCATCGGACGCTTGATGTTGATCTGAATGTGTTTTCACGTTGGTCGGCTGGGTGTTGAATGATCCTTGATAACACTCTAGGAAGGGTTTCTGTTTGATCGGGGTCCTAACCGGGTCTAAGATTCTTAGCCATTTAAGAGATAAATAATGGTCATCATAAGACTCTAAGGCTATGATTGAGGAACTTATTCATGGGTGATAAGTCCTATCATGAGATGATCTGGAATAGCTGCGTTGGCTATGCCTCGGGGTGATGGTGGAATTTCTCTCTGTGGTGATAAAACTGCCTGCTGTCTGGAGAGGGGTGGAGATCTGGCTTGTAGATACTAAGTCAATCGTCTCATTGACTCCTGCATTGCATCTTGACCCCTAACAAAGCTAACAAAGATCCCATTTAGGTCGACTAATTTAGGCGGAGCAGATGTAGCAGGCGGGTTGCCTTCGTTTTCGGCATTGGACTCTGGATCATTCATTTTTCCTTTAATAAGAATATAAAAGATTGAGAACGGCGATTAGACACACATTACCATAGACAGTGCCAATCTATTGATGTAAAAAAATGGACTTGGTCCAATTTTAGAATCACAAATAAAATATAAAATTTCAATGAAATAGTTTAAAGAGTGACAAAAGTTTTAAAAGTGGTTTGACAATGTAAGAAAGGCTACGTCCATTATTATGATGTTGATTTTAGAGATTACAGAAAGACTGGTGTTCTTGTAAATAAGAATGGTCTAGGATATGTTCTATCTTGCCCTTAATGAAAGGGATACAATGTATTAATAGTAACGCAAAGGTTAAGGGTTGGAATGTCAAGGGATGGAATGCCTTTATATTTTTAAGCATTTACACCTATACATAATAAATGTGATGATTGGTTGTATTAACCATATGTGGTAATACCCTTGGTATGATGAGGCTTAATGGTCGGCATTCTTTAATTTGGTCGGCATGCCTACCGAGTTACTATCTGCTAATTAGATGTTTGGCCACGTAAGAGGATAAGTGTTCACTTCTAATTAGACCACGTAGGTGGATAATTTTTGTTATCAACAATAACCCCATTCAAGTCAATGAAGGTGAAACTATTGCTATTAATTTCGATTCTAGTAACCAATTGTGGGGGATTAGGATAGGGGCCACCCTTGAGGAGCTTGAGGGATTTCAACTCGAGGAATTACTGGAGAAATTTATGGATGCCTTTGCATGGTCCTATAACGATATGCCTGGAATTGATTCCAAGAAATATATACACGAGATTATAGGTCTCCCAAAATGTGAACCAGTCAAACAAAAACTACGAAAGCTCTGCACCGAATGATCACTCAAGGTTAAGGAAGAATTGGTCAAATAATTGAACACAAGTTTCATTCGTGTGATCAAATATTCGGCATGGCTAGACAATATCATAAACAGGGAAAATCAAGAAGGAAGGTTCGCCTGTGCGATGACTAACGAGACTTAAACAAGGCTTCTCCAAGGGATTATTACCCGCTACCCAATATCAATATGATTATGGATAACATGGCCAAGAAGGATCTTAAGTCATTCACTGATGGGGGTTTGTCAGATATAACGAGATTAAGATGCACCCGAATCATCAAGAGAAAACCACATTCATCACCCCATGGGGAACCTTCTCTTACACCGTTATGCTATTTGGTCTAAAAAATGTAGGGCTACCTACCAAAGGTTTTCCACGACTATCTTGCATGATATGATACACAAAAAAGTCAAGGTTTATGTGGATGATATGAGTACAAAGTCAAAGACTAGGGAAGGGCATGTTCTCACTCTTCGGAGGTTCTTCGAGCGACTACAAACATACCAGATAAGACTTAACCCACATAAATGTGTCTTTGGCGTTACCAAAGGAAAACTATTGAGATTCATGATTAGTGAGAAAGGGATAAAAGGAGATCCTGCCAAGCTAAAATCCATACTCAAAATTCCACCACCCTAAACAGAGTAGGAAGTCCGGGTATTCCTTGGAAAATTATAGTATATCATCAGCCAGTTGACTTTTATCTGTGAGCCCATCTTCAAACTCCTTCGAAAGGATTCCACCAAAGTTTGGAATGGAGCCTGCCAAGAACCCATTAAGTGAATCAATAAATACGTAACCCAACCTTCGATACTCATGCCGTCGTAGCCTGGTCTACCCCGACTCCTATGACTGACAGTAACTGACTCTACAGTTAGGGCTTTGGTATCCTAATACCTTGAATAATCTCACAAAGAAAGAGACATCTACTATGCCAGTCACAAGTTGGATGGATACGAATTTAACAACATTGCCTTGGAAAAATCATGTGTCGCTCTTGTCCGGGTCACCCAAAAACTATGGCACTATATGCTCGCCATCCCCATCAAACTTGTATCTCGAATGGATCCCATCAAGTACCTACTTCAAAAACTTTCCCTATCTAGACGAATGGCCCGATGGTTAATGCTTCTATCCAAATTCAATATCGTGTATGTCACGCAGAAATCTATGAAAGAAAGAGACATCTCTTTCTAACCTATAAAAGAAATCAACAACTGGATTTCTGAACTCCTTGATGAGAATATCCTTTGTAAATCCCAGGATGAGCTCCGATGGTAAATGTTATTTGATGATGTAACCAACAAGAAAGGGTATGGCATTGGGATACTCCTAACTTCCCCTGATGACTCTCACACTCCCATTGCCATCAAGACGGATTTTCCTTGAACCAACAACATGACTGAATACGAGGCGTGCATGATAGGATTCAAAGTATCTCTCAAGCAAAGAATTCGATACCTATATGTCTATGGGCATTCAACCCTCATCATCGGTCAAGTAATCAGAAGATGGAAATTAAAGGACGAGATACTCTTACCCTTCCACTCCCACTCAGAAGAGCTAGCCTTCCAAATTCTAAGAAATCACCTTCCACTACTTACCCTGAGCAAATAACAACCTAGCTGATGCCCTTGCTACATTAGCCTCCGTGATTAACATGACCGAAGAATAACAGTGTCCCATTTCTTAGTCCAATAGAAAGATAAATCAATCCATTGCTATCACATTGAGCTCATCACAGAAGAAGATCATAATATAGTCGAATACTAGTACTATGATATTTGGCACCTCCTCAAGTATGTTACATATCCCCAAGATTCTAACAAGAAAGACTAAGCGACCCTCCTTAAATTGGTACATTGTCTATGTTAAAACACTTTTCAAGAGAAACTTCGATGGAACCCATTTACACTCAATCGCAGGGGCTGGCATTGAAGAGATAAGGTAGAAAATCGACAGTGGGGATGCGAAACCCATATGAATGACCATATGATCGCCAAGAAAATCATCCTACGCGGTTACTACTTGAATTGCATAACCTATGTTCAAATGTTTCTTATAATCCAGCAATTCTCCAACCTTTAGCACTTACCTCCATTGGAATTGTACAACATAACATCTCCCTGGCCGTTCTCCACATGGGGAATTGACATCATATAGAAGGTTACACCCAAAGCCTCTAATGGGCATGAGTTCATCCTATTTTCCATTGATTACTTCACCAAATGGGTCAAAGACGAGTCATACGCAACTTTGAATGGCAAGAAGGTGGCGAAGTACATCAAGAAAAATATCATCTATCGATATAGGGTCCCGCATGAGCTATTATATGACAATGGGTTGCATTTCGAGACAGAAGTCACGGATGTGTTCAACAAGTATGGGCTTTAGTGAAACAAGTCTTCTCCCTATCGATCTCAAACCATTAGAGTCATTGAAGATGATAATAATAACCTCAAAACCATCATCAACAAGATGAGTGAGAGTTGTCGAGATTGAAGAAAACAAATCCCTAATGCCCTTTGGGGCTACCGAACTTCAGTTCGAACCTATACTAGGGCTATGCCTTACTCTCTAGTATATGACATGTAATCAGTCCTACCCGTGGAGCTGGATATGCCTTCACTATGCATCATGCTTGAAAGCCAAGTCAGCAAGGAAGACTGGCATCAAAGCCTTCTTGACGAGTTGTCATTCTTAGACGAAAGGAGACTAAAGTCTATGTATCACATACAAGGGTATCATCCCCAAATAGCGCGATCATTTAATAAGAGAGTCAAGGACTGTGGTGTTAGAGAAGGGGACCTATCCCATAAAGAGATTGTAGAGGCCAGATGGGACCCCGATGGGAAATTCAAGCCCACTTGGAGAGGCTCATACATTGTGAAGAATATCTTATCAGGCGGACCCACTATGCTCACTGACCTTGATGGGGGAAGGTATGGCTCGTCCAGCCAAATCAGGACCGTCTTAAGAAATTTTACTCCAGCCCTTAATATTGGCGCGCTACGACTCTTCTCATCTCCCTTATATTCTACAAAAATAATATCTTCATTTCCCTCTACTCATAATATGTGGGGCCTGATCCTCTAAAAACCTTTTTCTCTTTCAAAAATGAAACTCAATTTTTTTTTAAAACTACGATAGGTACATAGGCAAATCATACGCTTCACATGAGCAAGACCCCCTTCTTTTTTCACAAAATGCTATTCTTTTCTTACCCTTAAGAAAGACAGTTCAATTTAACATATAGATGAACTAAAGGATTATGTATGCCTTAGTGATTAGTATACATAATTTAAATGCAAAACTCATTAAGAAGCACAATAATATAATTAAAATTTTCAAAAATTCTGTAGTAATTACATCAACATAGGGAGTCAAACAACTTCCCTTGCTAAGCTATCCCTGCTCTCCTTAAACAAAACCGCCAAAAACAAACTAACTACTCCTAAAAATACCCTTCCCAAACAAATAACCTTCCCGAAAAACATCCAAAACAATGCACCATACAACAGCTTCACAAAATAAATATTCCCCAAGGATCCTACTTGCAGCTACCAGAGGAACTGGCCCCCATCATCATCCACATCCAAGAGTAATAGACTATCGCTAACACTACGTGGAATGATAAGCCCAGACCATCCTAGGGAAAATAAAAACACCTCCCTCCATGGTGTCAGATATAGTGAACCACCTTTGCTCGGTCTCCACAACCAATATCTTGGCAATGGATATTCTCCATAACCACATCATGTAGTCCCCGAAAATATGCCAGACTATACCAATAGACTGTGATGGATGGGTCGATGGTTAAAGATTCCCCCATAGAGTGTCCAGCCGCATGCGTATACGCTCTGTCAAGTCCTCCAACAGAATGAAGTCCATTGTCTGAGGTGGCACAATATATTCCAAGCCAAATTGGTGCAAGAGCTGCCAGGGAAAGTCGAAAGAGGTATTCCTAAGGATAACCAACCTAACATACTGATATTCCCCCAATTAACAAATCTCCAGCAGCTTCCCCCCCCCCCCCCAAGGCACTGACCAACACAAGCCACGAGCCCCGTGTTCCATAAACTAGTTCTCCCAACTCTCAATGTCCAGGCCTACTTTGATAAAATCGCATGAAAAGAAATTTTGCACAACTTGGAGAGGATACTCAGGTGGAATCACTATACGAAATCTCTACGACAACCACATGAATAACATTACAGGGCTACCCCTCAAGAAATTGGAGCGGCATTCTCGCCAGGCATCCAGACCATTCTAAGTTTCCTCTAATATCATCGCCACAAAATTGTGATGATATGACATACAAGAAGAAATGGTTGTGAGTTATGGGTCCACCATTAGTTCCCCAACCACTAATAATAGTTTTAAAATCAATCCCAGAATGACGTCTCCAGCATAGCCAACATCACCAACATCTTGAAAATGCACAAAATACAGCACAACAGTAAGAAAAATCATTCTTCTCATAACCAGTGTTCGTCGAGGGAGAGATATGGAGAAGTCCCGCTAACATCTCCCTAGGGGATCGAGAAAACTCAAGCATAGATGACGCAACACTGGAATTTAACCCCAACATGGTAGAAAACTCTTCATAGGTAGGGAAGACTTTGTCCAACCCCAAGCAAAAAAACATCCTCTTCAGGGTAGCAAAACTCTACTGCTACTAATAGCATGTTCCACTCTTTAAGCCAGTCGCACCATAAAGAGACTCGACACCTGTTGAAAGCATTGTAGTCAACATTGTAAAAGCACATCACCTCCAAGGTTTCGAGATAGTTAGCAAATTCAACACCGTTTGGAAGATCCATATCGCAAAATAAGAAAGAAGAGTTAAAAAGAGAATGAATATGGAGGTTTTAAGAAAATGATTCACCTTCACCCCCTATTTGTACTTGGAAAACCTCAATTAAAGACAAACATTTGGCAGAAATCGAAGAAAAACTAACCCCACCAAGTACTATGAAATTGAAGAAAGTGCAATCAAAGCCTTGGGTTGATTAGACTCGACTGACATGCCGATTGGCAGTACAAGGGGCATGATGATTGGAAACCCCTTATTTAGGGAAAATTCCCTTTTTCCTTATTTGTCAAAATAAAAAAAACTCAATAAAAAAAATTTCTTATTCTTAAAAAATTCCGAATCTCCTTCTCCCTATGTTTTGAATTATCTTATTTTAAAATAAATCATTTTTAATTCTTTTTATAGTCTCAGCATCAATGTAAAAAGGGCATGTTCATTAAGTCAATAAAAACAAAAATTAACAAAAACTTCATTTGCATAAATATTTGTTGTGTTACATCGATTTTGTAGGAAGAAATAAAAATACAACTGGACCAAGCCTGAACCCACATTTTCTCTCCATCTTTCTCACCTACCTTCAACTACAGTCTCTCTCTATTTCTCTCTATCTTCTCTTTCTCTCTCTCTCTCTCTCTCTCTCTCTCTCTCTCTCTCTAGGAGACTCCTTCCCTGCGATGCGATCTCCTCCCCTAGTGACGAGACGAGGTAACTACAGCCCTTGAGCCAGACCCTTCCTCAGATAAGGTAGACGACCCCAGACAAGAAGGAATCAGGATCGCCTCCTAGATGTGAGAAGTCGTCGAAGCTATCTAGTACAAGTTGTCCTTAATCCCAATAGTTGATACCCGGATGTGCTACAAGAAAAACATAAAAAAGTAAATTAGTCAGTCTGAGGCAAAAATTAAAAGATAAAGAGATTAAAAGTATACCGCTGGCTAGAGAACCTACTTTATCAAATCTAGCTCCTCCAGATCCATTGCACTGAGATGGTGCAACATATGCACTGACACTTCGTCAGCCCGATGGATATTATAAGAAGTAGGTGCCAACCACACAAAAGGAACCTTCGAGGTTATCCCAACTTCAATTTTCAACGCATTACCTGTGCTATGGGAAGACCCCACTGGCTGACTCGAACCGGCCTGAGGTAGAGGCATCATGTCATATATGCTGGGTGGCATCCACCAGCTCGACACGAAATCCAGATAATCATATGTCACCAACGTGTTGGTATATGATGAGTAAGGCTCGCCTATCATCGCCGCTAGCCGCGCATCACCTGACATCTTCTGCACTGGCCTTATGTAAACCGAGGGCCTCGCAGGTGGTTCAATCACCTCCTCTTCCACAACCTATCGGACTACTCTCTCCACAGGGTACTAGGAGTAGCCAAACTCATGTGCCAACAAACACCACATTTGCGCATCCCCCCCAATCACCCTCGCATGTTAGATGTGTTAGATGGTCGTCCCCAGGGATAACAGGTCACCTATAAAATCCACGACGAAGAAAATTAAATATCGAAAAAGATTATAAGGGAGAAATGGTCTTAGAAGAGAAACAATAATTTACCTAATCACTTGTTAGGCCATTCAAGACTGGACGCACCTCCTCCAAAGAAAGAGACTTCTTCGATTGCCGGTTGGACTTCTGCCACCAGTACATCCGACAGAAGTCCCCAACAGACTCGTCCTTCAAACCGATCACTTTGGTGTTAAGTCTAATCATTTAATAGAACCATGTCTGCAAAGGACAAAAGGTTAGCAATCAAGAAATCGAGAATTAAGCGCATAAAAGAAAATGTGAATGCATAAAGGAAAATGCATAAAATAAAGAATACCTCAAGAAGATACGTGGCTCTAATAAAAGTAGTCCGACAGCACTAGCTGAATGCATCCAGTAAAGAATAAAGGGTTACCAAGGTCAGGCTCCCCCAGTCATAAAGAGAGACGTTTGAAAACACCCTCAAAAATGGAAAAAAACACAAGTGGATGATGTCTCTAATTGTTAACACTAAGAAACCTCCCTACACAAGCGGAATAAGAAAATAGGTAATCTGTCGCACCTGTCGTCCATCCTCCTAATTAGTCCTTTGACTCAGAAATAACTCTCTTAAAAGAGATAAACAAAAAGAGTCCCCAAAGACTATCCTCTCCACATCAGCCAACGCAATTGTCACTACCACTAGCATCACCCCATTGTAATCCATCCCGAGCAGCTACTGCATATCTATGGGAGTCACTGTAATCTCCTAAAAAACAAAGTGCATGGTGTGGGTGGTGTCCCACCACCTCTCCCCCAAAGCACAAATAATAGATGTAGAACGAGGCATCTCATCCAATGCAGACGCCAATTTCCTGAAACCAATAAATGACACCACCCAAGGCACCACGGGTGGAAGGTGATCCCAGACATCCTTAATCTCCTCCTTCATCCCTTGATCATGGAGGTTCGACATACAGACATCAGACTGTCAAAGACAAAAAGGAATAACCCTTATTAAAATTCAAGAAATGAGGAAAAATCATCAAGAAAGAAGAAAGAATACCAAAAGTCATCAACACTTACATTGACACCAGGGTTCACCACCCTAGATGATCGATGATGCACCAGATCACACAAAATATTCTACTCATCTGCAACTGGATCTAATGAGTCAAATAAATTTTCAATTCCCAGCACAAGGGGCACCCTATATCTCCATTCCAAGTTTGCCCAATTATCAACGTTTAGCCACACCATATGTATCTTGTTGCTTGGGAAATAATCCATTTCTTGGTTTTGGAATGCTAAAACGAATTGCAGATGGTAATTGTGGAAGAAAGCAAGTCTAAAAGCTGTGAAAAATTAGGTGAACCCGCCTTGTTTTTATAAGAGGCTAAGGGGCATGACGATCGGCATCTCCCTACAACATACCCCTCGATAATGTCCCTCCACCTGTTCGAGGTACCCCTAAAGACCATGCCACTACCATTTTCCACATGTCACACCATGCCAGGTGGCACCCTCTCTGAAATTTCATACAAAAGTTCCCAAAAAATACCAAAAACTCTCAAAAAATCCTAAAATTACCAAATAAATTTTAGATCCTTTGTCACTAAGAAAAACATTTTTACCACACTCATTTGCCCAGAAAATCTCTTACCTCCCTAGTGGAATCAATTGGATACCCCCTAGCAAAATCAGGAAACATCCAATACATGTATTAATTCCTCTTCCCCAATAACGCCATAAGATAATTCCCAGTGGAGTCTCCAAATTTCACCAAGAAAACTACAACATAAGTCCTAAGATTTAGCTTTGACCCGCAGAATTAATAACCTTTACTTAAGCCCTCAAAATTTCCTTTGACCCGCATAATTGGTCACCTTTACTTAAGCCCTCAAAATTTTCTTTTACCCGTATAATTGGTCACCCCTACTTAATACCTTGGAATTTGCTTTGATATGCAAAATTGGTGACCTCTACTTAAGCCCTCAAAATTGTCTTTGACCCGCAAAATTGGTAACCTCTACTTAATCCCTCAGAATGGGATTCGACCCGTACAATTGGTCATCTTTATTTAAGTCCTCATAATTGTCTTTGACCCACAGAAATTGTCACCTCTACTTAAGCCCTCCGAATTGTCTTTGACCCATTGAATTTTTCACCTCAACTTATGCCCTAAAAATTACCTTTGGCCCGCATAATTGGTCAACTCTACTTAAGACCTTAAGATTGTCTTCGACCAACAGAATTGGTCATCTTTGAAGCCTTTCGAATTGGATTCAATCCATAGAATTGGTCATCCTTACTTAAGGCCCGCGGAATTGCCTTCGACCCATAGAATTGATCATCTCTACTTAAGGTCCTCAAAATTGATCTTGGCCTATAGAATCGGTCACCATAAACATTTTCTTAGGTCCTAAGCATCGACCCAGACCCTCTGAATCGGTCATCCTCATCCCTTATGTATTTATAATCAACCTCTTTCCAAAAACCTCATGTGGTGTCTATTTGACGACTTTCACTTGTTCTAAGTTCACCCGTTGAGAGTCTCCATAGACACCACATTCTATGACTACCTAAGTACCTCCTTAGGTACTTAGCACCTCCCCATTTTACTAGAAACCCTAGGTCACACTTTGAGTACCGATCTGAAGGCCATCGGGCGCTCCTAGGATCCATTTGACTTCGGTTGACTCTATCATCAAAGGGAAATATCTTTGAATACTCTAAGGGATTTGAGTCCCATTTCCAATGGTTCACCTTGTGCACGAATCGACATAACCTTTCGAATAAATGGACCATTTTACTATAAAAAAATCAATCTAGAGGCCATCGGGCACTCCCGAACTCCGATTTTTCCCTAATCAACCTCCCTTTTCTAACAATCAGCTTCGTGTGCAAAATAGCATAACCCTTCGGATGAACAATCCATTTTCCCATAAAAAGCTGATCTAGAGACCAATGGGCCCTATCGATCTTTATTTTACTAAGGTCAACTCTTCAGCTCAAATAAGACTGAATGAATATTAGAAGGGAATTGAATACCTTTTATAATGGTCTGCTCTGTGCATATTTTATACTTATGGTATGAACGAAAGATCCCTTTTACTCCGAGAGGTTACCGGGCCCTTTCGAGCCCTAATTGACAAAAGTAAAATTTTTGAACTGAGAGAAGGCCTTTGGAATATAGAATTACATCACCTAACCTTTCCAATAGTCCCCCCCGTGCATGATTCTGACTTACCATTCGGACGAACAATCCGTTTTCATCTGAGGATCTCCCATCCAAAGGATTGACTTGCACTTCCGAGCAATTTTTGACCCAAATTCATCTCCCGAACCCAGGATAGGTCCAAAAGAATCATAAAGGTATCTGAATTACCTTTCTAACGGTACGCCCCTTGCATAATTTGGATCAATGAATTGTATTCTATGATCATTTGTTTAAAAAAATCAACATGACACTACCAATTGGGAGGTTCATTTTCCTACCCATCGGATGTGTGCCAAGGGTTACCTGTAGATTGGCATGGATGGGACCATGCCAATCGTCACTACCCCTAAACCTATAAATAAATGGCATGACCCCATTCCAAGGTCACACATCAGATCCATCAACATTCTCTTGCAAGCAGTGAAGTTTCTTCATGTGAAATTCCATTCCATCTTACATTCACATCCTTTTTATACCCAATTTTACAAAATATCATTCTCTTTCATCCAACATTCATCTCACATTCAAGGGAGTTAGTCAAAGATCAAAGATAAAGCTTTAAAGAAGGTCCAAATCCCTCCCTCTCTCTTTAAATTTCTTGTTTTTACATTAAATACATTAGATTCATACTTTAGTTCATACACATTAACATCTTACATTTTTATTAGTATATTTCACATACCTTATTTTCTATAAATAAACCCAAAACAAACAAAAAGAGGGTTACACCCAAAAATTTTGAACAGGATTATCCATCACACTTTTTTAAAACTAAAACATATTTTCTACACAAATATAATAAAATTCCATCGGGGATTGAACAACATATTAGGTTAGAACCCTTATGGTATTATTGTAGGGGATGGACTCTAAGAGGTCTTGTAGTAGGATTTGATGTTTTTCCCTATTTCATTAATAATCCCATTATGCTTTGCATGCCGTATATTGATATTTGACTAGAAGAAGAGGCCTTGGTGGAGGTTTTGTAGTATCTTGCACATAGAGGTAGAGGTTAAGCTAAGGTATGTTAACCAAACATCCTTTTTTTATTGGGTTATCGTGAAGGAAATAGATAGTATACTAGATGTGGAATCTTAATATGGGCCTCAAGTCGGAGGATCCCACTATGGCTATGATAGACAGGGTTTTTCCGCGGTGTCGTGTCATCGACGCCGGTCGTTTGTTATATTTGGCTCACCAACACTATACAAAAACCTAAACTATGACTACACTCTTTTAAGGGAGTATAACGGCCAGTCCGGGTATCGAAAATACATAGAGACGAGTTGATAGAATTTAATGGATTTAATACTTCTAAATCAAAAGTGTAAAAGATAATTTCTAACAAAAAGGAAAAGATAACATAAGGAAAAGATTCAAGTAGGCGAGTGTAAATTAAACTAAATTAATAAAGAGAAAAAAACTATTGGTTCCCTGGTTACATGGTTATACAGATTCATTACGACTGCGTCTCTTTTCGACAGTTAATTAAACCTCACACCCCTAAATTTGCATAAAAGTCTAATAAGATTTTGGCGTCAACAAATACCCCAAGAATTACGCACGCAAGGTCATAAATATGGAGCATACATGATATACCCGTTAAATCTCCGAGGCATAATAACTTGGACAACCCAATCGAAATAAACACGTATCTTCCTTAACCAAAGAAAAGCAAACCATCAACACATAGGCGACTTCAATCTAACAAAACCTAGACTAAATTAGATATAAATCATGGTAAATGACATGAATTAAAATTAAATTATTTAACTAAGCAACAACTAATTATGAAAGAAATAAATAACAAGAAATGAATATCAACTAGGAATGAAAATGAAAGGAAGCAAGTAAAGAAAGCATTGAACAAATGAAAGAGACAAATAAAAATAAACTTACATACATAAAAATGGTGAAATCCCAAAGGAAAAAGGAGAAGGGACAAATCTCCTTACAAACACTAAACCTAAAGTAAAATGCAATATATTTACAAAAGAGACCAAAGGTTCTCTTTTATTGTAAGTTGGGAAATAAAAATAGAAAAAAGAAGGAAAAAGAAAAGAAAAAGGAACAAGTTGCCAAATATCTGCGATACCCAGTCGATCGCGAGGTCATGACCGGTTGACCGGTCCTCTAGGAAAAAGCCCACTGTATTCGGCCAAAGGTAAAATCACAAGACACGGTCGATCGGTCCCCTGGGCGCGGTCGACCGGTACTCTGTTTTCTGGTGCTCTTTGGTTTTCACAGGGGAGGAAAGCTTCATAACGGAAATGTCCATATCTTCATAATCCGAATTCAAAACGACGCGCCGTTTGAGTCCACGCGATGCTAACTCAACGAACTGCGCATATGTGGAAATTACATGAGATTGAGATGAATCTTGAATTGACTAAAATGCCCTTGAAGTAGAGTCTGGTGATGGAACTTCTTCGAAATGAAACTGATCCTCACTTTTTGCATTCCAATACCTATAAAAGCACACCCTGCAAAACGTATAAATGTCCAAATCCGAGGTTGTCTGGTTAACGAGAATAAATATAGGAATTAAGAACGTAAAAGTTCTAGAATGCACAAAGATAAAGGGCATAAATATGCAATATTCGTGACGTATCACACCCCCTAACTTAGATTTTGCTAGTCCCTAGTGATGAAACAAACAAAACCAGCTCACAGAAAGCGATACAAAATGTATATATGCATCGAAATATGAAAGTCACTATTGTAGTTAAAATGATTGAATTTGGCATATGCAATAAGCCAATACACCCCTAGGTTACCCTAGTGAACGAGTGTCATCTCGTGAGGGTTTTCAGGGATGAAACCCACAAACATCATATGGTTTCCTCAAAATATGACCCATTAACATGTAATAAGCCCAACAATAGAAAAAGATTTCATAAACATTATTAGCATAGTGAATAAATTCACGAAAAAGTCCCTATTATTAACATTATAGAATGAACTTCGTTAAACTGAAACCTTAAAATGTGGGAGGGGAGCGAGCACATGCAAAGTATGATTTGGCAAAAACTTAAAGAAACGGTATAGAAATTAAAGCAAGCATATATTCAATCCTCACGGGCATTACACTCATCAACTGAATTCACTCGAAACAAGGAGGTAACACACAGAACATGCAGGCATAAGGAGTAAATGTAAATGGAAACTAGGCCGCCCACATGTCACAAATGAAGAACGCTATATATGAAATTAAAAACTGTAATCTCAATGAAAGATACCACTCATTAAAGGAGCCAAAATGTATTTTCACAAATTATCAAAACTATTTTGACTTTAAAATTAAATTCACCCTTAGATCATATAGGAATTTATAGGGTCATAATGTAGTGTAGGCTAGGGTCCAAAACGAAGGATATGTATGTATGATTTCAAATTGTTCGAAAGAGGAAACTCGAGATAACGGAAAGTGCGGGAAATTTCAAAAATTGGAAAATACAATCCAAACAAGCATTAGATGTAACACTGGGGAGAGTCAACAAAGCTTATTGAACACTATACACAACATATACAAAATTTTCTTTCTTTTATTTTTTTTCTCACCTTTTCTTTTTCTGTTTTCCTTTTTCGTTTATTTTTCACTACTTTCTTCTTTTCTACCTTTCACACTCTCACGTGCCAAAATTGTAACCATGACGCAACATCATTCAATCCCAAGAAACATTCCAAACAAAGGCAAGGAAGGTAATATGTATGGTTTATATATCCAATGTGGAGTTAGTTATGAGATATTGGGTAATGAAACGTAAGGCTTATATTTAGGCTCAAAGGGGATGATGAGGGAAAATATATAAGGTAAGGTAAAGGCTAATATGGGTGATATGACAAAGATTGTCTATGATCATTTCATAAAGTTTACGCAATTCTCGAGTCGAAACAAACGTTGAAAACCATGCCCAGGTAACATATTTCATATATGAACTCAATTAATGAACGATCAAATGAAAGAATAGAGAGATTATGAACGACTGTAACATTTTGAAAGAGGAAAGAATAGTGTATAACACTCACGAACGATGAAAGGTACAAATCTTACTCGGTGTAACTATATACAATGCAACAAAAGATTATCAAGTTATAAATATCTAAAACCAAATCAGTAGAACAAGAAAAGCGCATGTGCTCATGGGATTAAAGTTTAATTCATGAAGTTATTCAAAAATCGAGAACTTGCATCATTGAGTTGTCTATCGGATCGGGCAATTATTGAAATTTATTATGGAAAACAAAGGCAAAATGCCAAACAAAGTAGAAAAAAGAAAGAAAACCTTTTTAATTTTTTTTTAATTTCTTTTAAGAAAGCATACTTAGTAACTAACATGAAATCAAATCAAAGAAACTACCAATGAATGGATAGAATATCCCACACACCTTAACTTAAAACCTAACATTGTCCTCAATGTGAATTAAGAACCAAGTTAAAGAGAGGAAAATAGTGATATTACCCACAATGGAGCGATATCGTGAAAGTACAAGTCCAATCATTCTACAAAACATGTTAGTAACAAGCATACCAAAAACAAATAACAAAAACTTAACTAATTACACTAGACAAAAAGTAAGAAAAAAGAAAAATAAGGAAAATAAAACTAACTATGTACAACCTACAATTTTAACTTCTAACTAATTATACACTAGAAGTTGAAATTTTTAAGGATTCACTCAAATTACAATTTGACTTTGGAATATCCATGACAGACCCTCCCTCTCATGCATGCCTCCCTGAAAATAAGAATTTCGTTTGAACAATGGAAGGCATGTGTAAGGCATAAGAAAGGAACCATCGCTAACTAAAAGTTTTTGGGGGACGCTGGGGGATTTGGATAAAATGGGTGAAAAATACACATCGGGGCCAAAAAAAATTAATCATCTCCCAAGTATTTTTAAATTGGAATGGGAGGGGGAAGTACAAGGAGGGAAAGATGCCTTCATGGAAAGAAACTCGAGCAAGTACTCCTCGTCGGTGAAAGGGTTGAACGTTTAAAGTTTGGCATCGATTCATCGGGTACTTGTGACAGTGTGATAAAGGAGAATGAAAAGGGGGAGGAAAGAAATTCAAACTCAAGAGATGAGTAATCATCACTCAAAGTTGGAATTTCGAAGGACGTAGGATCATTTTCAATGAAAGTTTCTTCTCTAGGATCCAAAGACGAAATTATTTCATTACAAATGTATACTACATCCATTTCATTCTCTATTAAACCATGGTCCAAGTCAAGAATGGTTTGTTCCAAAGTAGGCAAAAAATCCTCATTTGGTTTAAAACATTCCTTGACTTCAAAAGTTTCAGAAGAAAAATCGTCGTTGGATTCAAATAATAAATCCAATTCATGTTCCCACATAAGATCTTATTCCCGGTAATGTTCTTCATACCTCTCATTCTCAATCATGAGAAAACCCTCACTGAATGTCATAGGTCGAGGTGCGGATTCTTCGAAATGAGAAGTTTAAAAATAAGTATCGAAACTATACTGAAACTCATTATTATAAGTATTTCGAAAGCTATTGAAATTTGTTTCAAAATTCATATTATTAGGAATTAGAGAACCAAAATCGTTATCATCATCTTCAAAATACATGCACTCCAAAGCTTGACTTTTGTAATACTCGCCCAAAGTCATTTTTGATTTTCCTATTTTTTAGGACTCTAAGTATTGACCAAAAGTCATAGGTTTACCAAAATTCTTAAAATTATCATAATGATTACCAAAAGGATTGGAATAAGACATGCTTACACCAAAGATGGCATGAAGTGGCGAAATCCACAAAGTGTTGTGCGCGGGAAACATTCAAGCGGTTCTTGGGGCTCAAATGTAGCGGTCCAACAAAAACGTTAAGAAAAAATACAAATTGAAAAAAAATACTACGAAATACTAAATCAAATAAATTCTCAAACATCAAGGCCCCAGCAAAGGCTCCATTTTGATTATGCTAGTTTTCAGGATCAAAGCACTAAACCAATTAAGATTCAAAGAAAATCATCCCCCACAATGACACCATTTGATAGGCATGGTTTTGTCACAGTGTTGAGTCACCGACGCCGATCATTTGTTATATTCGACTCACTAACTCTATACAAAAACCTAAACAATGACTATGTACTTTTAAGGTAGTATAGTGGCCAGTCCGGGAATCAAAAATCCATTGAGACGAGATGCTAGAATTTAATGGATTTAACACTTCTAAAATAAAAGTGTAAAAGATAATTTCTAATAAAAAGGAAAAGATAACAAAAGTAAATGAATAAAATAGGCGAGTGTAAATTAACTATATTAACAAAGAGAATAAAAACTATAGGTTGCGTCGAATATTTGTCACCTAGTCTTAATTATATAAAATGGTTACATGGTTCTACAGATTCATTCCGATTGAGTCTCTATTCGACAACCAATTAAACCCATAATTATCACACCCCTAAATTCCCATAAAAGTCTAATAAGATTTTGGCATCAACAAATACCTCAAAAATTACGCAAGCAGGGTTGTAAATACGGAGCATAGATGATATGCCCCGTTAAATATCCTAGGCATAATAACTAGCACAACTCAATCGAAATAAACATGTATCTTCCATTACCAAAGCCATGCAACCTGTAAACCCATAGGTGAGTTCAATCCAACACAACCTAGACTAAATTAGCTATAAAGCATGGTAAATAACATCAATTAAAATGCATCTAATTAATTAAGCAATAACTAATTATGAAAGCACTAAATAACAAAAAATGAATATTAACAAGGCATGGAAATGAAAGGAAGAAAGTAAATAAAGCATTGAACAAATGAAAGAGACAAAGAAAAGTGAACTTACATACATAAAAATGGGGAAATCCCAAAGGAAAATGGAGAAGGCCAAATATCCTTACAAACCCTAAACCTAATGTAAAATGTATGATATTTACAAAAGAGAACAAAGGTTCTATTTTATAGTAAGTTGGGAAATAGAAATAAAAAATAAAAGGAAAAAGAAATGAAAAAGGAACAAGTTGCGAAATATCTGCGATATCGGTCGACTGATCCTCTAGGCAAAAGCCCACTATCTTCGGCCAAAGGTAAAATCACAAGACACGGTCGACCATCCCCCTGGGTATGGTTGATCGGTACTTTGTTTTCTGGTGCTCTTTGGTCTTCACATGGGAGGAAAGATTCATAATGGAAATGGCTATATCTTCATCATTTGAACTCAAAACGACGCGCCATTTACAACCACGCGATGCTAACTCAACGAACTACGCATCCGTGGAAATTCCATGAGCTAGAGATGATGCGTGGATTGACTAAAATGCAAATTAAGTAGCGTCCAGTGATGGAACTTCTTTGAAAATGTAACCAATACTCACTTTTAGCGTTCCAATACCTACAAAAGCACAATTAACCCCTGCAAAACATATATATGTCCAAATTCGAAGTTATCTAGTTGATGAGCATAAATATAGGAATTGAGAACGTAAAAGTGGTAGAATGCACAAAGATAAAGGGAGAAAATATGTAATATTCATGACGTCTCAAGAAACTAAGGAGGTTTCTTTTGAGAAGAAGGATGGTAGTCCATATTCAAGTTTACCTTCTTGGGCCTTCCCATCCTCATATGTGATCCATGAGTCCTTGATCTCTCTGTGGGTGATGAATTTCCATTGGAGGGTGAAAGGACAACTTTGATTATTCCCACCAAGGATCTGGAAGGTCATGATAGGAAAAATCTTCATCTTGGAGGAAGAAGTGAACTTTCCAGCAATTATAGGGATATTTTGATTTAGAGTTTGGGCTTATCAATTAGAGGCATAACTAAGACCCACTTCACCCTTGTTTCCCTTGGTTGTGATAGCTTTCGGATGCCCTTGTTGTTTTTTTGTAGATTGATCATTTCTACCATATTGTGAATGATTCTGGTGATACATTGTGGATAATTATATCTTCCTTTATCAAATGAATATTGGCATGACCCATAATTCTTTGAGGTATATTTCACTACTATTATAGTGGGTGTCCAATAGTGGTTTGTTGTGGTGTTGGCGACTATGGCCCAACCATCATCCCCTTGGATTTTTATAACTTTGGTGTCGATATGGAACTTCACTTTCATATGTAGTGATGAAGTTAATGATCCCACGGGGTCTATCCAAGATCTTCCTAGAATGAAGTTGAAGATTTTCAGGATGTAAAATACCAAGAACTAAATGTCACACTTGATGGAACCGACGATGAGCTTGAGGGTGATGGCTCCCATAACCTCTCTTCAAGTGTTATAATAGGCCTTGAAGGACATTTAAGAGGGTGTAAACTCATATGTGGAATTGTTGGAAGAAACAACATGGGATTGACATTTAAGTGAAACAAACATGGAGCCCAATGTTTTTTTTATTAATCATGCACTCAAATAACAAAAATAAGAAATATGAGGAGATAAAGGTAGAAGATGACGCAATCGTATCCTCCTTCAAAGGTGTCAGAAAAACTTGATTAAACATTATGTATGCTAGGTTCTTCTAGTGTATGATACCCTCCAAAGTTAAGTACGTGGGTGTCACCTTTTGAGATGAAAACATTTGTTAAACATTTAGATAAGGTCTTCACAAAAAATGTGAATAGTATTTTCTCTTTCCCCTGTCAAACCTTAATTAACCATAATACTTATTAAACCCCATTCCCACACCTTCATATATTAGTATAAAAGGTGGGATGGGCCAAACTGAGTTTCTTGAGAGTATGAGCTTGACTACTTGGTATATGGACTATACGAGGGACCAAGATAAATAATTAAATTAGCTCCAATAAATAATCTAAAATCCTTATCAAAATTACAATAACTATTTCCTTTCTTTATGTATTCGTTAATTAACTCGACTAAATAATCATGATTGCACTCCAATTTAATTATCAAATTTAATAACGTCTTGTATGCAAAGTTCATTATGTTACATGATATGATTCTCCACGTCAAGTTTTTGATATATTCTTGGTCAAAATTTTTTACTATTAATTGACTTTAATGCAACATCTAATTAATTCCTTGATTCTCAGAATTAACTTATTTTTCATAGCATTAGTATAATAAAATAATCCACCGATCAGCTTTCACTCAATGGAAACAAAACATTTAATCCTACTAAGAGGGTCTCAAAATCCAAGGTATTTTGTAAACGTGGATTCCAAACTGTCACCCAATACGCGAAGATCTTTTGATGTAATATAAATCAAATCGCACCAATACCTTTCAATTTGATATTAGCACAAGTATTCCAATCCTTATAGTTCTCGAAATTAAGAATTCATGCACCCTTTGAAAATACTATAGTATAGGGTGAGTCTAATCAAGACAACCTTTACATTTTTATGATGTACCAATCACAATCCCCCGTCGAACTATCGAACAAGTTCTCAAACCATCAAATAGGTTCCCATAGTTTGAGATTAACTAGGCCGTTCCGATTGGATGTCAACTCTTTATATTTGTTGTAAAGTTTCAATTGAGATAGAACTGAAATTTTGTTCTCGTAACCATAATTCTTATTTTAAAATGAACTGACACTACTTATAAAAAAATTAACCTTCATATTAAGAATAAAATGCCAACAGTTGTATCCTAAACTAGTGGTTGTGCGAAGTGGATATATATATAATTATGGTGGACCCATTGTCTATCACTATAATGTAACACGGTAGTTATATAGTCCTTAGTAATAATGTATGATATGAATAGGTATTTATGTCCTTGTATTGGGAGGTGTTCGTTAAAGAAGATGGATGTACTTCAGCATGGTAATAGACCCAATGCTTAAAAACATTTTATCATGAGATAAGTCTCGAACAACCAAGTCATGAGATAATAGATGAATTAGATTATCCCGTTATTCCTACGATATGGACAGTAGTTAGAAAATGGATATGTTAGCTGAGTTTTGGCGGATATGCTCTTGAATCTTATTTTTCTCTTGTGGGAGGAGAGTGATATCTCCCTTAGTTGTCCTTCCTGATTGTCACTAGGATTCTTGGGTTTGTCGGGAGTATTTTGGGGCATTATGTCATCCTGATCGGGTGAGGTAGTCGACTCGTTTTTCTTGACAGATCCCTCATGTGTTTCTTATTCATTATTTTTTAGGAAGAGTGAGATGTCTTCTATAGATATACGCCTGAAGGAAGCAGGTGTTGGATTCGGGATCATCATTTTGGTTTAGTCGAGGATCAGAGGCTACTTTATATTAGTGGGAATACTTTCATATGATCAAGGGAGTGACTTGGATGTCATATCATTTATCTATCATGATACCATGTTACTATCAAGAGAAAGGGAGACGATTCTTCACTAGTATGAGAATATAATCATCCTCTCAATCGGAGGAGGGTTCTTTGAGGCGTTTGTCGTCATAAGAATCTACTAATTTTATCGAATTTATTTCTCTCACTATGTTTATAGACATATAGTATATGTATGTGTAGTATTAACCAAACTCAGCATATCCTGGTCCACAGGGTTAGCGCCCTTTAAAACATCTATTAGTTTCTAAGGTGATAGTATGTACTAAAGTTTATAGAATTTCCCATGGGCGTCTTTGTGGAGAGCGGGGTAAACCATTTATATCATGGATAAGTATGAATACTTTCGGGTTGGAGAACCTTGTGGTGGTGGTTGACCTTGGACGGTGATCTTTTCCTTGAGTATGATGTTACCAACGATATGGGCCTCTTGTAAGTAAGCGTTCTTATAACTTCATCTTACAATATAATAATGATGGGCCCAAGGAAAGATCTTAAGTAAAAAGAGGTCAAATTCCACCTATAGGGTGAGTAGGTCTATCTCGTTGAATCGATATGGTCTTCCAAATTATCTTCCTAAGAGGATGGGAGGTTTTCTACTAAACTAGGAACCAATTAAATGGCTTTGAAAATAGTATCATGTATTTCTTCTAGTAGTTCTCCCCATTCAGTGGGTTGGCTACTTTGGTAGATCTTGACATTAAGGTATCGGAGTTCCCCTCATTGTTGAATAATTTCATTGATGGGCCATCATAGGAAATCATTGTAATAAATTTTACATAGTGAACCTTCATCACTTCATTTGATTTCCCCAATGTTCTCATTTTTCAAGGCAATCGAGCTTTTAGGGGAATCCTTGTAACCTATACCAAACTTTTAACCACACATGTTGGGAGTTTTTAATGAGGTAGGTCCTTATCCATGGAGACCTAATCCGTTACCTCAGGATTGAACCAATTGTTCTATTATTTCCCAAATTAGAGGGTTAAGAGCAAATTTTCCTTGAGGCTTAGGATGTGTTTCCTTTAGTTATTAGAAGATACCCGAAGAAATTATTATAAGATGATCAAAGAAATCAAGACTACTTTGTTCTAGGACATGAGATTATTATACATCTTCAGGTTTGGTGACCGATGATTGTATATTTTGGTTTGGATTTCCAGAGGAAAGATTATCCAAGTAAATGAATGTTTTGTTATTTTCCCAATCAATCGAGAAGCGTCGACGTTGATACCGATGTGGTCATGAATCATGTGGATTACAGTAATAGTGGGTCTCGTGGCTCTGCTTATTATGGAAGAACTCGAAAAGGTGCCATGTGTTGTCTATCATATAAATTGTGGAATATCATAATTTGTTAACATTCCTGTAATCCAATTTATCTTTCTTTTGGGATACTGGGATGTGGGACATCTGCCACTAGGTTGGTGTTAGTTTCTAATTTAGAATCCTAAGAAGCATCTTTATAAGATATTTTCCACCAAAAAATATCCTTCATTGCCTATTAGACATGTGCCATAAGATTATGCCTAAATATTAGAGCATAGGCTCAAGGCTGTACAAATGGACTCAATAATAGATAATGGCCTCGACCTCTAAATAAAGTTCTTGGCCTAATAGCTCATGGGTCCATGACCTGGTACCACACAGGCTACGAATATATTATGTGAACATGACACCAACATTAAAATCCATGGACCTTACACATCACTATAATAACTTCCAGTGGTCTACCTTCAAGAAAGATTCACTTTGATCCTCACGTATCTACAACTAACGTTATTAGTGCATCCGGTTACAAGCTCTGCCCAATTTTGTCCAATATCTCTTTACACTAGATTCCTGACTCTCATTGCCTACGCTGGAAACTCCCAGACCTAAAAGGTCGCGGCCACATAGATGAACACACTACAAAGGCAAGGCCTAAACAACACAATACATGTATATTTACGAATTTAGTCTTATTCCCTCGTCCTGTAAGCCCATAAGTCTCCATTCTTATATTACAGGCATATATCTAATGAGAATAAGAATACACAATGGGCGTAGACTTGTTTTAACGACTGAACCACTCTAAAACTTAGGTTTATATTTATTCATCCACATGTTACCTTCGTTTGTACTTGTAATTGTTGATTATAGCTTTGATGGTATGGTTTTCACTAATATAACTATTTTTAGATGATAACAGACATCATCTGTGGGAAACGAGGTGTTCTGCCAGTTTTATCAAAACTCGGATCGAATAAGCCTTGTTTTATCCATATGGATCTCCAGATCTAAATCTAATTGGTGAAATTTTGGTGACTAGACACAAATATTCGCATAAACCCTAGCAAGGGTTTCTTCTAAATTTTATATTTATTTTTCTATGAATTTTTTAAGGTTTTTTTTTGGCAGATCCATTTCGTCCAATGATATTCTCATGCCCAAATCTTCCTATGTTGTTCCCCAGACCACTCCCTTATAAGAGATGGGAACTAGGGATAAGCATATTTATTGTTTCTCTATACTTTTTGGTAATTTAGCCCTGTTATAACATATATATATATATATATATATATATATATATATATATATATATATGAGGTAATTGTTTTCTAAATTGTGTTTATTTACACATAAGTGCTTAATATGACTTGGTTTAACCCAAAGGATTTTTAGCCAGATTTTTAGGGTTAAATCCCATATTTTGACTAAATTTGGGCATCATCTATAATTATTCCCTCTAGAGACTTGTCAGTCCACAACGTTCTCCTTTAGTATGCAATGTTCGCGTCCTCTATCTCATATCTTAGACTAAAACCATTAGTTTTGACATGTTTTACATTTTCCAATAAAGAATACTCTCTCATATAGGCATATGATGCCAAAAAATTCTTAAATACCCCAGATAACGTGTTTTATGGTCTTCGGGATAATTTAATTTTCATAAGTCTGAGTCAATAGATGGAAAAATGATGATTTCGTGAGTAAAATCAAAAAAGTATTTAACATTAATGATTGTTTAAATCACCCGGGTTAGGTTACTAACTTATTAAGTTTTTGAATTACCATTCCGATCATGCGGCGAAATAACCCAACTCGAAAACCTAGTTAGATCACATTAATCACATTGTAAACTTCCAACAAAGGAGAACGTCAATGGCATTAACACTTTTGTCCTGGAAGGACATGACTTGAATGGAGCAGTCCTCGATCTATTGTCACTACTCACTCAATATTATATTCCTATTCAATATATTTATGGATCATGTCAATCAGTTTGAAAATAACTTATGAAGAAAAACAACCACAACCTCAATATTATTGTCTTAAAGGTAGAGACCTTATTATAATATGCCTCATCCCATTGTTACCATTTTCTCAATAAATGGTTCTACCTTCTTTCTTATTCTTGGATTTCTCATTTTTTTTTTGATCATTTCAAACAAAGAAACTTTTTCCAAGAGTTAATAAATAAAATGGAAGCCAACATGGAAGGAATCTCAGGACACTAGTAGACTGAAGACATATCCCACCTAATGGTGTGCATCAACCACCTTTACGAGGGCCAAGCGATTACCCATGGACAAAGCAATATCCTTAGCCAAATAATCTTGAAGAGTCCACGACCTTCATAAATGTAGTAAAGGATGAGGACTCTAAAAAGAATAAGGTAAAGGTCTAGGAATCAAAGAAAGTGTGGAGAAATGAAAAAGGGAGCATGATCTAATTCAGAGAAACCGTATGAATAATTCACTTCTATAAATTATGAGTTAAAGGACATTTTTCATAGCATCAAGGAATAAAACTTCATCCAATAGCCACAAAAGTAGAAAACTCTTATTAGAAATAGACATAAAAGTAAGAATTTAAAATTCCACAATAACTATGGCCATATCACCAATGACAATCTCAATTTAAAGAACGAAATAAAGAGGCTGGACAGACAGGAGATGCGTAGAAGGTTCGCTCAGGGCACAACCTTGAACTAACCATAACCAAGAATACGAAGGGGGCTTAATAGTGTGCGGCCATATTTATAAGGGAGATTTATTATGTTATACATTTACAATTACTCTGAGGCCATAGTCGGGGAAGAAAAGAAAAACTTGTACCTACTCAAAATTAAATTAATAGTTTTATTCAGCTATTTTGTAATTTTTTTAACCACGGTTAGTGAAAAACTACCACCAGTGATACACCTCATAACGGTTACAAAAGTTGTGGTCCAGCAGGTCACAAGAGCTGCTAAGAGTGCAGACACAAATGGCATAATCCCACAAAATTTCACAAAGGCATTTGTGCTAGAACCTACGAATGAAGAGGCGAAATCGACATTATCTCCAATAACAGAACCTAAGTTGTAAGATGCAAACTTCAGTCAAAACGCTCAAACTTTGTTTGCAAGGACATGTAAGTGACAAGAAGTTCATGTCGGTGGGTCTTTTTGAGACCTCCAATAATGTGGTCACCATGATAGGAGGGTTTATCTTTAAAATGATACTAGGGGTATCTCCAAGAGTAGAACACACTCTATTGAGAAAAAGTGATACCAAACCATTATTAGAGACGAATAGTTCCCTTTGGAACAGCAACCACTAAGAGGATTTTAATAAAAAATAGGCCAAAGTTCCATCAAAAGTCCTATTGAGAAATTCCAAGTAGAAGGTTACGGTCACTAATAGAAGTCTGCAGATTATCTGACCACCATACATGATTTGTTGATGTATATAGTTCCCCACAGGTCATGGAGTTTTAATTTAAAACCTTTTAATCATGAAACACATCAAAGTCCAAGGCCACAATCAAGTGCATCAGGAAAAATTAAAAGAGAAAATTGTACATAGTTGCGACATCACTATTAAGCAGAGTGCAGCGCGGCATCACTATTAAGAACAGTTCAGCATGCACAATACAACTCGAAACAAGAATGAAAATAGGTAAAAATCCAATACCATATGGGAGTATTACAAGTAGAGCTAAGAAAATAAGTAATGATAGGAAAACAAAGTTTAACAAGATGTCCGGGACTGAAATCAAGAAAATATTAATTAAAAAGGCTGAAAGAATTGAGAAAGAAAATTCAAAAAAATAAAGAGAAAGCCACTGGCCCAAAATATAATTCCATTACAAAAATATTTCAAATACATAAAATTCTTGTGAAATTCATAGCTTGATAAAAAATGACAATGGTCGCAAAAATGATTTAAAAGGTCGTGTTCTCTTCTTCATCAATTCATGCATGTTTTAGTTTCCTTTGCCTCTAACTGAGCTATCGCTTCCTCCTTATTCTTCTAGCATATCTCATTATCATCTCTTGTATCCCTAGGCTCAGCAAAATTTTGGCTACTCTGTGCCTCATTCGTTATAGCCAAGGATATATTCTTTGTTCTGTACAAGCCAAAAATTATCATAGGTATTGAAAGAATACACGACATCTTTACAAGCCTTCCTCGTGCTCGTGACATGGGCATATACCATGTTTTGCATGGTTTCGACATGAACTTATATTAAAGAGGAAACTTGGGTCTCTATGTTAGAAACCTATTCTACGTGATTTATGGCTTGATTCGTATATTTTTTGAAAACCTTAAGAGACTTAAGGAATCATCCCTACACTTTTCTAAAACCTCCATTTTGGCCTCAGATTCAAGTTTTGCATCTTAGAAGGAAGAAGGTGTGGAGTTCTTCCCAACTTCAAATAAGGGATTCTTGATAGACTCCACCTCATCTTTCTATTTAGACTTTACAGTCTGGTTCCAAAAATAGAGCTCCTCATATTTTCTCCTTTGTTTTATTGTATCCTTAATATCCTAAACGAAAAAGAAACATAATTAGTAAAAGAATAATAATGAAAAATAAAAGGTCACGGATAGATGTACTTACCCTAAGAAGACAATGGAGTTGGTAGCTCTCCATGTCCTCAACATATTCCTCCATCTGACATTTGGGGTCTGAAAAGTGGGAAACCCCTTCATTGTTAAGACTTCCATAGCCTTACTATCCCAAAGAGATATTGGATCATATAGCCCAATTTGAGGTCTAGGACACGTCATGAATGTACTTCTCTTGGGTGAGGTGGAATTTGCATCAGGTGCATGAGATGTACATGGACGAGTTTCACTCAATAAAATGTACCCAGAGTTTTATGGTCTTTGATCTCTCTCCCTGATAATAGGAGATGTTAAGTTTACATCAACAATAGTTGTCACGACTTCACTGGCCTAAGTAAAATTAGACCCCCTACCTCGAAATCATTTGACCTTGGTTGCGATCATCTTTCTATCATTACCATGGCCTTTCTCAGGGCCTACTTCAAACCATGACCATTATCCACCAACTCATCAAGTTGGGAAAGTAGCAGGTGCTAATTTATTTCCATGATGGGCTTACCATCCGTAGAGATACCTACATAATAAGAGAAAACATCGGAAAAAAATCCATGAAAGTTGAGAATAAAAATACATTACAAATATGTTTTGGAAAAATTAAACTAATTCCTAAAAACATGTGTTTACCATCTAGAGTTGTCCTTGTAGGTTCAATATGCACTACTTCGTATCTAAGTCTATAAAAGGATCACAGTATGCCTATAGAAGTAAAACCATCCTCTTATATTAAATACGATATGAATTCTATCTCTTTGTCAATTCATTGGAACCAAATCTACACGAACTTTAGAAAAGGAAAAATTAGTAAAGAAACAATCAACAATGTCCAGGATATAAGAGAACAAATTATATTCGCGAAATTTTGTGAGTTGTATCTTAATATAGGCCACAATCTCAAGCCTATCGAATTTTATGCATACTCTCAAGCTAAAAATCCACAAACTATATCGCAATTGTGTCCCCGGACATGAAAAAGTATTTCCCCTTCTACTTCTTGGAACTGAAAGGTTTCCCAATCATAACCTATCTACAGGAACTCCACAATGCCATGTAATAGTATCAGGTATAATTAACTATATCATATTTAGGCCCATAAAAGTCCAAAAAATCCTTGAACATGATATCATTGACCAAATTCATTACTTCAAGGATTTATCTAACTAGGACCAAGTCATGTAGAGTAAAGCACACCCATCCTTTGTTGTTGTGGAACATGCATGTGATTTTCGACTGAGGGACCGACTTCATTGCCTCTTGGAGTATAATTATTTTTCACTTCTCCACTATAAGCCATGTCCTTTTCCCTTAAACTTGTATTGTCCACTAACGTTTGATCAATTATTGAGCCAGTATATTTCATCATCCCTATAATCAGTATCAGTGGTTTCTATGGATTCCCTACAATCAATAGAGGCCATGAATGTACAGTCAATAGTGGACTAGAAGGGTATTCAAGAAGTTTATAAGTATTCACGACTCGAAGAGGTATTATTTTCAATACCGTGTGAGGGGAAATCCAATGTGCTTCTTTTTGAAATTCTCTAAATACTCCCGATTATTCCATCTCTTAGGGTCGTAAACCAAATCTTCAAAAAAAAAACCTCCATAGTTACAGGACCATGGCCATTATGAACAAAGAATTGGAAAATAAAAGGTGAATGCTAAAAAACTTTTAAATATCACGCCCTCGTAATAATAGGTCACTAAATCATACAAAAATTAAGATCCTAACGTTGGCCCAAATAAATGGGTATAAACTTTAGGAAAAATCCTCAAAAAACCTAGGGCCACAAACTCCTATATTTAACATTAGGTACCGGCATAAAGCTATTTTGGGTAAGATTAAGGTAATAAGAAAACATATGTGCAAATATATGTCAAAACTAGTACGGTAATAAGCCATGGCCAAATAGACAATGTCTCGGCAATTTACATGAAACCTAAGCTAGACCAGATGAACTAAGGCCAAAACGATTGGCCTATGACCAATAAAATATGATAATCAATAACTTGTGTTCTTTTGAAACTGATCCCAAATTTAAATATAAACATCTCATTTTCAGACTAAAAACGTAATCCAAATATTCAATCCACTCCTAGAACCACTAGACTACAACAATCAACACTTAGTTCTCACAAAACTCATCATATTTAGATATTTACCTGAAAATAATTGAAAACCCCAAATCCCAAAAAGAAACAACCAATGTCAAATTTTGGGTAACAAAGTTGAGATTTGTGTCTTTCATATTATTTAAGGACTTATTATGGATTTTTAGTTCAGCTCGCGATGGGTCTTCATTAACTTAAAGACAAGACTCAAGCCATATAATGAAAAAATTCATAAATGCTCAAGAACAACAACGCCAAAAAACCCTAGTCTCTAATCTCTACATATATCATTATGAATCGAAGGTATGAATTGGAAATCAACATACAGAGTTAAAAAGAAACCCAGATATAAGCAAAGAAATTCAAAAATGGCAGGAAAATAAGTACAATACTAACCTAAAATATGAAGAAGAAACGATCGCTTGGCAAGACTTTGAAGGATGCCATAAATCGGATCTCATTACTGAAAATCACAAGTCTCAGATTTCTCTCAAACTTTAAAATTTGTAATGAGGCCTAGGACCTAAAGAATCTATATAAAAGGTAAAGGAATTTGAAGGTTTACCGATGTTAAAATGTCATAAGTAAAAGAAACAAATATAACAAATAGGTCTACAAATATAGATAAAATCCTCAACGCTAAATTACTTTCCTATTAGCACACTTAGGTTTGAGGTCGATGAATCTAAGTTATGTAGTCATATACTTTTAACATCCTACTCATCTCACTCATCTGTACTAGTGGAGAAGGGTATTAGCGTAAACGATTCAAGATTTTTCCTAATTGATGATTGAGGGAGCTAACATATTCCTTGAGTAATTAAGTGTTATGTAAAAATAAAATCTAAGTAGAGGGGGACTAGTAATCATCACTTATGTCGGAATCTATGAGGGCATATATACCTCAGACATTGATTCATTCCACCCATTGTATTGGATTGGTGTTGTCAAGTTGATACAATATTTTTCTTAGAAGGCTTCCTCGTACATCTCTTCCCTTTGGACAGAGTGATCGCCATCTCCTTATAATAGAGTTTGCACTCCTAGTTCTTTAGAGAGCAAGAAGTATATGAGGAGGAGTAAGTCTAAGATGGAATAATTGGACCAGAGGTAATGTATGGTCCCAATGAATAAGTTCATGTGGTTAATGGTAGGTTTTGTGTCGAGAATGATTTGTGTACCAAGTGAGGGTGTAATAAATGGGGGACTTGTTTGAATATGGGAATGGGTCCTTATCCTCATATATTATTGGATGGAGACTATTATTTTAGATGGGAGGTGTTTAGTAGGGAACCATTCTTTATGTAGTTAGAAGATGTGTTAGGCTGAAATAGGATTACCCATCATATTGGTTTTCAGTGGGATTAGGCTCCCTGCACCTATGAGGTCTTAGATAATAAATCTGATTCCCCAACAGTTATTTGTAGTGTGGAAATATCCGTACTGTAACTTAGATTGTGAGTTATCTTGTTAGGTTTTATCTTTTTTAGTGAATAGTGGATTAATCTTTAGTGTCTTGAGGTGGCCATCAAACTTTAGAGTTGGGAAGACCTGAATAAAGGGGTTGTAGGCAGAAAAGGTGTCATTTTCATGGTTCAAACCTCTTTAGGGAGGAACCGATTACTAGGGTCTTGAGGGATTACCTAATTAGTAAGGTACAATGATGGAAACTAGGGCCTGAGAAGTTTTATTTATTGGTTAAGGACTGGTGACAGAGCTTACTACCATGGTATTAATGTGGGATGTGGAGGTCCGAGGAGATCCCTTATTAGTAGATCATGTATTGGCCGATTGAAGAGATTTTTTGGGGGATATGGTTGACTTAATGTCCAATATTTCCTAAATGTTTTACCCTATGTAGTTAAGATCTTTGAAATTTGGGACCTAGTGAGCCCAAGTTCATTATGTACTTCCCTGCAAAGGTTTTTGATCAAAAGATTGACTTCATCATTTTCCAATGGATGGTTGACCATATGTACCCTTTTCTCTCTAACGAGTAATAAATGCTCCAACCTCTTTTCTTTCCTCTTTTAGGCATTTCTAGGTATTAGCGGTTGAGGCCTAGTTCCTTATTATATTCGTACGATTTGAGAAAGGCCCTAAATAAATTATCATATATATTAGCAGTTCCTTCACTTTTTACCCCATGTACTAAGTAAGTTCTCCTCCCAATAGAGTTAAGGATAACATTTTCTCTAGACCTCCTATGTCTACTTTTTTTTACTTGCATTTAGAAGTAGATATTGGACGAGCATGTATAGAGGAATAACCTTTGTGTAAATACCCCATCCTAGGACTTCCCCAAGCACCTCCTTAGATCTTTAGCACTCAGTCATCCACCGTAAATCCTAAGTCATACCTCGACTATCGATTTAAAGGCCACTAGGTGATCTCGAACCCCATTTGACTCTGGTCACTTTATCATCTGAGCAAGATATCAATGAATCTTTGAAAAACTTTGAATCTCCTTTCCAACAGTTTGTCTTGTGCACAAATCAACCTTATGGTATGGACAAATGACCTAATTTACTCTTATGTGTCACTAGGTTCTTCCAAGCCCCATTTGACCAAGATCAACTCTCAAAATTGAATGAGGTTGAAAGAATCTTAGAAAGGATCTGAATACCCTTTTCAACAGTCCAACCCCTGTGCGAACCAACCTTATGGTTCAGTCGAATGATTTATTTTACCCTGAAAACTAATTCGGAGGCCACCAGCCACTCCTAGGACCCATTTGACTTTTGTCATATCTTCAACTCAAACTAGACCGAATGAATCCTCTAAGGGATCTGAATACCTTTTCCATCGGTCCACCTAGTGCACGGAAAATCATTATAGTATGGACAAACCACCCATTTAACTCTGAATGTCCAACAGACACTTTCAGGCCCCGTTTGACCAAGGTTAACTCACCGAACCGAATGAAGCTGAATGAATATTCGAAGGGAATTGAATACCCTTTGTAACGATTAATCATGTGCATAAATCTTCTTATAATTTATACGAATAATCTATTTTCCTCCCAAACTTTCTTATTTAGTGACCAACGGGTGCTTCCGGGCCCCGTTTGACCTTCGTTAACTCTAGAACTCGGGAGTGGCTTAATGAATTCTTGAAGAGATATAAAGACCATTTCCAACGATCCACCTCGTGCTTAATTCTCTCTTACAATTTGCATTTTATGACTATTTTTTAAATAACCTCCCTCAAACTTCTAATTGGCAACCCTGGGATACCGTTTATCGGAAGTCTGTCTAGGGTTCTATGCCTATAGGCAGGACTAGGACCATGTCGATTGTCAACCCCTTGGTCCTATAAGTAAAGTCCATCACCTCACTTTGAAAGACACATCTAAACATCCCACTTAGCAATTTAGAGAGAATTTCTTCGGATTTAGAGTTGTTCTTTCCCTAAAAACCCATTTCCCACATTCTTTCCATCATTTTCAGACTGTTTTGAGTAAATTCCCACCCCCCATTAAATCACCATCACTTCATCTTGAGATCAACGCATCGACAAGAAATATCTACTTCAAGTCTTCATAAGGAGGTCCATTTCTTCCTCTTTATCTTTAAATTATCTTAATTTTGCACTAGTTACTTCATTTTCGCTTTAGTACTTTACTTCCTTACATTATGTATCTTAATTCTAAACTTTTATTACTAGTATTCACACATACTTTATTTTCATAGAAAAACCCAAGAATAAGAAAAAGGGGGTTCACTTTTAAATTCCAAAAGGGGATTTATCAACACACTAAAACACCTTTTTCTACACACGCAAATAATAAAATCCCCAGTTGTATTTAAGGGTTAAACCCCACCTCATATCCTCTTCGAACTAAAATGCCCCCCGGGCTACGTAGGCGTCTTGGTTAAATCCCTCGACTCGAGTCCTCGCACATATATTTGTTACTTTATTCTCAACACACACACACACACACATATATATATATATATATATATATATATATATATATATATATATATATATATATACTCCACATGCTTGTTTTCTTATGTCTTGTCCGATATACGCAATTGTTCCTTCATAACGATTTGTGAATCGACAAGCACTTACATCATATTTTTTGTTACTATTTTAGAAAAACTTATGCGGATGACCTCGCTCCGCCTTTATCCTTGACGCAAGTCAAGTGATTCCATCCTCCATTTATATTATGCACATAAGCAAACACATCACAGAGTTCTACAGGAGTAGATTAACACATGCTCATAAGAGACCGAAAGGGTGAGGTGGGTTCCCAAGACCTTCTCATTTCATAACTTTGTACTCGAACCTTTGAACTACTTGGTTTTGCAAAAATTAGTATTGTCCTTGATGCCTTTCTATTGATTTATTTTTCCTATTTTGAACATGCTGGAAGACTCTATCTCTACACTTAACCCGACATCAACGATGGTTGAGCGCCCCGACAAAGGATGCAATACCGCACGCATACTGGAAAAAGATGGGGAAGGATGGATGGATCGACCTTTAGAGACCCTGACACCCCGACTATGGGATGGCCACCCTCTATATGGCTTGAAGATGTGAACTTTGAACTTATCCGAAAGTAGAGCCTAAAGGTAAAGATCCATCTATGAGTCAACTCATCATAGGTATGCATCTTATTGATGACTTCTAAAAACATACGTAACTTAGTTTGAACTTATGTGATTTCCTGATTAGGAGAAGGAAGAGGATAAACCTCATCAGGTTGGGGAATAACTTTTGGTTCTTCCTATGAATGTCCTTAGTATGAGGGATGAGGGTACTCGGGGTACTGATGTTAGGGATCAAATTAACCAGCGAACCCATATGGAACTTTGGAGTGGGGAGTGTCAATATTAAGTGGGGGACTAGGGGATAGTTTGGGTGTAGGTTTATCCTTAGGAATTTTTGGTACTATCTCGGTTGTAACTGGGAACATTTTCTCTAGTTACTACTGTAACTATAGTATCCAGGAGGTCCATTTGTGCTTGTCCAAATGACGAAATCTGAAATCGCATGGTATTTTTGGTGGTAGTGATGCCCTGTAACTACCGCAACACCTGATCCATTATGGACATAGCTTGATCTTCTACTATAAAAATGGAACACACTGCAGAACGAACTTCATAGTCATAGGTTAGAAGTTTGTTGATGAAGATTAATCGGATTCACGAAGAATGAATGCGGTATTACAAGGTAAGTGCTTTGCGTGGTATTTTGTGGGTGCATTTTCTTGAGACCATGAGATAGAAGGACTGGAATAAAGATAATATATATAGGAGATGGACACGCATATGTATATTTTATTTTATGAAATTATTTTATATTTTTTAATTGTATGTGGATGGTATATTCTTTTTTGTATTTTTTGTTTGTTAGTGTTTTCTTAAGGTACAACTTAAAAAGAGTCTCATTGGATTCAGGTGAACTTGGGTGAGCTCTCGACTTCAGTAATAGGAGCGAGGAAGTGGAAGGATGAGGTTTTGATATTTCTTAAAAATAACAATTTTGGTAGGTGAATCCAACATAAGAGGATTATTCTTTTGTGATAACCGACATATTCATACTGTTTTGTCTCCTATTAAAAAGGGGAAGATTATAAGTCTAGATTTTGAGGGGTTTGTACCGGCCTTTGGTCCTACGGCAGTTTTGAATTTTTTTTATCAAATACAGTAGGTCACTATTATCTTATGAAACCAAATGTAGTTTAACAAAAAGGATTTTTAGGATGGCAAAACAATTAATATAAGATCATACTTCTCTATCTTTCCTCTAATTGCACTTGAGATTCAAACAATCACTCAATACATTATGAGATATTTTATGAGGAACATACCATCCATGCAACCATGAAACCATGCCCCAGAAACATACTGAAGATCACAAGCAATACAATGAGGATTCGAAGCATTACCAAACCTTGTAAAAATCCATCCCTCTCCATTTAAGTGAAGTCCATCGTCAATAAGTGATACAAACATTCAACCATGAGAAGTTAAAAGCTCAAGCATAAAAATAACGAATCAAGCTCATGATCATCTCATGACCAACTAATTTCAATAAACATGCTCCCCTCCCAACATCACGCATAAAAACTAAAACAATTCAGGAGAATGTTCAAAAATTAAGGAGATCATTGTCATGTTACTTGTTGTACTTTAAGAACCATTGTACAAAGGTAAAGAAACTTTTTATGATTTTATTTGCTCAATATCTAGACACCTAAACCTACAATAAAGAGTGGCTCAAAAATCAACATCATATAGCCTAAAAATTGGGAGGTTTTGTTGATTAATATAAGCCACTAAAACGTTCAGTTAAACAAAAATTTGGGGACAATCCACTAAAACGGGCATAGTTGAAAACATAAGACTTTCAGTCAACTAAACTTAACTTTTAGTCAATTAAAAGTTCCATATTTCAAGATTCAATTTTGTAAAACTTCCAAACTTTATATCCTTATACCCCATATATTACCAACCTTATTACCAATGTTTTAGAAACCGTTGGTGGCCTCTTAAGACTATAAATTGATCCTACCATATCCATTCCAATATACATAATCTTACAACAATAATCCTCTTAACTAAAGTTCTATCTTCTATCTTGTGTCATTTCATAATTGAGTTTCTAAAGAGAGAAATCAATAAAACCCATTTACGAGTTTAAAACATAAAAAATCAATTCAAACCAAAGCTCCAAGCTAACCCACTTGAACTAAAATCTCCAAACTCAATCCCTCTTTGGAAAAGTTATATTCCCAATGCCCACTTGTGCGAAAGCTTTACCCAAAAATCCATTTAAATATTATATGTGTGATTGTTATTTGGTTACTTTTCTATAGATAAAAGTAAACCCATTTAGCCACTTTTTAGTAAATCTACTTTTCTTTATGTTTTGCTTATGGGTCTCTATATTACTGATTAGGGTTAAACCTCACTGTATCTTCTCGATCAGTAGTGTCATTGTTGTGGACACTAAGGTATTTAAAGTCCTTATGATTATTTGTGGGATTCACGTGGGCTAGGATGAAGGTATTTCCTTATTGGTTTTTATTTGCAGGGATGTGTTTCTAATAAGGTATTAATTTAATCATAAGTGAACGAGAGATAGTGAAGTTCTCGAACACCATCTCATGCGCATAGTTAGGTAGTGGACGAACCATATTAAAATCTTCATTTGCAAAACTATCATTGATCTCTATATATTAACTACTTATATTTATTGTTGATTAATTTCTTTTTATCATATTGCAATTAATCTCTAAACAATGTTAAGAAATTTTCAAATTTTCCCTTAAACTCATATAATCAATTGAACCCAGCGTCTTCGGGTATATTTTCGGGCCAACATATATTTTATTTTGTGTAAAGAAAGTGCCTGCCAAGAGTTTTACCCTATATGTAAAAGCGTGTTGTGACTCTGATATATGTGGACCAATTTTCATTTCCATAGATTGTGATATACTAGGAAGCTTAGACTGGGCAACCTTGAAGGTACGTGTAAAACCATTTTACCATTCTATTAAATAGTTGTGAAAGCATATTAGATATACCCCAGCATTGAATGTACAACAAACATTCCTTTTATAGAGAATTTAGTATTGATATATGACCCTCCTAGTATACCAAATGGGTGGACGAAAATAGTTATGATAGTCATTATCAACCAACCTTCTAGTTGACTTATTTTGACCTCATCGGTATAGGGCTTAAAGAAAATGAACATCAACACTATGTAGTAAGCGTTACAAATGGGTAATCTTTATTTGTACATGCTTTAAAGTTTATTTCATCGCGAGGTCTTTAGCGCGCCCCTATGAAGTTGGATGAATGTTAAATATTGTTGTACATGGGGAACTAAGTATACGTCTATGTTCTAAGGGAATATAAAAGTATAGCCTCTAAAAAGTTCTAAACTGTAAGAAAAAGAGTCATGGAGATATGTACTATTAATCGTATAGAAGGAAAGCATAAGGATAGTTCATTATTTTGTTGTAAGCCCCAACGGAGTCGCCACCAAAATGTTGCAGGTACTTAGATGGTGAGGATTTTTTGTATTTTCTTTGCCTATTTTGCACGAGGGGAAAATACGGATGAGTGTGTGAACAAGGGAGGAATACTTTCCCATCTGCGTTAATGTGTAATGATCCCTTGGCATGAGAGTGTGCTTGTCTATCATTATCCGTTTTTCTCCTCTGAGGTCGGATTTTTTTATTATGCCCTTAGATGCTGTTAGACACCATATCTAATTTTTTTTATACGCTCTTATTAGCCTAAGTCAATGTTCATATAAAGGGTTTTTGGTTATTCAGATTATCCATTTTATTTTATATAAAAACAACAATTGGGATGGGTTACCCCTTTTAGCGCATACCCTAAGGCAGGTTGAGGCATGCGAATGGTCCAGATATTCATGGTTCATTAACCGGGTTATGAGTGGGGAAATATTAGGAACCTTACTCGTTCTTTATGGTACCTTATTTAAATACTTAATATTGCATTCTACATTGGTAATTACTTGTAGTTTATTTAAGAATATATTTGTGGACATCCCCGATCCTCGTCGTGGGGCGGATGAGCATGAGGGAGGATTTTACATTGGTAATTACGCGTCCCTCTCAGGAGCGCTTCGGCCGACGTCATTTGAGGTGAGGTGCTAAATGTAGAGAGATTAGAGTCGCCGGTATATTTTACTCAATACAGACAAAAGAAAAGGGGAAGCCATCCTAAAGGACAACATCTAAAGACATACTGGTGCATACGAAACCAAAATGATTCGAAAAGGGTTCGGAGGCTAAGTTACGAAATGAGAAGGTGTTAGGCACCCATTCCACCCTTTCGGTCTCTCATGGATTTTTGCTATTTTCCTTTTGTTTTCCACATGATGTGTGTGCATATGTATATATAGTAGAGATAGGAATCATCGACTTACACCATGGAAGAGATAAAGCGAATCATCCGTAGGAAGGTTTAAAAATAATATTAGAAAATAGGATTTACACGATTATCCCTACGTTGACCGTAATGATGGAACGATAACGTATGTAGAATAATACTCTACTAAGAACAAATATATGTATATATATAATATAAGATAATGGAGGTTAGAAAAAATAGAAAATGAGCGAAAAAGTAAAAATAGGACTCGAGTCTCGGGTTTTAACCCGAGACAACTACGTATCCTATAGAGGCATCAAAATCCACATAGTTCTCATACAGAACGAGGGGTGGGGTTTATCCCATAAATCCAGTCGGGGGATTCTCTTATTTGTGTGTGTGGGGCGGGGGGGGGGTTAGGAAAAAGTGTTTTAGTTGTGAGAAAAGTGTAAGAGAAGTGTGAGAATTCCCATTTGGAATTTTTGAACAAACCCTCTTTTTCTTATTTTTTGGGTTTTTATTTATATGAAAATAAGAGATGTGCAATTATACTAAGTAAAAAGTACATTAGGATGTGTTAGATGAAATAACAAAAGTGCTAAGTAATAAAACAAGTTATTGTGAATTTGTGAAAATTTAAGGACAAAGTTGAGAAAATTAGACCTTCTTGAAGATCTTGAGCTTGATTTGAATGTCGCAGAGCAGCCCTTAGACTTGGATGATGATGGAGGGTAGTGAATTCATTATGTTTGATGAAAAGGATGATGAAAAGTGAAGGTTGGAAAGGGATTTGGGTGTGGAAATCACACTTACTTCGAGAGAGGTTTTCAGGATTTGCTGAGGCTGATTTCTATAAGATCTCGGTTCTCCCTGTAAGTGAGGTCAGGCCTCCTTTTATAGGTCTAGGGCATTGTCGATCAGCATAGCCCTATTCCCACCTTTCGGCAGGTGCGTTTAGTCACACTACCGATAGGTTGGGTATGGGACTTGCCGTTTAGTAGTATTTTTTAGGCCTTTTTAGAAAATCGGCCGCAGAACGCAAACCATTGATCAGAATCGCGCATGGGGCAGACCTTTGGAAAGGTAATTCAGAGACCTTCGAAAGTAACTAGACTGATCCCGGGTCCGAGAGTTGAATTTGGGTCAAATATGACTCGGAAGCATTCGTCAGTCCATTGGACGGGGAATTATCGGACAAAAATGGATCATTCGTCCGCATGGTAAGCCCAAATCGCGCACGGGGTGAACCATTGGAAAGGTTAGGATATTTACTTTGACCTTCCAAAGAGTTTGATCATGTTGGCCCTGGAAGCATTCGATGACCTTTCAGAGTAAAACGGATCATTCGTCCGTACTGTAAGTTGAAATCGTGCACGGGACGGACCGTTGGAAAGGGGATTCAGTGTGCTTTAAAGATTCATTTAGTCTCGATCGAGATGAAGAGTTGAAATGGGTCAAACAGAGCCCAGTGGCCTCCTGATTGAGTCTCGGGGAAATGGGTCGTTCATACGTATGGTAAGTCAGAATTGTGCAAGAGACGGACCGTTGAAAAGGGGTTTCAGTGCCCTTCAGAGATTCATTCAGTCTAGATCGAGATAAAGACTTTGAATTTTGGTCAAACTGAGCCAGGAAGTGCCCGATGGCTTCTAAGTCAGTACTCATGGTATGATCTAGGTTTGTAGTGATGAAGGGAGGTGCTAGGGACCTAAGGAGAGTTTATGAGGTAACAGAATGGGGTGTTTATAGGGCCCCTCGACAAGTGAGTTTGGAACAAATGATAGTCGTCGAATAGACATCGCATGATGATTTGAAGGAGGATGACCAATTCAGAGGGTCAAGGCCAATTATGAGGATCTAAGGGAGTGAGGATGAGGGTCGAGGCCAATTCTGAGGATCTAAGGGAGTTAAGAAGACCAATTCAGAGGGTCAAGGCCGATTCTGAGGACCTAAAGAGTGTGCTGGGGATAACCAATTATGTGGGTAGAAGTCGATTCTACAGGCTTAAAGATGAGGGTGATCGATTTTACGGGTCGGAGCCAATTCTGCGAGCTTATGTAGAGGTGGCCAATTTTACGGGTCGAAGCCAATTCTATGGGCTTAAGTTGAGATGACCAATTATGCGGGCTTAAGGTAGAGATGAACAATTCTACAGGTCGGAGCCAACTCTGAAGGCTTAAGTGGAGGTCACCAATTCGGCGGGTTGAAGCCAATTCTGAGGGATTAAGTCGAGATGACCAATTCTACGAGCTTAAGTAGAGATAAACAATTCTGTGGGTCGAAGAAAATTCTACGGGCTTAAGTATGAGATGACCAATTCTGCGGGTCGAACCAATTCTACGGGCTTAAGTTAAGGTTACCAATTCTGGGGTCGAAGCCAATTCTGCGGGCTTATATAGAGGTGACCAATTCTGCAGGCTTAAGTTGAGATAACCAATTCTGTAGGTCAAAGCCAATTTTTCTAGCTTGAAGATGAGGGTGACTGATTCTGCGGGTCAAAGTCAATTCTGAGGGCTTGATTAGAGATGACCAATTCTGCGGGTCGAAGCCAATTCTGAGGGCTTAAGTGGAGATGACCAATTCTATGTGTCGAAGCCAATTCTGCGAGCTTATATCGAGATGACGAATTCTATGGGTCAAAGACAATTCTTAGGGCTTACGTAGAGATGACCAATTCTGCGGGTCGAAGCCAATTTTGAGGCCTTAAGTGGAGGTGACCAATTCTGCAGGTCGAAGTCAATTCTGCGGTCTTAAGTTGAGATTATGATCCAAGATCAAGGTTTATTCTAACCTAATAGAGGTGAAGACCGAGGATCGAGGTCAATTCTAACCTAAGAGGGGTGACGACCGAAGATCGAAGTCAATTCTGACCTAAGAGAGGTGACAATCCAAGACCGAGGTCAATTCTAGCCTACATTTCCTTTGGGGTCAATCAGGGATTTTGTTGGGAGTAAAGAATAGATTTTGGATTGCGCTGGGGAATAACGAATGAGCTGGGAAAAATAGAGTGTCCTTTGGATACTTTGAAAATGACTTTCTGGAGTTCCACTGGGGAAATTACCTTGTGATGTTGTTTTGAGCTGGGGAAGTGTTTGTGATCTGCGAAGGAGAGGTGAGTTTGATGTTGTAAATTTCACTCGGGAAGTGATTAGGTGGTCTAGGTATTGGACGCGTTGCTCGAGGAGGTTTGATACCTTTAGATATCCTCTAGGGGCGGCGTTGGGAGGAGTTTGACTTCGTTTTTTGAGAGTTTCCCTGGGGAAATGGGGGTTTCTCTTGAGGGAGTTCAAAATTTTCTTGGTGAAAATGTTCTAAATCCTTCCTGGTATTTTTAGGAATTTTCTGAGGATTTTTCAGGGCTTTCTGGTATTTTTTGGGAATTTTTGTACAAAATTTCAAGAGGGTGCCGGTCGTCATGGTTCAGGGGGTGCCATTCGGCAGTGGAATGGACTTTTTGACTACCTTGGTGATACGACGCAAATATTACGTATTTCACCCATTAACGTACGCGTTATTAGCCCCCTCGGGTATCTTAATTCCTATATTTATGCTCGATAATCAGAAAACCTCCATTTTATATGTTCACATGCTATATGAGGTATATTTGGGCTTTTGTAGGGATTACAGGTGCTAAGTATAAAGTTGGATGCATTTCGATGAAGTTTCGTACAAATCCGCACGCGTAAGGCCATTTTAGTCTATTCACAATTTGGGAAATTGTTCCAATGTCTTCATGGAATTTGTAGCCCTCTGAACAAGCTTCGCGTGGACACAAATAATGCGCGATTCTGAGTCCGAATGAAGAAGTTAAGAGACTTTTAGCGGAAGAGGATTCCAAAGAAACCAAAACCAGGAAGCCAAATCGATTCGGCCATTTTCCAAATCGATTCAGCTTGGACCAGTAGCCAATATTCCGAGGGTCAAATCGATTCGGCTCCAGGCCAAATCGATTCGTCCCATCACATATTTGGCAATTTTTCTTTTTATTTACAATTTTACCATGGGATATTTTGTATTAAACCTTTATCTCTTCATTTTGAAGAGAGGATCTTAGATAGTTTCATTTTTGCTAGATTTAGGGCTTTTATAATTGGGAGCTAAACCCTATCCCTCTTGCTTTGGATTGTTGTACTATTTTTTTTGTAAGTTGTACCTTAACCTTTTCTTCCTTAATATAGTTATTTTAGTTGTTTTCCTTGCTTTCTTTCCATTTTCCATGCCTAGATAAGTTTATTTATTGTTATTTATTTCTTTTATAGTGTAATATTAGTGTAAATTAGTTTATTTCCATGATTTGTTAGTCGATAAATAGGTTCGGGATTGTGTTCCGCCATTTACGGGTTTAGAACCTCGAAAGTTAGGTTTTCGTGTGAAATTGCATTTAATTGAAACCACGTGTATTAAAGCGGATTATTATGCGTTTATCTTTCCTTTTTAACCCAACGCTAGAGTTTATAGGGACAATCCTAATTTAATCCGCGTGTGAACATTTTCGATTAAATGTTTACTCAAGCAACTTTGGGTTAAATTCCTTATTGCGTGAAGTTTATACTTAATTAGAATGCTCAGTTAAATAGCTTTGGATCCGAAATTCTAATTAGTAGTTGTTTAGCCCGTGAATGTGTGTATGCGATCCCGATCCTCGTTTTCCTTTAATTTAGCGTTAACTTCTCTTTTCTTTTATAACCATTTCCAACCTATCATCTTTTACATTTTTATTCTTGATGTTTTAAAACAATTAACATCTAAAATTTAATCACTCCCTATGGATTTCTTACGATACTTGACTTACCGTTGTACTTGCTTGCCAAGTGTAGTTATAGTTTAGGTTTTTTGCATCGCGGCGGCGAAACACACAACGATTTTGTCCTCACACGAACACACTTTTACCTCTAGACGAAAATGGCGCCGTTGCCAGGGAGTGTGTTTTAGATTTTTATTGTTTTATTGTTTCGTAATATTTCTTTCATTCATATTTGTATTCTTTATTTTCTCCTTTCTTTTTGACTTGTGCTAGATTGTTTCGAGATATTGAAATTTTGGGGCGTGTTGCTTTTGTTGAATAGCTTATTTTGAAACGTCTCATTATTACGCTTTAGATAACCTTAATTGTTATGAGAATTGTTTTCCAAGTTATACTCCCAAAACAATGAGAGAATGCGTACAAAGTCTTGAAGATGAGCAAATTGAGCATGAAATTCAAGCGTATGTAAGTGATCCCTCATCGCCTTGTGAGGGTAATTTGGAATGCGGGGAATTCGTTAACTATGAGCAACCCGCACAAGAAGATAAAATGTCTTCTTGTTCGTTTGATTATGAGTTAATGGTCAAGGAAAGGAATGGTCAATCCGAAAGTTCTCAATCTTGGTTTCTAGAAACTGATGCCATGCTCGATGAGATTATTTCGTTACAAAATCGGGACGAGGTTGAAACTTGCGTTACACCTCCACCCCTTTTTGTTGAAGAAATAATTGAGAGTGGCCCAAGCTTTAGCAATTTCGATTTCCAACCTCTTATTAATTCTTCCAATTGTATTGAGGTTATTGGTCCTTCTTTTCCTTTACTCCCTACTATTCCCGGAACAATTAAATTTATCACAAGAATCGGTTGAAAGTGTTGAGAACTTTGACCCGATTCTTGAACGAGAATGTTATTTTGAGATGCTTCATCTCATAGGCTTTTCACTTGCACTTGACCCACCTCCCCTTCCAATTGAAGAATCTTGGGGATGTGGTTTTGATTTTTCTGAGACTAATGTAGTCTTGTCCCCCATAGTATCCAAATCCACCATTGTCCGCCCAAAATTTCAAATTGGCGATGGTTCACTTTTTCCACCACCCACATCCCTTCCGTTGTTCAAACGGAATTCATATTTTTCGGGAGGCATGTTCGCTTTGGAGGGTCTACCATTGATCTTTCAAAGTCAAATCCCTTTTTGGGTGGATCCTCAACTATTTAGACTTCTAGTGTATAGTTAGTGTGTAGTCAAATTAGTAGGTTGTAAATAGTTAGCTTTTTAATTTTTTTCCTTTCTTTAGTTTTTCTTTCCTTTCACTTTTAGTCTTGTGTAATTAGTTAAATTTTTTGTTATTGTTTTTTTCTATTCTTGGTACTAACTTGTTTTGTAGATTTGTTTGGACTCGTACTTATTCGAGGATAGATCCAATTTTGGGTAATATCATTCTTTTCCTATCTGTGTGTTTTGTTCTTAATTAGCATTGAGGATAATGCAACATTTAAGTTAGGGGGTGTAGGATATTCTATCCATTTCATGTGTAGTCCATTGATTTGCTTACTTTTTAGTTACTAAGTATGCCTTTTTGTGAAAATTTGAAAAAAATTCAAAAATGTTTTCTTTCTTTTTTCTCCTTTATTGGGCATTTTGCCTTGTTTCCGATGATAAATTTTAATAACTGCCCTATCCAATAAATAACTCAATGATGCATGTTCTCAATTTTAGAAGTTATTAGACTTTAGTCCTCAAATCATTGATATTGTGAATAACTTCATGAATTAAACTTTATCCCACGAGCATACGCACTTTCCTTGTTATATTGATTTAGTTTAAGATTTTTATAACTCGGTAATCTTTTGTTTCATTGTATATACTTACACCGAGTAAGCTTTGTACTTTTCGTCATTTGTGAGTGTTATACACTATTCTTTCCTCTTTGAAAAAGTTGATTTCGTTGGTAATCTCACTATTCTTTCATTTCATCGTTCATTAATTGAGTTCATTCATGAAATGTGTTACTTGAGCATGATTTTCATATATTGTTTTGAATCGAGAATTGCGTAAACTTTGTGAAATGATCATAGGTCATCTTTGTTTTATCACCCATATTAGCCTTGACCTCACCTTATACGTTTCTCTAGCTAACCCCTTTGAGCCTAAATATAGCCCTTCGTTTCATAACCCAAATCCCATAATTAACTCCAAATTGGAGTTTTAAACCATACATACACTTTCCATACCTTTGTTTGGAATGTTACTTGGGATTGAATGATGTTTTTATGATGTCGGTAGCAATTTAGGCATATGAGAGTTTGATAAGCAAAGAAAAGAGATGTGAAAAAGTGAAGAAAAAGAGAAAGCAAAAAGCAAAAGAAAACAAAAAAAAACAAAAAAAATGATAAAAAGAAGAAAAGAAAGAAAAGAGAAAGTTGTATATTGTTTATATAGTTCAATAAGCTTTTATTACTCTCCAATTGTTATATCTAATGCTTGCTTGGAACTCGTTTTCCAATTTTGATATTGCCCGCATTTTCCCATTATCCCGAGTTTTCATCCCAAACACTTTGAATCCGTACATACATTCCTTCTTTTCATACCCTAATTAAACCTACATTACAACCCTATTAAAGTCCTATGTGATCTTAGGTTGATGTAATTTAAAAGTCATAATAGTTTTGATAATCTGTGAGAATACATTTCGCCTCTTTTAGTGTGCGGTATCTTTCATTGAGATTACAATTTTTCATTTTTTATATAGCGTTCTTGTTTTGTGACATGTGTGTGGCCTAGTTTTCATTTACATTTACTCTTTATGCCCGCATGTTCCGTGTGTTACCTCCCTGTTTCAAGTGAATTCCATTTGAAGAGTGTAATGACCGTGAGGATTGAATATGCATGCTTTAATTTTTAGTATCCGGTTTATATAAGTTTTTCGCCAAATCACACTATGCATGTGCTCTCCCCCCCTCCCACTTTTAAAGTTTCAATTCTATGAGTTGCATTCAACCTGTTAATAACAACGGACTTTAGCTTGAATTCGTTCAATATGCTAATAACATGTTTGAAATCTTTTTCGTTGTTGTTGAGTTTGTCGCATGTTGGGCTGGGCATCGTTTAAGGAAACTATATGATGTTTGTGGGTTTCATCCCTGAAAACCCTAACGAGACGACACTCGTCCACTAGGGTAACCTAGGGGTTTAACGGCTTATTGCATATGCTAAATGCAATCGTGCGCCCGCGAAAGTTTCCTTATATTTTTATTACTTTTTCATCACATTTTGTACTTGTATCCTGCTTTTGGTTTTCTTGTAGTTCTTGTTCTTTCCTATTTCATTTCTAGGTACTAGTAATGGGTAAGTTAGGTGTTGTGATACGACGCAAATATTGCGTATTACACTCGTTAACGTACGCGTTATTAGCCCCCTCGGGTACCTTAATTCCTATATTTATGCTCGATAATTAGACAACCTCCATTTTATATGTCAACATGAAATATGAGGTATATTTGGGCTTTTTTTAGGGATTACAGGTGCTAAGTATGATGTTGGATGCATTCCGACGAAGTTTCGTATAAATCCGAACGCGTAAGGGCATTTTAGTCAATTCATAATTTGAGAAATTGTCCTGATATCTTCATCGAAGTTGTATCCCTCTGAACAAGCTTCGCGTGGCCGCAAACGATGCACGATTTCGAGTCCAAACGAAGAAGTTACGAGACTTTTAGCGGAAGAGGATTCCAAAGAAACCAAAACCAGGAAGCCAAATCGATTCGGCCCCCTAGCCAAATCGATTCTGCCATTTTCCAAATCAATTCATCTTGGACCAGTAGCCAATATTTCGGGGGCCAAATCGATTCGGCTCCAGGCCAAATCGACTCGGCCCATCAGATATTTGGCAATTTTCCTTTTTATTTACAATTTCGCCATGGGATATTTTGATTTAACCCTTATCTCTACATTTTGAAGAGAGGATCTTAGATAGTTTCATTTTTGCTAGATTTAGGGCTTTTATAATTGGGAGCTAAACCCTATCCCTCTTGCTTTGGATGGTTGTACTCTTTGTTTTGTAAGTTGTACCTTAACCTTTTCTTACTTAATATAGTTATTTTAGTTGTTTTCCTTACTTTCTTTCCATTTTCCATGCCTAGATAAGTTTATTAATTGTTATTTATTGCTTTTATAGTGTAATATTAGTGTAAATTAGTTTATTTCCATGATTTGTTAGTCGATAAATAGGTTCGGGATTGTGTTCCGCCATTTACGGGTTTAGAACCTCGAAAGTTAGGTTTTCGTGTGAAATTGCATTTAATTAAAACCATGTGTATTAAAGTGAATTATTATGCGTTTATCTTTCTTTGTCACGCAATGTTAGAGTTTGTAGCGACAATCCGAATTTAATCCACACGTGAATATTTTCGATTAAATGTTTATTCAAGAAACTTTGGGTTAAATTCCTTATTGCGTGAAGTTTATACTCAATTAAAATGCTCGGTTAAATAGCTTTGGATCCAGAATTCTAATTATTAGTTGTTTAGCCCGTGAATGTGTGTATGCGATCCCGATCCTCGCTTTCCTTTAATTTAGCGTTAACTTCTCTTTTCTTTTATAACCATTTCCAACCTATCATTTTTTACATTTTTATTCTTGAAGTTTTAAAATAATTAACATCTAAAATTTAATCACTCCCCGTGGATTTCTTACGATACCCGACTTACCGTTCTACTTGCTTGTCAAGTGTAGTTGTAGTTTAGGGTTTTTTCATCGCGTCGTTGAAACACACAACGATTGTGTCCTCACATGAACACACTTTTATCGCTCGACCACTCGGGAAGGTAAGGAGACAGTGTTGGTCGGTGGATGGGGGGTCGATGCCGATCTACATGACGCTTAGCATCCAATATAAAGGGGGCGAATTTCCTTCATTTTTCACAGCTTTTTTCTTTCTTTTTCTTTCTGATTTTCCTTTGCAAATCGTTCTAGCATTTGTATCTCCAAGAAATGGATGCCTTGGTGAGCACTACAGCGCATAGGGAATGTTTGACTATCGATGATTGGGCGAACGTGGAGTGGAGGGATAGGGCTCCTATTGCTTTGGGGAGTGAGAACTCCTTTGATGCATTCGAGCCGATTGTGGATGAGCAAACTTTTCTATGGGAGTCATCGCATCATCGGTCTTCAAGGGTGGTGAGTCCTGGAGGTTATGTAAGTAACCTGACTTTTGGCATTCCTCTCTCTTTTTTGGTGATTTTTCCTTTCTTGAATTTTGACAAGGTTTCTCCTTTTAACAGTCCGATATCTCTTTGAAGAACATGCGTGCCCATGGGACGATGGGGCTTATGGATGTCTAGGAGAATCTTCCACCCGTGGTGCATTGGGTGGTATCATCAGCAGGTTTTGAGAGGTTCGCGTCTGCGATGGATGAGACGCCTCGGTCGACAGCGGTCCAGTTCGCTTTGGGGGAGAGATGGTGGGATACTACTTACACCTTCCATTTTGGTTTCAGCGAGATGACCGAGACTCCCATATACGTGCAGTAGCTGCTGGGGCTGGATTGCGATGGGGATAAGATAGAGGTGGATATGTCTTTGTGGGTGAGGCCAGACGTCGTGAGGGATGCAGGTAGGGAGGATAGTCTCTCGGGATTCCATACATTCATCCTTGCTGAAGGATGTCCTACTGAGTAGGGTGGTTGATGTGGAGAGAGGGATGCAGGTAAGGAAGATGGCCCGGTTATTCATCTTGTTAGTGCTGGGAGGTTTCATGGTGGCTTTGAGCGGCGACGTCATCCATTTATGGTTCTTGTCATATTTGAGGATGTTTTCGATCATCCCTCTCTATGATTGGGGGAGCCTGACTTTGACGACCCTCTATTTTTCTTTGGATGCATTCAGCCGGTGCTGCTGGTAAACTTTTACTAGAGCCACGTATCTCCTCGAGGTATCCTTTAATTTTGCGCATTTTCCTTTCATGCATTCGCATTTTCCTTATGCGTCTCTTTTTTATTGTAAATTCTTATTTTTGGCAGACTTGGTTCTATGAGGTGATTGGGTGCAATACCCCACTGATCGCTCTGAAGGATGATACTATTGGGGACTTGTGTCGATTATATCAATGGCGGATGGCCAATCAGCAGTCGAAGGGATCACTCTATCTAGAGGCAGTGCATCAGGTCTAAATGGCCTGACCAGTTATAGGGTAAGAATCTTTCCTTTTCAGTCTTGGTTTTGGAATGTTCTGATTATTTATTGACTTATGCTTTCTCAGGGATTTTTAGGTGACCTTTTACCCTTGGGGGAGAGTCATTTAAGATACGGGGGTGACCGGGGTGAACGCGCAGATGCGGCGCTTACTAGTGCATGAGTTTGGCCATTCTTGGTATCTCGGGGAGTGGGTGGTTTAGCAGATTGCTGAAGAAGAGGTGGTGGTGCCACCCTTGCAACCTCCTATGTCTATGAGGTGGGAGCAGCTAATGCCATAGGATGCGAGGATCACGGCGATGGTCGATGAGTCCTACTTGTTGTATACTGATACGGCAGCGCCGTATGACTATATGGACTTTATGACGAGATAGTTGATGGCGCCCAACATATATGATTCCTTGCCTTTCCCTCCTGTGGGTTCGAGTCGGGAGGTGGGGTCCTCCCACAGCGGCGGTGGTCTGGCAACGGCGGCGGTGACGGCTTCAGAGGTTCCTTTCGTGTGATTGAACAGTGCTTCGTACAATAATTGGTGAGATGATGGAGGGATGGTGCCTATGTTTCACCATCCTCATGCGATGGATCTGAGGGATTTGGGTTTGACAGAGGAGGTTCTTCATCCTGAGTTATACCTTCTTCCTCTTTTTTGGTTCTTTTTATATTTTGATTCCTCTTTGATACTGATTTTTGCCTTTTTATCTGCAGCAAGTTCGGGTGTTGACCACTTGGCTGAGGGATATTAGAGACTGGATATCTTTGCTGACTGCCCATATTCAGGATGCAATCCTAGTTCCCTCTTGCTTGGTGCCACCAGCTTCATTCGGGGAGGACTCTGGCTTGGGTAGCGGTGGTGCATCATCTCGCCGTAGGGGAAAGAGAGCGCGTCGCATTATTTTTTATTATCTTTTTTAATGATGAATGAATGCATGCGCTTTTTACTTTGCTGCTGAGACCGTAAAAAGAGATATTTTTGGGATTTTGGAGAAAAATGGGAAATTATATAAGGGTGGAAAAGGTTTTTTTTTAAATTCTGTTGAGAACATTAATTTATTTTTAGTCTTCTGAATTTTGACAAAAGAGGGAAAATGAAAATTTTCAAAAATAGGGGGTTGTCGATCGACAAGCATCTTGTCCTGCCTATTGACAGTCAAGTCCAGTCCCATCAATTCAAAGCTTTGATTAATGCCCTCTTCAGCCTCTGGTACTTTTGTGGGGTCGGATTCCCTCCGATTTCTACAGGGATTGTGTCTATTGTGAGGGTTCTCGAGTATAAAAGGGGAGGGTGGAGTGTTTCCAGCACACCTTCACTTTTCTACTGTTTCTTAGTCTTGCAAGATGGATCTCCCCGATAGCATTAAGTTTCAAAATTACCTCGAAGCCTTGGAAGCGATGTGCTCTTATAATGTTGACTACGATGCTTTTAACATATGTCGAGTCTCTTTGGGGAGCAATCGATCCAATGAGTGGAACATGCTGATGGAGGCGGTACAATTCAGGTACCCTGAAGACCACATCTTCTGCTTTGGGTTGGATGAAGTTTGTCCTACCTACGATGAATTTTCTACCATGCTGGGGATAAATCCAAGTGTTGCTGCGGCTTTACCAAAATTTTCCCATTCTCCTAGGGATTTGTTAGTTGGGATTCTTCGTATTTCTCCTCCGACGGCTAGATCACTAGTTGTTGGAGGAATTATTTCCCTCTCAGAGGTTTTGCAATCCTTGTATTTATAGGAAGCTGGAGATGCTAGATATGCTGGAGCCGTTGCTCTGGGCTTGATTTCAAAATTGCTACTGGTGACTTGGGAACTGCTTGTGGATCCGTAACTTACAGCCTTGACCTCATGGATGTTATATTGTTGCAATCCTGCGGTGGTGATATTGGCGGAGACCTTGAATGGTCCGGGTGCCTGGAGAGAAGGCCGTTTTGACTTCCTGCGTGGTAGCCCCATGATGCTATTCATGTGGTTGTCTGAAAGACTCCGCCTAGTGGTTCTTCTAGAATATCCTTTGTTGGTTGTACCCAATTTCTTTTCGCATCACTTTTTATATATTGGTCTGGATATTGAGAGTTGTGAGAATTGGCTTGTGGAGAATGGGGATCGGAATCAGTACTGGTCAGTGCCTTGATGGGGACAGTTGTTGCTTATTCTAGAGCAAGGAGAATACCTGTATGTAAGGCTGGTCGGTCTCGAACAGACCTCTTTTTATTGCCTTTGGCGGATTTTGTGCCAATTTGGCTGAGCACGGGTTGTGCCACCTCGGACACTAAATTTCTTTCCGATAGAGGATTTGACTAAGCGTCTGGGCATGCGGCTTGGCTCTCTATGGGATAATCGGCGTCCATCGACCTGTTCTTCTCAGTATGTTGGGAGAGTTTGGCATATCCCTGAGGATTATATGAAGTGGTTGTAAAGGAAAGTAGTTACCAAGATATTGGCCGTAGAGACTGGACAAAGGTGGTCTGTTTCTTTTGGCATCATGGAGGGAGGTGTTTTGGTTTATTCGAAGCTGGTTCGAGCATATCGGTTCATGGAGTGCCTGCGACACTCTGTTCGGGGGAAACTTGGGGACCCTAGGATGCAGATGATGATGATGAAGCAGGCTCCTCTGGTAGCTGTGGGTAGGACTGATGGAGCCTTTATTGTGTAATGGGGGGTAAATGTGGGGATTTTATAATCGCTTTTTAGGAAGGTAGGGGGAAGGGAGTTATTCATTCATTTTCTTACGTAATTTATACCGTAATTTCTTATTAAGTAAATAAACAAGTTTTTGATCATCCACGTGTGCCTTTGATGAGTTTTGTGTTGTTTGAATTATCTATATTGATCGCTAAGGCATACATAATCCCTTTGTTCAAATATATGTTGGAATTGAATGTCATTCTCGGATGTAAGAAGAGAATATTATTTTTTGAAAAAGAACAGGTCATGCTCATGTAAGGTGTATGAGCTACCTACGTACCTCTAGAGTTTTTGAAATTTTTTAGTTTGTTTGAAAATGATTTTTGTAGAGGATCAGTCTCACATAGTTCTGGGTAAGGGGGAAATGAAGAGGTTTTTTTTAGAATAGAAGGAGGATGAGAAGAGTCATAGCGCTCCGAGATTTCAGACTAGAGGTAGAACTTTTTTATACGGTCCCGATTGAATGGATGGGCATCTCTTCCCCATTTAAGTCGGTGAGCATGGCGGCACCGCCGAACAAGATCTTCTTGACAATGTAGGGGCCACTCTAATTGGGCTTGAATTTCCATTTGGGGTTCTAGATGGGTTCTATGATTTCTTTGAGGGATAGGTCCCCTTATCGAACATCGTGGTCCTTGACTCTCTTGTTGAATGAACGCATTATTTAGCGACGGTACCCTTGTATGTGGTATATAGCTTTCAATCTCCTTTCGTCTAGGAGGGTCAGCTCGTTAAGACGAATTTGGATCCAGTCTTCTTCATTGACCTTGCTTTCAAGCATGACGCGTAGCGAGGGTATTTCCAACTCCACGGGTAGGACTGCTTCCATACCGTAGACTAGAGAGTAAGTGGTATCCCCAGTAGAGGTTCGAATTGAGGTTCGATAGCCCCAAAGGGCGTACGGGATCTGGTTAGCCCAATCGCGATAGGTTTTGATCATCTTGTCGATAATGTCTTTGAGGTTCTTATTGGCCGCTTCAACTGCACCATTAGTCTGAGGCCGGTAGGGAGAAGATTTATGTATCTGAATCCCATACTCATTGGCCACTTTTGTAACTTCTGCCTCAAAATGTAACCCGTTATCTAATACTAACTCGTGCGGGACCCCATATCGGAAGATGATGTTTTTTTATGAATTTTATCACTTTCTTAGCGTTCAGTATTGTGTATGACTCAGCTTCAGCCCATTTGGTGAAGTAATCGATGGTAACTAGGATGAACTCATAACCGTTGGAAGCCTTTAGTGAAACCTTCCGTATAATGTCGATGCCCCAGGTGGAGAATGGCCAGGGAGAGGTCATGTTGTATAATTCGCATGGAGGCAAATGCTGAAGGTTGGAGAATTTTTGGGATTTGAGGCATCTTCGGACTTAGGTGGTGTAATCCTGGGTCATAGTGGTCCAATAGTAGCCTTGTCGAATGATCTTCTTGGCAATCATGTCACCGTTCATGTGGGGTACACATTCCCCGCTATGGATTTTCTACATTATCTTTTCAATGTCAGCCCCTGCGATGCAGTGCAGATGACTTCCATTGAAGTTCCTTTTGAGCAGTGCTTTCTGACAGATAATGTACTAGGCAGCCAGTTTTCGAAGGGTTGCTTGATCTTTCTTGATGGAACCCTCGGGATACCTTCCATGTTTGAGGAGGCGCCATATATCATAGTAATAATAGTTGGCTAGCTCGGGATCTTCTGTGGTGAAGAGCTCAATGTGGTAACAGTGGGTTAGTTTGTCTTGATTTTGATCTAGGAAGGGGGTCATAGTTATTCCTTCGAGCATATCGACCATGGAGGCCAAGGTAGTGAGAGAATTGTCTAGGTTATTCTTTGCTCAAGGTAGGTAATGGAAGGTGATATCTTGGAATTGGGAGGATAGTTCTTCGAAGTGGGCATGGAAGGGTTGGATTTTCTCATCCTTAACTCTCCATTTTATGAGCACTTAACCGATGATGAGGGAAGAATCCCCGTAGACTTCTAGGCATTGAATACCTTTCTTGAGAGAAACTTTGAGACCTATCGTGCATGCCTCATATTAAGTTATATTGTTGTTGCAAGGGAAATCCAACTTGATGGCGATGGGAGTGTAGGAGCCATCTGGGGCGATCAAGATTATCCCAATGCCATGTCCCTTTTGTTAGTAGCGCCCTCAAAGAACATTTTCCATCGAAGGTTGTCTGTATCAGTGCAAAAGTTGTTTTCATTTGGGAATTCGGAGATCCAGACATCGACTTCTTCTACGGGGTGATCTGCGAGGTAGTTAGAGATGGATCTTCCTTTCATGGCTTTTTGCGTGATGTACATGATATCAAACTAGGTTAGGAGCGTCAACCATCAGGCCATTCGGTTGGATAAAGTGGGTTTCTCGAGCAGGTATTTGATGGGGTCAATTCGGGATACAAGTTTGATGGGGAAGGTGAGCATGTTGTGTCACAACTTTTGGGTGACCCAGACAAGTGCAATACATACCTTTTCCAAAGATGTGTAGTTAACCTCACACCTGGCTAATTTGTGACTGGCATAATAAATGTCTCTTTCTTTGTGGGAATCTTCAAGGTACTGGGTTAGCAAAGCCCCAGTTGCACTGTCGGTTATGGTTTGGTATAGGAGCAAAGGGAGACCAGGTTGTGGTGGAATGAGTACCGTGGGTTGGGTCAGATATTGTTTGATTAGGTCAAAAGATTCTTGGAAGGCCTTATTCCAAACCTTAGTTGAATCCTTTCAAAGGATTTTGAAGATAGGTTCGCAGATGGAGGTTAACTGCCTGATGAACCGGCTGATGTATTACAATTTCCCAAGGAAACCACGAACTTATTTCTCTATTCGAGGAGGTGGAATCTCGAGAATGGCTTTCAGCTTGGTGAGATTTTCTTATATCTCCTTCTCACTGACCATTAATCCCAAGAGTTTTCCCTTTGTAACGCCGAAGATTAATTTTTGCGGATTGAGTCTCATCTGGTACTATCGCAGTCGTTCGAAGAACTTTCGAAGAGCGGGGACATGACCTTCTCTAGTTTTGGATTTGATAATCATATCATCCACATAGACCTTAACCTCTTTATGAATCAGATCATGAAAGATGGTTATGGCAGCCCTCTGGTAGGTTGTCCCAATATTCTTGAGACCAAATGGCATAATAGTGTAGCAAAAGGTTCCCCATTGGGGTGATGAATGCAGTTTTTTCTTGGTGGTCCGTTTGAATTTTGATTTGGTTGTATCTGGTAAGCCCATTGACGAATGACTTGGGAGCATGACTAGATGTGTTGTCCACGATCATATCGATATTGGGTAGCGGATAATCATCATTTGGAGGAGCTTTGTTCAAATCCCGATAGTCTACACACATCCGAAATTTCCCTCCTGATTTCATCACGGGCACTATGTTATCTAGCCACGTGGGATATTCGATCACAAGAATGAAGCCTACGTTCATCTGTTTGACCACATATTCTTTGACCTTGATCGACCATTCAGTGTGGAGCTTTCTCAACTTTTGTTTGATCGGCTTATAAACTGAGAGAGTGGGAATCTTGTGTTGAGCTATTTCAGGATCAATGCCAGACATATCATCATAAGACCATGTGAAGACATCCACAAATTCCTTTAGCAATTCTTCGAGTTGTACACGCTCATGCTCATCGAGGGTAGCCCCTATCCTAATCTCGCGTAGTTGGGTACTAGAATCGAGGTTTACAACAACAGTCTATTCTTCATTAACTTGAACGCGGTTATGTTATTTATTATTAACCTTATTTAGATCAGTTAAGAATTGTTCATTTTCAAAATCATCATCATCAAAAGTTTGATTAGAATCCAGACAGTTAATGTAAGGCACAACAAGATACTCAAAATCATAGTTTATTTTATTGATAGGAAAAATAGCACTGAGAACCTCGTCAAAAGAGGACTCGATTACATTTGAACAAGGATATACAACAGAAGAAGAAAAGGGGTAAACATTAAGATTATGGGAGATTTTAGCAGGTAGAACTAGTGCAACATGTTAGTTGAGGAGAGGTGTATCAGCTGCTTTAATCAGGTGGGATAAATCCAGTGATGTAGTGCCTGAGTGAACCATGTAGAGTGCCAACCCTAGTGTCTATAAGTTGAAGCAATCTTCAAAGTCACTTTCCTCAGTCTCTTCTGTATCTTTGATGAGCGGTTGTACATGGTGTTGGGAACTCTCGGTCCATGGGTAGCTATCTTGGAAGAAAATATCCATTATAGGCTTCATCTTCTTATCTGTATGGTCATAGCATGGTTCTGAAAAGCCGCAAAAGGGGAAGTCCTCACCCTCTTTGATGAATCGTACGTTCAAGGAGTTAACTGGGATAGTCTGGACGTGGTCAAGTTTCCTTTTTGAGCGACACTGGAGGATCATTCTGAGCTCTTGTTCTGATGGTGGATACCCCAAACCATAGGGAGGAAAATACTTCTTTAGTTCAATCATATCCGGTATTCCTTGTTGTCTTTGTCCTATCCTAGTCCAGGCATGAAGTTCATGTTTTTGAACATATGGATCATATTGACATTTCTATGAGGGTCGTATTTCAGACAAACCCTTTCTTTGAAGTTGTCCCATGCCGGAGTAGAAGTGGTTCAACTCGAAATCCTGATAGGAGCATATCATTTGACCTGTGTTGTATTTCAAGGATTAGACTGCTTATACTTGCACCATCGGCATTTTTGTCATCACCCAAGATGGTAATGACCCATCCGTCGGCGAAGAACTATAATTTCTTGATGGAGTGAGGAAGACAAACACTTGCTATTGTGGAACCAAGGTCTTCCGAGTAACGGGTTGAAACAAGCTGGGATGTCAATAACTTGGAATTCGACGACAGGGTTTATAGGGCCAGCCCCTATTACAAGATTTATGGATCCCATCATCTCCCGATGGGTATTATCGTAGGCATGAACAGTAGCGAAATTTGGAGCGAGGTCATTTTCTTTCAGGCCTAAATATTTGAAGGTTCTCAGTGGGTAGACATTCAGAGCGGATCCGTTATCGACAAGAGAGAGTGGTATAACCTTCCCCATAACTTCAACGGAGATGTTGAGTGCATGATTGTGGTTGGGCCCAATCTTGGGGATTTTTTCTTCGAAAAAGGGTAGCATTCGGGTAGAGGTCAAGGATATGACCAAATTTATCGCTTCTTCTGGTGTGGTAGAGGGATTAACTGTGGGTCCAGTGAGCAACTTGATTAAAGCATTTCTGTGTACTTGGGAAGACATGAAAAGCCCCCATAGAGTGATTTTATCTTGAGTTTTCTTTAGTTGATCGAGGATTTTTCTTTTCTCGAGGGTCATCTCTGGCATAGGAAGGTTTTCCACGCCCTTCCCCTTATCATTGGCTGGTAGTGAGTTTGTTATCTGGTAATGCCTCCCTGATCTTATTATGTGATTTACTGAAGAATAGAAGAACATGAACCTTGTTTCCTTGTCGATCTCGGGTTATTCTGCTACCTTCTCTATTTTTCTGAGGAGTTCTCCAAATGATATTATTCCACGCATGTTGTCCATAGGGACAGTTTTCTCTTAAGCTCGTTCTTTATTCGAATCTCCGAATTCTTCCCCCTATACGGTGGCAACAATTCTATATTTGCATGTAAAGTCGATGCATTCTACAACTTCAATGGCCTCTTCATAGAGGTCTTCCAAATTTCTGGGGATGTGTAACAGTGAAGGGACCAGGCACCCCTGTAGCTTCAAATCATCGAATAACTTGGTAATACTACAAATGTTATTAGTTTGCTTGAATAATTATACCATGATTCAGACGACATCATCCAAGATGACTTCATCGGTTGGTACTACCCACCTATATAACTCTCGATCCTAATTTGGTGCTTCCAATAATAGACTACTAAATCGCAGTCAATGATCATATGTGGGGGCAATTTTAGCCCGAACTTTAGGAGTTGGTTTAAGACTTCTGACAATTCCATGCTTCCATTTTTAGAACGGGTATAGACAACGATGCATGCTCTGGTAAGGAGTGACAGTGCCTGATCAGCGAGGCTAGTAGGGTGTAAGAGGAAATATGGGCAAATTTTGGGAGGTTTAGTATATAGGCGTGATTTGAGTTGAGGGATCAAATTATGGGTTCTCCTCTAAGAAGATGGCATTGGTATGATTTGGAAGTGGGTTGTGAGTAGTGTTTGGCTTAGGATTGGTTGCTGGGGCGATGGTACCCCGGTCAATTTGACCATGGATTACATTTTTGAGGTGAAAGCATTGGTCGGTGGTATGGCCAGAAGTTTGGTGAAAGTCAGAGTGAGCATCTTCCTTGATGTTTCTTGGGAGTGGATTTAGCAATGGACGGGGGTCCAAAGGTTTGCTAAGGTTTCGGCTTAGAAAGGCTTGATAGACTTTGGAGAGGGCAGCATGGATCTAGGTGTATTCCTTTCAGACTAGGACATGGCGACTTTCTGGTGCCCATGATGTGGTAGGTTGAGAGATGTTGTTGATGGTTGAGACTGCGGTACTAGTAGGCTTATCATATTTTCTGGGGGTAAACTGTCCGAACACCTTCTTTGGTTCAACTTCTGTCTTGGAAAGACCCTCCTCGATTTCTACTCCTACTTCTCTGAAGTTTCGGAAGTGGGGGTAGTATTGTCCTCCCATCGTTACTCGGACATGGGGTAGGAAATTCTTCTTCACTATGCTGACTTGTTCTTCCTCAGAAGGTCGATTGGTCATGGTTGTTTCCTTCTTCTTCTTCACTATGATGAAGTTACTGACTGATTCACCAGGGTTCTTTTTTAGTAGCTCTAAATCACAGCGGGTGACCTCAAGCTCTTCATTGTATTTGTACTGCGACATGAATTCTCGAGCCATATCCTCCCAGCTACGAATTCTGGACTCTTCGAGAGACAAAAACCATTGGAGGGCGCTATTCTTCAAAGTCTGCTGAAATAATTGGGTCATCACTTCTTCAAAAGCCCCTAGTAGAGTCATGGAACAGTGATGACTTCAGAGATGAATAATCAGGGGTCCACCTCCTTTGAATTTCTCGATATTTGGCATCTTAAACTTCTTGGGTAACATTTATTTAGGATAAGGAGACATGTGGGTGTAGTCCATGAAATTTCCTGAGATTATGACTTGGTCAAACTTCTTGGTGAGCATCTTGAGGTCTTCTTTGACTTTGTTCAATTCTTCTTCTTTTGGGATAATGACTATAGGTAAGTTAGGCCCATGATGGGCAAGATTCAGCATAGGAAGCTGGGCAGGCGGTAACCCATTAGCAAGAGGGGCACGTGGATCATGCTGATACTCTTTGGGAACCCATATAGGCTCGGGTGGATCCATAGTACGAGGAAATAGGGCCTCGGCCTCTTGAGTGACGGGAACCTGGTTTTGTTGCTTCTCTGGGACCTCGATTTGGAGGTTATAAATCTTCCACACAATCTGAGATAGAACTACCTTCAGATCCAGCTATGCAACGGGTACTTAATCTATGTTCTTCATGGAAAGCTGATGGATTTCGAACTCAAAAGGAGTAATAGGTTAATAGACGAAACTCCGGGGTGACTTGACTGAAGACCTAAGATGATAAGGATCCAGTCCAAGGGCTTGAGATCGACCTGAGAAGGCATAAAATGCGATTTATTATGAGAAAGAGGGATGCTTTTTTTTTTTGACATTTTTTTTTCGAGATTGAAAGACAAAATATTTTTGGATTTTTGATAAAGAGAGGAGAAATATTTTTGGATTTTTGATAAGGAAAAAAATGTTTTTGGATTTTGGATAAAGAAAAAAAAGGAATTTCCCATTTGGAGACGGTCTCAACATGATTATTATAATTATTACGTTTTCACTTGTATTAATTCTCCTAAATGCAAAATAAAATGCCGGACGGGACCCGAGCCCGGAAAAATTGGGTGTGTAATATATGCAAGGCTATGGTTGAAACTTGTGACCAGGCTCACAACAGGTTCTCGTTTTAAAAATGCATGGAAAATTTGGGCGGGAGCCCGACCCAGAATTTCGACAGAGTTTCGGGTTAAAACCGAAAATCTAACATGTGTGTCCTAAGATTGACACCTATATGCGGGTATGCAGTTGGTTGGGTGAATTGGAATGGGTTCCCCCCTTTGACGTGACTTCCACGATATACGTCTTGCTCTTTCAGGCAATCAGTATGTGTAAACAAGACATTTGATATACATCATATCACTTAGTATAACAACGACTTGTCGAACCAGCGCCCATCATGAAGTGACCCTCCAGTTACTGGGTAAAATTTTGTCAATATCAATGCTCTTTGGTGATGTCGTGTGAATCATGCATGATTATTTTATTAGTATCTTATGAGAATGTCTTTCTTGATTATGCCTAACAGGAAGCAAAGTGCAAGTACCAATGGTACACCAAGTATGGATGGGGCGTGCAACATGTGGATACATGTGACCCTAGGTGCACGTGGTGCGAAGTCTACATGGAGAATTTTCTACAAGTGTGTGAATAGAAGCATAAGCATGGGATACATGAGCAATAAAGGGGAACATGTAAATAGGGGAGAACATAAGATAACGTAACACCCACGTAAATGGAGTCTATCCCTCAAAACATTAAAGTCCCCAGCGGAGTCGCCACTGTGGCCATCCCCGATCCTCGTCGCGGGGTGAATGAGCATAAGGGAGGATCTCGGGTCCTGCGTGTCCCTCTCGGGAGCGCTTCGGCCGACGTCATTTTAAGTGAGGTGGTAAATGTAGAGACAATAGAGTCTGCAGTCTATTTTACTCAAAACAGACAAGAGAAAAGGGGAAGTCATCCCGAAGGATATCTTCCAAAGACATACCGGTGCATATGAAACCAAAATGATTCGAAAAGGGTCCGGAGGCTAAGTTACGAAATGGGAAGGTGTTAGGCACCCATTCCGCCCTTTCGGTCTCTTATGGGTTTTTGCTATTTACTTTTATTTTACTCATGATGTGCGTGCATGTGTATATATAGTGGAGATAGGAATCATCGACTTATACCATAGAAGAGATAAAGCGAGTCATCCGTAGGAAGGTTTAAAAATAATATTAAAAATAGGATTTACATGATTATCCCTAGGTTGCCGTTATGATGGAACAATAACGTATGTAGAATAATACGCTACTAAGAACAAATATATGTATCAATATAGTATAAGAGGATGGAGTTTAGAAAAAATAGAAAATGAGCGGAAAATTAAAAATAGGACTCGAGTCTCGGGTTTTACCTCGAGATGCCTACGTAGCCTATAGAGGCATCGAAGTCCATGTAGTTCGCATATAAAACGAGGGGTGGGGTTTATCCCATAAATCCAATCGGGGGATGCTCTTATTTGTGTGTGTGTGTAGAAAAAAGTGTTTTAGTTGTGAGAAAAGTGTAAGAGAAGTGTGAGAATTTCCATTTGGAATTTATGAGCAAACTGTCTTTTTCTTGTTTTTTGGGTTTTTATTTATATGAAAATAAGAGTTGCGCAATAATACTAAGTAAAAAGTATATTAGGATGTGTGAGATGAAATAACAAAAGTGTTAAGTAATAAAATAAGTTATTGCTAATTTATGAGAATTTAAAGAGAGAGTTGAGAAAATTGGACCTTCTTGAAGATTTTTTGCTTGATTTGAATGTTGGAGAGCATCCCTTAGACTTGGATGCTGATGGAAGGTAGTGAATTCACCAAGTTTGATGAAAAGGATGATGAAAAGTGAAGGTTGGAAAGGGATTGGGTGTGGAAATCACGCTGACTTCGAGAGAGGTTTTCAGGATTTGCTGAGAGTGATTTCTATCAAATCTCAGGGTCAGGCCTCATTTTTATAGGCCCAAGGCATTTGATCTCCATAGCCCCATTCCTACCATTCGACAGGTGCGTTTAGGCACACTGCCGATAGGCAAGGTCTAGGACCTGCTGTTTGGCAGTATTTTTCAGGCCTTTTCGGAAAATTGGCCGCAGAATGTAAATCGTTGATCAAAATCATGCACATGGTGGACCGTTGGAAATTTGATTCAGAGACCTTCAAAAGTCATTTGGACTGCTCCCGGGTCCGGGAGTTGACTTTGGGTCAAATATGGCTTAGAAGCATTCATCAGTCCATTTGGACGGGGAATGATCGGATGCAAATGGATCATTCGCCAACATGATAAGCCCGAATTGCGCATGAGTGGATCGTTGGAAATGTTAGGAGATGTAATTAGACATTCCAAAGAGTTTGATAAGTTTCGGAGAGTTTACTTTGGTCAACCGGGACCTGGAAGCATTTGGTGACCTTTCAGAGTAAAACGTATCGTTCGTCCTTACCGTAAGTCAGAATCTTGCACGAGATGGACCGTTAGAAAGGGGATTTAGTTCCCTTCAAAGATTCATTCAGTCTCGGTCGAGATTAAGAGTTAACCTAGGTCAAAGAGATCCCAAGAGTGCCCTATGTCCTCCTGATTGAGTCTCGGGGGAAATGGGTCATTCGTTCACTTAGTAAGTCGGAATTGCGCATGGGACAGACCGTTGAAAATAGCTTTCAGTGCGCTTCGGAGATTCATTCAGTCTCGATTGAGCTAAAGGCTTTAACTTTGGCCAAACGGAGCCTGGAGTGCCCGATGGCTTCTAGGTCAGTACTCGGGGTATGACCTTGGTTTGTAGTGATGAAGGGAGGTGCTAGGGACCTAAGGAGAGTTTATGAGGTAACAGAATGGGGTGTCTACAAGGTTGAGTGATCTTAGTTTGAAAGACGCATAAAATGTTGATATATGCTTAAGTATAAAAATGGTGTTAGTGGGAGGTGAAGAAATATTTCTAAACTAGTTTGGGTATACAAGAGTGATTCTGTGAGAATATGTATATGGGTAATAGGAGGCCGTTAATGTATGTATATGTGAAACAAGTCTCATATTATATAATGTACGACCTTTAATATGTGTGTTTTCTACTAAACTAGTATGTAGATTTGGTCACAGTAAATACACACCAACTATAAACAATAACAGCTGAAGAGATATATTCACACATATACTAATCTAGATCAAATAGTGGAGAGAAGTGTGTGTGTGTGTGTGTGTGTGTGTGTGTGTGTGTGTGTGAGAGAGAGAGAGAGAGAGAGAGAGAGAGAGAGAAAATAAATTTATGTATTTCAAACCAAAGAGGTGCCTACGTCCTTAGGTGTTGGTGTTCATTGAAAAGATTTAATGAGAAAATTCCATAGATAAGGACTAAATACAAGCTCTCAAGTTCACTCTTGATTTGGATAGCGTAATGATATATAAAAATATGTCAATCCTACCCAAGAGGGCGTAGTAAGATATTTATAGTCCGTTTGAATAAAGATAATAGAGAGGGCTAAGTGTTATGCCTTTAGAGATTAGGCAGGTAGACCATTACATGCAAGTTGATGAATAATCATAAAGTTAGTTATAAAGCCCATGTGTAATATTTTCATATCTCCCTCAAGTAGGGTGTGTTGTTGGCGTCCTCTAATCACACACTACATTCTTGCCTTGATGGTGTTATATAATAGTATTAACGATTGTGATCTAGTTGGGTTAGATTCACTACTTGTGATAATAGGGTCGACCAAAATTGAACTGGCCGACCAGATGGAAAATTGATCCAATCTTCTTCAGAGTAAATGATTCCAATTGTTGTCTTATAATTAGTCCATGGTCCATACCATACTCATTGTACAATACTATGTATGTATGTATATGAAAGATCAATTGAGTATCGAGATAGTTGGGTATCTCATTTGTAGTGAAAAGTGGGGGAGAGAGATAGAAGCATATCCTTGGAGAATATATAGAGAGAGAGACATATTGCATATGATTATTCTCATAAGAAACACTCGGTGTTACATCTATGTACCCTTGTATCCATGAGATCAAGGACTACATATTTCAGATGTATGTAAAATTATGTGAACTTGGCATGGAAGAGATTAAAGGATGTAATGTTTTAAACATTGTTCACTACATGTGGGTTGAAGGGCTTTGTATAAAAAACATCATGTTTTAGAGCCTATAGGATGACTTTAACATGACCCTTTGGGGTTGTCTTGGACTAGAAGTCACTAACATGGATATGCATATCCCTTACCAAACTAATCGAATCCCAAGAGTGTCATAAGACCTTACTAACATGACCCTTTGGTAGATTCTTCTAATATAATGGACCTTTACATACAGTAGACAAAATTTACCTTTTAACATGTTTGTTAAAATCCTTTTTAACAGTAAAGTTAAATATTTTAAGATTTGGGGATTTTATGAAAAGATATTATGAATGTGTGTCCCAAAATTTTAACTGTGGAGTCAAATATTTAGTTTTGCGGTCAAATGGTAATGAAACTTAATAGATACGTAGTGATGACTTGGAGTTTTTAAGTGTGTGCTTAATTATTTACCACGTGTTCACTTTTCAACCATGTGGTTAAAAGGTCAAAATTTTTATTTTTTCCAACAAATGTGCGATTTTGGGTATGGTTATGAGTATTTGGGGGAGTGCCAATATATTTAGGGGTATTTAGAAATTAATCTCTCCCCCAAATGTAATTTTAGGATTTCTTTCTTTATGACACCAAATGTCTTGTGGGATAGAAATGATGTGTGATTAAGGATCGGAGTGTTCATAATTTGGTGACAATTTGTTAGCCTGCACATTATAGCAATTTGTTATCATGTGTAATGGCCCCTATTTCATCATCCATCCTATATAAATAAGTCTTGAATAAAATTTTCAATAGGATTCATGGTGAGGTTTATATTTAAAACTCATTTTTACAGGTTTTATAGATATAATCTTATGTAACTACTCTCACTTGACTTACTTACATGGATTTCTTTAGAAATATACTTGATCGTCAGTGCTTGTAAGGATTCACTTTAGTGTTTCTTTTAAATTTATAAATCTCAGATCAAAAAAATTATATTGAACATCTTTGATCTACTTTTAGATCATATTAGAACTATTGGATCTCTTATTGGAGGATTAATTCGATCGCATTATGATTCTTAGAAGAAATGGATATCTTATGGATTGCGATGGAGCATTATGGATAGATTCTTTTTCCGATGGGGGAGATTTGAGATGTTGAATGCAACTGCCTCTAATATATTTTAGTCTCTATAGTTGTTCAACCTTGTAAAATTATATATCAAACATAATCTTGAGAATTTTTTTCCCTATGTTGGGATTTTCCTTGTAAAAATGACCTTGTGAGTTGATTATTGCTATTTCTTCTTAATACATCACATCACACGTGAACTCACATAAAATTTAAATTTTTATGATTATTGTGATAGGTAATTGGGGTCTCTAACATTAGTCACGTAGTAAATTGGCATAATGGACTCAAGTTCAGTTGTGTATGTGTGAGTTGATTACCGATCATTCCTAATATGTTTTCGAATATTAAAAATATCTCACGCATATTTCAATTTTATACCTATATGATTACAATTTTTTTAGCAAAAGTGACCACAGTTTATCGATTAGTTCAAAATTAGACATAATGTCAATTATAGTCTCTTTAGTCATATTTACCATCTCTAGCAGTTAGTATAGATTGCTTATGCCAACACACAAACAACATTCTTTATTTTTGTTTTTTTTTAATTTTGGGTTATTCCACATATATTTTTATACATGGTAGGATGCTATGTGTTGCAAGTGAAAATAATCATGTTTAATTATGATTATTATTTAGTTATGATAAGTAGACTAGTTATAGGGCTATACTGAAAATATATGATGACGAATAAAAAAATTATCAATAAAAAATGGTGGTTAAATTCCTATAATGCTAAAATGGTGGCTAAAGTAAAAAAAAATCTCTTTATGCGCAATATGTGTGGGTATCGTTGCTTGTCATATATTTGGATTTTATATTTTATTATTGATTTTAATTTAAATCGATAAGTTAAAATGACATTTTTTGTATTTTTTCTTTCCCACAAAACTTAACAAATATATATATATATATATATATATATGATAAATTATCCACATTTACATACTAGATAGAATGAAAATTTAAAATTAGTTGAAAACTATAGTTAAGAATATAAAACCAATTCTATTAAAATATAAGTAATCTTCCATGCACACAACAACAAACTAACTTAGTCGTTTTTGTCATTTCATCCAATTTATTTCTCCATGTTAAAATATGATTGGTTCATTTGATAGATAATTATAAGTATAATTTTTTTACATTACAAATTAGTAGCTAAACCATAAATTACTCAAAGTTATTTATTTTTTAATGATTTATAACGTGGCTAGCATGTTAATGAAACACATTTAGAAAACTAAATGGTTATTAATTTATGTTTTAGACAGAATAAAAAGGAAGTTATTTGACTTGGTTCCAATAAAATCTGAATACGATAACACGCGATGAAAATTGTACCATTGGCATGTCTATTTGTTTATACAATTCAATAAATTTAAAAGATTAATTATACATAGACAAAGTTTTATTGATATGGTGGTGCATAAAAATGCATCAACTAGTCAAACTTTTAAAATAAGTAGGAAAAATACACTACCCAATAAATCCACGATGGATGAGTAATGTATGATATAAATATTTGACATTTATTTTGATAAAGTTATGTCAAATTCATTTTGAGAAGAAAATCATGTTTATGAGAATGCCTTATATTTGTTTTAAAGATATTTTATGGATGTTGGACAATTGAAACTAGGTAGAAATATGGTCAGTTGGGTTCATCTTGATCACATCTCTTCGAAATTTGAGTTTTAGTTCAATTGAAAATTTCACAACCTAAATATGGAGTTGAAATCCAATTGGTAAAGTTGAGAGTACGATCTTAGTAGTTTATCTTGACTACATATAATTGTTCGATGGTTCAAAAAATTATTTGATAATTCAATAAGATTCCTACATTTATATAAGGAGTCTGTTGAATGACAATTAGAATGTTCATAAAATTCTTTCTTTAATATTTTTGGATTTTGATCTAATGTTTTTTGTCTAAATATCTGCAAGATGTGTATTCATTATGTGTACATGTTTGAAATCATATTCTGGAGGAATTCGCGTCTAGAAGATATCCTATATTGTGATACTCCCCTCATAAACTTAAAAGTTGTGTATCTACCAGCAAACCTTATATGTGGATTATTTATAATCCAATCGAATATCAAATAACTTACATTCTAGATAAAGGAATTATTAAGATGTTCTTGAACAATGATTGGAGGAAAATTGAATTTCACAGAGAAGGGATTGTATGCTTTACGTGAGGAATCATATTATACACTATCTAATTTTGCAAACATAGACCTTATTATTCGGGTAATTCAGAGATACTTATATTGACATGCGTCTTTAATTATTTAGTAGAATTAAATCGAAAAGAAAATATACTATAGCAAGTTATATGGAATTTTATAATTTATGTTTTGAAGACAATATAATTATTAGTTGTGGATCCCAATATATTCTCTTATACAAGTGGTAGGCGCAAACTCTTTACAAATCCGAAGTAGTCTGAGATCATGGAGTGCACCTGCATATAGGGGCCTAATAGAAGGTTTTAAGCATGAAAACACATAATAAGTGTTAAAGAGTGACAGAGAAAAATATTATTCATGTTTTTTAGATGAGGTGAGGAGAGAGAAAGTGATTTCTCTCACATTTTACCTAGATTTCATCTATAGAATTGCCTACACACTAGGCCTATTTTAAGAAGGTCATACTATGGTGTAAAAAGCCTCATGTTTTTTTATTTAAGTTGATTAGGCCCCTATAATAAAACATGAATGTCATTAAAATTAAAAATCATTATTTGAATGTGATATAAATATGGTATTGTGCGAGCCCATTTCTATAAGTCCGTGAGAGTAGCTGACCAAGTCCTGATAAATTAAAACACTTGTCCCAACCTAAATCATGACTCAATTTCCACACAAGTTTTTTGATATTGTAATAACAATCTAGTACATTGTCAGACCAGGTACGAAAAATCTGGGATGAGATATTCAAGTACCTAATGGAAAATCCGCACGTTACTTTGGGTTCCTTGAACAACTCAAACTCTGTAACAGCATATCTATAAATTGTACATCCTGATCTGGGGCAAAGGGATTGAAACTAGAACTTTTGAGAGACACTTAACAAGAACAAGTAACCTCTCTATGGACGTAGGCAAGTTGCCGAACCACATAAATCGTTGTTGTGCGTGTGATTTCATTTACTTTCTATAATTTGTGATTGTTTTCGTAGAATCTTTTATTGTGATATTTTATGCACTCACAACTGGCATCATTTTTGGGAAGAGAGTTATATTCCTATGAAATCATATATTACCAGAAATCGCCCAATGTCTCACCATAGTAGCAGCATCCCCAAAGTTGGCGATGTTGAAGAAGATCGAGCTCCTTCCAGGGTAATGTCTAAAATTGGTTAACAAATAAACCCCAGGTATAACCAGGATAGGCAATCCTCTGAAGAAATCCATGGTCCATCTAGGTTTACTCAGATCTCAAGGTTAGTCGATGCTTATAAATACAAGCTCCGTGAATAGGAGGAGTCCTCAAACCTCGAAGTGGAAGAAAATGCTCGCTTACAAAGGCGACTCGAAAGAATGGAGAGAGGCCTCTAAAGGGCCACTGGGATACGTCGTACGAGGACTCCTAGACCCAGGAGAGCAACACTCACAATTGAGGAAGGATATATAGGCATGACCTGGAAAGGACTGAACGTGACAAGTCAGGGGCGCGACTAGAGCATGGCTAGCAGGAGAGGCGCCATAGAAGAAAAGATCGACATAACGTAAACTTGAGTATATTAGTACGTAGGGAGATGGATCAACACCCAGCTCACCGAGGAGCTAGATCGACTATAGAACTAGCCAAGAAATCTCTCAATACCTAAATGAGGTCCTTTTTTTCAAGGGAAATCGAGCAGGAGGAGCCCCAAAAAAAATTCGTTGTCCCTAGGTTCAAGGTCTATGATGGGAAAACAGACCCTATAGACCATGTTTGATAATATCAGTAGGCAATTACTTTGTGTACCTGCAATGATACACTTATGCGCAGTATCTTCCCTTTTAGACTACATAAAGTAGCATAAAAATGGTTTGAGAGGCTTCCTCATAGGTTGATCAGGAATTTTATAGCACTGGCAGAGACTTTCACGGCACAATTCATAACTAGCAGCTCCCATCCCAAGTGTATGGATGCATTGCTCACTATGAAGAAGCCACAAGTGAACCTTTGAGACTACACTAAAAGATATTGGGAAGTTTTTAATGGGATTGAGGATTACTAAGAGTAGGCTTTCATAGTATCCTTTAAAATCGTCTTCTTAGTTACCTATTTGTTGCACTAATCCCTCACTAAGAAAGAGGCCATCACTATCGATGATCTTATGGCTCGTATCAAAAAGTAAGCCAAGGAGCAAGATGTGCTCCATCCTAGTGGGGGAGATAACGGTCGAGTGAAGGCGAACAAGGGAACATAGAAGCATGATACTCAAAATAAGGAAATTAAGAATAGGGAAAGAATGGCTCGAAGAATGGAAATAAGGTTCATCCCTCCAAAGCATTCTAGACTGTTACCACGATCTTTAAAGAACCTATTTATAAAATTATCAGTAAGATCAAGGATGATCCTTTCATTAAATGGCCCAAATAAATGGGCGGAGACCCAACTAAAAGGAACAAACATTGAGATGCACGTTCCACAAGGAGGGTGATCACCGAAATGAGAATTACAAAGCTCTAAAGTCACACTTGAAAGAGTTAGTTCAGGCGGGACACCTGAGCGAGTATGTTGAAAAGAAAACTGAGAAGGCAACAGCCAAAAGTGACCAAAATCTAGATAAAGTCATCGATGTTGATACAGGACACGAGTTTGCAGTAATTCATGGGGCATCAGACCTCAAGCAGATCCAGGGGCCATTTGAATGGAACTGAAGAAGGTTACTACCATGATGGAATCTTTTCAAATTAACCCTACCAAATCCTAGGCAGGAAAGCGTCGATGATAAGGCAACGTCGATTAAACCAAGCACATCGTGTTCACTGAAGAAAACTTGGTTAGGGTAAGGACCTCGCATGACGCGTTGGTAATCACACTCAGAATTTATAATTGGGGCATTGATAAGATACTTGTGGATCATGGAAGTCCATCCGAAGTGATGTACCTATAACTTCTCCATAAACATAAATTGAATGTTACTCACCTCAAAGAATCCACTGTTCCACTGGTCATCTTTTCAGGAAGGATCATTATGCTGCTAGGAAAGATAATCTTTTCGATTAGGGTATGAAACATTTCAAAGCTAATTGAGTTTCTAGTGGTGGACACTCACTCCCCATACCATGCTATTTTGGGCAAAGGTTGGCTCCATGACATGAAGGTCGTGTCATCCTCATATTATCAAAAGCTTAAGGGCATTATAGATCGAGGAGTGGTCGAGATTCGTGGTGATGAGGCTACAGCCAGAAAGTGATTTATTACAGCTATTCTCCCATAGAAAGAAAAGAAATAGGAATCAGAGAAGGCCAAAGAGAATGTCAGGAGGGGATTGCTCCATCCAAATAGTAACTACTATGGTTTACCAGGGGTGGAAGAGACTAGGGTCCACCGCTCCAATAGGTTCATAGAAAGCGTAGAATAAGTTATAGCCTATGACAACTTGATGGAGAGGAAATTCTTGATTGGAGCTTCCCTCACCAATCAAGAGAAAAAAATATAGTTGCACTTATTAAAATCAACATAGATGTTTTCTGCAGAGAGCCTTATGAGTTACTAGGTATTGACCCGAGCGTGGCCTACCACAGCCTTAATGTCGATCCCACCTTCAAGCCTATCACTCAAAAGGCTCACCGAATGTCCCCTAGAAGGCTAAGGAAATAAAGAAAGAAGTTGGGAAGCCACTAGATGAATGATTCATCAAAGATGTTCAGTTCCCTTTATCATCATCCAACCTAGTGTTGGTACCCAAATGTAATGGTAGGTGGAGGGTTTGCATCGATTTCATCGACCTCAACAAGGCATGCCCTAAGAATAGCTTCCCTCTCCTAAAACTAGATTTATTGGTTTATGCCACATCAACACATGATTGGATTTTCTTCCTAGATACCTACTCAGGTTATCACAAAACCCCCTATATGGGCCAGACCAGAATAAGACCTCATTTAAAACCTCAATCGGGTTGTATTGTTATAAGTTCATGTTGTTTGGCCTTAAGAATGCAGGGGAAGCTTAACAAAGATTGGTAAATAAGATGTTCAACAAACAGATGGGAGAAAAGGATAAGGCCGATCACATCTTAGATATGGTAACAACCTTTGATATCCTAAGGAAGTGTCGAATGTAGATTAATATAAGTAAGTGTCCATTCGGTGTCCAATCAGGAAAATTCCTAGGTTATCTAGTAAGTAAGAGGAGAATCGAGGCCAACGTAGACAAAATCAATGTTATCACTAAAGTCGTACCCCCTCTGATGTTGAGAGATGTTCAGAAGCTTACTGGAATGCTCGTGGCGCTTGATCGCTTCATCTATAAGTCTTCAAAATGCTGCCGACCATTCTTCCAACTTTTAAAAAAAGGCAAAGGCCTCATATAGGACGATGATTATTTGTGAGCTCTGGAAAAAATTAAGCCCTACATTAGAAATCCTCCATTACTATTTATTCCAAATAATGGAAACCAACTGTATCTTTAACTGCCATTATCAGACGATGCAGTGAGCTCTACCTTAGTATGCAAAAAGGAGGGGGGACAACACTCGATTTACTACGCTAGTAAGACACACTTAGACACTAAACAACTGTACTTGCCTCTAGAAAAGCTCGTCTAAGCATTGTTGTTTGATTCAAGGAAGTTGAGGCATTTCTTTGAGGCCCACTCCATAACCGTAATCACCTCTTATCCACTCAAGGTTATTCTAAAAAAGGACAACCTTTTTGAACGACTCTCAAAGTAGTTGGTCGAACTTAGGAGATTTGGTATCCACTTTCATCCTAAAATTGATATTAAGGGACAAATCCTAATAGACTTCATTGTTGAGTTCACAGGAGATCAGCCAGTAGACTAATTAAATAGTGAGCGGTCGATGGCACAAGAAGCACAGTCCAAATATTGGACCTTGTATGTTGATGGAGCCTCAAATTCCAAGGGGGCAATAGTAGGTATTATTCTCATAACCCCCAAAGACACGATAATTGAGCAAGGAATTATATTGAGATTTGAGGCCTCTAATAACGAAGCTGAGTACGAAGCACTGATCGCCAATTTATGAAAAGTCAAACTACTGGAGGCAAAGCGCCTCTACATATTCGGTGATTCCAAATTGGTCTCCAAGTAGGTAAGTGGAGACTTCAATGCCCAAGATGATCAAATGGAAGCGTACCTCAATATAGTAAGGAGACTCATGGCAGACTTTGAAAAGGTGGAAATTTAATATCTCCCTCAAGGACAAAGTAGTCACACTGACGCTTTAGCAGCACTATGCTCGATAATTGACTCTGACCTAAGGAGATCCATTCAGGTAGAGTTCCTCGCACAGCCCGATATCGATCAGGCAGTCATAGTTGAGTAAGTCCTCCTAAAAAATAAGGCCCAGAGTTGGATGGATCCCATCATCAATTATTTACAGAGTGACATACTTCCAGACAATAGGAGGTCGACCCATCAAATTAGGGTCAAGGATGATCGTTTCTACCTCAACCCTAAAGGGAAGCTTTATAAGAAATCATTTACATGGCCTTACCTCTAGTGCATTCACCCACAAGATGTCAAATAAGTACTTAGTGAACTCCATGAGGGCATTTGTGGGAGTCACGTAGATGGAAGATCATTAGCCTTTCGTACGATCAAGGAAGGATATTGGGGGCCTCACATGCAAAAAGACGTTGGTGCCTACGTACGCAATTGAGAAAAGTTCTAGAAGCACTCAACTATGATTCACCAGCCTGTCAGTAGCTCAATTAGGACTAGGCATCATGCGATCACTACCTACTGTGCCTAAAAATTATAAGTATCTCCTAGTTGCAACAGATTAATTCACCAAATGGGTAGAGGCAGAACCATTGGAAAACATTCTAGATTCTAACATGACAAGGTTCATATAGAGGAAAATCATAACTCGCTTTAGAATACCAAGGTCTATCATCACCGATATTGGTACACAATTTAAAAGTGGTTTCTTTCAAGCTTTTTGTGATGAACACAACATCAAGCACAATTTATCTTTGTGGCGTATCCCCAAATCAATAAGTAAGAAGAGAATTCCAAAAAATCCATGATATATGGGCTAAAAAACTGATTGGAAAGATCCAATGGTGACTGAGTGGATGAACTTCCTCATATTATATGGGTTATCATACCACACCCAGGAAAGTAATTGGCGAAACACCCTTCGCACTCACTTTTCATCCCTTCGGAAGAAAGTCTCCTAGATAAGCAATGAGAGATGGCTTTAATAAAACTGGTATTCTACCAATAGCAACTGGCTAAGCCGTAAAATGAGAGGGTTAATCCGAATAATTTTTTAATAAAGGACTATGTCCTGAGAAAATTCCTCAGCAGTACTGTAAAAACATCAGACGAAAAATTGGGACGAAATTGGGAAGAACCCTTCAGAGTAATTAGAGACGATTTTTAAGGAGCCTATCACTTGAAAATGCTAGAGGGTAGGGAGATACCAAGATCATGGAACACAACAAATCTCAAGAATTTCTACTTTTAGATCTTCTCATTTATTTTTTAGTTAGTTTATGTAAATTTTTATTTTTCAAACATTATGCTGCTAAGATAGTATTCAATGAATAAAGGTCGGACTGGACCCTTTTCGTTTGAATCTTTACATTGACTACTTAACTCTTATCGGTAACATCTCATTAATACATACCCTTTCCAAGCGATTCTTCCATCATGCATGACTAAACTTCTGAAATTACTGCAAGTTGTTCAACTTGTTTTTAAAATCAGGACACTTAATAGGTCGAGTAGGGTTCATAGCAATTACAACGAGTCAATAGACTCATTTTAAATATTACATCCCTTGGGTTCTTGTTTTGAACACAAGGAACCTCATGCGTTGCCCTGGTAACCATAAAAATCCCTATAGGGGATCCTTACGCAATAAAAGCCAACTTATGTTGGTTGCAAAAACCTACTCAGGCGGATGGCACATTAACCAGGTGCATTCTTGCCATCATCTTATTTAGGCGTAAGGAAGTGTGATAACACGACCTAAGAGGTAAAGTAGATGGAAAGACATAGCTAAGGCTTATTGGACTGGGAGAATGGATGAACATAAACAGCATGTAACCATCAATATCTCTTAATATTATTGAGTGTGATGTGACGCTCAAAATAATAAAGTTAGAGGCAAAGAGTTTCTTGGTTGAATAATATATATAGTAAACCAAATATTTAGTCAACATGAGCTCAAAACATAAACATCGAGAAGTAAAAACTCTAGACCAGCGAAAAAAGTCTACACCTTCTCAGAAGATGTTGGCCCCTTCCCCTTGTCAGCAGCTAAGGCAGCTTGATCGCCAGCAACTACGATCGCACTAGGACCGCCTACAACTTGGTCAGCAAAAATGTCTTAAATAGTAGGACCAACTGGTTATATCTTAGCTTGAATAAAAGGATAGTCGATCAAAGGATCCCCAATATCCATTGGGTTTGGACATGTCTCGTGTTGAGAGAAAAGAGAGGAGTCGTCTAGACCTTCATCTGTGACTAAATCTTAGTCCCAACCCTTTTTGAAGCCTAAGAACCAAACATAGGCAGTCTAACACTCATCATCATCATACACGGCCTCCCAGATTTCATTATATGCATTATCCCGGGCAATAATATCATCTCCCTACAACTTGTCAACCTTCGCAGACACCTTATTTTTTGCCTCTGACACCTTCATTTATCTATAACTACTTGAGCGTAAGCCTACCATAAGTTAGAGAGATCTTTCATTGAATACTCCTAGATTCAAAATCCCTCAGTTTCTTTTCGTCAAAGGGGGCCCTCTTATTATCCAGAGCCCCTGGGAGCTCCTCACGGACTCCTCCAGCTTAGCGTTCTTCTTGGACTGATCAGCCCGACTACAGAACAACGTGGTAAAATATAAAAAAAAATATAGAAAGAAAGGAAACACAAATAAAATTACTGAAATAGAAAGAAGTGGGACATCTAAGAGAAATGTGACGTGCCAGAGCAAAACCTTGGGTTGATTTTAGGGCTAACTGGTCACTATTCATCTTCATCGATCGCTTATGATTGGCAGCAAGTATAGCCCCCTCTAATAGTGAAAAGGTAAGATGAGGGAATACAGCCACACTCTTTCCCCTAGCATTGAGAACAGGAGAACACACGGTAGAGGCCTTCAGGGACTATGCCCTCCTCCTTTATTTTTCTTTCTTTTTCTCCTCCTCATTTTTCTTTTCTCTTTCTTTTTATTTCTCTCTTCTTCTTTTCTCTTCTTTCTCTCCACCTCTCTCTCTAGTTCCTGAAATCGAGCTACCAGTCTTAGGAGAGTCCCTATTTTTTTTCTTTTCGCAAACTTCATCCGATAAGATAATTGCTCATCGTCATCGTCAGGAAGAATCAGACACCTTTTCTTTGGTGGCAACATTGCTTCTTCTTCTTATTCTTTTTCAATGGTTCCTTCCTCACTGTCTTCTTCTAATCCATCTTCTTCACTTCCTTCCTCCCATCTTTCCTCTTCTTAATTTTCTTCTTTAAGCTAAATTGGTTCAAAAGGGCCACCAACCTCTTCCCCTGGAACCTCCAAATCAGGAATAGTGTCAATAGGCTTGGCAGTGAAATTGGAGGTAGTATATTTGTACTCAAGTATATAAGCGTTCGAACGGGGATGCTCACCGTCAGTAAGAGTATCCCTACTCCTCCATGATTTTATAAGTTCTATGGACCAAAACTTATAGGGCCCAGGCTCTTGGTCCTTTTCCTTAGCTGCAAAACAACCAGAGCAAAAAAATACAACATATCAGAAAAAACATGAAGAGGAAACAGTGAGTAAGGAACAGAAAAAAGAGACAGTGTAAGAAAACTAAATACTACTCCTCGAAGGTAGGGATCTGATATCACCAGTACCCTACGCCATCTTGTGGAGGATATTTCCAATTCCTAGCAATAAAGCCTTCATTCTAGTAAATTTTATGAGAATCAGGCTAATTTGTAATTGGAACTCAGTGATCACTCCTAGCCTTCAAGTGCAAGAGTCCACCTTTTATACAAGAAAAGACATAGCGCTAACAAATTTCTATAAGCTCTAAGTTGGTACCATACAATTCGTTTATCCTATGTACTCCATTCACAATTTTTCAAAAGTTTGGACTACATGGGGCAGGAACATTGTCGAAATATTTGAAGAAATTTAAAAATAGGGGATTTGGGGGAAATGACAAACCCCCTTGAGAAACCAACAAGTTATGGATCTCGTAACCGTCGTCTATAGTACAAACGTTCTGAGGAATGGGCACACACTCAATACCCACACAATCAAGGATATTATAGCACTTTATAAATTCGAAGGGGTTTATTATCAAGCATTGCCATTTTCAATAAGATCCTATCTACAGCTATGCAAAATTTTACAGAAAAGAAGAACTAGAGAAGAGTTAGAGATAAAACTTACAAGTGTTTATAAAGTCTTGAGAAATCACAAAAGAAAGGAAGCTCTGATTTTGAAGTAGAAGACGAAGAGAGGAAGCTTTGAGACGATGTACGAGTGGAAAATGACTGAAGATACTGAGCTACTGGTTATGTTACATGCGAGCTGTTTTAAAAGCATCTCAAATTATGAGTCGAACTTCCCTGAGAAGATCCCAGCTCTTCAAATTTCTCCTCGAAGACAAACGCGTCCTCACCAACTCTCACAAATAATAAAAAATACCATTTTTCTATTTCAGGCCTAGGACCTTTAACTCAATTAAAATCTATTGGCCCAAAACTGTTGGCCCAAAAATTTTAGGGGCAATTGAGGGAGCCCATTTTTAATAAGTCCATAAGAGTAGTCAACCAGGTGCTAATAAATTAAAACACTTGGCCCAGCCCAAATCAAGACTCAGTTTCCACATGAGTATTTTATTAGTATAATAACGCTCGAGGATATGGTCAAATCAGGTACTAAAAATCTCGAATGAGATATTCAAGCACCTGATGGCAAATTCGCATGATACTTTGGTTTCTTTGAACAACTCAAACTTTGTAACAACATATCTATAAATTGTACACCTTGACCCAAAGCAAAGGGATTAAAACTAGAACTTTTGATAGACACTTAATGAGAACAAGTATCCTCTCCATGGATGTAAGCAAGTTTCCAAACCATGTAAATCGATTTAGTGCGTGTGATTTCATTTACTTTCTTTCATTTATGATTTTATTTTGTATAATATTTGATTATGATATTTTCTACACTTATAGATACATTTAAAACTTTTTCCACAAGATAATCCAACAAATAGAAATCATTCACCACAACTAAGATCCATCATCGTCATAAACTCTACTAATAAATCTTAACTCGAAATATATTAAAACTCAAATAAAATAAAGAAAATTAACTAAAAACCATACACAATTGTGGAGTCGAATGACCCTCAAAATCCAAAAACACTATCTCGTAATTAAAATAAATGGAAAGAAAACTAAACTAATGCAATGAATAAACTCCCGTTGCAATTCTTGAAAATTCTTAAATTGTACAGCAACATGTCCTAAAATGTTAGTCAACAATAATGGATGAGAGTCGAATGCAATAATATCATCTACTATTCCCAAATAATATATGTGAATGCATTCGTAAGAATTATAAGATATGAATATCATAATAAAATATTTTAATTATCGAAGGAATTAATAATAACAACGAGAGTAACATAAAACTAGAGCACACTAACCAAATAAAATAAGCCAACCCACTACCCAAGTATAATTATATTTATTTGAATATTAATTAAATATTTTTCCATTATCCCACTCAATTCCAATCATCGTTTTCCATATTAATCATATTATCTATGTAACACCATTATAGTCAGTGCCTTTCTATTGGCCTTGCACTTACTCATGGTTCACTTAACGTCTCGTCACATCAAATCACATACATCACTATAATATGTCGGCACAAATTGTTATCCCATGCATACCATGATGTTCCTCATAATATTAATGTTACTATGGTAAATAATCCAAGGTTCGGCAATCATCGTAACGTACAACCCACACAAGACACTTCACATACTTGTAACACCAACATAGAACCATCAAAGTAGCCAAGATTATGCAGGTCTCGCAATCATCGTAATGGTCAACCTAACCATAGCTAAACGTAAAATGATGCACATTAGTATGTCTCTAATACCCGTATTATACCATAAATGTGGGATCACTTATCGACCAATCAAAAGGTGACAGTTAGCTTCACTGTTGAGATTTCTTCACACTAAAATAGCCAAGGAAAGTTAGCCTCATCGGCCCATATTATGGTCGCCTCGACTAGGGTAAACAAACTGAATTAAATCCATTACTTGACACAATTAGGGTAAGGATTCACCATGTGACTGGATGAAATTATCAACCCAACGTACGTACAATTGAAGAATATATACAAATATTATCCCCTATATGAAAATAACTAATTTGTGATTATTCTTTCACCTAGCTTGTAAAATGTGCTCTTACCTCACCTATAAAGGTGAGACATGTGTATCACTATCTAATATCTCCTCTAACAACCTATAAATAGCACACACTAAGCTCATGTGAAGAAGGACATTTTAATTTACTGTTATGTTGCCCAAATATGGAGAGAACTTGATAGCTTGAAAATTGTACTTTTCAATGGCATTTTCCAGTAATCAATAACCGGACAACACTTGAGGATATAGGGACCAATTTTGGTTGAACCATAAAAATTGGATTCTTCCTCTTTCTCATTCAACTATATATGTATATTATGTGTTTTTATCTCAGTAATTATGTCTCTTTTATTTTAATCTACTAGTAATTAGAGTATTGCGAGTAAGATTAATCCCATATCAGTTTTTTGCGATAATAGAAGAGTTGTTTGAGGAAAAATGACTATATATATTATTTTCTCCAATATTTGATTCGTACGACTCAAGGATACCCGTTTTCAATGAGCCAATTAATTATGACGTTATTCATCATGTTTCTAAAAGGTTAAGTTATATTAAAAGAAATTTTCATTTGATTTTAAAAAATATGATAGATATTCACTTAGATCTTTGTTTTTTCTGCATATAAGTGCATTAGTTGTGAATTGTTTAATATGTGTTGCAATACTTTACTTTTCTTACCATTATTATATTTGATATGTCGAATAATCCCCAAAGTATCTATGCGGGTGAAGCGGTACCTCCGCTATCCCCTGTTAGTATGGGTGACTTACAAGACATACTAAAAATATTTGACAAAAGTCAAGAGGCCATGAAGGATGGATAGGAGAAACCTTTGAGGCCAAGATCAATTGAAATTAGAACCAGTCATGCCAACTATTGCAAAGAAGTTAAACAAGTGATGGGATAGCCTATATATTTGAACATCCCTACATCATTGAGAGGTTGAGCAGAGGGAATGCTTTTGATCATTTGTAGCCAAAACCAAGAGTATCTAGGAGATACCCAGGTAGAGACCAAAGAGAAAAATCATGATGATTATTTATCAAGGGGATATTTGTTCGGAAATATCTAGGCATAGTGAACGGGCCTCTACTAGGTATGAGCACACTTCTAGGCATAAGGAGAGCTTGATAGATAATCAACAATGATCCGAGAAGTCGATAAAAGTCGAGAATACGGCGAGGTACAATGGGAATACGGTGACATATGTGTAAGGGTATCCTTTTTTTGGGACCATCATGAGTTACCCGACCCAAATGAAGTTGAAGCCACTTGTGAATACGGCGAGGTACAATGGGAAAACCAATCCTATGCACCACATCGAGCATTACAAGATGAATATAGAAATATAATCTATACCTAATGAAATGAGGTATAAGTAATTCGCTATCACTCTGATGAAAGGATAACAAATGTATGCTACATGGGGCTTCCAAAGAAGAAGATAACTAACTTTAGATAGTTTGTCAATCATTTCATTGATAATTTTTTTTCCCCGAAAAAAATCTGGGGAAGAGAGTTTGTCACTTGATTAGTGTTAGACAAAAAGAAGATGTGATAAAATGGGAGTACATTTCTAGGTTTATCAATGAGTGAAGGTGATAGATTATGATGAGCAGATAACTATCGTGATAGGCCTCCTATTGGGAAAGTTAAATTGGGCCCTCACAAAAATATCATCCTAATATGATTGATGAACTCCTAGCTTGAGCATAAAAAATCATGAGCACTGAAGAGGCTATAGACGACAAAGAGTCTGGTCATACAAAATTTAATGATAGAGGGACATCGGAAAAGAGAGATAAATGCAAAAAAGTCAAAACAAGAAAAAGGGAAGAAGTTTGACAAGTATACCCCCATATTATTGGGGTACATCACATCCTTGACCAGATTTGATGAGATAAAGAGTTGAGGTGGACAAAGAATCTCAAAAGACCTCCCGCTAGGCGAAATAAGAGCAAATGATGTGACTTCCACAAGGATCATGGCCACATTATAAAAGCATTCTTATCAATAAACGATAAAATTAAAGCTCTCATTAAACAAGGAAAATTAATTAAATAAATGGATAAATCTAGTTGAGCAGCTAAGCCTAGAGAAGTTCTGAGATAGAGAAAATGATCTAAATCTCCATGTGAGGGAAAGGAGGAGGAAATAAAGTGCACACGCAATGATACAACTCTGATAAAGGCAGTGCGGATGGTCTGTCAAAAAAGCCTAAAGAACCGAATAATATTTTCACCATGATTTCCTTTAGGATGAGTTTTAGAGGTGGTGGAGAAGCATAAGGAGGAGACAACCCCTACGAAAAAGAAACCGTACCTACCGGGGTCCAAAGAATGTACAGTTAATGACTGATACGAAGTGAATCTGGTTAAAACATTGGACAACTGACCTCACAAGGCTAATAAAGATCATTTCATCATGGGGTTTTCAAAAGACAAACTTAGTTACCCGTTATATCAACATGACGACCCATTGGTTATGAGCTTCATTCTACGTGACCACACCGTGTAAAAAATCCAACTTGATAATGGAAGTTTGGACAACGTCCTAGTTTATGACTATTTTAAAAGGTTGAAGTTATTGGAGGGAAAAAAGTAGGCCTACCACCATCCCCTTATTTGGTTCTCAGGGAATAAGGTGTACTGCTTTGGAACTATTGAACTTGAAGTCATTATTGGAGCATGGATGACTTATAGCATGAAAATGATGTAGTTATTTGTCACGGATAAGAACATAGCCTCGTCCTATAATATTATTTTTCGATGCATCGGCTTGGTGATGTTTGAGGAAGTCGCATCAATAGTTCACTAAGTAATTATACTCCCCACTAATTCTGGTATTCGTAAAGTCAATAGTAGTTCAGTTTTTATTTGTAAATGGTATTTCACATAAATCAAGGAGCATGAGAATTTCACTACATTAAATCCTTAGGATAAAGAAATGTTTGTTATTGGAAAGACATACGAGAAAATTGAACTCGTAATACTAGATTATTGACATCCAAAATGGACCATTCAGATCGGCTCATCCTTCGACCCAAGGTGCAGAGGAGAAGTTTATTTGCATGGATTTATGAAGACATTCCTAGAATCAACTCGGATATACTATGTCATGAACTTAGCATACTATGGGGGTGCCAAGTCTGTACAACAAAAATGAAGGGTGTTCACCGAAGAAAGTAGTATAGTTATTCAAGAAGAGGTGGACAAGATTAAGAATCCTAAGTTAATAGAAGATCTGAAGCATTTGAGCTGGATGTCGAATGTGGTGATGTCAATAAATAATAATGTGAAATGGATAATTTGCATAGACATAAGGCATGCCCCAAGGATAAGTATCCTTTACCCCGGATTGAACAACTGGTTGATTCTACTACAGGGCATGAGATATTAAGATTTGTGAATGCCTAGTTTTGGTATAATAAAATCTCATAAAGATTAATGATAAATAGAAGACTTCTTTTCTAACGAAATGAGATACTTGTTGCTACAACATATGACCTTCAGGCTAAAAATGCTGGAGAAATGTACCAATGGTTTCTTAACCAGATATTTAAAGACTAGATAAAAAATAACATGGAGGTATATATAGAAAGAGAGGATATGTTAACTAAGAGTAAGAAGGAGGATAACCACATCAGTGACCTTGGGAAGACCCGAGATACTATGGATAAGTAAAAAGGGAAGCTAAACCCTGATAAATGCGTGTTCGACTTTTGAATCGAGAAGTTTCTAGGAGTCATAGTAAATCATAGCGGTACGGAGGATAACCTTGAAAAATTAAAGCCCTTACAAATATTCAGAAGGAAATTCAATGGTTGACGAGATGATTTGTGGAATTGAACATATTCGTGTCAAGGGCTAGCAATTGATGCCACCCTTTCTTCAAACTATTAAGAAAAATCTTTGAGTGGAATGACGAATGAGAGAAGGCCTTCCAAGAAATAATAAATATTTGGGGTCTCCTCCCCATCTCTTTAGGTTAACCCTTGGGGATAAATTTTACATGTACTTGGTAGAGTTTTTTGTTAGGTGTGAGGGGTGCATGTAGAAGCAAGTTTACTACACGAAAATGGATTTAGGTGTTCAGAGATTGTATACACAATATCGGAAAATATATCCCTATCATTGATCAAAGAAACTAAAAGAAGGAAGACCTATTTCCAAGTTCACATGATTTTTATGTATATCGATAAGCTCATTAGGAAGGTAATCCACAAATTTGACTAGTGTGGCAGGTTAATGGTCTTGGAGGCAGAGCTGCGCATATTCGATATCATATAGGAGCAGAGAATAATGATCAATGGATGGTTTGTATGGACTCCATAGCCAAATTATTTCATGAGGAGTAAAAGAGGGAAAGACCATTAAAAGTTGAATATACCCAAGATACACCCATCAAGAGAGAAGAAGTTGAATCCACCCCATAGTGGCTCTCTGTTGGGGGCAATAAAGTGCTAGATGTATAAAGAAAGAGAGGAGAAAATATCGAAACACCTAGAAAAAATTAAGTTATTTATAAAAAGGTTCAAAGAAGCATGGATGGTAAAGATTTTGAGAGAGAAAAATTCTTGAGTCAATGTTATAGCTCGTCTGGCTTCGTCGACTCTAACTAAACTGAGAAGAACTATCCTGATTGAGATTATACTACACTGTAGGATCAATGAGGAATAGTTAAGTACATGGAATTAGACCTAGTAACATCATTGATGTATCCGATTAGACCATTCCTAATGACTGATGAAGTTCCCAATGAACCCAAGGAGGCATGAAGGTTGCTCTACAAGGAATCCAGATATGTACTGGACAACAGAGTATTGTTCAAAAGGGAATTCTTCATACCCTTTATGGGTTGTTTTCACCGAAAGAATGTTCAAAACTTTATCAATGAAGAACATTAAGGTCCTTGTAGGGCCTATAAAGATGCATGATTATTGGTTAAAAAGGGTGGAAACCCTATACTATTAGTGGCCAACCAGAAGAGAAAATTTATCATATACGAAGAAAACTTGCAAAATTTTCCAAAAGTTTATATGATCCATCAATGTGCTGCTTCCCTATAGACCTTTTCAATGCAGGGAATTAATATACTTGGGTCGTTATTGAGGATCGTTAGAAGATTCAAATATCTAGTTGAGGCAGTTGACTATTTTTCCAATTGTGTAGAATTCGAATCACCAATAGAAATGACCTAACAAAAGTTCATGCACTTCATGTGGAATAACACAATTTGTCATTATGGTATGACATTTTCTTTCATTACAAATTATGGGGACCATTTTGAGAACGATTGTTTTGGAGTATGTTGTGTCTGGTCTAAGATCCAAAAATTTCATTCTCTACCTGGTCATTCACAGTGTAATGAACAGACCGATATTATTAATAAAAACATGTTGTATGGGATAAAAAATTTCTTAGAAGAATCAAAATCCAACTGCATTAAATATCTATAAAAACATCATATCGGCTAACAACGTGACCCCTATAACTGCCACAGGGAAACCTTACCCACATTGTCTTTTAACTCCGAAGTTGTGGTACCAATGAATATGGGTCTATTGAGTCACGGAGTTATAAAATTCATCCCACTAATGAGTGGATTTATGCATTGGCTTGATTTGGACCTTACCTAAGAAGTAAGGGAATAAGTAGAGCTGAGGGTCATAGTGTCCTAATAGGGGACGAGTTCCTCTAACAATGTGATATCTCATACCGGGTAAATTCTTATCCCTTACTCCTCATATCAAATTCTACAATAAAAGAGTTAAACAAAGAACGTTGAATGAAGACGAAATTTTGTTGAAGTAATACAGAAGAGTAACAATCTATAAGTAAATTGGCATGGTTCGTACAAAATAAACTCAATAATATGATCTGTGACTTACAAGATCGAGATGCTAGAAGGGGAGCCTTTCATAAATGCATGGAATGAAGAACATCTAAGAAAGTACTACCATTAAGGCGATCAGAGTCAAAGTAGGACAGAAAATTAGATGGTAATGATAAAGAGATATGTAAAGTTATTAGAATTATCAAGGGAATTCTCGTATTCTCTCTACAAACTATCACAACTCAACTACAAGCTTTACTAGCATTAATAGATGGTCGAGAAGCCTAGGTAGGAGACATATCAATAATGAGAAGAATGTTCCAACTATGGACAGACCATAATTCTTGAAGGGCCTGGTCCTTTAGACCGGTCATAATTAAGAAAATATTAAACCTAGAGATAACTATTACAGTCATTAGGTCAAGTCGACCATGAGCGGAACTAATAGACCAATAATTTGATTAAATCACTAGAGAATCATTATATGGACAAGTATGTCACTGGCCATGGAAAAATATTACGCAAATAAAAATGATAGGGGAAAGATAAGATAACTTTTAATTGATAAAAACCATGTATGGACAACACATATTCCTCTATCTGTAGCTCATAGCCCGGTTGGGTCAGCGAAGAGTTAATCATCAAACTAAGAAAATACTTAAGTAATAGAAAACCTAAACTAGAAAGTCCAAATCAATATTCTTAAAATAATTGCCAAACTAATTTTACTAGCAATATTCTACATGCTTAAATAAGCCTGGGAACATAAGTTACATATGGGGGTGAATAATTTGGCTGAGGAGAATAAGTTAAGAAAAATATTAAAAAAGAAAGTATAATACGTGCATTAAAACAATAATAATGAAAGCCAATGAGAAATGTTGATTCATCAAAATTACATCCAATTTTGAAATATGAGAATATTGTTCAAGAATTCAAAACTCATAAATAAAAGTACGAAAGGTTCATGAAAAATTTAAATAAAGGTTTTTTTACAGATTCATTGTAGGGATCGGCCACCTGAGGGTCGAGAGGGTTTCCTTGATCTACACCATAGTGGAAAATTGGTTTTCATCTCGTCCATGCTCAGCTTAACAGGGGATCTAATGTTCGACTATTTCATTAGAACATTTACATCTATGGCATCGTAGTTAGCTAATGTCATTTCTTCCTCATCATTTCCCTCCTAGGTAGAGCGATCCCCACTATATCAGGGAAATGATTCATAAAATTATTTCTTTTGTCATACCCATTAACGAAGAAAGACATTGTATCAGGAGAAAAATCTGAGGAGGATTTATACTCAATTACAGCATATTCATAAGCCTTCATCGTGTTATCTTGTAAACTCTCAAATATTTTTCAATCCAGTTAAGCCTCTCCTTAGCCTCCTTGATATCATCCTCCTCCTCAGAGAGATCATATGTCTTCATCTCCACTCATTCTTCGACTTGGTGAGACCTTCTATCTTCCCTTTTAAGTCATTATCACCCTTAGTGGCCTCAGTTTGAGTAGTAATCAACTGCTTACCCAAGATAGAAACCTAGATATGAATCCCCTTATTAATATTCTTCCCATTCTTGAAAGTTAAGTCATGTTCCTCAAACATATATTCTTTATCTGTTAAGATTTAGATGACATGTCTTGCTACAAAAGAAGAGAAGTGTGACATCGGGAGATGATAAGAATTGAAACCATAAGTGAAAAAGTTCAAGATTACAACAATGGACTTATATTGCGTATAGTCCCTCATCTAATCAACATTTATAGTCATGAGTTATTCAATATGGTGACTATTCCCATTATAGATGAGTAGATAAAAAGATTTCCCCTTATGGCATAATTTTTCTTTTATTTTTTGTATGTGGCGGGATAATTCAAGTCCCTTTTATATTCATCCACCTCATTATATCTAGAAGGATGAGTCTTAGCTTCGTTGGCCACACGATGATCCTGGTGATATTCAATCATAATGGGTATTTGCCTAGCCTTTTCAGTCTCCCAAGCCTCTCTTTCTTGGGGTGGGGTTGAGAGGAAGAAGGCTTAGTTTTCCCTTTTTGGATTGGACTGGACCTCCACAGTTGTCTCGGGATCTTATTTTACCACATAGTTTTAGTCATTTCATCTTGAACCCCCATCACCTTCTTCTTCGACGCCTCCAATTGTTGTTCACGTACATTCTCAATAGTTTCACATATGGTCAGATTTAGGGTTGTTTCCAAAGTCGATTGAGATGAAGACATGAGATAGATGGAGTGGAGTCTGTACCACAAGCGTATAAAAATGAAATATCATGTGAACTGAAAGACAAGAAAACACACACTTATAAAAATAAGAGGATCATGTCCATAGTATTTATCCACCAATCTCCTTTCGACGTTTTAATTTTAGGTAACTTTCACTACATACAAACTAAGGAAGTTTAATAGAATAATCAATTAAGACTACTAAATGAATGAGTGTGAGAAAAAAGTACTAATTATGCTTTTACTAGCCCAATCCTGAGGAAGCCTAGCAATGTTTTAATCTCCTTAGTGTCCACTCCCAACCACCCCTCAGATAAACAAACTTATGCTTCTAGAAGTGGTGTCTGACTGGAGCACATTCACCAAATTTTTATTGGGTTCCCGAGATGAGATATAATAATGCCTAGGAACCTTGTAATTTTCCTTGATCTCATGAATATACCTTAATATCTCTTCATTAATATCAAAGACAGAGACATCCCTCTAATAAACTATCGATCCTATGATCTTCGTATAAGTGTTTGAAGGTTATTGGGTCGGATTCAACCCATACCTGTTTATGATACCCCTGATGATAGGGTGGAAGGGAAGTCAAATCTTTAATGGGTAGGGAAAATAAGGGGAAGAAAATTTCATCAAAATAAATTCGATCATCAGCCATCTCATAGTTATCGAGAAATTTTTAGGCCATGAGAATAGGAATGTTATAAAATTATGTGAGACCTGACTGTTCAGATTCATTGACATCACAAGCGTAATTATTGGAATCAATCTTCATAACATCATTTAAACTACTATCAGATCTAGAAGGGGTGGCTTTATATTTGTCTATCTTTAACAATGTGGAAGGTTATAAAATAAACAGTACAGGTGAACTAAGGGGATTTTTGGGAGGCTTGGAGTACAAGTCCTCCTTGTTGTAGGAGCTGATCACATACACAAAATTCTTAGAAGTATTAATGGCGTAATTCATCCCACCTTCATCACTCATTGCATCCTCATCAAAGCTTATAGAGCCCATAATCTTTGACATGTTGTATTGAACGTAAGAAGGTTGAGGAGACGACCGAGTACAATAAGGAATGTTAGGGGAAATTAATATGGGATACCCAGCAGTAGTTCCATGAGGAAGGACAATGTCAAGGATTATAGGTCTAAGAGGTCCTTATGTTGATATAATCTTGAATATACCTTAGCTCCCTCTCAACTCACTCAGAGGCACTTATAAATGGCTAAATGTCATAAAGGCAACAAAACTTAAGGCGATCTATAGTTGTGATTAACAAAATTAGGCAACAAACCTAGAAAACCCTAAAAACAATGAATACTTAGAAAGAGCCAACTCAATGGTCGTCCAAACATGCAAATCCTCCAACAAATCAATAATCAAATAACCCAAACAACAATAATCATAATTTCATAGAAGATTGAAACAATTAAATAATTGAATTTAGGAAAATCCTTGAAAATATAAACGAGAAAAGATAAAGGGGTGCCTTGTGTCCCACAGACTCAGGGGGAATGAGAATGTCACAAAGGCATACCATAAATGATCGAAAAAGAAAGGGTCTTGACGAAAATGGTGGAGTCGATCAAGAAACTGGCCAAAATTATAGGGACATAGGAGTGGAGGGAAATTCTTATCTCTCCCTTGAGTGTATATTTGAATATTTGATTTGTAAAATATTTAAAATGATAGAGAATCAAGATTTTATACTTAATTGATTGTGATGATTACCCATTTTGAAAAAGGAATGATATAAGTTCCTTTGGAAAGGGTTGATGATTCAAAATTCTATGCATACTATTCAATGCATACACATAGTAATAATTACATATGACCCCAGCTGATGGCTGACACATGCCAAGACTGATGGATGGAAAAAAGGTTAAAGTTGTTTGTAAGTGACTAGCCGATGAGGATCCGAGCTGAAAACATTCACAAGATAAAACTTCACCCACCCAGGTCGCGTAGCACCCACCTAGAAAACATTACTCTCCATGAAGTTTGTTATTAGTTGCCGTAAATCTGGCATGACATTTGGACCCATCAAAAGGTGACATCTGGATTCACTAACGAGCTAACGTGAGACCTACTTATACTGAAGGAGCCGAGAAGACTTAGTATTGTCGGCCCATATTGTGGACATCTTATTTAGGGTTAACAAAATGATATAATCAATTAATTCACATTGTTAGGGTAACCATGGACCACGTGATTGGGTGACATAAGTAACCCAATAAAAATTCACATGGAGAAGATACACAAATATTCGACCTTGTGTGTTAATAACTAACTTATTATTATTCTCTCACCTAGCTTGTAAAGTGTGTTCTCTCTCTCACTCTCGTATCTTTACTCTAATAGCCAACAAAAAGCACACATTAACCTCATGTGAGGCAGGAGACTTTATCTAGTGAAAACATAAAAGCTTATGAATTTTTCTGTTTAATGGAATTTGTCGAATGATCAATTATGAGAACTACACATGTCAACAGAAGAACTAATTTAGATTGAATAACATAAATTGTGTTCTTCATCTTTATCTCTAAAATCTACAGTTCTAATACATGTTTGTATCTGAATAAATATGTTTCTTATATATTTTTCTTTTAGTAATAAGAGTATTTCAGCTATGATTAATCACATACCAGTTGCAAGAAATAACAACACACTTAGTATCTTAGGTATTAATTATCTTTTAACTATCATGTTATCATTAATTATAACTAGTCCCCAAAAATAATTATGGAAACACAATTACAATATATCCATATTTTAATATCCAGAGATGACTTAACTCATGTGGTCTTGCCTTATTTAGCCGAGGGGTTATATCGCTTGTACTCACAGGGATAACTTTTAAAAATTCAATCTTCAGCAAAATATACTATGTCGCTCCCTTTAAGGGCCATCGACCTCATCTTCAAAGTGGAGGATTATTCAATTAGCACAGTGTTATTGCCTAGAATTGGTTTATGGACTTTACACCTTAGCTGGGTGATTTCCAATAATAAGCAATAACAGATAAAAACATTACAAGAATAATGATTTTTAGTGGCATAATTTTTGCACCTAATTATAAAAAATTCGCCACCAAATATTTTAGTGGCAAATTTTTTTTTGTCATGCTATTGCCACTAAAGGTGTGCCACGGACTGTTTTCGTGGAGATTTATTAAAATCGCCACTAAAAGTTGATTTTTTAGTGACAAAATAACTTCGTCACCAAAACATATCTTTAGGTGGCAAATAAATTTGCATCTAATAAAGATTAAATTGCCACTAATATTTTATAGTTTGCCACCAAAAGTCTATTTTTTGTAGCGAAATAAAAATTCACCACCAAAAGGGACCTTTCGTGGCAAAATAAATCACCACAATTGAACTTAAGTTTGTATGGAACGATTTTTAAAATATTAAATTGCCACCCATTATTGATAGTTTGCCACCAAAAGGCTATTTTTGTAGCAAAACAAAGATTTACCACCGAAAGGGACTTTTCTTGGAAAAAAAATCGCCACATTTGATCTTAAATTTCTATGGAAGAGCTTTCTTAGCAATTTAAATTTGCTACTAAATGACATTTTTTATTGCAAAAAAAATCCCCATAAATTGATGCAATATTTTGCACAATACATATACACGTTGCTTTGGTAACAACTTAATTTCTCCGCATGTTTTTATTACTTGTCATCCAAATACTCAAAATAACTCATATACACAATTCTAATAAAGTCATTGACATTTATATAGCTCATAAAGATAGAAATCTTTGGAAACCAATTTTTTGTCTCAAAAGTTCCTACGTTAAACACTATTTCAAAAAAATTATTTGCAAGAAATGTGCTATCATTGAAAAAAATAAATAAAACAAGTCTAATACATCATTCTTCTTTATTGTTACTCAACTCTACAAAAGCTTTCATTGAATCTACAAAAAAAACACAGAGAATTTGTTTAGAGTTATCACTTTGAAAAATAACGACAATAGATTTTGGAAGATTAATCAAAGTACATTTATAAATTTCACTTACAAGTCTTAAAAAATAATAATAAAAATATAATAAATCGCATTCATTAACATCAAATTCATTTCCCAATTATACCCCACCCACCCTCCACAAAAAAAAAAAAAACTTCTCTGTGTATTAGGGTTATTGTTAGCGGATAATAAGAGAAAGAAAAAGTCATGCATGTCAAATATAAAACAAGTTTAGGGTTATGTACTTACCACAAAGAGTTATATTGTCGTGTTACGAGGTCACTTAATGCCTCAAGTTTCCTTTTAATCTCATCCATTAGTCCTTTCATTATCACATTCTCCGTTCTTTCTTCATTAGCTTCTCTTCTTGCTTCATCTGCTTCCCTCCTTGCATCATTAGCGTCCTTCCTCGCCTCAGCAACTTATCTCTCTCTCTCAATGTCTTTCTCCTTTTGCATAGTAGCAACTGCGGATGATGTGGGTTTACGAACAACCACAAGACCACATACATATCCTGAGCGATGTCCTATAATTTCTTGAAATGCATCTGCATCATTCATCACCACACTGTCTCCAAGTTCATATTGTGAATTAAGTATTGCTTGCACATCATCCTATTAATTACAGCGACAATATTATAATTAAAACATACGATATAGGTAAAAAAATTATTAACAAACTACTATTGAAGCACATCTTGCATAGACATTTCTAGTAGTTGTAGTCACCCAATTTCCCCTTTTTTTTGCTCCAATGAGTCGTATGCCATACCTTACTCATGGACGCCAGAGTTCCAGTCTCCTTATCACGGTGTACAAATTTTGATATAAAATAAAGTGCCAAAACATATTAAAATTATTGGTTTAGAAAAAATATTTTTAAAGATATTTACCATCTCAAACTCTACTTGACAAAATCCTTTGCTTCCACTTCACTGGAAAATCATCTTCTTTCATCAATTATTCAAATTTATTTCACTTCTTTTCTACAGATATTCATGTCCAAATCAATTTCAAAATATATAACTAGATGCAAACCCGTCTTAGTATAACTAAACTCAAATAGAGCATTGGATCTTAAATGGACTCTCCCCACTAACATTGGTTATCAATGTAAAAAAAGCTTAATATTTACTTCAATAATTTAATCTGCGCAGTGTTTACTATTAAAAAATAGCATGTCAAATCTGCACTTCGCATAAATAATTAAAAAATTAAAAGTTTCATATAACCTGAAAATTTTCATCCGTAAGTGTTAAACAAAGATCATGCCATTTAGCCTCACTTAATTCCAGAGGATGATGCTTAAGTGTCCATTCCAAAGAGTCATGTGGCTTGAAGTGTTCACGATGCATTTTTTAGCGGAAATTACGAAACTGATTATTGAGTTGTGCCATTCCTAAAGACTTCATGTAATCATCATTTGGCAATTGAAGCTTGTCATATTCAAAAGAAATTAAAAAAAATAACTCATAACTCTATATGCGGATTGTGTTCCATATATGAGCATATAGGTAGCTTACCCAAACAAGTATCCACATATGATTTTTGTTCTCCTTTGGAACTTCCTTCCAATACCTGAAATTGAATGGGGCATTTTCTAGGATAACAATTCTTGGATCAAATTTAAAATCCAAATAAGAGAACCCTACTAGACGACCCTCCGAGATTAGGATTCGAATGTTCTCCCCCTCTATAGATTCTTATGAAAACCAATCCCTCGTGTTGGTCCCCTAACTCGTTTCACATCGTCATTGTTATACCTAATAAAGGTATATATAAACATGAAATTTGGTTCAGTAAAAACATTTCACAAGTGTAATGTATTAAAACGCTTCTATAGATCGAAGTGTCATAATTTAAATAAATTAAAACATTTATAAAGAAGAAAAAATAACTAACACAAACCGTGAAAATTCCTCATCATCTTTATCTCCATTATCCTCGTTAATATCAGCATTGTCATCCTCGGATGACAAGATGTCATCATCTATATCATGTATCCGGTTTTCTCCTTTCACATTAGCCATACTAACCTCTATTTCTGGGATATCATCCCTTCTTAGTGGAAGACATTCGTCGTCTATTTCCACTATTTCATCATCTATAATATTATTCTCAAGTTGTTTGTACGGTTACTCATCACCCATCTCCTCATCTACCGATGTTATAGTTTCAGGAAAGCATACTTGTTTCATGGAGTATTCTTCGCAACAACTTTCCAATCATTTCCAAACTTGATGTCTGGCACATAAAAGACCTTCTCTGCTTGATAAGCTAATGCAAATGGTTGGTCTTTGTACCATGTATTAGCGGTATTCAAAGTAAGGAAATCATACTCATCTTTACGTAATCCACACACCCCCTTCTTTTTTTTAAGGTCCCACCTGTCACACTTGAATAGAATAACACGATTATTTTCTAGGTATTCCAATTCGATAATGTCAATCAACTCACCATAAAAATCAATATCTTTTTGCCAATGTTCGTACACTACAATGATTCCACTATTTTGAGTTTTTTTGTACGTGTCATGATCTTGGGTGTGAAACCTATAACCGTTGATTAAACAACCCTTATAATGTTTCACTTTTCGATCGGGACCCCATGATAAAGAGTGTAGTTGCTTACTAGAACGATTGGGGGACTCGCGATCTAATATGCTAACCTGTTTATTGTTTATATATAAATGCTTAGTAAGAAATAACAAGCCTAATCGGTTTACACCAAAAAATATTATATTCAACTACTTACGCGGTCTTCAAACCATTTGGGAAATCTATCTGCATGTCTTCGTCAATATATGGGTTCCTTTCGGATTTATACTAATTCTTGTGCTCAGTAAGCATATATAAATGAATTTAATTAGAAAAAATAATGTGTGTGTGTGTGTGTGTGAGGAAAAGAAGTAGTATATCTTAATATACTTCAAAAATTCTTGTATTTCATCATAGTTATCCAACACATATAAACAAGCATTTTCCCATTTACTTTGTGTGAGGTATTGGTAATCCCCTTTTCAAAGCAAACGATCGTTGTATCAAAAAACGGATAAACCTTCTGGAAAATTAGCACCATCATAATTTTGCCCTGGTTGATTGAATTTTGTCTCAACACCACATAGATACATCGAGCAAAATGTTAGGCATTTATTAAGAACATAAGCCTCGGCAATTGAGCCCTTCGGACGTGCTTTCTTTCCCACGGTAAATTTTAAGGTGTGCATATATCTGTCGATAAGTAAGATGCTCAGAAAATGCAATGAAAACATTAAATTATTACTAAAATAAGATATTACTTATTACATTTACCTTTTAAATGGATACATCCATCAATACTGCACTAGTCCACCGAGAATGGCTTCTCGTGCAAGGTGAATTGGCAAGTGAACCATAACATCGAAGAATGACGGTGGAAATATCCTTTCAAGTTTACACATAGCAATAGCAAATGTCTCCTCAAGTCTCTCTAAGACATCCAATCTCAATGTTTTTTAACATAAGTCCTTAAAGAATAACCCAAGTTCAATTAACGGTTGGCACACTTCCTTCGAAAGATGACCACGAATTGCAAGCGGTAGTAAACATTGTAAAAAATGTGGTAGTCATGACTTTTCATCCCTGAAATCATTCCATCGGTGGCATTCATGCATTGAGAAATTTTAGATGCATACTCGTCTGGCAACTTCAGTGATTGCCAAAATTCCCATAAAACCATCTTCTCTGCTTTTGACAAACTATAGCAAGCAGGAGGAATCACCCATTTGTATCCCTTTTTATATGGATGCAAATCTTTGCATATACGCATTTCCTTTAAATATAACCAAGAGTTGACGGTGTCTTTTATTTTCCCATCAATGTCTAGAAATGTTCCTAATATGCTTTCACAAACATTTTATATGCATGACATCTAAATTGTGACGCAATCTAAGATGTTTCCATTCTGGAAAATCATAGAATATACTTATTTTTTCCTATTGCAACTCATACGCCGCACGACTCCTCTTTTTTCATGCTTTCCCAAATACCTTAGGTCAAACCCTCTCAGGTTGAGCAAGTATTTCATCATTACTAAGCTTTTTTGGTCGTTCTCGATGGTCTTTCTTACCATCAAAGGAAGATATATTTTCTCTCCATTTATGATTCATCGGTAGAAAAGGACGATGTCCGATGTAGCATGTCATATGTCCATTCTTTAGATACATGGAATGAGTCTCCTTATTGCATAATGGGAAAGCCAACTTCCTCTTTGTGCTCCAACCTGACAAGTTAGCATAAGCTAGAAAATCAGTAATAGTCCACATCACTGCTGCACGTAACAAAAATGTAGTCCTTATGACGGCATCATATGTTTACACCCCAACATCCCGCAACTCTTTCAACTCTTTTATCAATGGTTGAAGAAACATGTCTATGTCAGTTCCAGGAGCCTTAGGACCCGGTATAAGTATTGATAAGATGAAAAATGGTTGTTTCGTACATTTCCATGGAGGTAAATTATATATCACTAGAACAAGAGGCCATGTGCTATTCTTGCTACTCATATTTGAAAATGGAGCGAATCCATCACTAGAGATTCCAAGCCTAATATTGCGATCATCTCTAGTAAATGACTTATGAACCTTATCAAATTCTTTCCATGCTTCCCCATCCGCTAGATGTCTTAATATATTGGCCTCTTCAATGCGCTTATCATTATGCCACCTCATCTATGAAGCTATATCCTTATTTATAAATATAAGTTGCAACCTCGGTTTAAGTGGAAATTAACGGAAGACTTATTAAGAGATCTTCACACCATTGGCTTTTTCAATTTTCCATCTAGATTCTCCACATGTTGGAAATTTAGTTTTTTCCTTATTTGGTCCCCAAAAGAGAACACGATCATTTATGCAAACATAAATCTTCACACAGTTTAACCCCAGGCGACGAACTAGTTCCTTCGCCTCGTAAAATGACTTTGGAATGTGGGCATCATCTGGATGTTCTTTCTTAAAAAGTTCAAGAAGCGAGTCAACAGATTTCTCACTATAGTTGTTCATTGACTTAAGATGCATTAGCTCAACAATTCAAGATAATTTAGATAGCTTCTGACAACCCGAATATAGTTGTTATTGCTTATCCCTATCTAATTTAGCAAATTTTTCTCCTTCACCTTCGGGCATTTGAGTAGCATGCCATCATATTCATCCTCTAAAACATCATTGTTGTAAGGTCCGGCACACTTATTTTGTAACATTCACTCCATGTCATCTTGCTCAAACTCGTTTGTAGTGTGTTCTTCCTCCCCTATAATATCATCATCTCCAACTTCAATATCATACTCATTGTAATCATAAGAATTACCGTTCTCTGATTCCAATGGTTCACCGTGATATATCCACCTAGTATAACTATTCACTATGTTATGTATAAGCAAATGACTTTGAATATCTTGATGATTTTTCCAATAGAAGTTATTACATTTCTTACACGGGCACTTAATCTGGCCATTTTTCTCAACATTAGCAAATAGAAAATCAAGAAATTCTTTAACCCCATCTCGATATGCACTACTAATTCTATTTGGATGATGCATCAAACTCTTATCCATTTCAAAACCCTACAACTTGAGAGAACATTCAAAAATATCAATGATAAACAGTAGTTATATATAAAAAGAGCCAAAAAACATTTTGCATCAAGTAATGTTGCGTACTCGACAACTCATATCAAGGCCATACATTCATATATGTTTAACACATTTTGCTTCAATCAATAATGTGGGTGATACACACACACACACACACACACACATATATATATATATATATATATATATATATATATATATATATATATATATATATATATATATAGTCATTAGAAGGTCTCTTTTATAAGTTTGAATAGTGATTCGTTGCATTAGAAAAAAATAAAGACAAAAGAGAAGCATTAAGCAAACTACATTGAATAATGCAATTCCCACCATCTCCATTAATATTATGATCAATTACCAAAAAGTCCCTCAAATATTTTTTAATATTCATTTACTCCGAGCCTTTTTATTTTTTTACAAAAGTCCCTCAAACACCTATTTAACTAATATTCTCTTAATTTTTAAGGGCCGCGCTAGCGGCATTCCTACTCCACCTTTTCCACCACCACCACCCACTGTCGGAACTTCCTCGATCCTCACCAGAGTTCCTTTTTTGAGTGTTTTTATGTGCTGAGGGACTTTTTGGAACAAAATAAAAGGTCTTGGACTAAACGTGTATTAAAAATTGTTTGAGGGATGATTTTCCATATGACTTGTTAATATTATTGGTGATGGTGGGTATAGCATTATTCAATGTTTTAAAAAGCACGCAATTGTGCGCGGTGTAGTGCGCGATTGCGCTTTTATGTGTGATAATGCGACATTCCCCACTCTGATTTGAGAGAAGCCCAAATAGTGTGCGCAGTTGATGACGTAACACACAATTTTGATCCTTTTTCACTCTATTTGCATGATTGACCCTATTTAGTGCTATTTGGGAGCAATTCGGGCATAAGTCACTTTAATGCATCAATTACAAAACTACGTCGTTTTGTTCCTTTCTTCATTTTTCCCTTTTTTAACCTTAAAAAATGCAAATCAATTATCTTAAAACCCTAAGGGTGTGTTTAGTTGTATAAAATAAGGTTGTTTTCCAAAAGAAAATTCTGAAAAATTTCCATAAAAATGAAAATATATTCAAATTTATATTTTCAAAAAAAGTTGGAAAACAGTTTTCTGATTTTTCCAAATTTCCAAAAACTACTTTACAATATTTTCAATAAATTTTTAAAACGTTCAAAATTATATTTACACCCCTATTTTTTTGCAAATTACATTTTGGCCCCTAAAATTAAAAAAAATACATTTTATTCCTAAATATTAAGAAAAAAATAAGAAGTCAAAAACTATCGGTGAATTACAATTTGGCCCATGAAATCCCCGTGGTTATATTATTTCCCTAAACTTTCTATAAATAACATTTTAGCCATTACATTATTGGTAAACTACATTTTAGACATCAAACTTTCTCTAATGTACATTTTGTCCTTTTAAATATCAATAAATTACATTTTAAAAATAATGGTCTATTTCTAACAAATGAATGTGCTTCCCTCGTTCTCTAAATGTTCTATTGAAAATGAAAATAAAAAATACAAACGAAAACTCAAAATTAAAAAAATAATTGTTGGAAATACGATTGGGGATCATATATCCAATATGGATATAAACCCATAATGTACGATGAGATTCATATCTCAAACACGTAATAAATACTACCATACGAGAACAACTACATTAAACCAAAAAAAAAAAAAAATAAACTTGTTTTAGCTATAAAAAAATAACCCTTATTTCAGCTAAAAGAAATGTTTCAGCTATTAGAAAAAAAAACTATTTCAACTATAAAAAAAACACTACATACATCAATTTTTTTTTATTAAAATCCATTTAACATGGACTGAGTCGAAGTTCACACAACCATAAATTGAGTAATGGGTATATATATGTATGTGAACATTTAAGAAGATACATTGTATAAGCCTGAATTTAAAATAAAAAAATTATAGAAATGAACTTACCTAAGATCTCTAGCAACTAATTGAATTAGGAAGAAAACTTTTGTCACCAACCATGTATTGAATTTCATGAAAAAATAGAAAAATAAGATATGTTACCATAAAGTTGTAAGAAAGTTAATAGAATTTAGCAAAAGTAATGAAACCGCAAAAAAATCAAAGATTTTATGATACTCATTTGAAACTAGATTCAAATAAGATGTATAATACATATGTAGCTATATGTATTTGTGTTTCAAATCAGTCCATCAATAAAATAGGTAAAGATTTAATAATGCCCATTTAAAACAATATTCAAATCAAACATATGATACATATATATACATATATAACAATACATAGCTGATTCAAATAGGTAAAGATTTGAAAGCCAACCTTCAATGCAACCTTCAAAGCCGACCTTCAATGGGAGGTGGACATGCGAATTTGAGTGGTTGTTTGAGCGGGGTTTGTTACTTTTGGTGTATTTGATTCTTTTGTGGCAACGAGTTCCTTGATATGAGCGGGACTCTTAAAAAGTTTTTAGTTCTTTTTTTAATTTAATATTTGGAGGCAAAAGTAAATTGTTATTATATTTAATTTACTAAATATTTTGTTGCAAAATATCAAAATCACCACTAAATGTTGATTTTTAGTGGCAATATTTTTAATTTGCCACCTACTTCACTACAATTTACTTCCCAGCTAGCTAAAAAAATTTGCGCCAAACTCTTAGTGGCAATTTTTGTGACAATCTCACATTTTTGCTACTAATACTTCCTCAGCAATTATTTTTAGTGGCAATGAAAATTTTTTCCACCAATTATTATATTTAATGGAATAAAATCATTTTTCCACCAATTGACAACTTTCTTGTAGTGAAAGATTAAACTATGAGGTTGCTATATTGAGAAAAAGAATAGGGGTGAGAGACAAATAGAGAACGAAACTTTACGTGGTTCATCCCAAAGAGGTGCCTACGTGCACAGGTGCAGTGACGGTGTGATTAATAATGCTCAACAATCTTCGGGGAGAAGGTGATTACAAGTTATGGTTTCCTCTCTCTTTAGGTTTCCATATGGACATTAGTGAGATAGCTCTCGATACCTTATCACATGGGATTCAGTGCTATTTATAGTAGTTATCAAATAATGTAAATGTGTGATATCGATTAATTATTTAATTCGCAAATTTCTAATTTTAAACTTATGTAATTAAATTTACTCTTTGATCCAAATTTTATTAAACCCTAATCATGCATCTACGTGGATAAATTAAATACCCAATCATAACTAAAGCGGCAAACAAGATTTCGAAAAAAAAACTTTCGGGTAAAACCTTTATTTCACTATATAATGTAAATTGCAACTTAATAATTACACAATGAAATTTTCACAATGAAATATGCAATGAATCTCCCATAGAAAATCCACATAGACCATAGCCTAATACCAGAAAAGATCCCCACGAGAACCTCAATGACCGCATTCATCAGCAAGAAGCTCCCATAAGAACTACCAATTCAGAAGTAGAGATGGTACTCCACAAAGATAAACTTCCAAAAAGTATTGGGGTTCCACAAATGATTCATAAAAGGATTGGGATGTTTTGGTGAATAAAAAACTAGGTTCTTAAATATAAAAGATGAAGACTAAAAGTCTACAAAATTGCAGTTTTTGTGTATTAAAAGTTTTAATGAAAAAATCTTCCAAAGTAGGTATTTATAATAAACCAAACTTTTTAAGGGGGTGGAGGCCGTTCAAACAACTTTTCAATCTCATTTGACCAATATTGGATGTCATTACTAATAACCTTACAAATGACCTATAAAAACCTAACATAGTACATGGTTGTTTGAAGTAACAAATAAATAACCCTTCGAGCGACGTATCAAACCACATTGCATGTCGTTAGAAGCAGTTAATTGATATAGTTTGAATAGTATTGTTATGGCGTTTGAACGACATATACGAAAAAACTTTTATTTTAAAAAGCTCGCCTACAGGTCTTTAAAATTTAGGTTTCACTTAGAAAAAATTCCTCATTTTGATAAAAATAGTTTCGAAAAATATCCTAATACTCAAGTAAAGCATTTACGAAACTTATATACATTCTATATAAAATTGTACCTCATGTTGCGCATATGTTGAAGATGCTTGACATTCGAATCTGTCTTCATGAACGATGAACGTGAACTTCTTCGACGGTTTTAGTGATATATGACATACTCTATGTAAAATCAGGACAACGAAAAATATGTCCTTACATATCTCTCCCTATGACTATGCCGGTAAAAAATAATAATAATCTGAATTATCAATCAAAATGATTAATATAAATCTAATACCCTCCCATGAACCCAAAAGTGAAAAGGTACTAAAATGTAAGTCCTCAAAAAAATATTCAACATCTTAAAGTCTCTTTAAATCAAGTCTCTTTATTTTCCTTGCTCTTCTTTTGTGTGCTTTCCAAATGATCATCAAAGTCCTACATACAATAAACAAAGAAAATACCTTCATGACGTGTCGAGTTTGAAATGAGATAGCATAAATCAAGTATCAAATCAAATCAAGTAAAATCTCAAATCTCCCCCATAATTAAAACTTTCACTCCTCATAATTCATACTTCAGTCTCCCCCTTTTTTATTTCTCTGAAATGAATAAGGAAAAGAATAAATAAAAATAAGCACCGAGTGAGACGATAATTTTGGGTACACGAAATTAAAACTATGGGCCTGGACGAGTAGCCCAGCCTTGGCGGCCCAAAGTCCAGGCCCCTCATCTCTTATATTGACCCGGTATCCCCCCACGTTCTTATTAAGGGAAGTTATATGGGAGATGGAAAACTTGCAGGAACCCATCACCTCCACTTACCTACATGTACATGTATATATTAAACCCTAGGTCCGGGGCAAAGGGACAAGTTGTATTCTCTATAATTACTCTCCGGAGTATATAAAAATAATATCGACTGCACCACCGTGGATGTAGGCACCTCTTTGCTGAACCACGTACATCCTTTGTTGTGTGTGATTGTCATTTGATACTCCTTATTCTTAGTTGATGAATGATTTCTTCTTATTTATTTATATTGCACAATAATTGTCACCATAATTGGCAGCGTCTGTGGGAATCGTTCATCTTTCCCTGAGAAAATCCCACACCAAGAAAGAAGTTTAAGATGTCCGGTCACAGCAGCAATGCCCCTCAGGTAGGAGATATTTAAGAGCCACCTACTCCTCGCATGATTAGATCTGAAGTTCGACGTTCAGATCAGAGAGCTCGCCTGGAAAGGCCAGCCTCAATAGAAAGTCAAGGACCAGCGAGGTCCACGCAGATATCCAGATTAATTGTTGCGTACGAGGCAAGGCTCCACGAGCAGAGGGAGTCTTCCCGTAGGTACGAGGCTGAGAATGCTCGTCTGAGAAGAAGACTGGAAAAACTGGAGAGGGAGCTTCATCCTGATAATAGGAGACGTCCATATCGCACTCCTAGCCCTCAGGCAAGAAAGTCTCACAGCCGAGGAAGGAGCCCTAGGCGATAATCTTAGAAGGTCGAAGGAGGCGAGTCAGACGACGACCTCCGCGAATAGCTGCGAAGAGCTCGCCGCAACCAGAGCCCTGCTCGAAGCGACGTAAACATACGAAATCTAGTCCGTAGGGAGATAGACCAACATCCTACTCACCATGGAACAAGATCAACCAGAGAACTCGTAAGGAGATCTCTCTAAACCCAGATGAAGTCACCCTTCACAACGGAAATCGAAGAGGAAGAAGCCCCCAAGAAATTTACAATTCTAAGGTTTAAGATTTACGACAAAAAGATTGATCTCGTCGATCATGTCAGGCAATACCGACAGGCCATGACCCTCTAGAATCCCTGAGATGCCCTGATGTGCCGTATTTTTCCCTCGAGCCTGCCTGATGTAGCGCAGAAGTGGTTCAAAAGGCTCCCCCACCAGTCGATCAAGAATTTCAAATCCTTAGCCAAACTTTTTACGACTCGATTCATTACCAGTAACTCCCATCCCAAAAGGATGGATGCTTTACTAACAATGAAGAAAATATCTCAAGAGACCCTCCGAGATTATGCAAAGAGGTGCTGGGAGTTATTCAATGAGATCGAGGACTGCGCAGAGGAAGTGGCAGTGGCCTCCTTCAAAATTGGGCTCCCTAGTTCTACCCTCTTATACCAGTCCATGACGAAGAAGGAAGCAATGACTATTGACGACTTAATGGATCAGATCAAGAAATACACAAAGGTGGAAGATGTCACCCTCCCTAATACAGGAGAAAATGGTCGAGCTAAACTCACTACCAAGGGAAGTGAGAAAATTGAGAACCAGAAGAATAGAGGAAAAAATGGGGGCAAAAATGGCTCCAAGAATGGAGGAAACCATGACGCGTCGAAAGCATTCCAAGCGGTCAACACCGTCTTCAAAGAATCAAATTACAAAATTCTCGCGAAGATCAAAGATGAGCCATTCATCAAGTTGCCCAGGAAAATGGGAGGATATCCCTCGAAGAGGAACAATGCGTTAAGATGCGGTTTTTACAAAGAGGGAAGACATAAGACCGAGCACTGCAAAGCTATTAAGTCTCACCTCGAGGAGTTGGCCCAATCCCGGCATTTGAATGACTTTGTGGAAAAGAGGGCAGAAAAAGTTGCTGCCAACAAAGAGGCGAGACCCGACAATGTGCTGGAAGATGACGCTGGACATGAGTTCGCAGTAATCCACGGAGCATCTGACCTCAAGCAGGTACAAGGGAACTCAGCTCGAATGGAAGTGAAAAAACTTACAGCGGTAATGCAAGCCTTCCAAATCGATCCAGCAAAGTCACAGTCAGGAAAGAGGCGACGAGCAGAGGACGTCAACTATAACAAGCATATTGTCTTCACGAATGAAGATCTGGTGGGAGTAAGGACCCTATATCATGATGCCCTGGTTATTACACTAAGGATAGCCAACTATGACATCGACAAGTTGCTCGTCGATCAAGGAAGCTCATCTGAAGTAATATACCTCGACTTATTCAGGAAGTTGAAGTTGAGCGTCGCCGACCTAAAGGAAGTTACTGTTCCTCTGGTCGGTTTCGCTGTAAAAATGACCGTGCCCCTGGGCAAGATAGTGCTACCAGTTCGTGCTGGGAACGTCTCTAAGATGATCGAGTTTTTGGTAGTTGATATCAACTCACCGTACCAGGCCACCCTCGGCAGAGGATGGCTTCATGCGATGAAGGTGGTCTCCTCGACCTACCACCAGAAGCTCAAGTATGTAACCGAGCAAGGAGTAATGGAGATCTCGGTGACCAAGCGATGGCGAGGAAGTGCTTCATAGTGGCCATTCGACCGAAGCCAGAGATGAAGGCCGGTCAACCTAGTGAGAAAGTTAAGGAAGGTGCGATACCTTCCAAATAGCAATTAAGGTACGGAAGACCAGGACTAGAGGAGACCAGGATTCCACCCTTCCGAGCGTGTCGTGGAGGACCTGGTGGAAGATATGGCTAAAGATAGTGACAGTAGCAGAGTCTTCTTAGTTGGAGCATCTCTCACCGACCAAGAACGGAAGGAGTTGACAAACTTGCTAAGGCACAACGTAGATGTTTTCGCGTCGGAACCATACGACATGCCAGTAATCGATCCTAGTATGGCCTGTCATCATCTGCATTTCGACCCCACATTCAAGCCAATCACGCAGAAGGCACGGTGAACTGCACCCGAGAAGGATAGAGCGGTCGAAAATGAAGTCAAAAAACTGTTGGATGCAGGATCCATACGGGAAGTGAAATTCCCTAAGTGGTTGTCCAACCCAGTAGTAGTTCCGAAGAATAATGGGAAGTGGAGAGTTTGCATCGACTTCACTGACCTCAACAAAGCATGCCCAAAGGATAGTTTCCTCCTCCCAAAGATAGACCAACTAGTAGACGCCACTGTAGCACACGAGCGAATGAGTTTCCTGGATCAATACTCAGGATATCACCAAATCCCTTTGTACGCCCCAGACCAGGACAAAAAAGAATTCATCATGACAATTGGGTTATATTCCTATAAGGACATGCGCTTTGGGCTCAAGAATGCAGGGGCAACCTACCACCGGCTGGTCACTAAAATGTTTAAGGATGAAATGGGAGACACAATGGAAGTCTACATCGATGACATACTCGTTAAGAGAAAGAAGAAAGAGAATCACCTCTCGGACCTGTCAAAGACCTTCGAAATCCTTAGAAAGTACCGGATGAAACTTAAACAATCTGGATATCTGTGTGGACCTCGCTGGTCCTTGACTTTCTATTCCGAGTAGAGGGAGTCTTCCCGCAGGTACGAGGCTGAGAATGCTCGCCTGAGAAGAAGACTGGAAAAACTGGAGAGGGAGCTTCGTCCTGATAAAAGGAGACGTCCATATCGCACTCCTAGCCCTCAGGCAAGCAAGTCTCACAGCCGAGGAAGGAGCCCTAGGAGAGAATCTTAGAAGGTCGAAGGAGGCGAGTCAGACGACGACCTCCGCGAATAGCTGCGAAGAGCTCGCCGCTACCAGAGCCCTGTTCGAAGCAACGAAAACATACGAAATCTAGTCCGTAGGGAGATAGACCATTATCCTACTCACCATGGAACAAGATCAACCATAGAAATCGCAAGGAGAGCTCTCAAAACCCAGATGAAGTCACCCTTCACAACGAAAATCGAAGAGGAAGAAGCCCCCAAGAAATTTACCATTCCAAGGTTTAAGATTTACGACGGAAAGACTGATCCCGTCGATCATGTCAGGCAATACCGACAGGCCATGACCCTCTGGAATCACCGAGATGCCCTGATGTGTCGCATTTTTCCCTCGAGCCTGCATGATGTAGCGCATAAGTGGTTCAAAAGGCTCCCCCACCGATCGATCAAGAATTTCAAATCCTTAGACAAACGTTTTACGGCTCGATTCATTACCAGTAACTCCCATCCCAAAAGGATGGATGCTTTACTAACAATGAAGAAAATATCTCAAGAGACCTTCCGAGATTATGCGAAGAGGTACTGGGAGTTATTCAATGAGATCAAGGACTGCGTAGAGGAAGTGGAAGTGGCCTCCTTCAAAATTGGGCTCCCTAGTTCTACCCTCTTATACCAGTCCATGACGAAGAAGGAAGCTATGACTATTGACGACCTAATGGCTCGGATCAAGAAATACGCAAAGGTGGAAGATGTCACCCGCCCTAATACAGGAGAAAATAGTCAAGCTAAACTCACTACCAAGGGAAGTGAGAAAATTGAGAACCAGAAGAAAAGAGGAAAAAATGGGGGCAAAAATGGCTCCAAGAATGGAGGAAACCATGACGCGTCGAAAGCATTCCAGGCGGTCAACGTCGTCTTCAAAGAATCAATTTACAAAATTCTCGCAAAGATCAAAGATGAGCCATTCATCAAGTGGCCCAGGATAATGGGAGGAGATCCCTCGAAGAGGAACAATGCGTTAAGATGCGCTTTTCACAAAGAGGGAGGACATAAGACCGAGCACTGCAAAGCTCTTAAGTCTCACCTCGTGGAGTTGGCCCAGTCCGGGCATTTGAATGACTTTGTGGAAAAGAGGGCAGAAAAAGTTCTTGCCAACAAAGAGGCGAGACCCGACAACGTGCTGGAAGATGACACTGGACATGAGTTCGCAGTAATCCACGGAGCATCTGACCTCTAGCAGGTACAAGGGAACTCAGCTCGAATGGAAGTCAAAAAAATTACAGGGGTAATGCAAGCCTTCCAAATCGATCCAGCAAAGTCACAGTCAGGAAAGCGGCGACGAGCAGAGGACATCAACTATAACAAGCATATTGTCTTCACGGATGAAGATCTGGTGGGAGTAAGGACACTATATCACGATGCCCTGGTTATTACACTAAGGATAGCCAACTATGACATCGACAAGCTGCTCGTCGATCAAGGAAGCTCATCTGAAGTAATATACCTCGACCTATTCAGGAAGTTGAAGTTGAGCGTCGCCGACCTAAAGGAAGTTATTGTTCCTCTGGTCGGCTTCGCTGGAAAAATGACGATGCCCCTGGGCAAGATAGTGCTACCAGTTAGTGCTGGGAACGTCTCCAAGATGATCAAGTTTTTGGTAGTTGATATCAACTCACTGTACCAGGCCACCCTCGGCAGAGGATGGCTTCATGCGATGAAGGTGGTCTCCTCGACCTACCACCAGAAGCTCAAGTATGTAACCGAGCAAGGAGTAATGGAGATCCCGGTGACCAAGCGATGGCGAGGAGGTGCTTCATAGCGGCCATTCGACTGAATCCAGAGATGAAGGTCGGTCAACCTAGTGAGTAAGTTGAGGAAGGTGCGATACCTTCCAAATAGCAATTAAGGTACGGAAGACCTGGACTAGAGGAGACCAAGATTCCACCCCTCCGAGCGTGTCGTCGAGGACCTGGTGGAAGATATAGCTAAAGATAGTGACAGTAGCAGAGTCTTCTTAGTTGGAGCATCTCTCATCGACCAAGAACGGAAGGAGTTGACAAACTTGCTAAGGCACAACGTAGATGTTTTCGCGTCGGAACCATACGACATGCCAGTAATCGATCCTAGTATGGCCTGTCATCATCTGCATTTCGACCCCACATTCAAGCCAATCACGCAGAAGGCACGGTGAACTGCACCCGAGAAGGATAGAGCGGTCGAAAATGAAGTCAAAAAACTGTTGGATGCAGGATCCATACGGGAAGTGAAATTCCCTAAGTGGTTGTCCAACCCAGTAGTAGTTCCGAAGAATAATGGGAAGTGGAGAGTTTGCATCGACTTCACTGACCTCAACAAAGCATGCCCAAAGGATAGTTTCCTCCTCCCAAAGATAGACCAACTAGTAGACGCCACTGCAGCACACGAGCGAATGAGTTTCCTGGACGAATACTCAGCATATCACCAGATCCCTTTGTACGCCCCATACCAGGACAAAACAACATTCATCACGACAATTGGGTTATATTCCAACAAGGACATGCCCTTTGGGCTCAAGAATGCAGGGGCAACCTACCACCGGCTGGTCACTAAAATGTTTAAGGATGAAATGGGAGACACAATGGAAGTCTACATCGATGACATGCTCGTTAAGAGCAAGAAGAAAGAGAATCACCTCTCGGACCTGTCAAAGACCTTCGAAATCCTTAGAAAGTACCGGATGAAACTTAATGAGAGCAAGTGCTCCTTCGGTGTCCAGTCAGGAAAGTTTCTTGGGTACTTGGTCAGTAAGAGAGGCATAGAAGCTAATCCAGACCAGATTGATGCGATCAATAGGGTGCAACCCCCTCGCACAATCTGGGATGTGCAGAAGCTCACTGGAATGCTCGCTGCCTTAAATCGCTTCATCTCCAAATCCTCCGAGAAGTGCAAGCCTTTTTTCCAACTTCTAAAGGGAAATAAGACGATAGAGTGGAGCCCAGATTGCTCGCGAGCATTAGGCGAGCTCAAGTCCTACCTAAGCTCTCCACCGCTGCTCCTCATACCACAGCAAACGGATTCTTTGTATTTGTACCTCTCTGTGTCCAATCACACTATCAGCTCTGCGCTAATATGCGAGGTTGCAGGAATCCAACACCCCATTTACTATGCGAGCAAGACCTTATTGGACGCTGAACAAAGGTACCTGCCATTGGAAAAGCTCGCCTATGCACTTGTAATAGACTCGAGAAAGATGAAGCATTATTTCGAAGAACATACTATCATCGTCCTAACATCGCATCCCCTTAAGGTGGTCCTAAGGAAAGCGGATTTGTCAGGCAGATTTTCAAAATGGTCAGTCGAGCTCGGCCAGTTTGACATCCAATTTTAACTAAGGACAGCTATCAAGGGTCAGATCCTCGCTGATTTCATTACTGAATTCACGGGCGAAGAAATTCTGTAGAGAACTTCTGTAGAGACCTGGGGTCAGCCCGTGATTACACTCTGATCATTAACTAGAGAACTTCTGTAGAGACCTGGGGTCAGAACTTCTGTAGAGTGTAATCACGGGCTGACCCCAGGTCTCTACAGAAGTTCTCTACAAAATTTCTATATTTAGATTCTCAAGGAATTCTATTTTTAGATCTTTTTATTGTATTCCTTTGTTATTTAAAAGGGCAGTTCACTTTCCTTATTACTAATGAAAGTTACTTAACCCCAGGTCTCTACAGATGTTCTGACCCGAGGTCTCTACAGAAGTTATGACCCTTTAAAATAACTAGAGACGACCTGCAAGGTGCCTATCACTTGGAAATGATGGAGGGCAGAGAAATACCATGAGCATGAAACGCAACTAATCTCAAGAAATTCTATTTTTAGATTCTCAAGGAATTCTATTTTTAGATCTTTTTATTGTATTCCTTTGTTATGTAAAAGGGCAGTTCACTTTCCTTATTACTAATGAAAGTTACTTAATTGATTACACTCTGATCAGTAACAGCTGCATTTATCGCACATCCTTTCCAAATACCAGGCACGATGGTCAATATAGCAGGGGAATACCCCTCCTCAGGTCATCGTCATAGAACACGAGAGACCTCTTAGCATTGCCCCTGGCAATATATAAAGCCCTACAGAGGATTCTTAGGCAATACGACCAGATTTTATACTGGTCATCAAACCTACTTCGGTTGAGAAAAATCCTGATCGGATGAAGACATCCAACACCAGGTGTGTCCTCGCCAATTGCCCTACTTAGGCGTAAGAGAGTGTGACGACACAACCTAAAAGGTAAAGTGGGGCACAATGGTACTTTGGTATTGTCCTGGACTGGGGGGACACTTGCATAACAAAACAAAAAAGATCATAAAGCAGCAAAAATATAAAAAGTAGGATGTACACGTTTAGTTGGCAAAATTTCCCAAAACATAAACTTTTCATTAATCCATCATAATTACAACAATGATAATACATGATTAGTCGGCGAGCTCGCCCAAAGCATTTACATGATCAAAAATACAAAAAAATAACAACTGGAAATATCTCAAGGGGGAAGCCTCCGAGCAAGATAATCAGCCACCCGAGCTCTTCGTCCATCATCAGGAGCAGGAGCTAACTCTTCCACAACCTCATTCGCATCCGACTCCAATAATTTCTGAGGAATAGCATCGATGGGGATCCATCGATCATCCCTCCTGAATGGGTTGGGCATCAGACTGGAGGAAGACATATCATGAAGATACCATAGTACTGAGTTCCTCGGGACTTGCAACTCCTTCAAGGCACTTATCCATCCCCTGATGAAAGAAATCTCCTCGAACTCAGATAGCCTTGTTGGAGCATCCAGCCAGCCTTGATCATAATCGTCAGCCCACGCTTGTCGAGGACCTTTCTTGAACAAGTGTCGTAATTGGGTAACGTCCCTTTCAAGCCCAGCAGTAATTACATATGCTCTCTGAACATCACCATGGAGTTCTTCCATTTCCTTATCATGAAGCTCTTTCTCTCCCCTGTTTCTTCCCCTGGTGCTCCTACCAGCTAGCGGAAGGGGAGGGCGAGTGGGACCAGATCTAGCTCGCGATGACGAGGAACCTTGCAGAACTACTGGAGCAGTGCTCGGCGCATGCTCCCTAAGTCGTAAGACTTATCTCCTCAGGTCTTCATTCTCCTGCTGAAGAGCCTCCCCAACTTGGTTGATCTCGGTGTCCTCTAGCAGTCTTGTTCTCAGCACATTGATCTCCTCTTGCACTGAAGCACCAATGTCCTCCATATCCTGGAGCCTGTCCTTCAGCTTAGCCACTAGCTTGGATTGCTCCTTATACTTCTGATTTCTAGACCTAAGGGATTTGCAAAGCTTAACGAACGCCTGGCGAACTTCAGGACTCGCATTGGGACCAAAGGTCCTACCCAACTGAGAAGTAGCAAGAATGTAATCATCTACATAAACTAACTACAAACAAAAAAAACATAAAGAAGAGAAAGAGATAAATCAGTACAAATAGAAATAAAGTATTTTTCATTAATAAAGATTGAAGATACATGGAACTGAAGAAAGAAAGTTTACAGACTGGAAAAAGTAAAAATACAAAAGCAATCCTATCAATTAGAAACCTCAGGTGGCCCAGAGGTGGATGGACCTTTCTCAGCATCAACAGGAGAACTGACCTCGGCAGGGGTGGTCTCTGTCACTTTGATAAGGGAAACATCAGCAGAGGTTACCTGAGGAGCAGGATTAGAGACTTCAACTGCTTGGGCAGGGTCCTCGTCCACGACTGGCCTAGGCCCCGGGTCGTGCTCGTCAAAGAGTGGGGATGCAACATACACCCCAGCAGCTATAAGAGCCTTGTTCCATCCTTTCTTGAAGTTGAGACGGCTAATATAGCCTATCTGAACTTCACCATTTTCATATGTTTCAGCCCAGCTGGAATTGTAAAAATTTTCCTTGGTAGTGACAACCTCGGACTCCTTTTTCTTTAGCTCTTCAGAGAGCACCCTTTTCTCCTCTACAATGGAGAGTTCGCTCGAGAAAATCAGGTCATAGTCCTGCCTCAACTCCTTCAGATCCTTGATCGCCGCATCTTTCTCCTTATTCACGGTGACAAGAGATAAGTTGGATGAAATCCGAGCAGCGTCAACAGCCTTAAAATTGGCCTTGACCTCCTTACCCTTCAGCTTCAGGGCAGAATTCTCTTGCTCTAGCTCAGTGTTCTTCTTCACCAGCTCATCACGTGAATCATACTGCACGGCAAAGTTAGTAATGAACTGCGAAAAAGAGAAGGCATTAGAAGTGGAAAATAAGGGAAATCAGAGAAACATAAGAAAAAAAGAAAGAGAAATCTTACCAGAGCAAGCCTCTGACTAGCCTGGAGGGCCAATTGCTCTGACCATATCGCCCTTTGGCGATCAGTCGGGAGGACAGCTCTCTCAGGCAAGGCCAGGGACAGCTGAGGAGAAATTACCACAGAGGCCCCCTCGGGCAGAGCATACATCGGGACTAAGGCTTGCCCGGCCTTCGTCCTCGCCTCAGCCTTCCTTCTCTCCTCCTCCTTCTCGCTCTCTCTCTTCTTCCTCTCCTCAACCCTCCTCTTTTCCTCCATTTTTTTCCTCTCTTCTTCCTTTTTCCTCTCTCTCTCTCTCACTTGCTCCTCTTCCTTCCTTCTCCTCTCCTGCTCCTGAGCGGAGGACCGGGAACCAGTAGCCACGGCCCCAGAAGTAGATTTTTATTTCTTCGACCTCTGTGCAAGAAGCATGTGGTCCGCATCATTATCATCCCTAATCAAGTTCTTCCTTGGAGGAACCATCTCTTCATTTGAACTATTAGAAGTGCTCAACGATCCTCGAGCTTCAGAAACCTCCTCACAGTTAGAAGAACTGCTACTATCGAAGCTCCCTCCACCCAAGTTGCTCACAGCCCCTGTAAGGTCACTTTCAGAGATGATCCCCTCCTCGTCCAACTAGATAGGCTCTGCAGCAGTCTCTTCGAAGGAGTCAAACTCTGGTATACTATCCACGGGCCGTGCTATGAAGCTGGAACCAATGTTCTTGTACTCGAGCAGAAAGGCAGCAGACCTGGGATGCTCGCCGTCACCCAGAGGCTCCCTGATATTCCAAGCCTTAACTAATTTTGAGATATGAACCTCGCTGAGAGAAGGTTCCAAATTCTTTGACCTCGCTGTGGAAGAAAAAAGCAAAGAGGAGTTAGAAAAGTCACAAATCAGCAAAAGTTAAAACAACAGTACAATGTCTACCTATGTATTCCTCCCCGTAAAAAGGAACAGAGAACCTCTCAGACCTCGACCCTTCAAATTGGGGAGGGAACTGCTAATTTCTAACAAGGAAACCTTCTTTCCACTAGTCCTTATGGGAATCAGGTAAATTTACTACCAATACCCTGTCAGGGCTTCTAGCTTTGAGGTAAAGGACACCCGAGCTAGTTCGAGAAAAGGAGTAACAAAAATAGACCTCGGCAAGCCCTAACCTAGTACCATACAATTGGTTTATACTATGTACATCATTCACTATTTTCCACACATTAGGCGAGCATTGTGCGGGAACAATATTAAAATAGCCAAAACAATGCAAAAATAAATTATTAGGACGAAAAGTGAGTCCCCCCTGGGAAAGCAACAAGACATCGATCCAGTGGGCATCATATATATCCCTAATGTTCCTAGGAGGGGAGGCATAGCACTCAATGTCTACCCACTCAGGGATGTTGTAAAACTTCCTAAATTTAGAGATTGACTTGTTTCCAATCTTCTCCATAGAAAGACCCAAGAAAAGCTACAAACTAAAGAGAAAGTACAAAGAAAGGGCACAGGGAACTTACAAAATAGAAGATCGGTTCAAGTAATGAAGAAGCAAAAGCTCAAACAACTAAGAAGCAATGGGAATGGAGATTGGAAGAAGAAGGTACGAAGCGCTAGAGCTCTCAGAAGATAGAAGAATACCGGAAATACTGAAGCCACGGGAGAAAAGTAGCTATTCCAACAAACCTTCAAATTCTAATCATAGTGCACAGTAAGCGAAGCGGCTGCCACCAAAATCAACTTCACAGCTCTCGAGGAATCGCAACACAGACATTATGGCTAATCATTTAAATCTATTGAGCCCATAAACATGGCCCAACAAATTTAGGGGCAATTGTGGGTACATGAAATTAGAACTATGGGCCTGGACAAGTAGTCCAGCCTTGGCGGCCCGAAGTCCAGGCCCCTCATCTCTTATATTGATCCGGTCTCCCCCACGTTCTCATTAAGGGAAGTTATATGGGAGATGGAGAACGTGGAGGAACCCATCACCTCCACTTAACTACATGTACATGTATATATTAAACCCTAGGTCCGGGGCAAAGGGACAAGTTGTATTCTCTGTAATTACTCCCCAGAGTATATAGAAATAATATCGACTGCACCACCATGGACGTAAGCACCTATTTGCTGAACCACGTACATCCTTTGTTGTGTGTGATTGTCATTTGATACTCCTTATTCTTACTTGGTGAATGCTTTATTCTTATTTATTTGTGTTGCACAATAATTATCACCACATCAATCATAGAAAATCGTCATGAATAAATCAACTATGGTCATCCATGGATAAACTCCAAAGTATCCACAAACTATTTAATTTTTAAAAAAAATTTAACCAAAAATTTTACAAAAACAACACACACCATGAATTTACACTAAGATAACCAAATCGTGAAAACGGAATCAATGGCTGCGAAATAATTTGATAGAAAAATCAACTCAAATATTCATAATAAATGTTCACGATGAATATGGATACTCCTAAAGAATAAAATTCAAAATCGTCCTTAGGTTTAAAACTTGTTGAATTCAAATGACATCAACTCAATATAATCCACAAATCAAAGTCTAAAATGATTTTCACACTATTAACGTCTAAAACAATGTAATCCTTTTTCAAGACTTTGTCAGGACATACAAACCCATTGATATATTTCAATCCAAACTCCCTGATATATAATAATGATCATATTTTTCATTCAACTCTTTTCTTTTGAACGATCATATCAAACTAAACTAGTTTAGCCTTGGATACTTTTTACAATGCCACATTTTTTGGGCTCTTTTAAATGGTGACTTTCACGCAAAGGTTAATTGCTCCTTTCATATCTCTTTCCCATGTTAACTCGTCATTTTTTGTATTAAATAAATTCCTCACGAGAAACGGTTCTTACATACACTACTTTCATTGTCACGTTTTATTGCATTTGGTTCATTTTAAAGTATGGATTGAGATGAAGACACTTTGACCAACATGTGATAGATAAGCACAATAATCAAGTAAATCCGTGAAAATGTGCATTAAAGAAAATCGCGAGTCAAACATGTAGAAAGCAATCTCAAATGTCATCTTAATGATTTGAAACATTAAAAAGCACATGGATGAAATGATGCATCATCTCAAAACACTATAAAATAGTCACATGGATATGGAATGATGTTGTAACTTGGTTATCCTAAATGTCCATCAAACGATGTAAAATAAAATAGAAATTTTTTTTGTCTATTTCAAAAAAAAATTCAAAATAAATTCTTTTTTGTATTTTTCTAAAACTTTTCAAAAACAAAAATCTTTATGGGTTTTTCGAAAAATATATAAAAATGGAAAAAAATACAAAAGTGGTACATGCTAGTAATAGGCATAAAATATCATCAGGAAAAACATCCTATGTTAGCAAACAAGTCAAATATCTTTATTAGGTACGGTGAAGTTTTGTAAAGGTTGTGATATCCCATGATAAACATCCATCAGATTGTGTGAAGTTTTGACTAAAAGTTTAACTTGCCCTCTAATGTTTACAAACTCTTTCATGCGATGTGAAGGATCATACCAAGTATGATGTGTGGGAACACGTGGAAAAAATGTATGTGACACACTACCCAACTTAAAATAGAATTCCTTAAGGTGTCCTCTCTTCTTGCAATGGGTGCAAACATACAGAGGCCTAGGAACACGTCTCACAAAACGTCTAGGACATACTCTCTTATCGTGAACTGTACGCCTAAGTGGGTTAGTTTGAGAGCCATATGGATCTATCATAAACTTGGGAACTGGCCTGGGTGCAACATGGGAAGTAGACATACCTTCATAACCTATCCTAATCTCTCAACATTACCCAAAATGGGACCGAGGATCATCTTTCCAACATTCTTAGAAGTATACTTTATAGTAACCTAGACCTCCCGTGCATGTTAGAGATTTCTCTTGATTTAGGACCCATATGATTCAAGTTCACTCTTTTCCCGTCCTAAGGCGATCAACTTCTCACTTAAAGAAATCTCCACCATCTCGATTTGACTCGTCGATGCCTCACAACCCCTCAAACATCTATGTCTCTTTCAACACCTTAAGACCTAACTCTTTGTTTAACTTCTTCATCTTTAAGGTCTCACCGTATAAATCTCCAAATGCTTTTTGAGGCTCGCTTTCACCCATATTTTCACTATCTCTCTCACACTCACTAGAAACACTCAAATCATCATTGGGTCTCTCGCGTACACAAGTGTCCTCAGCGTTACAGGACAAACGAGGCGTGCTCACATGACTTTACATAAAGGCAACACATATACCATGTGATGATTCATCCCCGTAATCATTCACCACATTGTCACTATCTCTAAGAGTGGCTGGCATAGAATTTTTCTTTTCCCTTTCTCTTTATCATAGTGGGACATTCAAACGATTTGTGCCCATTTATGTTGAACTCAAAAGATCTCGCTTCTCCCTTATTATCATTCTCACCGCTCTCATTGGCCTCTTTTTATTTTTCTCAAATATCCTTTTAGTGGTATAATTTTCTTTGAAAAATTTGAGAATAGTTTTAAATTTTTTAGCAAACATGGCCACATCATCAAAATTAAACTCTCCCTCTAGGGGTGTTCACGGGTCGGTCGGTTCGGTTTTGACCGGGTTTTTTGGGCCGAACTGACCATGTCGGTTTTTGGAGGAGGAGAACCGAACCGAACCGAAAATGCTAAAAAACCGAACCGAACCGAATCGGGTCGATTTTTTACAGGGCCGGTTCGGTTTGCCCGTCGGTTTTTGACAGGGCCGATTCGGTTTTTTCCTTTATTTTAATAAAAAATATATTTTTTTAATACCTAATATAAATATAAAATTAAAAAATATAATATAATATGTCAACACTAATATAAATATAATATAAAATATAAAATTAAAAAGTATAAAAATTAATTCGGTTCGGTTCAAAATCAGTTTTTTTATGCCAAAATCGAACCGACCCTATCGGTTTTATACCTGATTAAATCGAACCGAACCGACCCTCAAAAAAACCCGGCCCAAAAATTTTCGGTTCAGCTCAATTTTGTCGATTTTTCGGTTTGGTCGGTTTTTTTGCACACCCCTATCTCCCTCAGACTCGAACTCACAAACTCTCTCTTTATTCTTTTTCTCGCTCTTCCTCGACACTTCCTCACCTTTTCTAGATTGTGCTTTAAGTGTAATCCCTCTATCCTTAGGCTTAACGAATTCGGGAAACATGTCGATCTCACAAGTTTGAAGGTCTCCTACGAGTTATTTTAACCTAAGTGTATCTAATATCGCTAAAGAATTTAAGGCAGTGACCTTAGGAATAAAATGTGATGGGAGTGACCTCGAAATATTTTTAACAACCCTCATGTCCTCAATTTTCTCACCCCCTAAAAAAATTCGTGTTAACTATGTCCGACAACCTAGAATAGAACTCCTCAAAACACTCGGACTCCAACATGGTTATAGTCTCCAAATGCGTGGTCAAATTTTAAAACTTAGACACCTTAACCGCATTGGTACCCTAATGTGTCAATTCGAGGATATCCCATGACTCTTTAGAGGTGATGGACATCATAATACAGCGAAACTCGTCAATGGTGACTGATCGAGAAATAGCGCTAAGTCCATGGGAGTTATAGGTACTCCGTTTAAAATAATCATCACTCCAATCAAGCACGTGTATAGGATTGGTGATTTTATTAAAGGTGACAGTGGGAGGAGTCAACCCACTTTCATAAAAAATCCAGACACATTCATCAATAGCCTTTAAACCAAATTTCAGGCGGGCTTTTCAATAAGAATAATTCGTGCTATCAAAATGGGCAACCGATCATATGAGTTCTCCATTGGTAAAATTTCAAAAAATTTCAAAAATAGATTTTTGAAAAAATCGATATCATAGAAATTTTGCGAACAAATAATCACTTAATAAATTAGAGTAACCTCCTCTAATACCAATTTGTAAATGCATGATATTGATTACTTATTTAATTCGCAAATTTCCAATTTTAAACTTATTTAATTAAAGTTAATCTTTGATCCAAAATTTATTAAACCCTAATCATGCATTTATGTGCATAAATTAAACATGCAATCACAAATCAAGTTGCAAATAAGATTTAAGAAAAAACCACTTTTGGGTAGAACCTTTATTTCACTATATAATGTAAATCACAACTTACAAATTACACAATGAAATCTACCATGAGTCTCCCACAGAAAAACCACGTAGACCGTAGCCTAGTACCAGTAAAGAACATCAATGACGTTGTCGTCAACAAGACTACTGATTCAGTAGTAGAGATGGTACTCCACAAAGATAAAATTCCAAAAAGTATTTGGGTTCCCCAAACTATTTACAAAAGGATTGGGATGTTTTGATGAATCAAAAACTAAGTTTTTAGCCCTAAAATATGAAGACTAGAGTCTGCAGAATTGCAATTTTAATGTATTAAAAGTCTTAATGAAAAAGTCTTCCAAAATAGGTATTTTTAACAAATCAAACTTTTTAAGGGATGGAGGCCATTTGAACGCCATCTCAACGTCGCTTCAACGACATTAGATGTCGTTAATAATGACCTTACAAACGACCTATAAAAACATAAAACGGTATGTGGACCCTTCGAGTAACCTATCAAACAATATTGCATGTCATTAGAAGCAGTCGCTTGAATGACTTATAAATGTTATTGGAATGACTTATCAATGTCGTTTGAACGAAATTTCTATGTCGTTCGAATGACATAAACGAAAAAATATATTTTAAAAAGGTCGCCTACATCTCTTAAAAAAATATTTTTGACTTAGAAAAAATGCCTCCGTTTGATTAAAAAATTTTGAAAAACATCCCAACACTGAAGTAAAGAATTTACGAAAACTTAAATAAATTCTATATGAAATTGTATCTCATGTCGCGCATCTGTTGACGATGCTTGAAATTCGGATCCGTCTTCATGAACGATGAACGTGAACTTCTTTAATGGTTATAGTGGTATACAACATACTTTGTGTAAAATTAGGACTCTAGAAAATATGTCCTTAGAGAGAATATTAAGGGATGGGTGGAGTGCCTTTAAAATTCAGGCCATTACACCTTTTAAACTTAGTAGGACAAGTAAGACCGAGTTTGTTACATCTCAATCGGAGTGGGCAAGTGTATAAATTCGACATGTGTACAAATATGATAAATGTGGCAAATTATCTCCCTCATGTGTATAAGCATGCCTAAGGATGGTATTGACTTAATAAAATAATGGCACTAACTAACACCGTGAGAACACCATGAGGATAATTAATGGAATAGCAAGGATGAGCATGCATATGTCTGAGCCGAGCATATCTTCACTTGGATGAGCAGAACTAAATAATGAAGATCACCTTTTCATTTTCCTTCAAAGAGGACACGTGGCATCTTCTGAGAGATCCATGTGGTGTTATAATTTTGTGCTATAACAAAAGCCCCCAAGACTTCATACATGATTGGAATTTTTAGCAACTTATCGAGATAAGTGTTATTTCGGAGTGGTTTCCAGACAGACTAAATGGATGAAGTATTAACTCTAGTTGGTTGAACCAAATTTGGTCATCTTAATTTCTCCACGGACCCTACCGAGCATATTGACTTTAACAATTTTTTGAGCAGAAAGTACACATGTCAGTTGACTCGAAAAGATGTCTTTGTAATCTTTATGCATGTGCACGTGGCTACAACGAACCTACAGCACTGATTGGATTTTCAGTGGGGATGCCATTAATGACAAGTAACCTTTTATCGATGAGCCTATAGTATTTATCGTTTTGGCATCTCCATCGTTTTAATAACATCACTATTTCAAATATCCCAAGCATCATTCTAGATAAAGAAATAAGGATTATAAGAAGAAGGTTTGCTTCACCATCATTTGTTGTTTATTGTCCATCTAGTCCCTTAATTTTCTGGTGAAAGTCTTCATCATTCACTTTCAACTTCTTTTTCAAGTTTGAAAGTACGTGCCGACTTTCCCCTTCATGTTATGTAGGATTTCATCCTCCACCTTGGCAGTTTTGTGTTTATCATTTGTTAAATTTATTGTTAGCTTTAGATTGCTATATATTTGGTTAGAAGGTTAGATCTTTAAAGAGTCATTGAGTTGGTTGGCCTAGGAATCAGTCATTTCTAGTTTTTTTTTACTCATAATGATTTTTCTTCACCTATTTAGGCCTGAAATCATATTTGACCCACAAAAAAAGGTTTCATACAAACTTAATGAGCTATCATATGTACGTCTAGTGTTCGTTTGAAATATTAAGTGAGTTGGAGCCTACCTCCCCGGTATCACTGCTAGGATGTTTCCACAACCTTTGCAAGTCGTACCTTAAATGACGAATCTGAACATACCAAATATACCCTAATGCAGTGTCCTATAGTGGTTCATACCCATTACCCATGGAATCTCCATTTGCTACACCTAATTTTAATAATCAAGGAGTGGGCAGTTCATTTTCGCATCTAACGGGTGTTGGTTTAAAAAATAGACAATTAATGTCAGGGATAAATTTAAACTCCTCCTCTGAGAAGGTTAAATCAGTTAGGGCTAACCATATTAGGCCTAATAGTGTGGGGCCACTGTCCTCTATTTGCTCTATGGATGAGCCTATTAACGAAAGGATAAAAGATGATGATAGTGATTATGTGGACCTCGAATTCCTAAAACCCTGCCACTACTGATGCAAGGTGGTATTCTAGTGATATCTTTAAAGATGAGTTGAATCGTCATAGGGAAAAATATAACATACCCATTAGTATTTTAACTAAGCTGCCCATGGGTGAAGAGAGGTTGTATGATAATTCAAATTTAAATGAAATATGCCTTCCTATGTGGGCCCTTCAAGTGGAAATTAGGCTTCCCTACATCCCATTATTAGTTCCATACTTAGTGGATATGGTTTAACATAAACTCGGCTTGCTTATAGGACCACTCTAGGGGCAGTGATATTTTGGAATACTCAAATTACATTTGATCTCACGGGAGACAATTTTAGGTATGTCCATGACTTAAAACCAGTAATCATAATTGGAAATCCAGTTTAAGGATGGTTATGGTCATTCAAACCATCAATCATAATTGGAAGGGACAATATCTATTTGGCAAAGGTGAATTGGAGTTTAGGGGATATAAAAGGATAGATCATGCAGGGTCTCCTACGAATGGAATGGGATAACCAGAATAGGTAAATTATGTTGTTACATTCTTTTTTATCTTTAACTATTGTATTCTAAATTTCTATCATTATTGTTTTCAGTAAAGAGGCCGCCATGGATACCTGCTGTTGTCAAGAATCTGATTGAATTTTATTGTGTGAAGAATCCCCCTAAGTTTAAATATTTGTTTTATGTTGAAAACTTTAATATTGATGGATATCATACACCTTCGAGTGGTATCCCCAGTAGAAGTAGCTATCCTATTAGAGGAGTACATGATGTTTGAGACAAATCATGGGACAAAGGTGTATTTAGAGGTCCAAGTTAAAGCTGGTAAAGGTAGCAATGCCTTCTTTTCTTATCATGCCTGATCATCTTTTCCTTAGATTTCTAACTAATTTTCTTCTTTGTCTCTCTCTTTCCTACTACCACAAAACTTCCCTCAGAATCCACATTTTGGGTGTATCCTTGGAATATTTATTACAAATCTATGGATATAGCCCATCAAATGAAGATGGAAACTAAGAAAAGGAATTTGGAGGCTGAGAAGAGAAAAGTGGAGGCTAAAGAAAGGTCGAAGAGGAAAAGAGGCAGGCCAAGCTGAACGCTCAGAAGAATGTGAAGGAGACTATTACTGCCTTGTCCAACTCTAAAGTTAATGCTCTAGTGTACCGAAGTTCACCCGCCGAGGGAGATAAATGGCCTTTTAAGCCCCCTTTCGGTTAGAATGCACACAAAGTTCCCCACGCGGCTAAGTCTAGGCCTCCGTATCATCTGGTATGATACCAAGGAGTTGTTTCTCGCTATGGTGAGGTTGAAGAATTTAAAATTGATCGAGTTCACAAAATTTCATCAAAGGAGTTGAGAGTTGATCCTAAATCCATTTTTTATCGTGCCAACAAAGCCACCGACCTGCTGGGGTATCACGATCATAGCAAAGACTTTGAATTTCTGAGGGGGAATGACCTCAATTCATTATGGAGGTTAATTTACCACAAGTTGTTCGTGGTGTGTTTTATCATAACTGCTATCCTTTTTTACATCTATTTATCCAGTTATTGAGTTATCTTTTTTTTACTAGCAGATTGTTGCAATGTCCACTGTCTTGAGGGAGAAAGTTGTCATCAATAAATATGATTATGAAGAGCTTATTGAGGAGAACCATAAGTTTAAAGTCGAGTTATAATAAACTTTGTATGACCCTAAAAAAGGCTAGCAAAGAGCTCTAGGAGAGGGATGACTAGTTGGTGGCCAAGACTGTTTCCCTTAGTACGACTAAGGAGGAGAATGATAAGCACAAGGACAAAATAGCTATTGATGCTGCCAAACTGAATAGTTCAGAAGAATCTTTGCAAAAGACCAAGGAGGACTCAATTGCATCGAACCGGGCATTAGAAACAGCTACTCAAACAAACATAAATCTAACTCAGGAGCTTGAAAAAGGTAAGGAGGCTTGTTTAACTCCCGAGGAGGTTGGTGTAGCCAAGTAAAAATCTTCGGATAATTATAATGTTGACTTCTAAGGATTTTTTATTCATGTTTATGAGGAGTTAAAGAAGAAGTTAATGTACCGTTACCAAGATATTGTAGAAGTGGTGAGCCAATGGCAAGGTCGCGATAATTAAGATACTACACTTGCTACCGAGAAGATGATGGCAATTGATGAACCTACTGTTGAAGACATAGTTTCCCCTCCATAGGGCATCCCTTAATTGAACCATCTTATAGGCAGCACTAATGCCAGTGTTGATTCAGTTGTCCTAGATAGGTCACTAATGAGAAAACCTCTGCAACATAAACCTTTTATGAAGCTTTATAGTTAATCAGTTCTTCTATTTTTTGTTTTATCAAACAGATGTGATGGATATATGAATTTATAATTTTTATTTGTATTTATATGATAATGGTGTATCATATTTTTTCAACCTTATATAAATGTGCCTTGCATATATAATTCTTGTATATTAACTTTTCTCATTCCTTTAGTTGATTGGATCGTATGGTCGGCTCTAAGTTGACATGAACTACCTTATTAGAAATATATTTTTGGATGAACTTGAGTTGTCCTGACTTGGGTTCTACCAGTGTTTTGGCCAACTTACTAATCTCGCGAATGCAGATTATGTCTCAACACTGATTACCTTAGTCGACCAAAATTTATGGGGAATTATCCTTAGGTTGGATTATGGCCGGATCTTTGTCATCCATAAACCATGGAATCCCTTTAGTTTGGTGGGTGTGATTTTTGTTTGCAACCTTTCATAAAACAAAATCGTACATGAATCTTGATTTCTTGTCCATGACTTGTTTATCCAAAAAATTCATACATGAAGTGTAATATATTTTTCGTGACTTATTTATTTAACTAAGTCATATATGAAGTTCATGTTAGTCCCTTTTATTCGCAATCTATCTTGTAATGATATTGTAGTGCAGGGTTAGTGATTAGTGATGTATATTGATATGCAGATATCTCATGCCCACAAAAATAAAAAATAAAAAAGAGTTATTGAAGAATTGGAAATTTAATTTATAGCAAATGGTAAGTGCATAGTGCATAATGAGTAAGAAAGAAAATGTTTTGCCACTAATTTCTCAAGTACTCTGTATTCCATGGATTCTTGAACTGCTCGCCCTCTAAGGATACGATATAGTAGGTTCCTAGACTGATAATGTTGGAAATATGTTAAAGTCCATGCCCGTTGGTTTCTAGCTTGTTTACTTTCTAAACCATCTTTTTAGTACATAATCATCATTATTTAGACTGCTCGACCTTACTCTTCAGTTGTAGAATTGGGTTGTTATTTTTTGGTAAGAAGTTACCCTCGACGCAACATTTATCCTTACTTATTCTATGAGATCAAGGTTTAACCTCATCATCAAGTCACTTTGCTGTGAATTTAAATTGAGAACTCTAGTGGCTAGAAAGTCTGATCTTAGTTGGAATAAATGGTTCTATGTCGATGGCTAGAATGTATGGAGTTTGTCCCATGTCCGTCTTGGGGGTGGTCCTATAAGCCTACATGACACTCACCTGCTCATTTATCTAATTTCTTTTTTGAGTCATCTAATCTCTTCTTGATTCCATCCAGTAGAGTTTTCTTGGTGGCCTTAGTTTTTCCATTGCACTTAGGATGTCCTGGGGCATAATGCTATTTTTTTTTATCTTAGAATGGCTACAGTAGTCCTCAAACTCTAGGTTGTTATACTGGGTATGTAAGGATAAATTTTCAATTAAGTAAATTTCTATTTATTCTCTTAATTCCAGACAAAACATTTTGAGTCACCAGGTAGAAGTTGTTTGTTGTGACTTTTCAAGCCTATGATATGTTTGTTAAAAATGTAGCGGTTAAGGGAAAGAGAATACATAAATATGTCTCCTTTCCTTCCATGTTTCATCATCAACGTTCCAAGGATCTCTCAGTTATGAATGCTTATATTATGTTGAGCCTTGGAAATTTCTTTTTTGGGTTTTAGGATTATTTTAAAAGGTTTTAAAATCTCTTTATATTTTTTTAAGAAAAATAGTTTATTTTTTGTGCGGTCATTCAAACAATCTTTCTACTCTGTCAATTGAGATTTGGTAAGACACATTCGAATGACTTCTCACAATGTTCTCACAAAATCATTTTTCGTCCGCATTGGCATCTCATTAAAAATCTCATCATTTATCATTCGGACGAGAAAAGACTAAGTTGTTTGAACGAGATTGAACATCATTCGAACGACCAGGCACGAATTTTAAAAAATTTAGTTTTTCTTGGCAGTTTTTCCTTCAACTTCCCACTACTTCTTTCCATCCATTTTAATGAGTGCTGGTGTGCAGTTTTCGGAGTGAATTGTTCTTCGTTCTTTTGAAAGAAAAAACATTTTCCAAAAACTCCAAGAAGGTTTTTTAATGATTATTTATTAATCTTTTAAAACACAAACCCATGTTTACACCCAAATTTGTTTAGATCTGATATTCTACATTATATATGCTTTGAGTTTGAGTTTTTGGAATCGTGTTCATTCTCTACATTATTTATAATGGTTTCTTGCAGAGGATCCTATGCTCGTTGTTTTACATACAATGGACTCCGTATGCATGATAGTTGACGTTCCCTATCGGTGTACTACGAAGTGTAAGCACACTCTTGCGTTGAAACTAAGAAGAGGATATAGGAACGAAGAGCGTCAAGACTTGGGAGGGTGTTGAGTCCTTGTGTAAGTCTTCTGGCGTGTCTTTTTTGTAATTACGTACTTAGTGGACTCTGTGGTTTGGTCGTCTAAGGTTTTTCCCCTTTGGATTTTCCTCGTACATTATGCGTTTTTTTTTTTTTTTTATCTTGCAATTTCACACCTGGATGCATGCTTAGGTTAATAAGATAAAATTGGTTTAATCACAAAAGTTTATTAATTTATGCTTAATTAAATAGGGTAGTTTTGGTTATGCTAATTTAAATTTGCATAAATTTTATAAGAAAAATTAATTTGATAATTAAACTATTTTTAATTTGGTTTGTGTTAATTTATGGAACCATCACACTCCTCTCACTAGGTACCATGTTCTGTGGTGAAGGCATAGGTCATACCATAACGAAAAATAATGTTCTTCTAGATGAAGTTGAAGACCCTTTCATATGACATTTCCATGAGGGGCTCAGCATTACCCACATAGTGAAGTAATATACTATAACCACCATATATATGAACTTTCCTCTTGTCTTAAGTATCGGGTCGACCAGATCTATTCTCGAGATTATAAAAGTCCAAGGGGATGGGATCGATGTGAGAGAGTCTCCGGGAGTGAGATGGATCTTGTCGCACTTCTGGAATTTGTCTATTTTTTGGCATAATCATCACATTCTGCCTTCATTGTGGGACAATAATAAAAATGAGTGGAAACTCATTTTACTAGTTATCTTCCAGTGGAATATGCCTCGTAACATCCTTCATGAACTTTTTTAATTAAGTTACTCACTTTGGTTGGGTGAACACATCGTAATAATGAGACTACATATCCTCGTATGTATAAGATTCCTCCTTCCAACACATAGGTAGCTACCTTGTAACGAAGCTTCCTTGCCTTTTTTGTGTTAGACGGTACATGGCCAGTTTCAATATAAGCGCGTATTGGGTTTATCCATGATGGTTCAAGGTTTAGCACGTATTGGGTTTATCCATGATGAGTCAAGATTTATTCCATGATGTTGACCACATCCTCACCTATGCTTCAACATGTGAGAATTTCCACCAGGATAGTTCTTCATAATTATGTTTGGGTAGCTAGAGTTAAATGTGCATGTGCATAACTCATGCATTTTCTATTATGGGATTCTCAACATTTTAAACCCTAGAAATTTTATCAGCCACCATTTTGTTTTGGCCACATACTTGACCATGGATTTCTCTCTAGCTTTATACACCCCAAATAGTTAATTAACTACCAACTAGGAGTAACTATGTGCCAAAATCTGCTCTTCCCCTAATGATGAGGCCAACCCAAATCCTACTATGAATGCATCATACTCAGTTTCATTGTTAGAGGATTTAAATTTAAATCAAAGTGCATACTACATGTCTATCATGTCTAGCGTAGTGATAATAAGGTCTTTTCCACTGCCTGTGGTCAAGGATGAGACATCCATAAATAGTTTCCACACGATAATGACTTTCTTGAATTCTCTCATGGTTAACTCTCTATATTTGAACAATTTCATAACTTATTCTTGTTCATGAGTTAATTCTTCTCGTTTGGTTGACAATTCTAGAATATCTTTATTCTGACTTGATATTGGCGTGGTTGTTCTCTCTCTCGAAGGGGTCTTCTTATCTCTCTTGGCAGGTGAGCTCTCTTCTGAAGAAGTTCGCTCAGAGTCATTTATGGTTGGGCTCTATTCTATAGAAGTTTAATTTTCCATGAGTGCCTAACTCTCTCCTAGAGGATTTTTCTCAGTTTCTTTCTCTCTATATGTGAATTCGATGATGAAGTTTTCCACGGCCTGGAGATTTATAGCTATCCTGGTTTCAAATTGGATACCGTATTCTCCAAGTTTTGTACCCAAATACATTAATCTACCTAAATTTTTAAGATTATGAAGGACCTTTCGTAAAGCTAGATTTATGTAGACAACAATAGTGTGGGCCTGAAAGTATGGATTCATTATCCTTGAAGCTTCTATTAGAGCAATGGTTAATTTATCCATCTTGGGATACCGTTTCTTTGATCCCCAATATACTTTTCCAGTGTAATATAAGGGCCTCTATATTCCTTATTCCTATCTCATTAGTGTTGCACTAACCGCATATTCTGATATGAATAGGTAGAGGTAGAGTTTCTCCCCAAAAAGTGTCCTTGATAAAATAGGTGTCAACACCAAATATCTCTTTAATGCTAGGAATGCAGTAAAGATGTGTCATTCCATTGAAAAGTTTTTCTCAACACTTTAAAGAATATAAGGCATTTGTCAGTAGCTCTAAAGACGAACCTATTGAGCGTAGCAATGTGTCATGTTAATATTTGCACCTCCTTCTTTATTATCGGGGACTACATGCTATCCAAAGCCTAGATCTAATCGGTATTGGCTTCGATACCTCTTTAGTTGATGATGAAGACTAAGAACAATCCTTTCTTCACTCCAAACATGCACTTAATTTCATTAAGATTTATCTTATGCTTTTCCAATTGATCGATGGTTTGTTTTAAGTCCTTCACATGATCGACCACCCTTATGCTCTTGGTGAACATGTAATCAACATGTAACTTTATGTTCTTTCCAATCTAATATTCAAACACCTTTCTTACCAACCTAAGGTAGGTGGCATCGTCATCTTTGAGATCGAAGGTCATGACGTTGTAGCAATACGTTCCTTTTCTGACTATAAAGGATGCCTTTTTCTCGAACATCTGCTTTCATTTTTATTTGATTCTACCCTAAATAGGCATCCATGAAACTGAGCAGCTCATGACGCAAAATAGATCAATAAGCTAGTTTATTTTTGGGCAGTGGATCATGGTCTTTGGTGAAATCTTTATTCAAGTCAATGAAGTACACCCATATCTTTAATTTATGGTTCTTCTTGTTCACCATTACTACGTTGGAGAGGCACTCGAAATATTTGACATCCTCTATTAAATTAGTCTTATGTAGCTTTTGAACTTCTATTTGAACTACTGTATTCTTTTCGACGTCTAAAACTCGTCATTTTTGTTTAACCGATTTAGCATCCTTTACTATGCTTAGTTCATTTCATATGAAATTTGGGTTGATCTCGGGCATGTCTTCATGGCTCCAGGAAAATACGCTCTTTCGCTATTCGAAGAAGTTGATCAAATCCTTCTTGAGTTCAGGATCCAGGGATGGACGATTTGGATAGTCTTCGTCAGGTGTTATTCATTGAGTATCACAAATTGGATCTCTTCGTCTACTTGTCTCTTGACCAGCTTCTCCTCATCCCGCAAATCCGTCGTTTTAATTTGGTAGGTTGTAGTCAGCTTCTTCTATTCCTCCAGGTCGATCGATGTATAGTAGAACTCTCGAGCCTCTACTTGGTCCCCTTGACCAAACCTACTCTGTAATGGGTTACTAATTTCAAACACTAATGAACTGTAGATGGTACGACTTTAAATTTTTCAACCCAACTATGTCAAGAATAATGTTATAAGTCAAAAGAACATTTTTATCCAGGATAAAGAAGGACACATTCTATATTTGGCACGTTGGACAGGTGCCTACTATAAGCTCCAACTAAACTGTTCCCAACGGGTACACTTTCTAACTTGAGAAGTCAATTAGAAGCAAGTGATATGGCATCATCTTACTATCGCCAAGTCTTACCCTTTTAAAGTAGTTAAAGAACATAGTATCCTCCAACCTACCAAACTATATAGTTGTCGAAATAATAGATATACCAACAAAGCAACATAAAATAGTAAAAATAAGAAGAATTGTAAAATAAGAAAATAGGAAGGAAATAATATTTATTCATATCCCCTCAGGTTATCCCGATGACCTATGGCCCAATCTTCCTCGGTTCACCTCTCCTCGGCTTCCCTAATACTCATTTTACCTTGGTTCACCTCGGTTTTCCCCAAGGATTAATCTCATTTGGTCCTCACTAGAGTCCACAACCTTTATTTACGGACTTGTACATATCACTCTCTTCGCCCATATCTTTTGTGACTTTAAACCAAGTCATGCCACAGGTGGCGGCCTCATCTCCTACCCAATTCCAGAATAAGCAATCCATGGACTCCTCTTAATTCCAAAATTATACATGGGCCTGATGAACGGTGTTGCGACCTTAGAATCACCATATTTAAATCAGCCAATAGGCATAATATTACTTCCCAAAGTCAACGGCCTCAAGAATGAGTTAGATATCCTGATCTCTAAATAATGAGGGTATTTTGGTAATATAATATTATAAACCCTAAATATCTCATAACTCAAACACTTAAATATTAAAGGTAAATCCCTAAATAAAATCTCATAAGATTAATAAGGATATCCTTAAGGTCTCTTTTGCTTAGGCACAAATTCTCTAAACAAGATACTTAAGAGAAAATCTTTATAATAGGACCTCAAGGTGAATAGCAAATGTCCATGGCCTATAAGCCAAGAAAACTCTAAAACCTTAATGAAAAGTAAATGTCCATGGCCTTCAAACCCATGATATAATGAATAGTAAAATCCAAGGCCTAAAACCCAAATATATATATATATATATATAACTTGATGGCTCATCTCATTCGATGAAATTCAAAAAAACTATTGTATTAACAACGAAGAAGATGATGAGAACGGATCCTTTACTTTAATATACTTGGGTTCGATGAACAGTAACTAATCGCCGCCTTCAAACACCAGTTTTCTTCCAATGAACAAGTAAATGACCTTAGCCACTAATCCGACAACACCTTCTCCTATCAAAATACCTCACTTTCACTCTCTAAAGTGAGAACTTAGGATTTTTTAAAGCTTTGGAAAGTGTGCCATGGGTTTCCATTTTTACAACTTACTAGGGAACCTTGGTTTTCTATGTATACCCTCTGTTATCCAAAAATACCCCTTGAAAAAGTCATTTAAAACATTTGAAACTTCATTTACAAGAAATGACCTCATTAGGCCACGTTATTTCTCACATGCTGAGCCCCCAGAAGCCCATAAGATAAATGCTTGAATCCTATTCATAAGGCTGTGGCCTTACTTGAACTTCACAGCCCGTATTCTGAAGGTCATGGCCTTCTTTATCAAAAATTCCATTTGTGGTCGTGGCTCCACTCATGGACGTGGCCTGCCATAATTTTAGGGTCGTTATAGATCACCAACCCATAATTATCGCCTAGTTCCTCATGTATGATGAATACTTAATCGTAATCATCACCTATTCTTACACCTACGATTAAACAACATAGCAGTTTTACTGCCTAACCTCATATCTAGGAAATACCCAGAGGTACAAGTGAACACTCCTTAGTTCCATACCTAGAATGTGTCAACAGGAGTTAATATGCATACTCATTAGTCCAATACCTAGAAAGTAACATACTAATAATGAGGGTGAAGGTCAAATTTACGTGCGTAAATTTAATGACACAATGATGTTATTTTATTAATCATACACAATTTCTACATTAGTTTATTTACTAATCTTGTGTCACAATTCATTATTGAAAAATTATACAATTTCGATTCCATACGCAATAAATTAATTATAGCATGTGATAAACATGTTCTACAAAATATCCCAAAATATTATCTAAATTCAATATTTTAGTACCAGTGATAATTAATAAAATTGAATCATAAACTAATTCAATCATACATATTAACAATTTTTAGCTACAAATCAATTCATTCTATATCATATTAATTGTCTACCAAATTTTACGAATCAAAACATGTTATCGAATTACATATTTTATTCAACATAAGATTCATCCTGACAACCCAAAAGAACGAAGTATAGTAATTTATGCATGCGGTATTTGAAGTATTAAATCAAATTACACACATTTATAAAAATACTTTTATAATTAGGCTATCACTTTCTTTAACCAGGTTGTTAATCGTATTGAGAAAAATACATGAAATTAATTCTTAGGCATCATTTAAATTAAATAATACTTAAGGAGAACAGTAGTGATATTATTTACTGAAAAAGTAAGTATTCTAAAAAATTCGAGTGTAAAAATTCGTTCATCTCGCAAAAATGAGCAACTTTGGATAATGGTCTTTTGCAAAATATTAATTCAAGGTCCTCCGAAATTGAGTTGACATTATGTCAATTGAGGTTTAAGGCTAAAAATAAAATTATGTAGCCTATGACTTATTTTTTAGGAAGAGTTATAATAAGTGTGCATAAAAAAAACTTTGGTGTCACACACCTTTTGAAAAGTCACTACAAAAGACTCCCAACAAAATAAAACACATACACAAATTAAAAAAAAAATTAAGCTCCCCACTATAGCAATACGAGGGCCATTATAGTGGCAATAGCGGGCCATGATGATAGTGTCTAATACCTGCCCCGTTCGAGATGTACTTTATGTCGTTTATCCTATAAATGTCATTATTGTACTGATGCGTCATCTATAAAATTCCTATGTCGCATGGTATGCATGGTTGTGTATTTGTGATAATATGATATATATTAGTATATTGGTTAAGTTCGACGCAAAGATACCAAGGAATGGACATGGCACGGTCATGATTAATAGTGCACTAATTTGAGCGGTACGTGACGTGCAGGATAAAAAACTTTGCGATATTTTTTTAAGGATGCATCGCAGTCCTAAATATCGAGATGACCACTTTTATAGAGTCCAAAAAATATATATAAAATACCATGGGGTCAATAGCGAAAAAATAAATAAAAATTTATTTTCTGTCAAAAAATAAAAGTGTTCAGAAAAATTTGAAAATCAACAGAAAAATGTACAACTTAATTCAAAGAAGCTTTCCCTTCTTCAACGTTTAAGAAAAACATCATTTAGACCCACTTTAGGCGGACTTTTGTCAGCACGCACCGCGTAGAATGCGAATTGCGCGATTTTTATAAGTCAATTAGAGAAGGATAAAAATAACGTGACCACATATTTGGGACCCTAAAAATATAAGAAAAATAACCAAACAAAGAAAAATCGAGAATTTTTTTTTCTCGGAGGTCCCAAACTCTGTATCCGTTGTGTAGGACGATTGGATGGACCAAAAAATAAAATGACCATATATATGAACCTTCAAATATATAGAAAAATACCATGTAGAGAACAAAGTGCGTGGAAACGCATGTTTAAGCTCACTTATATCACTTTATAAGTGGGTTAAAATGTGTCAAACTTATATTACAAAATCCATGCTCACTTATATCAAACTTTTAGTGGGTTACAATGTGTTAAACTCATGTTTTTAAATTGAAAAATGACTTTTCATTATAAATGGCGTATTAGGTTTGAATATTTTTTTTAATCAATATAGTAGTTTTCATGTTAATAATTTGAAACAAACATATAAAATGGAATTTCTTGTAAAAAGTCTTCAAAGAAAGTTTGTAATACTTAACGTTTGGGTAAAAAGTGTAAATATGTAAAACTAAGGTTTTCATCTAAACTTTTGGGTCTAAATGTATATAATGAAAGTAAAGAAAGCTAAACATGAAATAAATGCTCAAGTAGGCTTTGGAATGCAAAAGGTCATAATAAAGTGTGTAAATCAAAGTGTGAAAAGTAATAATGTCAAATGCTTGAATATTGGCAAATGGGTAATAAGATGCAAAAACCCAAGAAGAAAGTGAACATATCAAATATGTGTCAAATGGGACTTTAATATGAATAATGTGAGAAATTATATATTTAAGGTATTAGAGTGTTTAATGTGAAAGTTTAGTAAAATGATGTATTGAACGAGTGTTAAAAATGGCTTAATGAGTTTAAGTGTTTAGTCGAAATCTTAAATTACCAATTTTGAAAAATGATACTTGTAAAAGGACCAAATTGCAAGTTTTGGTAAATAAAGGATAAATTGGTAGTTTACTTAAGGTGTAACATTTTTATGAAATAATAATTTTAAAGAATGTTTTTACACTAGTATGGGTGAAAATGTAATCAGTTCTAAAGTAAAAATGATTTTTAGTATAAAATCAACGTATGTGTGAATAAAGAACTTAAAGAAGAAAAAAAATATTTTTCAAGTGTTAATAGAAAAATGATACGTTAACTTTGGGCTTTTGGCTTCAGCCCGTAATGTGGATTAATGTGAATATTGGAATAATGTTAAACACATTGAAAATATAATGGAAGATTTAGATGATGTCGGATAAATAATTAAGCAGGGCATGATGACCTTAGTGGTGAAAGACCCCAAAGTAACTGCAGTAGCATATGGCGGTGGAGACCGGTGGTGAGAGGCCAAGTAGTTCACGGTTTTTGGCTAAGTCCAAAGATAATTATGTAATCGAGAACATGATAAGAATTGGTTATAAGATAGAAATAACCTACCTTGTGTGAATGATTAAAGTTCCGATTAATGTATGTGGACAAATAAATTGAGAATAACGACTAATGTCCATAACAAAAGTAAACTTGTTAAGCAAGGTGAGTTAATGGATAAATAATATACCTAATGAGGCGTATGACCATAATAACACCAATTGTGCATGTTATATAAAGCTTTCGATGTTAATAAATATTTCCTAACACGCTGTGCGCGTATGTTGAAAGAGACTTGAATAAAAGGTTTTCCCAACAATTATAATTTGTTCAACTGCGTGGGTTAATGGGATAGAATTCTTGTTTTAAGCATAATGATAATAAGTAACATAATGATTATTTTGTAAGGTAATACATGATATTAAGTAAAATTTTTATAATAAATGATTTAGTACATTGGGACATGAATATTTTAAAGGAAGATATTTAACTAGATATCTATACACGCTTTTCCACACGCGTGTAGTTGTAGTGTGTGAGTATTCCTTTTTTTGTTCTTTTCTATGCTGATTTTATAGATCCTACTGAGCATTCAGCTCAGTCCCTCCTTTTATCATGACAGGTTGCATGAGGTTTCATATGTTGAGAGCATTGAATACGTAAGTATTTACTTTGCATTTACGTTAGTAGCTCTGTGTACTTAACCTTGGGGGCAGTTCCCTTGAGTCACATCACGTAGTTTGATGAAAGTTATAATCACATGCTAACAAGAGTAACATTAAATGATAATAAAATTGGATTAGAAACATTATTTATGTTGTTCCTTTGCACTTCACAATTAGTGTACGAGCCGGGTCGGGTTGATCCTTTATTAACCCTTAAATCAGGTTGGGGGCATTACATAGTGAACTCCTTAATATTTGAGGTTATGAAACTTAGGAATTTCATAACCTTTGCTATCAACTACAACCTTGCTCATGATTAAACTTTTAAAAAACATAACTTTATTTTAATAATTTACAAAAAGATAATATTATTTGTTATGCTTAATGCAAATTACTAACTTATTAACTAAATGTACGAAAAAATTCATTTAATTAACCAAAAATCACCAATTTCAATTTAAATCAATTCATTTAATTTAATTCAAATTCCATTAAAATAATATTCTTAATTAATCAAACCATTTAATTAATCAATTTGGTTACCAAAAATATAGGGTATTATAGAAGAATCAAAGTTTTGGGGTACTTCTAGCAAGCTTTTGGAGGGCAAAGAAAAGTAGTGCCTTTATCTTCTCCAAACACTTTTTGCCCTCATTTGTATTATCTACAATATCCTGTATCATAATTGAAACCCTAAGTTTATGCTTTGAACCTCTTTTTTTTCTTTCTTTCCAATGCATTATAATTCAAAGTTTTTAGGCAAAAAAAATTATTCTTAATATCAATCCCCAGGAATGTGTATCAAAGCCCCAACATAAATCTCTCTAAAATATGATATATATATATATATATATATATCATATTTTAGAGAGATCTATGTTGTCCCCCGAGAAAATCCTACTTTGTCATGTTGTTGGAATCGATTTATTTGTGTGTTGCATACTAACATGGTTTTATAAGGTTCGAAAGTTTATAAACCTTTCATCATGGTCACATGAATGTTCTTTTATTTGAATGGATTATACTGTGGTTTATTCGTAGTTTAGATGGTAAAATCCTCTTGGTTATGATTTAACATAAAATAGCTGAACATAATAAGTAAATCATGCACACACAAGAACAAGATGTTAGGCATTCGCCATTGTGACTATATCCACAAGACTTTCTTCTTTTATATTATTAGAGATTCAATGACCATGGTTACATTCACATATTCCCATGGGAGCACATTTACATTTATGAGATGAGATAATTGAGTTCTAGGGAACTCAGTCACTTTGGTAGTTGTACTTAAATTTATTGGTCGTATCTTTTCCCTTGATTTTTGGAGGTTTCTTAACTCTAGAAAATTATTTTTATGGATGGGGATTCTTAACCAGATCAATAGGTAATTTCCCATCCTTTAACGTGTAGTCAAATTATTTCCTCACAATTACCCCTAAAGTTGTACAACTAGTAGAGGTCATGTAGGTTTGATCTAATTTTGAAATCAATATGTGTTATGGTCATTGACAGTTTTGATCATCCAATCGTGTTCTAGTTAGAGGCCATGGAAGAAATTTTAATTGATAATGAATAATCATCTCATAAATTGAGTTTCAAGATCATATAGGTATTCCCCCCCCCCCCCCCCCCCCTCCTTTGAGAGGTACGTTTGTTATTTAGTCACCCTAAGCCAAAGAAGCGGTTGTGTGTTACTCGTTATTTAGGGGCATGCATGTCTAATGATGGGATTATGTCTTGAAAATCATTCAAATCCAATAAACCTCCATTGCTCTTTCATTTGAGATTCTTTTCTCATCTTTAGAGAACCCATTATCTTCTATCACGTGTCTCTTTACTCCTCTTTAAAAAAATTTGTATTTTCAACAAATTTTGACAATGGTGTACAACATTAATGAAACACTATTTAATCTTTTAAAAAATGCGATATCCCACCATGAGTGACTGTTGAGTTAAATTACTTCCCTATGGACTAATACAATGTTTACGGGAGACATTGTATCTTCTATTAGTTTGGGGATAATGTTGGGGTCACATTGCCCCCAAATCATCTTTTCTTAGTGTTTTGTGAACAGTTCAATGTTATTCCTTCTGATGCTCACCCAAGACCTAGAGGATTTTGTATGGTGTTAACTTCTTTAATGAATTATATAGGACTTGTCTAGGGATCCCAAAGAATCATCCCTACATGTGGGTAATAACTTATGAGATTGTCTATTACCTACAGGCAAGGAAGACTGAAAGGTATTTGGTCGTAAACTTTTTATATTTTATTATGTAATATAATTCGTATGATTTTGTGCTCAAAAAGTGTGAGAACTTGCCTAAACCAAAGGGCGGTGATCCTCGTAATGGCCCTAGATTCCCTAGAAGGGGATAAACTAGGTATACCTTTTTTAGTTAAAATTATTGTATTCTTATTGTGCCCTCTTATTTTCACATCTCATACATTGATGTGTTACATTGTCCCATGTTATGCAGTTCCAAGGAAGAAGAAATATCCCAAGTTAGAAGATGTTAACTTTTCATCTTTGAAAAATGTTTGGTCGACTAGACAATGAATCGTGGATCAAGACCATTCTCGATCTCCTTCTTTTTTATAAATCCTCCATAACTTCTTTTGTTTATCGATTAGTTGATGGGGATCTAGAGATCCAATAAGGATTTTTCGACAACATCCATTATGCTGCTAGGAGTTTGGGCACTATTTAATTTGTTAAACTTTCCACTATTCTAATCTTTGTTCTATCTTCATTTGAAGATGATATGGATCCTCGATGGAAGATTCACAATTTTATGGGAGATTCACTCTTCATGTCCTCTCTCATAGCCTGTCCAACCAAACGGAAAGAGATTAGGGGACCATTTCACATTGGCACTATAGGGGATTCCTTAGAAAAATATGTAAGTCAACCCAACAAAAATAAATATGTAAGTCACCCACCTGTTGACCTCCAAATCACTAGGTGTCCTTAGATAGGGGAATGCCCTTATTGAGGGATCAATTGTCAAGCAGTCTGAGTTGACTCTTAGTTTTCTAATATGACCTTGTCTCCATGGAAATTAATCTTTAGTCGTGAGTCTAACCTCTGAGAGGTTAGTCATTTATGCCACCCACAAAATATCACTTACAAATTTTTTTCCCTATTTGAATTGTAATATATTATATCTCTATGATTGATGCTAACTTTTCATTTTTTTTCTTAGCAGTTTGTCCTAGAGTTTATCAATTTTCTTCAGAGAATTGTCGACCATGAAAAGCAAGTGTGTGAACTAGGAGCTTCTTTGAATAAGGCCGAAAAGGCTTGGAGGTTGACAAGGTCAAATGACCGAGTGTGAGGATCATGGTGAAGGAAAAATATTCTGAAATACTCAATCATAAGTCCAAGGTGGAGATCTTGGAGAAGGTGAACCGAGAGTCCTCCCAAAACCTAGCAGCAACATTATAGACAAATAATATTTCTTTTCATAAGGATTAGGACAAATCCTTTACCAGTACTAGAAATAAATTGGGACTTGTATAGAAAGAAGTTTCCAAAAAAGGTTAGGATTAGGCCTTAGTTAATGTTAGAGTTATTGTGGACACCGAGATATATACCTTACATAGACCTGGCTCTCCTCTTAAATTGGAGAAAGGATAAGAACAAAAAGAATAAGAAGCCGATTAAGAGAAGGTTGCTGAAGATCCCAAGGAGAAGACCCTTATAGTTTAGTACTTTTTACGCACTGTTTTTAATTTTTGAAGTCTTTTTTCATTTTCTTTATCTATGTAAGTGTCTTGCCCAATAATATTATGTAATGAAATAGAAAACTTTCTTCTCATTTTTTTTGTTCAGTTATTCATTCTATACTCCGATTATTCTTGTCTTATGATTTTACTCTTATTTAGATGATCTACATACATCATTTGTTCATGTAGTTTGATGATCGCCTAACCCTTATGCCTTTGGTCCACGATAATGACGACTTGGAATTTATTCTTGAGGATAAGTCCTCTAACCTAGATCATATTGCCTTTTTGGATATCCTCCAAGTGTTTCATAGGTTGATTGTCCTTTGTGGAAACCACAAATGAAAGTTAATGACTCTCCACTTAGAGTTGGAGGAAATAAGGAATATTTTGATTCTGCTCCAGAATGAGAACATCGAACTATAGCAGGAGCTCGACAAGGCTGAGAAATCAACCAAACAAAGTGAGGTGATTAGGAGAGGGCTTAATCAGAGGATCATGAGTCTGAGATATCAATTCAATTTTGAAATTGTGAAAAAGTTTGGATGGAAAGTTACAATGAAGACCCGCTCAATGCCCTAATCCATCTAAATGAATCTAAGAACTTAGCCTACAAACATGTCTACTTGAATGCATTGGTAGTCCTCAAGGTTTCTCATAAATCACAGTTATGGTATTGGTATGCCATGGACTCACCTTACTTTAATATCCCTCCCTTAGAATGTGAGGATTATTTGGTGCATATTAATTCAATTCCCCTACCACTAATCGTGGATTTTCTCACTAACTACAATAGTGACGATGATATTCCTTGTTGCAACCCAACAACTAATAACTTTACATCTAAAGTTGGTCCATCCAGTGGTCCTTGAGGATATTGTAAATAACTTTCTAATTAATTACTATTTTAGAAATAAAATAAAGTTTTTTCTCCGGAGTTGAATTTGTATTAGCATTTTCCCTTTCTTTTTGCCTAGAATGCGTTTGTTTATATTACCTTTTAGGAGGTGTTGTGTATTCTAACTTAGGACTCGTAATAATTCTTGACTACAATGCACCTGTTTCTTGGGCTATCCATGTGTTATGAATTTTATTTGACCAGTGAGTTCGGATCTCTAAGTGTCTATGAATTCCCCTATAGGTGTTTTACTTTCCATGAGAAATACATTATGTCTTTGCATTAACATGATGAAAAATGTAACCTTAAGAAAGTCACTTGATGTGTAATAAAATTAATAACATATTAAAACAATATTTTGGTTAAATAAAAATATAACTTGGTTTAACATTGTCCTATCATTTGAAAAATTCAATGTTAATCGAGTCAAATAGGTTTGGCAAAAACTTTAAGTATCAAATTCTAAGAACTACTAGGAAATTAAAACTTAAAAGTTAAGTAAATCGTAAAAGTAAAATCTTTTAAGGTTAGATACATTCTAAGTCTACGGTATTTATTTGATTTTAATTATTTCTGGATAATTGTCCCCTTGCAGGTCCTCCATAATAACTCTGAATGGTCCTTCCCAGTTGGTTGCTAATTTCACGTTTGATGAGTTCATCTTGTTGTCAATGATCCCCCTCTATACACTTAGTTAAATATATTGTGCCGACCAGAAGGTACTTTTGTTTCCTTGTGAAGCAGGAAGTGGTCCATCGATGTCTAACCCTTATTAGGAAAATAGCCCTAGGTCGGTCATATATTTTAGATTTAGTTGGTTGATGGAGTAGTGGAGAGAACAATTTCCACTTCTTGCAGTTTTTTTATAATATACAACATCCTTATGAATATAGGGCCATCAATATCGCTCCTTTATTTCTCGAAACTCTGGAGATATTCCATCAGCATGACTTCTTAAAATTTCTTCATGCAATTCGTATAGGATTTGATCAATGTTTCTAGAATGTACACATTATAAGTATGGCCCTGTGAAGGATTTTCTACATAGCTTTCCTTAGGGTGATAAATATAAATGGGAATTTATCATCCTATCTTAGTGGGATTCTTTTTTGTTAGTGGTCCACACACCTTCCCATAAATTCATTATTATTGCATCCATCTAGTTGGGATATTTTTTTCACGATGACTACTTAGTCAGAATTATGTTTCCTTACGAGGCTTGATTGAGCTAAGTATTCCACATGTATCACTATATTGCGATCAAATTTCACGGTTGAATCCAAAGTGGCTAAGGAATATGCATGATTGTTATTCCCCATAGGAAATTTTTGTACTTGGATGTGTTTGAACTACTCAACCAACTCTCGGGCTTTTTCAAGTAGGCTAACATGTTCACATCTCTGGCATTTATTCTTATGATATTTTATTATATACAAGACTTAAATCCCAAAATACGTCAATCTAACAAGCTCTAAATAAGAAGTATTTCCTTGATCCACCGATGAGATCATCTTACATCAACTCATTATTTTATTCCTCAAAGACGAGTCATATTGTTTCATTAAGGATAGTGTGATCTAGGGTAGCTATTAATATTCCAACTTTAACTCCCATGATATTGGATGTTTCCTCTCATAAAAAGTCCATTTATTATGTTGTTTGAATTCTTCCATAGTTGTTCGGTTGCCAGACTTAGGATCCCTGGGTTGATGTTCTCTGGTGAACTCAATGATAAAATCTGCCAAGACCTGCCCTTTTAATGCAATTCTGATTTGATAATGGATATAAAACCTCCCCAATTCTACCGATCACTTGGACATTCTTCTAAAGAGATCGGCCTGTGTTGAGGATTTACTTTAATGGGGAGGAGGTTATAACTAACCTATACGAGGCCATCTGTAGTGAATATGCCAATTTTCTAGGGGGAGATATCGCACCTCGGAATCTAGAAACTATTTATTGTCGTAGTAAATTGTGTTTTGGTGTATTTACTTCTCCCAGACCAATATTGAACTAACCTCATAGTCTAACACTAATAGATATAAGTGGATTATATCCTTTATATTTGAAACTGTGAATGTTGGGGTAAATTAGTAACATTTTATCTCCTCAAGTGCCTTTGAGCACTTATCAATCTTGACTTCATTATTCTTCTTTCTTAATAGCTGAAAGAATGGTCACCATCACTCAGAAGACTTTAAGATAGAACGATTGAGTTCCGCAAGTATTCCATTTAGTTTCTTAAGTGGTTTATTGAAATAATAGTTTGCGTCGCTTCCTCTCTAACCAAATAGGCAAGGGATGTTATGAATAGTGCCCTGAAAGATTATTTTTATGTATTGTGTTTCCTCTTATAATATCGTAGGACGTCGAGAGTCTTTTCTAGGCCCAAAAGACGGTATCCTTTATTAGTACACTTCACAAGAATATCGTCATTGTATACCAGATTTTTACGATCGACTACTGGTAGATTTCTCATGGATTTTCGAGTTCAAAAGGTATCACTATGTGATAGTAAAATCCAAGCGTAGTGATGAAAGATGTATTTTTTCTGCTCAGGCCCGAAAAGAGGTATATCATGATATCTGAAATAAGCCTCTTATATAATCATACATTCATGAATGGATGTGGTATCAACTAGTTGATCGATCCTTGGTAGTGGGAATCTATTCTTAGGACATGACTTATTTAGGTCAGTGAAGTCAATGCAGAGTCTCCACTTCCTATTATTCTTCTTAACCCTAACCAAGTTTCACAGAAGCTTGGTGAATTGAACTTCTTTTATAGTCCTTACCTCCAAAATTTTCCAAACTTCTCCTCCCACAGCATATGCCTTCTCAATGTTTCTAATGTTGTGCCTTCTATGTTATCAATCTGAATTAACGTGCAGCATGTGGTAGATTACCTCAAGTTCAGTGGCAGGCATATCATACGCCTACCTAACAAACGCATATTATTTTTTTCTTAAAGAATTAAACCAGTTCTTCATTTTCTTTATCAGTGAGAGAGTTGTCGATGACAAATTTTATATGGGTTATAATCATCGAATACAAATTTTGACGATGGTTCCATAACTCTATCAGTGGTGCCCACCCTTGTGTCCTTTATCCTTGCCCTCCCATACTTTAGTTGTTATTTGGATGGGGTATCCCCCTTTCATTTTTTCCATATTCTTCTTTTATATCATGTTTAGGTTTAACGGTAGCGATAAGTAAAATATTAATTTTTGCATATCTTTATTACCCCCAATCGGTGATGCATTTGATCTTTTGATGGTAGGTTAATGAATCTAGCTTCATCTCATATAGTCATCCTTGTTTGAGGATTGAATTATATGGTGATTTTATATATATGACTAAAAAATTGATTAGCTTTGATATGCTCCTATTTTTTACAAGTGGTATAACTTTTCGAAGCATCAATGTCATTCATCCTGCAAATTTGACTAAAGAAATGGTCGTCGATTTTAAATATTCCATTTGCTACCTCTAAAGAGCTTCCCTAGTCAACTGGTAGAATTTCCACATCCCAGTTGGTAATCCTGAGTGTGATTACTAGTTCATCATGGTGTGGATTCTTTATTTCAACCATTTCCTATTCGGTAGAGACGATTTGATTGTTGTAGTATTTTTATTCGGTCGACATATCTTTCTAATATTAGGATTGATCAAATCTATCTTAAAGGTCTCCATTACTGTAATGAATTTTTTTTAACTCCGTTCTTATAACATTTTCATTCATAAGGAAAGGTTTTTTGTACCAATATCAAGGCTCACATAATGAAAGCCAAGGAGTTTTGAACTGATAATCCCATACTTACCAGCTCATTAAAGGGTATATAAATAGGTAAGCCATCAGTACAACCATTTAATTTTATAAATCAAGAAACCGGCTAGGCACACAGTTAAAGTGGTACTCAAACACAATTGAGGCTCCCTTGATGATTGCAAACTCGTGTCCCAACTGGTTATCTTCCATGACATTATTTATATTTTGATCATTCTCTATAATGCCTTTGTCATTCTTCTTCTGGTCAAGACTTAAGCACCTTGAAATTTTCTATCTCGTGCCCGTGATCCTTAAGGTAAGAGAATCTCAAGGTTTTGTGCCTCTTGGAGGAGTCTCCTTCCATCTTCCTTGGCCACTTGAAATATTTTTTTCTTTGATCTTTGTCAATATCTTGCATACTAGTTCTTTGAAAATAGTGTTAACGATGCGATGAGATTTATTGAGATCTGACTTCTAGTTTCCCTTTGGTCCATCTTTTTGCTCCTTTCCCCTATTCTAGGAGTAATCTATTTATCTCCATTTTTGTTTTCCTTTGGTCAACCATTGCCCAGGTGTGTACTTGTTACCACGTCCTCCATTTTCGAATGTTTGTCAATCCAACACATTAGGTATTCAATACTAGTCGATTCTTTCTTGTTGAGTAATTTATTTAACATGGAATTATTCGGGAGGCCAATCTTAAATGAGGATACTGCCTCTTGTTCGGTGCACTCTTCTAAATTATTGTAGATCTCCAAATATCACTAATCATATTTTCACTAGGTCTCCTGGGTATTCTTCTTTAGTATGAGGAGGGAATCCATCTATTGATACCAAAAATTATCCTGGTACGTGGACCAATTATATAAGAACACGTCTCATTCATCTGCGCATTTATCCAAGTCAGCAAAGGAAATTTACCAACCAATTGAAGGAATGTCGACCAACAGGTTAAAGAATCCCGATCAACACCAGGAAGATCGACCAATACCATCACGACCAACCAACAGTGACAACAAATCTTCAATATTTGTCTACATATTAACATTGTAAAGATGTAAATGTCTATGTTCTAAAGTCATTTCATCATTTAATATTCCAACTCTTGTATACCCTCAAAGGGTTATAAATACATTATAAACCCTACACGCAAGGGACATGAGAAAAATGAGACAAGATGCAATCGAACAAGCACAAGGTAATACACAATAATGGGCGTTGGATTTTCTCGTAGCCGGACAACTTTAAAAATTCTTTATCTCTTTTATTCATTTTTATCTATGATTAATTAATTAGGTCAGTCTAGTTTTTTGCATCAACAGCTTGGCACCGTTTGTGGGAACGTATTTCTAATTGTTCTCATTCATTCAAACACCTAAATGGCTGATATTCATGAATTAAGTCTCAGGAATGATGGCATTCCTCCTATCCCTTCTGCCCCCACCAACGGAAAATGAATTAACATGAATTTTGTCCAGTCTTGCCAGAGGCCAATATGCTATGCAGGACACTATCGGGCAACTCATGAAAACTCTTCAAGTAGGAGCACCTGCTTTGTCTGTCCATGGAAATATGATGCCACCACCACTACCAAGAGGTGGCAGGAGAGGTCAGGCAAGAACTATAGGGGACACAACCTATCGTCCAGGAACAAACTCACTATCCAAGGCATCAGTTTCTTTCAATAAATAATCCTACATTCTAGAAAGGCTAAGTCATTCTTCCCCCTTTGATCATTTGGTACCTGGGGGAACAAAAATGTTCCTAGGGAAATGTGAGGAAACACTCGATGACCATCTGGTCGAAGGGAAAGCTTTGCCCAGTCTAGATGAGACGCTCGACGTACTGCTCGGGACAAGAAATAATCCTAAGAGAAAAGTTCAACAAACAACAGAACAACAACGCATAAGTCTGATGCTGGTAATAACGCTTCGAAAGGTTCTATCCAAAGATTAGGTTCAAGCTAGGAGAAATGGTTAAGGACAAAAATCCACTACAAAGAAGCTTTGTAAAAGGATCTCCCTTTGTGCAAGCAATTGTGGATTTCCCCACTCCAGGAAAGTTCAAAGATCTAGTCATTGCACCCAAATACGATGGGAAAACTGATCTAGTCCTCCATAACAATACCAAGCAGCAGCTGATATTTAAGCAGTTCTCGATAAAATGAGGTGTAGAGCATTCTGTGGAACAATTACTAGGTCTACCCAAATCTGGTACAATAGCCTTCTTGGGGGATAAATTTCCAACTTCCTCCAATTGGCTAAGCTATTTATTAGCAACTTTTATTTTGGGGTCAAGCCTTTACAAAGAGTGGGATAGTTGCTTAGTGTACGGCAGAAGGAAAGAGAGAGCACAAAGGACTACATCACTCGTTTTAACAATGGGAAGATGGAGGTTGTGGATTATGAGGAGGAAATTGCTATAACAACCCTTATGAGTGGATTACTCCCTGAGAAACTATATTATACACTTAATAAAGATCCACCAAAGACCATGGCATAATTGATGGCCAAAGTAGCGAAAATCATAAATGCCGAGGAAGCAATACTAGCGAAGAGGAGCTCGAAAGTAAAAGTTAAGGGAACAAATGACAAGAACGATAAAAAAAATTCCAAAGAGGACAAAGAGTAAAAACAGAAAGGAATTATAAAAAATCTTAAGAAGTATCACAACGACACTCCATTAACCATGGGAATTCATCATGTCTTTGAGGAGATCAAACCTAACAAAGTGGTGTGTTGGCCTGATAAGTTAAGGATTTCCCCTACTAAAAGGGACAAAACTAAGTACTATGAGTTCCATAGATACCACGATTACACGATGGATCATTGTATTGCACTTAAAAATGAGATTGAAACTCTCATTCGAAAAGAAAATTTGAATCAGTTTGTTGATCGACAGAATAACGAAGGAGCTTAGCACAGATCAAAATCTCCTTATAGACTTGAGAGGAGAAGAAAAGGGTGGCTCATGAAGATGAGCAGGATGATGATCCCAAATTGCAAAAAATCCCCATCAACTGGAACACAAAGTATACACACTCAGTTTTGGTTCTTTTGATTGCCAAATGATTACAGGTGGAGATGTAGAATGACGAAATCATACAACAGAGCGAAAATCTTACCTCAATGAGGCTCAAGCTTGCTCATACATACAGAGGATTAATATTGCCGAGGAAGACAGACCAAGGAAGGTTAATAATGACAAGCTAGTAATAGGATTTTCTACAAATGATCTATCAGGAGTGTTATACCCCCGTGACGATCCCCTAGTAATTAAAATCAGATAGGAGGATATCATTATCTCTAGAGTGTTAGAATATAATGGCAGCTCAATAAGTATTATGTACTATCCTTATTTTAGCAACTTGAACTTTAAGCTCAGACAGTTAGATCCCTATCATCGAACACGAATAGGTTTTGCAGGTGAAATTTTTTTCCCTTTGGGAACCATTAAAATGGATGTAATTATTGGTACATAGCTAAACATCCAAATAGAGAAAATTTGTTTCTTTATAATGGATAATGATGATATGAGAAATTGTCCACTTGTCTTTCTCGTATGAGCAAGTCAAGCTTAGGGTATATAATAAGAAGATAAAGCTAGTAAAGAGAGATAAAAGACAAGATATATAGTGGTTCAGCTACTAAAATGAGCTTATATCCACTTCTGTGCCACACTTTCATTATATGCGTTGCAGTATAGGTTTATAATGTCGTAATAGGCATACAATGTAGATAAAAGAAGAGAATACATGTATGTAATGATTTTGAGAGTGTCAAAAAGATAAATATGATGTCGGTGGGAAGCCTCCAAGCTGCACCGAGGGGTGTAGAGTGTTTGGAAATGCCTCCACAAGTGTAGTGGTGTCTGGACTAGGTCTTAGTACTAGAAATGGACTCGGATCTGATCCCCCATTCTCTATGTGTGGACCTCTATTTATAGGAGGTATAGTTGTTGTATTATTGCTATGAATGGAGAGGGATGAGGTTAGGTAAGAGGACAGACTGGGGCCGCACTCTATAGTATGTAAGGTCGCATCCTATAGGTCTAAAGGTAGGGTTCACGGCAACAAAACTTCTGTGTATATATCCCAAGGTTTCGCGGTAGGGGCCTATATTTTCCATATCAATAAGCCCCCAAGTCGTAGTGCCAAGAGATAGCAATTGGGGTTACGGCTAAGTAGTCAGGTCTTTTCTTCTCAAGAAGCCGCGGAAATTCAAATGCGATGCTTCATCTTCTCGTGGCCTCTTATATAAATGGAAATTAGCCACGACCTTCATTACATTTCCAAATCCTTGAGACCAAATTGAGAGAAAGTCTTGCCATTCGATCTTTTGAGTTCTTCGATGGGACTTAGGTGGTGTCTTGTCGTTTCATGAGGATAAGAAGCCGGTCTTTATCAATCTCCAAGTAATTTTTTAACCAAAAACCTCTTAAATCCTTCTATAATTCGATATTTTGTTGTTTGTTCTGAGTTTCCACTAGTAAATGATCTATACGAACTCATATCTTCTAAAATAGCAATGGAAATAACTTGATTATCACTTAAATCCATACTACTAATTCCACAATCTCATTGGGCTTGCTTGAATACCTTGACTTGCCTGAAACATAATGGAAGATTTCTTGGAATAGAACGTATTTCTAATTAGAGTAATAGACCCTTAATCTTCCATTGTTGATTCAAGAAGTAAATGTTGTTAGCTAGGCTAATATTTTTAGGACTTTTGAATTCTCAGTTTGTAAGATCAAATTATAAAACAAACCAATAAAATATACTTGTGTAGGATCACATTTGATGGCTTTAGAGTAGTAGAAGTATTAAAAACACACCATTCTTTTCTTGAGAAAACCTTTCAAATTCTAGGGCCTCGATCTTTAGGTTAGGCAACCTTCAGTGTTAACCAGTTCAAGAGTTTGGCCTCGGTAGGTGACATATCTGGATGCAGCATCATGTCAATAATTGTATGATAAATATTCCCTTTTGAACTTAAGGTTTTACCTTAGGCTAATGTCCTCAGACCTTCGCCAGTAAATGCAAGGACTACGGCATGTTAGAACATATCTAATATCTTTTTTCCTTAAAATAATATGGCGGGCAATAATTTTGGTCTCATATGATTCCAAATCCCAACACTTAGTGTATCTAACTTTGTTAAAACTTCTATTTTACTTCCAAACTTATTACTATGTTTTTCCTACCGCGGCCTCCAAGAGGATTTTCTGACCACACTGGCTGCGGCACCTAACAGAGGACTTTCTATTTTTCAAGTCTTTCTACATCCATATGAGTTGGAATCCTGACGAATTTCTGAAGGATTTCTGGAACAATCATTTTGGAGATTCTCCTACCAAACTCCCTTTCGTGCATCCTTTAAAGACATTTAGGCCTTTCATGCTTAAAGATTGCCCAAATTACATCACTTTAGATTCCGACTCCACGAATTCCACTTGTAGGAAAGAGACTGGGGTAATGGAAGAGGAAACCCACTTAAGCACCAACCCTATGGACATTGATACCACGATTGGTGGGCTTTCAGAAGCTAGGGACACACTTATTATCCCATCAAACAGAATAGAGAGACCCCCGATAGCCTTACGTTCGCAGTATCATTACTCAGGAGTGGGTTGACTAAGTTGTTGAGGCATTCGAGTTTTCAGATAATGTAATTTTCTCATCACCCTTTGCGGAACAAAGGCCATGCACTGCTCTTGCTGATGATGGGGTATGCTTCCCCCTCCATGCTTTCATTTATGGGTTGCAGCTACCTGTGTCGGTCCCAGTTAGGAGAATCTTTCAATCCATGAAGCTAGCCCCAACCCATCTAGATCCCAATGGCTAGAGGGAAATTCATGCATCCATAGTGCTATGGAAAAATAAATTTTTAAGGGACATAACTCCCACGGAGTTCTTCCTCTTTTATAGACAGAATGAGAAATCTGTAAAATATGCGTGGTATTATTACTTCGCCCTCTGTGACAATGATGAAACCCTTTATACTGGCAGACCCACCAGTGTAAAAAGATGGAAGGGTAAGTATTTATATGTCTCTGGTGGATGGGAGATCCACCCAGATGAGTCTGAGAGAGAGAAATCATTCAGGATGTTGGAGTAATGGGGACACCCATCCAAACTAGGTAAGTAAGGCTATCGACCTTTTGAGTACATGCCATATCCTGTAATGTTTTTTACTAACATTGAACTTTTACACAGCTCTTGACAATTTTCCACTAAGTGAGCAACATGAAAGTAGAATAAGAAGAGCTGCGGCAGTAAGTGCTAACGACAAAAAGTTTAGCACCTTAGTGACTTCAGCTTCAATTTTTGAAGGAGGATACTTCACAAACAAATCTTTGCCCAAAGTTATGGGTGTGAAAGGTATTAATCCCTTACTTTATTAATGTCGCGACCATTATTTTTAAACCATCAAATTTTGACTTTGTTTCATTTCTTCTTTAGGTGAGGAGATAGATAGGGAGCTCCTAGAGGCTCAATTGGCCGAAATAGATGAGGACACAGTTGTCCTCAATAACGTAACTAGGTAAAAGAAGAGGAAAAGGGCCAAGTCCAAGTCCAAGTGTATTTTTGCACCAACTGTGGGCGACCAAACTTCTTTTGTCATGCCCACAATTCAGGTTGAGAAGCTTGCTCTGCAAGAAAGGCCTTGAGGCCAATTTGATGATGACATTGGCAGTCATTTGGTCACTGCAGGCTTAATGCCTTTTGGGTCTGGGCCGCATCATGGTCATAGAAATTTCCAAACCAACACTTCAAATTCACCCCCTCCTTAAATAATAATGGTTGTTAACGCCAACCTACAACCTTCTCAAAGTTATGCTAGCATTGGCCCAGATGGCCGTCCGCGGCCCCAATTGCGAAGACTAGATCCTTAGTCTTCTTAGGACACAACTTCCAAGGGGATCCATAAGATGTGGAGGGTTCCTGACAGCATGGACCTGGAATGCCTAGTGGAGGAGGACCATGAGCATCTTGAAGAGTATGCTCTCCACAGCCTGCTGAGGGTAAGTGCAAATTTGTATTTTCAATAATTTCTTTTTATACTTTATATTTTTCTTCCTACATTAATTCTCTTTTCAGGGCATGAACGTTATGGTGTCTCAAAAGCTCAAATACGAAGGCCTCTATAAGATGAAGGAGGCCACGGAGAGGGTGCATGTCACTGAACGGGAAATGCAAGTAATTCTTCATTTAAGGTAGGTAAAAATTATGTTGCTGCAGCACTCCAGGCATCTCAGTTGGACCTTGATGCTGCTATCAAGGTTATGGATGATGCAGAGGGAAAACTGACAACCGTTGTAGCTTTTTTGGAAATTAAACAAGAAAAAGATGCGGAGGCTACTAAACTTACCTCCAGCCTTGAGTCCCAGTTAAAGGAGATCTAAGAAAAATTAACCCAACAGGAGACTAATCATGCTATGTCCATCAAGAAAATGGAGGACTCACACTCTGAAGCCCTCCAACAGGCCATAGAAGTTGTCATGGTAGACTATTAAAAATTAAGAGACTTCTTCCTTACCAACAACAAGGCATACATCTGCGGCTATCAAAAGTTAAGATATAGGGTGGCGAAAAACATCCAAAATTTTAGGAACCAGGTTATATCCTGGAGTGTCAGTGATGCAGAACATAGTTCCTATGTGGATGAGATGAGGTTTGCGGTAGAGGAGAGAGCGAGGAAGCTACTGGAAAAGGCTACGGGTGATGATGAAGAAACTAAGACTGTCACAGAAGGAAAAGAATGAGATGTTAAAGATGATTCTAGGTCTTAAAACATAGGTATATATCTCCTATTGTTTCTTTTGTAATGTACCTTGGGTTATGGCCTTTAACTTGTCCATTCAGCATATAATATAATTATGGGAAGAGTTGGGTTGAAGAAGTTTGAGGCAGTGCCCTCTACTATTCATCAATGCTTCAAATTCCTGACCAACTTTAGTGTAGGAGTTGTGAAGGGTGATCAAAAAGTAGCTCGAGAATGCTATTATTCATCTTCTCAGTAGGAAGAGTAAGAAGAAACAAAGAAGAAAACCACCACGTACCAAGTGGATACTTATGAACCTAATAAATAATCTAAGGTTAAAACCTTACATCCAAGGGAGGAGACATAGGTGGTAAAAGGGTCGGATTATAGAAGCAATAAAAAGAATTATGTTGGATGACGATAAACCAGAGCACACTACTCAAGTTGGAACAACGTTGGATCCTATTATTAAACATGTACTAGTGAGCTTCTTTAGATAGAGAAAACATGTGTTCACTTGGAGTCAAGAAGATATGCCAGGTGATCCTAACTTCCTTTTCTATGAGCTCAATGTTAATAAAGAAATCAATCTAGTAAAGCCAAGGCGAAGAGTGTTCAACCCCGAGAAGAACCAAGCCATACAGGAGGAAGTCAAAAAGCTCCAGAAAGTAACCTTCATTGACGAGGTGAAATATCCAGATTGGTTGGCCAATGTAGTGATGGTCAAGAAGAAAATAACAAGTGGAGGATGTGCGTAGACTTAAAAGATATTAACAAAGCATGCCCAAAGGATCACTTTACTTTGCCCTGAATAGATCAATTTATGAGTGCTACCACAGGACATGAGTTGCTCAATTTATGGATGCTTGTTCTGGTTATAATCAGATCAAAATGAAGCCTGCAAATAGGGAGAGAACTTCTTTCATCACTGGTCGAGGAACTTATTGTTATAATGTTATGACTTCTAGTTTGAAAAATGAAGGTGCAATATATCAAATTCTGGTGAACAAGGTATTTGAGGATCAAATAGGAAAAACATGGAAGTATACGTGAATGATATGCTTACAAAGAGCAAAAAAGCATCTGACCATATTGCCAACCTCAGCCATACTTTTGATAAAATTGAGAACCATCATATGAGATTAACCCCCCCCCCCCCCCCGACTAAATGCATTTTTGGTGTACAAGAAGGAATGTTTCTCGAGTACATAGTAAATTAGAGTGGAATTGAAGAAAACCCATAAAATATTAAGTCATTACTTGAGATACAATCCCCAACTTGCAAGAAGGATGTGCTAAGGCTAACCGGGCGACTAGCAGATCTTAACAGGTTCGTGTCTAGAGCTACAGATAGGTACCTATAATTTTTCAAAATACTCGGAAAGAATTTTGAGTGGAACAAAGAATATGAGAAGTATTTGGGGTTACCTCCACTTCTTTTTCGACCAATTAAAGGGGAAAATTATATTTGTACTTAGTTGTTTCTGAATCATACATGAGCTCTGCTTTGATCAGGGAGGAGAATGGAGTTCTAAAGCTTGTTTACTACACCAGTAAATCTTTTCGAAGAGAATAAGTTAGGTACCCTCACTTAGAAAATTTAGCACTGGCGTTAATTAAAGCATCTAGATGCATGAAGCCCTATTTTCAAGCCTATATAGTAGTAGTATACACTTATATGCAACTAAGGCAGGCTTTACACAAGCTGAAGAAGTCTGGAAGATTAATGTATTGGGCAGTGGAATTGGGGGAGTATGATATTATCTATGAACCAAGGTCTTCTCTAAATGGCCAAGCAGTAGCAGATTTCATAGATTAATTCACTTACCCCAAGGTTCCCGAGCAACAAAATCAGCAAGCCAAGTAAGGATAAGGAGAAAACAAAGTTTTTGAGAGTCAACCTATATAGGAACTTTTACCAGAAGATGTCATTGTTGACCTACCAGATTCCTATTTTTGAATAAAAGAGATGTCAAAAAAGTGTGAGGGAGTAAGGAGAAAAACATTCCACTATGGGATTTTGACAGACCAAGCATTTGATGATGATCTCCCAATATGGAACTTGTACATTGATGGGTCATCTTATGCAACAGGGAGTGGAATAGGTACCACACTTAAAACTCTTAATAATATTGATATCGAATATGCCCTACGATTTTAATTCCAAACCTTAAATAACGAAGAAGAATATGAAGCTCTCATTGGGGGCTTAACTCTAGCCCAAACACTAAATACCTAGTAAGTTATGACACATAGTGATTCCCAGTTGGTAGTAAATCAAATCTTGAGCTTGTATGGAGCCAAAGGCTAATTGACAGTCAGATACTTATCCAAAGCAGCGGAGGTAATAGCAAAATTACCAGTTGTTCGAATGAATAGAATTCCAAGAGTGGAAAAGGCCCGAGCAGATGCTCTTGCTCGGCTAGCTTCAGTAACCAGAGTTGAACTCTGACGAACTATTCCTATTGATATTTTGGCCAATATGAGTATAGATGATGATATGATGATCCATTTTATCACTGTAGACATGGGGCCATCTTGGATGGATCCCATCAGAGCATATATTAAAAAGGAACCTTGCCAACAGATATGGTTGAAGCCAAAAAGTTAAAGTATAAAGTTGTTAGATATGTGCTAGATAAAGGATTTTTGTACAAGAGAGGATTGACAACCAATTTACAGCATTGTGTTCATCCAACACAGGTTCCAGAGTTAATTCAAGAAGTATATAAAGGATCTTGTGGAACTCACATAGCAGGAAGAACACTTTTGCATAAAATAAGTGCGCAAGGATAATACTGGCCAACAATGCGAACGGATTCTATTTCTTTTGCTAAAAAGTGTGATAAGTGCCAATGGTATATCAGCATTCAGAAGACTCCATAAGATGCTCTCACCCCAATCATTTCACCTTGGACATTTTCCATGTGGGGAATAGACTTGGTCGGGCCATTACCAACCACTCGAGGAAGATTCAATTACTTGATTGTTGCAGTGGACTACTTTACAAAGCGGGTGGAGGCAGAGCCATTGGTAGACATGCCTTATGATAAGGTCTACCAATTCATTTGGAAGTAAATCATTTGCAATTATGGTCTACCTTATGCCTTCATCACCGACCATGGAATAGAGTTTGACAATGAGGAATTCGTAGCTTATTAGGCTCAGTCCAACATCCAAAAATTACACTCTTCCCCAGGCTACCCTCAGATTAATGGGAAAATTGAAATTACAGATAGAACGCTGCTAAATGGGTTGAAGAAAAGGCTTGATGGTGCAAAGGAAAATTAGATTAAGGAGCTACACTCTTCTTTATGGGCATACCGAACAACCCCAAGGACTGAACCTAGAGAATCCCCATACATATTAGGATTTGGGACTGAAGCAGTTATACCTGCTGAGTTAGTCTTCCATCCCATAGTGTTTTAAATTTTAACTCTCCTGTGAGTGATCTAATGCAAAGATTGGATTTGGATATGCTTGAAGAAGTGTGAGAAGACGATGCTCTGAGAAATGCTGCTTACTAACAGCCAATAACTCAATTTTATAATAAAAGGATGAAGCCGACCAACTAAAAGGAGGGAAATTATATGCTGAATAAGGTGCTCCAGAAAAATCATAAACTTGAGGTAAATTGGCATGGGCCCTATCGTATTTCAGTAGTCATCCGACCTGGAACTTACCGAATTGAGACTTTGAAGAGGGAAGAATTCAATAACTCGAGGCATGCTAAACATCTTAGAAAATATTACCATTGATGTAATTAATTATATTCGGTTTAATATCGATTTTTAGTATCAATAAAATGATCTTTCCCCTAATTTTTGTTTTTCTAAATTTCTTGGGAGTACTAGTGCTATGCACTACCTACCTAAATATTTGATCTTGAATAAGATTAAAAGTTTCCTAAAAAAACTTCAAAATATTACTCGGCACAAGCAAAGCTTGATCCGCAGCATACCAAACAGGTTCTTATGACCTCAAGATAGTCAACAAGTATAAGGATAAAACAAGATCTTTATCCTACTGGGCAGAGTACCGAAAGAACATTGTGAAGATTCCTCAAGAGGAATGTAGGCACATATTCCACATATACCTGGTCACACCACTGGTAACTAATATAGAAAACCTAAGAATTTAGGTGTGTTAGTAAAACCTTTGGAGACGTATAGGTAACTAGCTCCAAATTTAAATTCTAATCTTAGAGCCTATGTGCTCATTGGTAATTGATACTAAATTTAGATTTTAATCTAAATGTATCAGTAGAACTAATGAAAAAGAAGAAAGCATTCAGAGATCAATAATATAAGTTAATCAAATGATTTTTCATTCATTTGAATAATGATTACATAATTGTGTTTACAAAAGAAATACAGGACAATATTCTAATGGGCGTTTTCCCTGAACTTTGGAAACTGGATCCATGCTAGATGGAGGATCATCTAAAGTATAAGTAGAATTGATAAAATTAAAGTATTGAAGCATTATCTTATTATTGCCGCTTGGACGATCTAGCAGATGAGGAGGTCGAACGATTTCCATCTTGTCGTGCAACCCATCGTTTCCAAGATATTTAGAAATCAGGTCATGAGGAATTGTGTTAGCATGAATCCAGTTAACATCTAGTCTAAATGGAGGATCTTTAAGGTTTAACAATCCAGCATCATACCATTTCCATAAAGGACTATTTTGTTTTACCGTCAACACTGTTAGACAATTAGTCCAACCCCATTTGTAGCCTTCATTCTGGGCCTGTTTAAACCTAGCATTGAAATGCCCCAAAGCATCATTATACCTTTCCATCCAGATCTATCTAGGTTGCTTATGAAACTGGATGGTTATCCTCTCAACTTGGTGATGCAATTTCTTCATCACTCCATCCTTAGCTTATAACTAAGAAGAGTAAGTTGTAAGTTACTCAAAGCAAGTTTAAATCTTTTGGGACATCTCAGTAAGTTCTTGGTTTTTGGTCCTTTATCTAGGCATCTTGGTTACCAGGAGTTTTTTGAGTCCTAGCCTCATTTTTGTTTCCTCGGTCGGGTTTAATTCTTGCTCGGGAAGAAGATGCAGACTTAGTCTTTTTCGATGCCTCTAATTCTTCCATTAAGCTTGCATTTTCAGCCTCCAATAAAGAATGACCTTCGTCGGTAGAAGTAATAGTAGTAAAAGAAGACTTCAAGGCATTTTTCTCATCTATTAAATTATTATTCTCCTCCTCCAGCAGTTTGGCAATGGAACTGGATTCCTCTACTTCGCGGTTGAGCAAAAATTCTTGTCTTCGAAAGTGAGAAGCAAATAATTCCAATTTCTGTTCAAAGCCCCAACCTTCACTCAAGGTCTTGTACTTCTTCTCATAACTATCATGCAAAAGAGCCTTGGCCTCCTTATGCTCCTCTTGTAGATCTTAAATCATTTCTTAGTAGGCAACATTGTTGGCCACTGCCCGATTAAGAAGGCATTTCAGATTATGATAGGCATCCTTGGCTTGCTCAGACACACCGGCCCCGAGGAATTTTAGTAAATCTTCCTCAATCAAAGATAAATGACCAGCTTTAAAAATCTCATTGCATATCTTGAGTATCTCGGAGTCAGTAGAGGAGAAGTATTCCAGTTTAGCAATGAAATATCAAAAGCAAGAATAATATCCAATTAACAATAGAGTATAAAATATGGAGAAAAGAATCAATAATATATTATAAAGTACGAAGAAAAGACTAGAAAAAGAGAAAGATAATTTCTTTTCATTCATAAAATATTAAGTACAAATACATTAGCAAAAAGAAAAGAAAATATTACAAGTGCAAAAGAAAATAAAAACAAAGGATGCTCAGACAGATCTACACCTTCTTCACGTTTGGGGTAGATTCAGCAGAAGTAGAAGCATGAGCAGTCAGAGGAAAATGGCTATCAGATGGAGGAGTAGAAGAGTCAACAGTTTGATGTTGATTGGCATAATCCAACATCATCAGGGACTCACTTGAACCCCCATCCTCTTTAATTTCCTCATCCATGTTAGGAGGAGCCCCTAGATCATGTCTAAGGAAGAATTCAGAATCTTGAGAGGTACCGACCTCAACCAGGGCTGCCGATCAACCATCCTTGAAGAATTTATTCTTCCCAAATTCAGTTTGTAAAGAAGCAGCCCCAATAGCTTTGTCCCAACCCTCTTTGAAGCCAACCTCCCTGGCCTTAGATCTTTTGTCCCTCTCAGCAATAAACAAAGCCTTCTCGACATCTAAATCTTTATGCAGCTTGGTATTTTGTCTTTTTCAGCATCCAAGTCTTTCTACAGATTAGTAACTTGGCCCCGAACAGCCACTACATCTTCTTTTGCAACTCTTATTTTTTTTCCTCCCATTTGTTTTGCTCATTGTCTAGTTCCTGTTGAGAGTCAAGCACTAACTTCTTAAGCTCATCAAAAGCTTATTTAACCTCTTGTAAAGAAGAGCGTAAAGCATCATCCTTCTCCAATATGCTATTAAAGTCAACGAGAAACTGTAAAAAGAAAATAAGGTGAGTTATTATTAGAAATAACAAATAAAGATATAAATAAGGAAAAAAATTACCAAAGCTAGGCTTTGAGCAACCCTTTCAGAACTTTTTGATCGGGGCAGTGCAGCTATAGTACCTCTATGGTCTGGCAAAAGTACCAAACTTTATTAATTGTCTAGACAAACTAGGGCTAAGAGACACTGGTGAGCCAGAAATAGATAAATCAACCAAATCTTGTCAATGGGTGTTGGTTGAAGACCCTTCTACCGGCCTAGAAGGGAGTGGGGCTTCTTCCCAGCATCCTCTTTATTTTTGGTTCCATTATTATCTTATTTTGAAGAGCCAGTAGCAGGTATGTCACCTAAAATATTCGGAAACTTCCTCTTCCCCATTGTAACAGGAAGAGGTAAGTCTGAATATTGAGAAAAGGAAATAGCAGCAGGTTCACCACTCCCAGATGCAATGGAAGATGATCTGGAGATAGGATCCTGGTCAAGGTTAAGTAAGGGACAGGTTCCAACTATAATTAAGCGAGCAACAAAGAAGGTGGTGGTGTTCCTATACTGCAATAAGTATGAGGCTAATCTGGTATGCTCTTCCTTAACTTTTTGATGAATGCCCCAGATGAACTTTAACTCTCTAAGGTTGATGTCACTCTCCTTGGTACACTTTCTCTTTCGATCAACTTCAAATTAAAAGTTAGAAAAGTATATATCAGTATTAGCAATTAGCATAATATGCACAGAAAGACAAACAAACAAATACAACCTATACCATTGCCACTTGGTGGGCACCAAGGCCCTTGGTACTCAGCATTCCAAGTCAAAGGAGCATGTTGTCAATTTTTAACAACTATTTCATGTTCAAAGTAATCTCTATTGGAGTTAGGAAGGTTAACTACTAATGCTTTATTCACAGCCCTAGTTTTCAAATAGAAAATGGTATCATTAGTTACCCACTTATAGAAGAACATAATTCTGGGGATACCTAGATGAGTTCCATGGAGTTGTTTTAATCTATATACATCATTAACTATCCTCCAGGTATTGGGGGCTACTCTAGCAGGGACGATATCAAAATACTGGCAAAATTTAAGACAAAATGGGTTTAGGGGAAAGGTAAATCCACATTTAGCAATAAAAATGGAGGGAAACTAGTGACCTTCAGCATATGAAAAAAGATCAGTGGGCAAACTGGGATGTTCTAGTTCTACCCAGGAACGAATATCCCATTCATTTCTGAATTCATCCAGAGAAGTAACAGAATAAACCATTATTGATGAAGAATAAAAGAGAGAAGAAAAGATTTTTACAAAATTTGAGGATTCAGTAAGAACTGAAGAATAGAGAGCGATCCGCACAAGAGAGAGAGAGAGCTTGAAGACACAACAGTAGAAAAAACTCAGAAAGTTTGAGTTAAAAGATGATCATGGCTTTTCCCTCCTTTATAGGTTGCCTCAAAAATTGGAAAGGTAATGATTAAAAGGAAACGTCGATTAAAATGTTAATGGCTAAAAATAGAAAAGATATATTTACCCAAAAACTTAGCTAAAGTTGTTGATAATTACAAAAATACCATCCACGTTATGTGCCGATAGTTAAGGTCGTTAAATTTACAAGTATGGGAAGTTAGTAACCGACCAAGTCTCAAAATTATTTCCCGAGAAACTTTAAGGGCTAAATGTTCAATACTCTTGTAAAAACCTCAAGCATGATAAATTGGGGGCTTCTGTTGATACAAAAAATTATCCTTCTGCGTGGACCAATCATGTAGGAACATATGTCATCCATCTGGGCATTAATCCAAGTTAGCAAAGGCAAGTTACTGACCAACTAAAGGAATGCCGACCAATAGGTTAAAGATGCCCAACCAACACCAAGAAGACCAACCAGCAGTGATAAAAAATCATCAATAGTTGTATATAAATTAGCATTATACAGATGTAAATGTCTATGTTCTAAAGGCATTCCATTCTTTAATATTCTAACTCTTGTACACCCTCAAAGGGCAGTGGACGTAGGCCTTTCTCTTAGCCTAACCACTTTAAAAATTCTTTTTCTCTTTTATTCATTTTTATATGTGATCAATTAATTAGGTCATTCTAGTTTTTTGCATCAACACCATCCTTCTTGGATGGGTGTTGTTGGTAATGAACCCTAAAGTGAAAGGATACTCTGGGAAGTTTAAAGTTAGGGATGAACTTGTTTAATGGTGTTTCAAACCATTTTTGCACTACATCCCCCAATATTTGAAAAATGATCTTCAACATCAAATGCTCATTTTCATTACAAATCATCATTGTAGCCATCCTCGGATATGTCCATCCGTATATCTTCTCCCGTGGGTATGGGGAATAAAGGGAAGAAGAAAAGGGTCTCGCGCCCTCATGCACTCTAGGAGAGCTTCAGTCATCATCAGTGTGGGGTGAATGTAAAGATATGGAGTCGCCATCCTATTTTGCACAAAACAGGAAAAAAAACATGTCACCGCTTCGAGAGAGAGTCATTAGAGACAAAATGATGATTACGAAATCAATAGTTCAAATGTTAGAGGGCTAAGTTACAAAATGGAAAGGTGTTACGCACCCATTTTCCCCTTTCGGTCCATTATGGGCTTGTGTTATTGTTTTCCTTTATTTCTCTATCAAGTGTGTGTGCATATATATATGTAAATGGAGACCAGAATCGTCCAACTCATACCATGGAATCGATAGAGTGGGGTCATCCATAGGAATGTTCCCAAAATAATATTAAAAATATTATTTATGCGTTCGTCGTATTATTGATCGTTATAATGAAACGCTAATATATGTTGGATAAAAGGCTAATAAAGATCAAAAACATAATATGTATTAAACGAATCCAATAATATAATAAAGTCAGAAATGGGAAATTTGGGAAAATTAGAAAATTGGAAAATTATAAATTTAGAAATTTGTAAAATTGAACTCAAGTCTCGGGTTTTAATTCGAAACGCCTACGTAGCCTATATAGGCAACAAAGTCCACGTAATTCACACGCGACATAAGGGTGGGGTTTATACCACAGATTCAAATGGGATTTTATTATATGTGTGTGTTTGTGTGGAAAATGTGTTTTTAGTTTTGGAAAAGTGTGATGGATAATCACGTTGGAATTATATCTGTAACCCATTTTTGCTCACTTTGGGTTTTTTTTAGAAAATAAAGACTGTGCAACATAAGTAATAAAAATGTGAGATATTACTAAGAATGAACTAAAGTAAAAGCTAAATTATGAATTTATGTAATTAATGAAAAAACAAGAAATTTAAAGACAGATGGAAGGATTTAGACCTTCTTTGAAGGATTGAATCTTGATCTTGATCTTGGATGAACTCCCTTGAATGTTGAGATTAATATTAGATGAAAGATAATGAGATTTTTCCAAATTGGGTATGAAAAGGATGGGAATTTAGTATGGAATGGAATTTCACATAAGGAAACTTCGCTGATTGCAAGAGAATGTTGTTGAGATTATGTAACAACCCGAATTTTTTTAAATGGGAATTTTTAAATTAAGTTTGGAAATCAAAGAAAAATGAAATTTTAGATTTTATAAATTTTATAATTTAAAGTGTTTGCTTTAATATTTGAAAAATAATTTTTCAAACGATTTCGAAATCGGAATTAAAATGGAGTATTAATTGCATTTTTATTATTTTGAAGAGTCCTCAAAATATAAAACTCTCTAAGAGTCCTCAAAACATAAAACTCTCTAGAAAAAATAATATATTTAGAAATCCGACCGTCCGATAAAGCTGAATTTTTGTCAGCAGTCCTGTCTCGCCGTTCGCTACAACATACTAAAATTTCAAGGGATTCCAACGGTCCGACCGTCCGCAATAAAATTTTTAGTGTTTGTATCTCATTAGAACTCTTTTCTTGATCAAACTCTTAATCCTTTATATATCAACTAATTCGTGGCTTGGCTTTTCAAATCACTTTTTCTCAAACTTTTCAACCAGAAGAGCTCTTTAAAATTACTCCCTTTCATATAAAAACCATAGCCCCAAACTTATTCTAGATTTCAATCTTAGATTAGAAGGCTTATTTGGTGTTTTCTCGAGTTTGGGCTAGAACGAGATTTGATTATTTTCACGAGAGGAACATGATGGTGCGATTAGATTTTGAGGTTGTATTATGCGATGATTCATTTGATGATTTTGAGGTATGGGGTTTTACACAATATGCTCCTTAATCTCGCGAGTGTTATTCTCGTTGTTTTCTTGTGATTATTGACTCATATCTGAATTGATAAATTCATTTGGAAATTTAGAAATATTTGTTGGAATCTAATTTCGATTCATGTGGTATTATATTTGGTGTCGACCATGTTGTCATGAGATTTTAATATGGCACGGAAGTTGGGTACCCGCCAATATTCCTTTTTCCGGATATGCTAAAAAAAATGCATAGGCGCGGTACGGTGGTGAGGCTTGGTGACCCGGTTAATGTGTTGTTGAGAAATTATAGTGATATAATTGCTTATGAGATTCGCATTTGATTTGAATATTCGTATTCGTATTGTGAAGTTTTATTCACCGCTAACATTTGTTGAGCATCTTTCCTGTCGTATTGTGTACTTCCCCATATTTTCTTTTAGTGGCAGGTTAGCGTGGATTTTGGCCGCTTTGGATTGATTTTAGCGAGAATTATTTTGGGAAGATTTTTAATACAAGAGATGGGAAGACTTGTATTTATTTTGATGTATAGAGCATTTGGAGATTTATTTTATTTTCGAGATAGTTAGATTGTTGTAATTATTTCGAGAGATTTGTTGTATTAATTTGAAGATGAGATTAGTGGTTTCTTTTCTATTATGGGATTTAGATGATCTATAACTTGTGATTTGTGGATTTGAATTTAGCTTATCGATGAGTAGCGCTCCGTTTGCTCTCCCCGGGTGGGCGGGGTGTAACAACCCGGATTTTTTTAAATGGGAATTTTTAAATTAATTTTGGAAATCAGAGAAAAATAAAATTTTGGATTTTATAAATTTTATAATTTAAAGTGTTTGTTTTTATATTTGAAAAATAATTTTTCAAACGATTTCGAAATCGGAATTAAAATGGAGTTTTAATTGCATTTTTATTATTTAGAAGAGTCCTCAAAATATAAAACTCTCTAAGAGTACTCAAAACATAAAACTCTCTAGTAAAAATAATATATTTAGAAATCCGACCGTCCGATCAAGCTGAATTTTTGTCAGCAGTCCTGTCTCGCCGTTCGCTACAACTTACTAAAATTTCAAGGGATTCCAACGGTCCGACCGTCCGGAATAAAATTTTTAGTGTTTGTATCTCATTAGAACTCTTTTCTTGATCAAACTCTTAATCCTTTATATATCAACTAATTCGTGGCTTGGCTTTTCAAATCACTTTTTCTCAAACTTTTCAACCAGAAGAGCTCTTTAGAATTACTCCCTTTCATATAAAAACCATAGCCCCAAACTTATTCTAGATTTCAATCTTAGATTAGAAGGCTTATTTGGTGTTTTCTCGAGTTTGGGCTAGAACGAGATTTGATTATTTTCACGAGAGGAACATGATGGTGCGATTAGATTTTGAGGTTGTATTATGCGATGATTCATTTGATGATTTTGAGGTATGGGGTTTTACACAATATGCTCCTTAATCTCGCGAGTGTTATTCTCGTTGTTTTCTTGTGATTATTGACTCATATCTGAATTGATAAATTCATTTGGAAATCTAGAAATATTTGTTGGAATCTAATTTCGATTCATGTGGTATTATATTTGGTGTTGACCATGTTGTCATGAGATTTTAATATGGCACGGAAGTTGGGTACCCGCCAATATTCCTTTTTCCGGATATGCTAAAAAAATGCATAGGCGCGGTACGGTGGTGAGGCTTGGTGACCCGGTTAATGTGTTGTTGAGAAATTATAGTGATATAATTGCTTATGAGATTCGCATTTGATTTGAATATTCGTATTCGTATTGTGAAGTTTTATTCACCGCTAACATTTGTTGAGCATCTTTCCTGTCGTATTGTGTACTTCCCCATATTTTCTTTTAGTGGCAGGTTAGCGTGGATTTTGGGCGCTTTGGATTGATTTTAGCGAGAATTATTTTGGGAAGATTTTTAATACAAGAGATGGGAAGACTTGTATTTATTTTGATGTATAGAGCATTTGGAGATTTATTTTATTTTCGAGATAGTTAGATTGTTGTAATTATTTCGAGAGATTTGTTGTATTAATTTGAAGATGAGATTAGTGGTTTCTTTTCTATTATGGGATTTAGATGATCTATAACTTGTGATTTGTGGATTTGAATTTAGCTTATCGATGAGTAGCGCTCCGTTTGCTCTCCCCGGGTGGGCGGGGTGTAACAACCCGGATTTTTTTAAATGGGAATTTTTAAATTAATTTTGGAAATCAGAGAAAAATAAAATTTTGGATTTTATAAATTTTATAATTTAAAGTGTTTGTTTTTATATTTGAAAAATAATTTTTCAAACGATTTCGAAATCGGAATTAAAATGGAGTTTTAATTGCATTTTTATTATTTAGAAGAGTCCTCAAAATATAAAACTCTCTAAGAGTCCTCAAAACATAAAACTCTCTAGTAAAAATAATATATTTAGAAATCCGACCATCCGATCAAGCTGAATTTTTGTCAGCAGTCCTATCTCGCCGTTCGCTACAACATACTAAAATTTCAAGGGATTCCAACGGTCCGACCGTCCGGAATAAAATTTTTAGTGTTTGTATCTCATTAGAACTCTTTTCTTGATCAAACTCTTAATCCTTTATATATCAACTAATTCGTGGCTTGGCTTTTCAAATCACTTTTTCTCAAACTTTTCAACCAGAAGAGCACTTTAAAATTACTCCCTTTCATATAAAAACCATAGCCCCAAACTTATTCTAGATTTCAATCTTAGATTAGAAGGCTTATTTGGTGTTTTCTCGAGTTTGGGCTAGAACGAGATTTGATTATTTTCACGAGAGGAACATGATGGTGCGATTAGATTTTGAGGCTATATTATGAGATGATTCATTTGATGATTTTGAGGTATGGGGTTTTACACAATATGCTCCTTAATCTCGCGAGTGTTATTCTCGTTGTTTTCTTGTGATTATTGACTCATATCTGAATTCATAAATTCATTTGGAAATCTAGAAATATTTGTTGGAATCTAATTTCGATTCATGTGGTATTATATTTGGTGTTGACCATGTTGTCATGAGATTTTAATATGGCACGGAAGTTGGGTACCCGCCAATATTCCTTTTTTCGGATATGCTAAAAAAAATGCATAGGCGCGGTACGGTGGTGAGGCTTGGTGACCCGGTTAATGTGTTGTTGAGAAATTATAGTGATATAATTGCTTATGAGATTCGCATTTGATTTGAATATTCGTATTCGTATTGTGACGTTTTATTCACCGCTAACATTTGTTGAGCATCTTTCCTGTCGTATTGTGTACTTCCCCATATTTTCTTTTAGTGGCAGGTTAGCGTGGATTTTGGGCGCTTTGGATTGATTTTAGCGAGATTTATTTTGGGAAGATTTTTAATACAAGAGATGGGAAGACTTGTATTTATTTTGATGTATAGAGCATTTGGAGATTTATTTTATTTTCGAGATAGTTAGATTGTTGTAATTATTTCGAGAGATTTGTTGTATTAATTTGAAGATGAGATTAGTGGTTTCTTTTCTATTATGGGATTTAGATGATCTATAACTTGTGATTTGTGGATTTGAATTTAGCTTATCGATGAGTAGCGCTCCGTTTGCTCTCCCCGGGTGGGCGGGGTGTAACAACCCGGATTTTTTTAAATGGGAATTTTTAAATTAATTTTGGAAATCAGAGAAAAAAGAAATTTTGGATTTTATAAATTTTATAATTTAAAGTGTTTGTTTTTATATTTGAAAAATAATTTTTCAAACGATTTCGAAATCGGAATAAAACTCTCTAAGAGTACTCAAAACATAAAACTCTCTAGTAAAAATAATATATTTAGAAATCCGACCGTCCGATCAAGCTGAATTTTTGTCAGCAGTCCTGTCTCGCTGTTCGCTACAACTTACTAAAATTTCAAGGGATTCCAACGGTCCGACCGTCCGGAATAAAATTTTTAGTGTTTGTATCTCATTAGAACTCTTTTCTTGATCAAACTCTTAATCCTTTCTATATCAACTAATTCGTGGCTTGGCTTTTCAAATCACTTTTTCTCAAACTTTTCAACCAGAAGAGCTCTTTAGAATTACTCCCTTTCATATAAAAACCATAGCCCCAAACTTATTCTAGATTTCAATCTTAGATTAGAAGGCTTATTTGGTGTTTTCTCGAGTTTGGGCTAGAACGAGATTTGATTATTTTCACGATAGGAACATGATGGTGCGATTAGATTTTGAGGTTGTATTATGCGATGATTCATTTGATGATTTTGAGGTATGGGGTTTTACACAATATGCTCCTTAATCTCGCGAGTGTTATTCTCGTTGTTTTCTTGTGATTATTGACTCATATTTGAATTGATAAATTCATTTGGAAATCTAGAAATATTTGTTGGAATCTAATTTCGATTCATGTGGTATTATATTTGGTGTTGACCATGTTGTCATGAGATTTTAATATGGCACGGAAGTTGGGTACCCGCCAATATTCCTTTTTCCGGATATGCTAAAAAAATGCATAGGCGCGGTACGGTGGTGAGGCTTGGTGACCCGGTTAATGTGTTGTCGAGAAATTATAGTGATATAATTGCTTATGAGATTCACATTTGATTTGAATATTCGTATTCGTATTGTGACGTTTTATTCACCGCTAACATTTGTTGAGCATCTTTCCTGTCGTATTGTGTACTTCCCCATATTTTCTTTTAGTGGTAGGTTAGCGTGGATTTTGGGCGCTTTGGATTGATTTTAGCGAGAATTATTTTGGAAAGATTTTTAATACAAGAGATGGGAAGACTTGTATTTATTTTGATGTATAGAGCATTTGGAGATTTATTTTATTTTCGAGATAGTTAGATTGTTGTAATTATTTCGAGAGATTTGTTGTATTAATTTGAAGATGAGATTAGTGGTTTCTTTTCTATTATGGGATTTAGATGATCTATAACTTGTGATTTGTGGATTTGAATTTAGCTTATCGATGAGTAGCGCTCCGTTTGCTCTCCCCGGGTGGGCGGGGTGTAACAACCCGGATTTTTTTAAATGGGAATTTTTAAATTAATTTTGGAAATCAGAGAAAAATGAAATTTTGGATTTTATAAATTTTATAATTTAAAGTGTTTGTTTTTATATTTGAAAAATAATTTTTCAAACGATTTCGAAATCGGAATAAAACTCTCTAAGAGTACTCAAAACATAAAACTCTCTAGTAAAAATAATATATTTAGAAATCCGACCGTCCGATCAAGCTGAATTTTTGTCAGCAGTCCTGTCTCGCTGTTCGCTACAACTTACTAAAATTTTAAGGGATTCCAACGGTCCGACCGTCCGGAATAAAATTTTTAGTGTTTGTATCTCATTAGAACTCTTTTCTTGATCAAACTCTTAATCCTTTATATATCAACTAATTCGTGGCTTGGCTTTTCAAATCACTTTTTCTCAAACTTTTCAACCAGAAGAGCTCTTTAGAATTACTCCCTTTCATATAAAAACCATAGCCCCAAACTTATTCTAGATTTCAATCTTAGATTAGAAGGCTTATTTGGTGTTTTCTCGAGTTTGGGCTAGAACGAGATTTGATTATTTTCACGATAGGAACATGATGGTGCGATTAGATTTTGAGGTTGTATTATGCGATGATTCATTTGATGATTTTGAGGTATGGGGTTTTACACAATATGCTCCTTAATCTAGCGAGTGTTATTCTCGTTGTTTTCTTGTGATTATTGACTCATATCTGAATTGATAAATTCATTTGGAAATCTAGAAATATTTGTTGGAATCTAATTTCGATTCATGTGGTATTATATTTGGTGTTGACCATGTTGTCATGAGATTTTAATATGGCACGGAAGTTGGGTACCCGCCAATATTCCTTTTTCCGGATATGCTAAAAAAATGCATAGGCGCGGTACGGTGGTGAGGCTTGGTGACCCGGTTAATGTGTTGTCGAGAAATTATAGTGATATAATTGCTTATGAGATTCACATTTGATTTGAATATTCGTATTCGTATTGTGACGTTTTATTCACCGCTAACATTTGTTGAGCATCTTTCCTGTCGTATTGTGTACTTCCCCATATTTTCTTTTAGTGGTAGGTTAGCGTGGATTTTGGGCGCTTTGGATTGATTTTAGCGAGAATTATTTTGGAAAGATTTTTAATACAAGAGATGGGAAGACTTGTATTTATTTTGATGTATAGAGCATTTGGAGATTTATTTTATTTTCGAGATAGTTAGATTGTTGTAATTATTTCGAGAGATTTGTTGTATTAATTTGAAGATGAGATTAGTGGTTTCTTTTCTATTATGGGATTTAGATGATCTATAACTTGTGATTTGTGGATTTGAATTTAGCTTATCGATGAGTAGCGCTCCGTTTGCTCTCCCCGGGTGGGCGGGGTGTAACAACCCGGATTTTTTTAAATGGGAATTTTTAAATTAATTTTGGAAATCAGAGAAAAATGAAATTTTGGATTTTATAAATTTTATAATTTAAAGTGTTTGTTTTTATATTTGAAAAATAATTTTTCAAACGATTTCGAAATCGGAATTAAAATGGAGTTTTAATTGCATTTTTATTATTTAGAAGAGTCCTCAAAATATAAAACTCTCTAAGAGTCCTCAAAACATAAAACTCTCTAGTAAAAATAATATATTTAGAAATCCAACCATCCGATCAAGCTGAATTTTTGTCAGCAGTCCTGTCTCTCCGTTCGCTACAACATACTAAAATTTCAAGGGATTCCAACGGTCCGACCGTCCAGAATAAATTTTTTAGTGTTTGTATCTCATTAGAACTCTTTTCTTGATCAAACTCTTAATCCTTTATATATCAACTAATTCGTGGCTTGGCTTTTCAAATCACTTTTTCTCAAACTTTTCAACCAGAAGAGCTCTTTAAAATTACTCCCTTTCATATAAAAACCATAGCCCCAAACTTATTCTAGATTTCAATCTTAGATTAATAGGCTTATTTGGTGTTTTCTCGAGTTTGGGCTAGAACGAGATTTGATTATTTTCACGAGAGGAACATGATGGTGCGATTAGATTTTGAGGCTGTATTATGCGATGATTCATTTGATGATTTTGAGGTATGGGGTTTTACACAATATGCTCCTTAATCTCGCGAGTGTTATTCTCGTTGTTTTCTTGTGATTATTGACTCATATCTGAATTGATAAATTCATTTGGAAATCTAGAAATATTTGTTGGAATCTAATTTCGATTCATGTGGTATTATATTTGGTGTTGACCATGTTGTCATGAGATTTTAATATGGCACGGAAGTTGGGTACCCGCCAATATTCCTTTTTCCGGATATGCTAAAAAAAATGCATAGGCGCGGTACGGTGGTGAGGCTTGGTGACCCGGTTAATGTGTTGTTGAGAAATTATAGTGATATAATTGCTTATGAGATTCGCATTTGATTTGAATATTCGTATTCGTATTGTGACGTTTTATTCACCGCTAACATTTGTTGAGCATCTTTCCTGTCGTATTGTGTACTTCCCCATATTTTCTTTTAGTGGCAGGTTAGCGTGGATTTTGGGCGCTTTGGATTGATTTTAGGGAGAATTATTTTGGGAAGATTTTTAATACAAGAGATTGGAAGACTTGTATTTATTTTGATGTATAGAGCATTTGGAGATTTATTTTATTTTCGAGATAGTTAGATTGTTGTAATTATTTCGAGAGATTTGTTGTATTAATTTGAAGATGAGATTAGTGGTTTCTTTTCTATTATGGGATTTAGATGATCTATAACTTGTGATTTGTGGATTTGAATTTAGCTTATCGATGAGTAGCGCCCCGTTTGCTCTCCCCGGGTGGGCGGGGTGTAACAACCCGGATTTTTTTAAATGGGAATTTTTAAATTAATTTTGGAAATCAGAGAAAAATGAAATTTTGGATTTTATAAATTTTATAATTTAGAGTGTTTGTTTTTATATTTGAAAAATAATTTTTCAAACGATTTCGAAATCGGAATTAAAATGGAGTTTTAATTGCATTTTTATTATTTAGAAGAGTCCTCAAAATATAAAACTCTCTAAGAGTCCTCAAAACATAAAACTCTCTACTAAAAATAATATTTTTAGAAATCCGACCGTCCGATCAAGCTGAATTTTTGTCAGCAGTCTTGTCTCGCCGTTCGCTACAACATACTAAAATTTTAAGCGATTCTAACGGTCCGATCGTTCGTAATGATTTTTTCAAGTATTTGTATTTGATTAGGACTCTAATTCTTTTTGGTATATAAACATAAAGTGACGAGTTTAGATCTTTTAAAACACACTTTAGCCTTCTCAAAAATCAGAATCCTCTCATCTTCTTCATCTTCTTCAACCTCAAAACCCTAGCCCCATTCTACATAACTTTCAACTCAAGTTTTGTCAAGATTAACCGGATTTTCTCAAGACGCGTCAAGAACGAATCTTTGTCAAATTTTTAGAGGAATACACATTCAAGATCAGATTTCTAAACAAACTTTTATTCAGGCATGAATACTCTATTCTTTTCCTTTAGTATTATGCGTTTTAAGTGTCGCCTAAACACTTAATTACATGTTTTCTTAAAAATAATTAGTAACTTAATTAGAAAAAGTGAATACTAATTATGGGGCAGTTTTTATAAAATCTTTTCATCTGAATAATATTCATAACCCTTTGGGTACGTAGGATTGATGAGTGATTTTGGATTTTATTGGTGTAGGTTGCATATAGAAAAACCCTAGTTTTAAAATAAATAATTTTTGGGTGCGTATAACTCATGTAATACATGTAGAGATAATGAAATTTGGTTTTTGATGTATATATGATGAAAAATTGGTATATTTAATTTAAAATAATTAAAAGAGATTATTTGGGTATTGTTGACGTTGTGATAATTAAATTAAAGATTTAATTGAATTGGGCTATCATGTGTAGTTTTATACGTTGATTAATCATGCGTGGTTGTGTGACTTTTTGGTATTATTATATTTCCTTGTGACGATGGGTTGTTGGGTATTTTTGCTCCCCCTATATTTTAGAATGCCTTCTAGGAGTGGGACTAGTGAGGGAAGATTATTGCGTTTTTATCACCTTGAGGGTGGGCTGATTTTTATTACTTTATCGTCGTTACACTTGTCTAAGTATGAGACTAGGTTATAATTTATGTTAGAAAATCCTCCTATACATAATTTAGGACGTATTGATAACTTGGGGACCCTTAGGTATGGGACTAAGGGGTATTTTGAGGATCTCACGTCGATTAAAAGGGTGGGGTGATTATAAATTGTGAAACTGAGAAATTGAGAATTAATGCCTAAGATAAAAACGGGTATTGAAATTTGTGGCGACATAATGTGTCGGGGCTGACAGTTTAAACGGGCCAGAGGGCGATTTATGTCGTGTGTGGAACCTTGTCATGTGTCGGGGACGACAGTAAACGGGTCAGAGGGCGATTGACAAGGGTAACCTTGTCATGTGTTGGGGCCGACAGTAAACGGGTCAGAGGGCGATTGACAAGGGGAAGTGTGACACTTTAATAAAAAGTTAGAACAATAATAAAAGTTGGTTAATATAATTAAATTCACATCGTGGGACTTTGGAATTTAAAATTATATTGGTGTGCCTTTATAAATGGGGATTTATGCGGGTAGTTAGTGATTTATATCTATCGCGTTTAATTATCCCGTTTAATTTAAAATATTATATTGTGATATTTATTGCGTATAATGCTACTGTCTGGATTCAAGGATCCTATTTGAGAAGAGTAGTGTGTATTCTTGCTCAGGGCTTTGGCTCTGACCCATGCGTTGACTAATATTTTTCAGGATGAGAATTGGAGAAGCTGCATAAGTTTATCAGAGTTATCATTGGAGGTGCAGTTGGAGTTATTTACATTATGGCATAGTTTAGTTAGACTTTCTTTTCCCGTCGTATTATGAGACTTCATTGGAGTTTTATTGGGCCATTCGGTTCCAAAGTTGTTTAGAGGATTTCTGTTGGGATTATTCAGGTTTTAATTAATCATTATTGGAGATTGGATTTTTGGAGTTAGCATGTGATGGATCTTTTATCGCTTAGTTATTTGTGATTATTTGAGATTGATTCAATTATTTATCTTATGGAATGATTATTTATGTCTCATATCTGTCTCATGCTAAGAATGGTATTTTATTTAGTTCACGCCCGACATAGTTTTGGTGGCGGCCAACGCCAGAATTTTGCGGGGTGTGACAGATTACTGATGCTGGTAGATCAGAGGTCTGCCTTGGGAGTGAGGCCATGCCCTATATTTAGAGGGTTAGGGGTGGTGACGATCAGCATCATCTTAGCCCTGCCCATCGGCAGGTAACCCTAGACACACTGCCGATTGATAGGGAAAAGGACCTGCCAATCGACTGTCTCGTGTAGATTTTTCCAGAAAAATGATCGTAGAACGCAATTCGTTATTCCAAATCATGCATGGGGTATACGGTTAGAAAGGTGATTCAGATACCTTCAAGATTCCTTTGGAACGCTCCTGGGTCTGGGTGTTGATTTTGGGTCAAATGTGGTTCGAAAGTGCTCATCAGTCCTTTTGGATGGGAGGTCGTCGGACGAAAATAGATCATTTGTATAAATAGTAAGCTAGAATCGCACACAAGGAGGACCGTTGTAATGGTTATGCGAGGTAATCTGACATTCCAAAGATCTTCGCTCACTTTGGAAAGTTAACCTTAGTCAATCGGGGCTCAGAAGCTCCTGGTGACGTCTCAGAGTAAAATAGATCGTTCGTCCATACTGTAAGTTAGAATCCTTCACAGGGTAGACCGTTTTAAAGGGAATTCAATGACCTTAGGAGATTCATTCAATCTCATTTGAGCTTAAGGGTTGACCTTGGTCAAAAGGAGTCTGGGAGCACTCGATGGCCTCTGAATCAATTTTTGGGGAAACAAATTGTTTGTCTGAACGGTTGTACCGTTTTACGCACGAGGAGGATTGTTGGAAATGGGATTCGGAGACCTTCAAATAATTAAAGATATTTCTCTCTAACGATAGAGTTTATCAGAGTTAAAGGGGGGCCAAGAGTGCCCGATGGCCTTTAGATAGGTAATTAGAGTATGACCTAGGGTTTGTAGTGAAATAGGGAGGTGCTAGGTACCTAAGGAGAGACTTAGGATGTCCAAGAATGTGGTGTAAGTGAAAACAGTTGAATAGATACCACATGATGTTTAGGAAGGACGTCAATTCTTCAGACCTAAAGGGACAAAGATAACTGATTCAAAGGGTTGAGGTCGATTCTGAGGATCTAAGGAATTGATGGGGATGACCGATTCTACGGGCTGAGGTTAATTTTGAGGACCTAAGGTGGGGAGAGACCAATTATGCGGGTTGAGTTCAATTTTCAGGACCTAAGGTATGGGTGACCAATTCAATGGGTCAAAGCTAATTCTGAGGGCTTAAGTAGAAGTGACCAATTCTGAGGGTTACACGCAATTCCGAGGGCTTAAGTAGAATCGACCAATTCTGCGGGTCGAGGACAATTTTAAGGACCTTAACTTGACGTGACCAATTTCGAAGGTTGAAGCCAATTCTGAGAGCTTAAGTAGAAGAGACCAATTCTGAGAGTCGAAGACAGTTCTGGGGGCTTAAGCTGTAGTGATCAATTTTGAGGGTCAAAGACAATTCTAAGGTCTTAAGTAAGGGTGACCAATTTTGTGGGTCGAATCCAATTCTATGGGTTTAAGTTGAGGGTGACCAATTCTACGGGTCAAAGCCAATTTTGAGGGCTTAAGTTGTAGTTTTATTGGGGAAACTTGGAGAGTCAACCGTGGAAATTATCTTGTGGTTCCTTCGGGAATTTTTTAGAAGCATTATATTTTGAGTTTTTAGTTCTAATGGGGAAGAGGAATTTGTTTGAGGGTTTGATGTTCCCTTGTCGGAGAATTTTTGCGGTGTCATTTTGAGACGTTGATAGGGAGATATCAATAGATTTTGGGAATTCCACTGGCTAAATAAGTGTTCTGCTAGGAAATAGGCAAGGTAAAAATGTTTTTCTGGGTGAAAAAGGTTCTAGAATTCATTTGGTAATTTTAGGACTTTTTCGAGATTTTTGGACAGTTTTGAGGGAATTTTTATACAAAATTTTAGGGAGGGTGTGGACCGGCATGGTGTTAGAGGTTCCAAACGGCACTGCCATGGTATTTGGGTGTACCTCGAGTAGGTGAAGGGACAGTGTCAATCGGTATGTTGCTGGGAGTTATCGATTGGCATGCCCCTTAGCCTCCTATAAAAAAAGGGGGCGAGGTTTCCTTATTTTTAAAAGCTTCCAGACTATCTCTCTTCTACTATTTCCTTCTACAAACTATTTTATCATTCCAAAACTAAGAAATGGTTGATTTCTCAAGTAGTGAGACACACATGGCATGGTTAAATGTCGATGACTGGGCGAACTTGGAATGGAAGGCCAAGGTGCCCTTGCATTGCGTGGTGAGAACACTTTTGACTCATTCAAGACAATTGCGAATGAGTGGACTCTTTTACACGAGTTCGCATATCATCGATCTTCTAGGGTGGTTAACCCTGGTGGCTATGTAAGTCTTGATGACCTTTGGTATTTTTTCTTCTTTCTTGGTGATATTTCCTTATTTCTTAAATTTTAACAAGGATTTTTCCTTTTTGTTTTTGACAAATCGATATATCTACATTGAGATTGCGTTCTTAAGGGACGATGGGGCTTAAGGATTTCTGGTAGTGCCTTTCATCGGTGGTGCGTTTGATGTCATCATCCGATTTTGGTAGGGTGGCGTCTGCACTGGATGAGACACCTCGTCTACGGATGTTCTTTGCACTTTCGGGGAGAGGTGGCGGGACACCACATACACCATGCATTTCAGCTTCGGGGAGATGACGCTGACTCCCATCAACATGTAGCAGTTGCTGGGGCTGGAATACGAGAGGGTGCAGATAAAGGTGGATCAAAATTTATGGGTGACACCGACAGCAGTGGAGGTAATGTTGGGTGATGAGGAGAGGATAGTCTTTGGGGACTCTATTCATTTGTCTCTTTTGAGGGAGGCATTGCTGATTCAATGGATCGATGAGACTGACGAGCGACAGATGGACCATCTCTTTATTCTTCTTTTTTTTTCATTTTTGTGGGTATTTTTTAATTTCCCTCTTTTTGACTGGGGGAGCCTGACTTTGGTGACCCTTTATTTGTCTTTGGACGTATTCAGTCGGTGCTGTCGATAAACCTTTACTGGCGCCACGTATCTTCTGGAGGCATTCTTTATTTTGTGCATTTTCTTTATGCATTCGCATTTTCCTTTATGTATTTGCATTTTTCTTTATGCATTCACACTTTCCTTTTATGCATTTCTTCTTATTATTGACCCTTGTCCTTTGCAGATGTGATTTTATGAAGTGATTAGGCTTAACACCCAATTGATAGCTTTGAAGTACTAGTCTGTTGGGAACTTCTTCCAGATGTACCGATTATAAAAGTACAACCAGTAGTCGAGGAAGTCCCTCACTTTAGAGGAGGTGCGTCAGCTCTTTAACGGCCTTATGAGTGATCAGGTAAATCCTTATTTCTTCTTAATATAATTTTTCCTTGATGATATTTTCATATACTGATTTTCTATTAGTCATTTTACAGGTGACCTATATCCTTGGGGGACAGCCATCCAGCACACAGGGGTGATCAGGGGGAACGCGCAGTTACGACATTTGATGGAGCATGAGTTTGACTACTCCTGGTATCTGGTAGAGAGAGTAGTCTAGCAGGTGGTGGAGGAAGAGGTGTTGGTTCCACCTATGAGGCCCCCAATATACATGATGCGAGAGTGGGAGATGTTGGATTATGCGAGGGTGGAGAAGATGATTGGCGAGCCTTATTCGTTATATATCGACACGGTAGCAACTTACGATTATTTTGATTTTATGTCAAGCTAGTTGATGCAACCAGCATATATGATGTTATGCCTCTTCCCCCCGTGGTCTTGACTCATCCAGTGGGGTCTTCCCACACCACAGGTAGTGCGTTGACATCGGCAACGACGATGACCTTAGAGGTTCCCTTTGTGCAATTGTCTCTTCCTTCTTATAACATTCGGGGGAATGACGGAGGGTCGATGTGTATGATACATCATCCTAATGCGATGGACCTGGAGGAGCTGGGGCTGATAGAGAAGGTTCTTCTGCCAACGGTATACTTTTATTTGCCTCAGACTGACTGATATGCTATTAGCTGCTTTAACTGCTCTGATGGTTTTAGGTCAATAGGGAGAATATTTGTGTCTCTGAATCCCATACTCGTCGACGACTTCCATGACCTCTACGTCAAAATGTAACATTTTGTCTGATACTAGATCATGCAGGACCCTATATTGGTAGATGACATCTTTCGAAGGAACTTGGCCAACTTTTTGGCATTCAAAATCATGTATGACTCGACTTTAACCCATTTGGTAAAGTAATCAATTACAACCAATATGAATTCATGCCCATTGGAGGCCTTAGGTGTAACTTTCCCATGATATCGATGCCCCATGTGGAAAATGGCCAAGGAGAAGTCATGTTGTACAATTCCCATAGAGGCAACCGTTGGAGGTTTGAAAACTGTCGGCATTTGAGACATCTTTGAACATAAACAATGCAATCCGAAACCACGGTAGTCCAGTAGTAACCTTGTCGGATGATTTTTTTGGCGAGCATATGGCCATTCATATGGGCTCCTCATTCCTCGCTATGGATTATCTGCATCATCTCTTCAATGTTAGCCCCTGTGATGCTGTGTAAATGGTTCCATCAAAGTTTCTATTCAATAATTCTTTATCACAGACGATATACAGGGTAGCTATTTTACGAATATTTTCTTGGTCTTTCTTATTAGAACCATATCAATACCTACCATGCCTGAGGAGGAGTTAAATATCATAGTACCCATTGTGATGAGCTCAATGCGATAGTAGTGGGTTGGTTTATCTTTATTTTGGACTAGGAAGGGGGCATTGTTATTCTTTTGGGCATATCAACCATGGAGGCTAAGGTGACAAGGTCATCAACTAGGTTGTTCTTTGCTCGAGGCAGGTAGTGGAAGGTGATATCTCAGAATTTCGATGCCAGCTCTTCTAGGTGAGCATAGAAGGGTAAGAGTTTATCATCTTTAAATTTCCATCTTCTGATTCCTTGATCAATGATGAGGGTTGAATCCTCGTAGACATCTAGGTATCGAATTCCTTTATTGAGAGAAAATTTGAGGCCTATTGTGCATGCCTCGTATTCAATCATGTTACTGGTGTAGGGAAAATCCAGCTTAATGGAAATAGGAGTGTGAGAGTCATCAGGGGAAATTAGGAGTATCTTAATGTCATACCCTTTCTTGTTGTCGACACCGTCAAAGAACATTTTCCATTGAAGGTCTTCTTATGAGGTACAAAGGATATTTTCAATCGAGAACTCAAAAATCCAAACATCGGTTTCTTCCACAAGGTGGTCAGCAAGGTATTCAGATATGTCTCTTCCTTTCATGGCTTTATTCATGACATACACAATGTTAAATTAGGCTAATAACATCAACCTTTAGACCATTCGACTAGAAAAGCTAGGTTTCTCGAGCAAATACTTAATGGGATCCATTCGAGACACGAGTTTGATAAGAAAGGCGAGCATGTATTACCGTAACTTTTGCGTGACCCAAACAAAGGAGACACATGCTTTATCCAAGGCACTGTAGTTAACTTCATACCAGGCTAACTTATGGCTGACGTAGTATATGGCCCTTTTGTGGGATTCTTCAAGGTATTGGGCTAGCAAAGTCCCAACTACAATAGTTATTACGATCAGGCATAGGATTAGGGAAGACAAGGTTGTCGCGGCATGAGTATTGGAGTTTTGGTTAGGTGTTACTTAATTCGGTCAAAGGACTCTTGGTAAGATTCTTTCCAAACTTTGGTTAAATCCTTTCGGAGGAGTTTGAAGATGGGTTCATAGATATAAGTCAATTGGATAATGAATAAGTTGATATACTGTAATTTTTCAAGGAATTCCCGGACTAACTTCTCCATTCGGGGTGGTGGGATTTTGAGTATGGATTTTTGTTTGACAGGATTTGCTTCAATCCCCTTTTTTCTAACCATGAATCCCAAGAGTTTTCCTTTGGTAACTCTGAAGACACATTTATGTGGGTTGAATCATATTTGATATTGTCGTAGTAGCTCAAAGAACTTCCAGAAAGAGGGAGCATGACCTTTCCTAGTCTTATACTTGATAGTCATATCATCCACATATACCTCGACTGTTTTATGTATCATACCATGTAAGATAGTTATGTAAGCCCTCCGGTAGGTAGCCCTTACATTTTTTAGACAAAATGGCATGATGATGTATCAAAAGGTTCCCCAAGGAGTGATGAATGCAGTTTTCTCTTAATGATATGGGTGCATCTTGATCTGGTTATATCCGGCCAAACTATTGACGAATGATTTGAGAGCGTAGTTAACTCTATTGTCCATAATTATGTCGATGTTGGGTAGCAGGTAATCATCCTTCAGAGAGGCCTTGTTCAAGTCTCGGTAGTCAATGCACATGCGAACCTTCCTTCCTAATTTTAGTATGGGTACGATGTTGGATAGCCATGTGAGATATTCGATCACATGAATTAAACCCATGTTTAAATATTTAACCACTTCTTCATTAACCTTGAGTGACAATTCGGTGTTGAGCTTTCGTAGTTTCTATTTGACTCGTTTGCATTATGGGAGAGTTAGAATCTTGTACTGATCTATCTCGGGATCAATTTCGAGCATGTCATCGTAAGACCATGTGAATATATCCATAAATTCCTTTAGTAATTCTTTAATTTTCATGCACTCATGCCTGTCAAGGGTAGAACTTATCCTAATCTCACATAGTTGGATATTAGAATCGAGATTAATAGCAATAGTTTCATCTTCGTTAACTTAATCGCGGTTATGTTGTTTGTTATTAAACTTATTTAGATCGATTAATAATTTTTCATTTGCAAAATCATCATCATCAAGAGTTTGACTAGAATTATAACAATTAATGCAAGGCGCAGCAAGATACTTAAAATCTTCATTTATTTCATTTTGAGGAAAAATAACATTGAGAACCCCATCAAATAAGGTCTAGATTACTTCAGAATAAGGAGGAACAACAAAAGAAGAGAAAATGGAATAACCATCAGAGTTGGGTTGTGTTTCATCAGGTGGAAACGGTACAGTATACTAGTTTAGGAGAGGTGCATCAACATCTTTGATCAGGTGGGATGGATCCAATGATGTAGCGCTTGAGTGGACCATGCACAGTGTCAGCCTGAGTGTCTTCAAGTTGAATGAATCCTCAAAGTCACTTCCCTCTGAATCTTTAGTCTTCTTATTAAGTGGTTGCACTTGATGCTGGAAACTTTCGACCCATGAGTAGCTATCTTAGAAAAATATCTCAATTCTTGGTTTCATCTTCTTGTCCATATGATCATACCAAGGTTCGAAAAAGTAGTAGAAAGGGAGATCTTCACCCTCTCTGATGAATCTTCCATTAAAGGAATATTTTGAGACAATCTTGGCACTTTGCAGCTATCTCTTTAGCTAAGTTTAGCAGAGTATTCTGAGTTCTTCTACTAATGTCTGATAGCCCAAAACTAAAGAGGAAAATCTTTCTTACATATAATGGGTTCAGGCATACCCTGTTGTCGCCATCCCAACCCCATTCTGGGGATAAAGTGCATGTTCTTTAATATCTGGATCATATTGATGTTTCCATAAGGGTTATGCTCCAGACAAACCCTATCTTTAAAATTTTCCCCTACCGGGAGAAGAAGTGGTTCAACTTGAAAACTTGGCCGAACCTTATCATTCGCCCCATGCTATATCTCAAGTACTGGATTACCGGTGCTTGCATTATCGGCATTATCATCGCCCAAGATGGAGACAACCTGCCCATTGGCGAAGAACTTCAGTCTGATGAAGGGAAGAAGACACACCCTTGATATTATGGAGCCATGGTCGCCCAAGCAACAGATTGAAACAAGTTGGGATGTCGATGACTTGGAATTCAAAAACAGGATTTATAGGGCGAACCCTTATTATAATCTTTATAAATCCCATTACTTCTCGATGAGTGTTATCATAAGTGCACACCACTGCAGAGGTTGGAGCAAGGTCGCTCACTTTCAATCCCAATCAATTGAGGGTCCTCATCAGGCAAACAATAAGAGTTGATCCATTATCGAAAAGAGAGATTGGGATGGTCTTTCCCATGACTTCTACAGAGATATTGAGAGTATAGTTGTGATAGTTGGCGGTGCCTCTACTAGAATGATCTTATGTTCGTATTTGTTTATCTTCGAATAAATGCATTTTAGTCACTCGTTTTAACTAAAAATGACCTTATGTTCGTATTTATTTATTTCTCAGGTCACTACACAGTCGCGGTATCAAATTTTCTAAATCAAGTTAATTGCGACGCAATAGCGGTCAAGAGCTTGCACCGAAGAGTTCAGATGCCCCGAACCCTGTTCCCGAATCAAACCTAAGCCTACACCGAGCCCAGACCATCACTCGAGCCTGTGTGTGTTGAGTTTGTACCTTTATTATTTTTCTAGATTTTTATTTTGAGTCGTTTTATTTTTAGGATTTATTTTAGATTCATTTAGGATTTTCTAGGATTTATTTTCTATTCATTTATTTCTTTATTCTAATTTTGATTTTTATTAGTTTTTCATCTTTATTTTATTTTATTATTTTTCTAAGGATTAGTTTTTAGGAATTTATTTTTATAAGATTTTATTTTTCTATAGTTTTTAGTTTTATTTTATTTAGTTAGGATTTTTAGTTTTTTTTGTTTGTTTTTATAGAGTATTATGTTTTATTTTTATTCTTTTTAGTTTTGAGTCTCTTAGTAATAGATTAGAATTTTATTTTTAGATTTTAATTTTTTATTTTAGTTCTAGTTTTATTTTTTAGGTAGTGTCATTTTTTTAAGGGTCACTAACAAAAAACACACATACACCAAGTTAAACCAACTCACCCTCACCCTTATCCCATACACCTAAAACACACCTAACTAACCCCTCACCCACACACCAATACCATATACCTCACCACACTCTAACACCCCACTTACTATTCATCGTCTTCAACCATACTTACTCTCTCTCCTCCATTAAAACAAACACAAAAAATGTATCTCCCTTTCTCCATTAACATCTAAACCCAACAACCATTCCAAAATAACCCCCAACACCATAACCCCATATTCAAAATCTACCTGCCAAAGACCAAATAAAAATAAAATAAAATAAATCAACACCCACTTCCACCATAACCAAAACCGAATTACAAACCCGACAAAAACGTCAACCCCTCACCCCTGCCCGGAGTTACCTCCTACCCGCGTCATTAACTCGCGACCAACAACTCCTATCTCTATCCACGATACAACCCGAACCTAGCCCGACCTACACCTTAGCCAAATTCGATCCTAGCCAGACCTGCACCATAGCCCCTACTCTCGTCGGACCTACAGTACCCATTTTCAGAACCCACAACCCTTAGCCAAATTCGGACCTCCCCCATTTCTGCTAAAACCGGGAAACCCACCTGAACTCCAGGCCTAGCAACCCGCCAGCTCAACTCGTCATCGTCCTGAACCTTCCTTAACCCATAATCGAACCTGAACCCAATACCCACCACCTTCTACCCGATTCTAATCCATCTCCATGAACTAAACCAATTAACCTGATCTCTCCCAAAAATTTGGAGCCAACTCCAAGCCACAAACACACCTGTCAAGCTTTAAACCATAAAACCCACATGCTGATATTATTGGTCAAAATTCAAATCCCACAAAAATCTCTCTCATCAATCAGAAACAATTCGTGGGTATATTATAAAAGAAGGAACTCTAGGACTCTCAAGTTTTAATTTTTTTTATGTAATCAAGTGTTGAATTTGTGAAAACATTGGGACACACGTGCATGAATGCGATTCAAAGAATCAATTCAACATGAGACTTTTGTGTATTGTATTTTTTTCTCTACTCTTTAATTTGTTGTTCTATGTTTGTAACTTTGATTAATTATTTCATTATGCTTGGCTATTCACCCTATTTAAGGAGTGGGATGAACTTCGTAGGATATTAATTTAATTAATTGGTTTCATTAATTTTACATTTCTAGGTAAATTAAATTATAATTGTCACGACTTACTTTATGTATCGAGAGATAGTGAATTAATTTCACAAATTAATATTTGATTTTAGGAATCGAACTAGAGATAGGTTTTTCCTAAATCTAAATATCAATTATGTATTGAAATTAGAGAATTCATATTGTTTTTATTAAATTGATCTTAGCGGCTAATTTTGTTGAAAATAGTATAATTTTTAATTTTTCATCGTGTTACATTATTGAATTAATTTTCAAAAAAAGATTTTATTAAATTTATAATTGTAACGCGAGTTAGATTATCGATTTGAATATTATCTCAAAATATTTCAAATTAATAAATTGAGAAATTGAAATAATTGATAATGCAGTGTAATCCTATCTCTTGACCTTCTCATATTTATCACACTCGGTTGCATATTATTCTTTGTTATTTAGTCATTTCATAGTGTTAGCACTTAGTAGTTAATTTTTCCCTTGAAATTGTTTTTAAAAAAAAAATAAAAAAGATTTTTCTTATCAAAATTGAATTGCAAGTTTTCATAATAATTGTTTCACCTTGAAAGTTGGATTGATACTCGTACTTACCGTAATACTAGTTATTTTAAACAAGTTTTGTAGGTACTCAAGAGAATTTTGAGATTGGCTTTTGAAGACAATGACACATATGCAAAAAGCCAGTTATCAACTATCAGGCTAATCTTTTCTAGGTTTTGCTCTTCATCGGAATCATCGAATTCGCCCTCCACCCCCATCCGGTGGCAATGAAATCATCTTTCCACGAGAGGTCAATACACTCCACAACCTTAATGGCCTCTTCCTATAGATCCTCCCATTCGATAGGAAAATTTAGAAGTGAAGGGACCAGGCGCCCTTGTAGTTTCCAAGCATCAAGTAGCTCGGATATGCTACAAATTTCACCAATCCATTAGAATAAGTCTGCTATGATCTGGACCATATCATCTAAACCGACTTCATTTGTAGGTACCACCCAAATATTTGACTCTTGAGCCCATTTTTTAGCTTTTAAGAATAATTTACTAAATTTCTGGCAGTCAATGGTCATCTTAGAGGGAAATTTTTGCCCAAACTCAAGGCGTTATTTCAACACTGCTAATAATTGCATATCCTAATGCATGCTCTAGTAAAAATTGACAAGGCTTGATCGACAAAACTAGTATGTTGCAGGACAAAATACGAGAAAACTTGGAGACGTTTAAGAGAATATATGAGTATGATGGGTGATTTACTGGGTACGATCTGGGTAAATGCATCAAATACTAGGTCTTCTTCTATGAAAATGGCATTTGTATAATTTGGGAGTGTATTGTGGGTAGTTTTCGGTTTAGGATTGGCAGTTGGGGCAATGATATGCCGATCAATCAGACATTGGATTACATTTCGTTGGTGGAAACATTGACCTGTGGTACGACCGACACTTTGATGAAAGTCATAATGAGCATCTGGTTTGAAATTTTTGGGAAGTGGGTTTGGTAATGGACAAAGGTCTAATGGTTTGATAATATTATGGCTTAAAAGAGTCGGGTAAACTTTTAAGGGGGAGCGTGAAGCTCGGTGTATTCTTTCTGGACTTGGGAGTGAATTGTCCAGATACTTTCTTCTGCTCAACTTCTGTCTTGGAAAGACTTTTTTTATTTCTACTCCTGCTTCTTGGAGAGCTAAAAAATGAGGGTAGTATTGTCATCCCATCATCGCTCGGATAAGGGGTAAAAAGTTCTTCTTCACAATACTGACTTGTTCTTCTTTGAAAGGCTGGTTGGTCATGGTGCTTACTTTCTCTCTCCACCTTGCTATGAAGTTACTGACAGATTCCCCAGGGTTCTGTTTGAGCAATTATAAATCATGATGGGTAACCTCCAATGAATTTATGGTAAATATCCTCCCAAATTTGGACTCTGAACTCCTCGAGAGATAAGAACCAGCGAAGAGCATTGTCCTTCAAAGTATGTTAGAACATTTGGTCCATTATTTCCTCATAGGATCCTAAGAGAGTCATGGCTTGGTGGTAACCTCAGAGATGAACAATTAGGGGTCCACTACACTACCCGCGAACTACTCGATGTTGAGCATCTTAAACTTTTTTAGTAGCCTTGCTTTAATATAAGGAGACATGTGGGTGTAAGCAATGTAGTTCCCAGAGATTCGAACTTGGTCAAACTTTTTGGTTAATATCTTAAGGTCCTTCTTAACCTTGTTCAATTATTCCTCCTTCGGATCAACAGTCATGGGTAGGTTATCCCCTGGTTGGGCAAGATTTAGAATAGGGAGAAGGGCTGGAGGCGGTTCATTAGCATGAGGAGCATGTGAAGCGTATTGATATTCCTCAAGGACCCAAATAAGCTCAGGTGCATGCGGAACCATAGCACGAAGGAAGAGGACCTCAAGTTTTTCAAAAATAGGGGCCCGACTTCGTTGCATCTCATGAACCTAAGTTTGATGGTTGTCAATCTTGCCAGTTAGTTAGGCAAGGACAATCATCAAATATGGTTGCACATGTAGTTCTTGGTCAGTGTTCTCCATGGAAAGTGGATGAAGTGAATTCTGGACTCAGAGAAAATATCGAGGGAACTAACAGAGCCTCAGGGTGGTTCGATGGAAGATCAAAGCCAATAGGAAGCCAGGGCAAGGGTCAGGTATACGATCGACCTGAGAGGGAGAAAAATTTGAATTTATTTTTTGAGAAAAGGGAAAACTGTTATTTTTTAAAAGGAAGGAAAATGTTTTTGACATCTTTTTTGGAAAAGATGAGGAAAAAATGTTTTGGGATATTTTTTGTAAAAGAGGAGAAATTTTTTTTGACACTTTTTGCTAAAGAAATGGGAAAAAATGAGAAACAAGTCTCAGCATGATTATTATTATGTTTATTATGTTCTCACTTGTATTAGGTTTACCTAAATGCAAAAAGAAATGTCGGACGGGACTTGAAATTGGGAAAATTAGGTTTGAAAAATATGTAAAAAACATGGTTGGACTTGTTCACAGGCTCATGGGCATGGTCCCAACAAGTCTCAGCATGATTATTATTATGTTTATTATGTTCTCACTTGTATTAGTTTTACCTAAATGCAAAAAGAAATGTCGGACAGGACTTGAAATTGGGAAAATTAGGTTTGAAAAATATGTAAAAAACATGGTTGGACTTGTTCACAGGCTCATGGGCATGGTCCCGTTTTTAAAAAGATAAAATTGGGTAAAAATTTAGGCGGCATGTCGACCTGTCATTTTGGCAAAGTTTTGGGGTAGAAATCGACAGACTAAATATGAGTTCCCTAGGTTTGACGCCTACGTGAGGGTATGCAATTGTTGGGTTAATTGGAAGGGTTCCCCCCTTTGGCATGACTTCCATGATATACGCCTTACTTTTGAGGGCAATCAAGACGTGTGGACAATCCATTTTATATACCTAAGTACATGAATTTCCTCATTATATACCTCATGGGGACAGTATGTGTGAGAGTGAATTCAAAATACGCGACGTACGTGAACGAGTTCCCTGCGATATACCTCTTATCATGACTTCGATCAAGCGGTACGATGCAGGGGAATCGTTCGATATACGTCGAAGGTACTTGGACAATGGAAGGAGAGAGTCATATCACTTTGGATGATTGTGATCTGCCTGACCAGCGCCCATTACGAAGTGGTCCCCTAGTTACGAGACAAAATTTGGTCAATATCCATGCTCTTTGGTGATGTAGTGTGCGAAATGCATGATTCTTTATTAGTATATAATGGAGAGAGTATATTTATTTAGCATGATGAGAAATAAACTGAGCAGGGGATATTGTGCAAGTATAAAAATTAAATCTAACAAGGAGCATGATGATTACACTAAGCATGGATATATGAGAGTGAGTGAAGTGTGACTATCTACAAGTGAGTGTGTGGTAGTGAACCTAAGCATGGATCAACTACAAGTGGTGTGCGACAAATCTGAGTGAGCATGGCTATATACTTGTGTGATAAGTGTAGGTGTGTGTGTTAAGTGACACCTAAGCATGGATATTCTAAGTGGTGTGTGCAACATGTTGATATAAGTTGTCTAAAGTGCACGTAGTGTGAAGTGTACATGGAGAGTATCTACAAGTTTGTGAGTGAATAGTGATATAAGCATGAAGTATATATGTAAAAGAAATAATAGAGCAGAAAAAAGAGAACATATAGGTAGGTTCATATGCACACAAGCCGAAAAACAAAACACCCATGCAAACGGAGTCTAGCACTCTTATGAAAAGTGTTCCCGGCGGAGTCGCCACTGTGGCCATCTTCGGATATGTCCATCCATCTATCTCCTCCAGAGAGGGTGGAGAAAGGGTATCGCACCCTCGTAACCTCTAGGGCACTTCGTCATCACCAGTGTGGGGCGAATGTAAAGAGATGGAGTAGCCAGCCATTTTTCACAAAACAGACAAAAGAACATAGCGCCGCTTCGAGAGAGCAGCATCAAAGACAAACTGATGCTTACTAAACCAATAGTTCAAAGGTTCGGGGGATAAGTTACAAAATGGGAAGGTGTTAGGCACCCATTTCTCCCTTTCGATCTCTCATGGGCTTGTGTTATTATTTTCTTGTAATACCCCGTAAATTTTAATAACTTTTAATATGAGATTAATTAAAAGTAAAATGGGAATTAATTGGAATTAATTATGAATAATAATTGGAATTAATTCGGATTGAAAATTACTAGAGAATAAAGTAATATGTGATTGATATTGAATATTACTTAGTGATTAAAAGTAATATATGATTATATGGTCGCGAGTGAATAATATGCAAATTGTTGAAATTAAGTCGGGGCACGCATGTGAGTCGTGTCGGGACTAAATTGAAAGAACTAAAAGGAAAATTATTTTTAAGTCATTCAAATGGTCATTACGAGTGCATCGTTAAGACCATAAGGGTTAAAATAGGCAGAAAAGTCTACTCGGAGGTTTAATTTAGGCCTCGAATCAATTGGGAACCAAAAGGACACCCCAGATGGGTATTTTGGTCATTTATTTGTGAGGTGAATAGTAGACACAAAAATTGGGTTTTATTATATAAGTGAAGAGATTAGAGAACTTAATTTCATTCACCCCAAAACAAAGGAAATGTCTTTGAGGAAAGTAAGAGGTTTTCCAAGGAGATGAATAGGTTTTGAGAGCAAACTAAGGGACACCACCTTGCATCACCACCGGAAAAGTGACCGGAAAAGAGGAGGGGACATCCTACACTTATCTTCTCCAAATGATTAGACCTACACCATAAGGCAATTATAAATCTTGTTCCAATTAGTGAGTATATTATCCATGTTATAATAGGATTAATATTTACCCACGAGAATTGTGAAATTTAGGCATGAAATGATGAATAAATAAATTAATGTGATAAATATTGCATGTAGTGAAGAAATACACATGTTGAGGTTATCTGATTGATGATTTGAATTGTAAATCATGAAATTATATTCAGGGTTTTATGAAGAACATCAATGATGAATATAGAATTTTGAAGGATTATAATGATTTAGATAAATACCCTTCTTGAAAGTAAGGAATTTGATGTTTTCTATGTGTAATAATTACCCATAAACATGTATAAATAATTTTGGGATAATTGGTATTCGTTAGAATATAGTCGATCTGGATTTGGGTGTATGAAAATGGAGAAAATATAGAAAATTGAGGTTGAGGACGAACTGCTCAAAACGTCGAACGAACTGGGATGCCGTACGAAGTCGTTCGAATGAGACATGATGTTGTTCGAACGAGATGCCATATCATTTGAACGAGAATTCAGGACTTCTAACGAGATTTCAACAATCTAGATTTAGCGCAGAAAAAGTTTAGAAATGTGTATTTTGACTAGCGGTAGGTTCTGAATAATTTTGGTACATTAACAAAGAGTGAGAGACATGGGTTAATGTTGGGAAATTAAATATTAATTTGAGGAAGGAATTGTGTGAGTGATAGCTATATAATAAAATACGATGATGAGATTAAATCGTAATTAACAAGTACAAGTAGTATTCGAGAAATACAGTGGGTACTTAGCGTAGGATGAATTCCTAATATGAGACATAGGTCCAGTGTGTAACTATTATTATATAGGTTGAGTATATACCTATTGTTTCATAATTTATGTGTACGACATACCTAGCCTACTTTCTATCGACGGGAGGTTTGCGCGTTGAGGGTAATCATATCCTGATGAGCCTTATGGGGGATTTTGGATTTGTTGCCTCAGAACATAAGACTTATATTGGATTTCCATGAGTGAGAATAATGGTATTGAATGGTCATTTAGGTGCGTAGGTATGTGAGCAGCCTAAAGGCTTAGGACTATGTTCGCCTCCACTACATGTGTTTTGATATTTATGGTTCGAGGGATATACCGAACCAATTGTCCTTTATACATTGACGAGATGTACTGGGACTAGATAGAAGAGTATGCATGCACCATAGTTGTGTCTCGGGGTTCAGTATTGTGTATATATAATAGAGTGAATGTATAAATATATATATATATATATATATATATATATACAGTCAGGCTCTCCAACATACCTTCTAGCAACATACTTAGCAACATACCCATTTTTTAAAATAGTAAAAAAATTAATTTTGAGATGATATTTTTTATATGGTTTCATGATATTTCAATGTGCCCGTGTAAAAAAATCAACTAAAAATAATTTTTTTTGTTATTTTTAAAAAATAGGTAAAAAACTGACAGTTTTTACCCTATATAACTGTCAGATTTTTTATCTATTTTTTAAAAATAACAAAAATATTATTTTGAGCTAAATATTTTTACAGGGGCACATTGAAATATAATGAATCCATATAAAAAATATCAACTCAAAATTATTTTTTTTACTATTTACAAAAAATAGGTATGTTTAATGAGGTATGTTGGAGAGCCTGACTCTCTCTCTCTCTCTCTCTCTCTCTCTCTCTCTCTCTCTCTCTCTATATATATATATATATATATATATATATACATACACTTGTGATATTATCTACTGTGTGAATTAAGTGGACATGAAAGATAGTGAAATCTGAAATTAATTAAGTTTCAGAACACTTCATTATACTGAGAGCTGAACTAATATACATTCATTTATTCCATGTGTTGTGAAGAAAATACGTGGTGAATATAAGTTCTATGGATAGTAGACACAATGATATAATATAGCGAAAGTGGGAAAATAACTAGAATAACTTGGAGATATGTTAGGCGTGCACTCTAGATGAGAGGTTAGAATCTCAAGAGAGAGTCCGAGAATCTAACATGTATATAATAATTACTAATTGTAGGATTTATTCACTTGCTGTTTTTAAAATCTTTTACAATCGGGCTCTGACGTATTTTCTCTTGCATATTCTCTTCCCTCTTGTATATACTATATATCAGGTGTCCATCAACAAGGGTGCACTCTAGATGAAAGGTGATAATCTCAAGAGAGAGTCCGAGAATATCACATGTATATAATAATTGCTAATTGTTGCATTTATTCACTTATTATTTTTAAAATATTTTACAATTGGGCTCTGACTCATTTTCTCTTTCATATTCTCTTCCCTCTTGTATATACTATATACACTCTAGATGAGAGGTGAGAATCTCACGAGAGAGTCCGAGAATATCACATGTACATAATAATAGCTAATTGTTGCATTTATTCACTTGTTTTTAAAATCTTTTACAATCGGGCTCTAACTCGTTTTCTCTTTCATATTCTCTTCCCTCTTGTATATACTATATATCAGGTGCCCAGCCACAGGGGTGCCGCATAGAAGATTGGCTATTTATTTGATAAGGATACAATGGAGTTGTGTACTTTGCATTAGACGCATCATTCTATTGATTCATGTACTCTATAGGCATTTCTAATATAGAATGTTGCCAAAGGATACGTGTCATTTTCATTCGATCTCAGTCCGTGGTTTTATTTGTCTCAGTGTTGGATACATTTGGTTTTTATTGGTTTATTGTATTGGGAATTTTTAAACTGGGAAGTTTATTCCGGTTACATTAATAAAGTTGTGATGATACTTATTCATTAGTCATTGATGTCGTATGGTTTATATTATAACTTGTTTGTATTGTTAAAAAGGAATTTTATTAAAAATAAAAATTGGAAATTTGAACGCTAGCTTAATTGATTACTAGGGGTGGTTAATAAAGAAAGAAAATTATTTTTCGATAATGATGCTAAGAATGAGCCAACTGAATAATTCGAATTAATTGGTTAAAGGATTGGCCACTCGGTATTTTATTAAGGGAGTTATTACTGGTGGTATCAGAGCATCAGGTTCTAGAATCCTTAGGATATATACAACCTTCTACGTTTCAACGTAGCATTCTTTGATATAGAGCCCTATTATTAGGATGTTTGATTCCTCTGCGTATTACGACTTACGTTCTCCTGCCAGGAAATATAAGTAATGTAATTCTTATACGAGCTCGATCGAGCATCGATGACTAGAGAGGGTAGTTAGAAGAATAGCAGAAGGAGGACTCGGGCAAAGATATAAAGTCTTTAGGAAATGGTGTTTGAGATACAACCCACCAAAAATTTTGTTCAGGATGAGCACAATAAAGAAGACATTCGGTAGTTGTAGTTTCCCTAAGCACCGTCACGAATGACGTTTGTGACATTCCAAACCTACCTAGCACTATCAGTGAAAGGTGAAGGAGTCGAAAGGACTCTCGTGAAGGAATAAATCCTAATTCAATTATGTAAGGTGAAGGGTAGTACCCAGGACTTTAAAATTTTGGAAGAAATTTTTGCTCATAGAAAGTGATGAGAGTTAGACATCACATGTAAAGAAGCATGTGTGAAGCTAAAAATGAGACATTATAGTATGGTTCGACTATGAAATCGTCCATTTGATGTTTAACTAGGATATGAATAGAATTTCGAAACTTATTTCATATGGGCGAGAAAGAAATCCCAATGTGAGAGAGAAGTTAACTTGCTTAATGAATTCCTTACCCAACAAAGAATGGGGTACATCGAAGATAAGAAGAGTTCATTGTGTTGAAGACCTCGTGAGTTAAAAAAATAGAGTGCAAATTGGAAATCTGACGAAGATGACTAGGGTTGATGTTGCCAAGAAATTTGTTAACGCCCCTAGAAGAAAGGTAGCCAGGAGGGTTGGGGAAAATCCAGCCGCAAGGCAAGATTAAATTCAATGGTGATAGTGAAATATTACCAGAAGGTGTACCCAGAAGGGGAGCAATTTAAATCCTTAATAATCGGAGATGAATTCAGCCTAGACCAGCGAAGTTGACCATGTGTTTCATCGGACTAGTAGAGCCAAAGGAACAATGGAAATAGAAATTAGGAGCTAAGACTTCCTAGGCCAAGATAAGGACATTCCAAAATAGTCAGGAGGACTAGTGATGGAGTAATGACAAAGGAAATTTCCATATGTGTAGAAAGAAAGACTACTAGTGTTGAATGTGTCCACATTGAGAAGTGAGACCGACAAGTTTGGAAATGGTAAACCTTGCCAGTTAGGCATAACATCTGGAGGAGTGAGATTTGTAGCGAAGAAATTGGGTCAAGATAATTGGGCCCAGGAATTTACAACCTGAGAGTCGACGAGGCCCATGAAGTAAAAGGGAGTCCAGTAAAGACTTAAGTGAGCCTAAAGATTTTGGGCCAACATTTCAGTGATGGGCGTGTAAGCCGTAGAACCGAATAATTTGCCCACTATGAGGAGGGGCAACTATTGGATGAAATCCTAGATGTATGACGATTGCAGTTGCTCATGGGTCGTGTTGGCAGCTAAGTACTAGGACCCTACTATTGGAAGAGACTGGTGAAGTTTTATTTCATCCTTGTGAGTAAAGGATTAATTCAAGTGGCACGGGTGTGTCAAAATATATAGGAATTATTAACACTAAAATTCGCGTGCGAGTTGAGTTTAGTGGGCACATTAGTTTTAACAGATGGGTTGCAAATGTATCTATAATTGATAATGGGACTTTTTGATGTCGCTCATGAGTGAGCAGAGTGGGCACAGAGAACATATTTTATCATTATAATTTACTACTACTTTGACTTAGAAAAGTATAGCTTATTATGGTAATGTGTAGTGAGTAATTACCGAGCATTTGAACGATAGTAAATTGAATGATAAGACTATCGTGTTGGATATTTTGAGTGAGTAATATTACTTTGGTGAGGCGCCACTTGAAATAGGGTTGGGCCTATATATATATATATATTTCATGGTATCGTAAACTTCAATGAGTATGTTGTCTAGTTATATGGGATCCCGGTGCATTATTATTTATTTTCCATTGTCACTCGGGATACATTTTGATCTTTATCGAGAAGTGAGATATAACTCATTATATATAGCACTGAGAACTTAAGATAGTGAGAGCGCCACGTGTAATGTTATTTCTAAGGGACATAAGTAAATTCTTTTAACATACGGAGATTGTGATAAGGTACATATTATGGACTGAGGGCCTTACAGATCTCGACAACCAACTATGTTAAGTAGTAGTGTATCGGGAGGGTTCCTTATTTGGATTTTACTTTACGAGACATCCCACACATGAAACTCGCATGTATCGAGAGTTGGAGAGAAGTTTGGTCGATGGTACATAGGTTTCGTACTTTGGTCATTATACATATATAAGAATATAACTGAGATCTGATCATTCTATTACGACCTAAGGCCAGAAGAGATGCCTAGTCCTGGTATCATTATGAATAGAACAATGATGCCACTAAAAGAGTGATTAAGTTATGACTAGTGGGGTGGTTGAGTGTACTCCAACCCTATCAGCTTGCCAAGTGCGTGAGAATTGATTTAAGAGTGGTATATATTATTGGTGCAATAATGCGTGAGACATAGGGTGTATGGGAGCCCTAGGTGATTGAATCAGGAAGTGGATTATGTTTTTCATGTGAATTCGATGACATTAATCCAGGGATTTCGAAGCTTATTCCGTAAGATTAGTTAGAAGCTTACGTTTCCCAAGAAATTAATTTTTAGAGTGGGGAAAAGACTTGTAACACGCAATGAGGCAAAGTCACATGGATCACGATTAGAGGTACGTTTGAGAGAATATAAGATGTATCATGTTATAAATTACAATAGTGATAGGCTGCAATAAAGAGAAATATTGCTAAATTCATTTTGCAATGGGCCACCTGTCCATTGGTAAAGAGTGGACCATCTGAAACCAGAAAGGATTTCGCAACCAGTAGAATGGGAAAGCATTCCAAGAATTTTATCATGAAGGTAACTACTTCCTCGAGGGGTTACGATCCTATATGGGTGATAGTGGATCGATTGATCGAAGTAGCTCACGGTATGGCAGTTAGGACTGATTATACTACGAGACAGTATGTGCAGATCTTTATAACCGAGGTAGCGAGGTTATACGGGGTACCGCTTGATCTCGTATCCGATTGGGACAAGATTTTTATCTTTCAATTTTGGAAGAGTGTTCACGAGGCTATAGGTACCGAGTTGAGATTGAGTACGGCTTATCATCCTCAGATGAATGGGAAGACCAAGCGCACTGATCAGATGTTGGAAAATAAAATATATGTGTACCCTTGGATATTTGGGGAGGGCGAGAGTAGTCATTTCCACCAGTGGAGTTTGTGTACAGTAACTCATTTAAGTTTACTTTTGGGCATGTTGCTAGTTGAGGTATGGCACGGTAGGCCTTGTTGTTCTCCTTCTTATTAGTTATAGGTGGGGGACCAGGTACTATTGTGAAGAGTTAGGGATGAGTTGATACTTATTATATAATGTGTGTAAAATATATACTGCACAAATAACCTACTTGTGTGCGAGACGAGATTGTATGTATCTAAAGAACGATTAATCTACTAAGGTGCGAATAGTAAAAGGCTAGATAGAAAATATCTAAAATAAAGTTTAACTAGTGAAACTTAAATGGTAAGGCTTGGGAAAGAACCTACATGGTAGGGTAACTTGGAGTTTAAAACGAACATACATGAGGTGTTTATTATTAAGGGCATTTGATATCGTATTGTATGGGCGGTACGGAGTAGCTTACCTGTAAGCTCAAGGATATGATGCACAACATGTAGTTAGAGTTGTTCTTATCTGGTATACTTATTTCGAATTTCGAGACGAAATTCCATCGTAATGGGGGAAGTATGTAATACCCCATAATTTTAATGACTATTAATATGAGATTAATTAAAAGTAAAATGAGGATTCATTGGAATTAATAATGGATAATAATTGGAATTAATCCGGATTAAATATCACTAGAGAATAAAGTAATATGTGATTGATATTGAATATTACATAGTGATTAAAAGTAATATATGATTATATAGTCGCGAGTGAATAATACGCGAATTATTGAAATTAAGTCGGGACGCGCGTGTGAGTTGTGTCGAGACTAAATTGAAAGGGATAAAAGGAAAATTATTTTTAAGTGATTCAAATTGTCATTATGAGTGCACCGTTGAGTCCGGGAGGATCGAAATAGGCAGAACATTCTACCCAGGGGTTTAATTTAGGTCTCAAGTCAATTGGGAACTAAAAGGACACCTCAGAGAGGTATTTTGGTCATTTTATTCGGGAGGTGAATAGTATATACGAAAATTGAGTTTTATTATATAAGTGAAGAGATTAGAGAACTTAGGTTAATTCAGCCAAAAATAAAGCAAAGGTCTTTAAGGAAAGTGAGAGGCTTTCCAAGGAGAGGAAGAGGTTTTGAGAGTAAACCACCTTGCACCACCACCGAAAAAGTGACCAAAAAAGAGGAGGGGACATCCTACACTTATCTTCTCTAAAGGATCATACCTACACCTTAAGGCAAGTGTAATTCTTGTTCCAATTAGTGAGTATATTATCCTTGTTAGAATAGGATTAATATTTAGCCATGGGAATTGTGAGATTTAGGAACGAAATGATGAATAAATAAATTAATGTGGCAGGTATTGCATGTAGTGATGAAATTCACATGTTGAGACTATCTGATTGATGATTTGAATTGTAAATCACGAAATTATATTATGGGTTTTATGAAAAACATCAATGGTGAATATAGAATTTTTTTGGATTTTAACGATTGTATTAATTTAGATATAAACCCTTCTTGAAAGTAAGGAATTTGATGTTTTCTATGTGTTATAATCACCCATAAACATGTATAAATAATTTTGGGATAATTGGGATTCGTTAGAATATAGTCCATGTGGGTTTGGGTGTATGAAAGTGGAGAAAAATGTAGAAAATTGAGGTAGAGGACGAATTGTTGAAAACGTTGAAAGAACGGGGATGCCGTTTGAAGTCGTTTGAACGAGATATGATGTCGTTCGAACGAGATGCCATCTCGTTTGAACGAGAATTCAGGACTTCTAACAAGATTTCAACAATCTAGATTTAGCCCAGAAAAAGTTTAGAAATTTGTATTTTGACCAACGGTAGGTTCTGAATAATTTTGGTGCATTAATAAAGAGTAAGAGACTTGGGTTAATGTTGGGAAATTAAATATTGATTTAAGGAAGGAATTGTGTGAGTGATAGCTACATAATAAAATATGATGTTAAGATTAAATCGTAATTAACAAGTACAAGTAGTATTCGAGAAATACAACGGGTACTTGGTGTAGGATGAATTTCTAATATGAGACATAGGTCCAGTGTGTACCTATTATTATATAGGTTGAGTATATACCTATTGTTTGATAATTTATTTGTATGACATACCTAGCCTACTTTCTATCGACGGGAGGTTTGCGCGTTGAGGGTAGTCATAGCCTGATGAGCCTTATGGGGAATATTTGATTTGTTGCCTCAGAACATATGACTTTGATTGGATTTCCATTAGAGAGAATAATGGTATTGGACGGTCATTTAGGTGCGTAGGTATGTGCGCAGACTAAAGGCTTAGGACTATGTTCGCCTCCACTACTTGTGTTTTGATATTTATGGTTCGAGGGATATACTGAACTAATAGTCCTTTATACAGTGAAGAGATGTACTGGGACTAGATAGCAGAGTATAGGGCTGTCAATGGACCGGGTCTGGACCCGGACCCGATCCGGACCCGACCTAAATTAACGGATCTGAGCAAATTTTATAGACCCGATTATCCGATTACCCGATTACCCGTTTACCCGATTAGTTAATGGATCGGATCTGGATATACATGACTCCGATCCGATAAGGACCCGACCCGAATGTGTATATATATAATATAATAAATATATATTTATATATAATATTATATATATATATATATAGTCTTACATATAGTTACTAAATATATATATATATATATATATATATATATATATATAAGTTATATTTATATAAAACAAAAACAGTTTTATTTTATATAAAAACTGTTTTTATATATATATATAAGTTATATTTATATAAAAACAGTTTTATATAAAAAACTGTTTTTATATAAAACTGTTTTTTATATAAAATTGTTTTTATATAAATATAACTTATATATATATATAAAAACAGTTTTTATATAAAATAAAACTGTTTTTGTTTTTATATAAATATAACTTATATATATATAAAAACAGTTTTTATATTGTTTTTATATAAAACTGTTTTTATATAAATATAAGTTATATTTATATAAAAACAGTTTTATATAAAAACAATATAAAAACAGTTTTTTTATATATATATATATATAATCGGGTCGGGTATTCAGGTCGGGTCTCCGGGTCCTTAACGGATCCGGGTCTGGATCCATTTTCTGAGACCCGTCGGGTAATCGGGTAAGACCCGATCCGTTAAAAATATACCCGGATCGGATCTGGATATACCCAGACCCGATCCAGACCCGACCCGTTTACACCCCTAGCAGAGTATACATGCAGCACAGCTGTGTCTCGGGGTTCATTATTGTGTATATATAATAGAGTGAATGTGTATATATACATTGTGATATTATCTATTGTGTGAATTATGTAGACATGAAAGATAGTGAAATCTGAAATTAATTAAGTTTGAGAACACTTCATTAGACTGAGAACTAAACTAATATACATTCATTTATTCCATGTGTTGTGAAGAAAATACATGGGGAAGATAAGGGATATGGATAGTAGACACAATGATATAATATAGTGTAATACCCCGTATTTTTATGGCTTTTAAATTATGGGATTCATTTTCTTTAATTGAGGTAAATTAATTTAATTTTAATCCGGAATGTTGATTTAAATATTTACTAGGGTGACGAGAGTTAGTAATTATTGGAAACTTGCTATTAGTTGAATATTACTGATTGAATATAGAAATATATGAGATTTATTTTTATAAAATTGTCACGTGTGAATAAAATGGCAATTATGGAAATTTGAATCGGGACGCGCCCGTGTCGCGTCAGGATTAAATATTGATAAATAAAAGTGAATATTTTATAAGTTGTTCGTATGGTCGTTTTGAGTGCGCCAACGTGTCCGGAAGGGTCGAGATAGTTAGAAAAGTGTACCCAGGGGTTTGAATTTGGGTCTCGGGGTGTTTCTAGGCCTAATTAGTACCCCGGGAGGGCATTTTAGACATTTCACATTTTTGAGAAATTAAACCCACGAAAATTAATAACTTATATCATCCATTTAGGTTATTCATCTAGGGTTAGAAAACTTAAAACTCTAGGACGGCCATTGGAGTGGAGAGGAGAGAGCTCTCAAGGCATTCTAAGGCTTAAAACTCAACCGTTTGCACCGCCGCCACCGCCAACGCGTAGATCGCGAGACGGGGAACGCAACCACACCAAATTCGGCACCAAACCAGACTTCTACAAATCCCAGGAAAGTGTTTATCTTTCCTATTTCGTTGATGCATCTTTCATATTAGTTTAGGAGTAATTAGAATTAGTTTTTATGGAAAAAATCAAAGATTTGAGATAGGAAATCGCATGTAGTGATGGATTAATTGTTATTCTGGAAACTCCTTAACATGTAGAGGATTAAACCATGAATTTATGAGGTTGTAGATGAAGAAAATTCTGGAAAAGATGGATTAGAACCATATTAATGAAATTTTAGGGTTCTTGAAGTTTTATATGAATTTGGGGCTTGTTAATCCAAGTTTAATAATAGAAATCTACATGCTTTACGTTTGAATTTCATAATATGATGATATAAAGTCAGTAGTATAAATTTTGGGTCGATTGGGTATGAAAATTATGGAATTGGTGAAGGTTAGAAGATGAAACCCGTAACTGCAAATCTGCAGATTTCGCAGACCTGCTTGATCGATCGATCGAGCCTAGAGCTTCGATCGATCGAAGGTTCGATCGATCGACCCCTCCTGGCAGACTCATGTTTCCCCTTATTAATTAGTTGAAAGTCAATTTAATGTGAAATAAATCTTGGACATCCTTAATAAAGTGCTTTGGGAGATAGGGAAGACCAGTAGAACATATGAATAATTTTGGAACTTTTAATATGAGTCGAGAATTATGTTTTTGGGATAATTACTTAAGGGTCGATGAATATATGTATTAAAGGAAGAGATGCGTAAGAGAGTTACGTTGGAACATAAAAAGGATACCTACTGAATTTTATACTTGGGAGGATAGAGTCCATGAGAGTTACGTAATAAGTTGGAAGAATCCTTCGTATTAAGGTTAGAGACGAACCCTTATACGCGATACTAATAATGTGAAAACAAGGATAAATATCGTAACTATGGAAGTTAAGATATACCTAATATTGATATGGTAATATTAGTATAGTTATATGATTGTGTATTCATATGCTATCTATGTGTGAAAATCATACCCACGCTACTTGCTATCCCTGAGGTTACCGCGTTGGGACGATTTTATCATGTGTTGCCTTTGGGTGGATATTGATTCGTACCCTAGGAGATAGATGTCCTTAGTACAGTCTATCGAATGGATAGTTCAGACGGTCATAAGAGAAGAAGGTATGTGCCATCCTCTTAGAGACTTGGAATCTATACTTCGCCTTAATATTGTTTGTGTATGTGTTAATACAATTCGAGAGTGATTCTGAATTTGTATTCCCCTTTATATGAGTGATACGGGGTTTGGATAGTAGAGTATGCCCGCACCATAGTTTTTATATGGGGTGTTGTTATAATATATATATTATACGAGTAGTTAATATATATATGGAATTTTCGGAATTTGGAACTACCTACTGTGATTTGGTAAGTAGGACATGGTTGATGACTCAAATTATAAATACTTGTTTTGAGAAAGTATAATATGACACTGGAAAACTTTATTGATTAATAAGGTTAAAATGAGAACTTTGTGTTAGGAGAAGAAGGCTTGTAAAGAGAGAAGAGAGGAGAATTATGCAGAGAGAGAGAGAACCATTCATCAGATCGACATCAAAATCAGAGATACACATAAGGCAAGTGGTTTAATTTCGTTTGTTATAAAGAATGTTTCTTCCATACGTAGGAAATTGACAAAATTTGTATTGTTCTTAGGAGTTTGATAGAAACCCATTAATTGGAATTAGAACTTTATATTTTGATGAAAGGATTGCATGTAGAATTGTGTTAGGAGGATTATTCTGATGGAAATACACCTTGTTCATAACAAAAACGGATTTAATTATGCCCATTGGTGATTTTAATATTTTAGGGTTCATGTTCATGTGATTTGGGGATAAATGGAGGGATTTGATGATTCAATGATGTTTAGGAAGAATTGGCTCTATATAAACGTTAATATATGACCTAAGTATGATTAGGAATGATTAGAACCCATGAACAATTGGTGGATTGATGTTTAGATGAGGTTAAAGGTGAAGAAAAGTTAGAAAAACGGATTTGGGAAAATCTGGGCTCGAAACTGGCCTCTCGTTAGAAGACCTGCCCAGGTCGTTCGAACGAGCTTCTAATGAGTTGACAGTTTGACTTCTAACGAGAGGGATGTTCGTTCGATGACTTTCGTTCGAACGAGATCTCGTTAGAAGGCCCACTTCGTTTAAACAAACTCTCGTTCGAACAGCCTCATTCGAACGAGACTTCTAACGAGCTGACAGTTTAGGATTTTTAGCCTGTTTTAATCCCGAGTGTCCCGTAACCTTGTTTATATGTAGAGATAACACTTACTTGTGGATTAATTGATATTTTTGGGATATTTGGGATATAATGAGGAGTAAAACTTATAAGTGTAGTTTGAACCTAAGGGAAATTATGAATTAGGACGTCAGTGTCTATTACGATGCGAGAACTATTGATGGCCTAAATAATTATATTAATCGGGAACATATAAATTGTGTAGCATTATATGTCGGTACGAGAATGAGAAGTGTACCACAAATATATTATGGTGATTACTAAGATGTGTGCATACTTAGTATATGTATATGATTTTATGTGTATGATATACCTACCATACTTGTTATCACGGGAGGTTTACGTTCGCTTAGGGCCCTCTAATCCTTGTGTTTCCCGGATTTAGATTAGTACCTCGAGAACATAGGTCAGAGAAGGGCTTATTGGGATGTTAATAAGTCTGCTGATCGTGGGAGCGTAGGTATGTGCGTGACCCATGTGATGTGACTGTGTTCGCCTCCATTGTTTGTGATGTTGTTATCTGAGAACGATTCCTGAGAGATTCGGAATGCGTGATCCTTATGTACGTGATGTACCGGGATGGATAGCAAAGTATGTGTGCACCGCAGCTTAGTCTCGGGTGCTTGTATTGTATAATTATGACGTGAATAATATACACTTAATTAATGGAAACTTTCATGTTGGTATTGTGAATATAATTATGGTAATGTTTTGAGAAAACATAATGGGTTAACCGATAGTGAATTGTATTACTAATTGAGAATCTGAGTTTAAGTAAAGCCCTCTACTTAATTGATAACGCTAGAATGTAATATGGGAATCGAGTAGTAAGGGGTGGAACTTATTACGGTTTGGTTAGATATGTATGTCATTTAGATGGGTATGTTACGTTAGGAGTGCACATGTAGTCGAGAGGTGAGAATTTCACGTGAGTGCACGTCCTAACATGTATTTTGCATTTAATGTTTTAATATTATTAAAACACTTGCTGTTTTTAAAAAATGATTTCCACTTTCGGGCTCTGACCCATTTGCTTTCAAATCTATTTTTGTAAAAATCATTTTAGGTGCCCAGCCACAAGGACACCATGCTTAGGATTTTCATTCAGGTGACGAGCTGTAGCTGTTTGTGGAAGTTATAGGACTTTGCTTGTAGACGCTTCATCTATCTTGACTCCATATTCAGCATTTATCAGTGTAGGGCATGTCGCCCATTTCTTTTAGAGGCATTGCATTTATTCCAGTTATTCAAACTTCTGGCATGTAATTAATTCAGGATTCAGACTTGTCATATTATTTTAAGTTGTGGGATTGTTGTGAGGAGTTTTCCTCCGGACTTATTATTATTCAGTTGGTTATTCTATTGTTTCGTTATGGTGAATGTTGTTATTCTATCATTATTCCTTTTATTGCATGTTAATCAGAGTTAACTTAAAATTTGGCAACTCACTTTTTAAATACTAGGTGGTTAGTAATCATAAAAATGTTTTCGACAGTGATGCTGTTAACTGGACCAACTTGGCATTTTGTATTAATTTAATAAAGGAGTAGCTAACCGGTATTTAATTAGTCGGGGTGTCACAGGTGGTATCAGAGCATCAGGTTCTAGTGCCCTTTAGGATCTGTACGGCTTATTATGTTTCCGCTGAGCTTTCTTTGATGTAGAGCCCTATATTTTAGGACTGTTGTATTCTTTTGTTTATGCTACATTCTTCAGCTATTTTTAGTTTATAACTGCAAACTTATAGTCTTTATTCTTGTTTCAGAATGCCTCCACGACGTGCACAACGGGTTCCCAGGAATGCAACGTCAGAACCACAGCCCGCACCAGTTCAGGGCACGATGAATGCCGCCGAGGTTGCAGCCATTGTGGCCCAGGCGGTAAATGCCGCACTAGCCGTAGTTCAGCAGGCACCACCTCAGGCACCAGTAGCCACGCCAGTTCAGACACATGCATTCCCGTCTGCTTGGGAACGTGTACGTGATGCTTTTCAAAAAGCACACCCACCGGAGTTCGCAGGTAGCTCCGATGTCGTAGTTTCGAGTCAGTGGAGGAAGGACATTCAGCGGCACCTGAGGATGTATGAGTGCACCGATGTCTAGAAGCAGATAATAGCTACCTTTAAACTAGTGGGGTCTGCACTACAGTGGTGGGAGTCTATTACCACCGTGGAGGAGAGAGATACTCTCACTATACAGGAGTTTTTGGTGCGGTTTGACCGCAAGTACTTTCCGTCAGCTGTTCACACGGAAATGAGGAGGAAATTGATGAATCTCTGGCAGGAAGGTAAGACTGTGGCCGAGTATGAGGCCAAATTCACAAATCTGTTGAATATCATTCCGGATGAGATACCGACAGAGGAGAAGAAGATACAGAAATTTACAGATGGGTTGACTTGGAGGATCCGTCAGCACTTATTGGGGAACCTCTCGTTGGCCACTTACTCTGATGTGGTTAACGCTGCACTGTTACACTGCCAGGATCACCGCTTTCACATGGCTGAGAGAAAGAGGTCAGGAGAGTCCATCCATCAGGGCAGGACTGGGGGAAATGGTGCCAGCGGGGCACAATCTGTTCAGGGGCAGAGACAGGGTGACCAGGGTTCCCAGCAGGGGGATCACAAGAGATTCAGATCGGGGAATTTCAGGCACGGGCAGGGAGGTTTCCCGAAGGGCCATCAGGGTCCGAACGGCCATCAGAACCAGCAGGGTCAGAATGGCCAACAACAGCTTCAACAGGGCCAGCAGGGCCAGGGGAGGAACGGTAACGGCCACCAGGGCCGGGGGCAGCAGGGACAGAGAGCGGGGAACTTCTCGGGGAAGTGTTACATTTGTGGCAAGACTGGCCATAAATGCCAGGACTGTCCTGATAGGGGCAGGGCCCCACAGCAGCAGCAGGGTGCTCGACAGGAGCCGCAGAGACTTGTGTTTCCCGCCACCCTCCCGGAGCCACCACAGATGGCAGCATTGCCACCCATTCCAGCGGTCCCAGATCAGCAGGGGCAGCTGTAGTATGGGAGAGTATACCAGCTTCAGCAGGCAGCAGCTTCACAAGCCCCATCCGCGATTGAGGGTATGTTTCCTATCCATGGCACTATGGGTCGAGTTTTGTTTGATCCGGGAGCAACGAATTGTTTTATAGCTACACATTTTGCGAAAGCCTTAGGGTTGTTAGCCACAGCAGAGAGCACAGTGACGTGTGTAGACTCACCATTGGGGAGTGGGTCACTTATTTTCTTTATATGACGGGGAGTGGGGGTAGATATTGGTAGTCTGGTATTACCTGCAGACATGTTGGTATTAGATATGCATGAGCACGATGTGATTATTGGAATGGATTGGCTCGCCGCTTATAGAGCCATGATTGATTGCTTCGGTGGGAGCATTGTTTTTGCCATTTCGGGGCAAGATATGTTTGTAGTGGCGATGCCTCGCCCAGAGGGAGGCTCGACCGCTCATTTGTATTACATAGAGGAGGATACCTCAAAAGAGGTTGTGATTCCTTTAGATTCGATCCCAGTTGTCAGGGAGTATTCCGATGTATTTCAGAAGATACCAGGCCTACCCCCCAGTCGAGAGATAGACTTTGTCATAGACTTATTACCAGGTACGAGACCTATAGCACGTGCACCGTACCGTATGGCTCCGGCATAGATGCGAGAGCTACGGGATCAGATTGAGCAGTTGTTGGGTCAGGGGTTTATTCGGAGTACTTCGCCATGGGGTGCCCCTGTGTTATTCGTGAAGAAGAGGGATGGATCGTTGAGGTTGTGTGTGGATTACCAAGAGTTGAATAAGGTCACGATACGGAATAAATATCCGTTACCCCGAATCGATGACTTATTCAACCAGTTGAGAGGAGCTTCGTTCATCTCAAAGATTGATTTGCGATCGGGATACCATCTGTTACGTATCAGGGAAGAGGATGTCTCGAAGACTGCGTTCTTAACGAGATATGGTTCCTACGAGTTTCGGGTTATACCTTTTGGTTTGACCAATGCGCCACCCGTGTTTATGGACTTGATGAATAGGGTGTTCAGAGAATTCCTAGATCAGTTCGTCATTGTCTTCATTGATTATATTTTGATTTACTCCCAGACAGAGGAGGAGCACACCGAGCATTTGAGGCAGGTTTCGCAGACGCTACGTCAGAACGAGCTGTATGCAAAGTATGAGAAATATGGGTTTTGGCTGAAGGAGTCCAGTTTTTGGGACACATTATTTCCGACCGGGGGATATCTATTGATCCGGGGAAGGTATCCGCGGTGAGGGAGTGGGGACAGCCCACGACACCGATTGAGATCCGTAGTTTCTTGGGCCTAGCAGGATACTACAGGAGGTTTATTCTGGGATTCTCGAAGATAGCGGGTCCTTTGACACATCTGACTCGTAAGGGTGTGCCATTCATCTGGAGTGATTCCTGTCAGTTGGCATTCGATGAGTTGAAGGATAAGTTGACCTCACCACCTGTGTTAGCATTGCCGAGACCGGGAGTTGAGTATCTAGTCTACACCGATGCGTCCTTACAAGGACTGGGAGGTGTATTGCAGCAAGAGAGTCAGGCCATAGCTTATGCTTCCCGTAAGCTAAAGCCTCATGAGAAGAATTACCCCACTCATGACTTGGAGTTGGCGGCAGTTGTATTTGCCCCTCGGATTTGGAGACATTACCTTTTGGGGGAGAAGTTTTGATTGTTCACAGACCACAAGCCCCTACAGTACCTGTTCACGCAGAAGGAGTTGAATATGCGGCAACGGAGGTGGCTTGAGTTCGTGAAGGATTATCAGTTCGATATCCAATACCACCCGGGGAAGGCTAACGTGGTAGCAGACGCGTTGAGCTGTAGGCCAGTAGATGAAGTGGCAGGGGTGTGGAAGGCAAAGTGGAAGGAGTTGGGACACCAGGATGCAGTGGCCCGATCATTCATGTCTGTGATGACTGTTACACCACAGATTGTCACGAGAGTGGTAAAGGCACAAGCAGATGACTCGTTCTGTCAGGAGCAGATAGTCCGATTACTAGCAGAGGGAGCCGAGTCCTATACCGTCAGCTCAGATGGGGGATTGCGTTTCAATGGGAGATTGGTAGTTCCGGAAGGGGAGGAATTGCGGCATGAGGTGATGGCAGAGTCGCACGGCTCACGGTTCGCGGTACATCCCGGTGGGGACAAAATGTACCAAGACATGAGACGACAGTATTGGTGGAGCGGGATGAAGAAAGATATTGCCGTGTTTGTTTCTAAATGCGCCACTTTTCAGCTTGTAAAAGTGGATCATCAAAGACCGGATGGACTTCTACAGCCATTGGAGGTTCCGATGTGGATGTGGGAGAGCATCTCCATGGATTTTATCACGGGGTTGCCTACGTCACAAAGAGGTCACGACTCCATTTGGGTGATTGTGGACAGGTTGACCAAAGTCGCTCATTTTCTACCCGTAAGGACAGACTACAGTACGGGACAGTATGCCCAGCTCTTTATTGCAGAGATAGTGAGACTTCACGGTGTGCCTCTAAATATTGTGTCTGACCAAGACAAGATATTTGTTTCACAGTTTTGGGAAAGTTTTCAAGAGGATATGGGCACAGAATTGCGGTTGAGTACGGCGTATCACCCGCAGATCGATGGACAGGCCGAGCATACAAACCAGATGTTGGAGGACATGTTGCGTATGTGCATCATTGATTTTTGGGGTGGATGGGAGCAGTATCTTCCACTGGTGGAGTTTTCTTACAACAACTCTTACCAGTTCACCATTGGCATGGCTCCATTTGAGGCATTGTACGGTAGACCTTGTCGTTCCCCAGCATGTTGGTTGGAGGTGGGGGACAACAAACTACTTGGGCCGGAAGTGATTCAGGATACTTCGGCAAGGATAGAATTGATTCGGAGTCGCATTCGGGTAGCTCAGGATCGACAGAAGAGCTATGCTGATGCGAAGAGGTTCTTCAGAGAGTTCCAAGTGGGGGACCAGGTTTTGCTCAGAGTATCTCCTATGAAGGGGATTATGCGTTTTGGGAAGAAAGGGAAGTTGGCACCGAGATATGTGGGACCATTTCCAATTATTGAGCGGATTGGACCGGTTGCGTATAGGCTTGGGTTACCGGAGCATTTGCATCGGATTCACGATGTGTTTCATATTTCCTCACTAAGGAAATATCTTAGAGACGATTTGGCTCATTCTCACATTTCCTTGGAGGACATCGATCTCCAGCCTGATAGCTCCTACGAGGAGGGGTCGATTGCTATTTTGGACCGAAGTGAGCGGAAACTGTGGTCAAAGATAGTTCCGTTAGTGCGTGTTCAGTGGCGACATCATAATGTCGAGGAGTCCACATGGGAGCGCGAGGATGAGATGCGCGAACGTTATCCAGAGTTGTTCTTACCAGGTACTTTCTAGTTCCGAATTTCGGGACGAAATTCTGTTATTAGGGGGGAAGTATGTAATACCCGGTATTTTTGTAATATTTATTTATAGGATTAATTGAATTAAATGTGTATTAATTGGGAATTAATCCGAATTAAAATACTAGCGAGATGCGAGTTGGTATTTGATTATAATGTGTATATATGAATATTGAATTATAAAATTTGTCGTGAGATTGATATACGGTAATTTGGGAAATTTTGTTGAGACGCGTGTGACAGTCGCGTAAAGAATATAATTATTTTAATTATAAAGTGAATTTTATTTCTGTAAACTTTATGGTCGTTTTGAGTGCGCCAAAGCGTCCGGAAGGGTCGAAATAGTCAGAAAACACTAGCCGAGGGTTTAGTTTGGGTCCCGGGGCATTTTTAGGCCATACCGGCAACGTATAAGGGTAGTTTGGTAATTTTGGATTTTTGGGAATTAAAACCCACGAAAATTAGGAATTAATATCTGATTTGGCAATTACCCACTAAACCCACTAATAACCTATTGGGCTACGGAGGTTATTGAAATTAGTTCCAAAAGAGTTCCTAAGGCAAACCCTAGCCACCATTGTCACTTTGGAGAAGAAGGCTTGTAGAGAGAGAAGAGATGAGAATTCTGCAGAGAGAGAGAGAGAGAACCATTCATCAGATCGACATCAAAATCAGAGATACACATAAGGCAAGTGGTTTAATTTCATTTATTACAAAGAATGTTTCTTCCATGCGTAGGAAATTGACAAAATTTGTATTGTTCTTGGGAGTTTGATAGAAACCCATTAATTGGAATTAGAACTTTATATTTTGATGAAAGGATTGCATGTAGAATTGTGTTAGGAGGATTATTCTGATGGAAATACACCTTGTTCATAACAAAAACGGATTTAATTATGCCCATTGGTGATTTTAAAATTTTAGGGTTCATGTTCATGTGATTTGGGGATAAATGGAGGGATTTGATGATTCAATGATGTTTAGGAAGAATTGACTCTATATAAACGTTAATATATGACCTAAGTATGATTAGGAATGATTAGAGCCCATGAAAAATTGGTGGATTGATGTTTAGATGAGGTTAGAGGTGAAGAAAAGTTAGAAAAACGGATTTGGGAAAATCTGGGCTCGAAACTGGCCTCTCGTTAGAAGACCTGCCCAGGTCGTTCGAACGAGCTCGTTCGAACGAGCTTCTAACGAGTTGACAGTTTGACTTCTAACGAGAGGGATGTTCGTTCGATGACTTTCGTTCGAACGATATCTCGTTAGAAGGCCCACTTCGTTCGAACGAACTCTCATTCGAACAGCCTCGTTCGAACGAGACTTCTAACGAGCTGACAGTTTAGGCTTTTTAGCCTGTTTTAATCCCGAGTGTCCCGTAACCTTGTTTATATGTAGAGATAACACTTCCTTGTGGATTAATTGATATATTTTGGATATTTGGGATATAATGAGGAGTAAAACTTATAAGTGTTGTTTGAACCTAAGGGAAATTATGAATTAGGACGTGAGTGTCTATTACGATGCGAGAACTATTGATGGCCTAAATAATTATATTAACCGGGAACATATAAATTGTGTAGCATTATATGTCGGTATGAGAATGAGAAGTGTACCACAAATATATTATGGTGATTACTAAGATGTGTGTATACTTAGTATATGTATATGATTTTATGTGTATGACATACCTACCATACTTGCTATCACGGGAGGTTTACGTTCGCTTAGGGCCCTCTAATCCTTGTATTTCTCGGATTTAGATTGGTACCTCGAGAACATAGGTCAGAGAAGGGCTTATTGGGATGTTAATAAGTCTGCTGATCGTGGGAGCGTAGGCATGTGCGTGACCCATGTGATGTGACTGTGTTCGCCTCCATTGTTTGTGCTGTTGTTATCTGAGAACGATTCCTGAGAGATTCGGAATGCGTGATCCTTATGTACGTGATGTACCGGGATGGATAGCAGAGTATGTGTGCACCGCAGCTTAGTCTCGGGTGCTTATATTGTATAATTATGACGTGAATAATATACACTTAATTAATGGGAACTTTCATGTTGGTATTGTGAATATAATTATGGTAATGTTTTGAGAAAACATAACGGGTAACCGATAGTGAATTGTATTACTAATTGAGAATCTGAGTCTAAGTAAAGCCCTCTACTTAATTGATAACGCTAGAATGTAATATGGGAATCGAATAGTAAGGGGTGGAACTTATTACGGTTTGGTTAGATATGTATGTCATTTAGATGGGTATGGTACGTTAGGAGTGCACATGTAGTCGAGAGGTGAGAATTTCATGTGAGTGCACGTCCTAACATGTATTTTGCATTTAATGTTTTAATATTATTAAAACACTTGCTGTTTTTAAAGAATGATTTCCACTTTCGGGCTCTGACTCATTTGCTTTCAAATCTATTTTTGTAAAAACCATTTTAGGTGCCCAGCCACAAGGACACCATGCTTAGGATTTTCATTCAGGTGACGAGCTGTAGTTGTTTGTGGAAGTTACAGGACTTTGCTTGTAGACGCTTCATCTATCTTTACTCCATATTTAGCATTTATCAGTGTAGGGAATGTCGCCCATTTCTTTTAGAGGCATTGCATTTATTCCAGTTATTCAAACTTCTAGCATGTAATTAATTCAGGATTCAGACTTGTCATATTATTTTCAGTTGTGGGATTGTTGTGAGGGGTTTTCCTCCAGACTTATTATTATTCAGTTGGTTATTCTATTGTTTCGTTATGGTGAATGTTGTTATTCTATCATTATTCCTTTTATTGCATGTTAATCAGAGTAACTTAAAATTTGGCAACTCACTTTTTAAATACTAGGTGGTTAGTAATCATAAAAATGTTTTCGACAGTGATGCTGTTAACTGGACCAACTTGGCATTTTGTATTAATTTAATAAAGGAGTAGCTACCCGGTATTTAATTAGTCGGGGTGTCACACTTTGGCTACAAATTGAAATCTTACGTTTTAAATAATTGTGTTGTTCAGTTTTAAATCTTACGAATAACCAAAGATAAGATGAATCGTTGGGGGAGATTAGTGCGATATATGATAGATAATCCGTTGGGAAGGTTAGTACGATAGGCGTGTACATTAGGAGAGAGGTGAGAATTTCTCAAGAGATTGTCGCACTAATATGTTGTTGCATTAGCCTGTAATCAATTTAAATACTTGCTAAACGAATTTTTAAATCATATACACTATCGGGCTCTGACCCGTTTCCATTTCTTTTTCTCTCTTGTATATATATATGTATATATTATAGGTGCCCGGCTAGAGGGGCGTCTTGCATAGGGTCCTTTGGCAGGAACGCGCTGCAGCTTAGGTGGGAGTTGCAGGCCTATTGTTTAGACAACTTTATCCATTTGATTCTACTCCTAGCATGTTCATTATTGGGGCATGTGTCGCCCTTTTCATTATTCAGTTGTTATTTGGATATTGTACTTCGTTTATTTCTAGTATTGTCACTTTGGGATTTATTATTATCTGGATGGTTTACTTTCAGTTTTATTGTTAGTAGCAAGTTGTTGGATGTTAAATTATTGGATTGCTTGGTTCCGATATACTTGTGGTGTGATTCGTTATATATTAAATTGATGTAAATAATTAAATCTTGTTTTCAAAAAAATAAAATTTGGAAAGTAATGTGTATATTTCTAGTTTTGACACTTAGCTTAATTAATTAGGGTGTTAAATTGGAAATTTTATTTTTTTACGACAGTGATGCTAAGAATGAACCAACCGTTCACCTTGATTTAATTTAATAAAGGAGTGATCGCACGGTATTTAATTAGGCGGGGTGCCACAGGTGGTATCAGAGCATCAGGTTCTAGTGTCCTTTAGGATCTGTGCGGCTTATTATGCTTTCCGCGTCGCTTTCCTTGATATAGAGCCCTAATACTAGGAATGTTGTGTTTATCCCTATACATTGGGAATTCGTGCTTCTGCGATTTGTTTATTTGAATGATGAACTCATCCAAATTTACTTACATTTTCAGATGGATCGTCGGTAAGAACTAGCTAAAACGGTTAGGGGAGGCAACGAGCAAGATCAGCTCACACCTCAGGCATCCCTAGAGAGAATATCAATCGTCGAGTTAGCAGGTATCGTGGCACAAGTAGTTACCACTACAGTTTTAAAATACCAAGAATGCAACATACAACTTAAAGGAGGCAAAAGACCTAGAGAGGTTAACCAAATGCATGTGACTAAAGCTGACAAATGTGCGAAGACACCGAAATTGCGATAACAAACTACCCAAGACCGAGTCAGTTCTAGTCAACAACGTGGTAAAGTGAAACAGTTTCAAAAGAGGAATAAAGTCCCAAGTCAGCAAGGCCGACACCGACAGCAGCAGGGTCATAGGGGGAGTAACTTCAGAGGCAGATGTTTTGTGTGTGGCACGCATGGCCATAAACGCCAGGATTACCCAGAGGGTGTTAGGGCCCCACAGCAGCAGGGTGCCCGTAATGAGCCACAGGGGCTACTTTTTCCAGTCGCTCTCCCTGCACCAGCTCAGGTACCAGCCCTACCAACCTTTCCAGTAGCTCCAGTGCAGCAGGGGCAGTTACAGTACAGACATATCTATAATGTCCACCAAACAACAGCCCCACAGGCACCACCCGTGATTTGGGGTATGTTTCCTATCGAGGGTACTTTGGGTCGAGTTTTGTTTCTTACTGGGACGACGCATTGTTTTATAGGTACATATTATGCGAAGACCTTAGGGTTATTAACCACAGTAGAGAGCACTGTAACGTAGGTAGACTCACCACTGGGGAATGGTTCACTTTTTTTATATGCCGGGGAGTGGGGGTAGAGATTGGTAGCTTGGTATTACCTGCAGACATGTTAGTCTTAGATATGCATGAGCACGATGTGATTATCAGTATGGATTGGCTCGCAGCTTATACAACCATGATAGATTGATTTGGTGAGAGTAATGTCTTTACCATTTCGGGACAAGAAATGCTTGAGTGGAACTACCTCTCCCAGAAGGGGGACCTTTCACCTATATTTTAATTATATAAAGGAGGATACCTCTAAAGAAATTTTAATTCTCTTGAATACGATTCCAGTAGTTTGTGAGTTTTCGAATGTATTTCAAATGGTAAGTGGATTAAATATCGAAATATCTTGCGGAGAGTGGGATCACACGTGCTAAAATAATTTTCCGAAGCAATTATGTAGACAGAGTGTGGTGTCTAATAAGGGACAATGATTTTCGTAGTGTTGTTTTGATTTGGATAGGAATGTTACATCCTGAGTCAACTTATCCGGTCAAGATGATTGATAAGGCAGAATTATAGGTTTTATCCTCAAAGGATGAAGCATGTCCTCTGTGATACGAGCGAGTCATTGTATTATGTTCATTACTATATTGGCATGTGAGGCGGGTTTAAGGTGTATAATTACGAGTGGTATTATCACATGAATATTTTTCCTAGTGTAGTGGGGTTCTTCTTAGTGCTATCCGCGGAGGATAAATTAGTAAATTAATAATGTTGTATGCTTTACTGAAGTTACTCGTTTTAGTGAGGTGATATATGAGAATAGTATGGTATTAGTTACAACTTTATAGAAATTTTCAGTACAATAGTAGGCAGTTATTGCAAGGCTAGTGGAGTGTTTACTTTAGAGCAACATGTTCTATTTTGGTAGGACATCACCTCCAAGAGGGTTGGACCCGAACTTATATATTATCTATCCTAGAGACTTCAGAGGGGATACTGAGTTCGAGATGTTCGATATCGGCGCAAAGGGACTTGGTTGTTACGATTCAGTATGTATCGGGTTTACGGTTGTTACGATTCAGTATGTATCGAGTTTACGGTTGAACAAAATTTTTTTAACTCAGTATTATGGGTAGCGCTCGGGACTTGGTAATAAAAAGGGTACATTATTATATATATCCTTTAGATAGGAGAGCATTAAGAGTGATACCCCTATTATTAGGGGAAGGAGTTTCAAATTCCAATTGTATATATTCGAGATTCATGGAATGAAATTTCCAACACCCAATTCTGAACGAGAGTACAATTGGTGACATGTTCTTTGTTAAGTGTAATTTACGGGAAGAAATGTAACTGTTCTGCCAAAAGACGGAGTAAAGGGGTAAATGCTATGGAAGGAGGACCTAACGGATCTCGATAACCGACAATACTAGGCAGTAGTGTATCGGGAGGGTTCCTTGTTTGGATTTCGCTTTGCGAGACATCCCACGCATGAAACATAGTATAAGGTTGGAAATAGAGAGACGTTTGGTCACTATTCCATGAGTTCGGAACCTCACTCGAAAGGGGGATCAAGTAATTATGTATGTAAATTGGAAGTTGAAATTTGTTTTAAAGACACTTGAGCAGGACTGTGTGGTAAGAAAACATTGAAACTTTTGCTTTGTCACCATGAGTTGAGGGGGCGGAATGATAAAAAGGATGATTGAAAATGTTGACTTTTAGAGTAATTAAAGTGTTGTCATCACGCCGCAAGCACCAAGGAAAACAAAGAATTTGTTTATTAGTATGGAGCATATGTGGAGCTTACGCTAGTGCACACGATTAATAGGGTGTGTAGACAACCTGGTGAACTGATGTTAAAACTAGTCCGAGATGAAGGGACGTAGTAATGGATGTGTGGAAAATGTGTTTGTATGGCTAACAGAACGAAGTGGAAGGGATAGAGTGGATTAAACGTCACATGAGGGGCGATAATCCATACAAAAATGTGCAAATAAAATAACACAACCTAAATTGACGGGAAGACTGTGAGAAGTCACTCAAGAAAGGGTATTCCTTGAATAGAGTAGAAATTTAATTATTATGAAGAACACTCGGAGAAAAATTGTTATAGTAGTCAAATATGAGAATGACTCACACATATAAAGGGTAATGATGTTAGTATGGTGTAAAGGATTCAGAAGTGCGCTTCGTGGGGGAAAAGAGCACGAGTCAGAACTTTCTCCATACACCAAGGAAGGAAAAAGGAATGTTACGCGTCACCTAATATGAGACATTTCAAGGAAGGATAGATGTGTAGCGGAACGTAGTGAGTAGTCTCTATATACACCGCCCATAGGTAAGGTTTGGTTGAAGGAGGAGAACCAACCAAAGATTTTGTGTTTATCGACAATTCCTGAAATTGGAAGACGTCGATAAATTCGGTAAAGTTCTTGGATGGGTTTCCATCCTCAAGATCAAGCGTTCATCCCGAACATGTGAATTAAGCCGCCGAGAAGGAATAATTTATTTGGGCTGGTTTACAATATTAACTAATATGACCCAGACTTCCTTTGAAAGGAAGTATTGCGCCAATGCATGGTTCGACGCAGTATAAATTTCTGAATCAAGATGAGATTGGTGAATCCCACCTTTGATATAGGATTTCAGGAACCACCAAAGATAAGGTCTCGTTTCGAGTAGGATGTATCACCCTTAGCCAGGGAATAGGCGCACGGTGATTAAAGATTTGTGGAGCCACGTGAAGGAGATCTGAAATCTTAATACGATGATTGTAAGAATGCTCATTAGAAGCACTCGTACCTGTTGGTCGCGTACGAGGTGCTTATTAAGGTTTTGGTACGAAAGAACCTCGATTTTTCTCCTTCCCTATACTTAGATGTAAATAATCAAAATTTTTGGATCAGTCGAGAGAACATTCGATATTATGGTGGAATTCCACGACTATTTTTGGCGAACAAGTGGTCAAATGTTCGTATGATTTTCTCAGAATGAAAGTTTTGTACATGAATAAATCCGAGTAGTTGTCATGTAGTGACATGCGGCCTCCTAATGATAGTGAGATAATGGAAAAATTATAACGTATAGGCGTGACCTATTCGAATGTTGTCAGTTGAGAGCGCTATGTGAAGTGTCTCCAATGAGAATGTAAAACAGGGTTGCTGTGAGGAAATAACTATAATAATTGAGCGCCTTACGATGTAAATAGTTTGTGTACGGAAAAGGATATCCAAAATTGTGCTACCTGATAGGCCTTATTTTTCGAATTTTAGGACGAAATTCCGTTATTAAGGGTAAGTATGTAATACCCCGTATTTTTATGGCTTTTAAATTATGGGATTTATTTTCTTTAATTGAGGTAAATTAATTTAATTTTAATCCGGAATGTTGATTTAAATATTTACTAGCGTGACGAGAGTTAGTAATTATTGAAAACTTGCTATTAGTTGAATATTACTGATTGAATATAGAAATATATGAGATTTATTTTTATAAAATTATCACGTGTGAATAAAATGGCAATTATGAAAATTTGAGTCGGGACGCGCCCGTGTCGCGTCAGGACTAAATATTGATAAATAAAAGTGAATATTTTAAAAGTTGTTTATATGGTCGTTTTGAGTGCTCTAACGTGTCCGGAAGGGTCGAGATAGTCAGAAAAGTGTACCCGGGATTTGATTTGGGTCTCGGGGCGTTTCTAGGCCTAATTAGTACACCGGGAGGGCATTTTAGACATTTCACATTTTTGGGAAATTAAACCCATGATAATTAATAACCTATATCAGCCATTTAGGTTAGTCATCTAGGGTTAGAAAACTTAAAACTATAGAACAGCCATTGGAGTGGAGAGGAGAGAGATCTCAAGGCATTCCAAGGCTCAAAACTCAACCGTTTGCACCGCCGCCACCGCCAACGCGTAGATCGCGAGACGGGGAACACAACCACACCAAATTCGGCACCAAACCAGACTTCTGAAAATCCCAGGCAAGTGTTTATCTTGATTATTTCGTTGATGCATCTTTCATATTAGTTTAGGAGTAATTAGAATGAGTTTTTATGGAAGAAAAACAAAGATATGAGATAGGAAATCGCATGTAGTGATGGATTAATTGTTATTCTGGAAACTCCTTAACATCTAGAGGATTAAACCACAAATTTATGAGGTTATAGATGAAGAAAATTCTGTAAAAGACGGATTATAACCATATTAATGAAATTTTAGGGTTCTTGAAGTTTTATATGAATTTGGGGCTTGTTAATCCAAGTTTAATAATAGAAATCTACATGCTTTACGTTGGAATTTCATAATATGATGATATAAAGTCAGTAGTATAAATTTTGGGTCGATTGGGTATGAAAATTATGGAATTGGTGAAGGTTAGAAGATGAAACCTGTAACTGCAAATCTGCAGATTTCGCAGACCTGCTTGATCGATCGATCGAGCCCCAGACCTCGATCGATCGAGCCCTCCTGGCAGACTCATGTTTCCCCTTATTAATTAGTTGAAATTCAATTTAATGTGAAATAATTCTTGGACATCCTTTGTAAAGTGCTTTGGGAGATAGGGAAGACCATTAGGACATATGAATAATTTTAGAACTTTTAATATGAGTCAAGAGTTATGTTTTTGGGATAATTACTTAAGGGTCGATGAATTTATGTATTAAAGGAAGAGATGCGTAAGAGAGTTAGATTGGAACATAAAAAGGATACCTACTGAATTTTATACTTGGGAGGATAGAGCCCATGAGAGTTACGTAATAAGTTGGAAGAATCCTTCGAATTAAGGTTAGAGACGAACCCTTATACGCGATACTAATAATGTGAAAACAAGGATAAATGTTGTAACTATGGAAGTTGAGATATACCTAATATTGATATGGTAATATTAGTATAGTTATATGATTGTGTATGAATATGCTATCTATGTGTGAAAATCATACCCACGCTACTTGTTATCCCTGAGGTTACCGCGCTGGGACGATCTTATCATGTGTTGCCTTCGGGGGGATATTGATTCGTACCCTAGGAGATAGATGTCCTTGGTACAGGCTATCGAATAGATATTTTAGACGTTCCTAAGAGAAGCAGGTATGTGCCATCCTCTTAGAGACTTGGAATCTATACTTCGCCTCAATATTGTTTGTGTATGTGTTAATACAATTCGAGAGTGATTCCGAATTTGTATTCCCCTTAATATGAGTGATACGGGGTTTGGATAGTAGAGTATGCCCGCACCATAGTTTTTATTTGGGGTGCTTTTGTAATATATATATTATACGAGTAGTTAATATATATATGGAGTTTTTGGAATTTGGAACTGCCTACTGTGATTTGGTAAGTAGGACATGGTTGATGACTCAATTTATAAATACTTGTTTTGAGAAAGTATAATATGACACTGGAAAACTTTATTGATTAATAAGGTTAAAATGAGAACTTTGGCTACAAATTGAAATCTTACGTTTTAAATAATTGTGTTGTTCAGTTTTAAATCTTACGAATAACCAAAGATAAGATGAATCGTTGGGGGAGATTAGTGCGATATATGATAGATAATCCGTTGGGAAGGTTAGTACGATAGGCGTGCACATTAGAAGAGAGGTGAGAATTTCTCAAGAGAGTGTCGCACTAATATGTTGTTGCATTATCCTGTAATCAATTTAAATACTTGTTAAACGAATTTTTAAATCATATACACTATCGGGCTCTGACCCGTTTCCATTTCTTTTTCTCTCTTGTATATATATATATATATATATATATATATATGTATATATTACAGGTGCCCAGTCACAGGGTCATATAGCATAGGGTCCTTTGGCAGGAACGCGCTGCAGCTTAGGTGGGAGTTGCAGGCCTATTGTTTAGACCACTTCATCCATTTGATTCTACTCCTAGCATGTTCATTATTGGGGCATGTGTCGCCCTTTTCATTATTCAGTTGTTATTTGGATATTGTACTTCGTTTATTTCTAGTATTGTTACTTTGGGATTTATTATTATCTGGATGGTTTACTTTCAGTTTTATTGTTAGTAGCCAGTTGTTGGATGTTAAATTATTGGATTGCTTGGTTTCGATATACTTGTGGTGTGATTCGTTATATATTAAATTGATGTAAATAATTAAATCTTGTTTTCAAAAAAATAAAATTTGGAAAGTAATGTGTATATATGATTTTGACACTTAACTTAATTAATTAGGGTGTTAAATTGGAAAATTTATTTTTTTACGACAGTGATGCTAAGAATGAACCAACTGTTCACCTTGATTTAATTTAATAAAGGAGTGATCGCCCGGTATTTAATTAGGAGGGGTGTCACATATAGAAAGTGGGAATAAAAACTAGAATAACTTGGAGATATGTTAGGCGTGCACTCTAGATGAGAGGTGAGAATCTCAAGAGAGAGTCCGAGAATCTAACATGTATATAATAATTACTAATTGTAGGACTTATTCACTTGCTATTTTTAAAATCTTTTGCAATCGGGCTCTGATGCATTTTCTCTTGCATATTCTCTACCCTCTTGTATATACTATATATCAGGTGTCCAGCCACAGGGGCGCCGAGTATAGAAGATTGGAAATTAATATCTATGGATACTATGGAGTTGTGAACTTTACATTAGACGCATCATTGTATTGATTTATGTACTCTGTAGTCATTTCTTATATGGCACGTTGCCAAAGGATTTGTGGCATTTCCATTCAATCTCAGTCCGTGGTTTTATTTCTGTCAGTGTTGGATACATTTGGTTTTAATTAGTTTATTGTATCGGGATGTTCAAAACTGGCAAGTTTATTCGCGTTACATTAATTAAGTAGTGATAATACTTATTCGTTATTCATTGTTGTGGGATGGTTTATATTCTAACTTGTTGGTATTGTTAAAAAGGAATTTTATTAAAAATAAAAGTTAGAAATTTTAACACTAACTTAATTGATCACTAGGTGGTTAATAAAGAAAGAAAGTTATTTTTCGATAATTATGCTAAGAATGAGCCAACTGAATAATTCGAATTAATTGGGTAAAGGATTCGCCACACGATATAAGATGGTTGTTACATTTCCTTTATTTCTTCGTAAAGTGTGTGTGCGTGTACATATGTAAATAGAGATCGGAATCTCCCAACTCATACCGTAAAAGAGATAGAGTGGGGTCATCCATAGGAATATTCCCAAAATAATATTAAAAATATGATTTATGCGTTTATCTCGATATTGATCGTTGTTATGAAACGATAATATTTGTTGGATAAAATGCTAATAAGGATCACAAACTTAATATGTATTAAAATAATGCAAGAATATAATAAAAGTGGAAATGGGGAATTTGGAAAAATTGGAAAATTGGAAAAATAGAAATTTTTAAAATTGGACTCGAGTCTCGAGTTTTAATCCAAAACGCCTACGTAGCCTATAAAGACATCAAAGTCCACGTAGTTCGCATGGGGAATAAGGGTGGGGGTTATCCCATAGATTCGAATGGGATTTTATTATATGTGTGTGTGTGGATAATGTGTTTTTAGTTTTGAAAAATGTATGATGGATAATCTCATTGGAATTTATAGGTGTAATCCTCTTGTTCCTTATTTTGGGTATTTTTATAAAAAATAATGTATGTGCAATATAACTAATAAAAATGTGAGATGTTACTTAGTATGCACCAAAGTAAAAGCTAAATTATGAATTTGTGTAATTAATGCAAAAACATGAAATTTAAAGAGATATGGAAGGATTTGGACCTTCTTTGATGAATTGAATCTTGATCTTGATCTTAGATGAACTCCTTTGAATGTTGAAAAGAATATTGGATGAGATAGAATGAGATTTTTCCAAATTAGTTATGAAAATAATGGGAATTTAAGATGGAATGGAATTTCACATAAGGAAACTTCGCCAATTGTAAGAGAATGTTGCTGAGATCGCCGATGCACATGGATCTGAGATGTGTGTTGGGAGTGAGGTCATGACTTTGTTTATAGGGTTAGGGGTGGTGACGATCAGTATGGTCCCAGCCCTGCCAATTGGCAGTTAACCCTAGGCACACTACCGATTAACAGGTAAATGGACATACCAATCAGCAGTCTCATCCAGATTTTTTGGGAAAAATGATCGTAGAATTCCATATGTTGATTCACATTGCGCATGGGCCATACCATTAAAAAGGTAATTGATATACCTTTAAGATTCCTTTAAACTGCTCCCAGGTCCGGGAGTTGACTATGGGTCAAATTTGGTTCGGAAGCTCTCATCGATGCTTTTGGACGGGAGATCATCGGATGTAAACGGATCGTTCGTCCCGAACAATAAGTCAAAATTGCGCACGGGATGGATCATTGGAAAGGTTATGCGAGGTAATTTGAAATTACAAAGAGATTCACTTGATTCAGAAAGTTGACCTTGGCCAACCGGGGCTCGAAAGCGCTCGATGATCTCTCGGAGTAAAATGGATCGTTCGTCCGTATCGTAAGTCATAATCATGCACGGGGTGGACCATTAGAAAGGGTATTCAGTGAACTTCAGAGATTCATTTATTATCATTCAAGATAAAGAGTTGACAATGGTCAAACAGAGCCCGGGAGCTCCTGGTGGCCTTCGAATCAATTTTTAAGAGAAAATGGATCATTCGTCTGAATGGTAATACCGTTTTTCACACGAGGCGAACCGTTGGAAAGTGTATTTAGAGCCTTTAGAAGATTCAAAGATCTTTAACTATGACGATAGAGTTCATCAAAATCAAACGGGGCCCGGGAGCTCCTAATAGCCTCTAGATCGGTACTCGGAGTATGGTCTAGGGTTTGTAGTGAAATGGGTAAGTGCCTAAGGACCCAAGGAGAGACTTCGGGGGTAGTAGAATGTGGTGTCTACAGTCATGGTATGGCGATACTGGCGAACAAATTGGTATGAACTATTTTACCATCGTATATCTTGAATTTAGGTGTGGTAAACTTCTTAGGCGACTCAATGTCTTCAATCGTTCAATTAGTAGATTACAGGAATTAACTTGGTAGATAAGGGAACTTCTATCCAATTCCTTGGTGGTCTTATCCCCTCAGTGAGTAGAATTATCATCCATATAAGTACATAATTTTATAAATGTCCATGTAAGTACATGATTTTCCTCCATCATATAACTTCTGTCCAATTCCGTGGTAGTCAGGTTTGATGAGGATCTTACCAGGCTGCTTGGGTTACTATTGCTAATGGTGGTGTGCTGCCTAACATTCATGCCAATTTTCTCCCAAACAAGGCCTCTAAAGTTGATTAATAGACTGTTGCTTTGAGGGATATTTGCTCTTATAGTGTTGGATTGAGATTAGTATAGATAAGGAGGTTCTGTTAGGTTGTAGTTGTTCATTTTTCTTTTGTTCCTAATTGCTGTAAGATTTCAATTGTTTATTGAAAGGTATGTAGATTTATATCTTCTTTTTGGGCAAAGTTTGGCTTTATGAATTTGTATTGTTAGATTTGGTTTTGCACTTTTTAGAATCATGATTTCTTCTCTATATTGAGCTGAAAAAAATAATATGTAAGTTGGGGTCCCCAGTTGTGTAAATGATCTAATAAGATTTTTATATCTCTGTATTTGGACATGTAAGCAAGAGTACTTCTCTAATTTATTGTCTTCTAACCTGGACTTCTTAAAAATTTTAAGTTGTTGGAGTAAATATGTCATTGAAATTCGATTGAAGTATCATTCTACATCATTTAATGGGGTTATGATATCCTTTAGATTTTGTGGGTTTTGGTGTTTTGAATTTTCAGTTTGAGCAATATTTTTTTTAGTATGTAATCAGTTAGTAGTGCATTTTGGCAACCTATTTTTGGGCCTATTGAGGGTGGAGTATATTTTTCCAGACTTACATTTTTCATTTAATTTATACATTTTATTATTTTGATGTTTATGTTGATTAGGTTGACTTTATAGACTTGACTTCACTTGCGTAGTTAGGTGGATATGATGCTTAAATGAAGCTTTTTGGGCCTGTTGTGAAGTTTTTTTCACTTTGACCCTATATAAAAGTATTCCTTTTTTTTTCATCCTATATGATATTTTGGTGGTAGGATATATTTGAAAATATGGTGTTGCGCAAAAAACTTCATCGTTATTAGTTAGAGTATTTTTTTTTTGTGAAGACTTTGTTCGAGTTGAATTTTATATTTTATTCTTTTATCTGTCTACCATATGCTTTTTTTATTTTAATAAATGATTACCATTAAATTCATAAGAAAAATGTTAGAAGAAAGTTTCCCTTTTATGTAAATTAAAATGGATTCTATTATTCTCATTTGTGTTGATCTCATTATTGGCATATTTTCTGCTTTGTTTAATATATTAATTGAGCAACCAAAGAGATATGTATATATGATATTTTTTCTGAATTACTTTTGTATTAATAAATGACAAATTTCCCAGGTTTGGGTGCTCCGATTAGTGAGTTGAGAAGAAAGTGTGGTGCTATGAATGCAATGAAAATGGGTTGGTGATATGCTTGGGTTGGTGATATGCCCCATGAGAACGTGAGAATTACGTGTGATAATTGATTAACTTCACAACTTTCTAATATAGCACACTTATTTAATTTCAACCCCTAATCATTCATCTAAGGTGCGTGTGTCAACCGATAAATAAATAAAGCATGTGACACAAAAATATGCTGAGACACAGAATTCAGGAAAAACCCCTTTCGAGTAAAACCTTTATTTCACTATGAATATACAAGCCGCAACTTACAATTACATAGAGAAATCTGCAATGGATCAACGCGCAGCCAACCCACAAAGACACGCAGTCTTCAACTCAGCAAGAGAATACACGCAGCACCCTCCAAGGACTCGCAGCCCAAACAACGAAGGAAGAACCGCAGCTCTCCTTAATGACACGCAGCCATAAAACTTTGTAGAGACTCCCTCAGCAATGACACACAACCCTCGGTTGCAAAGATCTCCCCACAAAGATGAACAGTAGCAAAGCTTGTGTTCTAGGGTTCCAAAAGATTCACAAAAGTAATTGGGATTTTTGTGTGTGAATAAAAAAGATGTTTGGCACATCAAAAAGGTGAAGACTTAGAGTATTTAGGACTCTGAAAATCGTGTATGTAAGTCTTAAAAATAACTCTCCCGAAGTTGGTATAAATAAGAAAACCAAGGAAAGAGTTTTCAAAAACTGGGACTGCTCGTAATTATCCCAGGCGGATCGGTCCGTCTTGGGGGCGGATCGGTCCGGTGGATCGGATCGGTTCTTTTATCCTGAGGCGGATCGGTCCGGTTGTGACCCGATCGGTTCGATCATTCAGGCTTCATCGGTTCGCATTCGGTCCGGGGTCTACTGGACTTCGAGCAAGCGGATCGGTCCGGTTGAGGGGCAGACCGGTCCGGTTTTCCCAGAAAAATAAAATCCTTTTAAAAGCCTCATTTTGCTTGAAAAAACTTACTTCTTATTTTTATAAAAAACATTTTAAAAAATTTCCCAATACTAAATATGAACTTTAAGGAACGTAAAAACAAAATTTTACCAAGTTCATTCTCGCAGAGGCTATGATGTTGAAGATGCTTTAATATTCGGATCCGTTGATGTAGATGCGATCTTGAGTTTCTTCAACGGTGTAACGGCGTACGACATATAAATTGCTAATGGACAAAAATGTCCTTACACCCCATTTAGTGACAAATGAAATTTTATTTTCCCAACTGTTTGATATTTGGGTTAGTTAACGTATGTAGGGGACGTTATACATTTGAATGAATGAAATTATGATTTACAAGCACCGGTTTGAAACCGTTATCACTAATTTTTGTTTGCATGTTATGTTGTGGCATAAACCATTATTAGACAGTCTTGGTAGAATTTGTATGAGAGTTTTTAATTATTTAGTTTTGTTATATTATTTTATTTTTTTTAAGTTGACACTGTCATATTATGAGTGTTTTGTTTGATGAAATTGGGAAGCATTTTTTTTTCAAATCAATTAATCTATTATTGTAAATTGGTGTTATGGAGTTATATACGACCGCTTACTGTAATGAATAGTCATGCTTTAATTCGTATCTTATACCTACACTTTTGTAGAGTTTGGCATACTATTTGAGTTTGGAGTTGTTGGGATATAACTTTTGAACTAAATTTCGGTTTAATGTGTTCTTATTAATTTTGCCACCATGGTATTGAGAGTGCTTATAGGAAGATAAAGTTTAATTATTACTTCAAAAAATTACAACTTTTTTCTTCCTTTTGTTGTTATATTGTATATTCACTTCACTTATCTCTATAATAAATGTCGAGTTAGTTTCCAAATTTTGGACATGAAAATCTAAACTATTTAGGGATTCTTTGATTACAAATTATGAGTATCATGGCAGGTATTGCTACAGGTAGAAGTAACTATCATGTAGAGCTCATATGTAAGACATCCTAATATATGCGAAAATATCCCTATACATTATCTCATGCTTTATAAAAGTTCATTATATCAATCTTCGACATTTTCGTATCAATTAAAATTCCCTCGTGTCAACTCGGTTTCTTTTTCTTCGATTACAAACAACGCTGTATCTAACAATTTAGTTTCACCTGTAAAGTAATAAATTTTGGCGTGTCCCCTGTTTCATTGACAAAAAACCTAATACTTCATATTTGTTCACAAAACAAAATGGTTGATATATTCCATCTTCCAAAAATATTGTATTATAAATGTTCTCTTGATACAATAGTTTCATGTCCAATTTGTTTCATAAATGTTCTCTTCATACAAATTGGACATGAAACTATTATATTTAATTTAATTTCATCCTATTTATGGGGCATATGATATTTGCATTTACTCTATCAACAAACTACAATAAGCATGGCGGTCAACCTTGAAAATCTGTAAGTTTTTTTTGTGTGATATATATATATATATATAAATATATATATATATATATATATATATATATATATATATATATAGAGAGAGAGAGAGAGAGAGAGAGACTCATGTGAACACTAAGTTTGCACATCATTTTTTTAAAATAGTAAAAAAAAAAAAATTGAGTTGATTTTTTTTTGTGATATTTAAACATTTCAACGGACCCATGTAAAAAAATCAGCTAAAAAAAACTTTTTTTGCTATTTTTAAAAAATCGGTCAAACTTTCGCTGCTTTTAAGCACTTTAAAAGCTGGGAAAGTTTGATTGATTTTTTAAAAATAGCAAAAAAAGTTTTTTTTAGTTGATTTTTTTTACACGGATCCGTTGAAATGTTTAAATATCACGTAAAAAAATCAACTCATTTTTTTTATGCTTTAAAAAAATTGTGCGTCAACACTGTGCAAGCATAGTGTGCACAGGAGCCTGTCTCTCTCTATATATATGTTTGTGCGCGCGCGCGCATGCGTGCGTGTGAAAATAGTTATTGTCTTATATAATTAATTTTAAATCTTTCAACGTCGTGTTAAATTGAGGTAATGTGTTCTCATCAAGGTTCTAAAAAACGCGGGGCGTGATCGAGGCGTGGAAGCCAAACCTTAAGCCTTAGAACCCTAGGGGGCCTAGGTGTAAAATAGCGTGAAAAGGCGTTTATGCCTTTTTAATATATTTTAATATTTTTTAACCATAACAAGGCTACTAATATACTAAAATTATACATATCATAAAAATATGTCTGAATATTTGCAAATAAAAATACTATTTGATTATGTTGGATGAGATAATGGTCCGATTTGTAAAAAAATATTTAAAAAGAGATATCGTTTCACTAAAGCATTGTTGTTTTTAGAGAAAAAGTACGCCTTAAGGGTTTTACCAAGCATAAGGCGTCAAAATCTTAATGCGGGGTGTTTCTTCCAAGCCTCAAGCCTAGGCGTGCCTGGGCGAATTTTTTAAAACAATGGTTCTCATATTTTTATATCAAATGATATTTCAAATTTTTTAAAAATTATATATATTCAATTATTTTTTAAAGCGTTCGCGCGGTCGAGCGGCTAGTTACATATAATATTGTATTTTAGATACGCTCAGCTAGGTCTGTCAATGGGTTGGGATCCGCCCGCACCTGATCCTTATAATAGGGCTGAGCATATTTTTTTGGACCCGAGATCCGAAGATCCGAATACCCAAAGACCTGTTTATTAAATATGTAGGGTCTGAATCTTGCACAAGACCCGGACTCGAAGACTCGACCCGAATTGTACATTATTAGTTTTTAAATATATATACATATACTATAAATTTATATATATTTATAAATATATCTTATCAATATAACATGTAAGTAATATATATAAAAATATATATTTATGTATGTAATAAATATAAATAATATATATTTTATTTATACTAATAATATTCTATAATACATTACAAAATATTTTAATTTAAGATTAAAAAATAAAAAGTGAAATAATATAAAATAAATGTATATATTTGATCCGACCGAATCAAAGACCCGAAAATTCGAAGGGATCCGAGGCTAAATTCAATATTATAAATCTAATGAAAATCCAATTACACAAATCTGAATTTCTCTCAATCAGATTCGACCCGTTGACAGCCTCAGCGCGTCACTTTTGCTCGTTCATTATATAAAGTGGCAAAACGTGGTTTTAGTTTGTTACGTGGCGAGACAAGAGTGATAATGAACTCACAAAAGCCCACGACGTCGCCACGTTGCCCCTTCTCAAAGAACCGTTTCAGCTCTGTCTCCACTCTTACATTGAGTTTTTACAGTTGAGATTTTTAGAAATTTTCATTTTCATTTTCATTTTAACAGTCTTTAGAGGCACTTACAAATCTATCAAGGAGAGAGAGACAGGTAATAGAAGGTTGTTACTGCAACTATGGTTTGTGGGTTGGGTTTGGTGGTGCTTGGGGGGAGGATGTAACGGCGGCAACAAACATCAAGAACAAGATGCCAAAGGCCGACAATATCGCTGCTCAGGCCTTGCATCACGCCAAGGAGAAGGGAGATTCTTGGGTCAGATTGGGTTGTTGGGAAGTTCTCACAGTAAGCAGACCACAACTCTCTTTCAAAATATATATATACATACTGTTGTTCCGCATTTTAAAAGTGCGGATCAAACATGTCTCACTTGATGGTGAACTCAGATAAGAGAGAGAGCGCGATCAGGATACACATATTTGATTCGTACTTTTAAAATGTGGACTGCTCCGCACAAGAGCATATATATATATATATATATATACACTCCTGCTCTTGTACGGACTAGTCCGCATTTTAAGAATGCGGACCGGATATGTGTCACCTGACGGTGAGCCCAGAAAAGATAGAGAGCGTGCCTATAATTTAGCCGATAATTTCTAAGCGCACCGTCAGGTGACACATGTCCGGTCCGCATTCTTAAAATGCGGACTAATCCGCACAAGAGCATTATTATATATATATATAGTCCTGCTCTTGTGCTGCCTACTCCGCATTTTAAGAATGCGGACTGGACATGTGTCACCTGACGGTGAACCCAGAAAAGAGAGAGAATGTGCTTATAATTTAAGTGATAATTTCTAGGTGCACCGTAAATTATAGGCACACTCTCTCTTTTCTGGGGTCACCGTCCGGTAACACATGTCCGGTCCACATTGTTAAAATGTGGAGTAGTATGCACATGAGCAATATATATATATATATATATAAATATATATATGAGTTACCCATACCCATAGGTTTCTTATCTTTTCATTTGTTTCAATTTCATCTTTATCTTTTTTTTTTAATTTCACTCAATTTCGTCTCTGTTCTTTTTCTATTTTAATTTAATTCTCAATCTTTCATTTTGTCTCAATTTACCCCTCTGTTAATTATTTTGAATACAATTAACTATTTTACCCATCTGTATTGAAAAATAATAAAATGAATGTTATAAATACTGAAAAAAATTTATTTTATTATTATTTGGGGATAAAAAAATATTTTTTATTCGAGAATAATAATAAAAAAAATATTTTCAATTTTTATTTTATCTTAGTTGTTTTTAGTTTAAAAAAAATTGGAATAACAATTTTAATAGTCAACATAGTTTTTTTATTATAAAAAAACTCTTTTTTTTATTTTAATTAAAAATGTTTAATTTGATTTCTTAGACTTACGATTGTTTAGTACCATTGGCACACACCCGCATCATTAGAAATTTTTCATTTATCAATTATATTACATAGATGGGAGAAAACAATTGATGTCTTATATTCGCGATTGGTTAGTTTGCTGGATCGGATCCACATTAGTTAAATGATGTGGGTCCGCGCCAGCGGCACTAATCAATTGTGAATCTAAGACATCAAATTAAATATTTTTAATTAAAATTAAAAATAATTTTTTTATTAATAAAAAACTATGTTGACTACTAAAATTGTTATTCCAGTTTTTTTTTAAATTCAAAATAATTGGTATAAAATATCATTGTTAATAGTATCTTGTTTAGTAACTTGTTGCCATTTTAATAGAGGTTACGCCTCCATTTGTATTCAAGGATCCCAAGTATCAAGAGACTCCCCTCTTACACACACCTTCCTCGACACCAAACCATTCATAAGCTTGAGAAATAGTGTAAGACTCATGGATTGAGTCGTGGAACTAGGAGAGTATGACATCACGCATGAGCCTAGAACAATAATTAAAGGCAAGGAAATCGCAGACTTTATTTTAGAATTCACTTATGAGGAGGAGAAGTCAATACAAGTAAAAACTATTCCGACTTTAATTATTGATATCCCAGAAACATCAGGACGAGAAGAATAAAGAGCTCGATACCTCGAGTAAATGAAAAAAGTGTATAAAAATGGCTCATTGGTTGAAGGTAACTTTGAAAAAGAACATCTAGTATGGCAGTTATATATGGATGGTTCCTCTTGTGGTAATGGAAGTGGAGCTGGTTTGATATTCTCAACTATTCTCTTTTTGTTTATAAGGAGAAGATTTTAGGGGTGCAAAAATTCGTTGAGACAATTAGGCTTTGAGCTTTTTTTTTTCTTTTTCCCTTTAGACATCTTTATAGTTTTGACGGGGTAGACATAGAGTACGATTTCTCCATCTGGTTCAGTTTTGAAGCTTCTAATAATGAGGCTGGGTATGAAGCCCTAGTGGTAGGCTCAGGGTTGGCGTCCTCGTTGTGAGTCGAACAGTTATGATTCTTAGTTGGTGGTAAACAAAGTTCTCAAAATCTATGAATCTAGGGAGGAGATAATGTCTAAATACCTAGAAAAGGTAAAAAAGATGTGCCCCGAATTCAAAGCGGTGAAGATGATCAGAAAATCGAGAACAACGAACATCCTAACAGACGCACTCGCTCGTCTTACGTCAGTTACCAGGGCCGAGCGGAGGAGAATCGTTCCATTAGAAATTTTATTGCAAAGTAGTATCAAAGAAAATATTCATGCGCTGGAGTGGGATTTGGGCCCGCCCTAGATAGATCCAATCAGATTATACCTAGAGACCGACGTTGTTCTGGTAGATCCCAAATAAGCACGAAGACTTTACTAAAAGGAAGTAAGATATGTGATGCAGGGGGAGTTTTGTTCAAGAGAGGTTTTGTACTCCCGTTGTTGAGATATGTTCACCCCGAAAAGGTTCAAAACCTCATTAAAAAGGTTCATGTAGCGTCCACTCTACATGAAGATTATTAGTCAAGAGAGTAGAAACCCAAGGCTACTATTGTCCATTTATAAAGGAAGACTGCGCAAATATATATACAGGAAGTACGATAAGTGCTAGCAATTTTCCGTTATCCATAAACAGTCATATGCATCTCTGGAGCCAATCACATCTCCCGAGATTTTTTTCATTTAGGGCATGGGTCTGGTTGGTCTTTTATCAAAAGGAAGATTCCATCATTTGGTTGTAGTTATCGATTATTTTACGAAATGGCTGGAAGTTGAACCACTAGTTGAGAAGACATATGCCAAGGTCTTCCATTTTATATGGAAAGATATCATCTGCAGATATGCTCTGCCACATGCCTTCATCACCAACCATGGAACCCAGTTCAATAACGAGAAATTTCAAGATTACTGTACCATGTCCAACATTAGAAAGCTGCACTTTGCACCTGTCCATCCTTAATGCAATAGGTAGACAGAGATCACCAATCGAACGTTACTGGAGGGCTTGAAGAGGTGGTTGGCCGATGCTAAAGAGAACTGGATAAACGAACTACATAATGTGCTCGGGGCCTATATGACCACCCCAAAGGACTTTACCAATGAAACACCCATCATGGTGGCATTCAACACTAAAGCGGTTATGCCCATAGAGATTGTTTTTCCATGTCATAAGGTACTGAAATTTGATTCTCCAAAGAGCAACCTAATGAGAAGATTGGATTTAGACATGATCGAAGAGTTCAAAGAACATATAGCCTACCAGCTGAGGACTGCTTAGTTTTACAATGAAAGAGTAAAATTAAGCACTTTGAATGAAAATGATTACGTGCTAATTAAAGTTCTCCAAAAGGTGGACAAACTTGAGCTTAGCTGGCATGGCTCATATAAAATTTCAAAGGTCTTACAACTAGGCATGTACCGACTAAAAATGCTAGAGGGGAACCATTCAAGAATCCGTACAACTCTAAGAATTTGAGGAAGTATTATCAATATCATTAAGAGGAACAAATTTCATTCTCCAAGAAGATTTGTTATGAAAATAATTTTTCAACTTTTATGAAAAATCTACAATTCTCCTCTCTCTTCAGTTTTTATTCTCTTCGATTGATTATTTACAAGTTCGCAAGTATAAAGAAATGTGCCAGAATCATCGATCGAGACAACCACCTGACCACACTTTATGAGGGACCTCCTCTTAAATAGGTTGGGATAAAAAAGTTAGTCACTTGAGAAATCAATGCATCCATATGGTCAGGACGATAAGAACCATCCCATGACTTCCAAGAAGGCTAACACACTGATAGATTTCAAATTAACATTAATGGCGGGACATTAAGTTTTCATTTATGATAATCCAAGTTCGTCTAACTAGTAGCTAGTAAGTTAAGTCAGGTTGAGAAGATCCGATTACACGATCACGAGACTAAACTACCAGCAGGCCATATTCAATTTAAGCACATGGGTTGACAAGATCCCACCATAAGACCATAAGACTAGAACAACTTTACTCGACCGCATTAAATTGGCAAAATATTACTACTGTTGGGGGGCTATTAGCTTAGCTGAGCAAAATAACTTGGCATAACATCCAACATACTTGAACATCACATGCACGAAACCAAACATCTTGAATGAAAAACACTTCAATCTATGATCATTTAATCATTTGCAACATGGCAATTCACACAAAACTGTCATCCAAAGCATTACAACAAATTGATTCATGTTGTATGTTATTTGCGGATGATATAGTTTTAATAGACATGTCAAAAGAGGGCTTAGCGATGAGAGTACCTACTTGGAGAAAAGCCTTAAAGTTTAAGGGACTAAAAATCAATAGAAATAAAATTGAATTTATGGAATGTAAATTTAATAATGAGGCGTCGGATGGCATAATGTTAAATATTGAGGAGAAAGTGACAGACTAATTTAATAAATTTCGTTATTTTGGTTCAGTGTTACAAAGTAATGGGGATATTTATGAGGATATTACTAGTAGAATATAACTGGTTGGATGAAACAGAGACAAGCAAGTATGGTATTATGCGATAAGAGGATAACTAATAAATTAAAAGGAAAATTTTATAGAACAGTTGTTAGGTCAGCAATTCTATATGGAGCGGAGTGTTGGGCTTTAAAGAAAAACATGAACAAAGTCTCCATGTTAGTGAGATGAGGATGATGGATGATAGGAATTACTAAAAATGACGGAATTAAAAACCATTTTGTGAGAGAGAAGTTAGGAGTAGTTACCATTAGCGATAAATTGAGAGAAAGTAGACTTAGGTGGTACGGACATGTGTTGCGTAGAGTAGTAGATGCTCCTATAATAAGAGGAAGATTATTGGAAATAGAGAGTAAAAGAGAAAGGGGTTGCCCTACGCTATCATGGGAGGAAATTGTTATGAAAGATCTTAAGGAATTAAAATTGAATGGTAATATTGTGTATAATTGATTAGAATGGAAAGGGAGGATCCATGTGTCTGATCCCATATGATCGGATTAAGGCAAGGATGATGATGATGATCAGAATGATAAAAGGCAAAATTTTGTTCATAGAGTACAACATGGGCAATTAAAAATTAAAGCTTCACAATAAAGAGTTGAATAGAGAGAGATCAAACATCAGGGAAACTTGGTCACGAATAGCCTCGACCACGAGAGTGTCCTGATGGGCCACTTGAGCAATCTCCGAGGTAGGAAGTGTAGCATCAGTGACGATATCTTGGTCAATTCTAATGGAAGACAAGTCCTCGACAACTGGATTATCCTGGTTGTCAACCTCCATTTTCTCTGCCTCAGCTTCCATGGCTATTACTTCGTTATCATCGTGCTCCCACTTACCGATGACATTTGTTATCTCTGGATAAGGCTTTATGATCTGCTTCTTCAGCTCTTTGTAGCCCTCCAGAAAGAAATTCACAAGTATCTAGTTTATAGTGGCCAGAAGCTTTGAATTTTTTTACCCTAATTCTCCTCAGCCTGAGAAAGCTCTTAAGTGTCCTTTTTAAGAATCTATTTAGTTTGGGTGAGCTTCTTAGGTTCCTTTTTGAGATCCTCTTTAAGACTTCTCCTTTTCACGTCCTCACTTTTAACAGCCTGACCTCTTTCTTTAGGGAACTGAGGGCGTTAGTCTTCTCTATGAGTTGATTATCCCTTTCATCCAGCTCAATATCATTGTTCTTCAAATCAACTGTAGAGTTGTCATAATCTTTCTATAATTCAGCATTGACAGTCTTCTTCTCATCATAAGCAAGGAAATTGTTTATGGATTTCTCTCAGAGATCAATGTCAATCACAGCGCTGGAAAAAAGAAAATAGTGAGAACAACAAACACAAAGGGATGATGATAAAGTAAATAAATATAAAAGATACAAAGAACTTATCACATTGGCCTTCTATTGAAGAATCCCCTACAGGTGTCAGGATACAGAATTCTGAAAATTCAAAATTTAGGTATGCCTACAATAGACAAGAACATCAATAATGTACCCTGTGTTGGTACTTAGAGTCCTTATCCTTTGAAATCTTATCGACGGTCACGAGGTTCCTAGGATCGAACTTGTATTGCTCCACCATAGGAATAATATGTGTATGTTGAAAATTTGGTGAATATACTACGAGGAGGTCATTCTTCAACGTCCACGCGCTTCAATGGCCTCTTATCCTCAACCGGAACAGGGCGATCACGAATGTCAGCAGCCTTCGATTTTTTTAGCCTTGGCAGTAGCCTCAATTTTCCTTTAGGTTTTAGCCTCAACATTTTTCTTGGACTCAACCCTCATATGTATCTATAAGATGACATTCTTCTTGGTTTTAGCCTCTGCTTTAGGTTTCTTCTTAGCTTCTAACTCTAGATTCTTCCTCCTAACATTGGCAAGTGCACTAAGATCAACATTTTGGGGGAGACATGCCTTAAGGTTCCACTTTGAAATACGAGGAGTTGGGAGGTGAAGCTATACAAGAGGGATTTCACAATTAGAAAAGTTATAACGAGAAGAAAAATGTTAAGATGACCCAAACACTTGGAAAGTTTTGCATACCTAAAGCGACCTTTCTCATCAACCTAAATCGATGTTTCTACTTCTCACACTTGACTTTCTTCGATGGCAATGTTTATTGGTTCGTAAAAGCCAATTCCAAAAAATTCAGTGTACAAAAAAATCTCCTCAAGAGGTTTTTCAACACAAGTGTCCTCCACCAACCGCCTGAAATTTATAGATAATTGAGGAGCTTTCTTAAATGTAGGAGATCATATAAAAGATTAACACAGTTCGTAAGAAGCATGCAGTACGAAAAAAGAATGTTACAAGGAGGTCAGAGTATATTCTGATGTATTTGGGACCAACCAAAGCATGAAGCACAATAGCAGTTCGATTTTTCTCGAGAGGGCTGTACTCCTAAGCTTCAAAAAAGTAAACAAATTTTGTCTTCCAGGCATGGTTACTAGTCTGGACGACCCTAAAAAACATGGAGATTATTAAGGGATAAGTAACAATATACCAATGTTTTAGCGTTATCCTTGATCCCATAATTGGACGTGAAAAATTTCCCAATGATTTCATATCCAGTGTGGTTTTTCTAATACACCATCGACCCCAAGATGGTTCGATAAGTGTCAGGGGGATGTTGGGTCGGCGCAACACTATAACCCCTAAGTATGGATCGTATAATTTGATGGATGGGTAGACGAATTCCTACTTGTGGCACCAAACTGGGAAACATATCTCGTCAGTTGAACGTAGATTGTAGACCTATCATCATAATCCGACGCTCTAATAGCTATATTAATAGGGATGTAATAATTATCCTTCCAATCATTAATCTCGTCTTCAGTATTGTCACACACATACCACCAAACCTCTTTATTACCAGGATCATAGGAATCACTTGAAGTGCTCTCCTCAGTAGGAGGCATAACAATTAGTGAGGTGGAGGGATTGGGTTTTTCCACCATTTCCTATTTGGTTCGAGGGTCTAAATATATAATAGCTATGTCGGAGGCAGTATTCACCAACCTAAAACCACAAGGGAGGGGATCAATCTCCTTAACACACACTAGTCCAATAAACCTAGGGGCCATGTCTGGGGGAAGTGGAGTTCAACCCGCAAAAGCGGGAACTTTTACGGTATGTTGGGGATGACCTGACTCGTCCTCTAGTCAAAAAAATCTCAATGGAGTTAGGAATCTCCTTACATATGCACCATGGCAAGTTTGGTCTAAATCCCACACTTTCTATAACCACCTCAGAACCCAGGGTTCGCAATTCATGAAGAAAAAATTATAAGACTCAAAGATGTATTTTTGACTTATAAAGGAATATTAGTGGAAGAAACACATAAATTTTCAAAAGAAAACCCTAAACCTAAAAGTACAAGGCCAACCAACTGAATGGACACCTAAGCCTGTCAAAATCTCCAATTAAACACCAACAATATCCAAAACTAATAAGTACAAGAAAGAATTGCAAAAATATTTGACGAAATACATAGAGAACCCTAAAATAACTACATAAGGGAAGTTTGCGTAACTGAAACCCTAAAACTTGGTCGAATGTTTGGAACTCTAAACCTTCTAACGTCTGAAAAGGAGAAACGTTGCAAAAAATTAGTTATTCTAGGTAGCGATTACTGGAAATGGTAGATACAAGAGAGGTTTCAGCCAGAGAAGAAAGGTTTTAAAGTGTCGAAAATATTCTCTCTCTAGAAAGCATAAGTGTGACGGAAAATGAGTTGGAAACCTTGAAATGATGGGAAATAAAGATTTTATCCTTTTAAGTGGTAATCATTACCCATATTAAAGGCAGTCATGGTATTACGCCTCGTAATGGCCGCTAATGCCTCAAAGATTGCGTGCACTATTTTAGACACGCTCTTCATAATTACGCCCGGTGCCATACTCAATGAATGACACGTGGAAATTTTGAAAGTTTTTCTAAAATCTTCATAAGTTAATCTAATAGGTGTGGGCCAATCGGAACCTTGTACGCCGACCAGTTGCTTATAAGCCGATAACACTCCACAGTTAACACTTCACTCAATTCACCAATCATCTACTCAAAATACAACACTCCAGAGAACCTGCTACAAGTTATAATCGTGATCCAAGTCTTGGGGTTTTGTTATACATAAATCTGGAACACCATGTGGTTCAATCAGAAGAGGATAACTAAGCTCCACTAAAGTAGTGCTCACATATAAATTTGGTCGACCACAGGAATGTGGTCGTTCAGGCCAGTTCTAGCATTCCGTTGGATACTGTTAGCTCACAGTTGTAACTGTTATCACTTTGTTAAACTAAGCATATAGTATGTGATGGGATGACGTCAGCAACAGTTGCAACAAATGTACATGTGGGTGATATGCAAATATTCTACCCACGTGCGCAGAACGAACTTCATTACTATTCCATAACCTTTATGTGGAGTGTGTACTTGCCTGACATATAAAGGCATGACATCCCATTCTATTTCTCTCTCATCTAACAGCCTATAATTAACAATCTATAAATAACACATTATTTCCACATGGGGGAGGATCCAAAAGACTTTTCCTGTTGTTATGTCGCCAAATTTTGGAGAGAACTTGAGAGTTGACTTGTACTCGGCAATGGTAATTGCCCAATAATCTAATTACAACTACACTGCATAATGGACATAGGTTATTTCTGGCTGAACCACTTAAATTTTAGTGTCATTCTCTTTCTCTCATCTCTTCTACAGTTTTTTCTAGATTATCATCTCGATTAATTAGTATTTTTATCTGTTATATGTTTACAATATGTGCAATTGCTAAGATAAACCATGTCCTGGTTTTAGACGATAACAATTCCGCTCACATTCTCTTCTTTGTACCTAATTTGGTTGAAAATGGTTATGTTAGAGCCTTCTGAGATGCCAAGTGAGTTACAACAACTATATATACACAGTAATGCTAGTACACAGACTTAAATGGAGACTAAAAAGTAAACTCAATGTTGTATACCCTTAAATCCATTATCTAATAGTCATTAAATGCATCAAATGCTAAAACATGGTCCTGATTGTTAAAATTAATGCATAGTTACTGTAGGGGCTGCTGTAGGGATAATTTATGTGCCTTTAATGTGTGCCTAAGTGGTCCTAAATTCTAGTTGTTTTACCTACTTTGTAGGTCAATTAATGTGTCTACTTAGTAGAGAGCACAAAAATGTATCCCATCACCCATGTTTTATGGAGTAATCTACTGAAAATAAAAACAACACTTCTCTCTTTAAGAACAAGTTTGTCTTCTCCAACTTATCTCCAATTTTTTCTTCACTTCTTCACTTCTTCACTTCTTCACTTCTTCAGTTCTTCTAATACAACCATATAGTTCTCATTCAAATTCCAACAAAGTGGTATCAAAGCCTTGTTCAGATCAAAAGTTGGGTGTTTTCTCTGTTGACCGAAAAATGAATCCGACTAAAAGCGACAAAAAATTTATGGCAAGTTCTAGCAACCAAATGGGTACCCAACAACCCCTCATTTCAATTTTTGATGGAGAGAACTATGATTTCTGGTCTTTAAAAATGAAAACCATTTTCCTTTCATTTGATTTATGGGAGTATATTGAAGATGGGTTTGATGAACTGAAGGATATCACGGCTTTGCCGGAAGCTCAAAAGTAAAAGTTGAAGGAGCACAAGAAGAAAGATGCAAAAGCTCTAAGCCTAATCCAACAGGGGTTAGTTGAAACAATATTTACAAAAATCATCAATGTAAACAAAGCAAAGGAGGCTTGGGATATTTTACGAAAAGAATTCAGAGGTACTTTGAAGGTAAGGGCTATTAAAATTCAATCCTCAAGAAGAGATTTTGAGAATATGAAGATGAAGATGAAGGAAGTGGAAATATTGAAAGATTATTTCTCTAGATGAATGGAGATTGTGAATCAAATGAAAACATATGGGGAATAACTTTCTGATCAAAGAATTGTTGAAAAGATTTTGATTAGTTTGCCAGAAAAGTATGACCCCATTGTTTCCATTGTTGAAGAAACTAAAGAAATAGCCTATTTGAGTGTTGAAGAATTGATGGATTCTATTAAAACATATAAACAAAGGTTGAGTAGACACTCTGGAAAATCTGTTGAGAGTTCCTTTCAATCTAATATCAATCTTGGGGCCAAACCATGTTTTGATCAACCCAAAGGTGAATCTTCAAGAGGTGGAAGACATGTAAGAGGAAGAGGAAGAGGAAGAAACACTTGAGGAAGAGGTGGAAATAATTTTGAAAGAAGAGAAAATAGTGAAAGTTTTAATCAACAAAAGTGTAGTATTTACAAGAGAAGTAGCCATATTGATAAAGATTGTTGGTTCCGGGGAAAGCCACAATGTAACAATTACAAGAAATTTGGGCATGTTTAAAAAAATTGTCGGCTCAAGAACAACCAACAAGCTACCTTCACTGAAGAACAAGAATGTGAGGGGAATACGTTTTTTGCTTGTCAAAGTGCATCGGAGAAAATAAATGATTTGTGGTTTCTTGATAGTGAGTGTAGTAATCACATGATCGGAGATCAAAATATTTTTACCTCTATGGATACTTCTTCTAATTCTCAAGTGAATATGGGTAATGGTGCCTTAGTCCAAACAAAGGGCAAGGGTACTATAGCCATTGAAACGGAGAAAGGAACAAAGTATATCCGAGATGTGTTACTAGTTATAGATTTAGAGAAGAATTTGTTGAGTGTTGGGCAACTTGCGGATAATGGGTACACTATTCTCTTTGAAGAAGACTCCAGCAGAATTTTTGACAAAGGGGGGAGAAGCCAAGTTGTTGCAAAAATAAAGATGGAAAAGAATAGAAGTTTTCCTCTCACTTTTCGATACTCAAAGAATGTGTCCTTGAAGATGAATGTGGTTGATGACATATGGCTATGACATATAAGATATAGGCACTTGAATTTTCAAACCATGAAGAATTTGCATAAAAAAAGCATGGTTTACGGGCTGCCAAGCATCCAAGAAGTAAATGGAGTTTGTGAAGGATGCGCTCTTGGAAAGCACCACCGAGAGCCTTTTCCAAAGGAGAAAGCATGGCGAGCTAAAGCACCATTGAAGCTTGTTCATACCGATGTGTGTGGACCAATGAAGAACACTTCTTATGCCGGTAACAAATACTTCATTACCTTTATTGATGATTTTACAAGGATGACTTGGGTGTATTTTATGTGGCAAAAATCAGATGTTTATGCCATTTTTAGAAAATTTCATAAACTAATTGAAAAACAATGTGGTCACTACTTGAAAATTTTGAGAAGTGATAAAGGTGGAGAATACAACTCTAAGGAGTTTGATAAATTTTGTGAAGATATTGGCATGGAAAGACAACTAACTGTTGGGTATACTCCACAACAAAATGGAGTGGCGGAAATGAAGAATAAAATCATTGAGGAAATGGCGAAATCCATGTTACATGAGAAAGGGCTGCCATATACTTTTTGGTCTGAAGCGGGGTATACGACAGTTTATTTGATGAATAGATGCCCTACAAAGGCCGTAGAAAATCAAACTCCATTTGAGGCATGGAGTGGAAGAAAATCATCTGTGAACCACTTGAGGGTGTTTGGTTGTATTTGCCTTGCTCATGTTCCTAAAGAAGTGAGGCACAAGCTTGATGAAAGTAGTGAAAAATGCATCTTTGTGGGGTATAGCTCAAAATCAAAGGGCTATAGACTCTTTAGCTTGAAGAGGAACAAAGTGATTATTTGTAGAGATGTGATTTTTGGTGAGAAAGCTTTTTGGGATTGGAAAGAAAAAAAATCCCAAAATCAAGTTATCACCCTTAATGAAGAATCACAAAGCATTGAAGAAGATGAAGAGGAAGATGTAGAAGTTCCTCAAATGTCTCCAAATACAGGTCCAAATACAAGTCCACAATCATCCTCAAGTTCTCCATCAAGCTCAAAATCCTCATCTCCAAGATCAACTCCAAGAAGAATAAGAAGTCTAAATGATGTGTATGCTAGATGTAATTTTTGTGTAGCTGAATAGGAGACCTTTGAAGATGCTAAAATTGAAAAAGTTTGGCAGCTTGCAATGGAAGAAGAAATTCAATTTATTGAGAAGAACAAGACTTGGGAATTGGTGGAGAGGCCTAAAAATAAAGAGGTCATTGGTGTGAAGTGGATTTACAAAAGCAAGGTTAATCCGGATGGCTCAATCCAAAAGAACAAAGCAAGACTTGTAGCAAAGGGGTATTCTCAACAACCCAAAATTGATTTTCAAGAGACATTTGCACCCGTGGTAAGGCTTTGACACAATTAGAGCACTTGTTGCCATGGCCACTCAAAAAGGTTTGTTTTTGTATCAACTTGATGAAAATCTGCATTCTTGAATGGTGTGTTGAATGAAGCGGTGTACGTTGACCAACCTCAAGGATTCGTGATGAAAGGTGAGGAAGAGAAGGTATACAAGCTGAAAAAGGACTTGTATGGCTTGAAGCAAGCTCCCCGAGTATGGTATAGTGAGATTGATGCATACTTCAATAAAGAGGCTTTCAAAGAAGTAAAAGCGAACCAACCTTGTACATCAAAAGAAGCCGGCATAAGGTATTCTTATTGTCTCTCTTTATGTTGATGACTTGGTGTTTATCGGTAGTGATGCAAAAATGATTGATGATTTCAAAAGTGACATGATGAAAAAATATGAAATGAGTGATTTGGGTCTTCTAAATTACTTTCCTAGGCATTGAAATTTATCAGCAAGAAGATGGTATTTTTATTTGCCAAAAGAAGTATGTTAACCCTTCTTCAAAAATTCAAAATGATGAATTGCAAATCGGTGGCTACACCTTTGGTGGTTAATGAAAAATTATTGAAAGAAGATGGAAGCAAAGAGATTGATGCATCTATTTATAGAAGTTTGATTGGAAGTTTGTTGTACTTGACGGCTACGAGGCCAGATATCATGTATGTTACTCGTTTATTGTCTCGGTACATGCACAACTCGAGTCAAACTCATTTTGGGGCTGCAAAAAGAGTGTTAAGGTACATCCAAGGAATTTCTGATTTTGGCATCATGTATAAGAAGAATGTTGAGATAAAGTTACTTGGGTTTTGTGATAGTGATTGGGCTGGCTCTATTGATGACATGAGAAGTACTTCCGGGTATGTATTTTCTCTCGACTCCGGAGCATTTTCATGGGCATCAAATAAGCAACAAACGGTAGCGCAATCATCTGCCGAGGCCGAATATGTGTCGGCATCATTGGCAACTTCACAAGCGATGTGGCTAAGAAGAATTTTGGAGGATGTTGGTAAAAAGCAAGGAAATGCTACTCCAATGCTTTGTAACAACCAATCTGCGATTTCCATAACAAAGAATCCCGTCTACCATAGTCGCAACAAGCACATTGCAATCAAGCATCATTTCATTAGAGATGCCGTGGACGATGAAGAAATTCAACTCAAATATATCAAGACCGAAGAGCAAGTTGCGGATATCTTAACCAAAGCTCTATCCAAGGACAAGGTTCAATTTCTTAGAGAAATGATGGGTGTTCAACAAATGCATTAAGAGGGAGTGTTAAAATTAATGCATAACTACTGTAGGGATAATTAATGTGCCGTTAATGTGTGCCTAAGTGGTCTTAAAGTCTAGTTGTTGTACCTACTTTGTAGGGCAATTAATATGTCTAGTAAAAAGAAATATCTAAGCACATAAATGTATCACATCACCCATGTTTTATGGAGTAATCTGCTGAAAATAAAAACAACACTTCTCTCTCTAAAAACAAGTCTGTCTTCTCCAACTTATCTCCAATTTTTTCTTCACTTCTTCTAATACAACCACATTGTTCTCATTCAAACTCCAACACTGATGACCTCACAAGAGCGTTGTTATATACTTATATGTATATAATATATATAATTTTATTTGATAGATAACATGTAATCATCTGATTATTATATATATAAAAAATCTGGTTTCCATTTATCCTCTATTTCGTTCGTAGGAGAAAAAAATTGTAGAGCGGTTCCACTACTCTAAACGTCCATGGTTGGTGACGGATATCGTGAGAGATATAGGTTGGATTGTTAAAAGTCCATAAATAGTTACGGGTTGCTCAATTGCAATATTTGTTGGATGTCAGTTGTGACCTTTTTTTGGGTATGTGTGTCTGTCTTGGGGGGTGCTGAGGGGAGGGGTGTTGTGAAAGCCTAGAGAAATAGAAGAGAGAGTTCAGAATGGCGGAAGAGAGATATGTTAATGTTCTTTGTTGATATCTAGAAACTTGTGCCACCATTACCCACTTTTACGTTTTTCGGATGAACAAGAAGAAGGAAACGAGTGAGGACGACATTTTTATTCAAAAAATGCTCATGGGGTGATATATCAAATAGAATAGATGCATTTTCATTCTTATTGCTCAAATGTCCAAGATATCTAATACATAAGGAATTACTACTATGGGCAAATTAGAATAAATTATAAATCATCCATATATTCAAATAACTGAAATGATTCTAGTAAGACGTACAACTATGGATAAGTTTTATGGACAATGAGTAGTTTTGCACGGAGTACCATTACATGAGTATGAAGTGGGAGATATAAGAAAACACTATATCTAAGCACTTGAAGGTTATTAAAGTAAAAGCTATATAGTAATGGAAAACTTGATCTTTCCATCTATCAATTTGTTTATATTTTAGGAGTATTTTATGGTATTATATCCATACATACCTGAACTATATGTGCCATATTATTAAGCTTTCTATTGGTATCTTGACTTAAACATGTCTAAAATTACAAGTAGCTACATTTTATAGTTAATATATATTTTAATGATAAGTGTTTTTTGATCGTGTATGTTTCTGTGTGCATTCAGAGAATTTAGACTCAATGAGAAGAATGTGAAAGAGACAACACAAAAAACGATAGATAAAACCAGGGAGTGTGCATGGAGGAGCACACAGACAATGAACTCTGTTGCATGTGGTGATTATTTATACTTTATAGGTTACTTTGCCCCTCGTTTATTTGTATTTGTTTACCTAATCTAGCACCATTTATTTGGAAAAAAAATGACTTCTTATGGCACTTTTCTAGACACTGAGATAGAAAATGTGTAAAATGATATTTTAGGGGGTATACATCCAGGAAGATAAAACCTCGGGCTAAATTGCACAAGTAAAACGGGTTAAAGTAAAAAAAATGTTAATTTTATCTTATAATCTTTTACTATTGAACTCTAGTAAGCAACATATTCAAACAGTGTAGTGTTGCTTTCAGAATCGTCCGAGTATGCTTCTCAAAAGGCTAACGAGGTTGAAAATATGGCTAGTGATGCTAAAGAGACGATTAAGGATAAAGCCTCTGATGCCTATAGCATGGGGTCCAAAAAGGCGGATCAAACTATAAAATTGTCTTCGGATAAGGCCAGCAATGCTAAAGAGGCAGTAGCAGGAGAAATGTGGCATAAGAAAAATAAAGCCTCTGATTCTTACGATGAAGCTAAAGCAAAGGTTGGTGACACAGGTCTGCTGAGGAAACCATGAATGAAAAGGCCAGGGAAAACCATAAAGCTGCCAAGGGGGAAGCTTCACAAGCTGCCGGAGATTTAGGAGCAATGATCAGAACAGATTTTGCAGAGCTTTGAGGAGATTCTGTGAGTACATTTTCTAGTTTGTTTTCATTGTGTTTTATATGGTCTTTTGTTCAAACTTTTATAGGATTTTGGACTTCTTAATTAACTATCTATACTTTTGACGTCATTGTAAGTGTGATTTATATTCCTTTCTTTAGGCTATAAGATTAATTTACTTTGTTTAGGATGAAATGGCGCTGAAAAATATCATGACTATCATAATCGAAAAGTGGATTCCTTGAGAAATGTAGGGATGCCAATTTCACATCATTAAAAATAGATAAGCCAGCCTTGTACGAGTCATCAGTGTTATCTGTTAAAATATCATACCAAAGTATCATATAGTACAGGAAACTCCTTGAGCATTATGTCCAGGATGATTTTTTACTTAATTGTACAGCAAAACGAGTCTAGCGACTATATATATGTTAAACAAAATCCAGCAGTAAAAAAGATATCGGCCAATATACATTATTATATGTATATGGTAGTTCTTAGGTGTTAAAACTATAGAGCATGGTAGTACTTTGGCCAACTAGTAGATCAAGTCAATTGGCATAATGCATTGAACAATGTGGTTTGTATTTGTTGCTCTTTACATTTTAAGATAAACAGTAAATTCCATTTGCATTTTCCAAAAACAAAAGGTGTCATGTGAATGTTTGATAGCGGATATAGAAGTGCAATATTTTGAAGAGCACAATCTAATTTGTGGAGACGTATCTAGAAGGATAAACAGTTGTGGTATCCACTATCATCAATAAAAAACTGTTGTGAATATACTCAGCAAAATCTACATTTGGCCATTGAGAAATGAAATCGAAGAATTGTGTGAATCCACTCAATTTTTCGGTAAATTTTAATTTTCATTCTTTTCCAAAATATCATATATTCTCTTCTCACTATCCACATTAACTTATCAAGTGTTTTTCTGAAACTTGTATGATTTGCACACACTATACTTCCCTCATTAATTTCTAGCTTTTGTAAGAAACTCTTGCTTCATCACATTTACTCCATTTGTACGTGATTTCCCGCATTCATTCCTAGCTCTTGCATGAAACTCTCGCTTAATCACGTCTACTTCATCTCAGTGAACTAAGAAAGAATCTTATGCATTTGTTCTGTGAGTCATAATCCCGTTCCTTCTCCATCTTTTTTTTGGATCTACCATTTCTCCATTATTTATGATGAAAAACAAAACAAATGTATAATCTCCCGAAGTCATAGATAACGCATTGATTTATAGGCATTGTCTCCAAGTTACCTAATAAAGCTAAAAGGTTGAAGTAGCCCCTAACTAATAATTGAGCTATTCCTTGTTGATATTTTGCATTCTGCATTCATTAAAGTATTAAAAATAAATATGCATTGCAATTAAACCTTCTTGATTTTGGATCCGATCCATATGACCCAGGATACAACCTCCCCCCCCAACCCCCCCTCCCCCCCCCCCCCCCCCCCCCACCCCAACCCACCCAACATAAGCCTTTTTATTTACTTCTGTTACTCAGTAGTTCAGGGCAAATTACTTTGGGCTAAATGGCACCATTCTTCCACCCCTCTCTTAGTAATAGAACCCCTTCATTATATAAGTGTTGTTGCTAAGGATACTACTGTTATTTTTGGCGCATATAACTCACTAAATCAATAAATGGCCATATTTGTGTATTTTATCTTCCACAAGCACAACTATAGTTGAGAATATTCTCACTGGGTGTTAAGAAAAGATATCAAATTAATCCTTATACTATATTGAAAGGGTAGCTACATAGTGGGTATGATTGATGGAATGGACAACACATTTTTGCAATGTCCTCGGGCGGACTTCCCTTTGTTCGGCCATGTGGCATGGCCTTCTAAACTGACTTAATAAGACTGGCTGGACCGAACAATTTATTGCAAACTTCACAATGCTGGAACAACAGATATTTCATACGAACTAGACAATTTTGGGAGTGTTGCCATTTTCAAAAACCCAGTTGGGACACCACTTGTTTTTCGTAAGTCGGATGACTGGGTGAGCTTGCTTTACTATAAGGGCGCTGCTAATTAAAGTAACCTATAGCAATAATACCTAGGATAGTGACATATTTTAAAGTGAGTGTACATTGTATTGGGCTTACAAGATCTTGTGTTAGGAATAAATTGTGGGATGAGCTGGAGCCCGGATGCATATGATACATCCGGTTGAATGTGAGAAGCCTACCTAAACTTATGTGGTAATTTGGTACCGAACATGTAAAATTTAGTTATAAATGTTAAATATGTACCCTAAAACTTGGTATACTAAAATTCATGGGTCAACATAACAATTTTGGGCGCACTTATAAATTTAACATCCCATTATGCTCCTTTATTTTTCGTTCAAGTATTGTTGGAACCCTTTCCACACATACCAAACCATGACTTTTTTGGGGATTTTCCCTACCTTCTATACTGATTATAATGGGGTCCGAAAGCTAGATCCTAATCCCTCTTGTAATGAGGTCCCAAAACCAGATCAGCTTATAAGATTTCAAAAACATTTAGTCATTATTACGATATCCTTTGGAAGAATACTGGCTAGATAATATTTTTGCAAATATTTCACTAAATGTTCATCTTCATGGAGTTATGGGTGACCATTCATAGCACGTTGACGAAATTAGAGGGTTTTAAGTTACTGATAACGGGTCAGCTTCAACAGTTTTGACCTCTAAAATAATTACAACTAATAATGCGGAGTACGCAAGTATGGTCGATCTTAACCGGAAACCAAACAAATTGACACAAAAGACTAGCCCATTTAAGATGATATTCGTATGAAGTAAATCCTACTAGTACGGGTTATCTCTGTGGGGATTGACTCGGTCCTTATGAAGAAAGAGGAAAGCATAAATAAAGTCGTTAAAACGGACTAGATAAAGAGACAGATTAACTATTTATATAGGTTTGTTCACATTACACTGCACTATATTAATCTTGTTAGCTTTATAGTCATCACTTATTGAAGTTTTTGTCACCAGTTTGATTAACACAACTAACCATTGGATAATCTTAAGATTATCTCCAACCCAACTCGAAAACTGAGTTTTACCAATATTTTCTGGGCATATTTTAAGCAAAAATGTGAAACAATATCTCATTTAGTTTGCAAATTTAAAACGAATCTATAGCCTATTTCAATCTTGGTAGCCCCTCATTACAAGTGACGAGCAAAAACTATTTCTAAATTGCCCGTCCCCGAAACACATACCAATTTTGATTAAGCACAGTTTTTAACCATATAGCAAGGCATTTTGCCAGAGAAGTTAATGTAGTCTTGTTATGTTTAATTCGTACTAAAAAAATTACATAAGATTAAACGTGCCTTTAAAAATGATTGTCATTTATAGCTAGAATGTATAAAAAGGTAGTTTAGATCGAGAGAGGAGATGAGAAAAGTAAAAGTAGCCAGAAAATGTAATATAATTGCCAGAGAATGTTGAGATTCATTAGCTGGTAAGGTAACTTTTTTATACTGTAATAAATTTTCATCATTTTTTAAAACAAAGTAGGTAAGTTTCACAAACTAAAATATATCTTACAGTCTTAATAAGATTGTAACTTTTAATAAGAAGCTTAAAGAGTTTAACACACTACATGGTAAAGTTTAGAATGTGAGTGAGTCATTTAACCGACACTAGCTGGACTGATTTATAATGCATTCCCGAGCTTTCAAAATTTACAACCTATGTGGCCAAAATATTTTATGTATATAAATTTATGTACATAAAAGTTAAAAAAAAAAAATCCATCCCATCAAATACAATAACAATTAAAATGTCATTGTGAGCGTATCGGTTAAAAACAAACACAAATGCTTCTACCCATTTTCTCTTGCCTGAGTTCTAGAATTATCTTTTAATCTTATTGATATGCGTTAATAACAAGATAACTTTTTTATAATGCGAGTAAGATTTGATCACAAAGAGTAGAAAACTTATTTGAAATTGAAGTAAGAAAATTTTTAGTTTACTTTATTGCCCGGTAAAACCATGCATTAAAGGATTGAAAAGTTAAGATTTAGTTTCTCAAAGATCGTAAAAGGTAAGAGGCGTCGCCAGTTTAGTATAACAGATGAAACTAGGAATGGGTAAGATCTCAAGATATTGTAAATTTCGAAAGACATCTGTTGGTTGAGATACTAAGATATAGCAATCAAACTTTGATAGGAAAGAGGTTTACAACAGAAAACTGGGTGGCTAGGAAGAAGATTAAAAGGTTATTTTAATAGATATGAATGAGGAAATAGCACTTATTGAAAAGTGATCAGTTATCTCTCTCTATTTGACTACACACCTATACTCTAATCAGTCTACTCTCTTTTTAGCATTTAAAGATCTCAAAAGCGGTTCACAGTGGCTTACAATTGTTTATTCTTCATGGCTTGTTTATTGTTGTGCATCCAGACCTTGAATACCTGCCTCTTTAGACCTAATTCATCACAGAATTGCTGGACCTCTTGATCATCTTGCCTCTGGATCTTCCACCCCAACTTCTCGGCAAACTCATGCATTCTATCCTTCTGTTCTCTCGTGAATTTTGTCCGAAACCTCTTTTTAGATGCCGAAAAAGACGGCTGCGTTGGTAGCTTAGCTCCCGCATGTGACTGAAACATGTTGAGATCTTCACTGGACGACTCAGCCGGAGCTCCAGCGGTGGAGCTTCGACCAAAGGTCATCATATGGGGAGGTATGGGACTTGCATTAGAGTATCTGAGAAGTTGCGGCTGCTGTTGAGGAGGTAGTGTATGAAGTGAAGTCTGTGGTGGTTGAGTTTGATGGCTTGTGGTTCTTTGACTATTGTTTCGGTTAGGGATGAAATCACAATTGTATGTGTGATAACAATTTCCGGGGTATTGCAATTCTCCTTCGACTTCTCTCCGGTGAAAATTCCGGTGACATTCGCAAGCGGCACATTTTAGGGCTTCTAGAGCTCCGTCCTCTCCGCTCGGCATGAATTCGCCGCACCCGTCGATGACATGACCCCCCATGCTTGCCGCGTGATTTTTTTGGCATTCTCTATATCGAATGGTTGGTTGTGTTTCTTCTTTTGGTGGCGGCAGTGGTTGAGGTGGTGGGGGTGGCACCCTTGAATTTGTTGCACCAGCAAATGTTGAATTCTCCCGTTGAGGTGGATCCGGATCTGGGTTTGGGCTTAGTTCAACTACTGGTCTTTGATGCCGATATTGTAAATTGAATTGATGATGTTGATGAAGAGGATGGTTGTTTAGGGTTTGGGTAGGGCTGAGAATGGCAGTTCCTTGGTCAGTTTCATTTCTTCTATCTGATACAGCTGAAAGTACAGTCGGAGAAGATAGGTTGGAAGACGAATCTGGATTGGGTTGATGACATGGGTTGTAAACTATAGAGCTTGATTTCACTATATGCTCGTGTTTCCCTCTCTGTTCCATTTTGCCCTTGATCTCAAAACCACCCTTATGCTAATCTCTCGTCACACTATTAAAGATCACTCCAAAATTATGATTCTCCTCTTTTAATCGTTTATGCTTCAACAAACCTAATACAAGGACAAGTCTTATCAAAGGAATAATCAGCTTGCTAATCTAAATATTTATGGATTTTCTTTTCATTATGATTTGGACGTTGTGCTAAACCCACCAACCCATATCTCTAATTTTCAACCCCAATCCGAATACGTAAGCAATCGATGGTGCAATAGATAAGAGAAGGGTCCCAAATGCCTTTAGTTTAGATGTTTTAAGGGGAGAGATTAATTTCTAGAAAGTCACAATTACAAGAAATTTTGAATTTTGTTATCCAAGCTGTGGGACCCTTCCATCACTTACCTAAAACTCACCTTGATAGATCGCTGTAACAGTAACTACACTACCATAAGCACCCTCTTATGAAACTCAAAGTATGTACATATATGAATACACACACGCGTGCTTTTAAAAAGACTTGTAATAAACTAAATGGAAGTAAAAGAAAGAGGGGTTCTATATTAAAAAAAATGAAAAATAAAGGGGTGAGAGGTGAGAGAGAGATTTAAGAAATGGTTTGTCTCCTAACAGCCATCCAACCCCATAATTTCAAATCTAGCAAAACAGGCATATATGAGTTTGTTTGTTTCTATGAGCACAAGTGAGTGATGAGTTTTATATATAAGAGACATAGATTTACACTGTAAGATAACCGACAGGGTCATGTTCTTCCTCTCCAGCGGCCTGCAAACTGGTCCAGTGTCTCATTATTGCCTTTCCTTGTTTATAGCCCTAACACCACAATGCCACTTATTGACCTTAGTCAGGTGGTGCTCTTGCTCTCATACACAGTGGTCCACTGTCCCATTATTGCATCTCGTGAACCCTAGAAACCACACCTCACAAAATGCAACACTGAAAAGAATAAAGAGCAGGAAAGAGATGATGGGACGGTACTATTGTTGCCTGGAATTTTCCTGCATTCCGAATATTATGTGCTAGCAAACAGGGTTTACATATAATAACCAAACTTAGAATGCAATTACAAAGCTTCCAGGATGTTCCCTGACATTAATAGTATATTTAAAAAGTGTCTTGTCTTGTGCGAGAAGAGGGTGACTTTCTTCTGAAGTGGGTGTTTTATTTTTATTTTTTTGAACTCGGTACGTGAGGTTTAGACTAAAGCAATAATGATGGTCCACTTTGGTTCTTTAATGCGAGTCAGATTCTCACTTTTTTCTCACGGTTTCTCTCTCTTCTTTTTCTCTTTCTGGGTGAGGTGTGGGCAGTCAACAGTGGTACCCCTGAGGCAATGCCTGCAACACCCACTATTTTCGCTCACATATTGGCTTTAGAGTCCTTCCAGACCGAACTTGTTTTTAGACGATCGCTGTCGCGGATGCACGTCTCATGTCCATAAATCAATAGCATTTTGTGTCGAAATTCAGTGTCAGCATAATATTTCTGTTGTTCATTTTGATACTTTTCGTAGATGGGTATTGGTCCAACTGCTGGTAAATAGGCATCTTCTTTTCTTGTACTTAATTTGTTGCTGTTCTTTGAAGATCATTCGTTAGCTCTGTGGCATCGTCAATACGTTATGCCTGTGTGTATATAAAAAGATAAAGAAATTTTAGTCGACTGGAAGAAAAAGCTTCTCTCTCTCTTGTTGGTTATATACCTAGTTGGCTAAATATATTTAATAAAAAAAATAGAAAATAAATAAATTTACATGGCATTTTATGCATGAGGATGAAATGAAAAAATGAAGATATTTTTGTCAAAAGCATGCTCAAAACAAAAACAAGATAACCAACTTGAACGAGTTATGTTTATGGAGATGATATCTTTTGTCACTCCCTTAAAGAATTAGTGTCGAAATGCACATAAACAAAAAAGAAACCATCAACAAAAGATATGAATGTTTTTTACTCCCAATTTTGTTTATATAAAAAGTTTTTTTTTATATAAAACTTTGAATTTTATTTATTTATAAATATATGATTTTTTTTTATATAAAACTGCTTTTTATATACGAAAAAAGAGTTTTATTTTTATATACAAAAACCATGAGAAAATACAATTTTTTTTAATAAATAAAAATCGGGATGGGAAAAGAAAAAAAAAAGATGGGAGTAAGAACAGAAAAAAAAAGTTTTTCATTTTTAAAAAAAATAAAAATTGGATGAATATAATTAAAAAAACAATAATATATTTTTTATTGGGAGGGAAAGGAGGGAAAAATTGGGAGTAAGAATGTCCATTTTTTCAAATGACAAAATAATACTTTTTTCTTAATACTTTTTTACTCAGTTGAGGTGGAGCCAAGTGATATGGTAAAGCATGTTGTTTACAAGAATTTATTGTTGTTCGTAGGGGTGTTTGCGGTCAGGTTCGATTTGGTTTTTAGGATTTTTACGGACCTGATCGATTGAATTGCTCCTAAAATATGAACCAAGACCGGATCGATTGTATCGGTCATCCCACCAGTGCCGGCTCTAGCATAAGGCAGCCTACGCACAAGCCTAGGGCCACAGAATTTTAGGGGCTCCACAAATATATATATATACACACATTCACTTCCCAAGCCAGTGCATGTGTTTATTGAGTTGAGCAGAAATTCAAAATATAACAGCAATCAATTAATATATTTTGGAGTTCCTAGAGCCACCACTCATAAATAGGTTGGATCTAATTTACTCTTGGAAATATAAAGAATATATAACAAGAAGTTTTTTTACTTGGTTTCCCATCCCACTTACCCAATTATATTAAATATATTATAAATCTTACACCACTGCCCCATCCACCCACATCACATTCTCTCACTCACCATTTTTTTCCTTTGTCTATCTCTTTCTGGGCAACAATTCAACCTCTATTATCTTCCATATTCTATCATTTTCATTTAATCTTCAAGAGGTCTCCATAAGGTATATTTATAATTAATATATTATATATTATTTTTCGTTAACTTCATTTTCTAATTTTTTTAATTACTTATAATTAAAAGTTGTATATTCATATACTTACTAATTAACTTCTTTACTCAATTGTATATTGACCGGTTATATTTGGAATTAAATTGTAATTGAAGAGAAGTTCATTTTCAATTCAAATATATATTCATTCTTATCCGGTTTTATTGTTCTATTATATTGTATTTATTTTTTTGTATAATTTTGTGAAAGTCATGTAACATATTTTGTTGTTTTGGTATTATAAATACTCAAATATCCACAAGAAAATACAAAAGTGGATACCAAAAGGGCCCCATTTTGAATAATCGCCTAGGGCCCCCAATATTCTTGAGACGACACTGAATCCAACCTAGTCGGTTTGATTTTTTATAAGGTCAGTCCGGTCTAATTTGTCGGTCCTAATCTTATTAAATTAATCATTTTAAAAATGACCTTTAAAACATGTCCAAATTTTAGTATAAAAGTTTTCCAAATTTTAACATAAAAACTGGCCAAATTTTGGCATGAAAACTGCCCAAATTTTATCATAAAAGCTGTTCAAATTTTAACATAAGGGTTGTCTAGATTTTAGCATAAAACTACCCAAATTAGGCATACAAGGTTGCCCAAAATCAATCAAACAAAGCTGTCCAAATTACCCATACAAGGTTGTAAAAAATCTACCATACAATGTTGTCCATAATAAGATAAATCTGTCTTAAATTTGCCAAAATAAGCAACTAAATGTTTCAATAAACTGTCTAGCCAAAAAAAAAAAGTGGAATGTCCATAATAAGCTCCATAATATCACCAAAAATTGTCCATATAACACTGCCCAAAACATTCTCCATAAACTTGAAATTCATTACAAACAGTATTAAATTGAAAAAACAGTCCAAATAAAATGCAAAAATAAATTTGAAAAAAATATAAGTTATTCACTTTACCTTAATGATTCATTTATATTAAGTGTCAATCCATGATTGGTGATGTTGTTCCCAACAAATCTGAAATAACAATATGATATGGTAGATGTTAATTAATAATATTTTACATGAAATAAGGAGAATTATTTAATATGATATGGTAGTTATTAGTTACCTCTATCTAATTGTTGAGGTTGTTCTACCCTATCCACGGTATCGTTAAGACTAATTGGTTATGATGGGGAGAGTGAAGTACAAAATGGGTCAAGTATACATCCCTCGTGCTAAATGTCGACTCAAAGGCCATGATAGACACAAAAATTTCCAATAAATCCCTTGCCACACGTGAAAGAACTTGCTACCTAAATTAACTACTGTTCTATCACACTAATACATCAAAGCTTTTGTCGGTTGCATCTTTATTAGTCTCAGTCAAATACTTCTCCACCTACGACTTAATATGAACTACACTATCTCTCGACTTTAAATGTTTTTTAAATTGGGTAGCAAAAAAAGCATGCCCATCAACGTCATCATCTCCACCATCTATTAATTTAACAATGTTGCATTGGGACGCATTTTGTGATGAAGCATTTTGTATATTATTGTTACCATACCACTCATACAAATGCACAAGTGCATTTTTTGCGCTCCTTGTCATCTCTTTTTTCACGTTACTTCCACACATATTATCAAACCAATATGAGGTATACCCCAATTTATATTTAGGGCCAAGCATGGTCGTAATAAATAACAACAAGTTTATCTTTTCAATATTCCAATGCTTTTCCATTTTTTAACGATGTTATCCATTATTGAAGCTATGTGATAATCCTCACTTCTTTTCAATTGGTTCAAATTGTTTTGTATTATAACAAGCTCACTGCAGAACAAATTTGAAGTGACGAATAAAGAACCCAAAAATCTGAAAGTTGCATTGTAGAATATCTTTAAAATTTTCGTAAGTGCCCTCACTTTCTCCCAATCAAATGTCAAAGGAAACCCTAAGATAGTCCCCCTGCCCTTTCTCCTCCCCTTGCTTCAATAGCCATCAATTCATCATTCTCTTGGATTTCAAATTCTCTAATAAAGTAAGAAGCATAATTTTTGTCCTTCTCCCCTAACCTTTCGAAAGCTTTCTCAAAATTTTTGGCAACATCTAACATTAAATATGTGAAACTCCACCTCGTTTGAACATCCAAGCACAACAAACCCTTACTCTCAATTTTCTCTTTCTCCACGCACCTTTTGAACATTAACAACCTAGAAAGGGATGACCTCACATACCTCACCATGTTGCGCACTTTAACACTCAACTCATCCATTTCTTTTAACTCGTTACCCACAATTAGTTTTAAGATATTAGCACAACGAAATCTATGCAAATACTCATGTTCTAAAATAGTAACTTTCCAAGATTTGATTTTTCTTTACAAATATTTAATGGCACCATTGCTAGAAGTAGCATTATTAACAGTCACGGTGAAAATAATATTAATCCTCATTTTACTAATAATGATTCAATAACCTTCCCTAGCATACCCCCCTATGACTTCGGACATGACAACAACTTAGATTTTTTTTGTAACTTCCATTCATTATCAATATAATGAGCCGCGAGGCACATATAATTGATACTTTGAATGGAAGCCCAAGTTTCCATCGTGACACATATTCTTTTACCCTTTATATCACTTTGTAACTTCATCTTCTCATTCAAATGTATTGTTAATAAATCTCTTGCAACTGTAATACGACTTGCGATTTTTGTAAATTTGTTTGAACAACTCTCATAAACTACCTAAACCCCTTGCTCTCAACAAATCGAAAAGGCACTTCATCAATGATTAACATTTTAGCAACATCACAACAAGCTTCTAAACTATAATCAATTGCTATAAGACTCGGACCTTCCCCATCTTCTTTTTTAAACGTTAATTTTTTTTCTTTATCTTCACACCTTCCGAAAAATTTCTTACACTTGATGATGTGGAACAACATGTTTTTAGTTCCATTTTTCGTTGGATCACAAGCATATGTTGCAGGACAATAATTACATTTTTCCTTACGCTTGTTTTGATCACAACCTTTAATTTTAATAAAATGATCCCAAGCATATGATTTCTGTTCCAAAGATTTTACCTCTGGTTTTTTAGGAGGTGGATTTGTGCCTTGCATTACAACTTGGGTGGAGGGAAGACCACCTTCATTTTTCTTTATTTCATCAGCCCCTGTCTACAATATACAACATAAATATTGACATTTCATACAAAATATTCAATAAAAATAATACTACCTGATAAACATAATACCTGCTATTTAAGATGAAAATTGATATTACCTTCTATTTAGGATGAAAATTAACACTACTTGATAAACATACTACCTACTATTTCATACAGATTATTCAAAAAACTAATACCACCTACTATTTACCATAAAAAATAGAATATTGTTTAAGATTAAAAATAACTGTTAGGGTTAGGACGAAGTAGTTTTTTTTTACGAGAAAAATATATGTTTTTCGGATGAAAAATATAAATCCTAGAAATATTGTTTAGGATGAAAAATATAAACCCTAAAATATATGTTTAGAATGAAAATATGAACCCTAAAAATATTTACCAGACTATTTCTGAGAAAAATAGTGTGCTCTTCACATTATTTATAAATATTAATCCTAAAAATATTGTTTAGGATTAAAAATAAATGTTGGGACTTTTCAATTATTACTTGAGATGGAGATGAGGAGGCGAGACAGATTAGAGAAGAGGAGAGATGGGCGGTGGCACTGAGCAGTGGATAAGAAAGCGAAAAATGACAGAGTAAAAGAGTAGAGAAGAAGAGAGCGGGTAGAGTAAAGAAAGAGATAAGAGGGGTGTGCATGCGTGTTTGTTTAATTTTAGATTTTTTTTTCTTTTTGAATAATGACTACTGTGCCCTCCCCCTTCCCTTCTTTGAGTTATTTTTTATGTATAAATAAATAAACTATATATATATATATATATATATATATATATATATATCCGGGTCGGTCCATGCTAGTTATTTAATGAGGTGGACCGAGGATCGAACTGACTAAACCAGTCCGCAAAAAAAAAAACACTGGACCGAACCGATGAAAAAAACTCTATAATATATGGCGGTTCGGTTCGATCTTCCGGTCCAATGGGTACTAAAAGAAAGAGCGGAAGACCAAGGAAAGATGAGAGGGTGTGGTTCTAGTGGTGGGTTCATCTTTATTGTTCACACACAATGATTTATATACACAAATAACACCCACCCATAGCTATTTATTCATTAGTATGTTTAACTGAATGGGCAGAAGAAACAAAACTAGTTGGCTTTTTAAATTAGGGACAAGATTTGTTGGATTTGGGGAAGAAGATGAGGTGGGGAAGAAGTAGGAAATTTTTGTCCACATAAAATGAGGGTTTAAAGTCAAATTAAATATTAAGAGTGTTTTGACAAATTACATATTAAGAGTTTTATCTAACGGAGCATTAACGCTGTTAGATTTTAGAGGTTATGTATAATTTTTTAACTTCTCGGGAGGGGGGGTGTCAAAATACGACATTATTGTAGTGGTTAAGTAAAAAAATCCCAAATTTAAACTATTGAATGTAATATATATATATATATATATATATATATATATTACATTTCAGTTGCGAAGGGAGTGTTGAATTGGAAGTATAATTGAAAATGAATAATTTTATATGGACTCATATACTTGACATTTTTTTTATAAATATACTTTGATATATTCATAAGACATATATAGTAAGAATATCGGTTGGAGAAAGTAGTGAATTCCCAATTACTATAGGTTTGCACCAATGTTTAATATTATATGATTAATTCTTTGCTCTTGTTATCGTGAGTTGAATGTAGAAATACAAGATGATGTGCCACAATGTATGTTATTTATAGATGATATTGTTTTAATGGATATGTATTAATGCCAGATTGGAATTGTCAATAGAAACTTTAGAAATAAGAGGATTTAAACTATGTAGTTTAAAATAGATTATATGGAGTCTAATTTTAGTAATAATAAAAGGGCAAACAGAGTTATGGTGAAATTTAAAGCTCAAGAACTACCTATAAATGATAATTTTCTTTACTCATGCTTGATATCCAAAAGATAGAGATATCAGTAGTGATATTACACATAGGATTACAACATGTTGGGTCAAGTGGAGAAGTGTTGTCAACGTTTAGTGTGATTGATGCATACCTTTGAAGTTGAATGATTTTTTTATAAGGAGACCATTAGATTTGTCATGTTATATGAGACAAAATGTTAATCAAGAAAAAAAATTAAATTTTGCAAAAATGAGTGTGGGGGAGCAGCGAATGCTAAGATGAATATTGGTAAAACTCAAAGGATAAAATTAGAGATGAAAAAATTCATGAATAGGTAAAAATAACTCGAATAGAAGATAAATTGAGAGACAATCAATTTAGATGATTTGGTCACATCAATCGTAGACTAATGGATGCCTCGTTAGGAAGAGTGTCAGTTACTATTGATGGTATCCTTATGGGTTGATGTAGGTTTAAATTGATTTGGGGTGATGTTGTAAACAATACATGATATCTTGTGATTTGGCTGAATTTGTTGCGTTGAGCAGAGCATAATGATTCATGTAGCCAACCTCAAATAATTTCTTAAGTTGAGTTGAGTATGTATATAATATTATAGAATAATTTTAATGTGTACTTAATAATTAACTAGGAGTGTGTTTGATTACAAATTTAAATAATAATTTATTTTTATGAAAAGTTAAAAATGAGTGGAAAACGTTATATTGGTTTGGTCTTATTCTTTGAGTTCTTCATGAAAAATAGATTATGGTGGAGTTGGAAAAGAAGTGTTTTTCACGGTGATAAGATTTCCACTCCTCACATCTATATTTATTATTTTTAAAATATGATTAAAAATTAAGTACGATTTTTTGGAGTATAGCTAAATGCACTTCAAGTGAGTTCTAACACTTCAAAAATAATAGATAGTGGCGCTTTTTAATGTTCTTTTATGACACTTTTGAACTTTTGGTGACATTTTTTAAAGCGCATTGGCACTTAAGTGGAGTGCATTTAACCATTCCCTTATATATATATATATATATATATATACACACACACACACACACACACACACACATATGAGGAGGGTTTTTTTATCTCCTAGTTTAAATATGCAGTTCACATTTTTCGTGAAACGATTTAATTTCAAATTTTACACATGAGCTAAAATTGAGAAATTAATGAATCATTTTATTAATAAAATTAAACGCAATTAATGACACAATTTATTAGTAAGTTAATTTATAAGTTTAAAAACAATCAAGCGTAACTTATATATATATATATATATATCGAAGTAGTATTTGAAAGGAAAATTAACAATAATCAAACTAATCTTATTTTATTGGGCCAGTGATTTATGGTCAAAACTGTTTTGATTTTGACACTCATAGTAGATGGCAATGTACCTTTTATGTATATATTTATATAAAATATAAATTTAGCAAACACACTGACGCGCCGATATTAGATTGTTCATTGCGTACCAGCTAACACGACATGATATATTTAAATGGAAAATGATGTATACACCGAAACTATGCATCGGAAATTTACCGAATGTGCTTTAACAGTATTGTACTATGATGTGGGTCCCGTCAGGGTACAATCACTTAAAGCACAATTTCGGTAATTTTGGGGTAATTTTGGGATAACTGTATCATGACCCATATATATATATATAGTTTTATGTCAGGATGGAGTTGGTGCGTAGACGCAACTATTTCGGTGGAGAGAGAATGAAAAGGAAGAGAAATCTTTGAGATATATATCCACATCTTCAAACATATTCCTCCATGGGTAAAACGCATCCCACAAAATTGGTAAGATTTTGCGGCGAAGTAAATAATATACGACTGCATCCACCTGTTTTAGAAATTAGGGGGATTTGAGTAATGGGCACTGGTCTTAAAAAAATCCAACAATACCTTTTCATTTTAGTTCACTAATAATTTTTTGAGTAATAAGGTTTATCTTCCTTAATGTATATCTGATTTTATATAATGTATACAATAAATTTACTAAAGTATACATAATTTTTTTTAATTAATTTTGTAAAAAAAATATAATTTGTAAATGAAATTTTATAATATATATATATATATATATATATATATATATATATATATATTTATTTATTTATATTTATATATTAATTTTTATAATATATACATGTTAAGCTTGTGTATACACTAATTTATAAGATACACATTAAGAGGTAAGAGATCTTAGTGCTATAAAATATGCAAATACTCTAGAAGGAAAAAAATATTAGTCAATGAATGATAAAAAAAATCTCAAAAAATTACCAACGAAATATGTTTTCTATACTTATTATATTTTTGAAACACATTAATGTTTCTAATGTTTTAAGGTCATGATAGTAGAAGTAATAATGTCACACATGGCACAATTATTCACTATATGATGTTAAGATATATTCTTAGAGAGTTGTTCTTATTTACAAATATTTGTAATGTTATATATTAAAAAATGATGATGGCATTAATGGTGATGATGGTGATAACAAAGTAATAATAACAACAGCGGTAGAAACAACAACAAGAATAACAACAATAATGATATAATATGGTCTTAACTCCTATAAATAAACTCAACTGAATAAATAAATTGGGACCTACATGGTCCATAAAATATCTGAAGTCTACAGCTGAAATCAAAAGACATATTACTATAGGATTTGAAATAAATGGTTCAAAGCGATGAAATGGCATATCTAAATTGCACAGCCCGACTGCTCATGTCTATGAATACCTAGAATATATATTGCGGTTCAAAAGTTATCACAGTAAACAATTTCAGAAAACAAGTATGAAAAGGAAGAAATAAAGAATCACACACAACACACGATGTACGTGGTTCGATAACTTGCCTATGTACACGGAGATGTTACTATTTCTTATTAGTGTTTCTCAAATAATCGAAGTTACAACCCTTTGTCCTGGGGTGAGGGTTTACATTTGTTATTGTAACTAAGTGGTTGAATTGTATAAGTTATTCATCAAGCGTGTGGATAACTCATAAGCTATCCTGAACATTTCTTCGAGATTGTTGGTAACGTGATTTGAATCTATTCGAATGTATTTAAGCATGTTTTAAATACACATCCAAGAATATTTGATATTTGAATTGGTCCAGGCAATCCTTCCAACGTATTGGGCTGGTCCACTTAACACAATGGGCCTAATGGATCAAATCAGTCCCCATAATTACTCCTAAAATCTTTGGGTTGAGCTATTAGTCCAATAAGTTTGAAATGCAAACGCCGACATAACACACATGTGGTACTTAAGAACAACTGAAGGTATGGTCGTTTGAATAGAGTTGGAAGTGATAGTTGATGTCAAACTTGTGATAATCTTCAAACGATGGGGGTATGCTGGTTCGAGGACCCGAAGCGCCAAAATCCTATTGGGGAATCTCTCCTCATCATTTTTGCATAAGGTTCAAACAAGGTTAAGCTGCAAGTAACCATCATTACCGCATTATACTCTTTCCTCTTTGCCATATAAGGGTTGTCGACCTCTTGAAGGTCTGGAAAATCAAATGTGTCTTTCCTCTAACCATCATGTAAGACCCATACAGAGGATAGGCTGGTTCACTTGAAGAGAATATTTTTTATGATCAGATCCGAATCATGCCGTACATGAGCAGGCTCCGTAAGATCTCGTAGAATAAGTAAACTAGATAAATTATGGTTTATCTAGTTCACTTACTTAAGATTTAATAGTATGGAAATGCATTTTTTTTCTTATTTTTTAAAGTTTAAAAAAGCGATGCAATCTTTATTCTGATAAAATTTAGATAGAATTTATATTCTCTGGGACGGAAGGATTCGAACCACCGAATAGAGGGACCAAAACCCGTTGCCTTACCACTTGGCCGCGCCCCATTTTGATTTCTATTACCCGATGTTGAGTATCCTCGGCGGCTGCCTATCTTCTCAAATACACCAATACCACCTCCAACTTCATTGTTCGCTCTGTAGATGACATTCCTAAGATTTTCGATCCAAACGAGGGTATTGGTTCCTCTGAACCTATAGTCCCTGAATATTTTTCCTGAGAAGAATAGGAGGAAGATCAAATGGCCCCCCTAGGAGAATACTACTGCCCAGAGGTGACGATGATGATGATCAGGTGCTCCTGTCTGCCAGGTTCAAGGCCTTAAAGAGGTTTGAGGGGGATTCCACCGAATCTAGTGCCCCTATTACAAGGGTCATTGCGAAGGAGGAATGACAAAAGAAGAATAGAGAGGAAGATAAGGGAACGGAGAAAGAGAGGGAGAAAAAGAAGGGTGTTGATGCCCCAAATAAGGTATCCTCTCTTTCAAGTGCCTCTTTGGTTGAGAGTGTAGTCGTCAACCCGTATTTTACCCCCAACCTGATAAAGGGGGTACTTCTTGCTACCGATCGTGAAAGTTCGATAAAACTTAGTCTCCATAAGATTCCTATTTTTTCTGCCTAGGCTCTGGACTTGGTAAGTATTCCTGTCTATCTATTACCCTTTGATCTGTGTTTTGAGTATTCCTTATCTTTTTTTTTTACAATTTTTGGCAGACTTCTCTACTTTCTTGGATGGTTATGCCGACTAGTCCTATAAGGTATTGGAGTTAACTGAAGTTATGAAAAATCTTCAAGAGAAAAAGGTAGCCTATGAGCTAGAATGAAGACGACTAATAATCTGTTGGCCATAGAGAGAGATGGGCTCGTTATGAAGGTGAAAAAGCTGAAAGATGAGGTCCCTTCCATCAAGGACACCAGCTATAAGCAAGGTTAGAATGCAGCATATGACGATGCTAAAATCTAGATCTCTTATGCTCAGAAGGTGAGATTCAAGAAGGATTAGGACCAAGCACTTACTGTAGCAAGAGTCCTTTTTGACTCCGAACTCTTAAGGAGGTACGATCTAGGTCCTTTTTTAGTTATTGAAAAGGTGGTTATTAATGGTCCTACTACTGACCAGGCTAAGGGTAACTACGACCAGACTGAGCCGGTCAGTAAACAGGCTGAGTAACTTATAGCCAAGGGGAAAGCTCATAAATCAACCGATCAGGTGAAGAAGTGAAGCTTTGTAGACTAGGCTTTTTCCTTTTAACTTTTTTTTAAAGTGTTACCCTTGTTGTAATGGCTTATGCCTATCTCTTTTTGGTAATCAATGAAAGAACTTCGTTTTCACTCACTGATTATCCATATGCTTTGTGCTTGCTTTACTGCTTGTAACTTGTTGTTAAGGATGTTTCTTCTTCCTCTAAGAACTTTAAAAGGATCAACTCCTTAATGCAATGGGATAATGCAAACCTTATGGACCAGCTCGCGTCAAACGAAGATGTAAACAAGGTTGGAGAGTTAGTCCAGCAGGAGAATGACGAGCTGAAGAAGAATCTTTTTGAAGTAGAGAGGGATTCCCTGAGAAAGGTTGTTATTATATCCGGGCTTTAGAGAGACATTGAGATGCTTGGGTTCTAATTTCGAATTCACCCTCAAGAATCTTGATCGGCAGGTTATGATGAGGGTTGGAAAGATGCTTCTGTGAGGCTACAAGAGGCCCAGGATGTCACATATAATCATGACTGGTTGAATGCCCTTAAAGTGATGAAGGAGCCGAGAGAGTCCCACTTGTGGTACATGTATCACGTGGACTGCCTAATCTACCGCCAACCTCCCTTTGGGAGGGACGAGAAGTGGGTTTTCTTAGATGCTATTCCCCAGTAGCTGCTAGATGACTTTAAGGTGGATCCATGTATTGAGGAAGAGTTTGCCCCCAATCCAGATGACAGCTAAAGGAGGTAAATAACATACTTCTTGGCTCGCCACCCATGAATAGTTTGTGTATTTTTAACACGTTGTCCATAATCTTTGCCAAGTAATTAAAGTCAGTTATTATTTGTTGTGCATTTTGGGCATTTCTCGACTATATTAAGATAATAATAACTTTTATGCATGTATTTTTCGACCCCCTTGCCTTTTAGGTTGTGTCATTACACTGCCTTAGGCCTAGGGAAGATAATGATAAAAATGTACCTAGTTAATGAACCATCCACCCATTCAAGATTTTTATCGACCAACTTAAGTTGGCTTTCTGACTAAGGATCCTTTACAGAGCTTTTACTATTACCTAGGAAACCTGCGAGGTCCTTTGTGTTTGGAATGACAAAGACCTGAGGATTATTTTTAACTGAAACAAACCTAACAACTTATTTTGATTAAATCAAGTCCTGTTTGGTGCGAGGAAGTTCCTTAGATGGAATAAGTTAAATAATTCATTATAGTTAAGGTATAATTTCGTTCGACTTAAGGATGCTGCTTGGTTGAAGTAAGCTAAACAACCTGCCATAAACCAAGTGAAATCCTGTTTAAAACTTAGGGATGGAGCTATTTCTTAGAAATGTTGCATGATACCGGACTAAGACATTATATAAAACCATAATAGTCAAATATAAGAGCAAATGGACCTTTAGTTATAAATTATTGACTAATTAGCAACATGAGTTTAAACTAAAAATTTCAATAAATTGCTTGTGCTAAAATATAACAAGAAGACTAGAAGTAGAACTTCTTCAGGTTAGTTACGTTCTATGATCTTGACATCTCTCTTCCCTCTAGTGTTTCCAAGTGATAAGATACCTGAAAATAGTCCCGGATTACCTGGAATGGTCTATCCCAGTTTGGTCCCAATTAACCATCTGACAGCTTTACCGAACTGTCGAGGACTTTCTTTAGGACGTAATCCCCTACTTGGAACTTCCTCAGATTGAAATTCTTGTTATACTGCCTTGCTAATTGTTGCTGGTATGAGGCCAGCTTAATCATGACTTTCTCGCTTTTCTGATCTTCTAGGTCAATTTTAGTGCACAAGGCATCGTCGTTCAGCCCTTGGTCGACCAAGTTGGTCCTCATAGTAGGGAGAGAGACTTCAATTGGGATGATAGCTTCCATTCCATATGTGAGTGCAAGGGGTGTTTCCCTTGTCGTTATTTTGGGTGTAGTACGATATTCCCAAAGGATGTGGGGTAGTTCGTCTACCTAAGGCCCTTTTTCCTTTTCTAACCGTTTTTTTAGGATGGCGAGCATTATTTTGTTTGAAGCTTATGCTTTTCCATTGCTTTGGGGGTGAGACACTAAGTTAAGGTAGTGATTGATGCCATGTTCATCACATAATTTTTGGAAAAAACCACTTTTGAACTAAATTGCCATTATCGGTGGTAATGGACCTAAGTATCCCAAATCATGTTATGACGTTCTTCCAGATGAACCTCATCATGCCAACATTTAGGATATTGGCCAATGGTCATGCCTGTACCCATTTGGTAAAGTAATCTGTGCCGACCAACAGATACTTGTGATTACCAGGTGTGGTAGGCAATATCTAACCCCCACTGTGCAAATGGCCAGGGACTGGTCAGATATTTTAGCTCGTTAGCCGGTTGATGAACCATAGGAGAGAACTTTTACCAATTTTCACACTTCTGAGTGTATATAATTGCATCTTTATGCATGTGTGGCCACCAATATCCTTATTTAATTACTCGAAATGCCAGGGATCTTCCTCCTGCGTGACTCCCACAAATTCCATCATGAAGCTCACAAAGAACCTACTCAGTATCTTATGGGTGGATGCACTAAAGGTAAGGGACTGTAAGAACCCTCTTGTAGAGCTTACCCTCCAGATAAAGATTAAATCAGGCTACCTTCACCTTTACCTTGTGAGACGAACTTCTATTGTCTGGCCACATCTCATTTTGTAAGTAGGCAGTGATCATATCCATTTATCTATGACCTTTTTTAGGGTAAGAATCTACTCGACAACCATAGTCTTATCAATATTGGGCTGGTCAAGGCTTTCCACTTTGATCATTCTTCTGCGGTTAGAGTCCACTGCTGAGCTTGGGCTGTTAAGGCATCAACATGACTATTTTGCTATGTCGAAAACTGCTGAACATCTACCTCTTCAAATCCCGCAATGAGCTTGAGAACCACAACAAGGTAGCCTGCCATACTATTATCCTTGACGTTGAAATCTCCACTAATTTAGTTGGATACTAGTTTGGAATCATCGAACACATTTAGCCATTTTCCCCTAGCATTTGGGCTTTGCATAGGCCCGCTATCAGTGCTTCATATTCATCTTCATTATTGGAGGCTTCAAATCCCAACCTAATTCCTTGCTCGATGATAGTGTCCTCTAGAATTACCAAAACAATGCCTACTCCCCCCTTGGAATTAGATACTCTATTAACGTACATGGTCCAGTCCTTGTATTATGCTTCCTGGTTTATTGGATGCTCCACAAGCAGCTGGCCGGTAAGAACTTTTCTCATAAATTTTATGATAACTTATGCTAAGATTTTCCCCTTGACCGTTGTTCTTGACTGAAAGTGTATATCGAACGTTATGAGCTCAATTGACAGTTTTGACAATTGCTCGGAGAGGTCGGCTTTCTAAAGAACAACCTTTAGGGGGAAAGACATGATCACTGTGACCGAGTGAGCAATGTTTGAGCTTTCTGGAGGCGACCACCAGAGCATAGGCTAACTTTTTAAATGGTAAGTAGTGTTCCTCTACTTCTAAAAACATCTTGGTGGCATAATGGACTGGATACTAGTTTCCCTCTTTCTCGTATACCAGAGCCGAGCTAATTAAGTGTCTTGATACTATAAGGTAGAAGTATAAAGGGTCTCCTTCATTAGGGAGCAAAGGCGTCTTACTAAGGTAGGACCTGATTTTCTCTAAGTCTTATGAATCGTCGTCATTCCAGGTGAAGCCCTTGTCCTTCATGAGGAGATAAAAGTATGGTCGATAATGATTCGAAGAATTGGAGATAAAATATTTGAGTACTACGAGCATCCCAGTAAGATTCTAGACGTCTCGTAAAGTCTTCGGCGGTTAAACCCTTATTATAGTATAAATTTGGTCTGGATTGGCCTATATCCCTCTTACTGACTAGATAACCTAGGAAGTTTCTTGGTTGGACTCTAAATGAGCATTTCCTGCATTGAGCTTCATTCAAAATGTCACGAGGATCTCGAAGGTGTTGTCCAGGTATTTAGTGTGGTCACCCTTGTGTCTGCTCTTGACCAACATATCTTCAATGATGTTTCCCATTTTCTACTTGAACATCTTGGCGACCAGCCTCTGGTAGGTGTCTCCGTCATTCTTGAGGTCAAACGACATGAATTTGTAATAGTATAGTCCTACCAGGGGGTCTTATCCTGGTCGAGGATGAACAACGCAATTTGGTGATACCCTGAGAAAGCATCCAAGAAACTCATGCGCAAACATGGTGTTGACCAACTGATCTAAATTCGATAGAGGGAAACTATCCTTGGGGTACACTCTGTTGAGATTTATGAAATTGATGCAGACTCTTCAGTTGCCATTGCTATTACATACTACATCTGGATTGGACAACCACTTGGGGAACTGAACTTCCCTAATGGAGCCTATATCCAGAAGTTTCCCAACTTCGTTCTTCACCACTTTATCCTTTTTTGGGGATATTTGGCATGAATTTTGAGTGATTGCCTTAAAGGTTAGGTGCACGTGAAGACGTTGGTAAGCAACTTCAGGATCAATTTTGGGAAAATAGTAGGGCCACCATGCGAAAACATCCGAGTTATTGTTTAAAAAGGCGATGAAATCCTCTTTCTCATGATCGATAAGAGTCGTTCCTATCAGGAACCTTCTCTGTGTCAGGATGGCATGAAATGTAACCCCCTCTAGGATTTCAATAGCCTTATCAGTGGGATGAACCCTGGAATCCTCCACCCCTGGTTGTCCGTGACGTAGTTGTTATTTAAAGGGTGTAGCCCCATCCTGGGATGCATCAGGATGGACCATTGGTTCCTTTTACTTGTCCTTATAGGGTCAAATGATGGCGATGAAGCATTTCCTTATAGTGGCCTAGTTGCCATAGATCTCGACCATACCTCAGTTGGTGACACACTTGATCTTCTGGTGGCATGTAGATAGTACAACTTTCATGGCATGTAACTAACCTCTGCCCAGAATGTCATGGTACGATGATTCTATGTCTACCACTAAGAATTTAATTAGTTTTGAAATTTTGCCACACTGATCGGCATGACTATCTTTTCTAATGGCATTGTGATCTTTCCCGCGAAGCCAGCTAGTGGAACAGTGGCTTCCTTGAGGTCGGCTAAGTTCAGCTTTAGTTTATGGAAAAGCTCTAGGTACATAACCTTAGATGATCTTCCCTGGTCCACTAGGAGTTTTTTGATATCCCAGTTCACAATCCAGAGAGTGATTACGAGTGCATTTGGGTATGGGTCCTTACTCCGACTAAATCATCCTCTATGAAGACGATGTATTTGGTGCACTCAACATCCTCACTACACCAAAACTGGTGAATGGTCATAGTCAAAATCCCGAACCAAGATTGTGGGTCGCGGACTTGGGGTATGACCATTTTGGGCATGATCAATTTTGCGGGTCGCGGCCCAAGTCCGTGGCCAATTGGGGCTCACGGCCCTGAGGGGTCATGATATATGGTTGCAGACTTGGGCCATGACCCTTGCCGAGGCAGAAAAAATGGTCGCGAACAAAGTTCTTGACCCCCAACCGTGATGAAAAATGGTCGCGACCAAAGTTCGTGATCCACACCGCGATGAAAAAAATGGCCGCGGCCAAAGTCCGTCCACGATCATTTTTTTGATTTTTTTTTTGTCGCTGAGTGGGTTTGTGGGTCACGGACTTTGGTCCCGACCATTGTTTGTTACGGTTGGGGGTTATGGAATTTGGCCGCGACCATTTTTATATGCGACGAAAAAAATAAAAATGGTCATGGACAAAGTCCAGGACCATATTTAACTATAATAAAAAAAATTGTATTTTTTTGGGGTCCAATCCTAAAATTGGGGGTCCCATTATTGCGCGGCCGATTGCTATGTGTAACGTTGGATGCGCACGGGGTATTACAAATATTTATTATTGGCTAAACAATAAAAAAATAGCACAAATTTCGAATCGGGAACATTGTTAATAAACTAATATATATACAAACTTAATAATATTATAAGGCTTAATAATTCATAGACCAAAAAAAACTAGGCATAGTTTCCTCTGTTTTCTGGACATTTCAAACCTTGTTAATACAAAACTTGCTTATTATAAAGCCCGCACAGCCATAAAATTTAACAATCAAATTATAAAAGCCCGCACAGCTAAAAAACTAAACAATACAACTATAAAAGCCCGTAGAATCGTAACATATAAAAAAATATAATCCTGAATGTCAACAACATTATATAAACAATCTTCATGTTGTAAACCACTGCCTTCTTCATGAGTTCCACATGAAAAAAATCAAACGATACAATGTTATCCTGAAAAAAATAGGATACAAAAAAGAAATAATATCAGGAACCAAGTAGTTTTAAAAAAATCGTATTTAAGCTCCTATGAGTTATATTGGTCCTGTGCGAGGTGTCGGTGCCTCTCACGGGGCCGTTTGGGGGCTGTTTCGGGGTTCCCCCCTCTAGCTCCATTTTTTAAAGCCTAAGTCTAGAGATTTTTAAATTATCATCGTATTCTCAAACCGGGAGTCCCTTGATCATGCGGTCAGTCCCTACGAGTTACATTAGCCCCGTGCGAGGTGTTGGTGCCTCTCACCGAACCGTTTGCGGTCTGTTTCGGGTTTTTCCCCTCTAACACCATGTTTTGAAGCCTAAGTCTAGATATTTTCAAGTTATTGTCAAATTATAAAATCGAGAATCCTGCGACCATGCGATCGGTTCCTACGAGTTACGTTGGTCCCGTGCGAGGTGTTGGTACTTTTTACGGGGCCGTTTGAGGGCTATTTCGGGTTTCCCCCTCCAATTCCATGTTTTAAACCTAAGTCTAGATATTTTTAGGTTATCATCGTACTCTGAAATCGGGAGTCACGTGACCACGCTGTTAGTTCCTACGAGTTATATTAGTTTCGTGCGAGGTGTTGGTGTCTCTCACGGGGTCATTTGGGGGTTGTTTCGGGTTACCCCCTCTAATGCCAAGTTTTTAAGCCTAAGTCTAGATATTTTCAAATTATCATTGTATTTTAAAATCGGGAGTCCCGTGATCACCCGATCAGTTCCTGAGAGTTACATTGGTCTCGTGCGAGGTGTTGGTGCCTCTCACGGGGCCGTTTGGGGGTTATTTCCTGTTACCTCCCTCTAACGCCAGTTTGTAAAGCTAAGTATAGATATTTTCAAGTTATCGTCGAATTCTCAAATTGGGAGTCCTTTGATCGCACGGTCAGTTCCTATGAGTTACATTGATCCCGTTCGAGGTGTTAGTGCCTCTCACAGGGCTGTTTGTGAGTTGTTTCGGGTTTCCCACCTCTAACAGCATGTTTTAAGCCTAATTCTAGATATTTTTAAGTTATCGTCATTCTCAAACCGGGAGTCCCATGATCGGGCGGTCAATTCTTATGAGTTCATTGGTCCCGTGCGAGATATCGATGACTCTCACGGGGTCGTTTGGGGGATGTTTCGAGGTTTTGCCCTTTGACGCCTGATTTTATGCCTAAGTCTAGAGACTTTTAAATTATAATTATATTCTCAAATCGAGAGTCCTTTGATTGCGCAGTCAGTCCGTACGAGTTACATTAGTCCTATGTAAGGTGTTGATGCCTCTCACGGGGCCGTTTGAGGACTGTTTTGGGGTTTCTCCCTTTAACGTGATTTTTTAAGCCTAAGTCTAGATATTTTTAAATAATCGTCATATTATCAAATCGGGAGTCCCTTGACTATGCGATCAGTTTCTACGAGTTACATTGGTCTCGTGGGAGGTGCTAGTGCCTCTTACATAGCCGATTAGGGATTGTTTCGGAGTTTTCCCCTCTGAACCCATGTTTTTAAGCCTAAGTCTAGATATTTTTTAAAATTTTCATCGTATCCTCAAACCGCGAGTCCCGTGATCACGCGATCAGTTCCTATGTTTGGGGGTTGTTTCATATTTTCATCCCCTAACGCCGTGCTTTTAAGACTAAGCCTAGATTTTTTAAAATTACCCTCGTATTATCAAACTAGGAGTCCCATGACCACGCGGTCAGGTACTAAGAGTTACACTGGCCCCTTGCGAGGTGTTGGTGCCTCTCACAGTGCCTTTTGGGGGATGTTTCAGTATTCCCCCTATAACGTCATGTTTTTAAGCCCAATTCTACATATTTTCAAATTATCATCGTATTCTCGAATTGAGAGTCCCATGATCGCGTGGTCAGTCCTTACGAGATACATTGGTCTCGTACGAGGTGATGGTGCCTCTCACGGAGCCTATTAGGGGCTGTTTTGGGGTGTTGCCATCTAACGTATTGTTTTTAAGCCTAAGTCTAGATATTTTTGTATTATCATCGTATTATTAAACTGGGAGTCCCGTGATCATGCGTTTAGTCCATACGAGTTACATTGCCCCCCTGCGAGGTGTTGGTGCCTCTCACGGGCCATTTGGGGGGCTATTTTGGGGTGTCGCCCTCTAACACCTTATTTTTAAGCATAAGCCTAGATATTTTAGAATTATCATCGTATTCTCAATCTGGGAGTCCCGTGATCGTGCGGTTAGTCCATACAAGTTACATTGGTCTGATGCGAGGTATTGATCACTCTCACGGTGCCATTCGGGGGCTATTTTAGGGTGTCGCCCTTTAACGCCTTATTTTATAAGTTTAGATATTTTCAAATTATCATCGTATTCTTAAATTAGAAGTCCCATGACCACACGGTCAATTCCTAGGAGTTACATTTTCCCCATGCGAGGTGTCGGTGCCTCTCACGAGGCCGTTCGGGGGCTGCTTTGGGGTGTCTCCCTCTAACGCCTTCTTTTTAAGCCTATGTCTAAATATTTTCAAATTATTATCATATTCTCACATAGGGAGTCTTGTGGTCACGCGATCAGTCACTACGAGTTACATTGGTCCCATTCGAGGTGTTGGTGAGACACACGAGACCTATTAGGGGCTGTTTTGGGGTGCCACCCTCCAATGACATGTTTTTAAGCCTATGTCTAGATATTTTTATATTATCACTGTATTCTCAAATCGAAAGCCTCGTGACCACATGGTCTATTCCTACGAGTTATATTGGTCCCGTGCGAGGTGTCGGTGCCTCTCAAGAGTTTGTTTGGGGGTCGTTATAGGTTTTCAGCCTCTAACGCCATGGTTTTAATCCTAAGTCTAAATATCTTCAAATTATCATTGTATTATTAAACCGGGAGTCCCGTGAGCACGCGAACAGTTCCTATGAGTTACATTGTCCCCGTGTGAGGTGTTGGTGCCTCTCACGGGGCCTATTAGATGTTGTTTCGGGGTGTCATCCTTTAATGCCATATTTTTAAGCCTAGGTCTAGACATTTTCAAATTATCATCGTATTCTTAAATCGGGAGTCCGTGACCACGCGATCAATTCCTACGAGTTACATCGATCTCATGCGAGGTGTTGGTGCCTCTCACGGGGCCATTAGGGGGTTGTTTCGAGTTACCCCCTCTAACGCCAAGTTTTTACCACTAAGTATAGATATTTTTAAGTTATCGTTGAATTCTTAAATTGAGAGTCCTTTGATCGCACGGTCAGTTCCTACGAGTTACATTGGTCCCGTTCGAGGTGTTAGTGCCTCTCACAAGGCCGTTTATGAGTTGTTTCCTGTTTCCCCCATCTAACAACATGTTTTTAAGCCTAATTCTAGATATTTTCAAGTTATCATCATTCTCAAACCGGGAGTCCTATGATCGCGCAGTCAGTTCCTATTTGTTACATTGGTTCCGTACGAGATGTCGATGCCTCTCATGGAGCCGTTTGGGGGTTGTTTCGAGGTTTACCCCTCTGACGCCATGATTTTATGCCTAAGTCTAGATATTTTTAAATTATCATCGTATTCTCAAATCGAGAGTCCTTTGATTGCGCGATCAGTTCGTACGAGTTACATTTGTCCTGTGCAAGGTGTTGGTGTCTCTCACTGGGCTGTTCGGGGGCCGTTTCGGAGTTTCTCCCTCTAAAGTGATTTTTTAAGCCTAAGTCTACATATTTTCAAATTATCGTTATATTCTCAAATTGTGAGTTCCTTGATTAGGTGGTCAGTTCCTACGAGTTACATTGGTCTCGTGGGATGTGTTGGTACCTCTCACGGGGCCTATTAGGGGTTATTTTGGAGTTTCCCCCTCCTAACTCATGTTTTTAAGACCAACTCTAGATATTTTTAAAATTAGAATTGTATTCTCAAACCATGAGGCCCGTGACCACGCGATCAGTTCTTATGAGTTGCATTGGTCTCGTGCTACGTGTAATGCCGCTCACGGGACTGTTTGGGGGTCATTTCGAATTTTTGCCCTCTAACGCCATGCCTTTAAGCCTAGGCCTAGATTTTTTAAAATTACTATCGTATTATAAAATCGGGAGTCCCATGACCACACGATCAGGTCCTAAGAGATACATTAGCCCCGTGCGAGGTATCGGTGCCTCTTACGGGGCCTTTTGGGGGATGTTTCAGTATTTCCCCCTATAACGCCTTGTTTTAAGCCTAAGTCTATATATTTTCAAATTATCATTGAATTCTTGAACCGAGAATCCCGTGATCGCTCGATCAGTCCTTATGAGATACATGGGTCCCATGCGAGGCGATGGTGCCTCTCACGGGCCCTATTGGGGGCTATTTTGGGGTTTTTGCCCTCTAACGTATTATTTTTAAGCCAAAGTCTAGATATTTTTAAATTATCATCATATTCTCAAATCGGGAGTCCCGTGATCGTGCGTTCAGTTCATACGAGTTACATTGGCCCCTTACGAGGTGTTGGTGCCTCTCACGGGGCCGTTTGGGGGGCTATTTTGGAATGTCGCCCGCTAACACCTTATTTTTAAGCATAAGCCTAGATATTTTATAATTATCACCGTATTCTCAAACCGGAAGTCCTGTGTTCATGTGGTCAGTCCATACAAGTGACAATGGTCTCGTGCAAGGTGTTGATGCCTCTCACGAGGATGTTTTAGGGTGTCGCCCTTTAACGCCTTATTTTCTAAGTCTAGATATTTTCAAATTATCATCTCATTCTCAAATTGGAAGTCCCGTGATCACATGGTCAATTCCTATGAGTTACATTTGCCCTGTGCGAAGTGGCAGTGCCTCTCACGAGGACGTTCAGGGGCTGCTTCAGGGTGTCGCCCTCTAACGTCATCTTTTTAAGCCTATGTATAAATATTTTCAAATTATTATTATATTATCAAATCGGGAGTCCTGTGGTCACGCGGTCAGTCCCTACAAGTTACAATGGTCCAATGCGAGGTGTTGGTGCCACTCACGGAACCTATTGGGGGCTATTTCGGGGTGCCACCCTCCAATGCCATGTTGTTTAGCCTAAGTCTAGATATTTTTAAATTATTATCACATTCTCAGACCGGAAGTCCCGTGACCCCATGGTCCGTTCCTATGAGTTATATTGGTCATCTGCGAGGTGTTGGTGCCTCTCACGGGTATATTTTTGGGGCCGTTATAGGTTTTCAGCCTCTAACGTCATGGTTTTAATCCTAAGTTTAGATATTTTCAAATTATCATCGTATTATCAAATTGGGAGTTCCCTGAGGACACAGTCAGTTCCTACAAGTTACATTGGCCCCGTGTGAGGTGTTGGTGCCTCTCACGGGGCCTATTAGAGGTTGTTTCGGAGTGTCACCCTCTAACGCCATATTTTTAAGCCTAATTCTACATATTATCAAATTATCACTGTATTCTTAAATCGGGAGTTCCTTGACCTCGCGGCCAGTTCCTACGAGTTACATTGGTCCCGTGCGAGGTGTCGGTGCCTTTCACAAGGCCGTTTGGGGGTCGTTTTAGGTTTTTTCCCTCTAACGCCATGGTTTTAAGCCTATGTTTAGATATTTTCAAATTATCTTTGTATTCTCAAACTGGGAGTCCCGTGACCACACATTCAATTCCTATGATTTACGTTGGTCCCGTGCGAGGTGTCGGTGCCTCTCACAGGGCCGTTCAGGGGTTGTTTTGGGGTGTCACCCTCTAAAACCTTATTTTTAAGCCTAAGTCTAGATATTTTGAATTTATAGTTGTATTATCAAATCGGGAGTCCCGTGACCACGCGGTCAGTTCCTACGAGTTCCATTGGCCTTATGCGAGGTGTTGGTGCTTTTCATGGGGTCATTCGTGGGCTGTTTCGGGGTGTCGCCCTCTAACACCGTGTTTTTAAGACTAAGTCTGGATATTTTTAAATTATCACCGTATTCTAAATTAGGAGTCCTATGATCGCGTGGTCACTCCTTACGAGTTACACTAGTCCCCTGCAAGTAGTGGGAGCCTCTCAATGGGGCCGTTCGAGGGCTGTTTCAGGGTGTCACCCTCTAACATCGTGTTTTTAAGCCTATATCTAGATATTTTTAAATAATCTTTGTATTCTCAAATTGGGAGTCCTATGATCGCGCTATCAGCCCCTACGAGTTACATTGGTCCTATGCGAGGTGTTAATGCCTCTCACGGGGTCGTTCGGGGGATGCTTAGGGGTGTCGCCCTCTAATGCCTTATTTTTAATCCCAAGTCTAGATATTTTTAAATTATCATCGTATTCTCAAATTAGGAGTCCCATGACCACGCAGTCAATTCCTATGAGTTATATTGTCCCCATGCGAGGTGTCGGTGCCTCTCACAGGGTCATTCAGGGGTTGTTTTGGGGTGTCTCCCTCTAACACCGTGTTTTTAATCCTAAGTATAGATATTGTCAAATTATCATCGTATTCTCAAACCGAGAGTCCCGTGATCGCACGGTCACTCCCTACGAGTTACATTGGTCTAGCGTGAGGTGTTGATGTCTCTCACGGGGCCGTTCGAGGGCTATTTCAGGGTTTCTCCTTCTAACACCGTGTTTGTAAGCCTAAGTCTACATTGGTCTCGAGGGAGGTGTTAGTGCCTCTCACAGGGCTGTTTGGGGCCTGTTTTGGGGTGTCTCTGTGTAACGTCGTGTTTTTAAGACTAAGTCTAGATATTTTCAAATTATCATCGTATTCTCAAGATGGAATTCTCGTGATCCCATGATCAGTCCCTACGAGTTACATTACGCCTGTGCAAGGTGTTGGTGCCTCTCACGGGGCCGTTCGGGGGTTGTTTCAGGGTTTTGCCTTCTAACGCTATGTTATTTATCAATTGACAAATGATTAACATCACATCATCTAGTATATACCCACAGAACATTAAGAGACGATGGCAGAACTTCTCCCAAAAGTAACAAGTTTACGCCGCAAAGAATAATATTATATAGAAACTATGCCATCACAAACTATCCAAAAGGGATAATTTGAGAGATCTCATTACAGGGGTAATTACTCTTGAATGTGTCTAAGTGTTATTGATTGCATGCGCATAAGAACTGAAATGTTTCATTTTGCATTATTAATTATTTAACGACATGCTTTTAAAATCTATAGTATATTTAATTTATGTATTATTTATATTCGGTTTAATCATAACCCTAAGTGTTAAAAATGCCTAGGTCCAACCAACTCAATGTCTTATTACTTATTACTTTTTCACCCTCGTTACTTGTTATATATGTATATATGTCAAGAGATAGGGGGAGATGTGTGTGTGTGTGTATATATATATATATATATATATATATATATATATATATGTGTGTGTGTGTGTGTGTAGAGAGAGAGAGAGAGAGAGAGAGAGAGATAGAGAGAGATGTACCTAAATGTGTGTAGAGAGAGAGAGAGATGGTCACCGAAATATGTGAGGAAGAGGAAAGGGAGTTGTCGCTGCTGTAATTAGAGAGAGAACCCAATTACAAATTTATACCAATTAGCAATTTCAATATACAAATTCCAATTTCAATAGACAAATACTAATTTCACAACACCAATTTCACTTTATAGCAATTTTAATATAGAAATACCAATTTCAGAACACCAATTTCAATATATAGATACTAATTTCAATATACAAATACAAATTTCAATTTATACCAAATACCAATTTCAGAATTGATTACCGAGTTTAATTTATACCAAAAACCAAATACACACTATATGCCAAATATCAAATACCAATTTCAATTTCAATTTATAATACCAATTTCAATTTCAATCTATACACTTCTTACCCATATCGCCGTCAGTTCCTATGAGTTACATTGGTCCAGTTTGAGGTGTTGGTGCCTCTCACAGGGCCGTTTGGGGGCTGTTTCGGGGCTTTCCCTTCTAACGCCATGTTTTTATGCCTAAGTCAAAATATTTTCAAATTATCATTGTATTCTCAAATCGGGAGTTCCATGACCATGCAGTCAGTTCCTACGAGTTACATTGGTCCCGTGAGAGGTGTTGATTCCTCTTACAGGGCCGTTTGAGGGTTGTTTCGGGATGTCGCCCTCTAACGCCATGTTTTTAAGCCTAAGTCTAAATATTTTTAAATTATCATCATATTCTTAAACCGAGAATCATGTGACCATGTGGTCAGTTCCTATGAGTTACATTCATCTCGTGTGAGGTGTTGGTGCCTCTCACGGGACTGTTTGGGGGCTGTTTCAGGATTTCTCCCTCCAACACCATGTTTTTAAGCCTAAGTCTAGATATTTTCAAATTATCATCATAATATTAAACTAGGAGTCCTGTGACCATGCGATTAGTTCCTACGAGTTACATTGGTCCCGTGCGAGGTGTTGGTGCCTTTCACGGGGTCGCTTGGGAGGTGTTTTGGGGTTTCCCCCTCTAACGACATGTTTTTAAGCCCAAGTCTAGATATTTTCAAATTATTTTTGTATTCTAACACTGGGAGTCCCATGACCCCGCAGTCAGTTCCTACGAGTTAAATTTGTCATGTGCAAGGTGTTGGTGCCTCTCACGGGGCCGTTTGGGGGCTATTTTGGGATTCCCCCCTAAAACCATGTTTTTAAGCCTAAGTTTAGATATTTTCAAATTATCATCGTATTCTCAAATCGAGAGTCCTGTGATCGTGCAATCAGTCTCTACGAGTTACATTAGTCCCATGCGAGGTATTGGTGCCTCTCAACGGGCCATTTAGGGGTTGTTTCGGATTTTTTTCCCTCTAACGCCATGTTTTAAGCCTAAGTCTAGATATTTTCAAGTTACCGTAGTATTCTCAAATTAGGAGTAGCGTGACCACGTGGTTAGTTCCTATGAGTTACATTAGTCCCGTGGGAGGTGTTGGTGCCTCTCACGGGACCATTTGGGGGTTATTTTGGGGTTTCCCCTCTAACGTCATTTTTTTAGCTAAAGTCCATATATTTTCAAATTATCACTGTATTCTCACACTAGGAGTCCTGTGACCCCGCGGTCACTTGCTATGAGTTAAATTGGGCCCGTGTGAGGTGTTGGTGCCTCTCACGAGGCCATTTGGGGGCTGTTTTGGGGTTTCCTCCCTATAACGCGATGTTTTTCATAAATAATTTCTATTTAAAATTATTTCCAATGATTATAATTTAATTTTAGACAATATATTATTTTAACAACAAACAGATAGCTTAGTATAGAATAGGAAACTTTTCTATCCGAGGGGACCATTCCAGTATTCCATATGATTTTGTTTTATGGTATACAAAATGCCTATTATAGAAAAACTCCATACATACTTGGTTGAATCGGATTGAGGAGCGAATGGATTTTGAACTTAACTTGCCAATATTCATGAATTGTGTGGATTTAACCACCTACCCCAACAAACCGAGTCACAAAAAAAGGAACACATACATGTTTTTTCAGACCAGATTTCAAATTAAGAAAAAAAAAAGGCATTTCACAATCTCTTCGAAAAAATGAAAAAGGAAAAATACCACATCCTTAGATGAAGGAACTCCTTTCGAAGTCTTATGTCTGGAGTGTACACCATATCGACCCGGACCTGAGGTATTTCTTCTGGAAAAAGCTTCAACAACACATGAGAATCTATCTCGGATATCTTAAATCACTGTGTTAAATAGTCGAAGTATTAATATATTCCCCAGAATCATCGGTAGTTTTATTAAAAAAATCTAAGAGAATACAAAAAATTCATTCCAGTAAAACTACAATCTTGGTTAAATTAGGAATATAACCATTCTGCAAAAGTTCAAATTAGACTCACAACACTAAATCAAACAATTAGAAGAATAATTATATAAAGACATGACATTTGGTTTTCGAATCTCAATTTTCTTAGAGAGAATACCTGAGGTCCTTCCCGACCTTTTCATAGATGGTAATGAATTTGAACCCGCATTTCCACTAGGATTCTGAAAACAAAATCTTTAAATAAGTAACATTCTTGGAAGAAGAAAAACCAAGAAAGAAAATTATACAAACACTGACTCGTCCTCTAGAATTGGCACCAATCTGAGGATACTTCAATATAGTCCAATCAAGCACATAGTCAAATTAATAACCTACAAAGTGGGTCAAAACAAATGTAAAAGATGAGAACATATAATTATCAAAAGCCTAAGTACTCGTATAGTACATAAAAAATAAAAATAAAACTCATTTACTTTCTTTAAAAAACTTAATAGTTATACTTTCTATTTACCTTCACGAATAAATAAGTCTCAAATAGTACCTGATTAAACCCAAGTCATATCAGCAAAGCAAGAGTGACTAGTCAGTTTCCCACTTTAATAAATCTAAATCGACAAAATATGCATTTGATATTGTGGGATAAGAATTAAAAGAATGCAGTTCATGGATCCAAGTTCGTCAGCACACATTGGAAGAAATTTGGGGTCCCATCAACGGATCGTAAAATAGAGATTAAAATTTTCTGAGTAATGAAGGCACAACAAAAATAAAAGAATTTTAAATGTTATAGGTTAAAAAAAGCCCCAATGCTCCTCAAATGTCCATATGTATAAACAAAAATTAAGAAAATAAATCAAATGAAGTGACTCCTCATCTTTGCGAGTTGGCACAATGCTTTAATGATAAGAAATATGTAAGTGAGCAATTTTGAAGACCTTCAAATTTTTGTTTCTGGTGATGCAATGGACCTAAAAAAGAACCAAATATTTAAGGATATACTTATTTTGAGAATATGTACCATTGGAGAGAACTTACCGTCAGCGAGCCGCAAAAGAAAGAGAGGGTTTGTGAGGTTTCATCGAGGGAACTTACCGTCGATATTCTTGAGCTCTGAGCACCTCAAGCTCCACCCTTTGGTTTGCGAAAAAGCCACAGCTCACCAGAGCAGCTATTTTGTGAGGGTTTCGTTGGGGGGGGAAATGAAAAAAATAAAGGCAGTGTATTGAATGAGGAAATGAAGGCAACGTTTTTTTTAATATTAAACCTGGTCATGACTCTCAACCGTGACCCACCAGCCAAAACCCTTTAATTAAACCAAAAGACCCCATTAAATTATAGATGGTCATGGCCCATAGCCGTGAACCATGCCAATAAATGGTCATGGCTCACAGTGTATGTGTTGTGCTTCGTCATGCCTATGGTCATAACCCAAATACATGACCCATCCATGACCAAGCTTGGAGGAAATTTTGGCATAAATTTGGCACCAAGATGGTCATGACCTAGTCACAGCCCAAGTCCGTGACCCACAATGGTCAGATAATTTTTCTTGACCACTTTCAGAGCATCCATAACTCAGTGTGGTAATGAATATGGTCATAATAAAAATTGAGATGGTCACGGCTCAAGTACGCAACTAGAAAGTCGGCGACTTGGGTCATGACTAACTGGGCGTAACCATTCATAGGATTTGGTGTAGTGCCTATGGTCGTTGACGTTTTCCAGCTTGAATATTTGCGGGAACGTTTGGGAATGCTTCCACGATAGCTGTGATCTTTTTTAGCTCCATTCGAACAGCGTTCCCTTAGATTTGCTTCAGGTCGGATGCTCATTGAATAACTATTGACTCATGTCCTATGTTGTCATCGAGGACATTATTAAAATGAGAAATCATCCACTTGTCGTTCTCGAACCAACAAGTCAAATGTAAAATACGTAATGAGAAGATAAAGTAAGTAAAGAGAGATAAAAGACAATATATAGAGTGGTTCGACTTTTAAAATGAGCCTATATCCACTTTGGTTCCACACTCTCATTATATGCGTTGTTGTACATGTTTACAATGCCGTAATAGGTGTACAATGTAGATGAGAGAAGATAATACCTGTATATGATGATTTCGGGAGTGCTGGTGAGATGATCGTGATACTTATGAGTAGCCCCCAAGCTTCACCGAGGGGTGTAGAGTGCTTAGCAATGCCTCCTCAAGTGTCGTAGTCTCTGAACTGACCCCCTATCTTGAGGTGTGAACCTCTATTTATAAGAGGTGTATGTGCTGTATTGTTGCTATGAATGAGAGAGGTTGCAGCCAGTTAAGTGAACAGACTGGGGTCGCACCCTGTAGAATGTAAGGGCCGCACACTATAGTATGTAACGCTGCAGCAGTAGGACAGTGGAGTCACATACATGTAAGACCGCAGCCCGTGAATGATTTGTTATGGTGGCAAGGCTTCGGCACATGCCCATTGTACTCCTTCCGTGGAAGGGTGCTATATTTGGCATGTCAATAAGCCCCCAAGGCGTAATGCCAAGAAATAATTTGGTGTTGCATCTTGTTGTTAGACTACCATAGTGTATCATCTCTGGTGTGGTTATTTCCAAAATGACGCTTCTTCTTTCTACGCCATCTGATATAAATGGACCCGACTATGACCTACATTAAGTTTTCCAAACTCTTGAGAGAAAATTGAAATCCAACCTCTGTCAATTCATCTTTTGAGTTTTTCGGTAAGCACTAGGTGGTGTTTTGTGGTGTTAGGTGGATGAGCAACTGGTTTTTCGCCAATTTCTAGGTAACTTTCAAATCAAATGCCTCCTTAATAGTTTTATAATCCAATATTTTCATATGTTCGTGATTTCTGATTGTAAATGATTTATTTACGAAATGACTAGTTGTAACAAACTGATTGTCACTTGAATCCATGTCTGCTAATTTTATAACCCATTTGAATTCTTGTGATTGCTTGGATCGTAATAGATGACTGATTTCGTATTTGAATCAATCTTCAATCGATGAAATAATCCCTTAATCTTCCATTGTAGACTCAAGAAGCAAATGACATTGTTTAGGCTTAGATTCTTAGGGTTTTGAATTACCAGTTTGTAAGATCGAATTATTACACAGACTAGTGAAATATACTTGTGTTGGTTTTAGAGTAGTATAAGCATTGAAAAAATACCACCGTTCTTGATATTCTTGAACCAACCTTTCAAATTCTAGGGCTTCGATCTTTAAGTTAGGCAACTCAAGTGTTAACTTGTTTAAGAAATTAGCTGCGGCATGTAGCATGCCTGGCTGCGACATCCTGACAAGACGATAAATCCTCCCCTTTACTTAGGGTTTTACCGTGGGCTAGTGGCTGCGGCTTTTTGCAAATAAACTAATGGACTATGATATAATAAGACATACCTAACGTTTGCTTTCTCAAAACACTATACCGCGGTAGTAGTTGTAATCCGTAGGATTATAAAGCCCAACTCTTGCAATTAGTTGAAACTGTTGAAACTTATATTTTTCTTCAAAACTTGTTATTACATTGTTACTGTCGTGACCTCTAAGAGGCTTTCCTAACCATACTGGATGCGGCACCTAACAGTGGATATTTTATACTTTTTCGGTCTTACTGCAAGCATATGAGTTGGAATCTTGAAGAATTTCTCAAGGATTTTTGGAACAAACATTTTGGACTCTCTCCCCCTGAACTTCCTTTGTGCATCCTTTAAAGATAATATAGTCTTTCCAGTTCAAAGATTGCCCAAATTGTGTCATTCAGGATGCTGACTCTATAGATTCTACCTGTAGGAAAGATTCTGAAACCATGAAAATGGAAGAGGAAGCCAACTCCAGCAACAAGCCAATGGATATTGACGCCGTGACTGTGGGACCTTCTGAGGCTATGGACGCACTCGCTGGCCCATCCAACAGAGTTGAGAGAACTCATGCAGCTCTAAATGTCCACAGCATTATGACTCAGGAGTATTTTAATCAGGTGGCTGAAGCATTTGAGTTTCTTAAGAATTTGATGTGCTCAGCACCCTCCGCGAAACAAAGGCCTTGCACGACACTTATCGATGATGGGGTCTGCTTCCCCCTTCACACGTTTGTTTATGGGTTGTGGCTTCCTGTGCCAGCCCCATTAGGAGAATCTTCCATACCATGAAGCTAGCCCCATCCCAACTAGATCCTAATTGTTGGAGGGCAATTCTTGCTATCGTGGTGCTATGGAGGAATAGGTTCAAGAGGGATATAACTCCCGCAGAGTTTTTCTATTTTTACCGCCCAAATGAAAACTCTGTGAAATTTACATGGTACTATTACTTTACCATCTGCAGCAATGCCGAAACCCTTTACACTGGGAGGCCCACCAGTGTCAAAATTTGGAAGGGCAAGTATTTATATATTTTTGGAGAAGGGTGGGAAATCAGCCCAGATGATACTGAGAGAGAGAAATTCTTCGAGATGTCACGGTAGTGGGGACGCCCCTCCAAGCTAGGTAAATAAGACTACAGTCTTTTGTTATCATGCTGTGTCCTCTTTTCACAACTTGAATTTGCCATGTTCCTTTGCTTTTGTACTAATATTGAACTTTCTATGCAGCTGTTGGTAATTTTCCACTAAGTGAGTGGCAAGAGAGCAGGATAAGGAGGGTTGAGACAGTAAGTGCTAACGATAAAAAGTTTAACACCCTTGTGACTTCAACTTTCGTCTTTGAAGCAGGCTACCTCACTAACAAATCTTTGCCAAAAGAGATGGCCGCGGAAGGTAATAACTCTTTCCTTTACTAATGTTGTGGAAAATATTTTTAAACCTTCAAATTTTTACACTGCTTCATTTCTTCTTAAGGTGAGGAAATTGATAGGGGGCTCTTTGAAACTCAACTATCTGAAATGGATGAGGACGTGGTGGTCCTCAATAACGCAGCCAAATTGAAGAAGAGGAAAAGGGCCAAGTCCAAGTGTCCTGCCTAACCCACTATGCGCTTCGCACCCTCTGTGGGCAACCAAATGACTCCTACCCCGCCCACAGTGCAGGTTGAGGAGTTTGATCCTTAAGAAAGGCCTGAGGGCCAATTTGATGATGCTATTGGCAGTCAACTGGCCACGACAGGCTTGATGACGTTTGTGACTGATGTGTAGTGTGTTAGTGGCACCTCCCAAAACAACACTTCAAATTCACCCCCACCTCCAACAATAATGGTTGTTAATGCCAACCTGGCACCTGCTCAAAGCCGTACCAGTGTTAGCCCTGTTGGCCGTCCGCGAACTCAGCTTAGGCAGCCCAATCCTAAGTCTTCCTGGGACACGACTGCGAGAGCTTCCTGTAGAATGAAGAGGGTTTCAGATTCCATAGACCTATATCGTCTGGTGGATGAGGACCATGAAGACTTGCAGTACTATGCCCTCCACAACTTACTGAGAGTAAGAAAAACTTCACCTTTTCAATAATTCTCTCATTTTCTATCTCAAGTTTTGTTTTCTAACGTTCAATGTCATCACAGGCTGCGGACGTGGTGATGTCTCAAAAGTTGAAATATGAGGGCCTTTACAAACTAAATCAGGCAGCGAAAAGTGTGCACATGGCCGACTTGGAGAAAGCCAGGGCTGCTTCCTTTCAAGATGGATAGCAATCCTCTACTGCGGCACTTGGGGCATACAAAATGGATGCATATAAGAAGATTTAGGATGCGGACAATGCCAAGAAGGAGGCTGAGGATAGTTTCAAACAGGTTGCAGACTATTTGAAAATTGCTCAAGCACAAATCATTGAGGCTGCCCAGGCGACGGCCTCATCAAATCATAAACTTGAACTCCTCTAGAGGAAGTTCAATGAACTGGAGAGAAAGGCTGCAAATGATGCTATGGTCCATGCTACGACCATCATGAAAATGGAGTGAGACCACACCACAGCTATTACAAAAAAGGATGAAGACCTTGTCGAGACATTTCAATTGGCCATAGACAATGTCGTGGACTCATTCAAAGGATCAAGGGAATTTTACTTCACCATCAATAGATCCTACCTCTGCGGCTTCCAAGAGCTCAGGAACAGGTTTGTTAAAAAATTCCCATAATCTCAAGATACAATTCTTTCTCGGGACTTGGTGATGCCGAGCACTTACAATGTGTGGTAGAAATAAAGGTTGTGGCTGAGGAGAGGGCTAGACAAAGGCATCAGACAGAAGCTGCGATAGCTGAAGAGGAGACTGAGACTGCTGCAGATGGAGAAGAGGGGGATGAAGAAGATGATGAATCCACCTAGTCTTCTTCCTTTCTTATAATTCTGAACATTGGTCTGCGTCCCTCTTTTAACTTGTAATTTTTCTGATGTATACAAGGCTACAGCCCTTTTCGAAACTCAAACTTTATTTTTGGCTGCGGCCACTTGTCTGTAAAATTTGGGGTTGCGGCTTAACAATAATCATAGTTTTCCACCATTTTTCTAAGTCTTGGTTATAATTCAGGGGTTGCGGCTAGTTTGCAACTTAGCCGCAGGACTTTAATACTTCTATTAATATCCATTTTTCCCTGCTGCATCTTCTGAATGAATGAACTCCTTAGTGGCTGTAGCCATACCGACAAGGCTACGACACCTTTAAGACCATATGAAAATGGACTTTTTTAGACATACGGGATACTATCAAGCCTCCCTAGGCTGGGTTATATTGTTAAGCCATCCACAACTATGTGACGCATGCCAACAACTGAGAATGGGCATTATAAGCCCCCGTGGCTAATATAATGGGCATTGGTTGCCCAACGGGAATTGGTCACCCCCGTGGCTATTATAATGGGCATTGGTTGCCCTCGTGGCTAATGTAACGGGCATTGGTCACTCCCGTGGATAACGTAATGGGCATTGGTCACCCCTGTGGCTAATGTAACGGGCATTGTAAGCCCCCTGGCTAATGATGCTGATATACCGAGAGATAGTTGGCCTTATGAATATAAGAATATGTCCTTGCGCCATAAGTGGCATTGTAAGCCAATTTAGAGAGCTTCTCCCGATAGTTTCTTTCTCCATTTTAAGTTATTATATGCCATCCTACACCTTGGCATCATGGGGGGAATTTCGAGTCCATTCAATATAACCATTCTTGATATAATACGATGTCTCTAATCGGAATCTATTTAAGACAAAAGGTCTTTTATAAGATAACATTTAATGGAATCGAGAAATCAAAATTTGGCACTATCAAGTGAATCGAATTTCATACATCCATTCATATATTCATGACTTTGTTAGGACAATACAAAGTTAAAATGGAGCTTATTTAAAAAGAGTCTTCACTAAGAACAGAAACAGAGGAAACATAAACATGGGCATAGAAAAGGGGATGCGATCTGTCAGACTAGGCTGCATCCCTTAGGCATCCTTGAGGAACCACTGCAACATTTCCTGACTTGTGATACTTTCAATTTCATTCTTCAAAGCATGACACTATTCGACGGGGTGGCCGTGGTATTGGTAAAATTTTCACCATTTGTCTCGGTTCCTCTTATGAGGTGGAGTCTTCATTAAGGTTGAACTTGTGACCACATCCCCACGACTTGAAGCTGTTGTAAGCCAAATGCATTAGTAAGGGCTGCAGCAAAAGGGCAGTTAAACTACCAGGCCGCATCCCTTTTTGGGTAGGAAGGAGAAATCCCAGAATTGAACCCAGAAACTAAGTTTGTCACATGAAATACGTGGAGAACATACCTACTAGGGCCTTTCCAAGGCAGAACAACCTATGGGTGCACAATATTGGCACAATTATGTTTGGAAACCCTATATCATAGGCTGATAAAGTAGCAAACAAGCAAATATATCTCATTCCTAGCTACCCACCTCTCCAAGGCTATTGCCCTTTGCACTTTTTAGTGTTATTTTATTAAGGTAATCATCATCGGGGTATTGTAAAAATAGATATAGGGTCATAAAAAGAGAGACCTATAATCGGATCTGAATATATGTGGTACCCATTTGAGGGTGTGTATACAAAATACGAGTTCAATAACCAAATATTCACTCATGAGATAATGATCCAAATGATCCTCATAGATAAAATAAAGTTTTTAAGAATCGAAAATACAGAGAAACAAGATTAAAATAACTGGTTTCCCAAAGACAACATGAGATTATTGATACGAGAAATCATCCACTTGTCGTTCTTGTACCAACAAGTCAAATGTAAAATATGTAATAAGCAGATAGAGAAAGTAAAGAGAGATAAAAGACAAGATATAGAATGTTTCAGCTATTAAAATGAGCCTATGTCCACTTTGGTGCCACACTCAGATTATATGCGTTGTTGTACGTGTTTACAATGTCGTAATAGGCGTACAATATAGATGAGAGAAGATAATACATGTATATGATGATTTTGAAAGTCCTGGTGAGATGACCGTGATGAAGATGAGTAGCCTCCAAGTTGTACCGAGCAATGTAGATTGCTTGGCAATGCCTCCTCAAGTGTCGCGGTCTCTGGATTAGATATCAGTACTAAAAATGAACCTGACCCTCGAGGTGTGGAGATCTATTTATAGGAGGTGTATGTGCTGTATTATTGCTATGAATGAGAGGGGCTGCGGCCAGTTAAGTGAACAGACTGGGGACGCACCCTGTAGCATCTAAGGGCCACACACTGTAATATGTAAGGTTGCGGCAGCAGGACAGTGGAGTCACATACAAGTAAGAACGTAACCCGTGAATGATTGGCTACGGTGGCAAGGCTTAGGCACATGCCCATTTTACTCCTTTTGCGGAAGGGTGCTATATTTGTCACATCAAACATTATCCAACTTTTAGTAACCATTGGCGGCGACCTTGTCACCTTTCTTTTTAATGTATGCATTAAAATGCCGAGCTTGGTCTAATTTCTCTAAGTGAGACTTCAATGCTTTACAGCTCTCTATAATGTGGCCTCCCTCCTTGTGGAACATGCATCGTAATGTATTATTCATCTTTTCTAGGTCGCCACCCATATTTTTGGGGCACTTCATGAACAGATGATCCTTAATCTTGCTTAAGATTCTATAAATTGGATCCTTGAAAACCGTCTTAATAGTCTGGAAAGCCTTGAAATGATCTTCCTTTCTCCCATTCTTGGAGCCATTCTTGCCACCATTCTTGCTCCATTTCTTTGGAGAGTCACTTTTTTCTCCTCCTTTGCTTTTTTTTTTGCATTATTGTTGTCCACTAGAGTAGGGTGAACCATCTCCTCAACCTTGGAGTATTTTTAATATGTGCCATGAGGTCATCAATGGTGTTTGCCTCTTTCTTCCTAAGGGACTGGTCCAACAGATATATAGTTAGTAGACCAATGTTGAAGGATGCTACAATAACCTACTCTGATAAATCCTACACCTCATTGAAGACCTCCCAGTTCCATTTGGCATAGTCGCAAAGGATCTCTTGTGGTTTATTCTTCATAATGAGCATCAAATCCATCCTTTTAGGGTGGGAGCTACTGGTGATGAAGTGAGAAGTGAAGGCCTCAACGAGGGCCTTGAATCTCTTAATCTACCTATGTGGTAACCTCTTGAACCACTTTTGTGCTACGTCAAGTTGATTGATGCATATGAGGCGAGGCTCCACAAGCAGAGGGAGTCTTCTCGCAAGCACGAAGCTGAGAATGCTCGCCTCAAAAGAAAATTAGAAAGAATGGAGAGAGAACTCCATCATGGAAGAAAAAGACGTCCATACTTCACTCCTAGCCCTCAGGCGAGCAAGCCTCACAATCGAGGAAGGAGTCCCAGGCTTGGATCCTAAAAAGCTGAGGAAAATGAGTCAGAGGATGACCTACTCGAGAAACTACGACTAGCTTGCCATCACAGGAGGTCGGATCACAGCAACAAAAACATACGCAGTCTGGTACGAAGGGAGATGGACCAACACCCTGCGCATCAAGGTACCAGATTGACCCGAGAACTCGCTAGGCGAGCTCTCAAAACTCAGATGAAATCACCTTTCTTGAGTGAAATAGAAGAAGAGGAAGCCCCCAACAAGTTTGCTATTCCAAGGTTCAAAATTTATGACGGTAAGACTGATCCCATTGATCACGTCAGGCAGTACCGACAGACCATGACCCTATGGAACCATCGAGACGTGCTAATGTGATGGATTTTTCCCTCGAGCCTGCATGACGTGGCACAGAAATGGTTTGAAAGGCTCCCCCACTGGTCCATGAGGAGTTTTAAGTCCCTGGACGAGCTCTTTACTGCTCGATTCATTACAAGTAGCTCCCATCCCAAAAGAACGGATGATTTGCTAACCATAAAAAAGACGCCTCAAGAGACCCTCCAAGACTACGCGAAGAGGAACTGGGAGTTATTCAATGAGGTCGAGGACTTCTTGGAGCAAGTTGCAGTGGCCTCTTTCAAAATTGGGCTACCCAACTCTTCCTTTCTGTACCAGTCCTTGACAAAGAAAGAAGCCATGACTATCGACGACCTAATGGCCCGCATCGAGAAATATGCTAAGGTGGCACTACACCAAAATGGGCAAATTGTCACCTTTCAGCCGGCCAGCCTTGTCAAGGTCATTGACCGTGACAAAAAAACACGCGTTTTATGTCACGGTCATTGACCTTGACACGACCGTGACAACGAATTGTCACGGTCAATGACCGTGACAAGCCCGTGACAAATTTACTTGTCACGGACTTGTCATGGTCATTGACCGTGACAATTATTTAAATTCTTGTCACGGTCAAAGACCTTGACACGACCGTGACAATATTCTCAGCAAAAACCCTACCCCCCCTTCTTTTTTCCCTCCCGCGCCGTTCCCTCCATTTCTCTCTCTCTCTCTCGACGCTGTTCTCTCTCTCTCTCTCTACTTTCAGGTCCATTTTCTCTCTCTCTCTCTCTCTCTCTCTCTCTTTCATTTATATATATATTTGTGTGTATGTGTATATATATATGTGTGTATGTGTGTGCGTGGAGGGGGGCAGGGGGTGGGGCAGGGTGGGGGAGGGGGTGATGGAGGGTGGGGTGGGGTGTGTGTGTGTGTGTGTGTGTGTGTGTGTGTGGTGGTGTGTGGTGGGGGAGGGGGTGGGGTGGGGTGTGTGTGTGTGTGTGTGGTGGTGTGTGGTGGGGGAGGGGGTGGTGGAGGGGTGGGGCAAGGGGTGGTTAGGGGTGGGGTGTGTGTGTGTGTGTGGTGGTGTGTGGTGGGGGAGGGGGTGGGGTGGGGTGGGGTGTGTGTGTGTGTGTGTGGTGGTGTGTGGTGGGGGAGGGGGTGGTGGAGGGGTGGGGCAGGGGGTGGTTAGGGGTGGGGTGTGTGTGTGTGTGTGGTGGTGTGTGGTGGGGGAGGGGGTGGGGTGGGGTGGGGTGGGGTGTGTGTGTGTGTGTGTGGTGGTGTGTGGTGGTGGAGGGGGGCAGGGGTGGGGTGGGGTGGCAATTTTTGACACGACACGATACCCGACACGAACTCGACACGAACTCGGATGATAAATTATTTATGTGTTGCAAGAATTTGAAATTAATTAAATTAAGTTATTGTAGGCGTATGAGTGCTATGATTGGTTAAGAGAGAAGAAAAAAATTATTTTATATTTTACTTAATGGGTTATGCGGGTCAACCCGAACACGACACGATAATAAATAGGTCGGGTTAGTGTTTGCTCATCTGACACAATTAGTTAAATGGGTCGGGCCAGGGTTGACTAATACTTAACACGAACCCGACATGACACGACCCGAACACGACACGACGCACACGAATTGCCACCCCTAGTGGGAATTGATATCCAAGACATGTATTTGAATTGATATCTATTTATTTGAATTGATAGAATTGTTTCTAGGATAATAATCCTACTATAAGATAATTGCTCAAAATAAATATTAAATAATAATTACTAAGATATCAATTCAAATAAAGTCTTAATAACCTAACCAAAAGAAATAAAATAAAATATCAAATAAATTATCATCCACCTCATAGACATTCCCTACCAATCATTTTAAGATAATTTTATCCTTATAAAGATAATAGATTATGTAATTTTAGGACTTAAAATAATATTGATTATGGATATAGGACAACAAACATTTTGTTTCCATTTTTTGTCCCTATTTTCAAATTAAAGGGACACGTGGCATGTTATGATTGGTTAACGTTTTATGAATATGGGTCCGCGCCAGCGGTTTTATTAAAAAATAGGGACTAAAATCATAAATAAAATGTTTGTTGTCCTATTTTCAAAATACATATTACAATAAATCCTAAATTTACAAACCCCTAAAGATAAATACCTCTGATTGCAAAGCATGCACTTGTATTATTTCGACGTGTAATTTGGAAATGCTTGTTTTTCTTTCTAGAGACCCGTGTCGTCAAAACTTGGTAGTGTTCGAGTGTGTTTTTATCACTAAATTATTATTTCACTAACAAATACTCCTTATATCCTAGATTAAGAGTCCATATTTATTTTTTGTACTTACTAATAATACACTTAATCAATGGCTAGGATTAACCCTTATTCACTATTATGAAATTTGGTTAATTGATTATTTAAAAAAAAAGCAAAAGTAGACTAACATATATACACAACACTAAAAGTAGACATCAATTTTATAAATAATTGATATTTTCATTCAAAATATGTGTGTGTGTGTGTGTGTGTGTGTGTGTGCGTGTGTGTGTGTGCGTGTGGCGGGGGTGGGGTGGGGTGGGTAGGGGTGGTGTGTGTGTGTGTGTGTGTGCGTGTGGCGGGGGTGGTATTGACGGAACTTACACATACGTTATAATATAGACGAAACATTTTTTTATCTGTACTAATAACATTTTTTCTATCTGTACTAATAACATTTTTTTTACAGCAAAAATGTCTCCTTCAGATGTTAGGGCGAAGATGATGATGCTGTTTATGATGATGTCGTCGTCTGGGTTCGGTGGTAGCGGAGGCGACGAGGGCTCCTCCGCCCCTAGGCTCCCCAAATATGGAAAATTTGGGATTACCGTCGAAAACAAGTCGGAGCTTTTAGCGAGATCCCTCGAGCTGCTAAAGACGGTCATCGGCCCGGGGTTTATGAGTTGGAAGGAGGTGCCGTATGAGCTCAAGTTAGCTGTTTGGGCGGCACTACAGGTAATATTTATATGTATTTCAATTTCAATTTCAATTTATATTTATATTTATATTTATATTTATATTTATATTTATATTTATATTTATATTTATATTTATATTTATATTTATATTTATATTTATATTTATATTTATATTTATATTTATATTTATATTTATATTTATATTTATTCGCAACTAACATTGTATTTGTTGGACAGGAACAATTCAACTTGGATCCAAAGCTACGCGATTCCGTCTTCGAGCAGTTGAGGGAGCAACACAAGACGTGAAAAAAAAATATGCGGACACGGTACTTTGGAAAAACACGAGAGACCATTTTACAATGGCGCGAATCCGTCCCGCCCAAGGAGCCGATCTCATTGGCACAATGGCAAAAGTTCATTGACAATGAGATCGAGGATCGACAATTGGCATCTCGCCAATCGGGGAGGGAAAATCGGGCTAAAAAGACGGACGTGCACTACTCCGGCCGGACCTCTTACGCTGAGGTGGAGCATAGGATGAAGGTAATATTTAATTTATCTATAACTACAGAAATATATTATTGGATATTATTTTACTTTGCGGGGCAGATACTAATTTTACTTTACTTTATTTTATTTCAGGGGGTAGGGAGTGGGCCAGGGGGTAAGCCACATAGGCTCGATACTTATGTGGCTCTTCGGACGAAGAAGGGGAAGGACAAGGAGGTGTCCCCGAGCGTCGCGGCCACGATTGTAAGTAATCCGACAGTTTAATTATTGTTAATTACGTTATAATTTTTTAGTTTACTTATTTTACTAATCATGTGCTTTTTGTCGTTTCAGGCAAAGCTTAAGGAAGTGCATGAGTCGCAGTCTGATGCCGACAAGGCATCTTTGTCCACAGACGCACTCAGCCAAGTGCTTGGCTCTGATCGCAAGGGGAGGACAAGGGGAGTGAGCTCGCGGGTGGCCAAATCTAGGATCATCGGATTGGAGACGAGCGACACCGAGTTGGCTCGAACGGTGGATTCACACGACGCGAAGCTGTCCCGTTTGGAGGCGACGGTCCAAGATATGTACGCATTCATGAAGCGTACGTTGGGTGGAGACCGTAAAGAGAAAGGGAAAGGGAAAGGGAAGGAGAAGGCGGTGGAGGAGGAGGTGCGGGAGGACGAGGAGGTGCGGGAGGACGAGGCGCAGGATGACGAGGATGTGGACCTCGCTGCTTCATCACCGACACGTTCGTACTTCGACGATCCACTTCCCTATTTGACGCCCTCCAACAGACCATTATCGACAATTGGTTGGCCGAACGTGTTCATATTGGACATATTTGATGGCCAACGGATAGGGCGGGGATTGAGGGACCCGAACATCGTCGAGGGTGGACTAGTCCATGGACGTGTGCTTCAAGAGATGGAGTCCAGGGTGCTCGTCACGCATGTCATACCCGAGAAGGAGAACTCCCTATTGTGGTTGCGCGAATAATGCGGCACGACGTATATTAGTGGGTGCGTCAATTCGTATGTCGTGTGGCCTACTCACCTCCTCAGTTTTATCTAAGACATGTAGTAACATTATTTTTAAGTTTGTCCATTTTAATTATATTTGGATTATATCGTCATGTATATTATTTTTACTTTGAAGATTTGGATTATACTGTCATGAATATATATTTGCATTATCTTTAGTTTGTGTTGGATATATGATGTTTGGAACAGGTACAACGTTGCTATAACAGGTACAAATATACTGCTGGGCAGTGGCGGTGGCCATACTGCCCAGCAGATTTTTTTTAAATTCTGCCCAGAATTGTCACGGTCATTGACCGTGACAATTTTTTTAAAAAGGGTCACGGCTTTGTCACGGTTTATAACCGTGACAAACGTGTCACGGTCATTGACCGCGACACGACCGTGACACAAAATGCAAGTTTTGTGTCAAGGTCAATGACCGTGACACGACCGTGACAAAAAAAGTTGTCTCGCCTCGAAATGTCACGGTCATTGACCTTGACAAGGTGAATTTGTCAAGGTCAATGACCTTGACAAATGGGCAGATTTGGTGTAGTGTGGAAGATGTAACCCGCCTCAGTACAAGGGAAAACGGTCAAGCTAAGCTCGCTGCAAAGGGCAGTGACAAAGATGAGAACCAGAAGAAAGGAGGAAAGAATGGGGACAAGAATGGCTCTAATAACGGAGGCAATAATGACTTGTCGAAATCATTTCAGGTGGTTAATACCGTGTTCAGAGAACCAATTTACAAAATTCTTGTGAAAATCAAAGACGAACCATTTATCAAGTGGCCCAGAAAAATGGGGGGATATCCATAAAAGAGAAACAACGCGCTGAGATGCGCTTTCACAAAGAAGGAGGAAATAAGACTGAGCATTGCAAGGCTCTTAAGTCCCACCTCGAAGAGCTGGTCCAATCCGGGCATCTGAACGAATTCGTGGACAAAAGGGCAGAGAAATTTACTGCCCATAAAGAAGCTAGGACTGATAACGTGCTCGAAGATGATGCCGGCCATGAATTCACAGTAAGACGCAAAACATATTCAAGGAAATTCAGCCCGAATGGAGGTGAAAAAGCTTACGGCAGTGATGCAAGCTTTTCAGATCGATCTAGAAAAAACACAGTTAGGAGAGCGTCGACGAGCAGATGACGTTGACTATAGTAAGCATATCGTATTTACGGATGAAGATTTGGTGGGAGTGAGAACCCCACATCATGATGCTTTAATCATTACTCTCAAGATAGCGAACTATGATGTCAACAAATTTCTCGTCGACCAAGGGAGATCGTCCGAGGTGATGTACCTTGACCTGTTCAAAAAATTGAAATTAAGCATTGTCGACCTAAAGGAAGATACTGTCCCTTTGGTTGTCTTCGCTGGAAAGATGACTATGCCCTTGGGAAAGATCGTACTGCTAGTAAGGGTAGGAAATGTTTCTAAAATGTTCAAATTTCTGGTGGTCGACATTGACTCACCATATCAGGCTATTCTCGGCAGAGGATGGTTACAAGCAATGAAGGCAGTCTCCTCGACCTACCATCAGAAACTCAAGTACGTGACCGGACGTAGAGTAATGGAGATCCATGGCAATCAAGTGATGGCGAGAAGATGATTCATAGCATCCATGAGCCCAAAACTTGAAAAAAAGACCGAAAATCACATTGAGAAGGTTGAAGAACAAGGAGGTCTGATACCTTCGAAATAACAATTAAAATACGGAAGGCCCAGAGTAGAGGAGACCAGGCTCCTCCCCTATGAACGTGTCATCGAGGACCTGGAGGAAATCACAGCGGGAGATTGTGATGACAACATGATCTTCTGGATTGGAGCTTCTCTCACAGATCAGGAGAAGAAGAAATTGAGTACCCTGCTAAGAAAAAATGTAGACGTCTTTGTGTGGGAGCCATAGGAGCTTCCCGGAATTGATCCTAGTATGGTTTGTCATCATCTTCACGTCGATCCCTCCTTCAAACCAATCGCGTAGAAGGCACGAAGAACTGCACCAGAGAAGTCAAAAGCCGTGGAAAAACTTCTGGATGTAGGATCTATATGAGAGGTATAATTCCCCAAATGGTTATCTAACCCAGTAGTAGTTCCAAAAAGAAACGGGAAGTGGAGAGTTTGCATCGACTTCACTGACCTCAATAGAGCGTGCCCGAAAGACAGTTTCCCCTCCCAAAATCAATTGGTAGACGCCACTACAGCTCACGAGAGGATGAGTTTTCTGGATGCATACTCAGGGTATCATCAGATCCCTCTGTATACCCCAGACCAGGACAAAAAAGCATTCATTACCACGGTTGGGTTATACTCCTATAAGGTCATGCCCTTCGAGCTAAAAAATGCAGGGGCAACCTACCAGCGGCTGGTCACCAAGATGTTCAAGAACCAAATGGGAGACACCATGGAGGTCTACATCAATGATATTCTCGTTAAAATCAAGAAGAAAGAATACCACCTCTCAGACCTGTCAAACACCTTCAAAATCCTCAGGAAGTACCGAATGAAACTTAACCCGAGCAAGTGTTCCTTCGGTGTCTAGTCAGGAAAATTTCTTGGGTACTTGGTCAGTAAGAGAGGCATCGAGGCTAGCCCATACCTGATCAATGCAATAAATAGGGTACAACCTCCTCGCACAATTCGAGACGTACAGAAGCTCACCAGTATGCTTACTGCCTTAAATCGCTTTATCTCTAAGTCCTCCGAGAAGTGCAAGCCTTTCTTCTAGCTTCTAAAGGGAAATAAAACGGTAGAATGGAACTAAGATTGCTCGCCGGCTTTGGATGAACTCAAGGCTTACCTCAGTTCCTCACCACTGCTCGTCATACCACAGGAAACAAATTCCTTGTACTTGTACCTCTCCGTTTCCAACCACATTGTCAGTTTTGCATTAATGTGCGAAGTTGTAGGAATCCCGTACCCCGTTTATTACGCGAGCAAGACCCTACTAGATGCCGAGCAGAGGTACCTACCACTGGAGAATCTCACTTTTGCACTAGTAATGGCTTCGAGGAAGCTGAGGCACTATTTCGAAGCCCACACTATAATCGTCCTTACATCGCACCCCCTTAAAGAACTCCTGAGGAAGGCGGATTTATCGGGCAGACTGTCTAAATGGTCAGTCGAGCTCGGACGATTTGACATACAATTTCAACCAAGGAAAGTAATGAAGGGGTAAGTCCTTACTGATTTCATAGCCGAATTCACAGGCGAGCAACCTTCCAACTAACCTCAACCAGTAAGACAAAAGGGGAATGACGCGACAGAGGAAACCTAGAAATTGTTCGTTGATGGAGCCTCCAACTCAAAGGGGGAAAGAGTAGGCATTGTCCTCATTACTCCAGAGGATACAATCCTTGAACAAGGAATCAGGCTTGGATTTGCAGCATCCAACAATGAAGCAGAATACGAAGCCTTAATAGCCAGTCTCCAAAAGGCGCACACATTGGGAGCAAAGCATTTATCGGTGTTCGGCGATTTTCAATTAGTCTCCAATCAGATAAGTGGAGACTACAATGCAAAAGATGAAAGAATGGTAGCTTACCTCGCCTTAGTGAAAATACTAATGGATATCTTCGAAGAGATAAATGTCTAGCAATTTCCTAGAGGATAGAACAGCCATGCTGACGCCTTAGCAGCCCTAAGTTCAGCAGTCGATTCTGACCTAAAAAGAACAATCCCCATCGATTTCCTCGCTCATCCGAGCATTAACTGTAGTAGCAAGTCGCCAGGCATGGAGCAGATGCTCCAAGTGGAGTTAGCACCCAGCTGGATGGACCCTTTAAGAAACTATTTGAAGGATGGCACGCTCCCAGACGATAAAAAGATTGCCCACCAGATAAGAGTTAAAACTGCTCGCTTTCACTTATCAGCAGAGGGCAAGCTATATAAGAGATCTTTTTTCGGTCCATACCTTCAATGCGTCCACCCAAGGAATGTCGAGCAGGTCCTACATGATCTTCATGAGGGAATCTGTGGAAGCCATATTGGAGGAAGGTCCCTAGCTTTTCGAGCAATGAAGGAAGGCTATTGGTGGCAATATATGCAAAAGGACTCTGTGATGTATGTTCGCAAGTGCTTGAAATGCCAACTTCACGCTCCTATAGTCCACCAACCTGCTAGCAACCTAAAATCACTGTCCAACTCATGGTTATTCGCCCAATAGGGAATGGACATCAAAGGACCACTTCCTACCGCCATCGATAATCGCAAATATCTGTTGGTCGCAACTGACTACTTCACCACATGGATCAAGGCAGAACCTCTAGATAACATTCGAGATGAATATATGATAAAGTTGATATGGAGAAATATAATCACCCGTTTTGGCATCCCCAGAACCATCATTACTGACAATGGAACGCAGTTTGAGAGTGGCTCCTTTCAGAGTTTCTACGACGAGCATGGAATCATACACCATTTTAGCTCGGTGGCCTATCCTCAGAGCAATGTCCACGCCGAGGCTTCCAATAAGACAGTGATCGACGGATTAAAGAAACGATTAGAGCGAGTCAAAGGCGCATGGATAAATGAATTACCACATATTCTATGGGCCTACCGAACCACTCCATGATGAGAAATAGGGGAAACCCCATTTTCGTTGACATATGGAATGGAAGCAGTCATCCCATTAGAAGCAGGCTTGCCAATAATGAGGTCCAGCCTTGTCTACCGGGGCCGTAACGATGCAACATTGCTCGCTGAGATCGACCTAGCCGATGAGCGCCGAGAGCTAGCCCTAGTAAAGCTAGCGAGCTATCAGCAACAGCTCGCAAGGCATTATAATAAGAAGGTCAACCCAAGGGCATTCCAAGTTGGGGACTATGTCCTGATGAAAGTCCGAGGCAACATAGTAAAACCATCAGACAAAAATCTAGGGCCAAACTGGAAACGATGGGATGGATGATCTGCAGGGAGCCTATCACTTGGAAACGATGGAAGGCAGAGAGATACCCCGAGCGTGGAATGCAGCCAACCTTAAGAAATTCTATTTCTAGATTCTCCCTTTGATCTTTAAATTATGAAACCGAAAGTTCATTTCCTTATCATTAATGAAAAGTTATGTGGCAATTGCATTCTACGAAGTATCAGTTAATTAATTTGCATTTTAAGAGGTGTCAATGTACAAACTTTATAACCCACACACCCTTTCCAAGTAACAGGCACACTAATCATTACACTATAGCATGGAAATGACCCTCCTCAGGTTTTCATTATGAAGTATGAAAGACCTCATAAGCATTTCCCTTGGCAATATATGAATCCCTACAGGAGATCCTTAGGCAATATGACCAAGTCAGGATTGGTCACCAAACAATGTTTGGTTGAATAAAATCCTGATCGGATAAAGCATCCAACACCAGGTGTGTCCTTGCCAATTGCCACACTTATGTCTAAGGGAGTGTGAAGACACAACCTAAAAGGTAAAGTGAGGCAGAATGGTATCTCGTTGGCATACTGGACTGGGAGGACACTTACTTGATAATGCAAACATACAAATCTAGTCAACCAAGATAGGCTCAAGATTTTTGAACAAAAATGTGGAAAATATAAGACACTTGTTTAGTTAGCAAATTTTCCCAAAGCATAAATTTTATATTAATTCATCACATTTACAACAAATATATTACATGTTTAGTCGGCAAGCTCATCCAAAACATCAAGATTACATCAATTCAATACAAAATATTCAGAGTTACTACTGGCAAAACCTTAGTGAGGGTGAGGCCTCCGAGCAAGATAATCAGCCACTTGAGCTCTTAGACCATCATCGGGAGGGGGAACTAACTCTTCCTCGACTTCGTTAACATCCGACTCCAATAGCTGCTGAGGGATGACATCAATGGGTATCCACTGATCATCTCTCCGGAATGGGTTAGGCATCCGAGTGGAAGAAGATATTTCATGGAGATACTAGAGCATTGAGTTCCTTGGAACTTGATCTCCCTCAAGGCACTTAACCACCCCCTGATGAAGGCGATCTCCTCAAACTCTATCAGCCTCGTTGGAGCATCTAACCAACCCTGGTCGTAACCGTCGGCCCATACTCGCCGAGGTCTTTTTTTAAACAGGTGCCGTAACCGAGTCCCGTCCCTTTGAAGCCCGACATTAATCACATATGCTCGTTGAACATCATCAAGAAGCTCTTCCATTTCCCTAGAAGGGCCCCTAACACTTGTACTAGCTCGTGGAATAGTCGATGGGGTGAAACCTTACAGCCCTGGAGGAACATCGCTTGATCCTGCTCCTGCTCATGAAGAGGAAGAACCTCATAATACTGCAGGAACAGTGCTCGACACATGTTCCCTGAGTCGTGAGACTTCCCTCCTCAAATCTTCATTCTCCCGCTGAAGAATCTCTCCGACCTGATTGATCTCAAAGGCATCCAGGAGCCTTGCTCTTAATGTATTCACCTCCTCTGGACTGAGGCATCAACTTCTTCCATCTATTGGAGCTTGTCCTTCAACTTGGCCATAAGCGTAGATTGATCCTTATACTTCTGATTCCTGGACCTAAGAGATTTACAAAGCCTAACAAAGTCCTGGCGAACCTGAGGACTTGCATTGGGAACAAGGGTCTTGCCCAATTGGGATGTGGCAGAAATATATTCTTCTACATCAATCAACTACAGGATATAAGAGGGCAACGAAAAGAAAAATAAATCAGTGCACTAGGAAAAAGAAACCTTTTCATTTCATTGATATGGGTTAAAGTACATCGAGCAGTAAAAAGGAAAATTACAAGAAAAAATACAAAAGTAGTCCTAGAAGTAAATTAACTGGAAACCTCAGACTGCTTAGAGGTAGCAGGCTGTTTCCCCTTGTCAGCAGTAGTAGAGGCATCCCCCTCTGCAGGGATAACCACAGTCGCCTGGGCAGGGTGAGTATCGGCAGGAATTATTTGAGAGGCGGAATCAACACCTTCAACGGCTGGGGCAAGGGCTTATTTATCCACAGTTGGCTTCGGGCCCGGGTCATCGTCGAACAGAGGAGAGTCAGTATCGACACCAGCAGCTAAGAGGGCCTTGTTCCAGCCCTTCTTGAAGTTCAGACGACTGGTGTAGCCTATTTGAACCTCGGCATCTTCATATGCAGCAACCCACCTGGAGTTATATGAATCCTCCTTGATGGTGGCTGCCTGAGACTTTTTCTCTTTCAACTGCTCGGCCAGTACCTTGTTCTCCTTTATGACGTCCAACTTACTCGAGCAGACTAGATTACAGGCCTGCCTCAGCTCGATCAGGTCTTTAATCGCCGCATCCCTCTCCCGATTGGAATTGACGAGGGCCAGGTCAGAAGAAGCTCGAGCAGCATCAACAGTCTTTAGATCAGCCTCCAATTGAGTGCCCCTCACTTTTAAGGCAGCACTCTGCTGCTCCAGCTCGTTGTTCCTGCTCATCAGCTCGTTGCGAGAGCGATAGGGCATAGCAAAGTCAGTCACAAACTGCAAAAACAAAGAAGACGTCAAGAAAAGGAAATAGCTAACGCTTAATAAAGCATTGGAGAAAAGAAAAGGTCTTACCAAAGCTAGCCTCTGGCTATCCTATAGGGATAATTGATTAGACCCTAGCGCCCTTTGGCGATCAGCAGGAAGAACTTCCCTCTCGAGCAACGTGGGGGCAATTGAGGAGAAATGGCAACTGAAGCCCCCTCGGGAAATGCGAACACCGAGACTAAGGCCTGCCCAGCCTTCGCCCTCGACTCCATCTTTCTCCTCTCCTCTTCTCTCTCTTTATCTATCCTCCTCTTCTCCTCCATCCTTTTCTTCTCCTCCATCTTCTTTCTTTCCTCTTCCTTTTCACTCTCTCTTTCTCTCTCTCTCATTTGTTCTTCTTCTTTCCTCTTCTTTTCCTGCTCCTGAGCAGAAGATCGAGAGCCAGTAGCTACAGCCCAGAGCTGGACTTCTGCTTCTTCGACCTCTGAGCGAGGAGCACATGATCATCATCATCATCATCGTACCGAATTAAATTTTTCCTTGGAGGAACCATCTCCTCGCTTGAACTGTTGGATGTGCTCGAAGATCCTCGAGCTTTAGAAGCCTCTTTTGAGTCAGAAGAACTATCACCATTGGAGCTCTCCTCACCAAAATTGCCTTTAGCACCGCCTAAAATGTCACTCTCAGAACTTCTCTCCTCCTCGTCTAACTGGATAGGATCAGCAACAGTCTCTTCGGAGGTGTCAAATTCAGGGATATTGTCTACCGACCTCGCTATAAAGCTAAAACCGACATTTTTGTATTTGAGAAAGAAAGAAGAAGACTGGGGATGCTCGCCGTCGGTTAAAGGCTCCCTGATATTCCAGGCCTTGAGAAATTCAGAAAGACGAACCTTGCTGAGAGTAGGTTCCAAGTTCTTCGATCTCGTTGAAGAAAAAATAGAAAAAGTCAGAAAGATCACCAATCAGTAAATTTTTTTTAAGGAACAGAGAAAAGTCTACCTATGTATTCTTCCCCACCAAAGGGAACAGAGAATCTATCAGACCTCGACCCCTTAAACTGGGGAGAAAATTTCCAATTTCTAGCAAGAAAATCCTCTTACCAATAGTCCGTATAGGAATCAGGTAGGTTTATTACCAATACCCTATCAGGCTCCTGGCTTTGAGATAGAGAACACCAAAACTAGTTTGAGAAAAGGAATAGAAAAAATAGAGCTCGGCGAGCCCTAATTTGGTACCATATAGCTGATTTATTCTATGAACACCATTGATTATCTTCCACATATTGGGCGAGCACTATGTAGGAACAATTTTGAAATAACCAAAGAAATGCAAGAATAGGTTGTTGGGAGGAAAAGTTAGCCCCCCCTTGGGAAAGCAGCAAGACATGGATCCAATGGGCACCCTCTATCTCTCTAACATTTCTAGGGGAGGGACACACTCAATCTCTACCCACTCTGGGATGTTATAAAACTTTCTAAACTCAGACACTGACCTATTAGTGGTCTTTGCCAATTTGAAACCCTAGAAAACTACAAATTCAAAGAGAAAATACAAAGAGAAGTCACAAGAGACTTACAAGATGAAAGTTCGACTCGAACGATGAAGAATCACGAGCCCAAATGACAAGGAAGCAATAAGAATGGAGACTGAGAGAAGAAAATGTGAATCGCTAGAGCTCACAAAAAATAGGAGAATACTAAGAAGGTTGAAAAGACAATCGAGAAATGACTTCTCTGGATAATTTTTGAGTGCTGCTAATCATAATGCACAGACCACGAAGCAAGTGCCGCCTAAACCCAGTCCTCGAACTTTGGGAAGAGTTGCACGGTGTACAAATGAGCCATTATAACAAATCATTTAAATTTATTGAGCCCAAAGTATGACCCAACAAACTTAGGGGAAATTGTGGGTACTCGATAATAGAATGATGGGCCTAGACGAGTAGCCCAATTGTAGAGGCCCAAAGTCCAGACCCCTCATATCTTAACCGGTTATGATTTAGTCTTCTCCCATGTTCCCATTAAGAGGGGTTCTTGGAGAAGATAAAAAACGTGGGGGAGTCCAATACCCCCACTCCATGAAATGGACATGTATATAACAAACCCTAGGTTCGGGGAAAAGGACACACTGTATTCTCTGTAATCACTCTTCGAAGTATATAGAAATAATACTGACTGCACCACCGTGGACGTAGGCACCTTTGCTGAACCACGTATATCTCTTGTTGTGTGATTGGTATTTTGTATTTCTTATTCTGCTTGGTGATTATGCTTCTCTTATCGCTTTGTGTTGAATAATAATTGTCACCACACTCCTGCTCATACCCTTTTACTTTACTAGTATTCTTCTCTCCAGACTAACTAAATGAACCCGAATCTCCAAAGTTCTTACCCCCTTGCGAACGAAGACGATATTCATGACACTGTAATAGTGCCACATTCACTACCTTGGCGAAAGTCATTAACACTGGGTTCCATAATAAATGCTGCCAAATTCACCAATCTAAGCCTCCCACAAATCTCGCTATTCGCTTCTCCTTCGTATTTACCTCATCAGGCATTAAGTTCGCCAATAGAGTAAATTATTCTTCGTACTTGGCTGCCGTTTGATCACCTTGAAACATATCCAATAATCTCCTCCTCATTTCATTCAGAATCGTGGAAGGAAAATACCTTCGGTCAAAGAGTTCCCAAAAATCTTCTATGGACATCGCATCTCTTTGCTCCGATGTGGTGATTGACTCCCACCATTAGAGAGCTGCCCCCGTTAACCTAAAGGTGGTGAGAAATTGCTTTTGCACCTCACTACATTCAACCATTCGAAGGTGCCTTTGCATACTCTTCTTCCAACGACTTGCGACCATCACATCGACTCCCCCTAAAAACTATGGAGGATGTCCCTTCCTAAACTCTTCCTACACTCTTTCCCATGAAGATAGCCTTGAGTGGGTTTGGGTAGCTTGAGCTGCAGGTTGATGTGCCATTGCAGAAATGGCAGCAGTTACTGCTTGTGACATAATATTGGCAACTTTAGTCGTGGTCATAGTCCCTTGAGGCATTTAGGGTTCCATACTCTCAGCCCCTCTATTTATCCTACCTGTACGACCTCTCTTCAGTGGCATTTGAAACAAGAACGAGTGTTTCAGAACGCCTTTCAAATGATTATACATCACAGAAGAAAATATAGACGTGTGAACACAACATTCCTAATAATAGAGCTCTACATCAAGAACGCTTACGAAAGATCGCAGAAAACCCACACAGATCCTAAAGACACTAGAACCTGATGCTCTGATACCACCTGTGACACCTCGCTTAAAATAATAATGGGTGGCCAACCCTATATTAAAATAATCAGGAATTTCAAGTGGATCATTCTCAGCATCTACTGATGATACTAAAACAAACACAGCTAACTACCCAAAACTACAAAAATAGGGTGCCTAAAATTTTTAAAACACAGAAAGAAATACCCAACGAATATCAATACAACTACTGAATAAGATAAAGAACACACACATGCTATATAAAAGAGATGAGTTCTAGAGTACAATCAAATATACAAAAAGGAAATACTCGAATATGCTGTTGAGTCATAGACAATACAACAATCTAAAGAAAGATAAATATAAACAAAATGCTACAAATATAACTCTTGGGTGTATACCTGATGTACAAACTGCATCCTAGTCTAGATATACAAAAATAGGATTTGGCGATATCAAAATAATACAACAGTCCTCTACTGCCACAACTTCCTCGAATGAACTGGATAGCTAACATCAATGGCGTCCTTGCGGAGGAACACCTAAGATAATACAATATATATAGCAAGAGAAAATATAAACGGGTCAGAGCCTGAGGTGTGAAAACAATTTTACCAAGTGCATTAAAATGCATAATAATTATAAATACCTTATGACATGATTAAAGTGGAGTTCCACTCTCCCGAAAATTCAACTCACCTCTCAACTAAAGCGCGCACCTAAACATATGCACATAATCCTCAAAGATCGTCCTAACACTATCTAGGGAAAATGTCTAACCTACTTCCAATATTTATACTCAATTAAACTACCATCTATAACTTAACCGTCCACTCCCAATTCTACCATAAACCCCAAGGGTACGTCGCTAACTAAACATAAAATTCATCATATACTTATTGTCTTGCTAGAATTTCTCATTTTCTAGCTATTGACGTAAATGAGTTAATATCATCGAATGCTAAGGACTAAAATTCTTCCAGTTTTCAATACTTCACTGTGTTTTGCGTGTGGGACGTCTCGCAAGTGAAATCCAAACAAGGAACCCCCATAAATAATTTACTAGTCCAAAAATCTCGAGGTATTACAATATACACATACTCACTCACACATGCACACACACACACACACACACACACACACACACACATATATATATATATATATATATATATATATATATATAAATAAAGTATAAAACTTATGTACGTCATAAGTTCAAAAGATGATGTCATCTATATGAATTTTTGCTTCACTACCTCTTTTGCCCTCAATTCTTTTGGTTTCCCCCTCTTTTTTTAGTTACCAAATTTACACTTCAATTCAAAATTGTTGGTACTTTGGTAAAAAATAGAATAGTTCTATGCTTCTCTCCCGCTCACACCCACAAACCTAACATTTCTCCCATTCTCTAATGTTCTCATGTCTGCTTCCCTAGACGTATCCCTCACCCACCCTAGCCATCGCCCGTATTCCACTCCCACGCTGCCTCCCCAATCACCTCCCTTCATTCAGGCTCCCTACATCTACTATTGGTATGTGTTTTTACAGTTGGGTTTAAGATAAAGATGTGATTTGGGGTTTTTAATTTACGTGTCTATGATTTTCTGAATTGATCTTTGATTTTTTCCCCAGATTTACGAATATTGGAGTTGTTTACCGAGACTCCGGTTTGGGTTCAAGGAAAATCTGTTTGGTAAGTGAATACCCTTTATATCAATATTTAATTTTTTGTTAAACCATTTTTTGTTTGAAACACAAATATTTTTTTTTGTTTGAATCACTAATATTTCGTGAAATTAGTTTAGATATAGTCTGTCATGGTTATTTTACTTATTCAGTGTCATAGAATCATTGATATTTGAAGAATGGGGAGATTTTAGATGTTTCTTTTTTGGTCGTAACATCTCTAAAATTTTTTCACACATTATTAGGTGTCTAATGGTTATGTAACATGTATTTTCTATGCTTTTTTTGTTTAAAGTATGGTGAGATTTTAGATGTTTCACTTTTGGTTACACCCTTCAAACATCTCAGAACTTTTTTCAGACATTAGTTGTTTAATGGTTATCTAACATGGATTTTATATCTCTTTTTTGTTTATGTTAATTTGCATATTCCAGCTTAAGTGTTGAAGGTCATGGGATATGCACATTGAGAGGTAGTAATTTTAAATACAATGTCCATTCCTTCTTTTGTCACATACTGATGGGATTTGGGGGTTTAAATACAATTGTGGACTCTTTTGACATTTTTGTAACCACGACGAAGGGAAAAGATAATAATATACATCTCAAGTGTTTGAAAAAATTCCTAATTGGATGATTCACCATATTTCCTTAGGTTATCAAAGTTTAAGAGTTTTTAATTTAAGAAATTAGTTACTAGGTCTGTTAAAGGTGTGAATAAGTGCACCCTATTTGTTCTATATGTACTACTATTTTGTAGCACATTACTCATGTTTAAATCAACACTTAAACATACTATTTGGTTACATACTTCTACTTTGTTACTTAGTGCTATTGTGTAGTGAGATAGTACATTTTATGGGAATTTGGGCATGAAATGAGAAGTGGATAGTGTGTTACATAGTGCAATTTCTTGGGAAGTTTGACTATTTTCTTTATTTTTTTGGTGAATGCAAGGTTTTAAGATGAATCTAGGTTTGTTTATATTTGTATTTCATTTTATTAATTTTTATATGAAGAAGCTTAGTCATTTTGGGACCATATGATGACTTTAATATGGGTTCCCAAACATCAGAGTAAGTTAGTTTCATTATTGTTAGAATTTTCCAGTAACATAAGTAATGATGATGTTTTTAGATGCATTGGATTACCGAAGCTGTGACATAATTTGGCTATGATTCATGGATGCGTTATAGGCAACGAGCATGGGTATCATCACATTGGTCATTATCTTCCTTTGATACATTCCAACCAACGATTTTTTTCAAGTGATTTCCAATCAAAGATAGGATTTTTTTTTTACAAACAAGGAATTGAGCGAACCATTACTCGTAGAAAACTCAATGCTAGTAAAAATACTCTCAGTAGGTTTTATCAAATCTGTAGCCTGAGAAGAGCTTATAAAACAAATGAGCGCGTAACACCCGCATCGAATAACATATAACTCGAGTACTTTCGAAATAAAACATACTCTTAATAGCAAGCGGAGCTAATGAAGATGGAGGAAATATAACCTCCTGAATTTGGTAAACCCTCCCATACAGTAACTATCCCTACTGCATGGGAAAAACCGAATTAGGTACCTGAGGTGGGAACTGAACACGCGGCTGTTACGGATCCCTAGCAACTGACCCCCAAACAACCGAGAACACTCCATCTTATATTGACCCGTCTCCCCATATAGGAGGCACCGTCCCTTCATGTCCTCTCGACCTCGACCCCCAAGTTATGAAGCATCCTTACCGTGCCTAACGTTATTGCCACCTGCAATAAACCCTCCAAACGTTGTCTTTTAGACAAAGCCCCTTATCGAGGGCCCCTCTCTTTCTGCTTACTACCCGCAGATTGGGATGAAGGAAATGCTCCTCCTCAAATCCCATGTTCTCCAAGCTTTCCTGCTTACCCAACGACAGTAGCTTTCTTGCTACCCGGTGTATATAACCAATGCTCATGGCAATGGGATGAGGCTACATTCATAACCTCACTAAAAGTTTGTAAAGCTGGATTACCCAGAAATTGTTGCCGGATTCTCCAGTTTAGACCTCCTAAAATCTTTGAGATCTTCCTATCTTCCGGAGTCACCTCATCCGGAACTAAAACTCGTCAACCTTGTAAACTCCTCTACATATTCCGCCACAGATCTCTCTCCTTGCACTACACCCTGGAGCTTCTTTCTCATCTCCCTAAGAACTGCGGGAGGTATGTACTCACGATCAAACAAAGCCCAGGACTCAGTGATCATCATTGTGTCTCTCTGCTCTTGTGTGGTTATTATCTCCCACAGTATAATGCAGATCCGACTACCTTAAAAGTGGTAAGGATTGGTTTCTTCCCCTCGCTACATTCTATCATTCGAAGGTGGCGTTGCACGTCCCATTTCCATTAATTAGCTTTAATAACATCCATGCCTCCCTCGAATTCCGGGGAATTGCCCGTTAGAAAGGACTCCAAAACCCTTGTCCCACAAAAAAGTCCGATAGGAGCTTGAACATCATGAGTCCCTGGATGTTACGTGGACCACTGCGGTCCAGGCGATGATAACCATTTGAGCCACAGTGTTTGCTACACCCGCAGCATTAACAGTCCCTTACGGCGGCGATGGAGAATCTACCCCCTCTTCTACAACCCTATTACGTCTCTCTGAGCGACCTCTCTAGGCGGGGTTCGAGATGAAGAAACAATAGAGTTAAAAATACCATTTGCAACTATCTATCTTGCAGAAGATTGCAAACATAGACAACTACATAGTCCTAACATTAGGCTCTATATCAAAGAACGCTACGGTACAACCTGACAAATCCGCATAGATCCTAAAGACTCTAGAACCTGATGCTCTGATACCATCTGTGATAACCCACAATCCGAGATAAGGGGTGGCTAACCCGATACTCAAACGTAATCGGAATCACGGACGTATATCATCCTCAGCATCAAAAATATAAACTGAATATACGGGAAAACCACCCAAAATATCAGAAAACGGGTTGCTAAAATGTGTAAAATTTTAAATATGCAGTTAAGTAAACTAAATTTAAACAACCCAACTCTGATAAGCAAGTGTAATTCCACAAGAATATATATATTACCACTAACACGAATGTAAGCAAATGGACCGAATAAGCTGTCGGTCCACAGCTACAAAGAACACAATACAACACTTTAATATCTTATGAAATACATTCATTAATCAAATATCAAAGTTTGGGCCACTTGCCCGAGTTATGACCCGAACTTATCTAGAATAAAAAGAATGAAAGCGTCTAATACAACGTCCTGTAATAACCCACAAAATCTTACAGCTCGTCAAAGGCAAATGAAGGGGAACATCAAAACGGGCGTCCTTGCGGTGGAGCACCTGAGCAGGTATAATCATATATGCAACAAGGAAAGTAAACCGGTCAGGGCCAGGTTCTATATGATCACCAGAAGAAATAAAAAGCATGATAGAAATGAACAGTTATACATAAATGATAAGGATGATAAAATGAAAATGACATGTTATCTACAAGACAATTTAACTTATTATGAAATGAAAGTCTACATAAAAGAAAGAAAAGTAAGTAATTTAACTTTAAAACCTTTGCTCATTAATCCAATTACCATATCCTTCTTACATTCCTTAATAGGAATTAAAAACCATTTGTTTGGTTTACATTAATAAGATATAATTTCCTTTTATTTATTAACTTCCATAGTCAATTATCTTTCCAAATTGTCTTTCCATTCCTTAATGGGAATACCATTTTTATCGAGTGCTCTTTATGGCACATATCCATCAAGTCCCACTTGATGCAGAAAAGTTATATTCATATACATATAACGATTCTAAGATCGCCCCTCCGAGTTTCCCCACTGGGCGTGCCCCTAAATGACCATCATCTTCCAGGGGCCTATCAAAAAAGGAAGCCTGGGATCATAACGCAACGTCGGGAAGCGGCCATATGCCTGCGGGAAAGTCAGAACCACACCCGGAATCCCCTAATCAGCGCAGAAAAACATATAAAAACCTCGTATATGGCCTAGGACTATATCCACCCTGCATTCATTAGCCAGGGGGCATCACCAAGCGCGCGAACTTCCCTTATGATGTCATTTAGAGAGGTGTGTTTAAGTAAATTAACATTTACCAAATTTTCTCATTTACAATTCCAATTTTCCATTTTCAATATCCATGTGTTTGGTTCTGTTTATTCGAACCTAGCATAATTAAACAACCGGGTTCATTTTATTTGAACCCATCATAATTAACATAGTTCGGGTCCATTATAGTGAAATCTATCATCCTTAAACCAATTGGGTTCATTTTTATACGAACCTAATTCCCATCGAATATTTTAATTAATATTCCTCAATATACCAGTCCCAACAAACTCTCCAAATGATCATTATGATCCTATAAATATCCAAAGTTCATATAACTTTGATAAGCCCTTAAGTCTCCAAGTTAGGGCATTTAACCCCCATCCACTTATTAGGATGCACAAAGAGAAGTGGTGCCTCAACATCACTTAAGACAACCCTTCCCCCGGACTTAACCCCAAGTGAAACCCATTCAACACTAGGGTGCCAACCAACTCCACTAGGACTCTAAAAGTCAAGGTTTACTTCATTAAAGAAGGGTCCTAAGCCCCTATGGGAAGAAAAGAGTTTAAAAACAAAAGTAGGAAGTTGGGTGAGAAAACAAGGGACCGGTCGACCGGTCCCAAGACCGCGGTCCATCGCGTCTCAAATTTTTGCCTAAGAAGAAAAGCAGAAACCTCACTTCGGCAGGTCCGGTCGACCGGTGAGGGGGCGCGGTCGACCGCACCTCAACATTTATGACTTTGAAAGAAAGCAGTGTGCCCTCTCCCGAAGGCCCGGTCGACCGGTCTGGGAAAAGCGGTCGACCGATCATTGCAGACCTAGACCAATCTTTCCTATATTCAAGCTAATCCCAAAGCACAATTTCAACCAAACCAACTTCATATTACTACTAAGTGGTCAGAAATCCCAGCCCACACATCATAAATATAACTACCTACCATCATCAACAACATTTATCATCCAAATCAATTTCCAAGGGTTAATACCCAAAAATCTAACAAAACCCTAAAATGATTCAACACAACTAATTCACAACTAATTACTCTCCTTAAATCATGTAATAGCAAGTAGATAACTTGCCTTGATGTAGAAAAATCAGATTTGAGGAAGATGCAAGCAAGATCCAAGATCCAATCTCTCTTTTCTCCAAAGTTCTTTTCTTTCTCCCTTCTCTCTCTCTCTCTCTCTCTCTCTCTCTCTCTCTCTCTCTCTCTCTCTCTCTCTCTCTCTCTCTAGGGCCCAATTTGAAAAAGAAATGGAAGAAAAGAAATGGGGTTGGGGGACTTAAACGTGGATTAAATCTGAAAAGCCCACTTAAGTGGCTAATACACGATAAAATGGTACGCACTACACATTTAAGCTATAACCAGTCAAAAATGCCCGAAATGCCAAAATACAATATGACACTTATTTTGACTGTCTCGCACCTACCGGGACTAACTACACCCTCCAAATTATCATTTGGAAATTTTATAACTCATTTTAAGTTCCGGTTTCTCATTCAACCAAAATGTCATTTAATTCTTATGACACAATAAATCACAACATGGATATTTTTACTTACTCATCAGGTAATCATACAACATTTCAGTAAATATTAACCTTTTTTCATATTAAATTAATATTTACTCAACATCCATCATTTTATAATTAATTACTACACATAGTAAATAAATATAAAATAGGCTATCAAAAGTGATGGTTGTTACAGAATTTTTGCCTGGCTTTGCTAAATTTATACATTTTATTTCATCCTTTAGGCGAAACAATAATATTAATGAGTTTCGATTTGTATTAGGCAAATTACATTTTGTTCCCTAGCTACTGTTTCCATCTGTAATTGGAAAACTGTAGACCTTTTGTTTGATCTGTTTGTCCGCATTTTCTAGGAGATATCAATAACCTATGTATTCTACCATCTATGCTTATCTATAAATTTTGTTTAATAACTAGTTTTTTTAAACGAGGTTTATCACTACCTCTTTTGCCAAACTAACGAGGTTATTTTGGGATAAGAGAGCACGAATTGTGTTTCTCTTTTTGTTGCTTTTTTGGTATAGAACTATTGAAGCGATATCATAGAGGGTGGTTGATACATATTAGTTCACTACTCTGTAGGGTTTTCCTTACGTACGGTTTATGGTTGCCAGTTGATAAAACTACCAGTTAATATATGGTTGCCAGTTGATATATGTTTGCATTTGGACTTAGATATTGCCGTTGGGATAGGTTGGACATATAATTATTTAGTTTTTTTCTCATATAGTCCATTTCCACTTTCTGATTTGTTGTAGGCAACGAAGTTGTACTCAATTTGATGAGTGTAGATACAGAAAACATGAGGGGTTGATACACACATGTATTATACCTATTATAGCTATTTTATGCTGATTATGTAGACGTTGACATAGTGTCTGTAGCAGGAGACTTGCTTACTATTTTGGAAAAGGTGGGACCTAATTGCATGTGTCCGTAGCAGGAGACACTGCAAATTCTTGAGTTAATACTTGAACTGTTATATTTGGTGTTTGTATGCTATATATTTGGTGTTTGTATACTATATAATTCTTTTTTTTTCTTTTTTTTTATCAAAGCAAATTTAAAATGAGGTAACGCAAGCGGTACAGTATCATACCATACACAAGAAGATAACAACAAATCTCAGCGACCAAAATATTGTCGACTCAATAAAGTATTGGTCCTCGAAAAATAAAAAATTTCACAAAAGAAGGCTCTCTCAAACAAACTATAACAAAGGTTTCTACAGTTTAACTTGGAATGAAGCCTAACTTAATATTGATTCATTGATCATTTCTTAGTGAGACTTCATGTAATCCTGAACGATGTGGAGCGCTTCACTTTCCTCAGCATAGTCCTTAACAAGAACACAAGATCAACCCACAACCTTTCTAGCATTCCCTTCTGAATCAATCTTGCACAAATCGGACCATTCGCCAAGAGTCTTAACATTGAGAACTGTAATAAAGCTTCCATTGTGGTAAGCACAAAGTGCTTTAACCAACATAATATAGTCAAGCTGGCTACAGTCCTCTCCCAAAACACGGAGTTGGATGACATGCTTCTCAATAACATTTGAAGCTTTGCGTAGGCCTCGTAAAAGTCCACCGTGAATAATAGGTTTCCTCAGCACAAGCTGTAAGGCTGTCATTATGTCCATGGTATCCCCTAGAGTAGGAGTAGGTGTAGGTACCACCTCAACAACCACAACAGCCTCTTCGCTAGTCATTTTCTTCCTGTTCAAATCCTAAGGTCAGTCTGTGTGCTACTTTTTTATGATGAAAATTATTTTTAGTAACATTGAGTGGAATTTTAAATAAATTGTAAGATAGGTTAAAGTGTGTTGTAAATAATGATGGTCCCAACACTATACCGAGATCTGCGGTACCTGTGAATCAAGTGTAGTGGAACTATACGACGGGGACATCATATCATCATCATTAGCAGTAGCAGCCCCATCACACCGTCCCTTACTATGGGTATGTATTTATTTCCTTTTCCTATGATTGATATAAATATTTATCAATTAATATACATGATTATTTTTTTTCCACTTCTTTATTGTAGGCAAGCCTAATGTTGACACTAGGGCTAAAGCAGCCCCTTCACACCGTCCCTTACTAATCTCTGCTTTATTTTGTAGGTTTCTTACAATACGTCCTCCATAAGAAGGAGAAAATAGGGGACGACATGCCAAAATTTTATTGTGGTAGAGGACGACATTTACTTGGGGTTCACCATCTGAAATTGGGTTTCTTTTATTACATTTACTTTTATTATGGCAGAAGACAACATGGTGGTCACGCTTATCTGCCCTGGTGGTCACGCCGCCAATGGAAACTCAAGTTTTGTTGCAATAGGAACCAATCGAAAGAAAAAAAGGGTCATCGGACCAATCTGGAGTTAATTTTTTCTCCAGATTGTGAACATCGGACCACATTTGCAGGAGGAACCAATCTGGAGTTAATTTTTTTCCAACCTTCGTGAATGTTCTCACAATTGTAGATGTGGCAACATAAATATCCTTCTACCAAAAAAGATTGAATTCTAAAGTTTAGTATTCGTTGTTCTCTCAATTGCAGATGTTCTCTAAAAATCTCAGATCAGTGGGAGAAATACATATGTATCAGGTATACTCTTTTTTCTTTAGTTTTTTTGTTGTAGATTCATTTTAATGCATCTCCAGAAGAACAATATCATATGTAGGGTTGTGTTTCGGCCGGATCGGATCGGAAAATGACCTTTCGGAAAAAATTCCAATTTTTTCGGAAATAAAATATTTGTTCCAATTTCCTATCCAATTTTTTCGAAAAATCAAAAAAGTTTCCGAATTCGGAAATATCGGAAAATCGGAAAAAAAATCGGAAAAATTCGGAAATTAAAAATATGGTCTTTTTTTCTGTTCTGTCGCATGAAGACCGTATGAAAAATTAGAAATTAATTTTTTTCTGTTCTACCGCAGCCATCAATATAAACAAACCGATGTAAACAAATTTGTAAACCTATAGACCGATCAATATAACAAACCTATTAAACCTATAAACCGATCCCAACAGATGTAAACAATATCAAAATAAGTATATGACATAAAAAAGATGTAAATAAGATGTAGAGCTATCTTATAAATAGAAGTAAACAAGATGTAAACAGAGCCTATAAACTGATGTAAACAGATCTGTAAATAAGTAGAAATAAAAAAAAAAAATAGATAAAAATAAACTTGAAAAGGCTTACCTTCGTTCGAGACTATAAGGGCTGGACGATGTAAACAGATCTACGCCGCCGAGAGTAGAAGAAAGGGGTCAGACGACCGTATAAAGACTGGGTCGAGAGAGAGAGGTGAGAGATATGCGTCGTCGAGGAGAAAGGGGAGAGACGAGAGAGAGAGAGAGAGAGAGGAGTGAGAGATATGTTAATAAGGATATCATACAACCCTAGTTGCTCTCTACTAACAGCATATATATATATATATATATCTGGGGTAAGGTAAAAAATAAAGGAAATCTAAATTGTACACATTCTTATTACATAAGGATATAAATTATAAGGTAAAAAAATATATAGAGAAAATATTCGGAATATTAATCGGAAGAAATATTCGGAATATTAATCAGAAAAAATATTCAAAAAATTAATCGGAAATTATATCGGAAAAATCGAAAAATCGGAATTTAAAACATATTTCCAATTTCCTATCCAATTTAATTCGGAAAAATCGGAAATCGGAAAATCGGAAATCGGAAACCTTATATAAGTTCCAAAATCGGAAAATATCGGATCGGACATCGGAAAAATCGGAATGTTCGGAAAAAAAACACAGCCCTAATCATATGAATGCAATATTTATTTTGTTTTATTCATTGACTCTACTGATAAACATTTATTGATGTTTAATATTAATATTTTTTGTATTTTTTTATCACAGATTCAAAGCCCGACTCTAATCAACATATTTGTTTTGTTTTATTCATCAGTGTTGTGATTCGAAATAGTATATACACATGATGGTAACATAATAAAAAATATGAGTGTGTCCTTGTTCATCCTACATTTTTTACAAATGGGGAGTTTATTTTCTTAAGAGTTTAATTATGAAATTATGCTTTGTAATTATGAAATTACACACATGGGTGTGCTGTAAATATTTCATACCCAGTATATAACGTTTGAAATCAGATCATGGAGGCAGACTCAAATCAAATTTGTATATCTTAACATCACTTTGGGTGAAATCGGGTATACTCAGTTTTGTTTTTACATAACTTCTTCACTTAGCTCGGATTGAGCTGTTGTTTTTCCAGTGTTCTTGAAATTTTGATCTCTTTAACTTTATATTTTTCCCCACCTCTCGGACATGGATAAAAATTTACGAAAATGCCCTTCAACTTCCCATTTCTTAGTTTCTTTCAATATTTTGAGTTCTATTTTCCATCTTTCTTGCATGAAATACCTGTAAAACACATACGAGATAAAAAACATGAAATACTTGCCAAAAAGGTTTAGTAGGATAAATATAAGATAAATCCAAGCTATTTACAACGCACGGGATCATAAAAATAACGAAATTAAGAGGATAAATGTGAAGAATTTATGCCTAATTACACTATGGGATAATTGTTGGTTGTTAGCTTGTTGTTGGTATTTGGTTGTTAATTACTCTCAGGACCCCCAATTTGAGAACATGACGTCAATTTTAAAATATCTAGACTTAGGCTTAAAAACATGTTGTTAGGGGGAGAAACCCCAAAACACCCCCCCCCCCCCATATGGCCCCGTAGGAGGCCCCAAGACCTCTCACTTGGTCTTTTGGGGGGTGCTTTGGATTTTCGCCCTTTAACGGCATGCTTTTGAACCTAATTCTAGATATTTTCAAATTATCATCATATTATCAAACCGGGGGTCCCGTGACCATGTGGTCAGTTCTTATGAGTAACGTTGGTCCCATGCATGGTATTTGTACCTCTTACGGGGTTATTTAGGGGATGTTTTGGGTTTTCACCCTATAACGGCATGTTCTCAAGCCTATGTGAAGACATTTTTAAATTATTATCATATTCTCAAACCAGGGGACCCGTGACCACGCAGTCGATTCTTACAAGTTACATTGGTCCCATTCGAGGTGTTCGCACCTCTCATGAAGCCGTTTGGGGGTGTTTTGGTTTTTCTCCTTCTAACATCATGTTTTGTTTATATATTTTCAAATTATCATCATATTCTCATTTTCATCAGTTTTATTTCTAATGACCTCCCCATTTTCATCAGTTTTGTTTTTAAAAACCCATCTTGTGCTAATAACCTTCGAATCTTTTGGTCTAGGAACCAGATTCCAAACATCGTGACTATTAAATTAAATTAAATTAGATTCTAAGCATCATGACAATTAAAGAATTTTGATTATAAATCTAAATTTTAAATAATTTGTGGACGGCTCATAAATTAAATTAACTTGGTGGTAATTAATTTGATATTTTTGCTTCGTACTTTGAATGGTATTTAAGAGGTGTACGGAGGCCCGGAATAATATTCTCAATGTTTTATATTCGGTCCGGGGGGTCGGTACACTTTTGAGCCAAATTTTAAGAGTATTAGATTAGTATTTTTGTCTTATTTAGGGGTCTAAAAGTGAGCCCATAATGCACCCAAGGATTTATGATTTTAAATAGGTTTATAATCCTTATTAAACATCATAATTATAATCCTAGTTTCAAGAAGCAAGATTTTGGGGAAGAGGAAGAACATTCATAAGGAACTAATCAAGAATCAAGATTCATGTTTTTTTAAGGCACGAAATACTATCTTGCTTACTGTGTTAATATGTAACTGATTTATGACTTTCGTTGTTGTGCATGAACTAATTGTTTAGAAGCATGTTATTGAGGTTTAAAAATCTGATTTTGATTTTATAATGGAAAATAGTTCGTCATGACATAGGCTTGTGACAATTTAAGTCATGGCCTAATGCCATTACAAATTTTGTCACAATCTTGGACTATTATAGATTTAGTTACAAATTGGAAATGTAAAAAATTTAGTCACGGAGTGGGAATGTGATATACTTAGTCACGACCTAAAGCCATTATAGATTTATTCACGACCATGAAACATTAGAGATTTAGTCATTTCTATGGACCATTCGAGATTTAGGCATATCCTGGAGCCATTACAAATCCAAAAACCTAATTATATCACCCTTGGTTTTGTCACGGCTTAAGCGCGTGACTAAACGTGCAGTTTAGTTTAGTGTTTATTACACGTTTGTTTTAAATTTGAATTGATTAATTGATTCAATCCACTTTTATGTTGAAATCCATATTTAACTTAAAATAGTGTGATTTATTGATGGGAATACCCATGATTAATGCATTGCGAATCATTATGTGTCATAATTCATATATGTGTTGTAGCTTCAACAATTGATTTATGTCTAATCACATGGTTAAAGAAATAATTAACTATAATCACATGTTAATTGCGATGGATTGAGTGAAGAATATGAAATATTGTTTGTATGTTAAGATATTCATCCCTTATATGAATATATAAAACCTATCATTATCAATATAATCGACTTTGGGGATTTGGACGAGCCTCGAGTATATTACTGCATAGTATCTTACATGTATGTGTGTGTGTGTGTGTGTGTGTTTTTATATATATATATGTTTTATACAAGGTAGGGTTTAGACACTCAAAGGGGCCACATGTTTTAGGTGGGGTAGTTCGAGTGAGATTAGTTGCACTGGGGTGTTGTACCTTATGCTTCAGTTGATATCTATATAAGGTCACCTCCAATGCATACACAACTTTGCGGATTTAACTCGTGGACGGATTTTTCATTATTTTTTAAAAATAGCTAAAAATAAAAATTTTGACTTTATTTTTATCTATGGTGTTAAAATATTTCAAGAGATCTCCATAACAAATCAGCTCAAAAAGAATTGTTTTGCTATTTTTAAAAAATCGATCAAACATATGTCAGTTTTGAAAGCTCTTAAAAACTGACATTTTTTTAAATATAGTAAAAAAAAATCATTTTGATCTGATGTTTTTACAAGGGTCCCCTGGAATGTTTAAATGCCACAGAAAAAAAATTAAGTCGGAATTTGATTTTTTTTCTATTTTTAAAAAATACACAAAAATCCGTCTGCAAGTTGCCTCCACATCAGAGCCTGTCTGTATATATACACATATATGTATATGAAATTTCTCTTGTGAGGGAATCCCACATAAGAGCAAATACAGGACTTCACATCTAGCTTTGAGATGGGTTATTAACACATGATTTAAAGAAAGAGGAGAGAGAAGATTTCTTAAATGGTATAGTTATACAGGTACAAAAAAACCCAACCCCACCCCTATTTTTTAGGTAATACCTGAAGATTACCTAAAGTTCCTAATAAACATAAGAAGTTGGACCCTCTCGCTCTTTTTTGGAGGCTCACCGACAGGTGCCACATGTCCAGTCGAGACTATTAATGTGCAGATCACTCCACACATGAGAATTATTTTGTGTGTGTGTGTGTGTGTATTGCAGTGTTATATATAAGGATACTGATATGGTTAGACTATGAGCTTAGTCTCGGTTGTATGTAAATATGTATATGCATGGGAATGGGTACATATATAGTTGAATGTTTATTAGACTATAGGTAATTAGTCATGGTTATATATATATACACACACACACACACACACACACACACACACACACACACATATACATGTCAGATACTATGCAGTAATATACTCGAGGCTCGTCCAAATCCCCAAAGTATATTATATTGATAATGATAGGTTTTATATATTCAATTAAGGGATGAATATCTTAACATACAAACAATATTTCATCTTCTTCACTATCCATACCAATTAACATGTGATTATAGTTAATTATTTCTTTAACCATGTAATTATACATAAATCAATTGTTGAAGCTACAACACATATATGAATTATGACACATAATGATTCACAATGTATTAATCATGGGTATTCCCACCAATAAATCACACTATTTTAAGTTAAATATGGATTTCAACATAAAAGTGGCTTGAATCAATTAATCAATTCAAATTTAAAACAAACGTGTAATAAACACTAAACTAAACTGCACGTTTAGTCACGCGCTTAAGCCGTGACAAAACCAAGGGTGATATAATTAGGTTTTTGAATTTGTAATGACTCGAGGATATGCCTAAATCTCGAATGGTCCATAGAAATGACTAAATCTCTAATGTTTCATGGCCGTGAATAAATCTATAACGGCTTTAGGTCGTGACTAAGTATATCACATTCCCACTCCGTGACTAAATTTTTTACATTTCCAATTTGTAACTAAATCTGTAATAGTCCAAGATTGTGACAAAATTTGTAATGGCATTAGGCCATGACTTAAATTGTCACAAGCCTGTGTCATGACGAACTATTGTACATTATAAAATCAAAATCAGATTTTTAAACCTCAATAACATGCTTCTAAACCATTAGTTCATGCACAACAACGAAAGTGATAAATCTGTTACATATTAACACAGTAAGCAAGATAGTATTTCGTGCCTTAAAAAAACATGAATCTTGATTCTTGATTAGTTCCTTATGAATGTTCTTCCTCTTCCCCAAAATCTTGCTTCTTGAAACTAGGATTATAATTATGATGTTTAATAAAGGTTATAAACCTATTTAAAATCAAAAATCCTTTGGTGCATTATGGGCTCACTTTTAGACCCCAAAATAAGCCAAAAATACTAATCTAATACTCTTAAAATTTGGATCAAAAGTGTACCGACCCCCCGGACTGAATATGAAACGTTGAGAATACTATTCCGGGATTCCGTACACCCCTTAAATACCATTCAAAGTACGAAGCAAAAATATCAAATTAATTACCACCAAGTTAATTTAATTTATGAGCCGTCCACAAATTATTTAAAATTTAGATTTATAATCCAAATTCTTTAATAGTCACGATGTTTGGAATCTAATTTAATTTAATTTAATAGTCACGATGTTTGGAATCTGGTTCCTAGACCAAAAGATTCGAAGGTTATTAGGACAAGATGGGTTTTCAAAAACAAAACTGATGAAAATGGGGAGGTCATTAGAGATAAAACTCATGAAAATGAGAATATGATGATAATTTGAAAATATATAAACAAAACAGGCTGTTAGAAGGAGAAAAACTAAAACACCCCCAAACGGCTTCATGAGAGGTGCGGACACCTCGCATGGGACCAATGTAACTTGTAAGAATCGACTGCGTGGTCACGGGACCCCTGGTTTGAGAATATGATAATAATTTAAAAATATATGCACATAGGCTTGAGAACATGCCGTTATAGGGTGAAAACCCAAAACATCCCCTAAATAACCCCGTGAGAGGTACAAATACCATGCACGGGACCAACGTTACTCATAAGAACTGACCGCATGGTCACGGGACCCCCGGTTTGATAATATGATGATAATTTGAAAATATCTAGAATTAGGTTTAAAAACATGCCGTTAGAGGGTGAAAATCCAAAGCACCTCCCCAAAAGACCAAGTGAGAGGTCTTGGTGCCTCCTACGGGGCCATATGGGGGGGGGGGTGTTTTGGGGTTTCTCCCCTAACAACATCTTTTTAAGCCTAAGTCTTGATATTTTAAAATTGACGTCATGTTCTCAAATTGGGGGTCCTGCGAGTAATTAACAACCAAATACCAACAACAAGCTAACAACCAACAATTATCCCATAGTGTAATTAGGCATAAATTCTTCACATTTATCCTCTTAATTTCGCTATTTTTATGATCACGTGCGTTCTAAATAGCTTGGATTTATCTTATATTTATGCTACTAAACCTTTTTGGCAAGTATTTTATGTTTTTTTTATCTCGTATGTGTTTTACAGGTATTTCATGCAAGAAAGATGGAAAATAGAACATAAAATATTGAAAGAAACTAAGAAATGGGAAGTTGAAGGGCATTTTCGTAAATTTTTAGCCATGTCCCAGAGGTGGGGAAAAATATAAAGTTAAAGAGATCAAAATTTCAGGAACACTGGAAAAACAACAGCTCAATCCGAGCTAAGTGAAGAAGTTATGTAAGTTTAAAGATTGAGAAAGAAATCCCAAAATCCAAATGAAAAAGAGGCGACCAAGGCTTGGCCATTTTAGAAATTCGAACCGGTTCACCTAGGACCCATACCGGTTCACCCTTTTGTCACGGTCTAGATCTGTTACAAAGTTAGTCACACTTTTAAAGTGTGACAAATTTCCAGATACGGGATTTTTATTTCGTCCTTATCTATTAGCCGAAAGAGTTTTATGTTTTGGGGACTCTTCTAAACGAATTGTAACCTATATATTTAGTCATTAGGAATCTTTTTATTCAGATTTCATTCATGTAAAAGCTACTAATCAAGGAGCAACATCTAGAAGAAGAATTTATATATTTTTCACCTTTAATTCAAAAGATTTTCTGGGTTTTCTTCAATCTTTGATTTCTCCTTGCATGGTTGTGTTCTTCAATCTTGGTAACCTTAAATTCGAGCACTTTTGTCATCCTTTCCTTATTTTCACATGCTTGTTAATTGATTCTCGTGTAGTTAATCATATTTACACCATGCTGGGCTAGATTTTTAGGGGTTGGGGTGCTTGAACCCAACCCGATGTGGATTGTATGGGTGTAAAATGAGTTCCCTGAATTATATAAATGATTGAATCGTGTTGTGTGGTGATCAAAATTGTCGTAGGACTTTTGATCTTGTTTGCCCTTGGTAACTAGGAGGCTTAAGAGTGTGACGCGAGTGTAGCTATTACGACACCACATTGTTCTTACTTTTGATTATGTATGGTGTGGGCTAGTACCCTCATATATATAATGCTTGAAATTAATAAAGACTGTATTTAATCTATTATCTAATTCATAACTAATTTTACCTCTGGTAAACGTACTAAGGTTCGGGGGATTGTATTCCAACCTCATCTCTTATTCATAATAATTAATCCATATTTTATTAGTTTAATTATGCTTAGTTAACTCTTTTAGTTTTACCCATTTTCCTTTCTCACCCCATCATCATCTTTTACACTTTATTTTTGAAGTAATAAATCAATTAAAATCTATCAAACATTCCTCGTGGATTCAATACCCAGACTAGTCGCTATACTCCTTAAGAGTGTAGTTAAAGTTTATTATTTTTTATATTGTGGTCAGAAACCGATAACAAAGATTTGCACATTACACGGACGCTCAGTTTGTCATTGCGGGGGACTTAGGTAGACTTTTAAGTTAGATCGATTTAATCTGAAACTTGGACTAAAAATTCATTAAAATCCAAAAAGAAATCAGAAACTATAAAAAAATCCAAAAAAAATATACAACATTTCTCATATTCCATTCATACAAAATTCGCAACAAACTCCTCAATCAACTCCAAATCGCATTTATGATAATCCGTTAGTTGTATTCATTCCTGATAACCCCCATACTCCTAACGTACCTCAATTTTGGGTTCAAAATCCTACACCACCAAACTCCATAGGGAGTCGCACTTCGAGTGATCCTTCGAATTACCCTTCAGTTTACACCTTAGGTTACACTCCAAGGACACCGAGTTTGGATACTGACTCACTTGAAGAGAGATACATGTTTGATCAAGTGAGTCATGGTACGGGTCAGGGAGAGACACCGCCCTTTGAGAGAATTCTTTTTCCCGAGTGACCAGTCACTCCAGGATGCATTCTGCTCCCGTATAATGCAGGACAATTCCTCTTTGGTAATGGGATGATTTAAATACTTCCCACATATCATGGAATAGATTCGGAGAAGCCATATATACACTTTCGCAAATTTGAGGAGCCGTTCAAAACTCTCAGCGATCAAATATGCACAAAAGATGTGATCCGCTTCAAGCTTTTTCGGTTCTCTATAATGGATAAAGATAAGACCTGGCTATGGTCTTTACCTCCAAACTCGATTACATCGTGGAATGATTTAAAATCCAAATTTCTCAAAAATTTCTTCCCTCCACATTGAACAAACGCCATTAAGGCTCAAATTTAAACTTTTCGACAACATGAAAATGAGCCATTTGATCGATGTTTTGAGCATTTTAAGGAGTTAGTCAGTTCATGCCCTCACCATGATCTTGATAAACAGAAAATCATTTCTTTCTTCCATAGTGGGCTGAATATAAACTCCAAATAACTCGTTGAAACAATGTGTGATGGACCCTTTATCGATCTAGATGCTAATGATGCTGAGCTCCACTTGAGGTATGTCATTGATACTACTTAAGTGTGGGACACATATGTCCCTAGTGCTCAGATTCGAACTCGTCAAGAGGACAGTACTCCATTGGCATATGGTCTATACCACATAGATAAAGATACCATGATGTATTATTGAATCGATCAAATTGAGAAGGGAATAAGCGAGTTACTCACGACACGCGTAAGAAAATCAAGTGGCCCCACCCACACCCCCATATAAAAGGTGTGTGCTATTTGTGAGGTGGAACATTCAACAGAGGAATGCCCCATGATAATCACCTACAAAGTTATGCTTCAGGAGAAAGTGAGTGAAGTAGGACGATTTAAGGGTAGTTTCGGTGCCCCGCACATAAATTCTTACAACCCTTCATGGAAAAACCATCCTGGTTTTAGCTATGGGTAACAACATGCTACGTTGAATCCTAATTCACTTGTTGCACCTCTTCTACCTCCACACTTTCAACAAGAACCACCTCCTCCCGGACCGTATTTCACTCCACCGTGGAGAAGTCTCAAGGATACGATACATTAATTCATCAATGCCCAAAATGACAATAATGCTAAGTATTATCGCATGTTCACCGACATAAATGTGAACATCTCTAAATTGCAAGCATCCTTGAGTATCTAAGAGAAGGGTAAGTTTTCGACCGAAACTAGTGTTAAATCTACATCCATAGAGAATCAAGAGAAATGTCAAGCCATAACAACTCTACGTAGTGGGAGAGTTGTTGATTTATCACCTCCCCCACGCAACACACCCAAGTACAAGGAGGTTTCTCCCAACACGAAAGAGACCGAAGATGCCCCTTGAAGGAGATTGAAAATGATGACATTAGTGAGTCTGAAGTCGTACTGAAACCAACCACCGTTGGGCCATTTCCTCAATGGTTGGATCTTCCCCCCAAAGGAAACCCCCGTGATAATGTGCTCGAGGTCTTTAAGCAAGTTAAGTTGAATTTACCTTTCCTCGATGCCACAAAGAAAATTCTCACCTACGCTAAAGTTCTCAAGGGCTTATTGACGGTAAAAAGAAGGATAAAGGTAAAAAAAGAACATGTTCTTAACACACAATATGAGATCCATTTTACTTAATGATCTCCCACCAAAGTTTAAAGATTCGGGTGCACCTACCATTTCATGCGTCATAAGAGAGAACCGAATTGAAAAGGCCTTACTAGATTTTGGGGCAAGTGTCAATATCCTCCCCTACTCCATTTATAGGAAGCTTGATTTGGGTGACCTCAAGCCCACAAAGTTCTCTCTCTAACTTGCGTATTGTACCATGAAGATACCAAGAGGTATTATCGAGGATGTGATAGTCCATGTTGACACCTTTTACTTTTCGATAGATTTTATCATTTAGGACACGGAGCCCTCCTTCACCTCAAGTAACAATGTTCCCATTATTATTGGGACCCCATTCTTAGCTACAACTAACGCCTTGATTAACACTCGAAATGGGAAAATGCAACTCACTTTCAGTAACATGACTTTATAGATAAACATCTTCAACATCGCCCAACAAGTGGGTGATTAGGACGATTTTCATGTAGTGGGTCTTATTGAGGAGATCGTAGAGGAGCACATATATGAAATTTTTAGTGGATATTCTTTAAGAGGGTTCCTTATACATAGTATTGAGAGTGAGGGGATGTACACTGACTTCAAAAGGGAGAGAGAGGAGTTGATAGAGTTATTAGCTGAGAGTGCGTTGAATGAGGAAGTGAGAGATGTAAATTGGGTTTCTAGATTTGAGGAACTACCACCGAGGGAGTTGTCCCGATTCCCTCCAATGAAAAATTTCCTACCCTCGAATTAAATAAACTACCCTACAATGTCAAATATGCTTATTTAGTAGAGGATGAGATATTTCCTATTGTTGTCTCCTTTAGCCTAGATAAAGAGCAAGAGGGTAAATTACTGGAAATTTTGAGGAAGAACCAAAGTGATTTTGGTTGGTGCATAGAATATTTAGAAGGTATAAGTCCCTTTATTTGTACCCATAAAATCCACCTCGAGGAGGACGTGAAGCCCTCGAGGGAAATGCAAAGAAGATTCAACCCTACCATAAAAGAGGTAGTGCGAGTTGAAATTATTAAGTTGTTGGATGCCGGGATCATCTACCCAATCTCGGATAGAAAATGGGTGAGTCCTATACAAGTTGTACCGAAGAGGTAGGGTATGACAGTGGTTGAAAATGACAAGGGTGAGCTAATTCCCCAATGCACCACCGCCGAGCGGCACATTTGTGCATTTGCATTGATTTTCGGAAACTCAATGAGGGCATAAGGAAAGACCATTTCCCTTTACCATTCATCGACCAAATGCTAGAGAGAGTAGCAAGACAGACTTACTATTTCTTCCTTGATGGTTATTCTGGATATAATCAAATATAGGTAGATGTACTTGACCAAGAGAAGACGAATTTTACATGTACTTTTGGAACGTTTACCTACAAACATATGCCGTTTGGATTGTGCAATGCACCCGCAACTTTTCAAAGGTGTATGTTGAGTATCTTTCGCGACATGATTGAAAGAGGACTTGAAGTTTTTATGGATGACTTCAGCATTTTTGCACCTCTTCTGATCTTTGTTTAGTAAATATAAAAAAAGTTCTTGCCCGGTGTGTGGAAAATAACTTAGTGCTGAATTGGGAGAAGTTCCATTTTATAGTCACCGAAGGAATAGTTCTTAGCCACATCATATCATCCAAAGTAATTGAGGTAGATAGGGATAAAATAGATTTCATAGTTGAGTTACCGCCACCAAAATCAGTAAAATATGTGCGCTCTTTTTTAGCTCACGCGGGGCTTTCTAGAAGGTTTATCAAGGACTTTAGCGCCATTGCTAGACCCTTGAGTAACCTCCTTATAAAGGACACCCCATTTGAATGGAATGAAGCACGCTAATGTGCTTTTGATAAATTAAAAAGCATGCTTATTTCCGCCCCCATCATGCAAGCTCTGGATTGGTCCTTACCATTCGAGCTTATGTGTGATGCAAGTGATTTTATGATCGGGGTTGTTTTAGGACAAAGGAAAGAGAATAACGCTCATGTGATCTACTACGCTAGTTAAACTTTAATCGGATCGCAACTCAATTACTCCACCACGGAGAAAGAGTTTCTAGCAGTAGTGTTTGACTTAGATAAATTTGGCTCGTACCTCATTGGTTCTCCCATTACATGCTTCACCGACCATGCGACTATAAAATATCTCTTGGCTAAGAAAGATGCGAAATCGCGCCTCATAAGGTGGATCCTAAACGTATATGAAAGTAACCTCTCTATTAAAGACAAGAAATGAGTAGAAAACGTCGTTGCTGATCATTTGTCTCGACTTTAGTCCAACGTACCTAGTGATCCCTTACTCATACATGAATACTTTTTGGATGAGAAGTTATTTTCTACCTCTTCTTTCCCTTGGTTTGCCAACATAGTTAATTATCTTGTCATGAGAACCGTTCCTCCCAATTAGAGACCACAAGAGAAAAAGGTTTATAACATGGTCATGTATATTTTGCTACGACGTTCCTTTCTACTTCAAATATTGTGCGGACCAAATCATTTGACGATGTGTACTAGATGATGAGATACCACAAGTCATCCAATTCTGTCATTCAGAAGCTCGTGGAGGTCATTTTTGACCAAAAAGACGGCTGATAAAATCCTTCAAAGTGGCCTATATTGGACCACAATGTTCGGGCATGTAGATAAGTGTTGTAAATCTTATGATGGGTGTCAACGGATGGGAGATACTACCCGACAAGACATGATACCTTTAACCACCATACAAATTATCGAGATTTTTGATTGCTAGGGTATTGACTTCATGGGCCTCTTTCCCCCGTCCTTTGGATTCCTATACATCCTTGTTGTGATAGAATACATTTCTAATTGGGTGGAAGCTATATCAACCGAAACGATTGACAGCAAAGTGGTGGTAAAGTTCTTGAAAGAACACATACTCTCTCATTTTGGTGCTCTGAAAGCGATAATTAGTGACAACGGTAAGGATTTTTGCAACAAGCCATTTGAGAAGCTTATGAGAACGTATAGGGTCATCCATAAGGTTGGAACGGATTACCACCCATAAACGAATGGGCCAGACGAGTTGGTGAATCATGAGATCAAGAAAATCCTTGAGAAGACCATTGATCGTAATCGAAAATATTGGTCCCTTCCATTAAACGATGCGCTATGGGCCTACCATACCGCCTATAAGAATCCCTCCAGGATGTGATGGTTTCATTTTGTCCATGGAAGGCCTTGCCATCTCCCCATGGATCTAGAGAACAAAATATATTGCGCCATCAAGAGGCTGAACTATAATCTTGATAAAGCCGGTGAAGCTCGAAGCTTCAGTTAAATGAGTTGGAAGAGTTGCGTAATGACACCTATGAGAATGCAAAAATCTCTAAGTAACGGATGCAACTCATGTATGATAAGATAATATGACACAAAGAGTTTCACCCGGGACAAAGGGTGCTCCTTTATAACTCTCGACTACACTTTTTTCCTGGCAATTTGTGTTCAAGGTGGAAGGGCCCATTTATTGTTCGAAAAGTATTCCCCCATGGTGAAGTAGAGTTAGAAGATTAAAAGGGGGGACCTACTTGCAAAGTAAATGGATGACGCCTTAAACCATACTTAGAGGTGTGCATCGAAGAATCCAACACCATTTGATTGTTTGACCCCATCCATGGGGATTGATTGAGAAAGTACGAGAAGTTCGCCACACCCCCGATGCGTATGGGGTGACTATTGTGTATATTAATAGTGTGCAGTTCAGGGTCAAGTAGTAGAAGTCCGTAGGGTACGAGTCGAGTCAAGATAGGGTCCCCAATTCTCCTGGCCCATCCAACCCACCACAATAGTTTGATGTTTATGTTGGTTGTTTTTGTTGCTTGTGCTATGTATCCTTTCTTTCTTTTGTACTTGGCCCTTATTAATGAAATGTTTCATTTTGTTCTTTCATATTTTTTTAATGCACTCTTCTCTTATTTTTTGGATTTGAGTCCTTATTGCATGAGGACATTACAAAAGTCAAGGTTCTTGGGGGGGGGGGGGGGGGGGGGGATACACGTGCGTTTCAAAAAATTTCACATAAGTTCAAAAAGACAAAAAACAAATTCCAAAAAAATTTCCAAAAATCCAAAAATATTTTTCTTTATTAAATAAAAATTGGAATTTAAAATTTTCAAAAATATCACCGAAATTTTGTTTTAAGTCTCAAATTTGTAAAATCCAAATGTACAAATCTAAAATTCACCAAAGATGGAAATTGAGCGAAAATTGACGACTTAAAGATTAAGTGTAAAGATTAATCAACCCGGTGAGATTTCGAGCCTATCGATTTTTCTGAGTTTTTAAAATCAATCCGAATTAATGATTAACTCAAAGCTCAATTCAACGTTGAAATAAGTCGTTGGGATCTCAATTTATTGTCTTGATCAGTTAGGGAATAGTGTGTGATGTTGCCTCGAAAAATAAGCTAAAATATCTCTAAATTAAATTAATCTCGAGACGCATATGGTAAAATGATTAGTAATTCGGATAATGAAGTTAGGCCCTCGTTTGTTACCCAAAAGATTATCCATAAAAAGTTGTGAAAGATTTCCCTTTGTAATCCAATTGGACCTAATAAAAATTTTCCTTTCGTTTGGTAACCCGAAAAACCAAAATAACTTGGAATTATGAAAATGGGAAAATTCAGAAACTAAGTCCCAATGGTGCAGAAAAAAAAGGAGGCGAGAAAAATAAAAGATTAATGCTCAATAAAAATACCAAGGAAAAATAGAAAAAAAAAATGAGCAAAAGCCCGAATAAGCACTAATGGACATCATAAGGATGTTTTTCCAATTCCGAATTTTCCTACCAATTCCAATTTTACCCAATACATCTTAAACTCGAAAAAGTCCTAACCGAGTCCGAATTTCAAAATCAACTACCTCTTGGAGACCTAAAGTATGAAAAGATAATAAGAGAGACTAATTGGTGTGTATTAGAGGCGATGTTTCTGGTTTACCAATGACCGTAATCCGATGAAGAGATCTTTTCACTATAAATATTTCGTCTTTTAATTTTGTGTGCATGAATTTATGTTCCAATGCATTTACTCCTTATATCATGCACACCGAGAGAAAATATCCACAATCCGAGTGATTCATTTTCGAGCGCTTTCCCTGAGAAATTCAATCAAAGAGAATTTTTGAAAAGTAACGTAATGATCAGTCCGTGGAAATTAGTCGTTCAATTTTTGGCTTCGCACACACACTCTATGATTTGAGGCTCGTTTGAATACGTAATTGTGGTGATTATTTTTGGGGAGTTTAAATTGTAAATTTTTTATGTATTTTGAGTTTTTCTTTGATTCGAAAATGAATTTTCTGGGTATATTCACTGCTAACCCTCACGAGACACAACTCGTCCTACTAGGGTAACCTAGGGGGTTTAAAGTCTTGTTGCATGAGCTAAATGCAATCGCTTGCCCATGAAAAAGGTATTGTATACTAATAAAGTTTGTGAAAAGTCCTTAACTCGTACTCTTATGCTTTTATATTGCTCGAGACACTCAAAGTTCATAGTTAGGGGGGATTGATTAGGCATAAATTCTTCACATTTATCCCCTTAATTTCAATATTTTTATGATCCCGTCCATTTTAAATATCTTGGATTTATCTCATATTTATGATACTAACCCTTTTTGTCAAGTATTTTATATTTTGTGTATCTCTTATGTGTTTTATAGGTATTTCATGCAAGAAAGATGGAAAAGACAACTCAAAATAGTGAAAGAAACTAAGAAATGAGAAGTTCAAGATCATTTTTGTAAGTTTTCAGCCATATTCCAGAGGTGGGGAAAATGAGAAAGTTAAAGATCTCAAAATTGCAAGAACACTGAAAAAATCAGGGCCCCAATCCGAGCTACGGTGAAGAAGTTATGCAAATTTGAAGATTGGGAAAGAAATTCCAAAATCTAAATGAAAAAGAGGCGACCAATGCTTGGCCATTTTGGAAATCCGAACTGTTTCACCTAGGACCCAAACCGGTTCACCGTTTTGTCACGATCCATAGTAGTTACAAAATTGATCATACTTTTAAAGTGTGACAAATTTCTCGATACATGATTTTTATTTTATTCTTATCTTTTAGCCAACATAGTCTTATGTTTTGGGGATTCTTCTAAACGACTTGTAACCCATATATTTAGTCATTAGGAATATTTTTATTCATATTTCATTCATGTAAGAACTCCTAATCAAGGAGGAACATCTAGGAGAAGAATTTACATATTTTGCACCTATAATTCAAGAGCTTTTCCGATTTTTCTTCAATCATATTGATTTCTTCTTGCATGGATGTGTTCTTCAATCTTGGTAACCTTAAATTTCAGCCCTTTTTATCATTCTTTATTTATTTACACATGCTTGTTAATGTATTCTGTGTTGCTAATCATAGTTACACAATGCTAGGCTAGATTTTTAGGGGTTGGGGTGCATAAACCGAACCCGATGTGGTTTGCATAGGTGTAAAATTAGTTTCCTGGATTAAATAATGATTTAATTGTGTTATGTGGTGATCATAACCATCGTAGGACCTTTAATCTCGTTTGCATTAGGTAACCAGGATGCTTAAGAGTGCTACGTGAGTGTAGCTATAATGACACCGCTTTATTCTTAGCTTTAGTTATGTATGGTGCAAGCTAGTACCCTCATATATATAATGCTTGAGATTAATAAAGACGAGATTTAATCAATTATCTAATTCATAACTAGTTTTATCTCTGGAAAACATACTAAGGTTCGGGGGATTGTATTCCAACCTTATCTCTCATTCATAATAAGTATTCCGTATTTTATTAGTTTAATTAGGTTTAGTTAACTGCTTTAGTTTTCCCCCTTTTTCTTTATCAAACATCATCATCCTTTACACTTTATTTTTGAAGTAATAAATCATTTAAAATATATCAAACATTCCCTATGGATTCGATACACAGACTAGCCTCTATACTCCTTAAGAGTGTAGTTGAAGTTTTTTTTTGTATTGTGGTCAGAAGCTGATAAAAATGATTAGCGTATTACACAGATGCTCGATTTTACACTCGATCATAGTCCTTCTAACATACTATTCAACAACAAGACAAAAACCAATAATTATCCAACAGCCAAGCTAAAAAAAACTAATAATTATCCTGTACTCCTTCTAACATACTATCTAACTCCGAACCAACAACTAATAATTATCCAACAGCCAAACCAAACAAAACCAATAATTATCCCATACTCCTTCTATCATCTAAAAGATTTAAAAGATAACGCATATCAATTATATAACTACTCCAGTTAAAGTAAAGAGTACCTAATTCCTGCGATCCAAGAAGGCCATTAAATAGAGTCTTGTAAATGTGTTATTAGACCAAATTAATCCTGGATCCCCCAACGCATTCTTTTACATGTAGATTTGTTGATTAGTTTCTTTAATACAATATTCATAAAATATGCTAATTTAACTTCATTTTATGAGCACTACATCAATGAAACTGATTAACAAACGTATATGTACAAGAACATGTAGAAATGGAGCTGGGTCAATTTGATCCAATCATAAACTCAAATGACTGCATTTTCAAACCGAGCATCTTATGAATGTAACTAAACATTCGATTGAGCATAACATATTATAGAAATTTAACATACATAAATCATATGAAACATTAGTAAAAGTAACTTAACATTCATACATCAAAGTAAAGCGCTAATATAATGTCAATATCATTATAGGATACAAATAAGATTGACAAGTATAACATAATTTTTTGATACTCAATCTTCCTCTATATCAACTAAATGATCCTTTAAATTATGGTTGTCATCAAGAGCCGACTGAAACTCTTTTGGAGCGTTTAATGTATCCACTTCATTAGTCATACCCTTTGGTGCATGCACAACAATAGACCAATTGCCATCATTTATGCACTTCGAATATAATACCTTATTTAACTTCTGAAAGACACAAATAAAAGCCTTGTCGACTATGCGATCTTTACTCTTCAGCTCTGATAAATCTACCATAATAAGTTTCGAGTTAGTATCAACTTTTCGAGGAATCGTTGTATCCTCCACCTTTACCCAATCACAATAGAATATGGTTTTTGTGAAATCTAAGTAATGAAGTTATAGGATTTGTTGGATTTTCACATAATAGGTTAGCATCATATTCTTTGGATTTTTATCGCTTCTGCTAGCAATACAGGTGGTCAAGCAGAAATTAATATTCCACTATTTTGCATCAAAAACTTTTCCTCGTATGGATATGAAATGAAATCAAAACCATTGGTGTGGAGTTTCTTTAACTCTTTTACATGAAAATTAGCGCCTTTTGCTAGGCGTTAAATCTTGGAAGAGACATCACCCCTTTTTAGAAGCTGTATTTATTAATGAATTTGTATCAGGTCATGTTTGTATCACACACAAATAAATAACCACACACATAAGATGTGAAATATACTTCTTTTGATACCCATGCCCTAAAATTAGTTGTCGTGCAATTTCTCCTTTATCTTGGGAAATTTCGCTCTCATAATTTCTTCTGGTAAATTCTTGATTTTAGATCATAAAATATAAAAAACATATAATTGAAGAAGAAGAATTTAGTAGATACTCACTCTCTCCAGTCTTCAACTTCATCTTACGATTCGAAGACATAATGAGTTGCTTGCTCGTATTGTAGATTTGTGAGTTTCACCACTTTAGGGTTCCTAAACGACAATTCACCCTCAAACTCGTCAGGTTCCTCCATCAATCATTCTCCACGAGGATTGAGCCTCCTCACCTCTTGTTTTGGCATATGTTACCTAGCATCTAGCGATGATTCCACCGTTACTTGTTCTTCAATAATTGACCCTCCAATATACCGTGTATTCTTTACATAATCTTTGAAGGTTTTCATCAAGCACTCAAAAGGATACATCCAATGATACCTAATGGGACGACATAACAAATCTTCATCGCATAAATGAAAAAGTAGGTGGATGCTAATATCGAAGAACAACTAAGGAAAATATTTCTCTAATACACAAACTGCTTCGTTTAAAATTGATTTTGCAACTTTATTGTGCCTTCTATTTTCCACTTTTACTCAAAGTAGGGAAAACACAAACTGGTTTGCATAATTGCCCGATGGAGATCTTTTTCAGAAAAGCAATGCCGAAATAACATAGGGATTACTTGGATGATTACGTGCCAGTCGTGAGACTTGCACTGTTTCAAGTCATTTGCTTGGTAGCTTACTACCCTACGTAAATTACCAGAATAACCAGTTGGAGTCTTCAAGTTGAACAACTTGTCTAAGGGGATAAGTGAAAGAAGCCCATGGGGTATAAATTAGTCCTATTGTAGGATCATTTTTAAGCAAATTTTCTTCTTTATTTCCATATCTTGTAGATCTAGCCGGGCCCACTCTCCAACTTTGGAATGAGATCCACCCACACATGTTTCTATCAGATGTTCTGTAATATTCTTCTCTGTGTGAATCACATCAACTACATGACTTACACGGTGATCTTTGTAATACAACAAATCAAAAAATGTTGATTGCTTAGACCATGGCTTAACTTTACTAGGGTCATTAGGATCCCCTAGCTTTACGCTTCAGGTTTAAAAACTGGGGGTGTTTTGCCTACGTACCTATTCCTCGCAATCGCATCCATTTACTTCTCCTTGATCTTTTGACCATAAAGCCAAACAGGTGGCATTTATCGCTCGTGAACGATAGGAAAAAATTTATATTTATCATTCGTAAAAGGGTGATTGGTCAATAGAAATCTACGATGGCTGGTTTAACTCATCTTACCGTATATATTTTAACCAACAGGCTTTAGTTTCCTCCCCCAATATGAGACATCCATAATAACCATAAACATTACAACCAAACAATGTACCATAAGCTAGAAGGTCATGGATCGCCCACATCATCATTACTTTAAGTGTGAACTCTTCACCCTATTGAGAGTCGAACGTCATCACACCTTTAACTCATAACTCTTTAAGTTCTTCGATTAATGGTTCTAATAATATATCAATATCATCATTGGGAGCCTTCGACCCATGTATCACCAAAGATAATAATGTGAACTCCTTTCTCATACTTAGGGAGACTTAAAGGTGCCGTGAGAACTGGCCAATAACTCTGACTAGTACTTAAATTACTGAAAGGGTTAAACCCATCGATTGAGATTGTAAGACAAATGTTGCTTGGTTCCTTTGAAAATTCACTGTGTTGTGCGTTTGAAATTTTCTAGATGGGTGAATTAACTGGATGATGCATCAGATTCTTACCCACCTCGCATCTAGCATGCCATGTCACTGCCTTCGCTATCCATGGTACATACAAAGTTGTTTTAACCGTGATCCATGTGGAAAATACTTCAAAAGGTTTTGTGGGACTTGCGAGCACTTGCTATTTTTTACAGCTTTGTCCTTTCCATTATCACAAACCACATTTCTAGACTCACTGCATACATGACATTCATTCTTCTCTTCGTGCTCATTGCGGTACAATATGCAATCATATGTGCATTCATGAATAGATTTGTATTTCAAATCCAAACCGTTCAAGCTCTTCTTCATGGTAGGATAATTGTCTGGTAATGTGTTCTCTTTTGGGATAATATCTATAACCCACATAAGAATTTCAGTTACGCTGTTCCTAGACAAACCAAATTGTCTCTTCAAATTATACAATCCAATCATTGCATATAATACTGAGTGATATTCATCGCAATCTTTATACAACGATTTAGCCGCATCATCTTTCAACTATATGAATTCCTGATGTCCTAGAAGTTCAACATTAAAATTTTCATTTAGTTGGCCATAAATTGCATTATCTGTATCCATAGGTTGGTGGTATTAATGGTTATGGAGTCCGTAAGCGTCATCAATTAAGTCGGTTATGGTCGATGTGTTCATGAATCATGTACCACTTCCACTCCTTAGGGTTTCGTTATGCGGTAGGGTACTCGCAATCTTTCGAAACATAAGGTATATTTTTTTCACCATGGTATATCCATATTTTTATAGTTTTGACAGATTCCCCACTGTATTAAATGAAACTCAATGTATTCCCATGACTTATATTTTTTGTTCATACAATGGGTTAACGGAGACATAATCCTGTCACTTTTAAGATCTTTGAAAGCATGTTTAACAAATTCTTGAATGCCATTTACATGATAATTTGAAATTCGGTTATTCTCTTCCATCCACTCTTTGTTTAGTAAGAAATCGATGTAATAATCTTAAAATTTAAGTCGTGTGGATATAGGTTAAAAAATATTATTACAACTAAAACAAAAACAATATTCTTACAACTGAAGCAGTAATTTTTTTTATTAAAACTAAAACAAAACAAATATTCTTAAACTAAAACAAAACTAATATTCTTACAACTGAAACAAAAAAAATGTTATTACAACTGAATCAAAACAAAAATATTATTTGAAGTTTTCCAATAAATAAATTGGCAAAGTAAGAAAATAGTCGGCACCATTCCTTAATTCCTGCCCATCCCCGCCTTCATCAAACACATGTACATCTCTGTAGCTGTTTTATAGTTCATCGACCAGTGTTTAAGCCTCACCCATCTTCAAAGATCGGACGTGTACTCGAGTTCTGACAACCTTGGAGATGAGTGTGAACACCCCAACAACCCTCTTATTTCTCAAGTATTTAAAATAGTACTTTTCACTATAGTCACCATGTGTTTTTGTTGATGATCCAAGTCCCGTGATAGACGGAGGTATAAGGAATGGGAATATTGGATGAGGCGGCATTTGGGAGGGGAATGTTTGAAGGGGCGACATTTAGGAAGGAAAACTTGAAGGGTTAGGATATGGAAAACCTTAAGGAGTAATGTGAGGGTAAGGGTAACCTTGAGGAGGCGTCATTGGGATCCCATAATTTTGCAAAAGGAACACAAGTATCCCAATTTTATTTGCCAATATTCCCAGGTTATTTTTCATATCATGGACATCCCCATCGGTCTTGAACTGTCATTCCTTATTAGATGAGAAATGATCCTTGATCGAAGAAAACTCATCCACAAGAGTTACAATTTGTTGAAATTTTGTTTTTGGCATATGAGAGCCAACACCTCTCATCCTCACCCTTGTGTCCTTTCGAAAGGTTCGGGTCAGGGCATCATTTTTAAGATCAAAATCATCATTATGGCTCAAACCAAACTGATTGTTGATCGCCTATATTGATTCTAGCGTCTCAGCCAAGTGCAGTGGGAATCTATTATCTTCTCCCCATCAAGCATTAAGGAATATGTTGGACCGATTTGGTTTTTAACCCACATCTGGACCATCCTTTGTCCCACTCGCCTATTCATTCTTCAAATCCTTATAGGATTTGGATCTCAGCCTGTGGGTATCAATTTTTTGTGCCCTATTTTTTTTTTCTCCCTTTGGACCAAATTTTTCTCCATCGCCTCATTCTCCAAAAACTTATTCCACTGCTCCTTCAGAATTTTAATATTGTGAAACACTCTCTCTTTCAAAGAAAAAATATCGAAGCTCCCAGCCTCTTTCGAGAAATGTTTCTTCTGAAGGTTTTTCCTGTATGTCCTCAATGATTCAGTAACCCGAGATAGAACTATATTCTTGAAAAGATCGGGAAATGAGAAATAATTACAGAGTTGATCGTATATGTCATCTTTGATGGTATGACCAACCAAGTTCCATTTGTCTAGTACACCAATCCCCACGTTCATTTTTCCCAAAGACAAATACCGGGCTTTAAAGTTAAGAACGTCATTCCTATCACCCATCGAGTTATTCTCGAGAAAAAGAACCCAATGGGATTCTTTTGGGTTGAGTGGGAGGGGTCGACAACGTTAGATGGGGGCGATGGATCAATGGGAGTGTTGGATAAGGGTGCCAAAGTAGTTGGGCTTGGTGAGGGGGAACCATTGGTGGAGTTGTGTATTGTTCACTAATTGGTGTTGAGAATTCGGGTTGTGCATGAGATGGTGAACCTAGTTGCGGTGTCCCCTCGACCCTTGAATTCAGGTTGTGCATGAGATGGTGAACCTAGTTTCGGTGTCCCCTCAACCCTTTGTTCCCTTGGGTTGTTTCCTCCCGAAAATATCTATAAAAATGAAAAACCATAAGTGACTAAGAAATTTTAATAAGGAATTATAATTAATTAATCAAGCTTACAACTATATATATACCTTTTCAATGTAAGAATTTAGAATATGTTCAATGTTCCTGATCTCCATCCATTCGGTATTAGTTTTTAAGAAACTATGAATATTTTCATGTGGCCAACTAGGAGGAAGGGTATCTATGATTGATGTGTAGATATCCATGACATGAAATGAAAAGAAAATCCCATTATTTTCAACTTCTTGGCAAGATTCAATTTAGCGTGCATATGGTGCTAGACATCACAGTCTATGCCAATGCTCTTTGTACGCAGTTGTATCCATAATGGGTGGTTTTTTTTCTCTGCCTTCTCCAACAATGTAACCAAGGTCAGGGCTATGTCGGGATTATATGTGTGATTTATAATGTTCATAACATCGTCCCAGTTTTTTGGTAGGGAAAATAGAATACGATTGAATAAGTAATCTTGCTGCAAATTAACTCCACGATTTACAAGGTAGTTAAATTGGTCGATCTTTTTATTTCCATACCTATAAATAGGAGTACCCTCTATATGACGTTGACTAATAAAAGAATTACGCGCGTGGTCCAATTCCAACCTCTCCAACTCTTGTTGCCAGTTATTATCACCGTGCATCATTTTTCCTAAGAAAACTATACGGGGGCGTGATTACGAGTCCTACGATTAAGGTATAAGGGTATATTACTTTGATTAAGATTTTGATAATAAAGAAAGGATTTTGAGTATATTAGTTTGATTAGGTCACAAAACCTTAAATACTCAATTAATTTCAAACTCTAAATGAATACCAATCCCTAAATGACAATACCCTTAAATAGTGCAAGATATTTTAATCCCTAAGTAACCACAATCAGTCAATACTAATAATACTCAATTAATTTGAAACTCTAAATAAATTTCAAGCCCTAAATGACAATACCGTTAAATTTCGTAATTTATTTTAATCCCTAAGTAACCACATTCACTCAATACTAATAATGAAAATACCCTTAAATAATGCAGTTAATTTCAAACTCTAAATAACAATTCCCAATCAATGTTAAAAATACCCAATATATACCCGATAAATAATGCAATAAATTTCTATCCCTAAATATAACATCTGTTTCATTGAAAAAAAAGTATACACACATACACACACATATACAGACGTATACACACATATACACAGACATATAGACATATAGACATATACACATATATACACACACATTAACATAAATATACACACATGTAGACACACGTACACACACATACACATAAATACAAACACATTCACACACATATAAATTAGGGTTTAACACAGAAAGAAAAAAAATTAGGGTTTAACATTGAGATTGAGTATGCAAATTACCGAAATTAGGGTTTGAGAATGCCAATCGTCGAAACACACACATACACACACACACACACACACACACACACACAGAGATTGACGAGAGAAGAAATAAAATGAAGGCATTTTTTATTATAAGGACAATGGTCATGACCCATTGCCATGACCCTAAAATTTTCTCCACATCAGTGCGAAGGCAACCATGTGGTCAGGACCCAAAGTCATGACTCAAGTGCGTGAACAAATTTAGACGGTCATGGCCCAAAGCCGCAACCCATTAGGTGTGCATTGTGGCCTTGGTCATGGCCCTTGTTTGTGTAGAAACTTGGAGGGAATTTTAGCACGAATTTGGGGCCATGATGGTCACGACCTCATCATGGCCTAAGCTCGTGACCCACACTCATAAGGGATTTGGCGTGTGACCACTTCTAAGAGAATCTATGAACACAGTGGGTCATGGCTGATGATACCAAAAATGACACCACTGGGTCAAAGTAGTAACGAGATCAAATAGGAATAACAATGGCATTAAGTAGACCTATCAACGGGTCGTGTTGGGTCATGTACGGGTTGGGTTAACGGGGGAAAACACCCTTAACCCATACATGACCCGTTAAGACTAACGGGTCCAATGATAATACCCAAACACGACTCGTTAATATTAACAGGTACACAACTCGAACCGTTAGCACCCGTTAATATTAACCGGTCTAAATGGGTAATGGGTTGGGTGACCCTATATTACCCATTAGTACCCATTAGTCTTCATTAATTTAAAAATAATGGGTTTTATTGGTTATTCTTATAATGGTTGAGATTAACTTAGGGATATCTTATATATATATATATATATTGTTTAGCTACTAATGTTTTATAATGGGTGTAATATTCGTTCGGGTCACACAACCCAATAAATCCTGGTACCACTAACGGGTGATAATGGGTATAAACGGGTTTAATCGCATAAGAGTACAAACCCAAACACGACCCATTATGATAACGTATCTATCGTGTTGACCCGTTATTGACCCAAACCTGATAAGACAAAACTCATTAACTTATAATTTCGTGTCGTGTCGTGTTATCTTATCGTGCCTCATTTTGCCAGGTCTAGCAGAAAGTAAGTAATATAACAGTAAGAATAGATGAGGTAAAGAAGAAGAAGACACCAGTTATAAGTGGTTCAGCCTTTGTAGGGCCTATGTCCATAGTGTGAGTGTGTGAAATCCCCTAAATATGAGTTCTAATGTCCATGGATGCATGACCAAAATATTTCTCTCTCCGACAATAAATTTGACAGACTTTTAATAGGGTTTCTTTACATGAGGTAGAAGACAAGTATTTATAGTGCCTAGGGGGTGTAATTCATCCCCTAAGCATGCAGTAGGCGTGTGATGATGAAGACTCCCAATAGGATGGTGATAACTGTCCATAACACATGTAACTAATGATGATGTAATATTTCTCACGTGAGGGGATAATCTGGTGCTAATAGAATTGTCCATGTGGGACATGTCTCCTTGGAACCTTCTACTACTCATACTGTAGATGTCATTTGTAGAGGTCTCGACTTGTCTGAGTATGAGGTAGGTGATGTAGTGCATGAATTTATGTTGATAAGCGACAAGTGTGGCCTTGGCCTATGGCATCAGGCTGAGGCGGGTTATAAAGGTCATTTCCTTGTGTCGGCTAGTGAAGAAGATGAGGGATGTACTTATTGAAAGTATACTCTCCCAAGGTCTCGATAAACTGGATGTACGATGTTGTGGATGATAAGGCTGATGCTAGTCTGGATGAGTCTTGGAAATGACCTTCGTGAGGTCCCTCGAGAACTCGACTATTAAGGCCTTATATCCCTCGTCCAAAGATGAGGTCACACTTGGTCGTATCAATCACCCTCTAGCCCTTAGTCCTCTACGTGAGAGGAAGGCTGAGGGTTACGAGTTGATTGGGAATTTGACAAGACATCTCTAACGCATTGATGGGATGCAGCTTTATGGACAAAGGAGTGACATATATCACTATCTCAAAACTGATTCGACGACCGAGCACTTTGGGTCCCGCACCTCAAATGATGAGGTATGGGGGAAAACGTGTACACTCATTTCTTGTAATTTAAAACCCACAAACATTTTCTCACTCCTTTTTTACACAAAACTCCCGCTATTTCTCTCTCTCTCTAGAGCTTCCAAAACCTCCTTTCTATCGTCTTATTCCTCCATTCGTAGGCGACTTCTACCCATCCTTTAGGTAAATTTTCTTACTTTTTGCTTATTTTATTTCATTGTGATAACAAAGTTCTAGCAGTTTTTAGTTTTTTCGACGAGGGTTTAGTTTTTCAGTAGGTATTTCGGGATGATTAGGGTTAAAATCAACCACCCATGGGGTTATTATAGGAATCTAGTGTTGGTTAGGGTTATCTTAGGAAGTTTTTTGGTGCTTTCCTACCATTACTGATTTTTTCCAGTGACCATCGGTCATCTTTTTCGACCAACTACAAAGCTGTGTTCTTGGTGTTCTTCATTAAAAATGATTCAACTTCCTTTGTTTGATCTTTGTTCAACTGGAATCAAAGTTGCAAGTTGTTTTTTTCTTTTTTCAGTTTTCACATAAGTTGAGTCTCGTCCTGTTGATGTTAAGGAGGTTGTATAAGTTAGATACGGACTTTCCAATCCTAAGAGAGTAGTACTTTGAACAAATCAGGAGGGCAGAGTCTGAGGAAGCCGAGAGTCATAAGACCATGACCTTTCCCATTTGAATAATTTATCCACCTCCCCTAGTTGTCATATACCCCAAAGTTACTGAGCCTTATTACTCCATGTCTTATTCGTCCTCATCAACCGATGACCTTATGTCTACCTCTCAACAACCTGCGAGTGTTAATTCATACGAGGAAGCCATGGAATATTCTACATCCCTGTTAAGGGCCTGATATGGACGAGGCTTCCCCTCTCATCTTTTCAAGGGGCCAATACATCGGCTCAATCTGACTCTGGGCAAATACTTTAGCTTAGTGTAGATATCCCTCCTCCAATAAATGCAATTCCTCTCTCGGCTAGAATTGGGGCCAAGTTTGCACAAAGATTTCCTAGTGGTGACCCTGCCAATCATTAGGCCGAGGAACCAGAAGATAGTGGTGAAGAGAGTGAACTTGACACATCTGTTGCTAAAGAATATGAGAACACTGTATTTGAAATTGACCTCTTGGTCTTGAGGCATTTTTATGGCATAGATTCTTCCATATCCATGAGAAAACCTCTTAAGGACGAGAGATCTCTTCATGGATGAGAGGGTGAAGTTTGTGTTAATGAATAAATGTTTAAGGTCGGATTTCATCTTCCTATTACTTCCACCATACGATCTATTCTAGAACATCTAAGACTTTCCCCTCTCATCTTTCTTCGAATGCCTGGAGGGTTATCCTTAGCGTTATTTCCCATTGGATGGTTATCTATCAAACCAAAACTCCAATTAATATAATCTTTGCCTTCTATACACTTTTGTCTTCTAAGATTAAGCCTGGTTACTATCATCTCGTATCTAGGAAGTCCGAGATGAAGGTCTTGATGGTCACCTAAACTTCAAATAAAAATTGGAAACCTCACTATTTTTTTTTATCTCAAAGGCTTGGGAATTTGGTACAAACTAATCCTATGGGACCTCTGATCCAAGAACCCCTCTAAGGTGGCCCAAAGTCTCAACATCGGCTAAGCTTGATCTAGGATTGAACCCTGAGGACTTTAAAAGGGCTAATAATCTTCATAAAGAAGGTGAAAATAGCCGTCTTGTGAAGTTTGAGCATTGAATGACTCTGTATTATTTGGCTCTGAAAAGTTTAGGGGTTAACACCCTAGCCGAGCTATGTAAGTAATTATCATTGCCAACTATTGTCTCATACTTTGTAATTTCCCATAATTGACTCTAAGGTTTACCTCTTACAGATCGTCTAGAAGGTATATCGGATAAGTTTTGGAACATGGTGGCCCCTAACTTCAGTAACCTAATTAATAAGAACAAAAAGACTGACCCCCCTATTTCTCACACAAAAATGTCTACTGCAGGTAGTCCCAGTAGAGCTGACAATTCTTGGAAGAAAAAAAAGTTCGAGCCGAGGACACCACTGTCACTCGTCCTTCAAAGCAGGCTCGTTCTGACCATGCAATTTTGATATCGACTGACGATGCTCTGGCTGCTCTTTTGTCACAATTGAAAAATTAATGACAAGAGCATCATTGATCATGGAGAGAAATCCATAGATCATTTGTCTCATCTCTAAGACTGACAAGCATTTCCTTCAGGCAATGGACATATCTCTATTGACTGAATTTTCTATTCATAGGGTTATTTAGGTACTTATCAAAAACTTTATGTGTGTAGTCTCTTCCTTATTTATATCTTGTACTTACTTATCTCCTATTTATTTTGTAGGGTGCGATCTCTCTTAACCATATAGGAGGCTGGATTAATAAGAGGTTTCCCTCAATTCAAAAGAGGAGAGATGCTACAACTATGGAAAATAGTTTGAGGGAAGAATTTCAAATGTCTAAGTCGGCCTTGTTGAAGGACATAAATCAGGTCACCAACCTGAAGACTGAGCATGCTAACACTCTGCAGACCCTAACTGAGAGTAAACATACCGAAGTTGATGCTGTAGTTAGAGCTGTGTTGGACAAGGCTAAGGAGAAAGCCATAACTGACTTCAAAGAATTTAATGAATTTGAAAGGTTATGCCTCTGAATATCTCGAATGGGGTATCAAGACTGTTGGCTGATGGGCCATTTTAAAGCATACTGAGGCTGAGACTATATTACCTGATGACTTTTGGGCCTTGAATTCAATGATCCCCTTTTTGAAATAGCCCTGGCAGAGGTAGAAAACCCTGTGGACCCTATGGAGACCAACCCTATTGAGGTCACAGAGACCAATGAAAATGCAATCGAGTTGGGACTTAATGATGATGAAGTCGAGACTACTAATGTTGGGGTTGATGGGGCAACTCAGGCAAGTGGTTGTGGGAGTCTGTAGTCTTGATATCTTGTAACTTTATTTTTTACATTTTTGGTATGACAGTTGGCCTTTCATGGATTTATACTTTTTTATTTATACTTAACATCTGTAATCTCTTTTTTAGTGAATGAAGTTTTTGTTTCTATCATTCTCTGTGTTGTTCTTGCTCTCATCTTTTCCATAGTATCCTTGAACTCTTCTTTCACCAACATAATGGTGTCTAAGGAATATGAATCATAATTTAAATCCACCAAATTATGGTGTTTAATCACAAGTCCCCTCATGTCATTTTGAGAGTGTATGGATGAGTGTCGTCTCGTCCATACACTGTTGTCTTGGCTAAGAGTGTATAACCACCAAGTTAATGATGTTTAATAAATGAACCATAACCAAGTGATTTTTAAATTTAAATCCACCAAATTATAGTGTTTCATCACAAGTCCCCTCTCATTGTTTTTAGAGTGTATGGATAAGTGTCATCTCATCCATCCATTGTCATCTCGATGAGAGAGTATAACCACCAAGTTAATGATGTTTAATAAATGAACCACAACCAAGTTATTTTTAAATTTGAATCCACCAAATTATAGTGTTTTATCATAAATCTCCCCTCTCGTCATTTTGAGAGTGTATGGATGAGTGTCATCTTGTCCATCCGCTGTCGTCTCGACCGAGAGAGTATAACCACTAAGTTAATGATGTTTAATAAATCAACCACAGCCAAGTTATTTTCAAATTTGAATCCACCAAATTATGGTGTTTTATCACAAGTCCTCTCTCGTCATTTTGAGAGTGTATGGATGAGTGTTGTCTCTTCCGTTCACTGTCGTCTTAGCCGAGAGAGTATAACCACCAAGTTAATGATGTTTAATAATAAATCCCTCTCTATGTTATTGGTAGTCCATGGACGAGGTCAACCCCGTTTGGACTATTGTATCACCAAGAGAAACTTAAGGCTACTTCACCGCAAATGATGTTTTATATCTTAGCATGAATTGATACAAGATAACTAATACGACACAAATATTGCATATTTCCGCCCCATATCTTTATGCATTCTAGCTTTTTTACAGTTCTAAATGCCTATATTTATGATCATTAACCAGAAAGCCTTGGATTTGGATATATAGAGGCTTTGTAGGGGTTAATTGTGCTTTTGTAGGTATTAGAATGCTAAAAGTGAGGATTCGTTGCATTTCGAAGAAATTTCATCGCCGAATGCTACTTCAAGGATTTTTAATCAACTCAAATTTCATCTCCAGCTCATGTAAATTACATGGATGGGAATTTCATTGAGTTAGCATCACGTGGCCATAAACGACGCATCGTTTGGAGTTCGAACGAAGAAGTTATGTCCATTTCCATTTGCAACCTTTTCCCCCTCTTCATGGACCAAACAGGGCTGAGAAACAGAGTAGCGGTCGACCTTGGTTGAAGGCCTAGTCAATCGCGGTTTGAGGTTTTTCCATGGAAATGAGATAGTGGTCTTTTAATTGGGTGCGTGATCGACCGATCCCTTGTCCGCGGTCTAGCGCGGTCACCAGATATTTGTTGCTTGTCTTCTTCTTTTATTTTTCCTTTTCTTTTCTTTATTTATTCCAAGTTACTATATAAACCAATTTTGGTTTCTATTTTGATAGAATTAGTTTTAGAAGATAGTTTAGGTTAGGTTTTGGAGGTAGAGATATCATTCTTCTTCCTCTCTTAGTTTGACACCCATTTGGGTTTTTAAGTGTGCACTATTCATGTTCCCTACTAATTAATATAGTTTGTATTTCTTTAATTCTTACTTTGTAGTTAATTTACTTGCTTTCTAATTCAGTTTACTTTCTTTATTTACATACTTTCATTTATTTCTTTCAAGTGTACATTTATCACGTTTATTTACTGCATTTTTATCATGGTTTCTAGCTAAGTTAATCTTGGTTGTGTCGGATTGAACTCACCCCGGGTTGACATGTTGCTTTGCTTTGGTGATGGAGTTTTATGGGTCTATTTTAAGTGCGTTGTCCTAGTTAATATTCCTAGGAGATTTTATGGGGTATATCATGTATTCTTCGTGCTTATGACCTTGAGTGCGTAATTTTCGGGGTATTTGTTAACTCCAAAATCATATTAGACTGTTATGCGAATTTATGGGTGTGACAACTCTTGATTTAATTACTTATCAAAATGAGACACAGTCTTAATAACTCGTCGACCCATGTAACCATTTTATAGTAATTAACTCGGGTGAAGGATATTCGACGCAACCCATAGTCTTTACCTCTTTGTTAATATAGTTTAAATACACTCGCCTATATTAATCTTTCCCTTTTCTGCATCTTTTCCTTTTTGTGTTTAATCATATTTTACACTTTAATTTAGGAATATTAAACCTTATAAATTCTAGCAACTCGCCTCTGTGGATTTTTCAATACCCAGACTTGTCCTCTATACTCACCCGTTGAGTGTAGTTATAAGTTTAGGTTTTTGTATTAAGGCGGTGAATAGAAAAAATGATCGGCGTTTTGACACGCGCCACTTTTCACCCTTGATCAACAATAACAAATATTTACACAAATATAAAAAGTATGAGAGAACACTTGATACTTTTATAGAATTTCGTTCATATTTCATTCATCATATGAACCTTATATATGCATGTATTATGATCGAAGGAAAATAAACAATAAAAATTGAAATCTTACTAGTAATACTTTTTGAGGTGGTCGGCGTTCCACGACTTGGAGAATGACTCTCCTTCCTGATTCTCTAATTGATACATCCCCGGGACCACCTCTTAAACCTCTCTGTATGGACCATTATAATTTAGATGAACTTTGGTAGGCTTTTTCCATGTCTTCTTCAATACCAGGTCTCTTACCTTCAGTGGGCGTGCCTCTACTCTCTTATTGTAGAACTTTGCTGTCCTTTACTGTTAGGAAGCTTTCCTTACCTCGACATATTCTTTTCTTTCTTCCATAAGCTCCAAATTAAGTCTTCGTTAAACAACGTTCTCTTTAAAGTCATAGGTCTGAACCCTGTGGGTAGGGAGACCTACTCTGAGCCATAAGCCAACATAAATGGAATTTCCCTGATAGGAGTCCTCTCCGTCGTCCTATAAGACCATAAGACATCATTTACCTCCTCAATTCATCTCCTTTTGAAATCTTCTAATCTCTTATTGATTCCATAAAGGATTGTTCTGGTCGTTACTTATCTCTGCCCGTTGTCTTAAGGTCGACCAAGAGTGGATAAAAACTGCCTAATGCCAACTCGTTCATAATATTTCTCTAGGGAGATATTCTTGAATTGCATCCCATTTTCAGAAATCAAGGTCGTATCTACATATGATGTTTTTCCATATAAATTGGAAGGCTTTGTTATCTGTGATTGTTATCACCGGATCGACTTCTACCCACTTTAAAGAATAATCGATCGCCACAATCAAGTAACGATAATTGTTCATGGCTCTTGGAAGTGGCCCTATATGGTCAATTCGCTAGATCTCAAAAGTCCAAGGAGATGAAGTGGTCATAAGAGGTTGATGAGGTTGACGGGGGTATGGTGGGAAGCCTTTGGCATTTATCGTACTTCTTGACGTATGCATTTACATCTTAGGCCAACATCGACCACCAATATCCCTATGTAATGATCCTCTTAGCCAAAGGCCTTCCTCCAATATGGATGGAACTTGACCCTTCATGAACGTCTTTTAAGATATACTCTACCTCAGATGGGTGGACACATCTGAGTAGAGAAAGCATGAACCCCTTCTTGTATAAGATGTCTCATATGAAAGAGAACATGGCAGCATATTACCTAAACTTCTTTTTCTTAGCTTTGGGCTTAAGCAACTCCCCATTAATTATATAATGGATGATGGGATCCATAAAAGAGGCTCCCATACTCACATTGAAACAAAACTCCATAGTATTTTCTTCTCCCTCGATCGTTAGTCGATAGAGAATCTCTATCGAGACTGTTCTTCTGATTTCAGTTCTGGTGGCTAAAGACAACCTTGCCAGAGCATCGGCTCGGCCATTGTCCAGCCGAGGTATCCTCTTTAATTTTACTTCAGTAAAATGCTTCAATGAGGTCTTAACCCTTACCATGTACTTTTCCATTATGTCATCTTTAGCCTCATATGCCCCTAAAATTTGATTAACAACTAACCTATAATCACTATGAATAAGGAGTAAGCCAACATTTAGTGCCCGAGCAAGGGAGAGACCTGCTAGGATGGCCTCATACTCAGATTCATTATTGGAAGCTTTGAAGTTGATTCTCAATGCATACTTAATATCGGTCCCATTTGGTGCGGACACTGTCAATCCCGCCCCACTTCCATTATCACGTGACAATATATCAACAATGGCACTCCACACGGTACTATTTGGTATATCGTCTCTCCTCATTCTCAGACACTTTGTTTCTTGCTGAACTCATTTCAGCTTCATCTAAGCGAGGACACCCTCTGCTTTCTTGCCTAGAAGATGTAACTTCAATATCTTCAGTGTCGATTTCATCTAAGGTGAAGTTAGCTAGCGCTTGTCCCTTAATGTCTATTATTGGTTGGTAGATGATGTCGAACTCTTCCAACTCAATATCCCAATCCATCAATTTTCCTAACTTCCCAGACTTGTGAATAACCTATCTGAGGGGTGAGTCTATGAGGACCACCGTGGTATGTTCCTGGAAATAGCGCTTCATCTTCCTCGAGTCATGGATTAGTGCATAAGCCAACTTTTCCATTTTGGGGTACCTCTCCTCGCCCCCCTAGAGGGCCTTGCTATTAAAGTAGACTGGTTTTTGAACTCTATCCTCTTATCTTACAATAGCGGCACTAATGGACGAGTCTGACACTACTAAATACACATAAAATTTCTCTCCTTGAACTAGTCTATATAATAGTATTGGAGAGACAATACATGAATTTAAATATTTAAAGGATCTATCACACTCATCATTCCATTAAAAAGATTTTCTCAATACTTTAAACAAAAGGAAGGCATTTATCAACAACTCTTAACACAAACCTATTTAATGCTTCCACTCTTCTAGTTAGTCTCTGCACATCCTTTATTGTTATGGGAGTCTTCATCTCCAGAAAAGCTTTAATCTTTTTAGGGTTGGCCTCGATCCTCCTTTGATTCACGATGAACCCTAAGAACTTGCCTACTACGATGCCAAAGGCACACTTGGTGGGGTTAAGCTTCATCTTATATTCATCCATCATGTCATATATAAGCTCAAGATTAGCCACATGGGTGTTGGCTTTGAGGCTCTTCATCAACATATCGTCGACATACACTTCCATCGTCTTCCCTATCAGGTCCTAAAACATTTTGTTGACCATCCTTTGGTATGTGGCCCTGACATTCTTTAACGAAAAGGGTATGACCGTGTAGCAATAGGTCCTCTTGTTTGTTAAAATAGTTGTCTTATCTGCATCGGCCAGATTAATGAATATTTCATTATAACTTGAGTAGGCATCCATAAATCTCATTAACTTATGGCCATAGGTAGAATCTACCATCAGATTAATCCTTGGAAATGGTAAGTTATCTTTAGGGAAAGATTTATTCAGATTTGTAAAATCAACACACATCTTCCAGTTGCCATTGGCTTTTGGGACGATGATAACATTGGCCAACTACTTCAGGTAAATGACCTCTCTGCCGAATTTTGACTTCTCTAACTTTTTCACTTCTTCCCAAATGACTTCATACTTCTCTCGTGAATATACTTTTCTTCTTTATCAGGTCGGCTTCGCATTATCGGCCATGTTGAGCTTATGATAGAGAACTTTTTGATCAATGTCAGGCATGTCTTCATGGATCTAAGCAAAGATGCTCTGCCTCTTCCTTAAAAGATCAACCAACTCCTCTTTGACCTCTTTCCTTAAGGCTTTGCCAATTTGGATGTTTTTTTACCTTTCCTCATTTAATAACGGTAGATTCTACCTCCTTGGTGGCCTCACCCTTCTTCAACTCATTTTCATCTCTAGGGTCTAGGGTATCAATGTTGTAGGTCGTAGTGGCCCTTTTAAATGATTCTCTCTCCTCAGTTGAGTTGAAGTAGCATTCGCATGACTGAACTTGGTCCCCCCTGAACTTCCCCTTCCCCATATGGGATCAATAATTTAATCATCTAGTGGACTATTGAAGGCACGACCTCAAATTCCTTAAGGGATACCCTTTCGAGAATTATATTATAGGCCGAGTAGACATTTTCATCCATGATGAAGAAAATGATCTTCCTTGTAAGAAATTTCTGAGAGTGCTATAGTGGAATAATGTGACTTCTCAAACAAATCCAATTTTAATTAACCCAAATTTTAGTTAAACCCTAACACATGCATGTAGGTGATTTAATAACATAAAAATCAATAAGCATGAAAAGGATCCAATTTCAGGAAAATCCCCGAAGGGCAAAACCTTTTATTTCACTATAATTATAAGTCGCAACTTGCACGGATTATAATGAAATAGATGTTGACAAACGAATACCAGCAGGTGTCTGTCGGTGTCGTCAGAAATAGATCCACGCACAACGAACCTACAAGAACCGTAGTCCTATCATCATCCTAGGAATACCGCAGCAGTCCCTATGAACCTTAGTCCAAAAAAATAAGGAATCTTCACGCAACAAGATCCTCAATGACACGCAACCATATGATGTAGATTTACCCTCTCTACAAGAGCAAGATCAACAAGACTATATTTTGGGTTCTAAAACAATTCACTAAAGGATTGAGATATTTTTTGAATTGAAAAAAAAGATTTTAAAGCCTAAAGTTGATGAAGATGAAGTGTCATGCTGTTAGCAGATTATAGGTATAAAAAATTGTCAAGTCTCCTTTATGAAAACGTAATGATTTAACGCACTTTATATAAAAAATTGAGTCAGTGCATCATTCGAACGAGATCCCATTTCATTCGAATGAGAACTGATGTCGTTCGAACCAAATCCCATGTCATTCGAACCAGAAAATTCGTGAAAAATAAATTTAATTTTTTTATTTCAAAAATTCTTTTTTTAATCTTGGAAAATTCATTTTGATGAGAAACAACGCCTCAACACTTAGAAAATATTTTAGAAAAATATTCAAACCTCTTTTTTAAAAATTATCCCAACTATTTTAACTCAACTGTAAAGGGACTTAAATACTTTCTCACTGAAATTAACCTCGCTGAGGCTTTAATGTTGAAGAAGGTTGATATTCAGATCCATCTCGATGCATGTATGATCTTAAACAATCTCCGATGATTGTAGCGGTATACGACACACTTAATTGATAATGGACATTTATAAAATTATGTCCTTACAAATCTCCCCCTATGTCTATGCCAGTACAAAATAAAAATTGTCTGAATTATCAAGTTAAAATGCCTATAAAAATCTAATACCCTCCCATGAACCCAAAAGTGAAAAGGTATTTGAAATGCAAGTCTTTCAATTTTTCTTTAAAAGTTTTCAACATCAAAACTTAAAATATTTAATCTTTTCTCATCAGGGTGTGCAATCCAGTAACCATCATCAATTCTTCTTACCTACACACATAAGACAAAGCAAATACCTTTGTGACACATCGAGTTTGAAATGATATAAGAATAAATCAATTAGCATAATCAAATCTCCCTCATAATGCAAAACTCCCCCATAATTCATTCTCCCCCTTTTTATTTGACCGAAATAAACATGGAAAAGAATAAACAAAAGAAAGCCTAGAGTTGTCACGACAAGTAAATCAAATAAACTTTTATCACAAAGAGATACTCAAAAGTATTCCAAAAACTATTTTTGATTTTTGAAATTTTGCACTGATAAATGCAGAAATATTTTTACAAAAATCACACACCATGAATTTACACTAAGATAACCAAAACGTGGAAATAGAATTAATCGATGTGAACAAATTCAATAGGAATATCTATGGAATCTCATAATGTATGTTCATGATGAATCCGGATACTCCTAAAGAATGAACTCAAAATCGTCCTTATGTGTTAAAAGTGTTTAATTTAAATGATTTCGATTCAATTCATCAACACATCAAATTCAAAAGTGATACCCACACCAATACCGTCTAAAACTATGTAATGCTTTTTCAAGACCTTGTCAGAACGTACAAACCCATTTATTTATATTCTAACCAAACTCCCTAATAAATAATAAATCTATATTTTTTCTTGAGGCGATCTAAACTAATGGCCCATTTTTGACATATTTATCTTTTTATTGCCTTTCATTTTTTCGAGGCTCTTTTAAATGGTAGCTACCATGACAAGTCAATTTTACACTCTTATGGCCCTTTCCCGTGAATCTCTCATCATATTTAGTTGCGATTAAATTCTCATGGTAAACGGTTCTTACATGCACTACTTGCATTGCTAAGTTTTATCTCATTTGGTTTGTTTTAAGGATAAAATTAAGATGACAGCACTCCAATCAACATGTGATAAACATGTACGATAGTCAACCAAATTCGTGCAATTGTGCATTAAAGGCAATTATGAGTCAAACATGAAGGTAGTAATCACAAATTGCATCTTAATGACTCTAGACATTATAAAGCACAAAATGAGATGATTATGCATATCAAAACACTTTCAAATAGTCACATGAAAATGGAATGAAGTTGTGACTTGGTTATCCTAACTGTCCATTAATATAAGGTGTAAACAAAATTAAAATCTTTTTGGATTTTTTTTTAATTTAAAAAAAATGAAAATATTTTTGGTCTTTCGAAAAATGTAGTACAACTAGCAATAGACATAATATCGGCATGGAAGTGACCATATGCTAGTAAACATAAATCACATAAATGAATCTATTAATTAAAGCAGGTGTGGTTAAGCGAATAATGCCGTATAAGAAACTAAGCATGAAAAATAAGACTAACTGCATATAAACTATGAGAAGCAACCCAACAATACCAAATAATCTAACCAATGAACATAGGGTACTGTAATCAGAATGGTCAAAGTCACTTGGGTCGCTCGAACAAGACTGTATGTAGTTCAAATGACGCAGCATCTCGCGAGATCGAAAATTACTAGAATGAAAACTTATCTCGTTTGAATGAGAAAATCAATTTTCAGAAAACTCCCTAGAATGTTAAACAATGTTTCCCAGAAAAGGTTACTTGGAAGGTGCTGACAGATCCAAAATAGTGCTAAAATAGTAGAGAAACTAATAAAATAGTGTAGGCTACTATAATGTGAGTCATAACACTAGTAAGAGTATATCATGGAGCATAATTAGTGTTTGACAAATATCAAAATAATCAACCAAATGATCTAACATGGGCTGAATCACGAACAAGCAAATGAGAGTCATGGACATAATCCTCTAAATCTAATTTCTTAACCCAAACAGATTTGTAATGACAAGTGGGGGTTTGACGAATCAAGTTTACTTTTCTTATAAACTTCCTGGGTCCACTTAAAAGATTATAACAGAAATGCCTAATATGACCTTGCCTACCTCAATGTGTGCAAGTGTAAATCTTCCTCTCCTCTAATTCCTAGGTGGAGCTCTCCTAATGATCTTAGGTGTCTCTCTCCTGATAGACCTCGCTACTGCTCTCTTAACATCCTAAGGAGGATCTCTCACACGTGTGCGGATGGCTTTGGGTATGGGAGCAACCTATTTTTGAAAACAAATCCCACCCCTATCCTTTTTTATTTTGACAGTGCCAAAAATCTTATCAAGTTTTTCTGACCTAGACTCCAAATAAAATTTCACTTTAGTTTAATATCTAAAACTTTTCTCAAGTTCTCCTATCCTAGATTCAAGTACGCTCCTAGAATCCTCAAACTTAAGAACCGCCTTTTTCATAGCCTCCATCACCCTTCGAATACTATCTTTCTCTCCCTCGATGTACTCAACCTTCTCTCTCAAAATTTTCTCACGTGCCCTAAGATCTTCATCTAAAACATCATTATTTTTAAGGCACGCTCTTTTAATTGATATTTTAATTCTAAATTTTCTTTGTTTTCAAAGATTCTACATAAAGTTCATTGAAGGCCGTTTTCAAGTTTCGGTCATCTTCACTTCCATCCTCACTCCCATCACCCTCACTTTCATGAGATACACTATCAGTGGCCGTGGAACAAGTTTCATCGTTATTCTCATGAGTAGACACATAGTTGGGAAGGACACGCTTACTTGCACAAAAATTTTCTCCACTCAGGTCACTCATACTAAGGGTGGCAACCTAGGCAATTGGTTTATTAAAACTCTCCTTAACTTTAGTGGGGCACTCATCTATGCTATGGCCAATCCCCTTACAAGAAAGACATATATCTGATTCTTTCTTTTTAACGAGAGTTTTAAAACCAGATTTCAATCGAGATTTCCAAATAGTTCTGTTAGACACGTGACATCTAAAATCATCAAATCCCGCAAAAGGCATATTTAGAAAAAATGGGATTCGAACACAAATTTAAAAAAACTCAGGATCAAAACACAATAACTTAGTGCAATAGGCTCTGATACCAATTTGAGAGTGCTACAGCAGAATAATGTGACTTCTTAAATAAATCTAATTTTAATTAACCCAAATTTTAGTTAAAACCTAACAGTTGCATCTGGGTGATTTAATGACATAAAAATCAATAAGAATGAAAAGGAACCAATATCAGGAAAAATCCCCGAAGGGCAAAACCTTTTATTTCACTATAATTATAAGTCACAACTTACATAGATTACAATGAAATAGATTTCGACACACGAATACCTGCAGGTGTCGGTCGATGTCGTTAGCAATAGATCCACGCACAGTGAACCTACAAAAATCGTGTTCGATCTTCAGCCCAGGAATACCGCAGCACTCCCTATGAACCTCAGTCCAAATCTTCAAAGAATCTTCATATGACAAGATCCTCAATGACACGCAGCCATATGATGTAGATTTACCCTCTCTAGAAGTGCAAGATCAACAAGACCATATTTTGGGTTTTAAAACAATTCACTAAAGGATCATGATGCTTTGTGAATTGAAAAACAAGGGTTTAAACCCTAAAATTGAAGAGAACGAAGTGTTTTGCTGTTAGCAGATTATTGGTATAAAAAATCATCATGTCTCCTTTATGAAAATAGGATGATTTAATGCGTTTTATATAAAGAAATTGAGTTAGCGCATCATTCGAACGAGAACTGATGTCGTTCGAACGAAATCCATGCCGTTTGAATAAGAAAATTCACAAAAAATAAATTTAATTTTTTATTTCAAAAATTCTTCTTTTAATCTTGGAAAAATCATTTTGACGAAAAATAACGCCTCAACACTTAGAAAATATTTTAGGAAAATATTCGAACCTCTTTTTTGAAAATTATCCCAACACTTTTAAGTGAATCGTAAATGGACTTAAATACTTACGCACCGAAATTAACCTTGCAGAGGCTTGAATGTTGAAGAAGCTTGATATTCAAATCTATCTCGATGTATGTATGATCTTGAACAATCTTTGACGGTTGTAGCGGTATTCGACATATTTAATTGATAATGGACATTTATAAAATCATGTCCTTATAATTTTGGCTAGTCGTTCCCCATTCTTACTTCCATTTCATATATGCCCTGGGGATGTATTTTCTCCACACTAAAACTGATGAGTGGTTGGTGATATGGATCAACCTCTTCTTTCTGAGATCTAGAACTCTGTAGAAATCCCAAAACATAACAACGATTGAGTTGGCCCAATCTACCAGAATCCTTGGAACCTCATGGCCATGAACTAGAATAGTGATGACCAAAGGGTCTTCATAGGGAGTTGAAATTACATTTAAATCTAACCTTGAAAATCCAACTATAAAAGTATTCATATCAACCTTGATTCTCTTACCTTTGATAGGATGAATTGCAGCTGAGTTGACAGTCTTAGGCTTTGGTGGGAGATCTTTTGTGTATTCTATGTGTGCTTTCCTATCAGTGACTTCCTTTCCTCCTTCATTAAGCCCCCCAAAGTTCATCTTGACATCATTCGAGATTCCATTGAGCTGACCCTTTAGATGAAGAAACTTCGTAAGGAGGTCAGGGTCGCCTTCATCACAGTTGTTCTACTCATAATCATCTTGACCGCCTGTATCATCTTCTCTACACTTATTATTTTTCTTTTTCTTTTGGGTGTGATATTAGTGAAACCATGAACCACTCTTGTTTACACACTTCTTCATCTTTTCGATCTTTAGCATCTTTTCAATTTCATCCTTCAGAGAAAAAAATTATCAATCAGGTGCCCATGGTCCTGGTGGAATTCACACCATAGACTTTCGTTCTTATTATGAGGAGGAGATTTTAAATTTTTAAGCCACCTCAGGGAGCGATCATTCTTGATCTTGTTCAAGATATGTTCGCAGTTGATTGTGAAGGGACTATGGTCAGTGAACTTGTCATCCGCTAACCTCTTATTTTTGTCTTTGTTCTTCTTTTATAACTTTCCCCCACTACTAGTAGCCTTATCATCCTCATACTTTGTTGCCATAGCTTCTTTGGCGTTCATGACATTGCCGACCATTGCCAACAACTCAACCATGGATTTTGGTGGTTCTTTGACAAGCTTCTGGAGTAGCTTCCCCTTTTGTAGACCTCATATCAATGTTGTCATTGAAATGCTTTCCTCATAATCTTTGACTTATAGCCTTTCCTTGTTAAAACACACTATATATTTCCTGAGAATCTTATTCTTCCCTTGTTTGATGTACATCAGGTGAGTTTTCTTTTTTTGGGATCTTACTCTAAATCATAAGTTGTGTATGAATCTTTCTGCTAGTTACTTGAAATTCTCAATTGAAATCTTTGGGGGTGAGGTGAGCCATACATGGGCTACTGTGGTCAAAATGCTTAAAAAGGAATGTCACCTCATCTCATTTGAGATTGAGTAAATGTCTGCAACTGATAGGTGCGTCTCAACATGGTGAACTGGATTAGTGCTCCCATCATACTTGGGAGTGATAATTGGTGGCTTGAACTTAGTCGGGGTTAGAAAATTAATAATCCTAGCCACAAAGGGAGAGACTTCTGAATAATTCCTCTGTAAGGGATTTTGGATTTTGATGATGTCTCTAATCTTGTCTTCTAACCTCTAGATTGAGTCATTCTAGGGCCTCTCATCTGCTGTTATAACACTGAACTGGACGACATTATCGCTTTCCACCTCAGTCGGTCGAACCAAAGGTCCCCTTACCACATAACTCTATTGGTTGTTCACTTCTCCCAGCCCCTTGTCTCGATCTCATTGGGGTTGGCACCCTACTTCTTCTTTTTAGGAGTCGATAATACTCCTTGACCTGGACAATCGATCTCTAAGATCACCCATTGGGTCGAGCCTTTCAAAGGAAGACCCTCTACTTAACCGATTGAAAGCTGATCCCCTTGGTTGATCATCCTGATAAGGCCTCCTGCCGTGTCCTCAGCTAACTTGAATGGTGTGTATAGGGTTTTTTGATATTTCATATGGCTCCCAGTACTTAGCCTGAGCCTCTTCAGACTCATAATCATCATACTTATCCTTCGAGCAGTGTTGACCTTGCCTCTCAAAGTGTAGATGCCTAGTGTCAATACCATTTTTGCATCGTTCATGAGGTGGAAACTCCTTATGCGGATCCTAACGTGGTCCCCTAGCATCTGGATGCTGATCCATAGCTTCTGGAGTAATCATCTCCGGTGTTATCCCTGTGGGTCTCACTAATACATTTTTGCTGAAGGCGATCGGTGTTTCTTGCTTTGCATGTTGACTAGACACCAATGACTTTAATGCCGCCACCACCTCCGCCATTTCTAACTGAGGAGGCATGTGACTGGAACTAGGATGATTAACTGGTGGTGGATATTTTGATGCCATGTTTTAAACCCGATGGATGAGCTATAAACTGAAGAGTTGAATCTTAGAAGACCAATAATATCTCTTTCAATGGTGAAAAAACTCCACAAGAGGGGATAATTTGTTCACCACCAGAGACTTCTGTGAGTATAATCTAGAGAATGGAAAATATGATAATTCTCATTCCCACAGACGATGCCAGACTGATGATACATAAAATAACACCACCGGGTCAAAGTAGTAATGAGCTCAAATAGGAATAACAATGGCAAAAAGTAAGAAATATAGTAATAAGAAGCGATGAGGCAAAGAGGATGAGGACACACTATATAAGAGGTTCAGCCTTTGAAGGGCCTACGCCCAGTATGTGAGTGTGTGAAATCAACTAAATATGGGCTCTAATGGCCATGGATACATGCACTCAAGCTTTCTCTCTCTTATAATTAATTTGGCAGAGTTTCGGTAGGTTCTCTAATATATCTCCCCTTTACATGAGATAAAAGACAAGTATTTATAGTGCTTATGGGGTGTAATGCACCCCCTAAGCATGCAGTAGGCGTATGATGATGAAGGCTCCCAATAGGATGGTCATAATTATCCATAGCACATGTAATTAATGATGATGCAATATTCTCTCACATGAGGGGATAATTTGGTGGTAATAGAATTGTCCACATGGGACATGTCTCCTTATAACCTTCTACTGCTCGTACTGTAGAGGTCATTTACATAGGTCTTGACCTGGTCGAGTACGATGTAGCTGATGCAGTGCATGACTTTATATTGCTAAGAGACAAATGTCTCCTCATCCTATGGCATCAAGCCGAGGCAGGTTATATAGTTTATTTCCTGGTATCGACTAGTGAAGAGGACAAGAGATATATATGTTGACGGTATACTCTCCTGAGGTCTCGACCTACTAAATGGATGAGGTTGTGGAAGATGAGGTTGATTCTAGTCTGGATGAGTCTGGGAAATGACCTTGGTGAGGTCCCTTAGGAACTCGGCTATTAAGACCTTATATCCCTAGTCCTAAGATGAGGGCACACTAGTGGTGACCGTTCAGAGGATTTAGTGTAGTAAAAGGAAGCGGATTTGTTGATGGACGAGGAATACTCTAATAACACTCAAGGGTCTTACCCCTGTTCTTTTGTAATATTAATATTTAGGTTCGATCGCGGGGACTTTCCTTACTCCTATGTTGAATTCTAGGGATAAAATGGTTCTCGAGATGGGTTCATAGCTTGGTCGAGCTATATCTACCAGAAATACAAGGGCCAATGGCTCAAGGTCGTTCTATCATGTTTTACCCTATGGTTTAGGGATTTTACTTTGTCCAAGAATAATTACGTGTATCAACTAATGATTTCTCGATAGAGCATGGTATCTCATACTTTCTGTAAAAAACCTATTTTGTAAGCCCCAAATTTTACTTCATTCTAGAAAGCTCTAGGCATTTACTGGATAACTACAGGTGAATGGTAGTTCCCAAAACCTCCATATAATAAGTACAATATGTATTTTTGATGTTTTTAAGACTCTCATAAAGAGAAAAGGTTATCCTAAATTCCAAGCAACCAGAGGCTAGTCCAATTCACATTTTAAACACAATGACTCACTTCCACTAAATTATTACCCAATATAACTTCTGAATCTATAATTGTACTAGTTAAGGAAGTTTTACATATTTAAATTATCTTTCCATCTATTATGATCGTGCAAAAATTGGAGGTCTGAGTCAAACGATATTCTCAAAATTTTAAACTTCTACAAAAATCATGTGATATTAGGGTACATGATCGATCGAGCAAGCGCGTGCTTGATTGATTGGTCATGCACTCAGCTGACCAATTGGTCCCATAAAACCCAACCTCCCCTATAAATTGGGTCAAGGTACCCATACCTTACACACCAACCCTCTCAACTTTGGAGGTGATATTAGAGAGATAAAGGTAGTAGAGAGTTCTAATGAGGGAGAGAACCTTGAGCTCTTAAGAAGTCATAGAGAAACTCTAGTGAATTTATTAGAAGTTGTAGTTCGGACTTATTGAAGAGAGAGTCAAGGTTTCGTAGACTCAAAAGTTCTGACATACCACTCTACACTTCTATATTTAAACTATATCTAAAATTTGGTAGCCAAACATCTTGTAAATACTGACAAATGTTATAGTGGAAACTCTCTGCTCCTAAAAAACTTAGATCTACTGATCTACATGCATTATTTTGAACTCCTCTATCATGGATCGTTAGTGGGTGGTGTTCTGCTATAGCACCAACCATTATCTCCATTTTCTTTTTTTTTTCCTTCTTCATTTATAGCCTTTCTCTAAAGGTAATTTTCTAACTACCTTGACTTTGATTCCACCTATGGTGGATATGTAGGTATAATACGGGGTCGGCCCCTAAATCTCAAGTCAGATCTTGTACATATTAACACACTTTTCATTCTTACTTCCTTACATACAAAAAAACAAAATATAAAAACTTTAAAACTATGAAACTCTTTCATGTTTTTTAGAGGATCACTAGATCCGAGGATTTTACCTGTTATTTTGTTCTTAATGTTGGAAGTCTCTGCACTCTTTATCTATCAAAGTGGTTTTATGAGTTAACCCATTTCATCTAAGAGTTTTTCATGAACACAAAGTTCTCTACATATTTAGGTCTAGAAATATTTTGATACATCAAATAGAGTTCAAATCTCTCTCATTTATCCATTATAAGAGGTATATACCCTCATCGTCCTTTGCGAATTATGTGGTCTTCGAACCTCTTCGTGCCAGTACGTAGGATAACTCGGACTTTCGTCCAAGTGAACATTCCCAACTCTTTATATGTTTATGTCGATACTAATTTTATTTTAATATATATAAAGAACCCAACCAAAATTCTTCAAAATCATAAAACATAAAAAAATAGTAGATTATAAGATCACTTGATCTGGGGATCCAATCTAATGTTTTGATCCTAATGTAAGATGTCTTAAATCCAGGTTTTCATCAAAATAATTTCAGTTATCAAATTCATTTACATCAAATAACTCCAGTTGAAAACAAATCCCTTTAATAAATTTTCAAATCTAAACCATTTGCTTCTTAAAACAAGTTCGAGATATCAAAAGGAGTTGACATCTCCTACATCAAGTCAAAGTCAGAAGTATAATTCCTCTAGGCCACTTCACGAACTACATGGACTTTAAATAGTTATGTGAAAGTATGTATGCTCACTCGGACTATCATATGAGAGGACAAGTCTAACTTTGTACATATTTATCCCTTTGCCTATATTGTCTACACAAACATCCCACACTATGCTGCACGATCTAGATACATATTAAATATTTTAAATTTATTATTTATTGTACACTATAAAATTCTAATACATATACTTTCGATCTATAGTTGAGACCAAAGAGGCAAGTGGGTTCCTACCACATTCCCAGTCTGTAACCCAATTCTCGTTCCTTTAACTCACTGGTTAAACATATAGACCACTTGCCATCACTAGGTCTCTACGTTGGCGTACTCCTTTTGTATGTCGTGGTTAAAAGAAACCATAAAGTCCATTATTTTCAAAATAGAATGAGGTGATGACAAAACATCACCACCAATGACCCATGTCCTTCATATATTGTCCCAAAAGGACATACACACATGTGCGGTGAAAGGGGAAATGCACACCACCTCAGTTCTAGGTTCTCACAATGGCAAATTCATTAGGGACAATTTCTTTAAGAAGACTCAACTAATTTTTTATATAGATTTTTATTTATTTCATCATGTTATTCTTATACATTCCTATATATTCTTCCCATTTTTATTTATTCTTTTAAGATACCTAATATGATAGATGAACACTGGTATTGAATGCTCCCATAGGTATAATGTTACGCCCTAGGCATCTGATTTACACGTGGGAGCCTAGCATCATGTGACTATGATAATATATATTATTAGCTCCCACATCTAATGAAAAAACATAAAATTCAACTAGACTCTTATAAGAGTATGACAACTAATTTGGGTATCATATCCATAGGGAATGATTGTTAGACTTTAATTTATTTCCTACTTCTGACTAAAAGTGTAAAAAATAATTGATTTAATTAATTTACAAAATGGGCATATATTAAAACTAAGTTAAACAAAAGAAGTAAAACTATAGATTTAAAATAATATCCCTCACCTCAGGTTAGTTAGCGTTAATGGTTGTGAGACTAAATCTCATTTCGTCAATTAATCAAACCTAGAGTCGTCACCCCCTTAATTCTCATAAAAGTCGACTATTATTATGGCATTAACAAATATCCCAAAGATTACACATTTAAGGTCATACAAAGTGCTAAATATCCTAAACATAAAATCAAGAACAACCTGGCCCATTAAAACTAGTAAAATCTATAACTAAAGCAAAGCAACCGACTATTCTAAGGTGAGTTCAATAATCTCAACCTAATCTAATTTACTTATAAAGTATATGAAATTATATGTACTGAATGAATGCAATGAAATAAAGATATATATATTGATAGCAACTAAGGTAACAAAGTAAAAAAATAACTATGTAAGCTTAAATTAATAGAGGATGACAATAACTAGTACATGTACATACACTAATGGATAGAAAACCTAGGAAAGAAAAAGATATGTGCTCCCACCCAAAACCTAATTTAACCTAAAACCTAATAAAAAATAAGATAAATATAAATAACGGAACATAATAAAAATAATATCTAACTTGCGTATATATAGTAAATGAATTAAAAGAAAAGGGAAAATAAAATAAATAACTGAAATTACGAAATATCTGGTGTGATTGATTGATCAACCATTTGTCGATCGATCAATGAAGCTAAAGTGGGGCACAAGAACTGAGATGGTCAATCGAGTGATGATTGTTCAATAGATTGATGAAGCTAAAAATTGCACATTGTATTCGAATTAAGGCAAAATGAAAATGATTAATCGATCGACGATAGGGTGTCGATCTATCGATATCCTATTTTTAGGTCCAATATTGCTTCAAAATAAGAAATTATATCTTTAGGAAAGTGGTTATAACTTATTGTTCGGACTCAGAATGTTGTGTCGTCTTTGGAAACAAGAAGCTAACTCGATGAACTATACTTCCATAGTTATTCGCCAACCTGGACATGAAGTTTCAAATTATGAAATTAGCATCAGTTGATGAACTTTATCAAAATATAACCAATTGTTCCAATACCTACTGTGGGCATCCCGATCCGATCTTGGGGGCAGATCGGATAGGCTCGCATCACTCTTAGGGTTGCTTAGGTCGTCGTCAGTGTGGGGAAAATGTAAGGAGATAGAGTCGCCAGTCTATTTTTCTCAAAACAGACAAAAGAACATGTGGCCACCTTGAAACGACGACATCATAGACAAACTGATGCATACGAAACCAAGAGTTGGAAGATTCGGGGTCTAAGTTACGTAATGGGAAGGTGTTAGGCACCCATCCCGCCCTTTGGGTCTCTCATGGGCTAGTGTTGCTATTTTCCTTGATTTCTCCATGAAGTGTGTGTGTGTGTGTATAATGGAGATTGAAATATTTTAACTCACACCATGGGAAAGGTGGAGTGAGGTCATCCATAGGAATGTACCCGAAATTATATATAGAGAAAATATGATTTGTGCATTTATCACGATATTGATCGTTATAATAAAATGACATTATGTGTTGGATAAAACACTAACGAACATAATATGTATATTACTACAAAAATATGATAAAATGAGGAATTTATAAAAGTTAGAAAATTGGACTCGACTCTCGGGTGTTAATTCAGAATGCCTACATAGCCTATAAAGGATTCCACGAAGTTCGGATGAGGCATGGGGGTGGGGTTTTTAAGGACATATTTTGAATAAGTCCGTCACAATTAATCATGTCATATACCACTACAAGTCGCCGAAGAATTAAGAAGATTGTATCTACAAAAGACGAATCTGAATTTCAAGTTATCTTCAACATTGAAGCCCAAAAATACGAATTTTGGTAATATAATGTTTAAAGTTTCATTTACATTTCATATTAAGAGTGTTTGGATATTTTTTTTAAAAAAAGAAGGTGTTTTAAAAAAAGTTTTTATATAAAAATGGTTTTATAAATGTTTTTTATAAAAAGGGTTTTATTGCTGTTTTAGAAAACAATGATTTTTGAAAATGTTTTGAAAAATTTCTAAGGCAGTAAGGCAGCAGACATACCTCGGTTTCAAAGCCAAGGTCATTCAAGCGAGATCTCCATATCGTTCAAACGACATGTGGATGTCGCGCATAGTCATTTCAACGACATGTGATCTCGTTCGAGCGAGACGGGATTTTCGTTCGAGCGACCCTGCTTTTTGCCTGACACGCTACTTTCATCCTGATCCTTTAACCGCCTCAATTTCCTTATAAAAGGGGATGTCAGCCTTTGGTTTTCTTGGAGAATAGTTTTCGAACTTTGAAGATTTTTATCTTTTGAAACTTTTGTGTATCTACCCAGATTTAAAGCAATACCTTTTGGCAGAAAGTTTTTCTCCAACAATTTTATTGGTTCAAATATTTTGTTTTTTAATTCACAAAATCCCAATTACTTTTATGTGAATTGTTTTGTGGAACCCAAGATCATATTTTGTCTTTGTTCATTCTTTCTGGGAGAGCTCTACAACCGACAGCTGCGTGCTTTTGTAGAGGGAGTCCTTGTGAATATTTAGATTGCGTGTCTATGACTGCGTGTCCTTGTGGTAGAACTGCGCATGAACCACTGGAGATTTCTAGCCTTTCCTTTAGAGGTTTGATGAAGACACCGTGCGTTACTCTTGTGGGCTAAAGCAAGATGCTATGTAAGTCAATGGTCTTGTAAACTTTTTAAAGTTCTAAAATAAATGGTTTTGCCCTATAGGGACTTTTTCTGAATATTTGTGTCACATACTTTATTTATTTATGGGTTGACACACGCACTTTAGATTCATGGATTTATTTGGTATAAAAATAGACTCTAATTAAATAAGTGTGCCAAATTAGAAAGTTGCGAATTAATTTAATCAATTATCACACAGCCTCACGTTTTACAAATTGGTATCAGAGCGAGTTACGTTAATTTATCGCATGATACTATTTTTTCAAGGATTTATTTTTTTTATACAATTTGACTTCTCACGTTGTCAAATTGGTATTAGAGAGGGTTACAATAATTTATCGCATGATCCTGTATTTTCGAGGATTTACTTTCTGATACAATTTGACTACTCGCGTTTATAAATTGGTTTCAGAGCGGGTTACGCTAATTTATCGCGTGATCCTGATTTTTCGAGGATTTACTTTCTGATACAATTTGTCTACTCACGTTTACAAATTGGTATCAGAGCGGGTTACGCTAATTTATCGTGTATTCCTATTTTTCGCCAAATTGTGTGACATTGATTTTTTTTGAAAAATCAGTTTTGTGAAAAATCGTAACTTTTCCAATGGAACGCGCATTTGATGAGGAGCCCATTTTTGAAAAAGTCCACGATCGTGCTAAAAATTTAAAAAAATTAGAATTTAAAACTTTACAAAAGCATTAAAGGTTTGGAAAAAGAAAATTCTTTCTTTAAAAGTAAGATTGAATAGTTGCTAGCATTTTGGTAATTTGTGTTTTGATTTTGATTCTTTGAAAATTGCCAAAAAGAATAGTGATGAGAGAGTCCTTGTTTTAGAGGACTTAAAAAATTCTAGGGTTCCTATTTGTGCCATCGTGGATAAAAATTTAATCGATGATTTTACGGCACGTGAAAAGACTCTTAGGGAAAAGTTTGATTTAATTAAGGGAGAGTGAGATAATCTGGTAAGTTTACTTGAAAATTTGAAAAAGAAATCCATGTCTTTGGAAGAGTCTAATTCTTTGCCCGAATAAAATATTTTAAAGTTAAAAAATGATATAAACGATTCAAGTAGGTTTGATAGTGATGGTAATGGCTCATCGTCGTCTCAGGCTTCTAATGCTAAAGCCAAAACCATTATTTGTTTTAGAGGGTCAACTAATTCCAAGGATGTTAGAAAAGATCAGACTTTAGGTGTTGTTCCACCCGTTTACACATGTTCATATTTTGGTAGGAAAGGTCACTTAGGAGATTTTGTTTTTATCTTGGAAGAGGTCCTAGGAATTTTAAGTCTAGTGCTTTGTTGGTTTCCAAAACCCCGTGTCAACGTGCTACATCCGCTTGGGTTAGGAAGTCACTTTTGGATACGCTAGATTTTAGAATAGTTGATTATCATTTCCTTGCACACGATTCTTCACTTTCCATATAACATAGAAGATTGTGTTTGCATGTTAGTCATACTCTATTAATGTGCTTGTCTTATCACATGTTGGTTGGTTGTTTTCACTTCAATACTGTCCTTAAAACGAACTAAGCGCGCTAAAACTTGATAAGATAGGTCTGAATGTAAGACCTGTTTGTGAGGTTCTGTGCTTTGTTTGAAAATGGTGAAGGGCTACGAATGATTATTTTTTTGCGATTAAACTGCCGTTTAAATTGGACCTAGAAAATTGAAGAATTTTATTATCCGGGGTCCAAAGATGTTAAAGGGGACCGAAAAAATTTAAAGGCAATAAAAAGAAATTCATGCCAAATATGGGATATTTAGGTTTTTGCACCAATTCTCCAAAGCTTTAGAATTTATATCACCTCTATTCAAAATATAAATCTGAGGGTGTTTGGTTGGAGATTTTATAATGGGTTTACACGTCTTTGAAAATCTTGAAAAAGCGCTGCATAGTTTTGGACGTTATTGGTGTGGATATCACTTTGACTTTGATTTGTTGATTTGTATAAGACGATGTCATCTAAATTCAACAAATTTTTACACCTAAGGATACCTTTGATGTTCATTTGTTAGGAGTACACGCATGCATCGTGCACATATGATTGATTGAGTTTATTTACCTTTCGAATGTGTTAACAACCACACATTCCATTTCCATGACTGGGTTGCTTGAGTTTAATCCATGGTGTGATTTTTGGTATCCTATTTTGTATAAAAAATTGAAAAATCCAAAAATAGTTTGTGAATTTTTTTGGGACATACCTTTGCATGCGCGTAGATTGATCTCTATTTACTATGCATTTTTATCGTGACACTCCATGTTATGATTATTTTTCTAATCTGCCTAGTTAGGGTCGTCATAAAAAGGAGGACAAAGAATTATCATGTTATGGGGGTGTTTTTTGCATTATGGGGGAGATTTGATTATTAATGCTTTATTCTTATATGATTTTCAAACTCGATGCGTCACGAAGTTATTTTGATTTATCTCATGTGTGAAGGGAGAAAGATTGAAGATCATGATGTTGCACACCATGATGAGAAAATCTTTGAGAGTTTTGATGTTGAAGAAAAATTTGAGAACTTGCAAATTTCACCTTTTTACTTTTGAGATTCATGGGAGGGTAGATTTGTATAGGTATTTTGTTTTTTTATTTATTATTTAGATGTTTTAATGTATGTGCCATCATAGACGTAGGGGTTGATTTATAATGACATATTTTGAATAAGTCAGTCACAATTAATTATGTCATATACCGCTACAAGTCGTCATAGAATTAAGAACACCTACAAAGGACGAATCCGAATTACAAGTTATCTTCAACATTCAAGCCCAAAAATTATGAACTTTGGTAAGATAATGTTTAAAGTTTCATTTACATTTCATATTAAGAGTGTTGGGATATTTAGAAAAAAAGAAAGATTTTAAAAAAAAAGCTTTTATATAAAAATGTTTTTATAAATGTTTTTATAAAAAGGGTTTTATTAATGTTTTAGAAAACATTGATTTTTGAAAAAGTTTTGGAAAAAAGTTTTGAAAAATTTCTAAGGCAGTAAGGCAGCAGACCGACCGCAGTTTCAATGCCAAGGTCGTTCAAGCGAGATCACCATATCGTTCTAACAATATGTGGATGTCGCACGTAGTCCTTTCAACGACACGCGATCTCGGTCGAGCGTGATGGGGTTTTCGTTTGAGCGACCCTGCTTTTTGCCTGACACATTGCTTCCATCCTGATCCTTTGACGACCTCAATTTCCTTATAAAAGGGGATGTCAACCTTTGGTTTTCGTGGAGAATAGTTTTCTATCTTTGAGGAGTTTTATCTTTGGAAACTTTTGTGTATCTTCCCAGAATTAATTCAATACCTTTTGGCAGAAAGTTTTTCTCCAAAAATTTTAAGGGTTCAAATATTTTGTTTTTTAATTCACAGAATCCCAATTACTTTATGTGAATACCACATTAAATTGTGTGGGGTAAAATTAGTGAGTTGAGGTCAAGTACCTCGGATGGAGATTTCGAGTGTGTGGTTGGTCTTGGAATGGCTGAGATAGTCAGAAAAAAGTATCCGGGGGTCGTAATTGAGCTTCGAGAATTTTTGGATTAATAGGGACTCGCAATTGACTGAACGAGTCATTTTTGGGTTTAAAAAGGATAAACCCTTATTTTATCCTATAGAAGACACGACAGAGTGGGAGAAAAGAAAGAAAAAGAGAAAAAGATGAAGAGAAGAAAGGAGAAATAAGAGAGAAAAAGGATTTTCGGGCCAAACTCCGCCGGATTCAACTCTAGGTCGTCAGATTTTATCCTCTAGGCAAGTGTTTACTTGCTTTATTTGATTTTGAGCATAAATCCCATACCATAATTGGTAATGAAAAAACCTAAAGATTTTGGGTCGAGTTTCCAGGGATTAAATGAGATTCTCGAAAGTTTAACGGCTGAAAATCGAAAAATGTGAAATTGGAGAAACTTAGAAAATTATGGAAATTAATGGTTTATTCTGGTTTTCGTATGTTTAGAAATAATTTCCTTGGTGTATATATAGTTGGGTGTGGTTATATGTTGGTGGTATAAAAGGAAATAAAGTTTATAGGTTTGTTAATGGCCGAAACAGGGGCCAGAGAAGAAGCTGCCAGGCTTGATCGATCGATCGACGGCCAAGGGTTGGTCGATCGATCGAGCTGGGATTTTGGCAATTTCGTCTTAGTTAATTTAAATGAGATAAATTCCCACATTTATGGTTTTGAACTTTTTTATTCAAGGAAATAAATATTCACCTAGGGAACTGTATTCCTAATTATTCGAGGGAGATATGTTTATCTAATTGGGGAAATTTATGGGGGATAAGAAAGTGTTTTAAGTGTGAGACACTAAAATTATATTTTCGAGGAAAATAAATTAAATTGAGGAATTAGAGAATTGGGGTTCCCAAAAATAGAGTGGGTACCTCTTAATTATTAATTGGATAAAATATAGTCCTTGGGTTCGTGGAAATGGAATCCACGACCTATTTAAATTAACGGTGTTTGGTGATGCATATTTTTGGAACAATTTTGGTAGGCATTTAGGCCTATATAATTATGCACGTAGAAAAGATAATTATAACGACAGTGGTTGAGTACATCCTACGAGACTATTAGGATAAATTTGGGAAGATGTGTATTTAGTTAGTGTGAATTGGTATAGTGGGAGAAATTATATAAATCCTTAAGTGTGAATAAGGTACAAGTTATTTATCAAGTGAGGGAATACTTTTGAGTTTAGTATCGTGAGTGTGCGAATACTCGAATATTATTAATTATGACAATCTTTGGGATTATTGGCCATCGTTATGTGTGATTGGCGATTATGGCCATTTATATTTGTTTGAGGAACAATGTGGAATATGTACATACTATGTGAGTAATGTATATATATTATATGATACGAATATGTATATATATCTATGTGTGGATAGTGTGTGTATATATATATATATATATATATATATATGTGTGTGTGTGTGTGTGTGTGTGTGTGTGTGTGAAGAATACCTCCTCTATTCCTATCAAGGGAAGTTGCGCGATGTGGGTGAGGCTCCTGGCTTGAGGAGCAGGGTGCGTATAGTCCCCAGGTCATAGCGTCCATTTTATATTGTGTGATTTTTATTAGGGGTGGGATGTGGTGGGTATGTTTCGTCTCACTTTCGTGGAGGAACTATGACCGCTTCCTAGACGTTGTGTTTGTTGACCGCGATGTCGGTGATATTGAGTCCGACCGCTGGTCCCCATGATGGTATGTGAGTGATGCCCTGGAAGATGATAGCATTGAGAGACCGCATCCTTGAGTTATAGATCGTTGGGATGGTTATTGTACTTGTGTGTATAGTACATTACTTGTGTGTGAGAACAAGATATTATATCTCTATGAGAGTAAAGATATAAATTGAATATGAAATGAAAAAGGATTAATTCTCATTCTGGGAGATTATATCCGGAAGTGTAATATGATGTGCATATAAAAGTGAGTATGATAATGTATATAATTATATGAGTATATATATAAGTTGTGTACTGAGGGTCTAATGGATCTCGACGATCGACCTTGCCAAGTAGTAGTGTATCGGGGGTTCCTTGTTTGGATTTTTCTTTGCGAGACACCCCACGCACGAACATGGCTTAATTTTGAGACTGGGGAGAAGTTTAACCCTTAGTGCTCTAGTTTTGGGTTTTATTATATATAGATATATATGTACGTTGTGTACTGAGGGTCTAATGGATCTCGGTGATCGAACTTGACAAGTAGTAGTGTATCATGGGGGTTCCTTGTTTAGATTTCTCTTTGCAAGATACCCCACGCACGCACATGGCTTAGTGTTGAGACTGGGGAGAAGTTTAGCCCTTATTACTTGGGCATCTTAAGATTTATAGAGCTTGGGGGCGACGGATTAGTTAGGCAGCGTATCTTGACTAGGATGTTTAGAGGGATGCGCTAGGTGTGCATTATTAGAAGAGTGATGGGGGGTATCTCTTGGGAGTGTGATACCAATTTAAATATGAGATAAAACATATTTTTAAAAAATAAAGCATTTATGCACTTGCTAAATAGTTTCACAACTTGGGCTCTGACTTGTTTATCTACTTTTCCTCTCTTGCTATATATTATATATACATAGGTTTCCAAACACAGGGACGCCTGGACGATGATCCTTTCGAGTCAGACGTCTTGTGCAGCAGCTGCGGATGCATGCAGGTTTGATTTAGACGCCTCTATTATTACAATCTATATAGGAGGCATTGCAGTTACTGTTGGGCCGAAATCCCAATTGTATTTATTTATTCTTTTGCCGCCTTTTAGTGCGGCATTCAATCTGGTTGTATTATATTTGAACCGAGTGTTCGATTATTTTTTCTTTTCCAATTTCATTTATATAAACTGTGTGAATATTTTAATTGTATAGTTCGTTTAAAAATATGAGTTAAATAAAATTTTGACGCCATCCTAATAAGTTATTAGTAATTAATTTGGTTTTTGACAGTGATGCTGAGAATGATCCGTATGCTACTCCTATTTTAATTTGATGATATTTTATTAGGCGGGGAGTCACATATGGTATCAGAGCATCAGGTTCTAGTGTCCTTAGGAATCTGTACGGACATAATACTCTTTCTGTGTTGCTCTCGATTTATTATAGAGCCTTATGATTAGTATTATTGACTCCTCTTGTGAGATTTCATTCTCCTGACATATTGTGAGATTATAGTAAATCCTTTGCGCGCTCGTTCCAGATTCGTGTGCTGATCGAGGAAGGGTGATCAAGGAAGGCGGCATGAGGTGAGATTAGTTGGAGCTCTGAGTTGAAGTCGGATATTAGGACCATAGTATATGTCATTCTCCTTGTGGCATTTTGTAAGATTGTTGGAACGACTACTAAAGAATAGTAGTTATGAATATTCCAGTATAGCTTTAGTAGAGAGTGGTACTAAAGTTGAATTACCCGATAAACCTAAGGGTTTGAAATGGGTCTTTGATAAGGACCATACTTTGAAGTTAATTCATGCGAAGGCATTGTAGAATTATTCAGTGTAAGTAGAAGGCTAGAAATCTTTGGCTTAGAGAAGGGTGTGGAAATACACATATGTGAAAATTAGAGGAAATTTTTTCACTTGTAGTAATATTTGAATGGTGGGAATGGTGATAACCATATTTGGGGGAGCAGGATGTTTAGCCCCTAAAGGGATCTTACGGATAGTTTTTAACCGTGAGTCCCCATGATTTAGCAGGAATGAAAAGAATGCCCTTTTGATTATTCACATAAGGATCGGTGAGAGGCCGACCGTGAATAAAGAGAGTTATGAATAAGTGAACTTTGTACTGAATCAATGTAAGTACAATGAAGAAAGAGTACTTCCGAGGAATGATAGGCTCATTAGAGAAGTGTTGTTAACACTTAGGGAGAATATGTATGTTCAAGGACCCCATTGATGGACATCCACCCGGGGAATTCGTTGAAACAGGGTTGTTGAGGCCGGTAGTGGAATTTACTTTTCATGAAGAAGTTAAGGGGAACTAGTAAAGTGATTGTCAGGATCGCGGCGATAGAGTCCAAGATACTGATAACCTTGAAAGGGTCAGGGTGACCCGAGATGGGGAATGTTGTAATGTGGAGTGTAGAACCATACGGTTAGTCATTGCCCAGCGGGAGTTAAAGGGCAAGAGTAGGGTGCCCAGATGGGTCATTGATTAAGTAATTTTTGGTTCAGTTACGACAAGTGTATTAAGTCCGGGAAGCTTTTTGAGTATCTAGGGTGATAGGCAAAGTTGTTGTTATGAGCTTCACCTAAGTTGAGGGAGGCTTGTTCTGTGTGACGAGATTGAGTCATAGTGTTTTATTAGCCCTAGATTCATGTGTGATACGAGTTCACAAATAGTATTGATAACGTTATGCAATATATGTTTTTTCTTGATAACGGGAATTTATTTTCTTTCATTCATCGAGAAGAGAGGGTGTTAGTATTTTAAGTCTATATCAGATTGGTATTACTCGTTTTGTGTGTGTTATTCGAGTATGTTGTTATATTGAGTAGAATATGATATTCGTTATTCAGAGCGATAACAGGCTAATGATGGAAAGACTATTGTGTCCGCGATTCCAGGGTGGAGCGGGTTGTTGTTGCGACATCTCACCTGGATACAGGCTGAGTTTGACTATATTATATGTATGGATAGAACTTCGGTGAGCAGATGTTTCATTATCATGATAAGAGTACGTGTTGACCTTATAGGTGTGATGTAAGGTATGCAGGGTTAATTGTTGAGCTGTGAGTTTAAGATCATTATGGTTGCGCAAGGACTGAGTGTTAGTGCGAGCGCTTTATGGTGTGGTTCCTTGATAGAGATAGGAGTTCTTACACATTTGGTTGAAAGAGGGGATAAGGTTATCTCAGTTGCATATTTGAAGTTAAAGGACCTCTACGATCGACAAAGTTAAGTAGTAGTGTATTGGAGGGGTTCCTTGTTTGGATTTCTCTTGTGAGACGCTCCACGCATGAAACTTAACGACGTCGGGAGTGGAGATATGTTATAGGATGCACAGATGTTGGTTTTGTCGATAAGTCATATTGTGTGGAGGAAACACTATAGACTGTGAGCCATATGATGATGGTATGCTTATGGAAATCTAAGTGCTATGGGGAAGCACTAAAATGGTTCTCTCACCGCAAGTAAGTGGGTGAGGCAAGAGTTAGAGAGATTGATTTGAGGATTATAGTCAGGCCTTAATGAAAAGGCAAATTTTGGAGGAAGTATGCTTTGGGTATGATGTTTGTCACGATTTTGCAGAGAATTGGGGACTTGATTAGTTAGACTTTCCTTTTCACTTAGGTGTAAGGATAGATTAGTAAAAAAGCATTAATAGGTTAGTGAGGTAGGATTTAGGACATCCCGCTGGTGTGCCTTAGGCCGTTATATCTCGATGACCGACGACGCGAGGGAATAGTGTAACGGGAGGGTTCCTTATTTGGATTTTTCTTTGCGAGACGTCCCATGCATGAAACTGAGCAAATTTGGAGAGTTGAGAAAGGCCTTCAGCACTAGGGATATTTAGGATAGTACTATTTCTCGTAGGTAGGAATGCTTCGATCTTAGAATTTTTGGGCAGTGAAGCCAATGGAGTTAGTGGCGCAGATATAGAAAGATTGGTTGGTTAACCTTGAGAAGAATAGGATTTTGCGGGTTCTGAAGACCCATGTATGAGTATTACATCGAAGAAATAAGGCCTATTATTTAGAGAGTGTGTACATGTCGAACGTTTGTGAAAGTTATGCAGAGAGGCACGAGTTAAAAAGGTGTATGGGCACCTTAGTAAGTTGGTTTAACATACTGCCTGAGATAGAAGGGACATAGTATATAGAGTTGAAGATTATGCCGAGATGGCAGTACAATATAGTATAAACCATGATAGAGGTGATTGATGAATGTGTATACGGTTAAGAGCTATTAGGTAGTACCATTCCATTTTGAGGCATTCAGATGTGGAGTGATTCATGATCCTAGGTTAGTGTTGGTAGTATCGGTTATATCTGAATTTCGAGGATGAAATTTCGTTATAAGTGGGGAAGTATGTAATACCCTGCACTTTTATGGGAAATTAAATTCAATAATTAAATGTAATTTGGGAATTCAATAATTATCGTGAATAGTAAATTGTTGGAGTTTTCAAGGATTAGGTGATTTTTGATGGGTGTTATATTTACTGTAGGGGTTAAGTAAATAAGTCGAAATATTTTAATTATATGACGCAACTGGGTAAAGAGACAGAGGATAATATTTTAACGGGAATACCGCATTAAGTTGTGTGGGGTTAAATTAGTGAGTTGAAGTCAAGTACTTCGGATGGATATTTCGAGTGTGAGGTTGGTCTCGGAATGACCGAGATAGTCATAATAAAGTATCCGGGGGTTGTAATTGAGTTTCAGGAATTTTTGGATTAATAGGGACTCGCAATTGAGTAAACGAGTCATTTTTGGGCTTAAAAGGGATAAACCCTTATTTTCTCCTATATAAGACACGGGGGAGTGGGAGAAAAGACAGAAAAAGAGAGAAAGAAGAAGAGAAGAAAGGAAGAAGTGAGAAAAAGGATTTTCGGGCAAAACTCCGCTGGATTCGACTCGGGGTCGTCGAATTTTATCCTCTAGGCAAGTGTTTACTTGATTTAATTGATTTTGAGCATAAATCTCATATCATAATTAGTAATAACAAACCCTAAAGATTTTGGGTCGGGTTTTCGTGGATTAAATGGGATTTTTAGAAGTTTAATGGTTGAAAATCGAAAAATATCAAATTAGAGAAACTTAGAAAATTATGGAAATTAATGGTTGATTCTTGGTTTTAGGATGTTTAGAACTGTTTTCCTTGGTGTATGTATGGTTGGATGTGGTTATATGATGGTGGGATAAAGTGAATAAATTTTGGAGGTTTGTTAATGGCCGAAACAGGGGCCGGAGAAGAAGCCGCCAGGCTTGATCGATCTATCGACGGCCAAGGGTCGATCGATTGATCGAGCATGTATTTTGGAAATTTCGGCTTAGTTAATTTAAATTGGATAAATTCCCACATTTAAAGTTTTTAGCTTATTTCTTCAAGGAAATAAATATTCACCTAGGGAAATGTATTCCTAATTATTCGAGGGAGATATGTTTATCCAATTGGGGAAATTTATGGGGGTTAAGAGAGTGTTTTAATTGTGTCACACTAAAATTATATTTTCGAGGAAAGTAAATTAAATTAAGGAATTTGAAAATTGGGGTTCCCAAAAATAGAGTGGGGACCTCTTAATTATTAATTGGACAAAATGTAGTCCTTGGGTTCCTGGAAATAGAATCCAGGACATATTTAAATTAAGGGTGTTTGGCGACGAATATTTTTGGAATAATTTTGGTGGGAATTTAGGCCTATACAATTATGCAAGTAGAAAACATAATTATAACGATTGTGGTTGAGTACATCCTACGAGACTATTATGATAAATTTGGGAAGATGTGTATTTACTTAGTGTGAATTGGTATATTAGGAGAAATTATATAAATCCTTAAGTGTGAATAAGGTACAAGTTATTTATCAAGTGAGGGAATACTTTTGAGTTTAGTATCGTGAGTGTGCGAATACTTGAATATTATTAATTATGAGAATCTTTGGGATTATTGGCCATTGTTATGTGTGATTGGCGATTATGGCCATTTAGATTTGTTTGAGGAACAATGTGGAATATGTATATACTATGTGAGTAAAGTATATATATATATTATATGATAGGGATATATATATATATATATATATATATATATATATATATATATATATATATATATATATATATATATATATATATATATATATATATATATATATATATATGTGGATGTTATATATATGTGAAGCATACTCCCTCTAATGCTATCATGGGAAGTTGCGGTTGATGGGTGAGGCCCCAGGCTTGAGGAGCAGGGTGCGTATAGTCCCCAAGTCATAGCGTCCATTTTATAGTGTCTGATTTTTATTAGGGGTGAGATGTGGTGGGTATGTTTCGTCTCACTTTTGGGGAGGAACTAAGACTGCTTTCCAGACATTGTGTTTGTGGACCGCGATGTCGGTGATATTGTGTCCGGCCGCTGGTCCCCAGGATGGTATGTGAGTGATGCCCTGGAACATGATAACATTGAGAGACCACATCCTTGAGTTATAGCTCGTTGCTATGGTTATTGTACTTGTGGGTATAGTAAATTACTTGTGTTTGAGAATAAGATATTATATCTCTATGAGAGTAAAGATATAAATTGAATATGAAATGAAAAAGGATTAATTCTCATTCCGGGAGATTATATCCGGAAGTGTAATATGATGTGCATATAAAAGTGAGTATGATAATGTATATAATTATATGAGTATATATATAAGTTGTGTACTGAGGGTCTAATGGATCTCGACGATCGACCTTGCCAAGTAGTAGTGTATCGGGGGGTTCCTTATTTGGATTTTGCTTTGCGAGACACCCCACGCATGAACATGGCTTAATTTTGAGACTGGGGAGAAGTTTAACCCTTAGTGCTCTAGTTTTGGGCTTTATTATATAAGTATATATATGTACATTGTGTACTGAGGGTCTAATGGATATCGACGATCGACCTTGCCAAGTAGTAGTGTATCGGGGGGGGGGGGGGGTCCTTATTTGGATTTTATTTACGAGACACCCCACGCACGAACATGGCTTAGTGTTAAGACTGGGAGAAGTTTAGCCCTTTGTACTTGGATTGCTTAAGATTTATTGAGTTTGGGGGCGACGGATTAGTTAGGCAGCATAGCTTGACTACGATGTTTAGAGGGATGCACTCGGTGTACACTATTAGAAGAGAGATGAGGGATATCTCATGGGAGTTCGATACCAATTTAAATATGAGATAAAACATATTTTTTAAAAATAAAGCATTTATGCACTTGCTAAATATTTTCACAACTCGGTCTTTAACCCGTTTATCTACTTTTCCTCTCTTGCTATATATTATATTTACATAGGTGTACATATACATGGACACTCAGATGATGATCCTTTCGAGTCATACGTCTGATACAATAGGTGTGGATGCGTGCAGGTTTGATTTAGACGCTTCTATTCTTGCGATCTGGATAGGAAGCATTGTAGTTACTTTCGGGCCGAAAGCCCAATTGTATTTATTTATTCTTTTACCGCCTTTTAATGCTACATTCTATTTGGTTGTATTATGTTTGAACCGAGTGTTCGGTTATTTTATCTCCTTCCAGTTTCATTTATATAAACTGTGTGAATGTTTTAATTGTATAATTCGTTTAAAAAGATTAATTAAATAAAATTTTGACGCCAGCCTAATAGGTTATTAGTAATCCTAATTTTTATTGGATATAGGATTGATATCAGGGTATTTTATTAGGCGGGGTGTCACACACGTGATCCTAATTTTTCAAGGATTTACTTTCTGATAAAATTTGTCTAATCATGTTTATAAATTGGTATCGGAGCGGGTTGCGCTAATTTATCGCGTATTCCAATTTTTCGCAAAATTGTGTGATATTCATTTTTTTTGAAAAATCTGTTTTGTGAAAAATCGTAATTTTTCCAATAGAACACCCATTTAATGAGGAGCCTATTTTTGAAAAAGTCCACGACCGTGCTGAAAAATTAAAAAGTTTGAATTTGAAACTTTGCAAAAGAATTAAAGTTTTGGAAAAAGAAAATTCTATCTTTAAAAGAAAGAATGAAAATTTGCAAGCGTTTCAAACTCAAAGTGGTATTTGTCATGAGAATTTTGGTAATTTGTGTATTGATTTTGATTCTTTGAAAATTGCCAAAAAGAAAAGTGATGAGAGAGTCCTTATTTTAGAGAAGGAATTAGAGGACTTAAAAAATTCTAGGGTCATGTTTGTGCCGTCGAGGATAAAAAATTAGTCAATGATTTTACGGGACGTGAAAAAACTCTTAGCGATAAGTTTGATTTAATTGAGGGAGAGCGAGATAAACTGTTAAGTTTAATTGAAAATTTGAAAAAGAAATCCCTATCTTTGGAAAAGTCTAATTCTTTGCTTGAATCAAATATTTTGAAGTTGAAAAATGATTTAAACGACTCAAGTAGGTTTGATAGTGGTGGTAATGGCTCATCGTGTTCTCATGCTTCTAATGCTAAAGCCAAAACCATTATTTGTTTTATAGAGTCAAAAAATTCAAAGGATGTTAGAAAATATCACACTTTAGGTGTCGTTCCACCTGTTTACACATGTTCATATTGTGGTAGGAATGGTCAACTTAGGATATTTTGTTTTGACCTTAGAAGAGGTCCTTGGAATTCGAAGTCTAGTTCTTTGTTTTTTCCCAAAACCCGTCTCAACGTGTTACGCCCTCTTGGGTTAGGAAATCAGTTTCGAATACGCTAGATTTTAGAATAATTGATTCTCATTTGCTTGCACGTGATTCTTCTCTTGTCATATCATATAGATGATTGTGTTTGCATGTTTGTCATACGCTAGTTATGCTTTTTGATATATTTTTGCTAGCGTTGTGACATGTACTTTTTGTATAGATTTTTTTTGTTTTGAAAATTTTTGAAAAATACAAAAGGATTTTATTTTGATAAATTTTGAAACAAAATCCAAAAAGATTTTTGTATTTTCTATACACCTTTTATGGATGAAGACTTAGGATAACCGAGTCAAAAACATCAATCCATTCTTAATGTGACTATTTGATAGTGTTTTGAGACAATAGGTCAATTCATCCATGTGATTTATAATGTTTGGAGTCTTTAAGATGTAATTAAGTGTTACTTCCTACATGTTTGACTCATGTTTTCTTTTATTTCACACATGCACGAATGTATTTGATTACTGTGTTTGTCTTATCACATGTTGGTTGGGTGTTTTCACTTCAAACCTGTACTTAAAACAAACCAAGCACGATAAAACTTGATAAGATAGGTGTGCATGTAAGAGTCATTTGTGAGGTTGGGTGCTTTTTTTGAAAACAGTAAAGGGCTACGAAAGATTATTTTTTGTGATTAAGACACCGTTTAAATTGGACCTAGAAAAAATGAGGAATTTTAGTATCCGGGGTCCAAAGATGTTAAAAGAGCCCGAAAAATTTAAAGGCAACAAAAAGAAATTCATGCCAAATATGGGCCATTTATATTTTTGCACCAATTCTCCAGGTTTTGAGAATTTAGATCACCTCTATTCAAAATATAAATCTGAGGGTGTTTGGTTGGAGATTTTATAATGGGTTTGCACATCTTTAAAAATCTTGAAAAAGAGCTACATAGTTTTGGACGTTATTGGTGTGGAAATCACTTTGACTTTGATTACTTGATTTGTATAAGATGATGTCATCAAAATTCAACAAATTTTTACACCTAAGGATACCTTTGATGTTCATTCGTTAGGAGTACACGCATGCATCGTGCACATATGATTGATTGAGTTTATTTACCTATCGAATGTGTTCACAACCATACATTCCATTTCCAGGACTTGGTTTCTTGAGTTTAATCCATTATGTGATTTTTTATATCCTATTTTTGTATAAAAAATTGAAAAATCAAAAAATAGTTTGTGAATTTTTTTGGGACATACCTTTGCATGCGCGTAGCTTGATCTTTGTTTGCTATCCATTTATATCGTGACACTCCTTGTTATGATTCTTTTTCTTATTTGTCTATCTGGGGACATCATAAAAAGGGGGAGAAAGAAATATCATGTTATGGGGGAGTTTTTGCATTATGGGGGAGATTTGATTTTTAATGCTTTATTCTTATATCATTTCAAACTCGATGAGTCACGAAGGTATTTTTCATTATCTCATGTGTGTAGGTACAAAGATTGAAGATCATGATGTTGCACACCCTGATGAGAAAATATTTGAGAGTTTTGATGTTGAAGAAAAAATTGAGAGCTTCCAGATTTTACCTTTTCATATTTGGGATTCATGGGAGGGTAGATTTGAATAGGTAGTTTGGTATTTCATAATTCGGATGTTTTTATGTATGTACAGGCATAGACATTGGGGGAGATTTGTAAGGACATATTTCGAATAAGTCTGTCCCAATTAATTATGTCATACACCGCTACAGGTCGTCGGAGAATTAAGAATATTGCATCTAAAAAAGACGAATCCGCATTACAAGTCTTCTTCAACATTCAAGCCCAAAAATATGAACTTTGGTAAGATAATGTTTAAAGTTTCATTTACATTTCATATGGAGAGTGTTGGGATATTTTTTTTAAAAAAAGGAGTCTAAAAAAAATCTTCTATATAAAAATGGTTTTACAAATATTTTTTTTTATATAAAAGGGTTTTATTTCTGTTTTAGAAAATATTGATTTTTGAAAAAGTTTTGAAAAATTTCTAAGGTAGCAAACGTACCTCGGTTTCGCGGCCAAGGTCGTTCAAGAGAGATCACCATCTCGTTCAAACGACACGTGGATGTCGTGCGTAGTCGTTTCAACGACACGCGATCTTGTTCGAGCGAGATGGGGTTTTCGTTCGAGTGACCCTGCTTTTTGCCTTTCACGCTGCTTCCATCCTGATCCATTGACCGCCTCAATTTCTATATAAAAGGGGATGCCATCCTTTGGTTTTTGTGGAGAATAGTTTTCCAGCTTTGAAGATTTTTATCTTTTGAAACTTTTGTGTATCTCCCCAGATTGAATTCAATACCTTTTGGCAGAAAGTTTTTCTTCAACAATTTTAGGGGTTCATATTTTTTTTTCATATACAAAATCCCAATTACTTTTATGTGAATTATTTTGTGCAACCCAAAAACATATTTTGTCTTTGTTCATTATTTGTGGGGAGAGCTCTACAACCGACAGTTGCGTGCTTTTGTGGAGGGAGTCCTTGTGAAGATTTTAGACTGTGTGTCCTTGTGGTATAGCTGCGCGTGAACCACTGCATATTTCTAGCCGTTCCTTCGGAGGTTTGACGAAGACACCGTGCGTTACTCTTTTGGGCTTAAGCAAGATGGTATGTAAGTCAATGGCCTTATAAACTTTTCAAAGTTCTAGAAATAAAAGGTTTTGCCATGCGGGGATTTTTCCTGAATATTTGTGTCACATGCTTTATTTATTTATGGTTTAACACACGCACTTTAGACGCATATTCAGGGGCTGGATTAATTTGGTTTAAAAATAGACTCTAATTAAATAAGTGTGCCAAATTAGAAAGTTGTAAATGAGTTTAACCAATTATCACACTGTCTCACGTTTTAAAAATTGGTTTTTGAGCGGGTTACACTAACTTATCGTGTGATCCTGATTTTTTGAAGGATTTATTTTTTTTGATACAATTTGACTTCTCACGTCGTCAGAGCGGGTTACGCTAATTTATCCCGTGATCCTGATTTTTTGAGGATTTACTTTCTGATACATTTTGTCTACTCACGTTTACAAATTGGTATCATTGGGGGTTATGCTAATTTATCGGGCGATCTTGATTTTTTGAGGATTTACTTTCTGATACAAATTATCTACTCAAGTTTAGCGCTAATTTATCGTGTATTCCTATTTTTTTTCAAAATTGGGTGATATTGATTTCTTTTGAAAAATTAGTTTTGTGAAAAATCGCCATTTTTCAAATGGAACGCCCATTTAATGAGGAGCTTATTTTTGAAAAAGTCCATGATCGTGCTGAAAAATTAAAAAGTTTGAATTTGAAACTTTGCAAAATAATTAAAGTTTTGGAAAAAGAAAATTCTCTCTTTAAAAGTAAGATTGAATATTTGCAAGCATTTCAAACTCAAAGTGATATTTGTCGTGAGCATTTTGGTAATTTGTTTATTGATTTTGATACTTTTAAAATTACCAAAAAGAAGAGTGATGAGAGAGTCCTTGTTTGAGAGAAGGAATTAGAGGACTTAAAAATTCTAGGGTCATGTTTGTGCCATCGAGGATAAAAAATTAATCGATGATTTTACGGGACATGAAAACACTCTTAGCGATAAGTTTGATTTAATTGAGGGAGAGCAAGATAAAGTGTTAAGTTTAATTGAAAATTTGAAAAAGAAACCCCCGTCTTTGAAAGAGTCTAATTCTTTTCTTGAATAAAATATTTTGAAGTTGAAAAATGATTTAAACGATTCAAATAAGTTTGATAGTTATGGTAATGGCTCATCGTGTTCTCACGCTTCTAATGCTAAAGCCAAAACCATTATTTGTGTTTAAGGGTCAACTAATTCAAAGGAAGTTAGAAAAGATCACACTTTAGGTGTCTTTCCACCCATTTACACATGTTCATATTTTGGTAGGAAAGGTCACTTAGGAGATTTTATTTTTATCTTGGAAGAGGTCCTAGGAATTTGAAGTCTAGTGCTTTGTTGGTTCCCAAAACCCCGTGTCAACGTGCTACATCCGCTTGGGTTAGGAAGTCACTTTTGGATACGCTAGATTTTAGAATAGTTGATTATCGTTTCCTTGCACACGATTCTTCACTTTCCATATCACATAGAAGATTGTGTTTGCATGTTTGTCATACTCTAGTTATGCCTTTTGATATATTTTTTCTAGCGTTGTGACATGTACTTTTTGTATAGATTTTTTTGTTTTGAAATTTTTTGAAAAATACAAAAAGATTTTATTTTGATAAAATTTTGAAAAAAATTCCAAAAATATTTTTGTATTTTGTTTGCACCTTTTATGCATGAACATTTAGGATGACTAAAGACAACATCATTCCATTTTTCATGTGACAATTTGATAGTGTTTTGAGACAATATGTCAATTCATCCATGTGCTTTATAATGTTTGGAGTCATTAAGATGTAATTAAGTGTTACTTCCTATATGTTTGACTCATGTTTTCCTTTATTGCACACATGCATGAATTGGTTTTATTATTGTTCTTGTCTTATCACATGTTGGTTAGGTGTTTTCACTTCAATCCTGTCCTTAAAGCGAACCAAGCGCGATAAAACTTGACAAGATAGGTGTGCTTGTAATAGCCGTTTGTGAGGTTGTGTGCTTTGTTTGAAAACGGTGAAGGGCTACGAAAGATTATTTTTTTTGATTAAACTGTCGTTTAAATTTGACCTAGAAAATTGAAGAATTTTATTATCCGGGGTCCAAAGAGGTTAAAAGAGCCCGAAAACATTTAAAGGCAATAAAAAGAAATTCATGCCAAATATGGGCCATTTATAGTTTTGCACAAATTCTCAAAAGTTTGAGAATTTAGATCACCTCTATTAAATATATAAATTCGAGGGTGTTTGGTTGGAGATTTTATAATGGGTTTGCACATCTTTGAAAATCTTAAAAAAGCGCTACATAGGTTTGGACGTTATTGGTGTGGAAATCACTTTGACTTTGATTACTTGATTTGTATAAGAGGATGTCATCTAAATTCAACAAATTTTTACTCCTAAGGATACCTTTGATGTTCATTCGTTAGGAGTACACACATGCATCGTGCACATATGATTGATTGAGTTTATTTACCTATCGAATGTGTTCACAACCATACATTCCATTTCCATGAATTGGTTGCCTGAGTTTAATCCATGGTGTGATTCTTTGTATCATATTTTTGTATAAAGAATTGAAAAATAAAAAAATCGTTTCTGAATTTTTTTGGGACATACCTTTGCATGCACGTAGCTTGATCTCTGATTGATATGAATTTTTATCGTGACACTCCATGTTATGTTTCTTTTTCTTATCTGTCTATTTGGGGACGTCATAAAAAGGGGGAGAAAGAATTATTATGTTATGGGTGAGTTTTTGCATTATTCGGGAGATTGGATTATTAATGCTTTATTCTTATATCATCTTCTTATATCATTTCAAACTCGATGCGTCACGAAGGTATTTTTCTTTATCTCATGTGTGTAGGTACAAAGATTGAAGATCATGATGTGGCACACCCTAATGAGAAAAGCTTTGACAGTTTTGATGTTGAAGAAAAATTTCAGAACTTGCAAATTTTACCTTTTCAGTTTTGGGATTCCTGGGAGGGTAGATTTGTATAGGTATTTTGGTATTTGATAATTCAGATGTTTTTATGTATGTACCGGCTTAGACATAAGGGGATATTTGTAAAGACTTATTTTGAATAAGTTTGTCACAATTAATTATGTCGTATACTGCTACAAGTCATGGAAGAATTAAGAATATTGCATCTACAAAAGACGAATCCGAATTACAAGTTATCTTCAACTTTCAAGCCCAACAATATGAACTTTTTTAAGATAATGTTTAAAGTTTCATTTACATTTTATATTAAGAGCGTTGGGATATTTAAAAAAAATAGATGGTGTTTTAAACAAAAAAGCTTTTATATAAAAATGGTTTTATAAATGTTTTTTTTATAAAAAGGGTTTTATTGGTGTTTTAGAAAACCAAAAGTTTTTGAAAAAAGTTTTGAAAAATTTCTAAGGCAGAAGGCAGCTGACGTTGTTCGATTTCTATGCCAAGGTCATTCAAGCGAGATTACGATCTTGTTCGAATGACATGTGGATGTCGCGCGTAGTCGTTTCAAAGACACACGATCTCGTTCTAGGGAGATGGGGTTTTCGTTCGAGCGACCCTACTTTTTGCCTGACACGGTGCTTCCATCTTGATCCTTTGACCGCCTAAATTTCCTTATAAAAGGGTATGTCAGCCTTTGGTTTTCATGGAGAATAGTTTTCCATCTTTGAAGAGTTTTATCTTTTGAAACTTTTGTTTATCTTCCAAGATTTAAATCAATACCTTTTGGCATAAAGTTTTTCTCCAACAAGTTTAAGGGTTTAAATATTTTGGTTTTTAATTAACAAAATCCCAATTAATTTTATGTGAATTGTTTTGTGGAACCCAAGAACATATTTTGTCTTTGTTCATTCTTTGTGAGGATATCTTGACAACCGACAGCTGTGTGCTTTTGTGGAGGGAGTCCTTGTGAAGATTTTAGACTGTGTGTCCTTGTGGTATAGCTGCGCGTGAAGCACTGTAGATTTCTAGCCGTTCCTTAGGAGGTTTGATGAAGATTTAGTGTGTTACTCTTTTGGGATAAATAAAGATGGTATGTAAGTCAATGGTCTTGTAAACTTTTCAAAGTTCTAGAAATAAAAGGTTGTGCCATGCGGGCATTTTTCCTGAATATTTGTGTCATATGCTTTATTTATTAATGGGTTGACACATGCACTTTTGATGCATGTTTAGGGGCTGGATTAATTTGTTTTAAAAATAGTCTCTAATTAAATAAGTGTGACAAATTAGAAAGTCGTGAATTAATTTAATCAATTATTACACAGTCTCACGTTTTTCAAATTGGTAGCAGAGCGGTTACGCTAATTTATAGCGTGACCCTGATTTTTTCAAGGATTTATTTTTTTGATATAATTTGACTTCACACGTCGTCAAATTGGTATCAGAGCAGGTTATGGTAATTCATCGCGTGATCCTGATTTTTTGAGGATTTACTTTCTGATACAATTTGTCTACTCACGTTTACCAATTAGTATCAGAGCGGGTTACGCTAATTTATCGGGTGATCTTGATTTTTCGAGGATTTACTTTCCGATACAATTTATCTACTCAAGTTTACAAATTGGTATCAGAGAGGGTTGCGCTAATTTATCGTGTATTCCTGTTTTTCGCAAAATTGGGTGATATTGATTTCTTTTGAAAAATTAGTTTTGTGAAAAATCGCCATTTTTCAAATGGAACGCCCATTTAATGAGGAGCCTATTTTTGAAAAAGTCCACGACCGTGCTGAAAAATTAAAAAGTTTGAATTTGAAACTTTGCAAAAGAATTAAAGTTTTGGAAAAAGAAAATTCTCTCTTTAAAAGTAAGATTGAATATTTGCAAGTGTTTCAAACTCAAAGTGATATTTGTCGTGAACATTTTGGTAATTTGTGTATTGATTTTGATTCTTTGAAAATTTCCAAAAAGAAGAGTGATGAGAGAGTCCTTGTTTTAGAGAAGGAATTAAAGGACTTATAAAATTCTAGGGTGTGACACCTCTCCCAATTAAATATAGGGTGATCAGTCCTCTACTAATTTAAAACAGGATATTCAGTTGGTTCATTATCAACATCACTGTCGAAAAACTTTTTATTACATTAATCACCTAATATAAAATTAATCTAGGTGTCAAAACATTTCCAATTTAGTAAAACCAAGTAAATTCATTTCTTTCCATCGTAAAATATAAACCAGTTACCACACATAGGAATGTAAATAAATACTGAACATGGATAAAGATCTGAAGTAAATAAGACTGGATAAAAATTCCCAGTTCAAAACTCCAAACCATAAAATAAACTGAATACAATATCTCTGGAGAAAGAAATAGAAGTGGGTGACATATGCCCTAAACAAGAAGTCTAGATGAAACTGAATGGAAAGGATATATGCGTCTACTGCAAGGACCTACAGCTTCCACAACAGCCGAAGCACGTCAAGCAATCCAAATCTCTAAATCTGATACTCCTGTGGCTGAGCACCTCATACAATACATATATATAGAAAAAGAGAGAAGAGATACAAGAAACGGGTCAGAGCCCGATGTGTAAAAATGATTTAGCAAGTATTTAAAAATGGTTCTTAAAACATGTCTTATACGCATGTTAGTTATCGAACTCTCACATGAGTTTCTCACCTCTCGTTTATTGTGCACGCCTAACATACATCTAATCTCCCCCTAGTTATACCTCCTAGTCTAACTAGTCAGAAACCATACTAATACTAACTATTATCACTAGTAGTATTCCCGTATCGCCCATACAATACGCTATTCAGATTGTTTATCTCACATACTAAATTACATTCTACATCGTTTGAATGGTTAATCTTTTATTCACTAAGATTATCTTACTTCTCATTTTCATTTTATCTACTAGTCTCACAAAGTAGAAAGTTACCCAAGTACACTCATACATATATATAGTCTCATCATCCCTATTAATATACACTAATTATGCACACTTAGGTTAAGATCGCTTGGTGCAATGTAATGATTATTATTATTACCAATTCTACTAATTTCACACAGTAGCAATATTCACAAGTTCATATATATTAATATAGTCACATCATCCCCATATATATATATATATATATATATATATATATATATATATATATACTAATCCTGCACCCCCAGCTAAGACCCATTAGTGCACATATACAGAAAATCATGCATCCCCGGGTTAGCCCCCATTAATGCACCTATCAATAATAATTCATCACCCTTGGGTTATCACCCATTAGTTCGCCAAACAATAGAAAATATTGCATGCCCGAGTTAGCACCCATTAATGCACTTATCAATAATAATTTAGCACCCCCGGGTTATCACCCATTACTGCGCCTAACAATAGAATATTGCATCCCCGGGTTAGCACCCATGAATGCACTTATCAATAATAATCTAGCACCCCCGGGTTATCACCCATTTGTGCACCTAACAATAATCATCCTTGTACCCTCGGGTTATCACCCATTAGTACACTTAACAATAGAGTTTCTTCACCCCCGAGTTATCACTGATTAGTGCTCTTACAATAATATTACATAATAGGCATACACACATCCTATTATAAATTATAGGTATTTCTCCAACTTACATATATACTCCTCATACGTATTTTAATATCATCTCTATGTATAGTATAAATATTTAGATTACTATCTCTCTCATCATATCCAAGGTATACTGTCTCTCTATACCGAAATAATTAAAATATTTATTCTCACATACTTTCCCGAAATTCCATCTTATTTAAATTTATTATCTCGCAGTTTATCTCACTCCAATAAACCGGCAAAATCAAAACTAGTCTTTGAAGAAAAATCCCCAAACATTTCCTCTGTTGCTTGAACCAGAAAGGTTGTCATTTGAACGACTTCCACATTTCGTTCGAGCGACTTCGCGTGAGATGCATTCTCGCGCGAACTACTTCGCGCGAGATCGCACGAGATTGCACTGTTCGTCTTCTTCACCAAACTTCAGCGTTTTTTCACCATTTTTTAACCTAAAAACCTCTGAGATTCAATTCCCAACAACTCATCATCAATACCCATCAACCCCTAACAGGTTATAGATCATTCCTAACCTCCTAGGATCATTAATTCGTCATAAATCACCATAATTATATAAAATCCCCAAATCAATTCATATGAACCCTAGTTTCCAAATTCTCAATTAAAGAACCTAATCATCCCAGATTATTTCATCAATATATAATCAAATTCCGTAATTAATCCTCTACATACATGAAGGAATTTCAGCCACTAATTAAACCAATCCTTAATCATAATTGAAATCTCTAATTTTCACCCAATTAACATATAAATCATGATTAAATCCACCTATACTAACATGAGCATGATTATTGCTAAAAGAAAGAAAGTAATAAACACTTGCCTCGAATATGACGGTCTGATCCGTTGGTGATGTTGGTATATACGCGTTCCTCTCTTCGCGATCTACGCGTTGGTGCTCACGGTTATGCAAGGTGGTGCTAATCGAGCCTTCTCTCTTGGAAATTGGTTCTCCCTCACACCCTCCATGGCCATTCTTGATTTGTGTAACCTATTAACCCTAATGGAATTTCCTAGGCTGATATAATAAATCCCAATTTTCGTCCATTAATTTAGCCCAAAAATACAATTTACCATAATGCCCTCTTGGGGTGCCGGTTAGGCCTAAAATTGCCCCGGGACCCAAACTAAATACCCGGGTACATTATTTTGACTATCTCGACCCTCCCGGACTCAATAGCGCACTCGAAATGACCATGCGAGTTAATAAAAATAAATTCTCTTTTTATTCCATTCAATTAGTCCCAACACGACTCACACGCATGACAGACTTAAATTACCAAACTGTCGTATTTCTCACTTCCGACAATTTATCAAATATCATAATTCCATATTACACAGTACACAGTAATATTTAATAGTTCACAACAGTAAGTATAAACCTTTGGCACGCTAGTTAATAATTATTTTAATCCGGATTAATAACAAATTAATTTCTCACATTTTAATTTAATTAATCCAGCAACAATAATTAATCGCCTGTTTATTCCCATAATAATAATTAATCACATAATTATTTAAATTGTCAAAAATACGGGGTGTTACATACTTCCCCCCCACAACGAAATTTCATTCCGAATTTAGGAAAAAGTATACCAGGTACAGACAATGCTGTAAAAATATTGCGCATTGCATCCCGATGCTCACAAGTAAGCTAATCCGTACCACCCATATAGTACCCTATCGAATACCCTTAATAATGAACACTTAACATGTTTTTACTTTAAACTCCAGGTTACCCTATCATATAGGTTCCTACCTAATCCTTTCTACTTAAGTTTCACTACTTCAACTTTATTTTAGATGTTCTCAATCTAGCCTTCTACTATTTGCACCTTAGTAGATTTATCCTCTTTTCGTATACATACGAATTCGTCTCGTGTCATTCATACAAGTAAATTGGTTGTGCTATATATATTTCACACACAATATATACGATAATATTGATTCTTCTCCGACATTTGTAATCATAACTGGTCCCTCACCTTTAACTATTAAGTAGGACAACAACCAAGTTTATCATGCCATACTTCCACTGGCACTCTGCCTGAACGTGAACTTATAGGAATTATTTGGACACAAACTCCACTAGTGGAAGGTACTTCTCCCGTCCTCCTCTAAGATCTTAGGGTCCACATAAAATTTCTCTCCTGCATATGATTAGACCATTTGTCCTGCCCATCCCTCTATGGTTAATAGGCCGTACTCAATCGCATCTTAGTACCTATAATCTTACCATCTCAGCTACATGAGAAGATCCTTGGGGGTACTCTTCCATTCTCTAGTGGAAGAAGCCCCTACTGGTTTCGAATTGTCCATCATTTTTCAATCCGTCAGGCCATTGCAAGACTATCCTTGCAATATTAACCTATATCGTAACTCATCACCACTGTTGTTTGTATTCAGATACATTTCATCATTCTTGAATACATTTCAATTTATCTTGAAACGTAAGTCTGTGAAAAAACTTCGTTAATAAGGTTCGTCTTACCCGACTACATGTTATCGAATTCGCATGCTAATCATAATCCACTACTTGATTCACATAAAATTTTCTTACCTCAATTCTTGCACAGTCGGTATGCTGATGTGGTAGGGGTACACTCAACCACCCCACTAGTCAAAACTTAATCAATCTTTCAATGGCATCATTCATCTATTCTGAAAAATACTAAGGCCAAACTACTCTATTGGCCTTAATTTATAAAAGAATTATCAACACTCAAATATATTCCTTTATAGGCATAAAAATCAACATACAAAACTTATGTACTATCGACCAAACTTCTCTCCAACTCCCTACATTCGCTAGTTTCATGCGTGGGATGTCTTGCAAAACGAAATCCAAACAAGGAACCCCCCGATACACTACAATCTAACCTAGCCGATTGTTGAGGTCCATAAGGCCTTCAGTACCTACTATGTACTGATATACCCGTATATATCCTCGGCTTGGCTGAGGGCTCCCTCTAACCGGACGACCCATCAGGGCCAACCCTTCATCAAGCTTCGGACGACCCCTCAGGGGGGCCAACCCTTCATCAGGCTCCGGACGACCCCTCAAGGGGCTGAGCCTTCATCTGGCTCCGGACGACCCCTCAGGGGGCCGACCCTTCACCAGGCTCCGGACGACCCCTCAAGGGGGCCGACAGTACGAGGCCAGAATTGGTCCAGACTAACTACCGGAGGGAACTTTGCCCTCGGCCTCATATCATTGGCCGAGGGTGACATCATCACAGTGCGTGGTGTGGGAGACGGGTGGAACAGTGAGCGTGAGGCTCATATGGCACGTGGCATACCGTTATAACCAAATCACACCCTCACGTGAGGGAATATTATGTCATCATTTGTCATCTATAGGTCTCAACAGAAGATTGGCTAGATCATCATTCACATGCACCATGCATACTTGGGGGGTACACTACACCCCCCAACACATATATATACTTGTCACCTACAACCCTATAAGGGGGATGGATCAATAGAGGGATAATTGTAACCCTAACAGAAACTCTGCTTGTACACACAGTAGAGAGAGAAAGTGAGCTTATGTGTATTGTATCCAAGGCCATTAGTGCCCATACTTAGTGGATCACACACTCACAGTGGATGTAGGCCTAATTGGCTGAACCACTATATATCATTGTCTTACTCCTCTTATCCTCACCTCCTTCTACATACTTATACACTTATGTCTCTATGGCTGCCATGGTTACTATAGTTTGAGCTCATCATCACTTACCTAGTGGTGCTAGATTTCAGCATCATCAGTTTGGCGCCGTCCGTGGGAACCAGAAGACATCTCTTCCCTTGTAAAGCTTGACCTCACTGGCAACTCTGGTGGGGAACCAGCTCTCCCCCTGTGTGGAGACATTTCACCATTAAAAGAGACCCCTTAAGGTTCTCAATCTCACCAGTCCTCTTTCCAGTTCAGCTATTCACAGCTCAAACAAATGGCACCAGAGATGCCACCATCACCGCTTCCCCCACCGGATGATGGGGGAGGACCCAGTTCTAGTCAGCCACCACCTCAGTCTGAGATGGAAGATGTGGCAGTAGCCTTGAAGTCTCTGGCAGCAAGCCAGCAGATCGTGAAAGAGCAGTTCGCAGCTCTGAGCCAAAGCATACTAAGACCACCAGGGGTCTCACCTGAGATGATTACTCTGGCAGCAGCTCCAGGACAACATGGGGCCAGGGAACCACCCCAGGCACCACGCAAAGACCTGCCACCCCCTCAGCGGCGTAGGGATGTTGCTGACCCCCAGGGTCTACGCCTGGGGAGGTAAGGAAACCCTTGCCCTGAAGACAGGTACGATGACCTGGACGGAGAGGAGGCCCCCGTAGAATGCTGGGAGCTATATGAGGTCTCCAACAATACTGTATGACCCCTTCAGGAGAGCAGAGGGAAGTGCGGGAGACCAAATCTTGAAGATCGATCGAGAGGCTCCTCTTTTGATTGCTTGAGCGGGGGGTCAGCCTTTAAGAGGCTGGGCCCAGTAAATGACATGCGGGAGAAATTGTCTATATCAAGGAGTGCTACGAAGTCGAGAAGGGAGGTAGCAGATGAACGACCCCTAGGGCGAGATGACAGTCAGGGGGAAGTAAACAGCCGACACATGACAGCAGCGACAGGACCCTTCGTCCATCTCAAAGAGGCGGCAGGGGATAACATCGGCCAAGCTGACCCTACGAGGCCTTGGAATGACTCAATCCAGTGATTGGAGGATAAGATTGGCGACATACTGAAGATCCGTTACCCTCTTCAGAGGGGATACACCATAGGCTCACCCTTTGTGGCAAAAATTGTCAACTTCCCCACGCCATCAAAGTTCAAGCCACCTGTAGTCACCCCAAGATATGACGGGAGCACCAACCCCATCCACCACATGGAGATGAATCAGTCATTAGCAGACATATACTCTATCTCGGATGATATGAGGTGTCGTGCCTTCTCTGGTACCCTGACTGGGGCTGCACATGTCTGGTACACGTCTCTCCCAAAAAATTCCATTGAAAACTTTAAGCAGTTGGAAGACCGATTCATCCATAATTTCTGCTTCGGGATGAGGCCACAGAAGAAGATCACCCACCTGCTCTATGTTAAGCAGGGGAAGAATGAGAGTCTAAGAGACTACATAGCCAGATTCAACAAAGAGAAGCTGGAGGTGGAAGACTATGAGGAGAGCATAGCTATGATAGCCCTGATTGGAGGACTCCAAAAAGGGAAGATGTTATGGAAGCTTGCTGAAGACCCCCCGAGGATGATGGCTGAATTGCTGGCAACGGCAGGAAAGGTGATGAACGCCGAAGAGGCGATGGCTGCAAAATACGAAGATGAAAAAGGAGGCACTAGTGGGGGTAAATACCCTAAGAAGAACAAAGAGGGGAAGAAGAGGTCTACGGATGATAAGTTCGTGGGTTACACCCCTCTAACGGTTAGCTGTGAACATATTCTCAATGAGATAAAGAGTGACCGGTCCCTGGAGTGGCCTGAGAAGTTAAGGGCAGCCCCCAACAAGAGGAATAAAAACCTGTGGTGTGAGTTCCACCAAGACCACGACCACGTGACAGATAAATGCTTTGCTCTGAAAGATGAGATTGAGAGGATGCTGAAAGAAGGAAAGCTCAGAAAGTACGTTGACAAAGGTGCCTTCAAGAGGGGACGAGGGGACGACCCCAGAAAAAAGCGAGTTGATGCATGCAGAGAAGGTCCTCAAAAAAGAGGGGACGACCCTTCTGATGATGAGGATGACCCAGACCTCCTGTCGAGAGACGACCAAGGCCCAGTCAAGAGGCTAAATATAATCTTGCTTGGAGTGGGAATGATCTCCGAGGGTCTGGCAGGAGGAGGGTCTGAAGTCGCAGATAGGAAGGCCCACGTGGCAGAAGCCAAAGCAGTGACGAAGACAGTACACTCGACTTCCCTGGAGGTCAAGTCAGAAAAGAGGAAGAAGGTTGACATGGACACTCTGATAGTAGGGTTCTCAACAATGGACTTCAAAAGCCTCTTGGCCCCGCATGATGACCCTCTCGTCATCACAACCAGGGTACATGGGTGCGAGGTGCCGAGGATCCTGGTAGATGGGGGCTCATTTGTAGATGTAATGTTTTGGCCATGCTTCAAAGCCTTGGGTCTCAATCGTGCTAGACTTGTCCCGTACCATCATCCATTGATTGGGTTCAGTGGGGAAAAGGTTCACCCACTTGGAGTGTATGAGGCCAACGTCAGGATGGGGGACGAGTGGCCGAAGTGGCTTACCAAGAGGGTTAGTTTCTTTGTGATGGATGACCATGTGTTTTCAGCCTACAACATCATATTGGGGCGGGTGGCCCTCAAGGGGTTTGAAGCTGTGCCATCCACGGTCCATTAGATGATTAAATTTCCTACCCCCTATGGGGTAGGGGAGGTTCAGGGAGACCAGACGACAGCGCGTGAATGTTACTACAACTCCGCTGAAGAAAGAGAGGCGCACAAGAGGGATACTACGACTTACAATATTGACACCCTAGACCCCAGGTATGAGACGAAGTTAAAGAAAGGAGAGGTCGCGGAAGAGGTAGAATCCATCATCCACGATGAGGGTGACCCGAAAAAAACCATCCAAGTCGGCAAGTCTCTGAAGCCCAATATCAAAGAAGACCTCATTAAACTATTGAGGAGAAAATGAAGCATCTTTGCGTGGATCCATGAAGATATGCCAGGGATCGACCCAGAAATCATGTACCACAAGCTCAATGTGGTAGGGGGAGCAAAGACGGTGAAACAAAAGAGGAGAATCTACTCTAGAGAAAAGTATGAGATCATAAGGGATGAGGTCAAAAAATTAGAAGACGCTGAATTTATCAGAGAATTCATTTACCCTGAATGGCTATCCAATGCGGTCATTGTCCCAAAGGCCAATGGGAAGTGGAGAATGTGTGTGGACTTCACTGACCTCAATAAGCACTGCCCCAAAGACAGCTTCCCTCTCCCCCACATCAACCAGATGGTAGACGCTACCGCAGGCCATGAGTTCATGAGCTTTATGGATGCCTATTCAGGGTACAAACAGATCTCCATGAACCCTAAAGACTCAGAGAAGACAACCTTCATTACTAATAAGGGAACATGTTGTTATAGGGTCATGCCCTTTGGCCTAAAAAATGCAGGGGCAACGTATCAGCGCCTTGTTAATAAAATGTTTAAAGACCAAATTGGGAAGTCTATGGAGGTTTATGTAGATGACCTGCTGACTAAGAGTTTGAAGGCAGAGGATCATGTGGTAGACCTGGAGAGGACCTTCAACACGATGGAAAAATACCAGATGAAGCTCAACCCGACAAAGTGTGTCTTCGGGGTCAGATCAGGGAAGTTCCTGGGGTTCATTGTCAACGAAAGAGGCATCGAGGCCAACCCCGAAAAGATAAAAGCCCTTGTTGAGATGAAGACCCCGAAGTCCATTAAAGACGCTCAGAGACTCACGGGGAGAGTTGCTGCCTTGAACAGATTTGTGTCAAGGGCCACAGACAGGTGTCTACCATTCTTTAAGATCCTCAGGAAGGCCTTCGAATGGAGTGAAGAGTGTGATGAGGATTTTAAGGAGCTAAAATCATATCTGGGGTCTCCCTTGCTGCTGTCACACCCCGTGCAGGGTGAACGACTTTATGTATACCTCGTCGTCTCAGAGTTCGCCATCGGTGCAGCCATTGTGAGAGATAAAGACGGGATACAGAAGCCTGTGTATTTTAACAGCAAGGCACTCCAGGGGGCAGAGCAAAGATATCCAAGGATGGAGAAGTTGGCCTACGCCTTGATTTACACATCGAGAAAGATGAAGCCATACTTCCAGTCCCATACAATGGTCATCCTCACTGACTCTCCTCTTAGGCAGGTCTTGCACAAGCCTGAAAAATCAGGAAGGCTAATGGCCTGGGCTATAGAGCTGGGGGAGTTTAACATTGTGTATCAGCCTAGGACGGCCATTAAGGGGCAAGCATTGGCAGATTTTATGGCCGAGTTTACTTGGGAAGACAATGAAGCGGAGGGTGAGAGCCTCGTGAAGATAGATACCCAACAAGGTAGACTCACCGACCCTTCTGCAGATAAGGCTGAGACAAGCACCGCTAGAAGGAAGGTGGTTGAAAATGAAGAGGGAAGATACCTTTTTAGACAGGGGTCACTCATCGAGGGAAATTTCTCGGAGGAACATGTTGTGTGGAGTCTCTTCGTCGACGGGTCTTCTTACGAGAGCGGGAGTGGAGATAGATTAATAATGTCAGCACCCGATAACACAGACATTGAGTATGCCCTGAGATTCAATTTTAAGGCCTCAAACAACGAGGACGAATATGAGGCCTTGATAGCAGGCCTCTCCTTGGCCAAGTCTCTTAACGTAGGCCAAATTTTGGTTCATAGCGATTTGAGGCTAGTAGTGAATCAGATACTAGGAGACTATGAGGCCAAGGACGAGAGGATGGCTAAATACCTCGAGAAGGTGCGGTCATTATTGAAGAGCTTCAGAGAAGTAAGGTTAAAGAGGGTACCTAGGCTCGATAATGGATGAGCTGATGCCCTTTCTAGGTTGGCCTCAGCGACTAGGACAGACATAAGGAGGACAGTCCCAGTCAAAATTTTGCTTCGATGAACTATTGAAGATGCCGAGGAAACACTTAGCAATTGCCTGAATGTTTCTCAGGGAGCTTCATGGATGTACCCTCTGATCATATACAATAAAGAGGGAGAGATGCCAGAAGCAAGGCAAGAAAGGAAAAAGCTGAGATACAGGGCTGCAAAATTCACTGTCATCGGAGACACTTTGTACAAAAAGGGGTTTTTGCACCCCCTACTTAGGTGTGTACACCCCTCAGAAGTCCCTTCCATTTTGCAAGATGTGCATAAAGGATCGTGCTCAAGCCACGTTGGGGGTAGATCCTTAGCGAAGAGGGTGATCACCCAGGGCTACTGGTGGCCAACCTTGGGGAAAGATGCCGCAGCATATGTAAAAAAGTGTGATAAATGCCAAAGATTTTCCACCATCCCTCATTAGCCTCATCAGCCTCTTACCTCCATTACATCCCCATAGCCGTTTATAGTATGGGGGATCGACCTGGTAGGACCCTTACCGAGAGCTGTCAATAACTATCGGTTCCTCATCGTAGCGATTGAATACTTCTCAAAGTGGGTGGAGGACAAACCAATGGTCACGATTACAAAGTAGAAAACCTTCCAGTTCATCTGGAAAAATGGGATATGCAGATATGGTCTCCCTAACACCCTCATCTTGAATAACGGGACACAGTTCAAAAATACCTCTCTTCAGAAGTACTGTGAAAGGGTGAGTATCAAACAATTCTTCTCCACCCCTGGCCGACCTCAGACCAATGGGCAGACAGAGGTTACAAACAGGACAATCCTATATGGAATCAAGAAGAGGCTTGAGGAGGCAAAAGGAAAATGGGTCGAGGAGTTATACGCCATGTTGTGGGCCTACATGACGACATCGAGGTCCTCTACCGGAGAGACCCCATTCATGCTAGCTTATGGCTCAGAAGCCGTCATCCCCACTGAGATTGAGTTTCCTACTCATAGGGTCCAAATGTATGACCCCCAAAGAAATGCAGAAGAAAGGAGACTTGACTTAGACCTAATCGAGGAAAGGAGGGAAGATTATGAGATAAGACAAGATGCCTACTAGCAGAGGACCGCAAGGTTTTACAATCAGAGGGTGAAACAAAGACCAATTGCGGTGGGGGACTTGGTCCTCAAAAAGACTTGGCAGAAGCCCAACAAGCTCCAACCTAATTGGCACGGCCCATATAGGGTCATCGATGAAGTCATCCCAGGGACCTATAGGCTAGAAAACCTGGAGGGGGAACCCTTTTCCAAACCCTAGAATGCAGATCATTTGAAAAAAATACTATCAGTAATGTTGTAAGGTCTTGATGGGCCATAATTGTAATAGGTACTGCTTCGACAGAACACATTGAAAATTAATGAGAAATATCAGTGTTCCCCCTCATCTTGTGCGCATGGAATCATTAGTTGGGTAATTTGATCCCTCGGCTATAATGAGGACCAGTGGAGGGGACGACCCCACCACTGTCGTCAGGAAAGACGAGGGAAGATTTCATTAAAACCATTTGTTTAGTGATTTGATCCCTCGGCTATAATGAGGGCCAGTGGAGGGGACGACCCCACCACTGTCCTCAAGAAAGACGAGGGAAAACTTATTAAAAACCATTAGTTTGGTGATTTGATCCCTCGGCTATAATGAGAGCCACTGGAGAGGACGACCCCACCACTGTCCTCAAGAAAGACGAGGGAAAACTTATTAAAAACCATTAGTTTGGTGATTTGATCCCTCGGCTATAATGAGAGCCAGTGGAGGGGACGACCCCACCACTGTCCTCAAGAAAGACGAGGGAAAACATTAAAACCATTTGTTTGGTGATTTGATCCCTCGGCTATAATGAGGGCCAGTGGAGGGGACGACCCCACCACTGTCCTCAAGAAAGACGAGGGAAAACATCATTAAAACCATTAGTTTGGTAATTTGATCCCTCGGCTATAATGAGGGACAGTGGAGGGGACGACTCCACCACTGTCCTCAAGAAAGACGAGGGAAAACATTAAACCCATTAGTCTGGTAATTTGATTCCTCGGCTATAATGAGGGCCAGTGGAGGGGACGACCCCACCACTGTCCTCAAGAAAGACGAGGAAAAAACTTCATCAAAACCATTAGTTTGGTAATTTGATCCCTCGGCTATAATGAGGGCCAGTGGAGGGGACGACCCCACCACTGTCCTCAAGAAAGACGAGGGAAAACTTATTAGAAACCATTAGTTTGGTAATTTGATCCCTCGGCTATAATGAGGGCCAGTGCAGGGGACGACCCCACCACTGTCCTCAAGAAAGACGGGAAAACTTCATTAAAACCATTAGTTTGGTAATTTGATCCCTCGGCTATAATGAGGGAAAGTGGAGGGGACGACCCCACCACTGTCCTCAAGAAAGACGGGGAAAAACTTCATTAAAACCATTAGTTTGGTAATTTGATCGCTCGGCTATAATGAGGGTCAGTGGAGGGGACGACCCCACCACTGTCCTCAAGAAATACGAGGGAGAGGTTAGTGATTATACAAAAAAAAATTCACAATGTAAACCATACAAAAGGCAAATGAGGAAGACAGTAAAGGAGATGATAGTATAAATGAAATGCATGGTGTTATACAAAATAGAGTACAAAAATGATAATTACATTAAGAGGGTATGGGCTACAGACAACCACCCTATGGGACAATATCGGAGGGCAGGGCCTCAACATCCAGCAGAGGAGTTTCCTCAATGACCACAACTGGATGATCCTCAGATGTGCCGACACCCTCAACTTGCACTTGTGATTCCACCTGAGTCAGAGCCTCGGCGATCAGAGGGTCATCCATTCTGACTGCTTCAATCGACGGGCAGACCGAGGAGATGACATCACCAAAATTGAGGACAACCCACCGGCAGGCCGTCCTGATTCCTCTCTCCAAATATTCAAGGCCGAAGCCTTAAAACTCATCAGAAATATCATAAGCCTCAACAGCATCAGCCTTGGCTTTCCTGATAGCTGCTTCAAGATCAGTCTTGTGCTTGACCCCCATGTTGGTCAAGGCCTCGTCCTTTTCCTTGATAAGAAAGTCTTTGGCCTTAAGGTCCTCATCGTGCTACCTCGTCAGCTGGTCCAGGATCCTTGCATGCTCAGTCCTGGTACTTTCCAACTCGTCCCTTGCAGTATCAAGCTCCGATTGAATATCTGCCTCGTGTTAAATAGCCCTCTCGGCTTCATGGAACTTTGATTGGTTCTCATCCATCCACTTAGTGGCCGAAGTAAAGGCGCATACAGACTGCACAATAAAAATAAATAGATGTCAAGAGGTCGAGGAAACAGTTGGTGAAAGAATGAAATTAAAGAAGTGGGTCAAGACAAATACCTGTGTAAGGGCGTGCAGACCATAGTCGTACACTTTGGCAGGAGGCATCTTTGACAGGAGCTCGTAATCAGCGGTCGAGGGAGTAGAAAACATTGAGTCCTTGGCTGCCCTCAAGTTTGTGATCAGTGATGAGGGCTCGGCCCTGAGATGTGCCAGGTTCTGGGACCAGAAGGCCCCCATCCTGGATGAAGAAGCAGTCCCTTCAGATGTTTGACCCTGACCCTCGTCCGAGAATCAGACCGTCAACAGGAGCCTCAGGCTCCTTTCTTTTGTGGCTATCGGTGGTTGGCTCGACAACCGTTGGCCCAGTGACCTTCGTCTTCCTTGGAGACTGCTGAGGCTCCTTACCCTTCTTCTTGGCCAAGCCGGATAGTAAGCTGGGAGCAGTCATTTCCCAAAGGTAGTCTGATGCACCTGCAGGACGACCTGAAAAGGGTACGACACGTAAGAAAAGTACAGAGATAAATAGGAAACACTTCAAAAATAAGCAAAGAATGGAAAACATTCAGTATAACTCACATAGTTCTGTCAGAGGGCCGACCCTCAGACCAGCTTCTTTGAGGAACCGGGGGGGTCATCAAATCTTCAAATTTCGTAATCTCACCCCCTCTCCCTCGTCCCCTCAGATACTCAACTATGTCCTTCTCTTCCAGACTAAGTCCGGGGTCTGACCTAGCCTTCATTGATGGGTTAGACCATCTACAGGGGACCCTCAGACCATCGGCAGCGGGGGATGCCTCGGCAGAGAACTCTCACTCCCCAGAGACGAAGAAGAATCTCTTTTTCCAATTGTTGTTGGAGGTTTGCGCCACGTGGAGAAGTTTCTTCTCAGACCTTCTCTCCCCAAGATGATAGTATCCGAGTTGTTTGTACGAGGAGGTGATATTGTAGCAGGCCAAGAATATGTCGGCCGAGGGCTCATCGGTGAAAGCGTTCTTCCACAGGGAGATGTAACCTAGTATCGTCCTCCAGGAATTGGGAGGAAGTTGAGAGGGGGCAACGCCAAGGGCCGATAAAATGTCTACGATGGAAGGATGTAAAGGGAGTCTGACACCTACCTTGAACAATTGTTCATACACAGCAATCTCTCCCTCATCACCTTCAAAAACCCTCTCGTCCTCAGAGGTAACCCTCATGGTTATGCTAGGGGGAACTCCATAGGCATGTCTCCACAATAAGAGGTCACGATCCCTAACTGAGGAGGTATAGGACGAGGCATGGGATGTATTAACCTGGTCATCTGAATCATCGCCCTCGTCCTCAGTCCCCTCTTCGTCGGCCTCATCGTCTTCCAGAGGCCCCTGGGTAAAGGCCATCTGAAAGGCATGTGGAGATAGGGTTGTCACAGGGACAACCTCAGAGGGAACCATACCCTCGGCCTGTCGGCTCGGGCTTAGGTCAGATGTGTCTACTCGACCAGAAGGACCAGCGCCAGTTGGCGAGGATGCTCTCTCTTCCATCTCACTTGACTGACACTCGGCTGGACGATGGGATGACCCACAAGACTCAGACAACTCAAATGTTTTTATTGTGGCTAGGGGAATAGGAAAGATGGGTCGTACCCAATTAGGATCGGCCCCTCGTCTCCTCTCCTCTTCTTCCTCCATTCGTCTAATCTCAACAAATAATTTCTCTCTCAGGGAAGGGAATTCAGATACTAAACTATAAAGCCTCTTAAGCATTAAAGGGGGAGACCCTAGACTTGGAGGAATTTGGGAAACTTAGCTACAAACAAGTGTTCAGTTGACCAAATTAGACTTTTGGATTAAAACAAGGGGAATCAATGATTTTCACTCAAGAATAATCAAAAGATAGTCGCCGGAAAAGTTGTAAAACAACCCAAATCAAGACCTATAAGCCTAAAACAGAAAAGAAAAAAAGAAATGAAAGTGAAGAGGGCGTTGGTGGCGGTAGATTACCTGAAGAGAGAGGGTGAAGCTGCTAAGTCGAAGGCCTGAAATCTGCAAAAATGGCAGGAAGGCTGGAGACTTGAGAGAGAGAAATCTTGGGCGTGAAGAAGAAGAAGAAGAAGAAGAGAGAGAGTTAAAAAATCTCTTAAATACCTTAGTAATGAGTGGGCCCATTAACTAAGAAGGGTATCATTAGGGCACAAAGACCCAGGCAAAGTGTGCAGCCGCCATGCCTAGGAAACTGAAGTGGCAATGAGTGCCCGTCCAGGTGTAACTCACCTAACTAATCATACATCGCAATTACAATACTATCCCTCAGCCACCTCAACAGCATCTATGGATAAGGGCTGGGGGTGATTGATATACCCGTATATATCCTCCGCTCGACTGAGGGCTCCCTCTAACCGGACGACCCATCAAGGCCGACCCTTCATCAAGCTTCGGACGACCCCTTAGGGGGGCCGACCCTTTATCAGGCTCCGGACGACCCCTCACTGGCCGACCCTTCATCAGGCTCCGAACGACCCCTTAGGGGGTCGACCCTTCACCAGGCTCTGGACGACCCCTCAAGGGGCCGAACCTTCACCAGGCTCCGGATGACCCTCCGAGGGTACGACAGTACGAGGCCAGAATTGGTCCAAACTAACTACCGGAAGGAACGTTGCCCTCGGCCTCATATCATAGGCCGAGGGTGACATCATCACAGCGCGTGGTTTGGGAGACGCGTGGAACAGTGAGCGTGAGGCTCATATGGCATGTGGCAGACCGTTATAACCAAATCACACCCTCACGTAAGGGAATATTATGTCATCATTTGGCATCTACAGGTGTCAACAGAAGATTGGCTAGATCATCATTCACATGCACCATGCATACTTGGGGGGTACACTACACCCCCCAAGACATATATATATACTTGTCACCTACAACCCTACAAGGGGGATGGATCAATAGAAGGATAATTGTAACCCTAACAGAGACTCTTCTTGTACACACAGTAGATAGAGAAAGTGAGCATATGTGTATTGTATCCAAGGCCATTAGTGCCCATACTTAGTGGATCACACACTCACAGTGGATGTAGGCATAATTGGATGAACCACTATATATCATTGTCTTACTCCTCTTATCCTCACCTCCTTCTTGTAACACCCCGCCCACTCGGAGAGAGCGAATGGAGCGCTAATGCGATAAAATAAATCCAAATCCACAAATCACAAGGTATAGAGCATCTAAATAAACCCACAATAATATAAATCCACCAATCTCAATCTCTTCAATTACAACAAGTCTCTCGAATAAATACAAAATCTAACTCGAAAACTAAATACAAATCTCCAATGCTCTATACAATAAAATAATACAAATATTTCCCAAACAATCCTCGCTAAAATCAATCTCCATAGCGCCCCAAAATCCGCGCTAACCTTCCACTAAAAGAAAATATGGGGAAGTACACAATACGAAAAGAAAGATGCTCAACAAATATGGATTAGCAATGAATAAAACGTAACAACACGAGTACGAATATTCAAATCAAAATGTAAATCTCAATGAATTTATCAATATAATTTCTCAACAACACTTTAATCGAGTCACCAGGCCTCACCACATCCGCATATGCTTTATCAAGCCATAGCCCGGGAAACAGGAATTTTGACGGGTGCCCAACATCCGTGCCATATTAAAATTTCATGACAACGTGCTCATCAACAATATAATGATACCACATGAATCAAAATAATTTCAACAATTATTTTCTAGATTTCAATGAATTTATCAATTCAAATATGAGTTCAAATAACAAGAATTCAAAGAGAATGACACTCGCGAGATTTAAGGAGCATATTGTGTAAAACCCCATACCTCAAACCATGATGAGAAACCAATGATCACATCCTTAGGATCAAAACAAAATATCTACAAAAGCTCCTCCAAGAACCTCCAACAAAATAGCCCCAAGAAGACCTATAATCTAAGGTTGGAACTCACAAATCTCAAGGGACAAAGTATAATTAAAAAGAAGAGGAATATAAAATATATTTGCTGCCAAAATTTGTGCCAAAAGTAGGTTAAAAGGCTTGCCCACGACTTCCTTTTATAATGCAAAGAAATGAAAAGTTGTAATCCAAAAGACTCCTTTAAATAAGGCAAATAAATGAAGAGTTGGAAGCCAAAACAACTCCAAGAGTTAAAAACATTTAAAAATCATTTTAAAATCTGTTTTAACTCCGTTTTCGAAATCGTTTGAAACTCTCGCCTTTAAAAATAATAACCAACATATTTGAGCAGTAAAAAAAAATTTATCAAAAACTTTATTTTTCCTCTTTATTTTGAAAATACCCCAAAAATTACGCGGGTTATTACACTTCCCCACTAAAAATGGAATTTCGCCCTCAAAATTCGTCGAATGCCTAACTCTCAAAAATCAGGCTAACAATCTCCAAAAATAATTTCATCTCCAAAAATAATTTCCTCACATCTAATCTAGATGCCTAACATGAATATCACCTAAAATTTTCTATCTCCAAAAATTGCTAACCACGCAATGAACCCAAAACCCAAGCCCCGAGGGTTGTCGTATACCGAAGTTCTGATACCATTTGTAACACCCCGCCCGCCCGGAGAGAGCGAACGGAGTGCTAATGCGATAAAATAAATCCAAATTCACAAATCACAAGGTATAGAGCATCTAAATAAACCCACAATAATATAAATCCACCAATCTCAATCTCTTCAATTACAACAAGTCTCTCGAATAAATACAACATCTAACTCGAAAACTAAATTTAAATCTCCAATGCTCTATACAATAAAATAATACAAATCTTTCCCAAAAAATCCTCGCTAAAATCAATCTCCATAGCGCCCCAAAATCCGCGCTAACCTTCCATTAAAAGAAAATATGGGGAAGTACACAATACGACATGAAAGATGCTCAACAAATATGGATTAGCAATGAATAAAACGTAACAACACGAGTACGAATATTCAAATCAAAATGTAAATTTCAAAGCATTTATCAATATAATTTCTCAACAACACTTTAACCGGGTCACCAGGCCTCACCACATCCGCATATGCTTTATCAAGCCATAGCCCGGGAAACAGGAATTTTGGCGGGTGCCCAACATCCGTGCCATATTAAAATTTCATGACAACGTGCTCATCAACAATATAATGATACCACATGAATCAAAATAATTTCAACAATTATTTTCTAGATTTCAATGAATTTATCAATTCAAATATGAGTTCAAATAACAAGAATTCAAAGATAATGACACTCGCGAGATTTAAGGAGCATATTGTGTAAAACCCCATACCTCAAACCATGATGAGAAACCAATGATCACATCCTCAGGATCAACACAAAAGATCTACAAAAGCTCCTCCAAGAACCTCCAACAAAATAGCCCCAAGAAGACCTATAATCTAAGGTTGGAACTCACAAATCTCAAGGGACAAGGTATAATTAAAAAGAAGAGGAATATAAAATATATTTGCTGCCAAAATTTGTGCCAAAAGTAGGTTAAAAGGCTTGCCCACGACTTCCTTTTATAATGCAAAGAAATGAAAAGTTGGAATCCAAAAAACTCCTTTAAATAAGGCAAATAAATGAAGAGTTGGAAGCCAAAACAACTCCAAGAGTTAAAAACATTTTAAAATCATTTTAAAATCTGTTTTAACTCCATTTTCGAAATCGTTTGAAACTCTCGCCTTTAAAAATAATAACCAACATATTTGAGTAGTAAAAAACAATTTATCAAAAACTTTATTTTTCCTCTTTATTTTGAAAATACCCCAAAAATTACGCGGGTTATTACACTTCTACATACTTATAACTTATGTCTCTTTGGCTGCCATGGTTACTATAGTTTGAACTCATCATCACTTACCTGGTGGTGCTAGATTTCAGCATCATCATGTACTTTCCCACAACCTACGTATTTTGATATAAAATTTTACTCGTCCACTCTCATGTCCCAAAAAATGTATCATGAAGCATGGCGCCCTCACTATCCCACAACCTACGTATTTTGATATAACGAGCTATATTTCGCCACTCGATAAGGACACAATGTATTCTAAGTCTTAATAGACAAATAAATCCTTATGCTCGGGAATCACATATAATTAGATACTATAGTCGCTGAGGTCTATAATACCATAAAAGTTTCATATATATACTCATATATGGGCCCAATCCTATTTCAGGTGGCGCCACACAAAACTAAGATCACTTCTCCCGGAGTATCCGGCAAGATAGTCATATCACTACATTTTTACTATCATTTAACCATACGGTAATTAATCACTACACATTACCATTGATATGCCCCAAGTGTGACCTCGGCCTAGGGACACCAACCTCGGCCGAGATGATGGCTGAGATAATGGCCGACTCTCGATAAGCCATGGGCCCGCGATATTAGCCCTCGGCCTTAGTAAGGTTGGCCCAGGCCGACACTACCACCTACATCTCCAATGGACACTACGCGCATCACAGGCATCAACAACATTCTCGTATACCTGGATATGGCAACCTCGGCCGGGTGTGGGTCAAGCTGACAAGAAGCCCTAGTAAACTCCATCATGGAATCAGCTCAACCTCGGCTGAGGTAGACCCCAGCATAATGTCTCGGCTGAGATCAGGCCGAGACCCCCTATGGAACATCTCAGATTTAACGAATACCAACCCTTTACAACTCGGCCTCTCCCAGGCCGAGGTCATGCACCAATCCTTTGGTAGAGACTTTGAATGTTCTATATGGACCCTCATTTTGCAGATATTGTTTGATGGATGTCGTACCCTCACAATCCTGTTGTAGAGACTTTGAATGTTCTAGATGCCTAACGGGAAGGCCATTCGGACTTTTTGAGGGATAGCCCTGTAATGATGTTCATGTGACTATCAGAGAGGTTTCGTATGGTGGTCCCACCTAAGTATCCTTTGCTGGAGGTGCAAAAAATGTTCTCACACTATTTTATCAATGTATGTCTGGACATTGAGAGGTGGGAAAACTGGTTCATGGATTACGGGGATCGAGGCTTGCGTTGGTCAGTGCCTTGGTGGGGGGAGATGTTGCCCATTATGGAACACAGAGAATACCAATATGTTCAATTAGGAGGCCTCCTACATACTTCTTTCTACTTTTCATGGTAGTTGCGGCATTAATTTGGTTGGGAATAAATAGTGCACCGCGGACACTCGACGTCTTTCCTATAGAGGATTTGACAGAGCTTATGGGAATGAAACTTAGCTCTTTGTGGGAGAATCGCCGACCATAATCACATCCTTCACAGTCTGCTGGGAGGGTCTGGAATGTCTCAAGCGACTACGTGAAGTGGTTGTGGAAAAATCTAGTCCGGGCTTATCACTCTATGGAGTGTTTGCGATAATCAATTTAGGCAGGGGAAGTTTGGGGACCCTAGGATGTGGGTGATGATGGGGTTGGTTCCTCTAAAAGCTACGTGTAGGATATGTGAAATCTATATAATGGGTGTGGTTCTGTGTTTGGGAATAATTTGAGGGTTATTTTTAGGAGTAGTGGGACTTTCTTTTATTTTGGTTTTAGGAAGGTAGGAAGAGGCTGAGAAGGGAAGTCGTTTGACTCCCTATGCCGACGTAATCGTAGAGAAATTTCGAGTAATGAAATTAAGTATTTTTTGATCATCTAGTTGTGCTTCTTAATGGGTTTTTCATTTGAATTATCTATATCAATCGCTAAGGCATACATAATCCTTTTGTTCACGTATATGTTAAAATAAACTGCCATTCTCGGAGATAAGGAAATAATAGCATTTTTGTGAAAAAGAAGGGGGTCGTGCTCATGTAAAATTGATGAGATACCTACGTACCTCTGAGGATTTTTGAAAATTTTCTGAAATTCATTTTTTACAAGAAAAAATATTTTTTTAAAGGATCAGGCCCCATGTAGTTCTATGTAAAGGAAAATGAAGATTTTTTTACAATAATAGGGAGATGAGATGAGTCGTAGCGCACCAAGATTTTGGACTAGGGATAGAATTTCTTGAGACGGTCCAGGTTGACTGGACACCCCATTTCTTTTCCATCAAGGTCGGTGAGCATAGCAATACCGTCGGACAGGATTTTCTTCATAATGTGGGGCCACTCCAATTGGACTTGAATTTTCCTTTGGGGTCTTAGATGGGTTTTACTATATCTTTGAGGTATAATTCCCCTTCTCGGGCAACGCATTCATTAACTCTCTTATTGAATAATCGCATTATACGACTACGGTATCCTTATCTGTGATAAAGAGCCTTTAGCCTCCTTTTATCCGAGAGTGACAACTCGTTGAGATGACTTTGATGCCAATCTTCCTGGATGACCTTTCTTTATAGCAGGACGCGAAGTGAAGGGAGTTCTAGATCCACGAGTAGGACTTCTTCCATGTCGTAGACTAGAGAGAAAGGGGTATCCTAAATTGTGGTTTGAACTAAAGTGCGATAGCCTCATAGGGCGTAAGGGATTCTATCGACCCAATCTCGATAACTCTAGATCATCCTTTTGATGATGGCTTTGAGTTTCTTATTGGCTGCTTTGACTGCTCCATTGGGTTGAGGTCAGTATGCAAACGATTTGTGCCTCTGAATCCCATACTGATCTACTACCTCTGTAACTTCTTCCTCGAAGTGTAACAGCTCGTGCGGGACCCCATATCAACAGAAGATATTCCTTTGGATGAACTTGGCCAATTTCTTAGCATTCAGCACTGCATATGAATTCATGCCCAATGGACGCTTTGGGTGTAACCTTCCCAATGATGTCAATGCCCCATGTGGAGAAAGGCCAGGGAGAAGTCATATTGTATAATTCACGTGGAGTCAAGTGTTGTAGGTTAGAGAACTCCTGGCATTTGAAGGATCTTCAAACGTAGGGTGTGTAATACTGAACCATGGTAATCCAGTAGTAACCTTGTTGGATGGTTTTCTTGGTGAGCATATGGCTGTTCATGTGGGGTCTGCATCCCCTGCTGTGGATTTTTCGCATCATCTCTCCAATGTCAGCCCATGCGATGCAGTGCAAATGGGTTCCATCGAATTTTCTCTTAAATAATGCTTTATCATAGATACTATACTGGGCAGCCAATCCATGGAGGGTTTCTCGATATTTCTTATCAGAATCTTAAGGGTACCTACCATGCTTGAGGAGGTTCAAAACATCACAGTACCAGTAGTTGGCTATCTTAGGATCATCTTCTATGATAAGATCAATATGGTAGTAATGGGTTTGTTTATCTTTCTTTTGGATAAGGAAAGGGGACATGGTTATTCCTTCGAGCATGTCAATCATAGAAGCTAAGGTAGGAAGGGCATCGGCTAGTTTGTTCTTGGATTGGGGCAGGTAGTGGAAGGTGATTTCGTAGAATTGGTAAGCTAGCTCTTCTAAATGGGCATCTGAGGGTACGAGTTTCTCGTACTTGACTTTTTAATCTTCTGATTACTTGATAAATAATGAGGGTTGAATCTCCATAGACATCAAGGTATCAAATTCCTTTCTTGAGGGAAAATTTAAGGCCTACCATGCATGCATCATATTCATTCATGTTGTTGGTGCAAGGAACATCCATCTTGATGGAAATGGGAGTGTGAGAGTCATCAGGGGAAATTTAGAGGATCCCAATGCCATACCCTTTCTTGTTGGCAGCACCGTTAAAAAACATTTTTCATCGAAGATCCTATTGGGATGTATAAAGGACATTATCATCTAGGAATTCTAAAATCTAGATATCGGCTTCTTCTATAGGGTAGTCAGTAAAGTAATCGGAGATGGCTCTATCTTTTATGTCTTTTTAAGTGACATAGATAATATTGAATTTGACTAGAAGCATCAACTAACGGGCCATTCAGCTGGACAAAGTAGGTTTATTGAGTGAGTACTTTATAGGATCCATTTGGGATAGAAGTTTTATGGGAAAGGAGAGCATGAAGTGTCGTATCTTTTGGTTGACCCAGACAAGGGTGACACATGCTTTCTCCAAGGCCATGTAGTTAACTTCGTACCCATTCAACTCACGACTGACATAGTAGATAGCTCTCTCTTTATGGGTCTTTTCAAGGTATTCGGCTAGAAAAGCCCCAACTATAGTATCTGTTACGGTTAGGTAAAGCAGTAGAGGAAGACCATGCTGTAGTGGCATATGTAGCAGAGGTCAGGTTAGGTATTTCTTTATTTGGTCAAAGGCTTCTTAGCAAGCTTCGTTCCAGACTTTGGTTAAATTCTTTTGAAGGATTTTGAAGATGGGCTCACAGATGGAAGTCAACTGGCTAATGAATCAGTTGATATACAATAATTTCTCAAGGAATCCTTAGATTTCCTTCTCCATCAGGGGTAGTGGCATCTTGAGCATGACTTTCATCTTTGTAGGATCTGCTTCTATACCTTTCTTGCTAACCATAAATCTCGAGAGTTTTCCTTTTGTAACATTGAAGATGTATTTATGGGGGTTGAGTCGCATCAGATATCGTAGTAGGCGCTTGAATAACTTTCAAAGAGAGGGAACATGACCTTCCCTAGTCTTAGACTTGACGATCATATCATCCACATAGACCTCGAATTCCTTATGTATCAAAACATGCAACATTATTATGGCAGGTAGGTAGCCCCTACGTTTTTAGACCAAATTACATGACCATGTAGTAAAAGGTTCCCCAAGGGGTGATGAATCTAGTTTTCTCTTGATGATTTGGGAGCATCTTGATCTTATTATATCCAACAAACCCATCGACAAATGACTTGAGAGCGTGAGTGGCTATGTTATCCACAATCATGTTGATATTCGTGTGACACCCCGACTAATTAAATACTGGGTAGCTACTCCTTTATTGAATTAATACAAAATGCCAAGTTGGTTCAGTTCATAGCATCACTGTCGAAAATATTTTAATAATTACTAATCACCTAGTATTTAAAAAGTGAGTTGTCAAATTTTAAGTTAAATCTGATTAACATGCAATAAATGAATTATAAAAAGTTAACATAACCATTCACAATAAAGTCCCAATAGAGTAACCATCAAATAATAATGAGTCTAGAGGAAATACTCCTCACAACAATCCCCAATACTGAAATAAATAAAACAAGTCTGCATCCTAAATTAATGACAAACCAAAGTCTGAATAACCGAAATATAAAATGTCTCTAAGGAAATGGGGCGACATGCCCAACAAGTGATCAAACTGATAATGGAGTCAAGACTAGATAAGGAGGCGTCTACTGTCAAGGTCCTGTAACTTCCACAGTAGCTACAACTCGTCACCTGAATGGAATTTCTATGCATAGTGTCCTTGTGGCTGGGCACCTAAAAGGTTTTTACAAAAATAGATTTGAAAGCAAACGGGTCAGAGCCCGATTGTGGAGAATAGTTTAAAAATAGCAAGTTATTTAATGACATTAAAACAATGAATACAAAATACATGTTAGGACGTTCTCTCACATGAAATACTCACCTCTCGACTATGAACTGATATATATTGTATTAATTCGAGTGATTATATTGTGCACTCCTAACGTACCCGTACCCATTCGAGTGATTCTCATATCTATCTAGTCCAAAAATAAACTCTAAAATTTCTACTCGGTTCGCGCTTTAAATTCCAACATTATCAATTAAATAGAGAGTCTTACTTTAATTCTCGGATTCCCAATTATTCGCAAAACCATTTACTAGAGGTTATCCCCTCTTTGTCTTTTCGAAGCGTTACTATAATTATACTCACAATTAAACATGAGAAATCTTTCCAATTAACCATATATTATTCTCATCATAAAATATACAGTACTAGCACCCCGAGACTAAGCTGTGGTGCACACATACTCTGCTCTCCCATCCCGGTACATCACGTACATAAGGATCACGCATTCCGAATATCTCAGGAATCGTTCTCAGATAATAGCAAATCACAAACAATGGAGGCGAACATAGTTCACATCACATGGGTCACGCACATACCTGCGCTCCCATGATCAGCAGACTTATTAACTTCTTAATAAGTCCTTCTCTGACCTATGTCCTCGAGGTACCAATATATATCCCCCCCCCCCCCCCCCCCCCCCCGTAGGCACACAAAGATTAGATTTCCCTAAACAAATGCAAACCTCCCGTGATAGCAAGTATGGTAGGTATGTCATACACATAAATTCATATATACTAAGCATGCACACATCTTAGTTATTACCATATTTTTATTAGTGGTATACTTCTCAATCTCATACCAACTTTTAGTGTTACACAAATCATATGTCCCCGGTTTATATGTATTTAAGTCATCAATTATCCTCACTTAGTGATTAGTCACTCGTGTCCTAATCCACAAATGTCATATGGTTTAAGCCACTATTCTATATTTTCCTCCTCAATATATCCCAAATCTTCCAACTATACCTATTAGTTAATAAGGGAAAGTTATCTCATCATTTAAACAAGGCTACGTGATACTAGAAATCAAATCAGGTCAAAAAGGCCATTCTGTCAACTCGTTAGAAGTCTCGTTCGAATGAGGAGTATCGAATGAACTACCAACTCATTAGAAGGCATACTGTCACCTCGTTAGAAGCTCGTTCGAACGAGGTCATTCGAACGACCTCGGCAGAGCTTCTAACGGGATGGTAGTTTAGAGCCCAGAAATCTCTAATTCGTTTTTCTCAATGTTCCTCTTCTCTAAAATCATCCTAAAATCATCCCAAATAGTATTTTAAGGTTCTTAAACGTCACTAAACTTTCTTAGGTCGGATCTTAACATATTATTGGGGTTACAATCTCCTTAAATAACATATAATTATCATCAATTCCCAAATTTTACCCCAAACCCTATGGGTATGAACCCAAAATTTCATGTCATCAATTTTATACTTATAAATACTTTTTTACATCATAAAAAGTTGTATCTCATGTAGGACAATCATCAACTAACATTCTACATGCAATCCCTATAACATATCATGAATTTCTATTTCAAATTTTAAGGGTTTTCATCAAACACCCAATATGATGCAATTTTATCAATTCTAAGCATGGTAGAAACATTCGCTTGAAATTAACGTAACTAAACCACTTGCCTTATGATTTGACTCGTTGTTGAAGGATTGAAGGTTGGCTTTCTTCTCCTTTCTACAGAATTTCTCCTAAGAATGGTGATGGTTTGATCTTTTTGGCTTTTGTAACTTCTCTCCAACTTCCTCAAAACTCCCGTAACCCTCTCTTTTAACTTATGCTGATAATGGCCTTAGTGGACCTATTAAAATGATAAATATTAATTCTAATTTTCGTGGGTTTTAATTCCCTAAATTTTTAAATTACCAAAATGCCCTTTTAAGTTGCCGGTTTAGCCTAAAAATGCCCCTGGACCCAAACTAATCCCCCGGCTAGTGTTTTCGGACTATTTCGACCCTTCCGGATACGTTGGCACACTTAAAATGACCATTCGGTTGATAAAAATAAAATTCACTTTTTAATTCAAATAATTACATTCCTGACGCGACTGGCATGTGCGTCCCAACTAAATTTCCCAAATTGTCGTATTTCAGTCTCGCGACAATTTCAATATTTTCAATATTCATACATCGTCATATATATACACATTATAATCAAATACCAACTCACATCTCGTTAGTATTATATTCGGGTTAATTCTCAATTAATTCACATTTAATTTAATTAATCCCATAAATAAATATCAATAAAAGTACGGGGTATTACAATTGGGTAGCTAGTAATTATCCTTTGAGGAGTCCTTATTCAAGTCTCGGTAGTCAACACACATGCAAACCTTCCATCCTAATTTCGACATGGATACGATATTGGATAGCCATGTGGGATATTAGATCACACGAATGAAACCCACTTTCAACCATTTGACCACTTTCTCTTTAACTTTGAGTAACCATTTGGTGCAGGGCTTTCGTAGTTTCCGTTTAACTGGTTTGCATTGTGGGAGAGTGGGAATCTCATGCTGAGCTATCTCAGGGTTGATACTAGTCATGCCATTGTAGGACCTTCCAGGGACATCCATAAATTCATTTAGTGATTCCTTGAGTTGCGTGTGCTCATGCTCATCAAGGGTAGCCCCTATCCTAATCTTGCGCAGTTGGCTACTAGATCCGAGATTAATAACAATAGCTTCAACTTCATTAAATTGAACATAATAATGTTATTTGTTATTAACCTTATTTTGATCTGTTAAGAATTGTTCATTTGCAAAATAATCATCATCAAGGGTTTATTAGAATCAAGATAATTAATGTAAGGCACGATAAGATACTCAAATCACTGATAGAAAAGATAGCATTGAGAACCTGACCAAAGGAGGTTTTGATTACATCAAAGTTACGAGGAATAATAAAAAAGGGGTAATGGGATAAACATCAGGGTTAAGTTGAATATCAATAGGTGGCACAGGTGCAACATGCCAGTTGAGGAGAGGTGCATCAACAACTTTGATCAGATGAAATGGATCTAGTGGTGTGTAACTAGTGTCTACAAGTTTCATGAATCATTGGAGTCACTTCCCTCAAAACTCCAGTATCAATTATGGTTAGTTCCATGAGAGGTTTCACTTGATGTTGGGAAGTCTCGGCCCATGAGTAGTTGTCTTAGAAAAAGATTTTCATTCCAGGTTTTATTTTTTTGTCCACATGATCATACCACGATTCTGTAAACCAGCAAAAGGGGAAATCCTCACCTTCTCTGATTAATCTTTCGTTCAAGGAATTTTTCAAGATAATTTTGGCAATTTTTACCCTTCTCTTCAGTTGAGGATGTCGGATCATTTTGAGTTCTTTTTCTGATGGTTGATAGCCTAAAATACTGGGAGGAAAGGCCTTCTTCAACACAATGGGTTCAAGTATCCCTTGTTGTCATCATCCTACACCAGTCCGGGCATGAAGTGCATGTTCTTGAACATCTAGATTATATTGATGTTGACATGGGGATTATATTCTAAGAAAACCTAATCTTTGAAATTGTCCCCTGCTAGAAGTACTAGTGGTTAACCTGAAAACCTGACAGAAGCATATCATTTGTCCCATGTTGTATTTTAAGTACTGGATTGTTGGTGCTTGCATTATTGGTATTGTCATCGTCTCCCAAAAAGGTGATGACCTGCCCATTGGCGAAGAACTTTAGTTTCTAATGACGGGAGATGATACCCCCTTACTGCTATGGAGCCATGGTCATTCGAGGTATAGGGCCATCCCCTATTACAAGATTTATAGATCCCATCACTTTTTGAAGGATATTGTCGTAAGCACGTACTGTAGTAGAGGTTGGATCAACATTGCTAACTTTTAATCCATAACAATTGAGGGTCCTCAACGGGAAAACATTAAGAGCTGATCCATTATCGATAAGAGAGAGCGGGACAGTTTTTCCCATGACTTCGATAGAGATGTTGAGAGCATAATTGTGGTTTGGTCCAATCTTGGAGATTTCTTTTTGGGAGAAAGAGAGCATTCTATTAGAGTTTAGGGATCCGACTATATTCACTACTTCTTTTGGCATGGTTTAGGGACGAACTATGGGTCTTGTGAGTAGCTTGATCAGGGCATTTTGGTGCAGCTGGGAAGAAATAAAAAGTCCCAATAAAGTGATGTTAACTTGGGTTTTCTTTAACTGGTCGAGGATCTTGATCTTCTCGAGGGTCATGTCTATCCTAGGAAGATTCTCAATGCCTTTACTTTGTCGCTTGCTGATGGTAGTAGGCTTGGGTTTTGTTAATGCCTCCATGACCTGGTCATATGGTTCACAAAAGAGGGAAAAAATAGAAAACATGTTTCTTCATCGATCTTGGGCTGTTTAGCTACTTTATTGATTCTCCTATTAGCTCCTCAAATGATATCATCCCACATATGCTGACTATCAGACTAGACTTTTCTGGACCTTGCTCTGAATCATTGAATTCATCCCCCTATCCAATAGCAACGACATTATCTTTCCATGAAAAGCCAATCCACTCCACAACTTTGAAGGCCTATTTGTATAAGTCCTCCCATCCAGTAGGGAGATGTAAAAGCTAAGGGACTAGGCGCCCTTGCAGTTTCAAATCATCGAGTAACTCAAATATACTACAATTATTACGGGCCTGTCAAAATAAATCCACCATCATCTGGACCATATCATCAAAAATGACAACATCGATTGGTACCACCCAATTGTCTGACTCTTATGCCCATTTTTGAGATTCTAAGAATAATACACTAAATCCTTGGCAGTCGATGGTCATCTAGGGGTAATTTCAGCCCAAACTCTAGGAGTTGGTTCAACACTTCTGTCAATTCCATGTCTTTACTTCTAGAACGGGTGCGAAAAATGATGCATTCTCTGGTAAGGAGTGATAGAGCCTGGTCGACAAAGCTGGTAGGGTTTAGGAGAAAATATGGGCATGTTTGGAGAGGTTTAGGAGGGTATATGGGTATGATTAGTGATTTGATAGGTATTAGCTAGGTAGATGGGTCAAATTTTTTATTTTCTTCTTGGAAGATGGCATTTGTATTATTCGGGAAGGAATTAGGAGTAGTGTTTGGTTTGGAAATGGCTAGTGAGGTGGTGACACCCCGATCAATCAGTCCTTGGATCAAATTTTAGAGGTGAAAGCATTGGTCGGTGGTATGGCCAACAGTTTGGTAAAAGTCACAATTGGCATTAGGCTTAAAAATTTTCGGAAGTGAGTTTGGTGATAACTTGATTTTTGCGTATGGTCGTTGTTGAAAGCCAAGTTAATCAAAAATCCTCAATTTACCTAAAAAAATAAAACAACTCAAGTGTAGAGGGAAGTAAGGGGATAAATCCACTTTCTAGAGAGTAAGCTAGAGACAAATTCAATTGTAATTCACTTTTTATTTTCTTTTTGGGCTTTTTCACTTTTCTAATTTTTTAGCTTTTTCAATATTAAAATAATAGGGTGAGGTGTGGTTTTAAACTAACTAAATATGATATGATAATAACTAACTAGAAAATGACTAAAATGGAAAATAAAGCCTAAACTAAAAATAAGAGATAAGTGAGGTAAATAATTGTGAGAACAATCAAGGAGTGGGATTACATTACAAATTTTAGTTATTCTAATTAATTAATTTAATTAATTGAATTCTCCCAAATTAATATCAAAACTGCAACTCAACTCTCATTGCAAATGTAATTTTAATAATAACATTTTACAATATTAAGATTAACACCTCACAACTCTAGAAAAATAAATTTACACTCCTTTTAATTAATCACCCACTAGGATAGATTAATTAAAATTTATGTCAATCTTAGAAATTAAATTTAGAGTTGAAATTCAAATGATAATACCCCACTTAAGAAACCCCTATCTCTAGTTCGAATCTAAAATGGGCATTGTCACTAGAATTTCGATTTTCTCTCGAAAATCTTTCACCCTCTCTCGAGGCGTAAATCTAAGGGTGAGGGATCAAAATTATCATTCAAAGGGACTTTTCAAGTAATTAAACTAATTAAAATAAAATAACATCAAATAAGGGTTTTACCCCACCCCTTGAAAGGGTGTTAGCCTAACATGATATTAAACATGACAAATTAATAATCAAGGCATATATAATAAAAGAGTAGAGAAAGAGAACAAATCTTCAACAAGTCTCCTTGAAATTGGCAATTTGAACTCTATCATCTTCCATTCAATTCAATTACTCACAATTAATTCTCAACAAATATCTAAAAAAATAAAAGGAAAAACTATTTACAAAATGGTGTTTATCTCTCTACAATTCTCTCTCTATTTATTCCTATCTAAAAGCTTCCATTTTTTTTCTTCATGAGTCTTCATCTATATTTATAGTAGGCATGAAGCATGGGGGTATTTTTGGAAGAATTAGTGTGCATGTGGGAATGGTGAGAGCACATGTGCATGAGGGTGTGAGGTGAGAATAAATTCAGATTTGGTTTGAGGTGTATTTTGGGTGTTTTCTTAGAAGAGGTTAGTTGGGGGGTATTTGGGTAAAATAGGGGTTAAAGGTTTAAGTGGGTTCAATGCACATGTGGGCGTTTATTTGTTCTTTGGTTTGAAAGCATGTCATTAGTCGTGGCTTTGGGGAAGACTTAGGTAGAAGTTGAAATGGGTATGGGGGGTTTCATGGGTTAAAGGTTGGGTACGGGTTGAAATCGGAGATGGGTTCTGGTGGTTGGGTTGAAAGGGGGTCAGGCTAGGACAGGAAGGTGTCATCGGGTCGGAACGCGTGAGTCATGGCCGTAGGTGGGGACAAGATGGTGAGGTCGGCGCATGTGCTGATGTGGGTCACCGGGAATGGCAGGTCGCCGGTCGGAGGTTAGGGGTGAGGACGAGAGAGAGAGGAGGTGACGGGTGGTAATGTCGACGGTTCAAGGGGTAGAGAGAGGCGCTGGTTGCAGAGGATGAGAGATTATCGGGGGCAAGGGCGTTGCCGCCGGAGGAGGACCAGGGCGGCGGCGGTGGTTTCGAACCAGGGTGGCAGTTTTGGTGGTGTGTGTAGATGAGGTGGTTGTTGTGGGTTTGTGGGATGGAGTTGCGTGTGTGTTAATGGAGGAGAGAGAAGGAAATAGTAGGGTAATGGGGATGATGATGAATAGTAGGTGGGGGTATTTTGGTGTGGTGAGGGTGTAGAGTAGGTGTGTGAGGGTGAGGGTATTAATTAGGTGTGTGTGGGTGTATGGGAGTGTAGGATAAGGGAGTTATGTGTGTGTTTAATTTGGACACTAATAAAATTAACTAAAATAATAAAAAAAATAAAAAAAAATCCTAAAAAATTAAATTACTAAAAACTAAAAATAAAACTTCTAATCTAAAAAGTAAAACGAAAATAAAAGAAATAAAACTAAAAACCTAAATAAATTATAGAAACTAAAGATCTAAAAAAAAGTAAAGTAAAACTAAAATTAAACTCCCAAAAATAAACCTTAATAAAAAAAGATAAAATAAAAACTAAAAACTAATAAAAATCAATATAAAATAAAATTATATTAATAAAAATAAAATAGAAAAATAGAAAATAAAATCTAAAAATACTAAATAACTCTAAAATAAATCCTAAAAATAAAAATAACTCAATCTAAAAATCTAAAAATAATAAAAGGGCAAATTAGACACACACGGGGTTCGGGGTAGGTTTAGGGTAGGCTCAGGCTCAAGTTAGGGTACGGGAGAATTTGGTAATTAGCTCTATATTGTTGCAAATTGTTTTGATTTAAACGCTTGAACTCTGCAATGCACAATTGACCTACAAGATAAACATTTAAGCACATAAGACCCATATTGTCGAGAATTAGCAACTAAAATACATCTATTCGGGGCATAAATTGTACAGTTTTTGGTGCTTATCTTGGTAATTAAAAATGGTCCAATTGTTTGATAAGATTTTGTCTCAAGAGGTCCTGGTAAAATTTGGAGAGAGGATCATAAGGCTCGGTGTATTCCTTACATATTGTGTTTGGGAAGCAATCTGGTGCCCATGAAGTGGTATGGTGAGAGATATAATTGATGGTTGAAATGGTGGTACTGACCGGATTTTAAAACTTTATGGGAGCGAATTGTCTAGAAACTTTCTTTGGCTTAACTTTTGTCTTTACAAGGCCTTCTTTGATCTCCACTCATGCTTATCAAAGGGCTTGAAAATAAGGTTAGTACTATCCTCCCATCATTGCTCAGACATGGGGTAAGATGTTCTTCTTCACAATGATGAATTACTTTTTTCTTCGAAAGGCCGGTTGGTCATGGTGGCAGTTTTCTCTCTCCACCTTGGTACGAAGTTACTGATTGGCTCCCCAAGATTCTAATCGAGTAACTCTAAATCACGAAGGGTAACCTCTAACTCTTCGTTGTACTTATTTTCTGACATAAACTCGAGGCCAACATCTACCCAACTGTGGATTCTAGACTCTTTGAGAGATAAGAACCAACTTAGAGAGCTATCCTTCAAGGTCTTTTGGAACACTTGGGAAATTATTTCTTCAGAGGCCCCTAGGAGAGTCTGGCTCGGTGATAACTGCAGAGATGAACAATTACAGGCCCACTATACCTATACTTCTCGATGTTGGCCATCTAGAATTTTTTTGATAACCTAACCTTAGGCTATGGACACATGTGGGTGTAGTCCATGTTATTCCTATAGAGTTTAACTTGGTTGAATTTCTTGGTCAATATCTTGAGATCTCCCTCCTTCGGATGAATGGTTACGAGTAAGTGAGCTCTTGGCTAGGCAAGATTCGACATAGGAAGCTAGGCTGGTGGCAACCCATTAGCAGGAGGAGCACGTGGAACGTGATAGTATTCCTCGAGAACTCAAATTGGCTCGGGTGCAGGCGGATCCATAGCGCGATGGAAGAGGACCTCGAGCTCTTGGGGAATATGGACTCGATTTATTTATATGTCATGAACCTAGGTTTGAAGGTTGTCAATCTTGGTAGTAAGTTAGACTAGGACCGTTGACAAATCCAGCTACACATTCAGCATCTGGTTTGTGCTCTCCATGGAAAGTAGATGAATTTCAGACTTAGAGGAAGTGAGGGGACTAAGGGAGATTCGGGGAGGTTCGGCTGAAGACCAAAGCAAATAGGGAGCCAGGCCAAGGGTATGCGATCGACTTGAGAAGGAGAAAAAATGGGATTTAATTTTGGAAAAGAGGAAAGAATATTTTTGACATTTTTGAAAAATATGCGGATAAAATGTTTTTTGACATAGGGGAGAAAAAATATTTTTCTTACGAGAAAGGGTAAAAACATTTTTGGTATTTTTGATAAAAGAGTAAAAATATTTTTGGACACTTTTTGGAAAAAGAAAGAAGGAAAATATGAGAGACAACTCTTAGCATGATTATTATTATGTTTCTTAGGTTATCACTTTTTAGGTTTAACAAAATTCAAAAAGGGAAATTTCGGATGAGATCCGAGCTTGGAAAAATTGGGTTTGAAAAATATGTAAAAACTATGTTTGGAGTTGTTACCAGGCTCGTGGGCAGGGTCCCATTTTAATTATTGCGCAAAGTTTTGGGCAGCATCCCGACTTGACATGTCGGCAGAGTTTGGGGTTAAAATTGACAGAATTAATATGTGTGCCCTAGGTTTGACACCTATATGCGGGTAGGCAGTTGTTGGGTTAATTGGAAGGTGTTCCCCCCTTTGGCATGACTTCCGTGATATACGTCTTACTTTTGTGGGAAATCGGTACATGTGGGCAAGACATTTGATATATCTGAGTGTACATGAATTGCCTCACTATATAGCTCGTGGGGCCAGTATGTGTGAGAGCAAATTCGATATACTCCATGTACGTGAATGATTTCCATGCGATATACCTCCCATCATGACTTTGGTCATTAAGTACGATGCGGGGGAATTGTTCGATATACGTCGAAGGTACTTGGTTAATAGAAGGTTAGAGTTATACCACTTAGGCTAATTACGCCCTATCGAACAAAAGCCCATCATTAAGTGACTCCCCACTTATGGGACAAATTTGGTCAATAATAATGCTCTTTGGTGATGTAGTGTGTAACATGCATGATTCTTGATTAGTATCTTTTGGTGAGATTATCTTAATTATTGAGCATCACGCCATATTGGGTGGATGATGTACAAGTATGGAAAAATCTATACTAATCATGGATATGTGAGATTGACTGGTGTGTAATTATATGCACGGGGTTGTGTGATAATGAACCTAAGCATGGATCAATTAAAAGTTGTGTACTATCAGTGTGAGTGTGCATGGATATACACAAGTGTGAAGGTGTGTGTTAGTGACACCTAAGCATGGATTTCTAAGTGGTGTGTGCAACATGGGGATATAAGTGATCCTAGGTGTACGTGGTGTAAAGTGCACATGGAGAATTTCGAAAAGTGTGTGAGTGAGTAGTGATACAAGCATTAGGTTTATGTGCAAGAAATAATGGAGGAGAGAAAGGGTACATATAGGTAGGTTCATACGCCCATAAGAAAACAAAACACCCATGAAAATAGAGTCTATCCCTCACATGAAAAATTCCCCAGTAGAATCTACACTATGGCCATCCCGATCCGAGCTTGGGGGTGACTCGAATAGGTCTCGCATCCTACGTGGGGCTTCTTTGACCATTGTCGGTGTAGGGTAAATGTAAGGAGATAGAGTCACCAGTTTATTTTTCTCAAAATAGATAAAAGAAAAGGTCGTCTCCTCGAGAGGATGGCATCAAAGACAAACTAATGCATACGAAACCAATAGTTCGAAGGTTCGTGGGCTAAGTTACATAATGGGAAGGTGTTAGGCACCCATCCGGCCATTTCAATCTCTCATGGTCGAGTGTTCCTAATTTCCTCTATTTTACCGTGAAGTGTGTATGCGGGTATATATAATGGAGATCGAAATCTTTCAACTCACACCATGGGAAAGGTAGAGTGAGGCCATCCATAGGAATGTACCCAAAATAATATAAATAGAAAATATGATTTGTGCATTTATCGTGATATTGATCGTTATTATAAAACGACAATATGTGTTGGATGAAACGCAAACGAACATAATATGTATATTACTGCAAGAATTTGATAGAAATTAGGAATTTAGGAAACATAGAAAATTGGACTCGAGTCTCGAGTTTTAATCTGAAATGCCTACGTAGCCTATAATGCCATCAAAGTCCACGTAGTTCAAATGCGGCGTGGGGGTGGGGTTCATCCAATAGATCCTAACGTGATTTTATTGTATGTGTGTGTAGAAAAATGTGTTTTTAGTTTTGAAAAAGTGCGACGAATATTCCAGTTCGGGATTTATGGGCATAACCCTCTTTTTGTTTATTTTGTTTTTTTTATAGAAAAAAAATTATGTGAAATATACTAATAAAAATGTAGATATAAATGGGTATGAACTAAAGTAGGAAATAGATTATGAATCTAATGAAATTAGTGCAAAAAAGGAATTTAAAGAGAGAGAGAAGGAATTGGAACTTATTTGAAGCTTGATCTTTGATCTTGTGTGAATTACCTTGAATGTGATATGGATGTTTGATGAGAGATAAGGTGATTTAATAAATTGGGTATGAAAAGGATGGGAATGTAAACTTGAATGGAACTTCAAATGGAGGAACTTTGATAATTTCGAGAGAACGTTGTTGAGATCACTAATGTTGATGGATTTGAGGTCTTGGTCTGCTTGGTAGTGAGTTCATGCCCTCCTATTATAAGTTTAGGGAATTACTGATTGTCACAAGTCTTGTCCTTCCAATCAAAAAGTGACCCCAGACACACTGCCGATAGGCAGGGGTCCGGATCTGCCAATTGGTAGTCTCGTGCAGATTTTCTTGGAAAAAGGATCGTAGAACTTAATATGTTGATCTGAATTGTGCATGGGGAATATCGTTAGAAAGGTAATTTAGAGGGCTTTATGAGTCCTTTGGGTTGGTCCTGGGTTCGGGAGTTGACTTCGAGTCAAATGTGGCTCGGAAGTGTGCATCGATCCTTTGGATAGGAGATCATCGGACGGAAATGGATCGTTCCTCCGTATGGTATGTCATAATCGCGCACATGGTTGATCATTTGAAAGTTTAGGATATGTACTTCGACTTTCCAAAGAGTTTATTTTAGTTCGAGAAGTTTACTTTGGTCAATCGGAGGCCAAAATTGCCCGCTGAACTCTCAGAGTAAAATGGATCATTTATTCGTAGTGTAAGTCATAATCGTACATGGGGTGGACCATTGCAAAGGTTATTCATTTATCTTTAGGGATTCATTCAGTCTCATTCGAGCTGAAGAGTTGACTTAGGTCAAACGGAGCCCGATGGCCTCCGGATCGATTTTCGGGAGAAAATTGAACGTTTGTCCAAACGGTTATGCCATTTTTCTCAGGGGGTGGACCTTTGTAAAGGGTCTTCAATGATCTTTCTCTCTGACGATAGAGTTGATTGGGGTTAAATCAGGCCTAGGAGTTCTCGATGGCTGCTAGATCGGTACTCGGAGTGCGACCTAGGGTCTGTAGTGAAATGAAGAGGTATTAGGGACTTATGGAGAAACTTATGGGGTCCTAGAATGTCGTGTCTACACCCACAATGACTCAAATAAACTTTTCACAACATATATATATATATATATATATATATATATATATATATATATATATATATATTGATTATCAAGGTTAACTTATAAATGAACATAAAAATAGGATATAAGAGATTCAATTGTTCTAGAATGCATAAGATTAAACGGCGGTAATATGCAATATGCATGACCTATCACACCCCGTAACTTAGGCATTACTTGTCCATCTTGATGAAACATAAATAGAACAACACCAGAAGAAAGATACCAAACATGGATATGCATAAAATATAGAAATTCGACTTATGAGGGCGCACAATTTCATTTAGCATTTCCAAAAAGTCGATAAACCCCAACGATACCTTAGTGGACGAGTGTTGTCTCGTGAGTGTTTTTAGTGTTGGAACCCACAAACATCAAGTTTCTTTGAAATTTATTCCCAAACAATCAATAAGAAAATCTCTGTAATAACAAAAGGATTTCAACATGTTATTAGTATTAGTAAATAAATTAACCCAAAAGTCCGTAATTTTTAACATTAGATTAACCTCATCACAATTGAAACCTTAAATGTGGGAGGAAGAGAAGGAACATGGAAATATTTATTTGGAATGTTTTTTATAAATCGCATAAATATTAAAGCTTTCATTATATCAGTCCACTTTGGTGATTACACTCAATAAATGAAAACATTCAAATATGGGGTGTAACATACACAGGACATGCCGGAATAATGAGTAAATGTAAAAGGAAGCAACATTGCACACATGTCATCAATGAAGAATGCTATATGTAAAATGAAAATTTGTAATCTCAATGAAAAATACTGTTCATTGAGGTAGGCGAAGTGTATTTTCATAGATTGTGATAATTAATATGACATTTGAATAAACTCACCATAATATTACATATGACTTTTATAGGGTTGTAATGTAGGCTTGGGGTTAAGGTTATGAAATGAAGGGTATATATATGGATTTAAAGGTGTTCGAGGAGAAATACTTGAGATAATGGAAAATTGAGGGAAGTTTAAAAATTGAGATATAGTTTCCACGAAAGAAATGGATATAACATCATAGAGCGTGACAAATATTTTTGAACAATATGTACATCAAGGAAATACTTTCACTTTATTTTATTTTCTTATTTTCATCTTCTTTTTTTCCGTTTCTTCTGTTTTTCAGTTTTTATTGTCTTCGTACCATCAAATGTCTAATTTCAAACACATAATAAGAACATCATAATCACAAGTATCAATCCAAACGAAGTTATGGAATGTGTATCTATGGTTTAAAATTCTAAAGTGGAGTTGGTTATAGAATTTTGGTTTTTGAAACGAAAGGCTATATTTACTCTCAAAGGGGGTTTTCAAGGGGAAATTTTTGTAATACCTCGTAATTTTATTTATTTTCATTTAAGGGATTAATTAAATTAAATGAGAATTAATTGGGAATTAATCCGGATATAAATACTAGCGAGATGTGAGTTAGTATTTGATTATGATATTAAAATTGAATATTTCATGAGTATTTAAAGTATTTAAATTATCACGAGAGAGAAATGCGACAAGTTGGGAAACTTAGTTGGAACGCGCGTGTCAGTCGCATCAGGAACGAAATTATTTAAATTAAAAAGTGAATTATATTTTTTATCAACCTAATGGTCATTTTGAGTGCGCCAACATGTCCGAAAGGGTCAAAATAGTCAGAAAACACTAGCCGGAGGTTTAGTTTGGGTCCCGGGGTACTTTTAGGCCAAACCGGCTACCTAGAGGGGTATTTTGGTAATTTTAAAAACATGGGAATTAAAACCCACGAATTTTAGGGTTAAATAATACATTACTAATGAACCCATTAAGTCCATTATCAATATTAGGTAAGTTAGTGGGCTACGAGAGTTAAAGGGGGAGTTTGAAGAGGTTCCAAAAGAAATCTTTAACCACCATCTCAATCCATGGAAAAATTCTGTGGAGAAAGGGGAGAAATCAGCCTTCGTTCACCAACATCAATTCAGAAGAAACAAATATAAGGCAAGTGTTTTGATGTTGTTATTTGCAATGAATATTTCCTCCATGTGTAGTGTAGAAAAATGTTTATATCTTGGAAATTTTGATGAAGAACACCCAATGAAATTATTGTGAAACTTGTGGTTTTGGGTAGTAATTTACATGTAGATGATTGTGGACGAATTTAATGTACAAAACATAACTTTTGATGATCTGAAAACGGATTAATAAGGAGTCTTTTTATGAAATTAAATTTTGGGTTCAAGTTCATAGGGTTTGGAACAAGAATTGGGGATTTATGATTTTGGCATGTAAATTTGTAAGATTTGAGCCCAAAAGCATGTTTAGGAATGATCTAGGGTGACTAAAAGTGGTCTACCAGCATTAAAACGTAGTTGGATAGTCTTAGGATGGATTTAGAGAAGAGGACAATAAAGGAAAAACGAGTTTAGGATTTTCTGGGCGTATTCTGCCATCTCGTTAGAAGCCCTGCCTAGGTCGTTCGAACGACCTCGTGCGAACGAGATTCTAACAAGATGATAGTATCCTTTCTAACAAGTTAGTAGTTCGTTCCAAGCCTTTCATTCGAATGACACTCGTTCGAACGACCTCGTTCGAACGAAACTTATAACGAGTTGACAGAATGGCCTTTTAGGCATGATTTTTATTTCAAATGTCACGTAGACTTATTTAAAGAAGAAATCACCTTCCCTTATTGACTCGTGGGTATAGTTGTGAGATTGGAGTACGTTGAGGAGTAAAACTTAGATTCTTATAGTAAACCAGAGGACATTTGGGGATTAGGAAACGAGTACCTAATTACGACGTGAGAAGAATTGACAACTTTAATGTACATAAACCGGGGACTTGTAAACGTATAACACTAAATGATGGTATAAGAACGAGAAGTATACCTCTATTAATATTTTGAAATATCTAAGATGTGCGAATGCTTAGTATATGTAGTTAGCTGAGTATAACATACCTACCATACTTGCTATCATGGGAGTTTGACGTTCGATCCGGGCCATCTTATCTTTGTGTGCCTACGGGAGGGATTTAGATTGGTACCTCGAGGACATAGGTCACAGAAAGACTTATTGAGAAGTTAATAAGTCTGCTGATCATGGGAGCGTAGGTATGTGCGTGACCCATGTGATGTGAACTATTTTTTCCTCCATTATGTGTGATTGTTGCTATTTGAGAAAGATTCCTGAGAGATTTGGAATGCGTAGTCCTTATGTACGTGATGTACTGAGATTGGATAGCAGAGTATGTGTGCACCGCAACTTAGTATCGGGGTGCTAGTATTGTATATTGATGATGAGAATAATATACTGTTAATTGAAATGAACTGTCATGTATAAATGTGAGTATAAATAATAGCAACGTTTTGTAAAGATAAAATGGAAGATATCTAGTAATCAGTATTACTAATATGGGAAACTGTGAAGAAAAGTAAGACTCTCTGTTTAAATGAAGATGTCGGAATTAAATTGTGAATCGTATAGTAATGTTAGATTCTGCATTGGACTAGTTAGATATGGGAATAACTAGAATGGGTACGGGTATGATAGGAGTGCACAATTAGTTGAGAGGTGAGGAACTCATGTGAGTGCACACACTATCATGTACTTTCTATTCACTATTTAATGATGTTAAACACTTGCTATTTTTAAACTGTTTCCACAATCGGGCTCTGACCCGTTTGCTTTCAAATCTATTTTTGTAAAAACCTTTTTAGGTGTCCAGCCACAAGGATACCAAGCATAGGAGTTCTATTCCCGTGACGTGCTGTAGCTGCTGTGGAAGTTACAAGACCTCGATATAGACGCCTCCACTTTCAATGTTGACTCTATTCCAGATTTACTCATCTGTGGGGCATGTCGCCCCATTTCTTTTAGAGACATCTCATTTACTCAGTTTCTATTTCATATTTTGGGTTGTAATTAAATCAATGGTTCAGACATGTATTTGTTACTTCAGTGTTTGGATTGTTTGAGGTGTATTCCTCGAGATTTAGTTTATTACATCGTTATTTATTTGCGACTGTGATGTGGTTGTGATAGCAGTATTTCATAATTTAAATGGATGTTATGTTAATTGGATTTAATTCAAAATTGACAACTCACTTTTTAAATATTAGTTGGCTAGTAATTATAAAAAAAATTGTTTTCGACAGTGATGCTATGAACTGAACCAACTTGGCATTTTGTATTAATTCGAATAAAGGAGTAGCTACCCAGTATTTAATTAGTCGGGGTGTCAGAGGTGGTATCAGAGCATCAAGTTCTAGTGTCCTTAGGGTCTGTACAGCTTATTATGTTTCCGCTGAGCTTTCTTTGATGTAGAGCCCTCTATTTTAGGATTGTTGTATTCTTTTGTATATGTTTCGTTCTTCAGCTATTTTGAGATAATAACTGCGAACTTATAAGACTTTATTCTCATTTCAGATGCCTCCACGATGTGCACTGCGAGTTCCTAGGAATGCTCAGCCCGAGCCACATCCTGTACCAATCTAGGGCTCGATGAATGCCGGAGAGGTTGTTGCTATTGTAGCCCAAGCGGTAAATTCCACCCTCACAGTTGTGCAGCAGGTACCACCCCAGGCATCGGTAACAGTTCCAGTTCAGGCTGATGCATTCCCGTCTGCTTGGGAACATGTTTGTGATGCTTTTCAGAAAGCACACCCTCCAGAGTTTGTAGGTAGCTTCGATGTTGTTGTGTCCAGCCAGTAGAAGAAGGCCATTTATAGGAATTTGAGGATGTATGAGTGCACGGAGGTACATAAACAGATATTGTCTACTTTTAAGCTAGTAGGATCAGCGTTGCAGTGGTGGGAGTCCATTACCACCCCAGAGGAGAGAGATATCCTTTCTATATTGGAGTTTTGGGTGCGGTTCGACCGCAAGTATTTTTCATCAGCCGTTCACACTGAAATGAGGAGGAAGTTAATGAACCTCAAGAAGGAGGGGAGGACCGTGGCCGAGTATGAGGCCGAATTCACTAATATCTTGAACATTGTTCGCGATGAGATTCCGACTAAGGAGAAGAAGATTCAGAAGTTCATGGATGGGTTGACTTGGAGGATCCGTCAGCACTTTTTGGGAAATCTCTCGTTGGCTACTTATTCTGATGTGGTTAACGCAGCACTGCTTCACTGCCAGGACCATCGTTTTCACATGTCAGAGAGTAAGCGGTCAGAAGATTCCATCCATCAGGGCAGGATAAGGGGAAATGGTGCTAGCGAGGGACAATCTGCTCAGGTTCCGCATAGGAAAGGAGATCAGGGTTCCCAGCAGGGGGATTTTAAGAGGTTCAGATCTGGGGGTTTCAGGAATGGTCAGGGAGGTTTTCGTCAGGGCCAGTATGGTCAGTACGGCCAGCAGGGCCAACAGCAGCAGTTTTATCAGGGCCAGAACGGCCAGGGGAGGAATGGCAACGACCACCAGAGCCGTGGGCATCATGGTCAGAGAGGGGGAACTTTCAGGGGAAATGCTTCATTTGTGGAAAGATTGGCCACAAGCGTCAGGAGTGTCCTGATAGGGGCAGGGGCCCATAGCAGCAGCAGTAGGGTGCTCGACATGAGCCCCAGAGACCTATGTTTCTCGCCGCCCTCCCAGCAGTACCACAGGTGCCAGCTTTGCCACCCATCCCAGCAGTCCCAGTCCAACAGGGACAGCTTCAGTACGGACAAGTTTATCAACTCTAGCATGCAGCAGTCCCATAGGATCCACCTACTATTGAGGGTATGTTCTCTATTCAGGGGACTATGGAGCGTATTTTATTTGATATGGGGGCCACACATTATTTCATTGCCACGAGATTTGCACGCACTTTGGGGTTGTTAGACACTGCATAGAGCACGGTTACTTGCGTACATTCACCGTTGAGTAGGGGTTCCGTGATTTCCTTTATTTATAGAGGTTTGGGTATAGAGATAGGGAGATTTACTTTACCCGCTGATATGCTAGTATTAGAGATGACTGAGTACGATGTGATAGTTGGTATGGATTGGCTAGTTGCGTACCAGGCCATGATTAATTGTTTCAGTAGGAGTATTATTTTTGCCATTCCCGGGCAGGAGATGTTTTTAGTGGCGATGCCTCGCCCCGAAGAAGGATCGTCCACTCACTTGTACTATATAGAGGAGGAGACCTCTAAGGAAGTGGTAATATCACTTGATTCGATTCCAGTCGTTAGAGAGTTCGCTGATGTATTTCAAGATATACCTAGATTACCCCCTAGTAGGGAGATAGATTTTGTTATTGATTTGATGACGGACACTCGGCCCATTGCCCGCGCACCTTACCATATGGCTCCAGCGGAGATGAGAGAGCTATGGGATCAAATAGAGAAGTTGTTGGGTCAGGGGTTTATCCGAAGGAGTACTTATTTGTGGGGTGCCCCAATATTGTTCGTAAAGAAGAGGGATGGATCATTGAGATTATGTGTAGATTACCGGGAGTTGAATAAAGTCACGATTCGGAATAAGTATCCGTTGCCCCGAATCGATGACTTATTTAACCAGTTGAGAGGAGCTTGCTTCTTCTCAATGATTGATTTGGGATCGGGATACCATCAGTTGCGTATCAGGGAATAGGACAACTCGAAGACTGCTTTCTTGACGATATATGGTTCCGATGAATTTTGGGTTATGCCTTTTGGCTTGACCAACTCTACAGTCGTGTTTATGGACTTGATGAATAGGGTGTTCAGAGAGTTCCTAGACCAGTTCGTCATTATCTTTATTGATGGCATTTTGGTTTACTCCCAGACAGAAGAGGAGCACGCCGAGCATTTAAGGCAGGTTTTGCAGACGCTGCGTCAGAACGAGCTATATGCAAAGTACGAAAAATATGGATTTTAGCTGAAGGAGGTTCAGTTTTTGGGGCATATCATTTCAGATCGGGGGTTATCTATTGATCCGGGGAAGGTATCCGCGGTGAGGGAGTGGGGACAACCCATGATACCGACTGAGATCCGTAGTTTCTTGGGCTTAGCAGGATACTACAGGAGGTTTATTCGGGGTTTCTCAAAGATAACGGGTCCTTTGACACATCTGACTCATAAAGGTGTGCCATGCATTTGGGGTGATGCATGTCAGTTGGCATTTGATGAGTTGAAGGAAAAATTGACCTCAGTGCATGTGTTAGCATTACCCATACCGGGAGTTGAGTATTTAGTCTAGACTAATGCATCCTTACAAGGACTTCGAGGTGTGCTGCAACAAGAGAGTCAAGTAATAACTTATGCTTCCAATAAGCTTAAGCCTCATGAGAGGAATTACCCCACACATGACTTGGAAATTACGGCAGTCGTATTCACTCTTCGGATTTGGAGAGACTATCTCCTGGGGGAGAAATTTTGGTTATTCACAGACCACAAGTCTCTACAATACCTCTTCACGCAGAAGGAGATGAATATGTGTCAACATCGGTGGCTTGAGTTTCTGAAGGATTATCAGTTCGATATCCAGAATCACCCAAGGAAGGCTAATGTGGTAGTAGATGCATTGAGTCGTAGGCCAGTAGATGAGGTGGACGAGGTGTGGAAAGCTAAGTGGAAGGAGTTAGGACACCAGGATGCAGTGGCCCGATCGTTCATGTTTGTGATGAATATTACACCTCAGATTGTTACGAGAGTGGTAAAGGCCCAAGCAAATGACTCGTTCTATCAAGAGCAGATAGTTCGATTACTACCATAGGGAGCCGAGTCCTATACCGTTAGCTCAGACGGGGGATTACGCTTCAATGGGAGACTGGTCGTTCCGGAAGGGGAAGATTCGTGACACGAGGTAATGACAGAGTCGCACAGCTCACGGTTCGCGGTACACCTTGGTGGGGATAAAATCTACTAAGACATGAGACGACAGTACTTGTGGAGCGGGATGAAGAGAGATATCACCTTGTTCATTTCTAAATGCGCCACTTGTCAGCTAGTAAAGGTGGACCATCAGAAACCGGCAGGACTTCTACAGCCGTTAGAGGTTCCGAGGTGGATGTGGGAGAGCATATCTATGGACTTCATCGCGAGGTTACCTACGTTACAGAGGGGTCATGACTCCATATGGGTAATTGTGGAGCGATTGACCAAAGTTGCTCATTTTCTACCCATAAGGACAGATTACACTACGGGACAGTATGCCCAGATTTTCATTGTAGAGGTAGTGAGACTTCATAGGGTGCCTCTAAATATCGTGTCTGACCGAGATAAGATATTTGTTTCACAATTTTGGTAGAGTTTCCAGGAGGCCATGTGTACAGATTTGCGACTGAGTACGCCATATCACCCAAAGACTGATGGGAAAATAGAGAGGACAAATCAGATATTGGAGGACATGTTGCGTATGTGCATCCTATATTTTGGTGGTGGTTGGGAGTAGTACCTTCCCTTGGTGGAGTTTGCGTATAATAACTCCTACCAGTTCACCCTTGGCATGGTTCCATTTGAGGAGTTGTATGGTAGACCTTGTCATTTCCCAGCATGTTCGTTAGAGGTGGGGGATAACAAACTCCTTGGGTCGGAAGTTATTCAGGACACTTCGGCAAGGATAGAGATGATACAGAGCCATATTTGGGTAGCTCAGGACTGGCAGAAGAGCTTTGCTGATGCCAGGAGGTTCTTTAGAGAATTCAAGGTGGGGGACTAGGTGTTACTCAGAGTATATCCTATGAAGGGGATTATGCGTTTTGGGAAGAAGGGGAAACTGGCACAAAGATACGTGGGGCCATTTCCTATCACCGAGAAGACTGGGCCGGTTGCGTATAGACTCGGGTTACCGGAGCACTTGCATAGGATTCATGTTGTGTTCCATATTTCCTCGCTAAGGAAATATCTTAGGGATGATTTGGACCATACTCACATTGCATTAGAGGACATCGATCTTTAGCGTGATAGTTCCTACGAGGAGGGGTCGATTGCTATTTTGTACCAAAGCGAGCGGAAACTGAGGTCAAAGACAGTACCACTAGTACGTGTTCAGTGGCGGCATCATTATGCCGAGGAGTCCACATGGGAGCGCGAGGAGGAGATGTGCGAGAATTATACAGAGTTTTTTTTACCAGGTACTCTTTAATTCCGAATTTTGGGATGAAATTCTGTTATTAGGGGGAAGTATGTAATACCCCGTAATTTTATTGATTTTTATTTAAGGGATTAATTAAATTAAATGAGAATTAATTGGGAATTAATCCGGATATAAATACTAGCGAGATGTGAGTTAGTATTTGATTATGATATTAAAATTGAATATTTCGTGAGTATTGAAAGTATTTAAATTGTCACAAGGCAGAAATGCGACAAGTTGGGAAACTTAATTGGGGCGCGTGTGTTAGTCACGTCAGGAACGGAATTATTTAAATTAATAAGTCAATTATATATTTTATCAACTGAATAGTCATTTTGAGTGCGCCAACGTGTCCGGAAGGGTCAAAATAGTCAGAAAACACTAGTCGGGGGTTTAGTTTGTGTCCCGGGGGACTTTTAGGCCAAACCGGCTACATATAGGGGTATTTTGGTAATTTTAAAAATATGGGAATTAAAACCCACGAATTTTACGGTTAAATAATACATTACTAATGAACCCATTAAGTCCATTATCAGCATTAGGTAAGTTAGTGGGCTACGGGAGTTAAAAGGGGAGTTTGAAGAGGTTCCAAAAGAAATCTCTAACCACCATCTCAATCCATGGAAAAATTCTGTGGAGAAAGGGGAGAAATCAACCTTCGTTCACCAACATCAATTCAGAAGAAACAAATATAAGGCAAGTGTTTTGATGTTGTTATTTGCAATGAATATTTCCTCCATGTGTAGTGTAGAAAAATGTTTATATCTTGGAAATTTTGATGAAGAACACCCAATGAAATTATTGTGAAACTTGTGGTTTTGGGTAGTAATTTACATGTAGATGATTGGGGACGAATTTAATGTACAAAACATAACTTTTGATGATCTGAAAACGGATTAATAAGGAGTCTTTTTATGAAATTAAATTTTGGGTTTAAGTTCATAGGGTTTGGAACAAGAATTGGGGATTTATGATTTTGGCATGTTAATTTCTAAGATTTGACCCCAAAAGCATGTTTAGGAATGATCTAGGGTGACTAAAAATGGTCTACCAGCATTAAAATGTAGTTGGATAGTCTTAGGGTGGATTTAGAGAAGAGGAGAATAAAGGAAAAACGAGTTTGGGATTTTCTGGGCGTATTCTGCCATCTCGTTAGAAGACCTGCCCAGGTCGTTCGAATGACCTCGTTTAACGAGCTTCTAACGAGATGACAATATACCTTCTAATGAGTTGGTAGTTCGTTCGAAGCCTTTCGTTCGAATGACACTCGTTCGAACGACCTCATTCGAACGAGACTTCTAACGAGTTGACATAATGGCCTTTTAGGCTTGATTTTTATTTCAAATGTCACGTAGACTTATTTAAAGAAGAAATCACCTTCCCTTATTGAGTAGTGGGTATAGTTGTGAGATTGGAGTACGTTGAGGAGTAAAACATAGATTCTTGTAGTAAATCGGAGTACATTTGTGGATTAGGAAACGAGTACCTAATTACGATGTGAGAAGAATTGACAACCTTAATGTACATGAATCGGGGACTTGTAAATGTATAACACTAAATGATGGTATAAGAACGAGAATTATAGCTCTATTAATATTTTGAAATATCTAAGATGTGCGAATGCTTAGTATATGTAGTTAACTGTGCATAACATACCTACCATACTTGCTATCGTGGGAGGTTGGCGTGCGATCAGGGTCATTTAATCTTTTTGTGCATACGGAGGGGATTTAGATTGGTACCTTGAGGACATAGGTCAGAGAAAGACTTATTGAGAAGTTAATAAGTCTGGTGATCATGAGAGCGTAGGTATGTGCGTAACCCATGTGATGTGAACTATGTTCGCCTCCATTATGTATGATTATTGCCATTTGAGAACGATTCCAGAGAGATTCGGAATGCGTGGTCCTTATGTACGTGATGTACCAAGATTGGATAGCAGAGTATGTGTGCACCGCAACTTAGTCTCGGGGTGCTAGTATTGTATATTGATGATGAGAATAATATACTGTTAATTAAAATGAACTGTCATGTATAAATGTGAGTATAAATAATAGCAACGTTTTGTAAAGATAAAATGGAAGATCTCTAGTAATTAGTATTACTAATATGGTAAACTGTGAAGAAAAGTAAAACTCTCTGTTCAAATGAAGATGCCGGAATTAAATTGTGAATCGTATAGTAATGTTAGATTTTGTATTGGACTAGTTAGATATGGGAATAACTAGAATGGATACGGGTACGATAGGGGTGAACAACTAGTTGAGAGGTGAGGAACTCATGTGAGTGCACACACTATCATGTACTTTATATTCACTATTTAATGATGTTAAACACTTGCTATTTTTAAACTGTTTACACAATCGGGCTCTGACCCGTTTGCTTTCAAATCTATTTTTGTAAAAACCTTTTTAGGTGTCCAGCCACAAGGACACCAAGCATAGGAGTTCTATTCCCGTGACGTGCTGTAGCTGCTATGGAAGTTACAAGACCTCGATATAGATGCCTCCACTTTCAATGTTGACTCTATTCCAGATTTACTCATCTGTGGGGCATGTCGCCCCATTTCTTTTAGAGACATCTCATTTACTCAGTTTCTATTTCATATTTTGGGTTGTAATTAAATCAATGGTTCAGACATGTATTTGTTACTTCAGTGTTTGGATTGTTGTGAGGTGTATTCCTCGAGATTTAGTTTATTACATCGTTATTTATTTGCGACTGTGATGTGGTTTTGATAGCAGTATTTCATAATTTAAATGGATGTTATGTTAATTGGATTTAATTCAAAATTGACAACTCGCTTTTTAAATATTAGGTGTCTAGTAATTATAAAAAAAATTGTTTTCGACAGTGATGCTATGAACTGAACCAACTTGGCATTTTGCATTAATTCGAATAAAGGAGTAGCTACCCGGTATTTAATTAGTCGGGGTGTCACAATTTTGTGGACAAGGTCAAGGTCAATATGGGTTAATTAACAAACATCATACATGATCTTTTCCTAAGGCTTACATGATTCTTATGTAAAAACAACATTAAAAATCATGCTCAAATAACATATTTCGTAATGAACTCAGTTAATGAACATTCAAAGAAAGAATAGTGATATTACCAATGACTTTAACATTTTCAAAGAGGAAAGAGTAACACTTACAAATGAAGAGAAAGGCAATGCTCACTTGGTTTAAGCATATATAAATACAACAGAAGATTACCGAGTTATAAAAATATTAAACCAAATAATTTAACGAATAAAACACATGTGGTCATGGGTTCAAAGTTTAATTCATATGTTTTTCAAAATATCAATGATTCTAGGACTAAAGTCTAATAACTTTTAAAATCGATAACATGCATCATTGAATAATTTATTAGATCAGGCATTTGTTTTAAATTTATCATGGAAAATAAGGAAAAACAGAACGAAAATGTTTTTATAAATTTTCCATTTTTTTAAAACAAAAGCATGCTTAGAAAGAACATATAATCAAATCAAAGAAACTACCAATGAATGAGAAGAAAATTCCACACCCTTGACATAAACATTGAACTATCCTTAATGTGAATCAAGAACGATATTAAAGAGAAAAACACTGATATTACCCAAAATGGAGCGATCTTCGAAAATTACTATTGAAGAAGTTTCCTCAGGGTCTGTTTATTACATGTATAAATTGAACTACTAAAAAAACTATACCCACATGGAGACCTACAACACATAATTAGGGTTTACCTTCAATATATCTCTACTTTAATCTCATCTCAATACGAACAGTATGTGATGATGATTGATCTAGAGGCTAGCGTAGGATCGATGCCCCTTACTATCTTCTATTGTATTCCCCCTATGAATAGTCACGATCAGAATGTGGGTTATTCCTTCATGACCACGTCCTTTTCTTTCTTTTTCTCCCCACTGCCTCTCTTTCTCAAAAATCTGAGTTAGGGCCTTTGAGTCTTAAGAATGACGACTCGCTTGAGGCAAAAGTAGCCTTAGGTGCATATATAGGCTATAATGGGGAACCTAAGGAGATTTAAGGATGTGTCCCCTAATTAGCCTGAGAAAACCTAATACAACATGGATTTTAATCTCAGTCCATTCATTATAATTAATAGAACTACATAATTATACTTGAAACTCCACTCCTTAACTTAGTCTTTATACCGAGACATGGATTCCATCCATAAAATACTTTCACCAAAATCACCATTACTTAGTCTATAAAGATTACTGATCCAATAATGAATCTGACCCAATTGGTCAAAGTAATAAATAACTAGTGCATACATCAATCGATCATATCCTGATTAAGAGACTTAAATAAAACTAATAATAATGAGTTGTACATTGTTTTATAAAATCATCATAAAGACAAAGAACTTAAGGTGGTAACATTCAATACACGTAGTGTATGCACACAATAAGTTTAAACTATACTGTTTTCTCTAATCAAAATAGACCTATTAAAATATTATGCTATAACCCTACTAATGGTGTATCCTGTTCCATCTAAGGCTGTGAACGATAAAGCATGTATTCTAAAATACTTGTGATCTGATCCTTTGTGTGTAAGCCATACTCTAAACACTATAACACTTACTAAGAAAAATAAAAAACACCAAAAATATATAAAATAATGAAAATATTATTTCCATAAATGATTCTCCCTAAAATAGGAAAATTTGATTTTATTTTAGCAATAAATGTATAACTAAAACTTTTACATAAAGCATGGCTTTTGTCTACCACTCTAACAATCTACCACTTAGATTCGAAGCCATGTTGCAATGTATCTCACCCGATCTCTTCTACATTTCTATCAAAATTATAGTCTTGCATTCTCTTTATAAAAGGGTATGCAAGGTTGTTCTCTAATGCAATCTTGGTAACAGGGACATCACCCATTTTATATAAATTCTCAAATGAGATGAGACTTACGCTCTTTGTGTTTACCTATCTTATGGCTCCTCGGTTCCTTTGAGTAAGCAACCTAACCAATATTCTCACAAATTTTTTTAATAGATGATTGAACCAAATGCACCACTCCTACATCCATTAGGAAGTTTTTAAGACATATTGCTTCCTTGGTCGCCTCAAATATGCCACATATTCAACTTTCGTAATGTAATCAATAATGCATGATTGCTTGATACTCCTCCAACTTATGTTTCCGCCTCCTAGGGTAAACACATATCCTAAGGTAGACTTCATGGAATATCTATCAAACTAAAAATTTGAGTCGATGTACCTAATAGTTACTAGACTTTTTTCCTTGTAAACTAGCATATAATTTCATGCTCTTTTTAGGTACTTGATTATATGTTTTATCGTAACCCTGTGTTATTTCCTAAGGTTAGACCTATGTATAGTATCCATGATAACGATAAAGTAAATATTATGTCTAGTGTATATCATAACATAAACAAGGATCCCAACTTCCGAGGAATAAGGTATTCCTTTCATCTTCCCTATCTCACTAGGTGTCTTTGCAAACTAATCATGGGATAGAGATATTACATGTCTAAAAGGGAGGAAACCTTTATTGTAATTCTTCATGCTAAACCTGGAAAGAATAGAATCACTATAAGTCTCTTATGATAAGCCCAACATCATATTCTTATAAACTCGCATAAGCTTGATCCCAAGGATGTAACTAGCTTCTCCAAAGACCTTCATATAGAATTAGATGGACAACTTCACTCTAAACAAAGACAACACTCCAACATCATTTCAAATTAAAAGTATGCCATCCACATATAGTACTAAAAACACCATTACATTTTCGTGTCACTTCTTATACACAAGACTCATCTAGACGTTTATCAAAACTAAAATATTTTACTGCCTGATCAAAATTAAGGTTCCAAGATTTAGATGCTTGCTCAAGTCCATAAATGTACCTTGTAAGATTGCACAATTTATGTTATTATCCTTCTTATATAAAACCGTCTCGCTACACTATATAGATACAGTCCTCAAAATTCCCATTAAGAAATATAATCTTGACTTCAATTTTTCATATTTCATAATCAAAATGAACCATAATTGATAACATAACTGAGACTTCAATATAGCTGCTGAGGATACGGTTTCCTTATATTCTATGCCCTCTTTTTGAGCAAATCCTTTTAAAACAAGTTGTGCCTCGAAGATTTTAACCTTCCCGTCTACCCCTCCCTTTCACTTATAGACCCACTTGCATCCTATGGGTTTTGTAACTTTAGGTGGATGCACAAAATTTTATAATTAATTGGAATACATAGATTCCATCTCATTAATTTTATCTTTAAGTCAAAGATCTGTGTCTATTTCTTGGATAGTCTCATTTTAGTTACAGGGATTAACTTTGATTTCATTAGGTACCTTTTCATATGACTCTCCCAAGAACATAAATCATTCAAGTTAATGTATAACCCTCACACTACGATGATGTATCCCTTGTGATGATGCACAAGTGTCAACATCTTTTGTTATTTCATCTTGTATTGGTGGTGTTGAAGAAACTTGTTCGTTCCCTCTCAACTCTTCAAGAACAAATTTACTTGTTGGTTTATGAATAATCATGTACTACTCTTCCAAGAATAGGGCATTAATTATAATAATGTTCTTCCGATCGTTAGGATTATATAATAAGTAACCCTTAATTTCCTAAGTACATCCTACAAAGAAACACAATTACGATCTTGATTCTAGCTGACTGGGATCAATCTTTAGCACATGTGCTGGACTACCCTAGATCCGAATTATTTTTTACTGGGCTTATTCCCAGTCCATAATTCCCTGGTTGTAGTAGAGACCACCTTTAAAGATACAATATTTAGTAAATAAGTGTCTGTTTCTAAAGCATGTCCCCAAAAATAATTTGGGAGATTAGTATAACTCATCAGGGACCTAATCATTTCCAAAATAGTCCTAATCCTACTTTATGCTACACCATTTTGCTGAGGTATACCGGGTGTAGAAAAATAGGATGTGATCCCTTGATCTTATTAATATTGCTAAACTCATATAAGACGTACTTGTCTCCATGATTAGATCGTAGTGTCTGATATTTTTACCTTGATGGTTTTACACTTTTTCCCTATAAACTTTGAATTTATCAAAGGCTTTTGACTTATGGTGCATTAGGTAAAAGTACCCGAACCTTGAATAGTCATCTATGAAAGTCACAAAATACTCAAAGCCCCCTATTTCTCGGGTTGTCATCATCCCACATAGATCATAATGAACCAATTCTAATGTTTCTTTTACTCTAAAGCATTTGGTCGAGAAAAGACTCTTGGTCATTTTAACTTTCATACATGATTCACAAACTCAAAGTGCCTCCACTTCCAGTGAGCTTAATTGCCCAATTTCTACATGCCTACGAATCCTTTTTATATTAATATGATCTAGGCATAAGTTCCAAAGATGCATTCAATTCACAAAGATTGGTTCCTTTCTATTTAAATTTGACGCAATTGAATTATGAAAAATATTATTTTTTTATGTGGGAGAGATAGTATTCACATTATAAAGAATGTCAACCAATGTGCCTGAAAAAATAAAATATTTAGTTTTATTAATAGCCACGAGTTTATTAAAATAAAATAAATATTTATAAAAGGCTAAGCATGAAAATGAAATCAAATTACTTCAAATAGAAGGCACATAAAGAAAATCTTTTAAAAGTAAAGTCTTATCACTATTAAATATTAAATGAACATCTACTACAACAACTAGCTCTACACTCGTAGCATCTTTAGTAGTCATATAAATCTTTCCATCACCAAGTCATCGGTATCCTGGAACCCCTACAAATAATTGCATACATGGTTAGTGTCTCCCGTATCTACACACTAGGTACAAGTAGTAGAAAAAGAAAATATAATTCAATGACAAGTGAATGGAATATAAATGCATTGTTATATTTGTTGAGGATAATCGAACAGTTTTTTTTCTAGTGTCCTGACTACTTAAAGTGGAAACACTTGACCTTAGTATTTTTCATGCCTCCCTAAGTCCCATGAGCTTCTTGAGGGACCACAACCTATTTATGAGCCTTCTTCTATTTCATTCTAGCCGTAGGCTTTGAAGTAAAGACTTTCTTAGAAACAAAAACACCCAGTTGCTTGTATTTCTTTAAGTAGTCATATCAAAGAGTAAGAAAGTTTATTCATGTTGTAATTTAGGCTGAACTAAATAGAGGACCTAGCTTTCCCCATTGATTTTTTCTCTAAGGTTTAAACCTCATTGCGAAGAGCCACCATCCTTATAACATGTTCCCTCTTTGGGGTCCCCTCATCCATGTTTCCATTCATTAGTTCTTTTATGGAAACCATGCTTGCAACACGATTTAGATCCCTAAAACATATCTTTAAGATTCAGCATCATGCCATAGGCATGGGTCATCGAATTTTTCTGATGTTGCAAAACATTTGATATAGATGCAAAACTGTAACACTACACCATCTGATCAGCCTTGATCCATTTTCGATAACCCAAGGTTTCCTTTTTGATCTCCCCCTCACCAGGTTACTTAGAAAAATCTCATAGAGTACAAACTTTTAATCTTCATAAGTCAACACTATATTCAAATTCCTTTTCCATTCAATGTAATTAGGCCCAGTTAATTTGTTTTACTTTAGAATGGCATCAAATGGATTGAAATAGCTTCCCGTCTTAATACTGGAAAAAAATATAGGGTATAAAACTTTTTGAATTCTAAATTACAATTAAGATTCCATCTACCAATTTTGAAAGAATTCATCGGCCTCCCAAATACCCTTTAAATAGTATTCCTTTTTGGAGAACCTACTTTCCAAACAAATTAGGAAGGATAATTTCTTTTAGTTTTAATATCTAGACAAAACTATGTCAATTAAAGTTAAATAACTGCCACTTTGGTTCCACAAAATAATAGCTTCCTCTTTTGAGAACCTACCATTATTATATGTCTAAGTGTATACCACAAACTAATTTTAGATTAATATATATCACATTGACTGCTCCATTGGGGCCTCCTATTCGAATAATACATCTAAAATTACCCTTGAAGAAACTCGTACCGACCGCTACGATAATTAGCATTCCTCATTAAAAGTATACAAATCACTGATGGAGACCGTGGGATTTCCTCTTAGAAAATTAGCTCTCACACTTAATAATTTTAAAATCTTTGTGAGGGTTATCAAAAAAATGTGCCCAATTTTTTAAATAATTTGAAAAGTCTAGGACATTTGATACATTTTAAAAAATGTCGAGATGCCCCTATTTTCATACATCAAGAAAATGTATAATAAATAAAAAATTTCAAAACCCCTTGATCATTATTTTAAAAATAGATACTCAATATTTAATTTTTTACTACACAGTATTGTCCACAATTCAAAATAATTATAAATTAGTCACACTAGCATTTACATGATCTATTGACGATCAATTTTTCATGTTTTCCATAATTCTAAATGAATCGTTAACACATATTAATAATCCTATAATTAAAACATGAATAATGAAAACATAAATCGACGTACATAAAGAAATTGGGATAAATAAAGATTCTCGACTATTGTTGTCAAAAAGTAACTACCGAAATGGATTTTTGTTCCAAAAATATCCTCTAATTATTGATATTTTAATCAAAACAACAATAATTTACCAAGGTCCTATGCCTCCATGAAGGAGTTCAGATTCTAAATAAATACTACATTTGAAATATAACAAAATAAAATAGTTCCTATGCCTCCCAATAGGAGTTCAAATGCTACATCGCTATTATATTCATCCAGTGTGAAAAAAATTAATCATGAATAAACCATCGTGGAATCCAATCACATAAAATATAAATATAAATACATGACAACAATGACGAGATTAGATTTCCGCAAACAAAAACTAACACATATATATATTCTACCCAACATCCATGCACATATATGATTGATTTAATTTGATATGATGGATGAATTCAACCTATATGAAGTATCAACAAGGCTTTGATACCAATTGTTATAATGGCTCCCGTAGGGTCTACTGATTACGTGTATTAATCAAACTAAAAAAGCCTACACAAAGGTGAAACCCTATAAGATAGAAATAGGGTTTACTTTCGAGATCTCTCTAGTTCAATCTCATTACAGTATGAAAAGTATGTGATGATGATTAATGTAGAACACATGCTCGATGAGGTTCAAGATCTTCTACCATATTCCCGATATGAACAGTCACATGGAGAGTGTGAGAACTTCTTTCATGACCACCTTCTTTTCTATCTTTTTATCTTGGTTGCCTCTCTTTCACACAAATCCGAATAAGGGTTTTTGAGTCTCAAGAGTCATAGATTGATTGAGAAAAAAGGAGACTTAAGTGAATATATATTTATATAAGTTATGGTCGAGATAGGTGAATATATATAGGCTATGGTAAGGACACCAAGGAGAGATAGTAACGTGTCTCATAATAGGCCTAAGAAAGCCTAATACAACCCAAATTCTAATCCCAGTCCATTAATTATAATTAATACCACTATATAATTATAATTACAACTTTACTTTGTAACTCAAAATTATATTTCTAGCTACTTATTATTGATTAATTCATTTTCCCTCATTAAGATTACGAATACCCATTAATAACATAAATTACTGATAATTTATTTGATTAACTTCTATAATTCCTTGAGAGGTCCAATTTAACTTATTCATAGTGTCAAATCAACAAAATTTACCTATAGGGTTTGACTAATACATAATGTATAACCATGTCATGGACATGTCACTAGTCTCTATACCGAGATGTGGATTTCATCTATAAAAGACATTCACCGTACGTTAATCATCATACCCAATCTATCAAGATCGTTAATCCAATAATGAATATGACTTGATAAAACAATGCGATAAATAACTAGTTCTTGTATCCATCAATCATATCCAAATTAAGAGAATTAAGTAAACCTAATAATCATGAGGTTTATACCATCTTATAAAATCAGTATTAAGACGGTGAGATCAAGGCGGTTCCAATACACACAAAGTGTACTAGCACAATAAGTTGAAACTATAATGTTTCCTATAATCAAGATAGACCTACTAAAATATTGTGCTATAACCATGCTGATGGTATATCCAGTTCCATGTAAGACAATGAACGATAAAACTTATATTCCACGAGAACAGGTGATCTAATCCTCTGCGTGTGATCTAAAATCAACACACCAGAACACTTACTAAACAGAATAAAATTCACCAATCATATATAAAACAATGCAAACATTATGTCCATACCCAGTTGTTATTAAATTATGAAAACTTGATTTTATTTTTACAATAAATCCATAACTAAAACTGTTAAATAAAACATGGTTTTTGTCTACTGCTCTTAAGTGCAAGTCCAAAGATTGTACAAAATATTTTAGAACTAAGAATAAAAAAAAAAAAAAAAAAAACTGTAATGAAGTACATTGGACAATAAGTAAAAAGAAAAATCAACGTAATATGTAAAACGTTAAGTTTTAACTTCTAACTAACTATACACTAGAAGTTGAAATTTTTGTGGGTCCACCTAAAATTTGATTTGACTTTGAAGTATAATTGGTGTAACTTAATTTGAGTTCACGCCTTCCAAAAATAAGAATTCAATTTTAACAAAAAAAGCCATGGTTTGGGGGGAGTAAAAGAACAATCACTAATTAATAATTTCTGGAGGATAATGACTTTTTTTATTAAACTGGTGATAAGTAAACATGGGATCCAAGAAAAACATAATTTCCTATCAAAGATTTTTCAAATGGAGTGGGAGGAGAAGCACATGGAGGAAAGATTTCCTTCATAAAAAGAAACGTAAGAAAGCAATCATCATCAGTGAAATGGCTCAACATTTTAAAGTAATAACCGAATTATGGGATACTCATAAGGGTATGATAATGGATAATCATAATCGGGGAGGAAATAAATTCAGTCATGAGAGATGACTCATAATTTCTCAAAGATTGATTTTGAAAGATATGTAAACATTTTCAATGAAATTTTCTTCTTTGTTTACCAAAGAAATAAATCATTCAGTGTAATTAAATACCAAATCCTTTTCCTCCTCACATTCATTTTCGATTATTCCTTTGGCGAAGAGAACAATGGTTTGTTTCAAAGTAGATATTGATTCCTCATTTGGTTCAAAAAGTTCAGCAACTTCAAAAGTCTAGGAAGAAAAATTATTGTTTGATTCAAATAATGCATCCAACTCTTGTTCCCAACAATTATTTTCTTACTGATAAAGGTTTTCACTCTTTTCACTCTCAAAAATGCAAACTCCCTCACGTAATTCCATAGGTGGAGTCGCGGATTCTTAAAAATAAAAAGTTTGAGAAATATCATCGGAACTACTATCAAAATTAGTAGTATAATAATTTTACAAATTATTGCAATAATATTTCGTACAACTATTATCATAATGATTTTCAGCTTCCTGATTATAACAATTTTATGGCTCTTTATCATAAAAATCATTCCTATAATCCGTAACCTGACTTTTATAATACTCACCCAAAGTGATTTTGCCAATTTCATTCTTCTCTTTATGCAAGTATTCCCTAAAAGTCATTGATTTTGGTGGATTTTGAGAATTATCATTACGATTACCGAAAATAGAAATATAAGACATGATTACCCAAATGATCTCAAGATGGCAAAATTTAGAAAATGGCGTATGATTGGGAATCCAAGCGTTTCTTGTCATTAAAATCTATAATTTGCAAAACAAATTAAAACAAAGAATATAAATGTAAAGAAAATATTATGAAATACTAAATCAATTACAAAATAAAATTAAACACTCCATGACAACGTCACCATTAGATTGACATGCAATAGACTCGATCCATGTGACTATGATAATCGTTGTTATCGACTTCCGTGGATAATGCAAAGACCTAAACTTTAACTACACTCTTGTGGGAGTATAATGGCTAGTCAGAGTGTTGAATCCACATGGAATGACTCCTAGAGTTTAATTTATTTCTTACTTCTGAATAAAACTGTAAAAGATAAGTGTTTTAATTAAATTACAAACTATGCATGTATTTAAACTAAGTTAAACAGAAGAAGAAAAGCCATATATTGAAAATAATATCCCTCAAGTCGGCTTAATTATCACAAATAGTTACACAAGAAGAAAATATTTTCAAGATTAAATCTCATTTCATCAATTAATCAAACCTAGAGTTGTCACCCCTTAAATTCTCATAAAAGACTACTATGATTTTGATGTCAACAAATATTCTAGAGATTAGGCATGCAAAGTCATAAATATGGTTCTTAGATGAAAATTAACGTTAAATCTCCTAGGCATAAAATCAAGAACAACCTAATTGATGAAAACTAGTTTAATCAATCACTAAAGCAAAGAAATTAACTAATCCAATGTGTGTTCAATCATCCCGACATAATATAATTTATCTAAAAAACATTTTAAATTGCATGTATCGAATGAAAACAGTCAAAGGAAGCAATATATACTGAGACCAACTAAGTTAACAAAGCAATAAAACAACAATGGAAGAATAAATTAGTGGATGACGAAAATAAATAGTGCACTTACATACACAAGTGGATTGACACCCTAAGAGAGGAAATATATATATATATATAGTTAGTTAGTTAGTGGACTAGAGGAGAACAAAAAAAGAAAATAAATAGATGAAATTGCCAAATTTTGGTGTGATCGATCGATTGACCGTTCATCGATCGATCGATGAAGCTATAGTCGAGAAGAGTAATTGAGATGATAGGTTTATCAAAGATTGATGAATCCATCGATGAAGTTGAAATGTCCCATGCTCTTCGCATCGAGGAAAAAGGACAATGATCGATCGATCGAAGATACGGTCTCGATTAATTAATCCTCTATTTTTAGGCATAATCTTCCTTTAAAATAGGTGTAGAAGGAGCCTAAAAGTAATCTTGTAATTAAAGATAACTCCTACTCCCAACAAAAGAATGTATAAATCCAGGCAAATAGGCTCACGACCCAGTTCAGGCAAATATGCAAGAAGGCAGTGAGGAAGTTCCCCAAAGGAGTTGTTCGAGGGAGCTCTTTTTTTTAGTTCCCACTTGTTCAAATTATGTATTTATAAAGACATATTATAACTTGTAATTTTTAACACTTTGCACTATGAGAGTGAAGTCAATCGGTATTTGCGAGGGACCAAGTCCGGCAGGGCTTGGGAGAGCTTTCATGTTCTATCGAATGGCCTAACCTTGAGATCCTTTGACGAATTTATAGGATTGAAAGATAAGGAAACATTAAGGCTTGAATTCACCACTCAATATACACTTGGTAAACCAGCGATGGACCATAACCCAAGAGAGTACATCCAAAGCAATCATGAGTTCCATTTCACCCTGGCCTTAATGCCAAACAACCCTTTACGAAAAGTAGCATCTACCTTGAGTGATGTCACGTGTGACTTACCCACTGTCCATTCCAAACTTGAGTAAACCATGGTTGTTTAGGAGTTGTCATACAGTTTGGTGGATTATCTTTGTGATGATTGTTGCCTGACACATAGTACACCTTCAAAGCTTCCTTTTGGCATTTAATGCCTATGACGTAGGGGAATGCTGGAACATCTTTAATTTTAATGTCAACGATATAAGGGGACGATGAGATGTCTTTCACATTTATTGGGCCTTAGTCGACTAGAGTGAGTGTAGTGATTATATAGGCATCTTAGCCACTCAAAGAGAGAGAGAGAGAGAGAAAGAGAGAGAGAGAGAGAGAGAGAGAGAGAGAGAGAGAGAGAGATTTCATGACCATTGTAATTTTTTTAGATTAAAAGAGTTAGAAGACGTTATTACAAAACCAAAGCATTTATTGACCCAACATTAACACACTTCACCCCAAGCATTTATTGACATGTGACCCTTATTTGTGGGACCTTGGTTTTTTAGCTTCCTACTTATGGTGTATTTCATAGTACTTGTTTTTCTCTCCATCTAATTGAGTTGCTTCAGAGGTTCATTTATTATCTACTATGACTGATAGAGAGAGAGAGAGAGAGAGAGAGAGAGAGAGATTTCATGACCATTGTAATTTTTTGAGATTAAAAGAGTTAGAAGACGTTATTACAAAACCAAAGCATTTATTGACCCAACATTAACACACTTCACCCCAAGCATTTATTGACATGTGACCCTTATTTGTGGGACCTTGGTTTTTTAGCTTCCTACTTATGGTGTATTTCATAGTACTTGTTTTTCTCTCCATCTAATTGAGTTGCTTCAGAGGTTCATTTATTATCTACTATGACTGATACACAAGTGCTTTTGTGAGTTCAATATAAAGCACTTGATCTTATGTACTTGAGTTCATCTCATCATTATTGGTAACACCTTGTTTAGTGATTTATTGGCATTTTAATTGAAGTTATACCTTCATCCGTATTATAACACCCCAACCCCAAGAGGAATCCCCTTTTACATTTGTGACTCCATTGAGGAGGTATTCTGTTAGCAAAATGGACCAAGATAATATTAACCGTGTTCTCAACTTTGATAAGTTCAAACTGAGGGAGGATCATGATGAGAGGGAATGTGAAGCCTATAGAGAGTGGGTATCTCGAATGGAGGTTCACCAAGTGTGAACTACTACAGAAGTACCTTCGAGAATGCATGCCTTAATGAGTATTATGATGGGGCCAACTCAGATGGCCCATTTGATGGAAAAGTTGCCTCTTTTAAGGTTACGATGGACCTAGTTATTTTATTACGTCTATGGTGCAAAATGCACCAATAGTTCCTTTGATTTTAGATCCCACGATAATCATTCCCACCTATGTACCAATTTTAAGAACACCCAACATGGTTGACTTTATGCCTGTGGTCGCTCATCCAAGTTTTATAGCGACAGAAGCAGGTTCCTCACCTTCTTTTATAGTGGAGGAGATAAACAAGGAGATCTTGAAGATGATATAAACTTTTACAAAAATGAACAATGAGATTGCTTCATTATATGATGATTTTCATACTCCTTATACAGAGGACTACAATGATGAGACATATCCCAAGGATTATGCACTCCCTATTTATGAGAAATATACTACAAAAGGGGGAACATAAAGTAACATATCAGGAGATTTGTGGAACACTTAGGTGCTCATTGCAATAAAAAAATATGCGTTTGAGGGAGTTTTTTAAATTCCTCATAGACAAAGACTGCACATGGTATTTACACTTATCTCCTAGAAGTGTTGCCACTTGGGATGAAATGCATATCCTGTTTGTCCAAAAGTTTATTTTTAGTAAAATATGAGTTCACTCTTGCCCAACTGGCATGGGAGAACTAAAAACCTGTGAGAAGAGGTGGTGGAGTAAATAAGGAGGTTTAGGAAAAGGTCTCTTGATGTAGGAGACGAAGCCAAGAAGCCCAAACTTCTACAACTTTGTGCGTAGGGTTTGCTCCCTAAGTATATATTCCACTTGAGTAATGACACACGCGAGGGGACTTTTGTAGCCTTTTTAAAATTAGTGAGAAGTATTTCATTGGTCATTCACCCAAGTACCATCGCAACCACATTGATGTTTAGGCAACAAGTTGGATTAAGGAGAGGTTAGGCCCCATGAGTGGGTAATGAAGATTGGGGAATGGAAGCTGGGAAATGATAGAGGAAGGATAACAAAAGGAAGTTTAGGAGGGACATGAAAGATACACCACAGCTATCTTGTACAGTAAATGAGGTTATCTGCTTTTATAACACCATGTTACGTGAAGGGGAGGGGGTAGTTTACGTGCCCAAGAATGATCCCCAAAATAAACCAAGGACCAGACGTCCAGGATGACCATAAATATTTCCATGTGCATTGGCATATTTGATACCCAACCAACTTATTCTTTACTTTGAGAAAGATTTTTAACAAATAGTTATTAGATGGAATGATGCAAATACCACAGAAAGATGTTAACAGTAACCCATTACCAGCCCAGGGAGCAAACTTGATGGTGGCCTATAACGAAGACGCTGAAGAAAGCACAAGGGAACTAAGAAGAGATAAGGAGGATTTTCATGTAGACCTTGAATATTGTACAGTTAGAATGGTAAATGTGGTTCTTGCTTGTGATGAAGTGAGCACTAGAGATATGGAGGAAGTTCACAAATTGGAAGGTTATGCGGTAAAATATAAGCTGGAATACCAAGCTATGTCATAATCGTCGAAATTCGCATTGTTCTTCGATGGGGTGGGTATGCCTTTAGAGAGCATGCTTGAAACTACCCATGCAATACTAGACATTGCAAAGAAGAATGCAGTTCCCTCGCTAAGGTGGAAGGTCCCAATGGTTTGGTTAGGGAGGAAGTTCATGTTCGAGATAACTTTCTCAAACTCCGACGGTGCGATGAGGTTACCACACAATGGATGTTGTATGTCACGAAAGTGTGAACATAGTCAGCTTTGTAAGAGCATTGATGGATGGGGGTGCCTCCGTAAATATTATGCCTATTAGCTCTTTTTATGTGGCTAATAACTATGAGGCAAGACTGATACAATGGTTTTGGTGATTTATGACAATTAGCTATGTAAACGTTTGAATTGTGATTGAAAATCTCACATGACACATCAAATTTCATGTTATAGAGAGTGCCACTTCTTACAACCTATTGATAAGAAGGGTGTTGAGGCACGACCATGAACTAGTTCCCTCTACCTATCACCAATGTGCCAAGTCAAACGTGAAGGGAATAGAGATAGTCATCGGAGCAACCAAGAAAATATTTACCGAAGAGGAGGCCCATGTAGTGGACATTACGTTTTACACGAAGTTGTTAAAGGATGCGCGCATTCTAACACGTAGCATGGAGGGGGTAAAAGTCTCCTAGATAAAAAAAAAGATTGGGTCTAGTAAGGAACCATGTGGAAAAAGGGGAATGTACAAGATATATAGTTGAAGAAGCATATATTCCCAGTCCCAATCCCCAAGATATCTCTAAACAACTAAAAGATAGGCTTGGGCAAGTCGAGAGGAAGTTGAGAACATGATGTAAGGCGACATAGTATACTTAGAAGGTTTTCATGGGCAAGCCTAGAGGAAGTTTAGAAAGATAGAAAGAGGAAGGTAGATGCCTCACACAATTTCCAATGTAAGAAGGTCCAATTAAAGGATAGAAAAGTGATCTATTGCCATTGAAGAAGTGTGCGGGAAGCCAAGGAAGCTGACGAGGAGTCTGACCCAGAGTATGAGTGTTTTTTAGTGGTTAATCAAGGTTAATGTCCTATTATTGACAATTACAACATCCACGAGTTCATAAAAAAGTAAAAAACGAGCCAGAGTGCATGATCGATCGCCCAAAACCATAAGTACAAGTGTTAGGAAAAATAACTTGGCTAAAGAGGGAGACGATCGAATGACCATTTTTATTTCGAAGGACCTAGACATAGAGAAGAATAAAGGATTCATTGAGCTCATTCGATAATATAAAGACATTTTTCATGAAAGTACACTGATATGGATGGATTGGATCAAGAAGTGAGTTCCCACAAATTGAACGTTATGCATTCAGCCATACCAGTGAAGCAAGCAACTAAAACCTACAAGCTAAAGCTGGATATCAAGATAAAAGAGGATGTGAAATGGTTGTTGATAGTTGGGTTCATCATTCCAATCCAATATCCTATTTGTCTCTCTATCATTGAGCCCATGAAAAAATGACAAAAACCAAATACGTATCTCCATTGACTTTATAGACCTAAATAGAGCTTTCCCAAATGATGAGTTTCCTCTATGCTCCATTGATAGTTTGATAGATGCAATGGGAAGACATGATATGTATAACTTCATGGATGGGTATGTGCCCAATAACCATATCAAGATGGACCTAACAGATGTAGAGAAGACAACATTTAGAACTCAATTTGGTAACTTTTTGTACAATGTTAGTCATTTTGGATTGAAGAATGTCGGGGAAACATATTAAAGAACAATGATGGCCATTTTTCCCAATTTCTTTCATGATATTTTGGATTTCTATATGGATGATTTTGACATCAAATCAAAGAAGTAGATTCTTATTTAGTTGACCTTAGGATGATTTTCAACAAATGTAGGAAATTCAAATTAAAGATGAACCCACTTAAGTGTGCCTTTAGTGTGACAAGTAAGAAGTTACTAGGTTTTGTGGTAGATCTCCAAGGGGTGAAGATGGACCAGGATAATAAGAAAGACATTTTATAGATGCCTTCCCTAAGAACAACGAAGGAAACCAAGAATTTCCTCGAAAAAGTCTTCTACCCGAGGAGATTGGTGTTGGGTTGTCCAAGATAACTCACCCGTTGAAGGACTTACTTTGTAAGAGCCGTAGTTCAAAAGGGAAGAACTTCACCAGGAAGCCTTTGATAAGACCAAGAAGCTTCTCACTACTACACAGACCATGATCTCTCCAAGAGCTAGAATACCATGGCATCTCTACATCATTTCCACCACGAGGTCAATCGGTGCTCTATTAGCACACCCGATTGATGGATAAGAATGACTTGTCTACTACTTGAGTAGAATCATCCACAATCCAGAAGCAAGGATAGAATTATCCATGTTCCAAAAGTAAGGTACACCGAAATTGAAAGGCATTATTTGTTCTTAATGATTATTTCCCAAAAGCATAGACATTACATGCTATCTTTCACCATTCACATTATGACAAGATGTGACCCCATTATGTTTTTATTCGAATGAACCATTTTTATTGGGAGGGAATTGAAGTGGTTTCTTATCCTCTCAAAATATGAATTAAAGTGTGTGGTCCCTCGTGAAATCAAGAGCAAGGCATATCCAAACCTATTGGAAATCTTTCCTTCAGGGATATTTAAGACAGTACAAGAGAGCATTCTATGAGATGACTTACTGGCCAAATTCTTGGTAGCAATCCTTGAAGAGTGGGATATGGAGTTTGATGATTTCTAGCACCAAAAAATACGGAGCATGAGCCATTCTTTCAAATGGAAAAGAGGATATTTTCCTATCTTTTAAGTTAGATTTTCTTGCTCTACTAATGAGGAAGAATATAAAGCGTTAGGGTTGGGACTATTGGAGGGCCTTCGAAGGGGCATCCGTTTACATTGCATTAAAGGGGATTCAAACTTGGCGATTAATCAGGTGAATGGGGGAATATGCATTGAAGCACCTCAACCCGACACCATATTGAACAATTATTCAAAGGTTGATCGGTTAATTTCACCATATCAGGGTAAAAAGGCATCCTAGAACAATGAATAAGATTGTTGATGTGTATGTCACCATCGCACGAAAAGTGGCCATGAATGGTGAGATAATAAATGTTATGACCTGATAGAGGACTGATCCCTCGGTGGTTCAAGAGATTTTTCCTACAGAAGATAACTCTGACTGGAGGGGTGCAATGAGAAGGTAACTTGAGCTCGGGGTAGGAAAGATGGAGCTGAGAGAGCGAGCTTAATATTTTGGAAGCTAAGGAAATTTGTACTTCATAAATGTGGGATTATGGTTTTAAAGGTTGATTAGGATAGAGGAAGCATAACAAAAGTTAAAGAAGACACATAAAGGGCACTACGAGACAACTAAGATCCCCATATATAAAAGAATCAAGAGGGAGGGATACTTTTGGCCAATGATGAGGCAAGATGCATCATCAATGCAAAGAGAATTCACTAAGTGTCATCTCTTATTTGAAATAGCTGAATGTAACTTCCTGAAGACTCAGGTAGATTAAAGGAAGCCTTATATTGATTTCATCAAAGATGGAGTTATTCACATAAAAAAGATGAATGTTATGGGTATCAGAAAGAGTGCCTCATGTTTTTATTTTCAAGAGGAGTAACTCTATCACAAAGGATACTTCAATAGGCTTTTGAGATGAATAATAAGAGAAGAAGCATGAGAAGTCGTGAGGCAAGCCCATGAGCCATACCATATTGGGGGAGCCAAGCTATATGATAAACTCATGACTTTGGGCTAATATTGAACAACCATAGAGAAGGATCTGCTGAGTTCGTTCAGAAGTATAAAGCATGCCAACTACATGAGAATATGATCCATGCTTCCTCGATAGATCTAGACTCGCTGGCAAATCCTTATCCGTTACATTCTTAAGAGGTTGACATGGTCGGGGTAATTAATCCATCCTCTAGGGTGAAAATAGGGATAATTACGACCACAAAGTGTTTCAAAAAATGGGAAGAAGTAGTACCATTGAAGAGATCAACAATAGGGGTTGTGGCACAATTCATTAGAGAATATTTAATTTGTCATTTTCATATTACTAAGCTTCTTTTTGTCTAATAATGGAACACCATTTGTCAATAAAGATGTTATTTTTATCTAATAATGGAACGCCATTTATCAATAAAGAGGTGACCTTACTCATAGACAAATATTCAATCATACACCACACTTCAATGATAACCTACCCCAAAGGAAATGGCTAAGGTGAATCAACAAACAAGACCTTGGTCAATATCTTGGCCAAGATGAGGGAATACTTCCTAGGAGAATGTGATGACCCAATTTTAGTAGTATTGTGATTTTATCGAATGACCAAGAGGAAGCCAACGGGATATACACCCTTCTTTTTAGTGCATGGGACTGAAGCAATATTTTTAGTGGATCTAGACCCCCCTTACCCAAGTATGCCTTGTGAAGTAGCATGCTCCCCTAGAGCAGACATTTTTAGTTGGAAGCATTGGATAAACACTGGGACAACACGATGTAGCACTTCCAAATGTACACAAAGTAACTTTTTGGGGCCTCTGACAATTTGGAGGCACATCAAAGGGATCCCATTGCCTAATTTTACCACCAACTGGGAATGGTCATTTATAGTCAAAGAGTCACATGACTAAGACTATTAGTCGATCTCAAAGATAGATGTAGATAAACCTTTTAAAATTAACAACAAATGGCTTAAGGTTTATCATGTTTAATATTGGGTAGCCCATTTTGAGTTTTAACTTTATGTTGTTCATTTTATTTTCCTTTCTTATTTGTTTTAAAATAGAGAAATGTAAAAATTTATTGTAGAATGTAAATAAACCACAATGATATGAATAATACCAATGTTATATTATGACACGAATTTGGAAACAAGCAAACATTGTATAAAATTGAGTGCCAAAATATTACTTATTTTATATATTGAACTTTGACAAGAGTACATGGTATGTGGGGACTAATGCCTAAAAATACATAGAAAAAGGGAGATATGCATAAAGTCCTAGCTAAGGAGAAACCAAAAATTTTAAAAAGTAAAAAATCCCTAGGGAACGCAGAGACATCTTGGAGGTAGGCTTGTTAAGACTCCATGGAATCTTGAAGTCTCGTTTTGACTTGGGATCACTAGCTTTGTATAGCTTCATGCTCATATAAGGCTTTGGCCAAAGCCTCTTAAACAATTTTAAGTTTTTACGTCATCTCCTTAAGAAATGGCCAATCTCCTTCAACATTTCCTCCTGAGGAAACTGAGCCTCCACATTTTTGTGATAAAGTTCTAGTTGAGTCTCCAAACGGGAATCTTTTAAGAGCTTCAAATGCTTGATGTGACAACCAAAGTTATACCTTTTTAGTAAACTCCCTCAGATTACTTAAGTGCTAGTTGATGGTAGTTCTATCCAGGTTTATCATGGGTGTATTTACACTCTCATCCATGATGGTTGCCACTCCGTGAAGTCTATTTTTATTATGACACGATTGGACCTAAGGCATTTCTTAACGAAAGTGTCTCAGCGGTGATGAATTAGGTATTGTAACACCGTATGGTGGCAGTCTTTGATGAAAGGAGATTATAAAGCACATACAAGCAGAACTCTGTAGGTGAACTGATAGGTAGATGAACCTCACAACAAAACTTATTATCTGCAGGCACATTGGACGTGGAGCCACGATCACTGTTACTAAAGGACTCAATGAGGGAAAGGTCTTGTGGGGATATCTGGCAGCTGGTGAGGGAGCAAATGGAGGTTGATCTTCAGTTGCAATAGGTTTCCTCAAAGCCTACATAAAATGAAACAAAATTGATTAAGGATATTGAGTTAAAATCCTAGTAAGCGTGTTTCATTATTAAGTCACCAAGCAGGTGTGAGATTTTGAGTTCAAACGTCAACTATTTTTTCGGGGAAGTCACCAAGCAGGTGTAGGATGTTGAGCTAAAAAATCTTAACAAGTGTATTTCATTACTATGTCACCAACAAGGTGTGAGATTTTAAGTTATAACCTTAGCAACATTTGATTGCTAAATCCCCAAGAAGGTGTGAGATTTATTTATCGCTATGCAAACGGGTTTGTTGTAAGGAAAGAAAATGGATTAGAAGAAGCTTGAATATACCTCAAGACCCTGAACATTGATACTTAAGGCCGGGGGAATACTACCATACCATTCTATACAACAGGCCTAAAAGGAGTTACCTCTTATTATGGAATACTTATTTTATCTCCCATAGGAAAAAGATTCGGCTCATATGTAACCTCTTCCAAGAAATCATGCACGCCAGTGGGGGAAAGGCCAGCCTCCACTGAGGCTAGAGGGATCACTCATGATATATGCATCAAGAAAAAAATAGATTTTTTAGCTAAGTTTTTAAATGATGGGATAATGTAAAAGATAAATAGACCATTCAAGGGATCATTATTATTTACCTCTTCCAATTTTTCTCATGGAATCTAGTCCATGATGGGCCTTATGAGGGTGAAGGAGCGCAAGGACTTAATGAGATCCCTAACTATCGTTTAATATCCACATAAAAAATAAATACGTCTAAATGTTAGCTCTAAATCAAGAAAATCTAAGGAAAATTCATTTTGAGAAATTTAAATAGAAAGGAGTTTCCTTTGGTGGACTAAAAGCGGTAACCACAACCAAGGGAAGAAATGATCAAGGCTGGATTGTTAAGAGTAAAAGAGAGAGCTCCTTCTGGCACTGAAGAAGACACATTAGCACTCACCTAAAGACCAGCGTCCCCAGAGAAAACCTACGAGCAACCTTTCTCATAGGCCCAGAGGAAAGACTCCAAGAATAGGTAAGTCCATTTAAAGAATAATGGGGAGCTGGAACCGTTTCAGAAATAGGCTTTTCTACAATTAAGCTGGAGGATCCCCTACGTGATGGGGGAGAATAACCAGGGGAATGTGGTCCTTAAAGAGGAAACAAACAATATTTAGGCTAAGTGTGAAATATAATATTCAAATTTTCAAGATTACCTGGCCAAAGTTATTTAAGAAAATTACCTCTTGAATTGAAAAAGGAGGTGGCATGGGGACAGTTTCAGTTAAATCTATCATCAAGAATAATGTTCTTAGAGGAATAAGAAGGTGGGGAAGAAGAACTTGGAATTGAGGGGATGGTAACACGTTCTTTACGGGAACGTTTCTTTAAAATCTTCATGACCAATCGCTTCTTCCTTTGCGAGGGGGCACTAGTAGAAGGCCCTTCCTTATAGGTATCAAGGTGTGAAATTACTACCTTGGGGTATTGTGATGAAAAAGTTATGGGAAGTGGGGGAAACCCAGACACTTCGACATTAGCCTGCTCGAATGCATGTAACACTCGGTTACCCTTTGCGCAGACTTTCTCTACTAGTAAGGGATCAACAAGGCAAACAGCCTTAGGAGGAAGCCCATTTAACTCAAGAACAGTTTTTTGGATATTGGATTTAATGGACTTAGTTTCATTGGGGGTTGGGTTAGAGATACCTTCACTTAATGAACCTATAGGGATAGTGTAAGGAGAAAGTCTCTTCGTGGCGACATCAACTTTCTTCTTACCCTTGTGAGGAACATCGCTCATAGGGGTAAGAGGGGGCAATTCAGAGGGGGAATCCTTGGGCGTTGTTCTCAGAGGAAACTCAATTCCCGGAACAAGGTTATTTTTAAGACTTTCATCAAATTAGGCAAGCTTCATCGACCAAAATTTCATGGGCCAATTGCAAGTTACGTTGACCATTCTAGTAACACTAGGAAGGTTAAGATTTCCATTGAAATCCTAACAAAGTATAGAGGCAACCTCAGTTGTGTAATTCGAGAAAGATTGGGAAAAGTCTCTTCTCCATTTATGCCTTGAAAAATAGGAGAGGGGGCACTCTGATCATACCTAAACTGACGAGAATAATGATTCGGGTTATAGGGTTAAGTAGAGATCCCTCAATACGTTATTGAAGGGAGATAGTCGGGGGTTAAAGAAATGATGATTTCAAGTCTACCCCTCTTTTAAATCATCTTTTCTGTAGCAGCTTCAATGGTGTGAGGGGCTAGGAGAAGAAGTACCAGGAATGAGCATCTCATTACTCGACACAAGGCCTTGTAATGAAGGAGGAATATCTAACAATAAAAAGGAGGAGATCTTTCTTGCTTTTATTTTTGTTCTAGTGAAGTAAACGATGTGGCCTAAGTGCAGAATAGCAAGAGGAACTTCAGAAGGAGTAACGTCTAGAAATTTTGTGTAGAGTAAACCAGTCAACAAAAGGGTGTTTACAAAATTGGTAATGTTATACCTGCCAAGGGAATGCTCTATATCAAAGTGAGTTCTATTGTAACACTCCACCTAATTAAATACCAGGTGATCAATCCTTTATTAAATTAATTTAGAATATCCAGTTGGTTCAGAATATGCAGCATTATCGAAAAATTTATTATTAACATTAACTACCTAATAATTAAAAATGTTTATGTTAAAGTCTTATCTTTTAATTAACATAAAATCAAATTAACCAATTACTAATCATACACCGTTCGAATGAATCTCATATGAAATAAAATGACTAAGGTAGTAAAGGTGACTGGAGTAAACATTTCCAGCCTAAATCCCAAATACAATAATCTGAGAAAGTAAACCAACAACTGAAAGAAGTAATAAATGAATCCACAATCCCTGACTGTCTGAATAAGTAAAAAGGGGAACATGACCTAACTGAAATATATAACTCAAGATGTAGGAATGCTAATTATGGAGGCGTCCACTACCAAGTCTAGTAACTTCCACAACTGCTACATCTTGCCAAATGAATAGAACTACTATGCTTGGTGGCCCTGTGGCTGGGAAGCAAAAAAAATATGACCAAAGAAAAGAGATTTGGAATAAATGGGCCAGGGCCCAAGTTGAAAACATTTTAAAAAGAAGCAAGTGCTTAAATGAAAACAATTGCACATATGGTGTACATGTTAGATTTTCGTACTCTCACTTGAGATACTCACCTCTCATTTAACATGCACATCTAATGCGCATATTTAACCCATCCTAGTCATGATACCCTTCTTAAATAGCCCGAAGATGACTATATTAACACCAATAATTTCATGTGTTTACCGATATCACCCTTATCATATGTTTAGTGAGAGTTATTCACATACACAACCATTATTCTCATTGGTATTCTTTTTCTCACTAAGAATATGTTTAAATATCATTATTCCCATATATACTAAACATGCACAGTAGAATAAGTAACGGGTATACATATATTTATCTTTCTCTCTCTCTCTCTCTCTCTATATATATATATATATATATATATATATATATATATATATATATATATATATATATATATATATATATATATATATATATATATATATATATATACTCTTTTAGCACCCCTGGGTTAAGGTCCCCTGGTGCAATACATACTCTACTATCATGTTCCGGTGCATCACTCATTGCATGAAGGACTATAGGTTCAATCTCTCACGAACCATAAAAAAACACATATTAGAGGCGAACATAGTTCCAACCCTATGGGATACGCACATACCTACACACCCATATGACCGTCAACACTATCAGTCTCACTAATAGCCAACACTAAGGTTTTATGTTTTAGTGATATGAATCAAAATCCCCCGAAAGTCTCCTCAAGATATGCTCGTCCACAATGAGCAACCTCCACACCATAGAAAGCAGCGTAGGTACGTAATACACACAATAATTAAACCACTAGGTACATACACTGAACATATAATAATCATTCGGTATTCATGCAACCCAAATCCCCGAATTTATATGTAGTATTATTATCACTAATACTCACGTTACTCTATCCGTATGATTAATCTTTGTATCGTATATATTCCGTAAGGTCGTATTTTCCCAATATAATTTATTTGTAGTTACATAATCATCTCACCAATAGGCTATGTAATGAAGTCACTTAAGAATAGTGTAGGTGATTCTATCTCACTTAAATTAACCGCGTAAGATTTTTAACTTGTCCGGGAAAAAAATTAAAATTTCTGAAATCTCGTTAGAAGTGGGGAAATTTTTGTTCAAATGAAAATTCGAACAATCTAGGCACTGAATTGTCATTAGAATCTCATTTGGACGAGGACTTTCCAAGGAGATCCTCAACATGGAATGAACTACTCGTTGAATTCTCCTTGGGTAGGTCGTTGAAAATCTCGTGCGAACGAGATTACCGAACTTCGTCCTTAACCTCCAAAACCTGTGTTTTTCCAACTTTTTCATCAACCAAATCATCCAAAACTCATTCTAACTCAAATCTAACAATTCTAACCTATACCCCCTAGTAATAGAATGCTTTCTAACACATTTAAACATCAAATCCTTTAAAATTATAACATGAATTTAGATAAATTGCTGAAATCATCAAAAAGACCTAAATTCACAAAATCACCAATAATCACAACTAATCCCAGATTTAAATTCATGATTTCAATATATAAAATTCAGATTTCTAATCCCCAATATATTGTTATTCATCTACATGAAAAACCTATACCATGATAATAGATATAAAACCCAATTTCACTCTTAATTACATAATATCATGAATAAATCACCAAGTAATTTATCATGGACATTATATGCTCTAAAATTAAGCAATATAAACACTTTCCTATTCATGAAGGTTTAATTAGTCATTTGAAATTGGTATAGATGCATTCTCCTCTTCCCGATCTACACATTGGTGATGCTTTTGGTGAAAGGTGATTGGGTTTGGCCTTGGAACTGCTAGGAACCACTTCTCCTTCTTCATCTTGGGTTTACCACTTATCTACCCTAACTCTCCCATGTAAATGCATATATATTTCTCCAATTTTCGTCCATTAATTAATCCCAATATTTCAAAAGCCAAAAATACCTGTCCGGGGTGTTAGGTTGACCTAAAGTTACCCCGGACCCCAAACTAAACCCCCGAGTAGACTGTTTTGACTATATCAACGCTTTTGAACACATTGGCGCACTCAAAATATCCATTCGAATAACCAAAAATAAAATTACATTTTAATCCATCATTTTAGTCCCGACACGACTCATACGTGCGTCCCAACTATGTGTATAGTAACTGCCCTTTTTTTCACTCATGATAACTTTAATATTTTCATAATCATATATTACTTTACTCACTAAGTAATACTCAACATAATTCCCACCAATAAACACTAACTCTCATCACGCTAGTAGTTATTCACTTAAATCCAGATTAATTACAAATAATTTCCCATTTAAATTAATTAATCCCGTAATTAAAATAAAATCTTTCAAAAATACGGGGTATTACATACTCCCCCCTAATAACGAAATTTAAAAAAGAGTAAAAATAACAATATACCTGGTAGGAACAACTCTGGATACTTGTCGCGCATCTCATCCTTGCCCTCCCAGGTGGACTCCTCGACATTATGATGCCGCCACTGAACACGAGCTAACGACACTACCTTTGACCTTAATTTTCCCTCGCTACGGTCTAGGAAAGAAACTGGCCCCTCCTCCTAGAAATAATTGGGTTGTTAGTCAATATCCTCTAAAGCAATATGAGTGTGGCCCATGCCATTTCGAATATATCTCCATAGCTAAGAAATATGGAACACGTCATAAAACCTATGCAAGTGCTCCAGTAACCCAAGTCTGTAAGCTACTAGCCCAATTCATTCAATAATAGGGAATGGCCTTACGTACCTCGGTGTCAACTTCCCTTTCTTCCCAAATCGTATTACCCCCTTTTATAGCACATACTCGTAATAACACCTGGTCCCCCACATTGAACCCCCTGAAGAACCTTTTGGCATCGGCGTATTTCTTATATCTATCCCGAGCAACCCAAATACGGCTTCGAATCATCTCAATCCTAGCCGAGGTATCACGAATCACCTCTGGTTGTCCACTGTTACCAGCTGACAAGTGGCACATTTCAAAATAAACTCAACGATGTCCTTCTTCATTCCACTCCACCAGTATTTTCACCTCATATCCTGGTACATCTTATCCTCTCTGATATGCACCACAAATCGTGAACCATGCAACTTATCCATCATCGCATGCCGTAAATCCTCCCCCTCTAGAACTACTAGTCTGCCATTAAAGCGAAAGCCCCCATCTGAGCCCATAGAATACGAATCTGCCCCCTCGTCTAGAAGTTGTGCAATCCGATCCTGATAAAACAAGTCTGTTGCCTGAGCCTGTATCATTCTAGTAACGATCTAGAGTGTAACTTTCATTACTTACATGAATAAGTGGGGAACGACATCCTGATAGACGAGTTCCTTCCATTTCTCCTTCCACACCTCGGCCACCTCACCTAGAGGCCTATGGCTCAACGCGTCTGCTACCATGTTAGCCTTCCCCAGGTGGTAATGAATGTCGAATTGATAGTCCTTCACAAATTCAAGCCACCTACGCTAATGCATATTCAACTCCTGCTGCGTGAACACGTACAGAAGTGACTTGTGATATGTGAATAGGTAGTGTTTCTCCCCAAGACATAATGTCTCTATACCCAAAGTGTAAACACGACTACCACTAACTCCAAGTCATGGGTGGGGTAACTTCTCTCATGAGGCTTAAGCTTACAGAAAGCATAAGTTATAACCTTATCCTCAAGTCAGATCACACCCCAAGTCCTAGTAAGGATGCATCAGTGTAAACCAAGTATTGCACACCTAGCCTAGGTAGTGCTAGAACTAGTGATGAAGTCAGCTTGTCCTTCATCTCATCATAAGCCAGCTATCAGGCATCATCCCATATAAATGGCACCCCTTTTTGAGTCAAATTGTCATCGAACCCACTCTCTTCGAGAATCCTCAAATAAATCGCGTGTAGTATTTGTCCAGCCCTAAGAAACTACGTATCTCTATCGGCCTCATGGGTTGTCTCCACTCCCTCACTAATGACACCTTCCCTAGATCTATGGATATCCCCTCTTGAGAAACAACGTGCCGCCAAAACTGAACTTCTCTTAGCCAGAATCGACACTTTTCATATTTCGTATACAACTCGTGCTCTCGGAGTGTCTGTAAAACCAGCCTCATATTCTCGGTATGATCCTCGTCAGTTCGGGAATAAATAAGGATGTCATCAATGAATATAATGACAAACGGATCTAAGAACTCTCTAACACCCTATTCATCAAGTCCGTGAATACAGTCGGTGTGTTAGTTAGCCCAAATGGCATAACCCTGAAATTATAAGATCCATATCACATCAAGAAGGAAGTCTTAGACATGTCCTTCTCTCTGATAAGTAACTGATGGTATCCTGAACTAAAGTCTATCTTCAAGAAGTAGTCAACACCCCTCAATTGGTCAAATAGGTCATCAATTCGGGGCAACGAATACTTATTTTATATAGTGACCTTATTCAACTCTCAGTAGTCAACACACAACCATAGTGACCCATCTATCTTCCTTACGAATATTACGGGGTGCTTTAAGGAGAGGTACTCCTACGGATGAATCCATCTCCCAATAACTTCTCGATTTGATCTCGTAACTCCCTCATCTCCTCCAGAGCCATACGATAAGGTGCACGGGCTATCAGCCGAGTGCCTGATGTCAAGTCTATCAAGAACTTTATCTCTCTGCTAGGCGATAGCCCTGGTATATCCAGAAATATATCAGTGAACTCATGAACAATCAAAATCGAATCAAGTGGAATCACCAAACCCTTAGAGGTCTCCTCCTCTATATAATATAAATGGGTGGACGAACCCCACTCCGGGAGAGGCATAGCCACCAAAAACATCTCCTGACCCAGTATGGCGAACACAATACTTATACTATAACAGTCAATCATTTCCCTATACATAACTAGACAATCCATCCCAATAATAACATCATACTCGTGCATATCTAAGACAAGCATATCGACCGATAAGATCAATCTCCCAATATCAATGCCCACTCCTCGACATATAAAGAATATCAATGACCGTTAGCCTAAATGTGAGTCTACACTAGTAACTATTCTCTCTTCGTGTCTAATAACCTTGAGGCACGTGCAAAACTAGTGATAATGAAACTCTGTGAAGCTCCCGTGTTAAATACTATCCTCCCCAAAGACCCCTGGATTAAAAATGTACCCTCAACAGAGAATGGAGCCTGGGGAACTGCGGCCTGATGGATGTTGTAGACATGCTTGTACAGCAGTTGTCCCTACTAGATCGAAGCTACTAGAACGGCTGCCAAAGTTGGTACTTGTAGTGGTGCTGGGAGGGCAGTTAGAAATATCGGTCATTGGGGCTCCTGACTAACACTTTGCTGCTGTACTGCTATGGCCCATTATTAGGACATTATTTATGTTTGTGGCCGTTGTTTCCACAAGAGAAACATCTCCCTGGAAAGTGTCCTCCACTCTACCCCTGCTTCCCTCGACCCTAATGGTCGTTACCACCCTCCCTTGGTGTTGTTGCCCCTGTTAACCCTATCTAAAACCTCCCTGTCCCTGCCTATAGTCACCTGATCTGAACCTCTTAGCAGGGTCCCCCTGGTGGGAACTCTTCTCACCCTGTCTCTACTGACCCAGAGTTGGTTTTGCCCCACTGGAACTATTACCTCCTGTCCTGCCCTACTAGCTACACTCCCCCACTCGTTTTCTTGCCTTTTAATGGAAGCGGTGATCCTGGAAGTGTAGTAGGGAAGCGTTATGTACATCAATATACGTACCCAACGAAAGAGTTCACTAAAAGTTACTAACTAATCCTCCATGTCAAGACATCCATAAACATATGAATTTTCTTCCCCTCAGTAGGAACCTCATCTGGCACCAGATTAATTAATCTTGTAAAATATCCTCATACTCCGTAATTGTTTTCCCCTCCTGGGCGAGATCCATTAATTTTTGCTTAATCTCAGTCTGAAAAGGAAAATATTTTGGGTCGAACCACACCCAGAAGACCTGGGTAGTCATACTGTCTCTCTCCTCAGCGGTGGTAATAGACTCCCACCAATGCAGTGCCTCTCCCACTAGATTAAAAGGAGCTCGTATCTTCTTTTGAACCTCAGTACACTCATACATCCTCAAGTTTTGCTAGATGCCGTTCTTCCATTGGCTTGCTACCACAACATCTGAACTCCCTGCGAACTCCGGAGGGTGTTCCGTCAAGAAGGCATCTCTGATTCTCTCCTAAGCCGAAAGGAATGCGTGAGCTGGTGCTAGGGAGACTACTGGTGCTTAGGGTTGGGCCTGTTGTATTATGGCCAAAGTTGCATTTACTACCTGCGCTACGATAGTGGCAAACTCCATAGCATTCATCGTGCCCTGGGCCGGCACTAGCTGGGGCTTGGGTTAGGCATCCCTAGGAGCTCTCTTTGCACGTATGGGTGTCATATGAAATGAGAGAGAAGATTTATAAGTCCACAGTAGATATCTCAAATAGCTGAAGACATAAAATGTGCAAATAATTAATGCAACAACCCTAAATATAGTGCTCTATATCAAAGAAAGCTATTATAGAAGAATAATAAGTCGTACAGATCCTAAAGGAGTCTAGAACCTGATGTACTAATACCACCTATGACAACCCTCCAAAATAAATACCGGGTGATCAGTCCTTTATTAAATTAATTCAGAATATTCAATTAGTTCAGAATATGCATCAGTGCCGAAAACTTTATTTTTAACACTAACCACCTAATATTTGAAAAGGTTTATGTCAAAATTATATCTTTTAATTAACATAAAATCAAATTAATCAATTACTAATCATACACCATTCGAACGAATCTCATATGAAATAAAATGACTAAGGTAATAAATGTGACTGGAGTAAACACTTCCAGCCTAAATCCCAAATACAATAATCAGACAAAGTAAACCAACAACGGAAAGAAGTAAGAAATGAATCCACAATCTCTGACTGTCTGAAAAGTAAAAAGGGAAACATGCCCTAACTGAAAATGAATAACTCAAGTTGCGAGAATGATAATCATGGAGGCATCTACTACCAAGTCCTATAACATCCACAACAGATACAACTCGTAAAATGAATAGAACTCCTATGCTTGGTGTCCCTGTGGCTGGGCACCTAAAATAATATGACAAAAGAAAAGAGATTTGCAATAAATGGGTCAGAACTCGAGTTGAAAATAATTTGAAAATCAACAAGTGTTTAAATGAAAGCAATAGCACATATTGTGTACATGTTAGATTTTCATACTCTCACTTGAGATACTCACCTGTCATCTAATTTTCACATCCAATGCATATATTTAACCCATCCTAGTCATGCTACCCCCCTTAACTAGCCCGAAGATGACTATATTCACAACAATAATCTCATGAGTTTACCCATATCACCCGTATCCCATATTCTCATATGTTTAATGATAGTTATTCACATACACAACCATTATTCTCATTGATATTCTTTTTCTCACCAATAATATGTTTAAATATTGTTATTCCCATACCTACTAAACACGCACAGTAGAATAAGTAACATGCATACATATATTTCTCTCTCTCTCCCTCCCTCTCTCTCTCTCTCTCTCTCTCTCTCTATATATATATATATATATATATATATATATATATATATATATATATATATATATATTATTTCAGCACCCCTAGGTTAAGTCCCCCTGGTGCAATGCATACTTTGCTATCATAACCCAGTTCAACGGTCATTACATGAAGGACTATAGGTTCTATCTCTAGCGAACCATCAAAACAAACACAAATATTAGAGGCGAACATAGTTCCAAGACTATGGGATATGCACATACCTACGCACCCATATGACCGTTAGCACTATCGTTCTCACTCATAGCCCATACCAAGGTTCTATGTTCTAGTGATACGAATCAGAATCCCCCCAAAGTCTCCTTAAGATATGATTGTCCACAATGCGTAACCTCCACCAGATAGGAAGCAGCATAGGTATGTAATAGACATGATAATTCAACCAATATGTACATACACACAACCTAAAATAATCATTAGGTATTCCCACAACCCAAATCCCCAAATCTATATGTAGTATTATTATCTCTAATACTCACGTTACTCTATACGTACAATTAATCTCTCTATCGTATATATTCCATAAGGTCCTCTTTTCCCAACATATTCCCTTTGTAGTTACACAATCATCTCACCACTGGGTTATGTAATGAAGTCACTCAAGAATAACGTAGGTCATTATATCTCACTCAAATTAACCTTGTAAGATTTTTAACTTGTCCGGGCAAAAATTTAAATTTCGAAAATCTTGTTAGAAGTGGGGAAATTTTTGTTCGAACGAAACTTCGAGCAAGCTAGGCACTGAATTTTCGTTAGAATCTCATTCAAACGAGGTCGTTCAAATGAGATCCTCAACTTCGAACGAACTACTCTCTAAATTCTCGTTGGATTGGTTATTGGGAATCTCTTTCAATCGAGTTAATTCAAACGATATTATCAAACTTCATCGCTGAACTCCAAAACCTGCGTTTTTCCAACGTTTTCATCACCCAAATCATGCAAAACTCATCCTAACTCAAATCCAAATATTCTAACCTATACCCCCCCAATAGTAGAATTCTTCCCAACACATTTAAACATCAAATCCTTTAAAATTATAACATGAATTCAGATAAATTCCTCAAATCATCAAAAAGCCCTAAATTCACCGAATTACCATTAGTCACAGCTAAACCCTAATTTAAATTTGTGATTTCAAACTATAAAATTCGGAATTCTAATCCCCAATATATTTTTATTCATCTACATGCAAAACCTATACCATAATCATAGATTTAAAACCCAATTTCAGTCCCAATTCCATAATATCATGAATAAATCACCAACTAATTTAACATGGACATTATATGGTCTAAAATTAAGCAAGATAAACACTTTCCTTTTCACTAAGGTCTGATTCATCACTTGAAATTGTTATATATGTGTTATCCTCTTCCCAATCTACACGTTGGTGATTTTTTTAGTGAAAGGTGACTAGGTTTTTTTAGTACTCCTACGAACCTCTTATCCTTCTTCCTCTTGAGCTCTCTCTTGGGTTTACCAGTTATTACCCTACCTCTACCTTGTACATGTTGATTTATTTCTCCAATTTTCCTCCATTAATTAATCCCAATTTTTCAAAAGCCCAAAATACCCCTCTAGGGTGTCCTGTTGTTTTAAAGTTGCCCCGGACTCCAAACTAAACACCCGAGTACACTTTTCTTACTATATTGACCGTTACAGACATATTGGTACTCAAAACAACCATTCGAATAACCAAAAAGAAAATTAAAATTGAATTCTTCATTTTAGTCCCAACACGACACATGTGTGCGTCCCAACTAAGTGTACTGCAATTGCCGTAATTTTCACTCACGACAACTTTAATGTTTTCATAATCATATATTACTTTACTCATTAAGTAATATTCAACATAATTATCACCAATAAATACTAACTCTCATCATGCCAACAATTATTCACTTAAATTCAGATTAATTACAAATAATATCCCATTTAAATTAATTAATCCCATAATTAAAATAAAATCTTTCAAAAATACGGGGTATTACATCTATCAAGCCAGGTATAGAGTGATCCCAAAGTAAGAGAATAAAAAGGAAGGATAAATCCATGAGAAGGCCTCACTTTGATGTTAATAAGGTCCCTTCATGGCTAATCATTGGGTTTTATAGGAAGAAGGAAACGATAAAGAACACATAATACGTAAGAACCTAGATCCAAAGGGGAAACTTGGCCTTCCTTATAAGCGATTTTAAGCATGGAATCTTTGGTATGTTTTGGCTTGAGTGATCTTGGAAGGAACACATAAGTAGTAATTGATAAGATAGGTAAAAATTTCCTTGTTTGAATATCCAATGCATCCATGATAAATTTTCTCTGCGCTAGCATGAACAAAAGTCTCTTAGACATCAAGAGATTCATCAGTATAGGTGGAAGCCCAAGTGGGATTAAGTCCCATCAACTCACATACATCCTCTATGGTGACTGTGAATTCACCTTAGGAAGTAATGAATGTGTAAGACACCACATTCCACCGAGAGACCAAAACTTAAAAAGCAAGATTGTGTTTAGAAAAATTAAAGTCCCCGAACCAAAAAGAATGATGGAGAGCTACCTTAGTGAGGAAGTATGCATATGTTCCTTGGATATTATTAGACCAAACAGGACAATAGTCTCGGACCCTCAAAATTTATGTAGGAATAGAGAAAGTCACCACGGTCTAAGAGAAGATGTAGAGTCCCTTCTAGGGACAAATATCCCCAAGACTCCCTATCATCAACTTCATCATCCAAGGTGAAAGGATCCTATTTGGCACTCTATTGGCCAAATAAGTCCTTGCATTCACTTTAAAATTTGTACTCCTTAGAAAAAAATGGATAACGAAGATAAGTCTAGAACTGCGGCTGATGTATCAGTAGGCACACTATGGCTGGAAACTTTTGCCAGAATCTCTTGTATGCTATTGGAAGAGGCCATGAGAGCTTGACAGATGATTGAATGAAAATAAACACATGGAAGGAGGAAAAACGGATAAATATGGGAGGATCATGGTGGATAAAGTATGGTTTGAAGGGTGGAAATAATTTTTTTCTCTCTAAGCAAGGTGGAGCTCTGGTTGTCGATGGAAAAAAATACGATTGGGTGAAGAAGAGAATGAAACAAAAAATGTTTAAGTGTCAAAGTGTTAGTTGTTTAAAAAAATTAAATTTAGATATTTGAATTTCCAACGCATGGGAAGTGGAAGAGACAAGGTGACATTTGGTATATCAGGAATGGCATAAATCGCACCACCTTGACACATGGAATTTTTATAATGGTTGTATCATATGATAAGATGCCAAAATTTAAGAACCGCACACACAAAGCAGTGAGAAAGAAACTTTTAGGGGAATAAAGTTTTTCACGATCACTTTTTCATGAGGGGACTGTTCATTGGAAATTCAAAAATTTTAAATTTACCAATCTCCCTCATTAGAAGCAACCTCAGTCCTAACTGAGTTTGAGCTCACAAGAGAAGATTTGGAAGCATAAAGGTTTCTTGGCTTAAGATGTTTCGTACATACATTTCTTGGTCACACAACAAATATCTACATACATGGGAAAATATAGGGGAAACAAAAGGTAATATTGTGATTAAAGTTAACTCGCCCTCCTAACAGAAGAAGGAATTTATCTAGGCGAGTATGCTCATTAGCTAGTTCAGACAAAGAGGCAAGAAGGCAACGAGGACGCTCCCCAAAGGAGATCTTCGAGGGAAGTCTATTTTATTTAGTTCCCACTTGTTCAAATTATGTATTTGTAAACCCATATTATATCTTGTAATTTGTAACGCTTTGTAATATGAGAGTGATGTCAATCTATATTTATGAGGGACCAAGTCTAGCAGGGCTTGGGAGAGATTTTATGCTCTATCGAATGACCTCGAACCTTCGAGGGAACTCATTTAGAGGATTGAAAAGCAAGGAAATGTTGAGGATTTACTTAACCATTCTAGATACACCAGGTAAAATTTCGATGGAGGACCATGACCCCAAATAGCGCATACAGAGCAACCATGAATTCCATTTCACCTTGGGCCCAGTGTCAAACAACCCTTTACCAAATGTATCATTTGCCTTGAGTGATGTCACGTGTGACTTACATATTGCCTAATCAAAACATGAGTATATAATGATGGTTTGGTGGATGTCAGGATGTTTGGTGGATTACCACTATGATGACGATTTTTTGACACATAGTATATCATCAAGAGCTGCCAGTTGGAATTTAATACCTATGGTGTAAAGACATGCTGGCATATTTTCACATTTAATGGAAGTTACATAAAGGGACGAGGAGCTGTCTTTCACATTTATTTGGCCCCAGGACACTCGAGTGAGTTTAGTGACTATAAAGGCATCTTGCCCACTCCAAGAGAGAGAGAGAAAGAGTTTTCACGACCATTGTGATTTTCTTAGATTATGGGAGAGTGAAAGAGTTATTAGAAAACCAAAGTATTTATTCACCCACCAATAACATACTTCATCCAATAATTTATTACAAAGAACTAAGAATTTATTGACTTCTGATCCCTATTTGTGGGGCCTTGGTGTTTGAGCTACCTACATATAGTGTACGAAGAGTGATTTATTTCCTCACCCTGTAACTGCATTTCTTCAGAGGTTCATATATTGCTTATTATGAGTGATACATGAGTGTTTTTCGAGTTCAAGATAAAGAATTTTATCTTATCTACTTAAGTTCATCTCATCTATAATGGTAACACTTTATATAGTGATTTATTTCCATTTTAATAGAGGTTATGCCTCCATTCAAATTATAACACCACATCCTTAAGAGGACTTCCCTTTTATGATAAGAAATTATCGTGTCATAGAAACAATCATATCATTAGCATGAGGACTATGGATGACATGCAGTCAGCAGCCATGCAATGCTAAATCGATAAACTACGCTTTCATTGAAATTTAGCAACTGGGACTGAAAAATTACCACTTAAGTCATTTAATTCAATATTGAATTGTTTAAATGGCTATGAATAGTTTTTTGAAGAAACTCTTTAATAAAAACAAACAACTAACACAATATGTGTATAAAAGATTGTATGAACCAGTTATTTAAGGCATAGGTGTACCCGTTTTGAAAAACAAAACTTATATAGATTCTAAATCAGCACGACCTCAAGAAGGTGATGAGAGGAAGATTAAGTATTCAAGAACATGAGATTTTAACATGTTGAAACCCCACCTAATTGGGGAAACATCCACGGAGGTCTCTACACATCAAAAGCAAAATCCACTAAAATAGATTAATAGTTTACAAACTATATAACAAACCAAACACACAAGCATACCTAATCTAAGTCCAAAATGTTTACCAACTCCTTTGGATTTTTCTGACTCCTTCGAAGGTTATGATGTTGATGTTGTTCTCCAAGCTTGGTAACCGCTTCTCCTTTTAGTGTTGCGTCGACTCTAAAGTCAATAATCTCTTTACCAACACTTCTTTAGTGTTGTAGTGTGACAAGTGTAGTCGTGAAGTGACTAATCACATGCATGCAATACACACACACACACACACACACAAGTATTTATACAGACAATTTTCCTAACAAATTACAAGAATCGTTCTAAAATGCAATAGAAATTTTTTATTCACTATTTGTTTTGATAGTCTCATACCATGGATATTTATTTGTATCCACAGATTTTGAGGGATCCTTGCTATAAAAGGTAACCAAGGTCCTAAACACTTTTTTTTTATTATGTTTACAAATCTATTTCACAAAATGTGAAATATTCGCGAAAGTAAAAAACCCAAATCAAGATCTTAACTAGATCTAAGTCTGATTTTTCTCATAAACTGAAAACAAAAATAACTTTGTTGGTTCGAGTTTTGAAAAAAATCATATAAGAGTAAAAACAACCAATAAATATTATTTCTTGAAAAAAGAAATCAAACTTAACAAGATCTAAGTGATATGTATCACGCAGTTTGAGATCTCAAACTTCTATGAAAAGAAATTGAAATATAAACTTCGTGACTTGGTTGGACAAGAGACTAATGACAAGACAGGGCAAACTCACATAAGGTTTTTCTAGTGAAATATTTTTCCGTAGTTTGATTAGGGTTTCTATTTATTTCTCTACCTTCTCTCTCTCTCTCTCGCTCGCTCTCTTCTCTTATTTTCTCTCATAAGTAAAAATGATCAAAATATTGGAAATGTTCACCCATTGGTCTCTATTTATACTATGTTAGGAAGGATCTGGAAGGGTTATACAAGATCAACGGTTGAGATTAAGCGTAGCATTAACGATGTAAATCATATAGCTGAAGATGGACCGTTATTCAAAGAATTTTGATTGGTTCTCTTTGATATCACAAGGATTAAGGTACGGACATATAGAGTGTAAATAGAAGTTGATCCAATGGACAAGATTACGTATTAAGGGTGTAGGAGTAAACAAACACAAATCCACTCGCTGACTGGGCAACATGAGTAAGGCAGGGATGAGCCTTCAAACGCCTGTTTTGAAGTTTTAAACAATCTCATTTGCCATTACAAAAGTCTCTACTGCTTTTAGATCCTTCCTAAGCAAGGTTTTAGGAAGAATAGGAAATTGTAAATCAACCTATAACATTATTAAAGACAAATTTTAAATGTTTGAAAATGTTTTATAAATTCCTAAAAATTATTTAATATATCCCAAAATTTTTACAAAAATCATTTTATGGCAATTAACACACACACCTAAATTACAGTGAATGCAATGAATGAATGCAATACTAGGAGCAGTGTTGGTATTATACCTTTAAGACTGTTAGAGGAATCAATATGTAGTGTTTGAGGCTCTTTGATTGACTAGAATATGACTCAATTTTGTCACTATTTCCAAACTAGACAAGCTCTTACATAATGTACACTCAAGTGAGTCAAAGATATAGGGTTCTTCAATCTCCCCGTTTGGAAATATGAGACAAAATCTCCTTTGAGTCATCAAGGACTCGTAGGGATAGAAAAATATAAGATAATCCTATTCATATACAAATCTCTATCTACCCCATATCCTAGAAAAGAAAATTACATTACTCAACTAAATACAAACCAATACCCTAACAACATTCTAATAAAACAAGGTACTTTTATCCTAAAGATAAGAAATATAAGATCAAGAAATTTAGTTGAAGTACATAAAATAATGTCCAAGTGGACTCAAAGCTTCTCCCCCATTTATCTCAAATAGATAAAGGGTCTACACACAAATAAGATAGAGAAATATCAAATCATAAACATCAATGATACATTACAATTCTTCCATAACCATCCCAATTGATTTATGTAAGAATTCAAACCGTATATTGTCCAATGGTGTAGTGAATAAATTACCTAATTTCAATTCAGTAGGCAGGTAATTTATCTCCAATTCCTTTGATTCAACTAACTTGCATATAAAATGATGTCGAAGTTTAATATGTTGAGTACGAGAATGTTGAACAGGATTTTGGAAATATCCATTGTGCTTTGATTGCCATAATAGAGATGTAACTGTTCTTCAATAATACCATAATCTCTTAATATTTATTTAGGCACAGTAATTGAGCACAATAACTGCCTGCAGCGATATATTCAGATTCACCTATGGGTAAAGAAGTGTAATTTTGTTTCTTACTATTCCACCTAATCAAACTATTACCTACGTAATAACATGCTCCTGACGTACTTTTACTATCATCAGACCACCCAACCTAATCAACATAGGTGTAGCCAATTAGCGTGATAAATGTGTCATTAGTGTACCAAAGTCCTAAATTAAGAGTTCCTTTAACATATTTTATAATTCTTTTAATGCAAATACGATGACTCTCTTTAGAATTACTTTGATAACAGGCGCACAAACAAACAACATACATAATATCAGGAAGGGAGGTAGTAAGGTTTAAAAGACTTCTTATCATATTACGGTATAAGTTTGAGATGATGTATTTCCCATTCTCCTCTTTTGATAGTTTAACTAAAGTACTCATGGGAGTCCTAACATCTTTGGAAGTTTCTAAACTGATCTTTTTAAAAATCTCTAAAGCGTGTTTGGATTACGATACAAATAAACCATCTGAATTTTGATTAACTTGAAAACCTAAGAAGAATTGTAACTCCCCCATAAGTGACATATGGAATTCTTTATGCATAATGTCAGAAAATGTTTTGACATCTGTTAGGGAGGTAGATTCCAAAATGATATCGTCTACGTATACTTGGGCTATGGTAATATTTATGTCAAAGTGTTTGACAAAAAGAGTTTGATCATTTCCTCCTCATTTAAAACCGTTACTTATAAGGAAGGTAGAAAAACGTTCATACCAAGATCTAGGAGATTGTTTTAACCCATAGAGAGTTTTCTTAACCCGATAAACGTGATTTGGATGATGAGCATCAATGAACACTTTGTGTTGTTATATGTAGGTATCTTCAGTCAAGATACCATTAAGGAAAGAATATTTCACATCCATTTGATAAAGTGTGAAATGTAAATAACAAGCTATTGCAAAAAGTAAGTGAAAAGAATCAATTCCTTGAAATATATTTGTTCAATGTGAGAGTAGCCCTGGGCAACCAATCTATCTTTATTCTGAATAATCAACTCATATTCATCTATTTTATTTTTTAAAAGACGACGTGTGCCGATAACCCTTTTATTTTCTGGCAGGGGTACAAGATACCATACATCATGAATGACAAATTAAAGAAGTTCCTCCTACATATCACTTATCCACAATGGGTCATTTAGTGATTAATTAACATTCGTTGGTTCTGTAAGAGAAACAAAGCATGCATAATGAGCAAGAATACATAGTTGGGTTCTTATATGAACTGGATCAGTTCGGTTACCAACTACACTATCTAAAGTATGATCCTTAAAACCCCAGTTAGGAACTTTAGGGGTCTCAGTTAGTAAAGAATCATCTATCTCTGGAGAATCATCAGTTAAAGCATTTTCGGATTCATCCACTATAGTTGGTCCTTTAATCTTACTCTTTACATTAGTGTCGCTTTCAACCACATTAATGGATTCCATTAAGGTTTTAGTACGAAGATTTTGGACACGGTAGGCTCTACTATTTGGAAAATACCCTAAGAAACTAGCTTTATTTCCTCTAGTTTCAAATTTAGACAGATGTTCTTTATCCTTGCATACATAACAAGTACTTTCAAAGGTTTTAAAGTATTTTAGGTTAGGTTTCTTCCCATATTAAAGTTCATATGATGTTTTTTTGGTGTTTTTCCTTAGGTATACTCGATTGATTATGTGACAAGTTGTACGAACGGATTCTACCCGTAAATATTTAGGTAAGTTCTTCGCATAAATCATCACACAAGCCATTTCTTGAAGAGTGCGATTTTTACGCTTATCAATTCCATTTTGTTGAGGTGTCTTAAGGAACTAAATTCATGTTTGTAACCATTATAGTCAAATTATTCGATGACACCTAAATCTATAAACTCTCCTCCTCTATCGCTACGAATTCTATCTACTTGGGAGTCCTTTTGATTTTTAACACGAACTAAAATTTTCAAAAACTTACGGAATGTTTTTTATTTGTGTTTTAAAAAGATAGCCCAAGTAAATCGAGTTAAATCATCAACCATATCTAGAATATAACTATTTCCACAAAGACTAACAGTATGAGAAGGACCCATTAGGTCCATATAAATGAGTTCTAGAGGTTTAGTGGATAGAACTTCTTTAACTTTCTTATGGGGAGCTTTAACAATCTTTCCTTCTTGACAGGGACCACATATGATGTTTGAAAATGGTTGGATCTTAGGAAGACCTCTAAATATCTCTTGGGAACATAACTTACCAAGGCTATCGTAACTAATGTGACCCAACCTATTATGGCATATCTCATTGTCATCCATTCTGGCAATGTTACAAACCTTTGTACTTGGATTGACTGTATAATAGTTATCTAGAGTATGGAGTCCTGTAATATTTCAATCACCTTTTCCATTTAAAATTTTACAATTGTTCTTTGAAAAGGTGACAATATGGTTAGAGTAACAAAATTGCGATATACTTAGTAAATTATCTTTAAGACCTTATACCAAAAGAACATCCTCAAGAATATGTAATCCTTCTTCACGGAGTGTTCCTTTACCGATGATCTGGGCTGATACACCATCTCCAAACAAGACTTTACCTCTGTAGAAGTTAGTTTTATTCAAAAGTTTGGTATCATCCCCGGTCATATGTTTAGAACTTCTAGAGTCTAAATACCATCCAGATGCTATGTGTTCAGCTTTAAAGGCACTGATCACAATATTGCATTTCATTTGGGATAATAGCTCATCTTTTCAAACCCAAATAGCTATAGTGTTCAATTTACGCTTATTAGCTCATATTTGATAAAACTTTTGAGCTTCAGCCTATTTTTTAAAATATTTGTGCGTAGGTTTTTTAGGATTATAAAAAGTTTGAGCATTTGGTTTAGAAAATAATTTAGAAAAGAATTTAAGATTCCATCTTGTTGATTATCCATTCATATTTGTTCTTCTGTTCCTATTTTGATAGTTAGAATTCTCGTCCGGCTATCTAGGTATGACATAATTATTTTGGCTTCTCCAAGAATAGTAGAAGTTATGGTAAATAGGTGAATGATAGATTGGTTCATATAGATATTTGTAATAGTAACCATCCAGAGAATGTCCAAAGATATCACAATAAGAGCAGTAAAGATGGCTTGTAAGGGTTAACCTTTTGAACATTGTTAATCAAAGGTCTGTCTAAGTTCTGAACTCTAGTTTTATTCTTAGGTGGCAAAGGATGAAATGACGAATAACTTTTTCTAATGGGAGGGAAGACTTAATTAGCCTTATGTTCAACATTACTCTTAGAGTTACTTGATTCACCAATATCTAACTTTTGTTGTTGTGATTCAAAATCATTTTTCAAGGCTTGAAAATTTGGACAAGTTTCAACACATCTTTGGATGCCAGATAAAAACTTGACAGGTTCAAACGTTTTAATTTCTTGGAATTATTGGGGAAAAAACCTATTCCAGTTCTTTCATCAGAATTGGTCTTACTTTCAGTAACATAGTCTTCAAAACATTTTGAGTTATTTTCAAATTTAGCAAAGTTTTTGAAGACTATTGATGTCTTTTATTTTATTTGTTCCAATACTAACAACGTCCCTTGGTATTTCTTTTCCATATTTTCTTTTGAGTCACAGTACTCTTTTAGTTTTTGTTAAAAAGTTTTAGTCTCATTATCATGAATTAGACATTGAGAAGCGTACTCCTCAACATTTTGTTTGATCATATGGCTTAGGGTTTCTATCTTCCATGTAAGGTCTTTGACGATTTATTCAAGTTTAGTGCTTTTCTTGAGAGTGTTTTAGTACAGTGTGTGAATGTCTAGTATGTCCTCATTGTTGGACTCACTAAGTGTGCAGTGTGTAGTGTCCCCTAATGATTCATTTTTAAGACTCACACACCCATTAGCATCAACAATAGACCATTCCCTTTTACTCAAACACACAAAGTTTGATGAATTATCAGCATTCTCAAGTAATAAGGAAGAGAAATCAGTAGGGATAGCATTATTCAACATAGCATGCTCAGATTACTTATCATTAGTCTATATGATTTTGGTAAAGAAAGACATATAGGTGTCAGAAGTATTAAATGACTCGGGTTCATCAAATTCTAATTCACTAGAGTAATCCTAAGTTTTTCATAAATTTACAGTGTTATTGTTTTTATTCAAATTGACTCTAGAGTCACTGGTTATGTATCCTAACTTCCCACATCTATAGCATTAAGTGTTCTTAAGGTCTCTACTGGGTTTGTCATGTCTTTTCTCATGAGTTCTATTATTAGGGTGGTTTGAATAGGTAGGTTTGCCTTGTCTATTTTCAATTTTATTTCTACATTTTACGATTTTCTTGACATCTCTAGACATTAAGGCAATATGATTATCCAAATTCTCTAAATTATAGTCCTAATCAGAATCTAAGTAAATTTCAGGTAAATAACAGTCAGGTTTAGTCCACTTAGAGGTAAAGACTAGATTATAGGTAGACTGTTTCTTATGGGTATGTATTAATTTCTTCTTAAACTCTAATTCCATTTTGACAGTTCTTAGCTTGCTACAGAGGAGTTTAGGGGTAAGGTTTTGATCATCCATCTCCTCAATTGCATAGCTCTTATTTCCAAATTTTGTGGAAGTGAGATTTGAATTTTAGAGACAATTTCCTTCCTATCATAAATTTTACCATTAGCATGCATCTTAGTCACTATGTCTGTCAACCTAACGTAGAAGTCATCAAATAACTTAGTCTCAGTCATGATTAAAGTGTTATATTAGTGTATTAAAATTTGGGGTTTAACAGCTTTAAAACGCGTGTCTCCTTCATGTGTAATCACTAGAGTGTCCCATTATTCCTTAGAGGTAGTACAAAAAGATATCCTCTTGAACTCGTGTTCATTGATAGAAACGAATATGGAATTTTCTCCTTTTTTATTGTTAAGGAAGGTCTATTTTTCTTCTTTGGTGAATTCTCTTAGCAACTTCCTAATCCTCACAGTAATTCCTTCAGCGGATGATTTAGTAGGAAATGTGTATCTATTTTCAATAGCATCCCAGACATCATCTCCCAATGTCCCTTGGATGAAAGTATCCATCCTCACTTTCCAGTAAGGGAAGTTGGTTCCACCAAACAGAGGGGGCCTGGACAGGTTATCCAATCTCTCAAATTTCTCGTCTATAGATGGTTTTGATAAAAACAATTTCAGAAACTCAATATCTATGAGAATTTTCAAAACCAAAGCTTTTATACGAATTGAAAAATTACAACTTAAGTCATTCAATTCAAGATTAAACAGTTTAAATGTCTTCGAATTGTTTTTTGAAGAAACTCTTTAATCAAAACAAACATCTAACACAAGATCTGTATAAAAGATTATATGAGCGATTTATTTAAGGTGTAGGTGTAACAGTTTCGAAAAACAAAACATTTATAGGTTTCAGATCAGCACAGCCTCGAGAAGGTGATGATAGGAAGAGTAAGTATGCAAGAACACAAGATTTTAACGGGGTAAAACCCCACCTAATTGGGGAAGCATCCACGGAGGTCTCTACACATCAAATGAAAAATCCACTAAAATAAAGTAACAGGTTACAAACTATATAACAAACCAAACACAAAAGCAGAACTAATCTAAGTGCATAATGTTTACCAACTCCTTTGGATTATTCTGACTCCTATGAGGGTTATGATGTTGACATTGTTCTCCCCGCTTTGTACTCACTTCTCCTTTTAGCTTTACCTCAACTCTAAAGTCAAGAATCTCTCTACGAACACTTCTTGTGTGTTGTAGTGTGGCAAGTGTAGTGCTGAAGTGCTTAATCATATGCATGCATAACACACACACACTTATATATAAAAAATTCCTGACAAATTATAAGTATCGTTCTAAAATGTAGTAGAAATTTATGATTCACAGTTTGTTTCATAGTCTCAGACCATGGATATTTATTTTTATCCACAGATCTTGAGGGAAGCTTGCTATAAAAAGCAACCAAGGTCCTAAACACTTTCTTTATTTTATTTACAATGATATTTAACAAAATGTGTATTATTCATGAAAGTAAAAATCCCCAATCAAGATCTTAACTAGATCTAAGTATGATTTTTCCAATAAACTGAAAACGAAAAGTTATTGGTTATGGTTTTAAAAACAATCATATAAGAGTAAAAACAACCAACAAATATTATTTCTTGAAAAAAGAAATCAAACTTAAGAAGATATAAGTGATATGTATCCCACACTTTGAGATCTCAAATTTCTATGAAAATAAATTGAAATCTAAACTTCATGAATTGGTTGGACAAAAGGTTAAAGACTAGAGAGGTTGGTTCTTCTCACTTTTGAACTTAGTCAAACTCACATAAGGGTTTTCGAGTGAACGATTTGATTGGAGTTTGATTAGGGTTTCTATTTAAGTCTCTATCTTTTTTCTCTCTCTTCTCTTATTTTCCCTCAGAAGTCAAAATGATCCAAAGATTGGAAACGTTCACTAGTTGATCTCTATTTATACTATGCTAGCAAGGATCTGGAAGGGTTGTCCAAGATCAATGGTTAAGATTAAGTCTAACATTAACGATGTGGATCTTGAGGCTGTAGATGGACCGCTATTAAAAGCATTTTTATTTGTTCTCTTTGATATCACAAGAATTGAGGTAAAGATATGCAGACTGTAGATAGCAATTGATCCAATGGACATGATTACGTATTAAGGTTGTGAGAGTAAACAAACACAAATCCACTCGCTCAATGGACAACACGAGTAAGGTAGGGATGAGCCTTCAAACGCCTATTTTGCTGTTTTAAACAATCTCATTTTCCGCTACAGAAGTCTCCGCCACTTTCGGATCCTTTCCAGGCAAGGTTTTAGGAAGAATTGGAAATTATAAATCAACCCGTAACACTATTAAAGCCAACTTTTAAATATTTAAAATTTTTCTATAAATTCCTTAAAATTATTTAACATATCTCAAAAATTATTAAAAAATCATTTTTATGGGAATTAACACACACACACGCACATAAATTATAATGAATGCAATCCTAGGTTCAGTGTTGGTATTCTACCTTCGAAACTATTAGAAGAATTGATATGTAGTGTTTGAGGCTCTTTGGTAGACTAGGATATGACTCAATTTTGACACTATTTCCAAACTAGAAAAGCTCCTATATAATGTAAACTCAAGCGAGTCAAAGATATAGGGTGCTTCAGGGACATGTGGAATGAAATTATAGAATTTCCCCTCAAGTAAATGATGAACTTTCCTGAAACTCAACCAGCTGCTCTGTTATGTCATCTAATACCTACAAAAAATTAAATAAAACTTGCACAATATATATATATATATATATATATATATATATATATATATATATATATAAGGTTTTCACTATTCCATAAGTTGATAACTTAATTAGAGGCTCGAATTGAATGGTGCAAAATTGAATCCAATGGCTCAAATTTTATTGGGACACACTTGGGGTGTTTCCCCCCTCTTTTAACATTCTAACTTTCACTTTAATTCAAATTAAAGGGTATTTTTCTAAAAATCCCCTCCCCACTCAATGAGCCTCACGATCAATCAACCTCATATCACCTCACACGCTCACCTTTCACCCACTCACCTCTCACCTCCTATGTCAAGGATAGGTTTTGGGTTTCATTGCTTTGGAGTTCGTGGGTTTTGAATTTCATGAGCTTTAGCTTTCTTGGCTCGGGTATTCTATTTTTTGTTACAAATTCAGATCTTATTTACTTATTTTCACATTTATGCTTTTTAATTCTTTACACGGTCATATTGCTTGGCAGGTTGGGTTTCGTGGATTTGTGATTCCCGTATTCATTACAAATTTGGAGGCTTTGATTTCTTTGCACTGCAGATCCTTTACGAATTTCTTCAATTTATTTTTCCATTTATAAACTTTGTTTTTCTTCTTTTCAAATATGATTTTGTTTATAAGTGTTTTGAGCGATTCAAATATGGTTTGGGATTTTTAGAACCATTTGATGGGACAGTTGTGGATTAAAATTAAAATTTTAGGTGGATTAAAATTGATTCATGTTGTATTAATTATGATTTATCAGTTTACCAAAATGACTTCATCTAAATATATTATTTAAGTCATCTAAACAGATTATTTGGTGCTCTGAGCAAGTTTGGTGATTTTGTCCTAGTATATTCCCATATCAATCATGCGCGGTAATATTTCCTTTTTGGTTTACATTCTTAAATCTTATTTTGCTCTAAATCTTTCGATAATAACTAGTTTGTTCTCTTTCTCCTATTTCCTTTCTATTTTTCCTTTTACTCTTCAAATGATGTGTTTTTCAGCAAATGAGACGAGATAAGGAAATATGGTGGATATTTTAAATTACATGCTATGATTTGGGCTCCTTATAAGACTTATTTTAAATTACATGTTTGATGATTTATGTACTTTTTCAAAACACAAATGAATGGTTAGTAAGCTATGTTGAAACTTACTTTAGCTCTAATATGTAGTGTTTGACAGTTATAAGCAAATACATTAAACTGCATATGCAGTGTTTGTTAAATTACCTCTAACACATAGTGAATGATTATTGAATTTTCACTTTTGAGTCTTATATCTATTTTTATCATACCTTTGATCATTGAGAGGCATAACATGTTTAGGCCTTACGGTAGATTGCTTAAATTTTTGTTCCCTATGAGTATATGAGATTTAAAATAAAAACTCCTCTTTTTGTTTGGTCCCATTCTAAGTTAAACTCACTGTGGACATGGAGATAACTAAATGTTATTTGAATGTTGTTATGTTTTTGTACAAACTTTATCAATTTATTGTTGAGTACTATCCCGGACATTTAACATTTTAGATCAGGTAATACATGACCAAGCAATTTACCTTGCTTTGAGTTTAGATAACCATGGAGAATATTAGCTAAATTAATAGATGTGATTTTTTTTCCAGGTAAAAACATGTTAAAGAAATATCATTTTGAAATTAGCTTTTAGTGTAAGACTAACCATCTTGATATAGATTTGAGAAAAGGAAAATAGAAAAATTGAAAAACCCAACAGAATAATGATCATTTTGATATTACTATATAGTCTAAACATAGTTTTGAATAATGTTCTTTACGAACAAGAAACCAAAAAGACACCTCCTACATGTGGGATTCCATGTATCTTAAATATTGTCACTATTTAACAGCTGGAATACTATTTTTGGATCCATTTCACAAGTACTACAAAACTGTGGTTACTTAAGTGGAGTTTTTCTGATTAGTTTCGCCCCCACTTCCAAAACAAAAGACTTTTTTTGGTTTTTGTGTTTGTTTCTTACTAGCTTGCAAAATATGTGTTTTGTAAAACTGTGTTTTTTTCTTTGTTGTTTCTAATTTGAATGTTTACCTTCAAATCAGTTTTCAAATATTTTTTTAGATAATCCCCTAGGTTTCAGTCTCTCTCGGCCTAATTTTTAGTTTATTACTGAGAAATGGTTACTTTAAAGTTTCCCCAACCAAAATCCATATTACATGTGATTGATTACTGGTAGGTTCGGTTAGTTATGTAGTCTTTCTTTAAAATTTTATTATTTTTACATATTATCATGGCAATAGCTAAAGCTAGAAAAGGTAACAACGAAGTTACCAAAGTAACTAATTGCGATAATTTAGAATTCTCGTTTCTTTATTTAATGTGGGAACTACTGCCTATATCAGTCAATGAGTTATTTAGCTTCAAAAGGGAAACTATAACCATAACATGTATTGTCTTGATATATATGTTTTCACTATTCCAAAATAGTATAATGGTAAGCATTACAATCATACTTACTAGAATGGTAAACTAATTTTAATTTCATTGGTAATTTAATGTAGATAAATGAATCAAACATGTGTTGTAATGCCAAATGCAGATTCCACATGTGACGTGAGTTTCTTAACTCTTTCAATTGATTTATGACTTGGTCCAAATGAATAAATTTTATTAATATTGGATATATAACTGTATTTTGACTCTTAACTACTTGATTCTTTCTTAATTACTTTGGACTAAATAATTTATTGATCATTTATGAAATGGTTTATCACATTTTTTTGATATAGTTCATATCTCCACGAGTTATATTGTGGTTCACATGGCGTAAATATAACCAATGTGCCTGTGGTGCACATATTTTTTTTGTATTGTAGTTGTGCAAGTATTTTAGAACTTAAAAGTATTTTTGGATTATTCATTTAAGCAATCTTCAATTCAACAATAATGTTTATTAGAACTAACTATTTATGCAGAACTAATGTTTAATGAGTGAAGGGCTTGATGAAATTGCTTAGAGACGGTGGTAAGAAAGTTATTATTTTGTTGAATGTTGACACCGCTATAGTTTGGGAGTATTCTGTTTCATATTTAACAAATGTAATTTCGATTATCAGATTAATATTCTCTTCTCATATTGGTAATGCCATTGTTGTGTGGGTAGGAGAAAATGGCCTACTGTGTGTTTGTCTAAATGCTCCAATTACCTCATTATTGGCATTATAATAAATGAACTCATTATTATTATTGTGTATTTATTGGCATTACAATAAAATCTTCCAGTTTATGTATTGTCCTAATTGTCTTCACATGTTTTCAATTGCATATTATAAAAACTTCACGTTATTGAAAGTTCACAGCTTTTTGCATCAGATTATAAGCAAAGACGCGATCATTTCATTTTCATAACCATTAGATATTCACAATCTTATATGGTAGTTATTTGGCAAATGTACTAGCTGACAGTTCATCACCTAGCGCTAGCAGCAGTAGGGGGAACAACTCCACTGAAGAGGAAATTTTCTACCTGTGATCGAGGCCAAGCTGACTGGCCACCACCAGCCTGACCATCTTGGGAATGCCCACCATCAATTTTACCCTCTTTTATATGGACCTTCTTCAGTCTCCCTCTCGCATTTTGTCCAATAAAGACCCTGAGCTTCGTTATAGTGAATAGGATGAAAGTAAGCACTAGCAGCCTCACAATCTGTCCCATAAAATATGTCTTCGTAATTTCTAATTCAGAATAATGTTCTCTCCAAAGGGTCTCCAACCCTAAGAAACCAACATCGATGCTTTCGTCACTCTGTATGGGATGTAAAATACCTACCGATGAATGATTTTTATTCTCCTCTGGCAAGAAAACCCAGTCCCTTGCTGAAAAGCCAGATGTGACCTTTTCAAGAGTTGACACAAATACCCCCAGAGGGTTGAGAATTCCTAGGGTTCTAAATAGAATATATCCATCTCGATCGATGTCCTTCTCCAAACCAACTACGGTTCCTTCTGTGACAACTATGCCTTGAGGTTTGTAGGAGTTTAGCTCCTTCCTTGAACAAATTGTATCGCCAACTTGGAGATGGTCCTTTTGAGTAGCCATGTTGAATAGCGGCTGCCGTTTGATTTGTTCAACATTACTCTGCTCCCCATACTAATTACCTCTCTATCGTTACAAACAACATTTTGTGAGATTTAAAATGTATGTAAAATATCTGCCACCAAACACGATTCCTTAGATCATGCTCAAAGTAGCCATTAAGTACATTCTGAACTCTAGGAGGCAGGCCATTTGGAATCTGTGTTTTTTCTTAATTTATCACGACCAAGTGATATATTTGTTCAGCATCTCCAAAATGTTGCATCCAAACCCCCAACTATCAGTCTCAAAGGTTATTGGACCACTTACTTCTGGTTCCCATCATTTTGGAGGAATTTAGTTTGGAGTTCCAAGTCCCAAGAAAAAATATGAATCACGTGGTGGAATCCCATGAATTAGATATAGGATTGTGAAATCTCTAAGAATAATTTGGTCATGTTCAATAAAAAGGAAACTAGTTGGCTTAAGATTAAGCACCAGGACTCTAATTGAGTGCACCTCCTGAATTCCATTAGCCAACTAAATCCCATACCTCAAAACATCTGACAGTGAAAGCTTTCATCCTTTAAGCTGAGCCATTCAATCACCTGTTGATCCTTCATAAAATTAATAGCCACAAAGATCTTTCCAGATAGAATTAAGATACTAGGTAACCAACAAACACCTTGGAGTTGTCGAAACTTGATAAACAACTTCTCAAATTGCAGATTATTATTTGTCTTAACATATTTTTTCACATATCTTTTCTTTTTATCTTGAAGAGGAACTCATTCATTACAGGCTAAGGTAAACACGAGTACTCTACTTCGTTACATGGTACCGCTTCATTATATGGTAGTCTTCCTTAATTTCTTAGTTTATTTGTTATGGTGAATTTGTACAGAATCTTAGTTTTCATCCAAAAAAAATATTATGAGCACACACCTCTGTTCATGACAACTAGACTTTAAAATGATCAGTGGTTGTATCCTCCATAATTGAAGGTTTTAGTGACCCACCCTTTGATTTTGAAATCATGGTCTTTTGGAAGATGTTGGTGTTGTTTCATATGTGCGAATGGGCTCCTTGCCACCACAGTTTGGTGATGGTTTTGATGCAATCCACTGAATTTGATTCTCCTCTATAGTTTATGGGTGAAATAAACCTGGGTTCTATTTATGAGGTTCTATTTATGAGGTTCTACAATTAGTGTCAGAAATCAAAACACACAATTCATGTGCTTTTAAACATTGGACTGTGTAATTGATTTAGTTTGGGTTACCTTCATTGTTGCATCTAAATATTCTTCATGACATCATACTATGTATGCATAAAGTTGGTCTTTGAGTGAGTTAAAATTATTTCAGTGGTCCTATTGTGTTCAGATTATTGGAGTTGTTCTTAAATATTCCTTGTGTTCTTAAATATTCAGTGGTATATATATTCTTTGAATTGGTCTTATTGGGTTCAAATTATTTTCGTGGTATCATTTATTGATGGATTACTATGTAGATATATCGTATGCCTACTGAATGCATCTTACCTAAACTTTTGTTTTCTACATGCCATTAGTTGGGGCAGACCCAATTGAATGGAGACTTATCGAGCTTGGATCATGTTCAGGGATACACTTGTTAGTTAAGAGTTTTTAACAAATGAGACGATGTTTGCGGATTCGGTTCAAATATTCTTCCCCACCCTCATCTACCACACACCTATCCTCACCGCCCCTTACCTACGCCACCACCCATCCCTCCATTCTTCGTGTCACCACTGAGTCTAACTTTACCCCCAAGACTTCAACCATTGGGGTCTGGATCGACGTCGTCTTAAGATTCTTGACTAAAAATACAATTCTACAACACATTTTAGAGGAGGATATTGAGAATATGGGACTGAGAGGAGGGCCTAACATGATATTTTATTAACTCCAAGAACGAAAGCTTTCTTGATAGCCCACTCGATTATGATTGGAGCACCTTCTTCCCTTGTATGCGACGTCAATTTCACACGTAACTACCCTCCCCATTATTATTTCCTTATCCTCATAATCCAAGAGGCCAATAAGTTTGCTGTTAAGGTTACACATAATTTTTAGATTAGGGGGCATACATATTTTTGGGGCTAAAGGCACCCTTAGTTTCCTTGGATAAGGTAATTTTCTTGGCTTATAATCAATATATTATTAATTATTTATCACAATTCAACATAAGTTATGTATAGCAATTCAGTTTTATATATTTTTCTGTATTCAGTCCATGTATTCAGATCAGATTTTACAATTCATCGCCTTCATGCAGAGCAATGTCATTACTTACAACCCAAGAATCCAAGTTGTTCATATAATGGCAGAAAAATTGTTAATTATCATCGAAGAGAGGTAGGATATCATGTAATGGAAGAACAGTTATTTCAACAGGACGATGAGATAGAGATGTGCTTCATGCTGAATTATATATTGTATTTTGTACCGATTTTATAGGTTTCTACTTATTATTTGTGTGTAAGGAAAGTTTGTTTTCTTCTAAAGGAAGAGAATGGTAAAAGAATTTTGGTAATCTTTATAGAAATCACATCAACATGGGAATTTGAATCAGACCAACCCCAACAATTAATAGGCCATATCAGCTTAGTGAGACAATAAAGAACAACCCCATAGATTATAAGGACAAATGGGAATCTAAATCAGGTAATGGTATTTCCATTGTGTGAACCAAAGAAAATGAGATGTTAAATAGTTTCCTCACTAATAAATAGTTGGCTCACTAATAAATAGTTTGATATACATTATATATGTCTGTTTCAGACCTTTTTTCGTTGATATTTTCTTGTAGTGAGTGATGTCAACTAAGATTTCTCACTACAATAAAGTGGTCAAGATTCCCAACAACATGTCCACCTTGGCTAGGGTTGGTCAAGAAATATATAGACCCAGGTATCAAATGGTACAAATTCACCCTAGAGGATCAAGAGAAGGTTGTAGTTTCAGCTTGAAGCAATAATGAGATGGACATGTCCAAGTTGAAGACGGAGTCCCCCGAGTCCCCCGATCAAGTATGTTTTTGAACAAAACAAAAAAGTTCTGCTAGTAAGCGTTTTATATATGCAAACGTAAGGGTGCCCTCTATATTTTGTGTTAGGCATTATTGGATTTGATTACTACTTTAGTGTTTGTTCTCTCTTAGCTTATGCTCATTGTTTTAATTGTTTTAGAGTTTTTACATCGATTAGGATGGAATTAATAGGTATTTTCTCCTATTTCAATTAGTTACAAGTTTTGTGTTTCAATCTTAGTTTGATTGAGTCCTTTCTTGGGGATCTTCTAAAAAATGTACTAAAATTGAAATAATTATAACTGTACGTTGTAGGATATCATTTGAATGACTATATTTTTGGTCTCGAGCACTATTATAATGTTGTTGTAACTCACCATAAGTGGCTTATTAATTCTTTTATATAATTGTTTTTTTTATATAATTGAAATAGTTGTTAAAAAAATTGAGCTAGGTTATAATGTGAAGTGATCTACCTACCTCCATTCAAAGTGAGCTAATAAAACCTTGCAAACAAATGCAATAACTCATACTAATTTGGGGGTCATTCAAAATAGCGTACATAATTTATCCTACTCATATATAGTGTGTTGTTTGTTTTATTGTCACCATATGCTCTGCACAAACTTCATTTTTTTGTTTAAAAACTATATGTTTCTTATATATAGTGACATCTTATAGTTACAATTGTCTCTTATAAGCACTTCAGCTCTTCATGAGAAAATAATTTGTCTTTTATGCAAAAAAAATTATTAAATGATAATTATATGATTATTCATGAGGTACCAGACATTTAATTTTAGCCTAAAAGATGGGGGGTTAAAAAAATACTATACTGTTCCATCGGCACGGTTACCCGATACTATACAGTATGTTCTATTAGTTATAAATGGATTCTGCCAACTTTGTATGCCCAATGGATATGAAATTTATTATTGAATTGTGGATTTCGGGGATATGTAATGGGCTCACCTATGTATTTTGTTATTTTCATATGGAGTCATAAATTGGATATATATTGACTTCATTAAATGTAGTTGCTTTTTTATGATTTTACTGATGTGTATAGTTTTTATTTGTCTTTTGAACTTAAATTATTCAAATTTAAAACTTTCGAAATGACGTACACTTCTAATATATAAAACATTTAATATTTTCATTATACACGACTTTATGCTTTTCAAAACTATTAGTGTGCCATTAGGCACAATGTGAATTCGGTTCATGAATATTGTATACTTTATGTAAACCAAATTTTTTAAAATTACATTTTTTTTGTTGGGGAACGAAATTTTTTTTGCCGTTTTACGATTACGTACTGGAAAATTTTCGTCGTGACTTTAGGCACGGGAATTCCGCTACTGTTTGTGTGTGTGTGTGTATATATATATATATTAAATACCAAGGTTATCCAATAAATAAGCATAAATATGGGATATAAAAGGAACAATTATGATAGAATCCATAAGAATAAATGGTACTAATACACAATATTCCTTACCTATTAGTGTCCCTTGAACCTTATTTTTGACATGTATGGTAATATAGATAATAATCTAAAGCGAAAATGGATTTCACCAAAAATAAAAGACTTTATACATACCCCATTACACTAGGAAACCCATCTACGTGCGTAGGTCTAATCAACGCGGTTGTATGGAAACCGTTTCCACACTTATTGGACTCGTACTCTTGGTGTATATAGAGTGGTATTATCTCTATGAACATCACTCATGTACCTCGAGTATATCAAGCCAGATCATGCATGTACTATCTCCACGAGGTATGTCAGAAGACCCGATTCACGTATATTTGGGTATATCAAAATATCCTTCTCACACGTACTTTATAGTATACCGTGAGTGGTCATAGTTAAAGAAGGGAGAGTTTAGCCTTACGAAAAATATTACACAACCTCGTGTAGTATAGTATAAAGGAATGCCGAAATAATAACAAGCGCTAGGATATTATCAAAATGGAGGAATTTCTCAAGCAGGTTTTGACCCCCAAAAAAGATCCTAATAGATTGTTTGGGACCTAAGATCTCAAAGTTCACTTATTTCTTTTACCTCGAAAAAGGTGCTTCGTTTTAAATAAGGATCTCTATAAGGAATAAGTCATAATCATACCTATAAAATAAAATGAAATATAATTATTTACTCTCCTACAAATGTTGTTCCTTTGTCCCTCCCATCATATATGATGCCTCATGTCTAAATGCATTGACTTTCCATCGTTTATCACGAAAAATAACTTAGAGAATAGGAAATAATCGTATAACTAGCCTCCATGAGAGAAAATAATTCCACCTTGAATCAGAATTTAGTTTCCACTAGAACTTGTTTCGAGAGCACTAAAAAATAAAATACTAAACATCCCAAATCCTCTAATAAACACCGATTCCTTGCATATTGACACTTATCCTCTCATTTACCTTGTCTTATCCCTTATAAAGTGTATAATAACTCAGACACATGGCGTACTGACATGGATATTAGCCTATAAAGTCAATAAAATTGAATCATCCAACCAAATGTTTGGCATATGCTATATGTTGTCGGTCTCATGTATCTATATTATCTGTCCTTGCACCCTGATATTAAATCCTTAAAAAATCACGATGTCGTAATTTGAATGGGTATACCAATATCCCATATCAAATTATGAAACTGTGTTGTAAAAAACTAGGTTTTGGGGAAAGATTTAATGTCTTAAATGTTAATAAATACACAGGGGCCTGGGAAAGTCTGTTGTTCTTTAATTAAGGTCACGTCCTCTTCAAGGAATGATATCGAATTATCTTCATTCATTTATCCATTGAAATGGTAAAGACAATTATTTTCCAAAAGGGGTTAGTAGGGCCAACTCCTTTTAAAGGTATATATGATGTCCACTTTCATTGAGAATGGTCTCCCCTCACTCTGATTCTCATACATCTTTATATTAATTACATAGAAACCATTTAGTCAATGATCTCAATCCAAATATCCCACGAGGAGTTGGATAAGTCATTATTTGACTAACCAAATCGTCATCCAGACTCAATAATTTAATGCGCCATCTTCTCTATTTTCCATCAATCATTTGATCCTCTATCTATTTAAAGGAAATCTCCTTGTTAGCTTGTATGAGAAAATCATATGTTCATTTGTTGAATGGATTATTTTTGGCTTCTAACAGCTTGGAAAGCTTCAAATAATACGTGCGGGGCTTGGCATATTACCCCTTATGTATGGACTTTTACATACACATTTTGGTTTAAGGACTCCTTAGTTACTTTTTACACACAATTTTTTTAGCTCCCATTTTACACACAATTGTGTGTAAAAACTTTTTTACATACAATTTGAGACATTACCCTCTTTGGATTCATCAAAGGATAATAACCTATCCCAAATGTTCATCATTACCCTCTTTGGTCCTATCATACTCTCAAAACATTGATCTTGCTTAGTGAACTCATCGCGGGTGATAATCATGATAAACATGGAATATTATCATGCACCGATGATTATTCAACCATTCTTATCTCTAAAGGTAGTGTTCTGTATCCTCGAGAATACTATCAACCTTTTTATTCCACACCTCTTTAAAACACATAATATTTGCATCCATAGGGACACAATATGGACTTCACATGATGAAAAAACTTGCCTCCATAAGCACATTCTTGCTCTCGCAAGATAATTTTGCCTTCATAGACATCCTCTCGCATTAATAGGCTTGTAAAATTTTGCCTTCACGGACTTGTCAAATTTGGCCTCCATAAGAAAAATCTCACCAAAAGTAAACATTTTCATTCACAATATGATACCATTTGTAACCACATGCACTTCTCGCTTACCTTGCCTCCATGGGCACACATTATCCTTCACATTTCCAATAACCTTTCCGTCATAGGCACAATCTCTCTTTCATGGGCATATAAAATTTTCCTCGCCTTCATAGGATCATACAATCTGGCCTTTACATGCATCCCCTTATCTTCATAGGAAAATAAAATTTCCCTCCATAGGCATATTTTGTCATTCAAAATCTTACCAACCTTTGCCTCCATATGCTCACAACCTTACTTTATAGGCTAAAAAACTTGATTCTATGGGAACAATCTCGCCTTCATAAGCCCATTAACTTTGCATCCGTAAACATGTATTTTCTTTTATAATCTCACCAGATCTTTATTCCATAGGATCATCAAAACGTGAACCTATAAGCGTATGCTCGCCTCCAAAGGCTTGATAAATTAAACCTCCATAGGAACACTCCCTCCTTCACATGCTCGTCGGCCTTGGCTCCATATGTACACTCTCTCGTTAATAGGCCCATCAACCTTTCCTCCATTATCACACTCTTGCCTTCACAGGTCCATCAACTTTTCCTCTATAGGAACATTCTCTCTTTCATAGGCTTATCAAACCTTGCCTCCATAAGCTCATAAAATCTTTCATTTATATTCACATTCTCACCTCTAAAGGCTCATCAAAATTTTCCACCATAGGCACATTCTTACCTTTTCAATCTAATCACAGTCTCTCCCTTATATGCCTATTAACATTGCCTCCATCGTCACACTCCCCCCACAGAGTCGTACCAAACTTCTGTATGTACCAATCCGAGACCTTTTGGTCTCATTGTAATATAATTTGGACAAGTAATAAAATATTTGTAAAAAAGTATCTTTTCTTAGTCGAGTCAGTTCTTTAAAATCTTCCTTTTTGTTCACAAATAAAATGATAATTTTGAGTTTCCTTGAATTGACTTGTATTCTTTCAATGCATTTGATCTTAAGTTAAATAGGACAATCACAAGAAAATTTTCTAGAATGAAGATCATATGAAACCACAACTAAGACTAGGTACCCAATAATTTCACTTGCATCTAGTCATACATTTCCTATTAGCAAATCTTTCTTGAAGTTAATTACTCAACATTCTCTTAAAGGTATGTACCTTGTCAACCCACCATATTTGTTGTAGGGGTTAATTTCTAAAACGAACATATGAAAAGAAAAGAGTTCCTCAGGTTGAAAAGCCCGAGATGGGTAACCTAGGAATAAATTATGGAAATAAAAAAAATTAGTAAATGAGATTACCTATGACAGCTTTTTATGTGTCAATCTATTCTCCTGTCCTTTATTCCCTCATTTGAGGTAAAGTACATTATCTTAGATGTCGATAACTAGTGTGTCTTACTCATTTGACTCAAATATTCATTTCAACATCATTCGTCACACATCTCTTTCTAGATATTCCACATCTACTTGCTTCACACTCCAAATCACAATGTCACCTATTTAAAAAGAAAAATGATGACCAAGTCAATTTTATCTTCCATTGAGTTTAAACATCTATAATGACCTCAATATCATTGAAAACCATTTATATCTCTAGAAAATATGTACTAGGACATGGAAAGATGGATTTTTATCTAGGATCACCTATCCCCTTTTTATACCGAACCAAATTCCATTTTTATTATGAAACCCCTGTGACAATTTTCATGAAATTATAATAAGCCGATCTCCATAATTCAGTGATCCCAGTAGACAATGGCTACGTAAATCCACAACATAAGGCCAATCTATTAGGAATCGATTAAAAAAAATAGCTTTCTAAGTCGAACTTAACCTAACCAAGGAGATATGAGAAAAATATTGGACAATCAAAAAGGAAAATAATATCCTCCTAGATAACATCAGTAGGTTAATGGAAAGAAGTGATATCGAAGCATTTCCATTCAAAGAAGTCATTGAGGTAAACCGCGAGTACTATGTTCATTATACAAGAAATTTGACCGTTCCAATTATTTCATGATCTTTTCCTTAATCAAGATAGACAACATGGTCTCGTATCATAAAATGTGATAATCTTTTATGCAAATCCTATCCTTTTTTGAGTGATTAAGCTTTTCAAATCAATGAATTTTTTTTTCAACCCATTACCAATAATTACCCAAATAAACTCAAACACCATATGAATATGAGCTACATTTGGCCTGATTCCCCTTTTGGGATATATAGGTATCCCATTTATGGGTTTGACCCGGCCATAATAGAAATCCCACCCAATATGGTACCCCTTTGATCCAAAGACAATCCTCTTGCTGGAATTGTTATGTCTAAGAAAATTTGAAACGATAACAAAGACTCTGAGAATCCTAATCCAATTCAAGAATCTCCAATCTGGGAATGAGCCTTAAATGTCCATCATGTCAGGTCTTCACCCATCATTACTTGGGAGTTATACTACTAAATTCGAAAGTCACTCATCAGTTTAAAGTTAAACATGATGTCATTCTTCAAGAGTGAGAGTCGTTCTCACATCCTATTTGAACTCATTAGTCAAATTACACAATGCTTGAACTGTTGAACATCTCTGTCTTTTATTAACAAAAAAAGAACAAAAGACAAAAAACATAAAAATGAGAAAATACTCATAAGAATAATCCTCCTATGACATATACACTTGCCTTAAATCATGATCTAATATACAAAATGAATAAACGATTAATTTCTTTTGATTGCAATTCTAATGCCCAGACTGAGATTTAGATTAGTGTTGGGTCAACCCTCACCAAAGTCATGGTGTTAAGGGGGAGGGGGAAGTCTAATTTTATTATTTAATAAAATCCTTTAATTTCCACCATTTTATAAGGAACATAATGTAATTAAACAAATTTTAAATTAAGAAGTAGATTTCCCCTATAAGTAGTTATGTTAATTATCACGATTTATTTGGAAATTCTTCGTTAAACCCAACAATGTTAATAATAAGGAATAAACCATAAAACTCATGTATTATTACAAAAAAAAAATGGCCCAAAGCACGAATAAAAGATTGTTTAAAGTGACATGAGTTCAAGTGTCCCAAAACATAATTTTTTTTTAATATGCCATGGTCCAGCTCTAACGATTGTTCATGACTTTTGGGCTTTACCAACATCCATTCCAATGCCCCTACTGGAAGTAACTAGGGATGAGGGTGTTAACATAAAAAGTAGGGGATGAGAAAATGCTCAGTGGGTTGGAAAATACTAAGATATATATTTTTATAAGAAAATACTATTTATGTAACGTTTATTTTAGGAATTCCAAAATTTTTATCATTTAACGAGTATAATGAATCTACCATGCAATGCAACTGAGCAATATTCTCATCCACACACTTGTTCATTTTACACCAACTTTTCACATATTTAGGGACCATTAATCCTCTTTATCCACTATTCTATATTATACTATTTTCATTAGGTTATTTCTTTTTACATTTCCCAAGCACAAACTTATTTTTTTCCATTTCCATCATTATGTTATCAACAATATATTTTTCTCTGAATTTACCAAATAACCACGTACTTTAACGGGCTCCATAGTGTCGGCTATGCTACCATATGCTCTTTCCATTTATTTTGGATCTTTCACCTAAGGCCTCCGGGCCCTTCATAATTCTTTCTCGATTTCATCTAAGTTCATATTAATGCGTTTTAAATTTTTATCAAATGTCCATATTATTCCACCGTTCTTATCATTCGTACCATTCACATTTATATTTTACACCACCTTCGTGCAACTTTATTCATTCCACCCATTTTTCACAATACTGATCAATAATGTCAAATGATGAAGTCCAACCACTAGGTTCCTCTAATTTACAAAAATTACCCCTTTACCCATCTTAATGCTAATACTTTGAGAAAACAAAATTTTATTACTATGACATAAAAAATCCTCATTTCATGTCCAAAAACCATACTTCATCATTTCATATCAAGGAATTCCCACTCCTCCATATTTATTTAATAAGTTATACATTTAATAGTTTGAAGACAATTTTACCAAAAGTTCCATTTTGGCCTTCTAATCATATGTTGTCTTAAACATCATCATTCCTCATTCACCAACATTTATAATATATTTAGGGGATGAATTTACCAAATTTCAAATTTCATCTTGAAACTTATTTGAATCTTCATTTATCAAGATTATATGTCCTCTACTAACATACTACAAGAATCCACACATGTGATGGTGAATTTTATCCTAAAAGTCCCTAAATACTAATCTAAACACGATATAAACTTGAAATCATATTTTATGTGCATATTCCTAATATTTCAACATTAAAATGATGTTTGTTCCTCAAACTCCATTTAATTTTAGTTTCCTTTAAAACTTGAATTTTTCATAAGAAAATGTTAAATAAACATACTAGAAATTAACTTTGTAAGATTATCTTCACTCTAGCATGCATCCTAGAATGTAGCTTAGGTTTAAAACTTAAAAACATAGTAAAAAAACCTTCCTTGAGTTTTAAGAGGAGAAATTAAAAAATTAAGACTTAAAAGCTCCTAAAACTTCAAGAAATCCTCAAGAAAGCTCTAAAAACCTCCAAAAGCTTTAAGAAATACACCAACTGCTCTTGAAAGACTTAAGAATAATTCTTTAACCCAACTTCTTCCTTGGACAAGCCTTGAAATGGGTCTTACCAGCTTGAAAATGGTTAGAATAAGGTTTGTAATGGATGTACAATCCTTGGAAATGGAGGGAAGGGCCTAAAAATAGAGAGAGAGAGAGAGAGAGAGAGAGAGAGAGAGAGAGAGAGAGAGAGAGAGAGAGATTGAAAATATATTGGAGATGTGTTAAAATGACCCCCAACACTATCCTCTCTCTTATTTATACCCTAAAACCTTTAAGATTTTATCCATTGGTCCATCAAAACCCTTAACCCCTTTTGATCTGCTCCATTGGGATCTTAACAAATCCAATAATCATATGGATCTCATCATGACAACACGTTTTGATTTTCAAAGATTCGATTTATTCAATGTCATTCGAATGAGATTAGACCTCGTTCGAATGACAATACACATCTCATTCGAATGATGTTCCAACAGGATCTAATGAGGCTGGTCAAAGGTGGACATATAATTATCATTCAATGGCCGTTTGGAGTAGCTATTCAAACGACGGAGGCCTCTCGTTGAAATGACCCAACATGGTTCTAATGAGATTTGAATATCGTTTGAACGATCCAAAACTTTTGTTATTTAAATTTTTGGTCATTTAATCCAATTTTAATCGCACAAAGGCCCCAAGAGAAGTTCAAAATAGACAACCATCCATTATATTGATTACATGGCCAATAGTCATCCAAATTAAAAGGGAATGAGGTATGAATATCGAGGACGGTCATCACATTTTCCCCTACTTAACAGATTTCATCCCCGAAATCAGCACAACTAATTTTGGCAAAGAGTTGTGGGTGCTTCTCATGCATCTCCGACTCTTACATCCAAGTCGCACCTTCTATACCTTGGAAATCCCAAACGACCTTCACTAATGGGATGACCTTATTGCGCAAGACTCTGTCCTGTGGTCCAAGATGGACATAAGTCGCGTAGGAAATGCAAGCCTTCCTCCAAATCGATGTGGTTCTAATTGATGACGTGCTGAGGATCTTGGACATACTTTTTTAGCATATATACATGGAACATAGAATAAACGTTGGAATAATGAGAAAGTGATTCCAAGCGATACGATACTTCTTCAATCCATTATAGGATCTCTTTTTTTTATCAAAGAGGGACGGTACCCCCACAAGTTTTATTAATTTTTAATAATAGAGAAACAGCCTCTCCGTGGCTTAAAAAACCCAGAAAAAAACTTACCTAAATCTAGAGGTTGGGCCCAATACTTTAGATGAAATGCGAGAAAATTTGGGGATTAATAAATATCCCCATTACAATGAGAGAAACCTTGAAAATTTAAACTTGGGGATTTATGACCCCATTACAATTTTATTCTTCTATGTCATATTTGAGGAGAATGTATCATATCCAATTTAAGAAGACCTTTGACCATTTGGGGAAGAGATTCAAAAGTTCCAATATACAGCGTCAATGTCGCTTATAGATGCTCTTGAAGCTAGATGGTCTGCTACTGAATTCTTTTCTCTCCAAACATGAGTTAGCTTAATTTATTTTGTAGCACAAATGTTGTTTAAGGTCTCTAAAGCTTACCATGAAGGTTTTGATTTCTTCTCATTAACTTCAATAAGAAACTTCCAATCTATTTCAATAATGATATTTTGAATATCTAAAATAGACACAAGATTTAGACCTTCCTTTAAAGCCATTATTTCGGCAAAAAAGGAAGATTGAATCCCAATGGATTTCTCGAAACCTGAAATAAACATACCTGTAAAATCTCTAATAACATGCCCAATACCACTTGGACCAGGATTACCTTTAGAGGCTCTATCAATATTTAATTTAAAGTAACCTTTAGAAGGATTTTCCCAATCACATTTAATGATTTGAACTATATTATGAGAAATTTTAACTTTAAATGTGTTGAGAATGATGGAGTCTTCAGAAGAGCTTTTATCATAAAAGTTGTTGTTGTTCATTATGGAAGGGGTAAGGAAAATTATTTGATAAATTATAGAAGTAGAATTCGCTTTAGAATTTTCAAAAACTATTTTATTTCTAGCCTTCCATAACTCCCATATAATAATCCTTGGAATAATTTGACAAAAGGATTTTAAGAAATCTTTTTGGTCATGTGTCATCCACCATGAGAGCAACATATAACTGCAAGAAGTATAATTCGGAACCACACCAAACATTTGAGTAAAGTAACTCCAAACTTCCATGAAAATTTTACATTCAAGGATGACATGTTGGGCACTGCCAACATCTAAAAAGCATTGTATGCAGACTGATGCTAGTCTTATACCAGCCTGCTGAATTTGAGTCTCAAATGGAACCGAGTTATCAAGAAGTTTCCAAACAAAATTAGAGATTGTCATTGGACATTCAGGGGACCAATTGATTTTCCAACTTATAGAAATAGGCCTCGATTGTCTACAAACATCAAAAGCATATTTGATAGAAAATTCTCCCGTTGAGGAGGGAGACCATATATTTTTGACTTCTTGAATGAAAGAATCTTTTATAGATGAAATTTTATTCAATCCTCAAAATTGAACTATTTCTAATGTTCAAACCTTTATTATACTTTTTTCTCATAAAAGAGGCCCATATACCATCCTCAAATTTAAATATCCAATAAAGTTTAATACTAGAAGCAACTGTTATGTCTTCTAAGCTTATAAAGTTAAGACCTCCTTCTTTAAAAGGAAAGCATGTTTCCTTCCACTTCATCCATTGAAATGGATTTTCTTTGTTGGTACCTCCCCAATAGAATTTAGCAAAAATATTGTTTTGTCTTTTCAAAATAATTTTAGGAGGGTTAAGAACAGATAAGGTATATTCAGGAATAGAAAGAAGAACATGTCTAATCAGCACAACTCTACCATCTTGAGATATTAATTTAGATGATCAAGTGTTTAGTTTGTCTATAATTTTAGCCATAAGATCTGAAAATTGAATAATTTAATTTCTCCCTTTATTTATATGACAACCAAGGTATTTAAGCGGAAGATTTTTCTGATTTAATCCTGAACATGTTTCTATTGCTTTTCTCCTGACAGGGCTAGTTTTTTTGTCAACATAGAAAGAACTTTTGGAATAATTTACTGTTTGGCCAGAAGTGGCCTCATAAACCTTAAGTAACTTAATTATAGCTCGAACACTTTTACAACCACCATTAGAGAATTTTTATAATATCATCAGCATATCCTAAATGAGAAATTAGCCTAAACTTATTCGGGTGAGAATAAAGGATTTCTTTCTTAGTTTGAGAAAGATTGTGAATATTTCTACTAAGGCTTTCAACAGCTAGAATCAATAAACTTGGAGATAATGGATCACCTTGTCTAAGACCTCTAGTAGAATTAAAAAATCCCTTACTTTGACCATTAATATTGATAGAAAAACAATTATTAGAGATAATTCTTCAAACCATATCTATAAACAGCTCATTGAAACCAAATTTTCTAAGCACTTGACATAAGAAAGGCCAATGGACTTTGTCATAAGCCTTTTCCATGTCTAGTTTAATTATAACATTGTTTCCATAAGCTTTTCTACCTATTAGATGAACCATTTCTTGGGCAAGGAGAATATTGTCTTGTGTACTTCTACCTTTGACAAAACCACTTTGATTAGGGGAAATAAGAGATGGGAGAATAATGGCTAGTCTATCATTTAGAATTTTAGATATAATTTTACTTGAGAAGTTGCAGAGACTTATTGGTCTATATTGAGCATAGGTTGTAGGACTATTAACTTTGGGAATAAAAGCAATATTTGTGGTTGTCCAGCTCCTAAGAAGCTCAACACCAGTAAAGAAAGCATAAATTGCATTAATCAGATCTATTTTAATAATATCCCAAAATTTTATGTAGAATTCACCCCCATATCCATCAGGGACAGGGTCACTAGATGAATCTAGACTTTGAATTGAAGACAAAATTTCAGATTCTGTTGGAAAATCAATTAATTTTTTATTCATATCTTTAGTTACAGAACATTCAATAACTTCTAAGAAATTAGTGTTAAGTTCTTTAAGATATGCATACCAAATTTGTTTAAAGTGAACCATAAAGAGGTTTGCAATACCATCAGGGGATTCTTCCCATGTGTTATCACTGGTCTTTATTTTGGGAATTTTCATCTTTCGTATCCTATGATTAACTGAAGCATGAAAAAATTTAGTGTTAGAATCTCATAGTCTAAGCCATTTTACATGGCTCTTTTCAGACCAATAACTCTCTTCTTTTTTTCAAAGCTAGGCTTAAATGAGCTCTCACTGCAAATAACTCTTCCCTAGTATTATCATTTGGGGAAATTTCAAAAGAATATTCAGCTAATTTAACCTTATCCTCAAAGTTACTAACTGATTGAAAAATATTTTTAAAAGTGTCTTCATTCCAATTTTTCAAAACAGATTTTAAATACTTTAACTTAAGAGCAAATTTGATCATAGGGGAAGCTTTAATATCTCTAGTCCAAGCATTTTCAATGATGTCCTGCACATTTGATTGAATACACCAAATGGATACAAATTTAAAAGGTTTAGGATAGTTATCTGAGCTACTTTTTATAGAAAATAGCAGAGGACTATGATTTGAACAGGTTTTATGAAGATGAGTTATAGAAGAATTTGGTAACAACATAATCTAATGATTGTTTACTAATCCTCTATCTAATCTACAGAATATCGAGCCTGCAATTCTATTATTTGACCAGGTAAATCTAGATCCTATGCATCCTAAATCAATGAAGGAGCAAGTGGCAATCATTTCATTGAAATCTTCCATAGCATCGAAATCAATTTGATTTCCACCTATTTTTTCTTCTTCTCTAGAAACCACATTAAAATCACCCATTATGATCCATGGGAATGATGAAAAAGTATAAGTACAATTTACAATGTCTTCCCATAAGGATCTCCTTTCTATAGCAGTGCATTTTGCATATACTAATATGATGATTATGGAAGTGTTTATGAGCCAAACATCAATTTTTAGGCAGAGCATTTGCTCAGAGTTGAAAATTTCCTGAACCTTAAGCTCATTATTCCATAAGAACCATATTTTGTTTGAAGAGTTTGCAGTCCTATAGTTAAAGCTCCATTTCATATGACATTTCTTTAGTTTAATTTTATCTACTTTAGGTTCTAAAATTCCAATGGCAGGTATGTTCTGATAAGATTTTTAATTCTTCTACTTGTAGCTCTATTTCCTACACCTCTAGCATTCTGGCAAATGATATTAATCATAAAACTAAATATGAGGATTGAGAGTTAGAGACTTACCAGAAGATCTTGTCAATCTTTTAAATAGAGGATTTGATTTTGATTTTTTTGCTAATTTGAGGCTCATGATTTCTCAGATATTATTTCTAGCTTCTTTGATTTTCTTATTATTGAATGCTTTTGAATCTTGAATATTCTTCCACTTAACATCCATCCACGATGCGAAATTCTAAAAGTCCTCAATCACAGGAACAGCTAGCCTTTTGTCTTCCTTATTCGAGTGAAAATCTTTATGAGTAGCTGAATGTTTCCCATATCTTGGTATAACTAAACCTTTAGGAGATAAATTATACTGATCCACTAATATTGTTTCATCTTAATTGTAGCCCACATGCTTGATTTTGAGGATAGGTTGAGGCTTCTGACTCTGAGTTAAACTTCTTACATGGGAAGTTAAGGTTATTTGATCATTATTTTCCTTTTGAGGCTCTAGATCCTCTTCAACATCTTCAAAATTAATTCCTTGGAAAATTTCAAAATGGTTTGACAACTGCTTTGAGGGGTCAATTGATTTAAAAACATTTTTTGAAATATTTTGCATAGGTTCTTATTGCTTATTTGGGGGATCTTGATGCTGTACCATCGTTGTGTTTTATTTATTTTGAGGTTTTGCAAGATGTTTTTGAGTGTTTTTAAGCGCATGATTCTTGATCAAACATTTCTCTTCTTGATGCCCTTTCATTTTACAAAAATCACAAAAATATGGAATGTTTTCATATACCACTTACTGCCAGTAGCCTTTTGATCCTGAACTAATCCTTATTCTTTGTATCCTTTCTTTCAGAATGTTTATTTCCACACACATTCTTGCAATGCTAGGCCTTGATAAAGAAGCTGTAGATGCATCCATCTTTAGAGGTTTTCCTATTAGTTGTGCAATTGAATACAAGGATGATTTCACATAGAAGTGTATCGGTAGATTTGGGAGGTTTATCCACACTGGAACCACTGGGCTCTCCTCATCAGGCTTAAAGTGAACAGACCATTTAAAGGTGTGTATGGGAAATTTCCAATATACCAGAGTTCTCTTTGCCATAGTCGCACATAATCTTCCTCGCAATTGAGACGAATTAGAATATGTTTTGAATCAATTAGACCTCTAGAAAACTCTGATTTTAAAGAAAAGGTATGGAAATATTTCCTGATGAAATCCACTGGAGGTTTTCCATGAGAAAATTTCCTAATGGTGGAGAACATAAATGGTTCCACTAGAGATTGAATGTCTTCTTCAGAAAATATGACAGTTGGTTCTCCTTTAAATGTTGTTGGCCTCTTTAATTCTGGTTCTTTTGATGATGAATTCTTAAGAACACTCGCAAAAGACTTAGCCCAGACATTTGTTGGATCAGAAGGTTTTGGTTGGATCAAAGTGTCTATAGGAGGGATCGTTGAGTTTTCCATGAAAAGATAATGTTTTTATACCTAAGGGAGAAATAGAATTCTCCCTAGGTTCTTGATGCTTTCTTAGAGAGAATTCTCATCAAGTTCCGACTTTTCAAGTCCTTTTCTCATAAACAACTACATCTACACTAAGTAACTATGATGAATATCATTATAGGATCTTAAAGGTACCAATACAGCAAGGGGGAATCTTCCCATTCTGGACAAACCTTTGATTATCTATTCTTGCCCTAACCTTCGATAACACATGGTCACCCACCTCAAATTTTAAAGATATCAACTGATTATTAGCATAATTCTTTTACCCACTCTGGGATATTATAAGTCTCTGCCAAATCAATTGAACTTTATTCGACATCTCGTTGATCATGTTTGAGTTTGTGAGATTCTTTTCACCCATTTTCCCAACAAACTGGAGAGTGGCACGACCTCATATAGAGAGCTTCATAAGAAGCCATAATAACACTGGCCTGATAACTGTTGTTGTAATAAAAATCCATGAGATGCAAATTCTTTGCCAAACTACCCAAGAAATCAAGCGCAAAAGCCTTTAATATATCTTTTAGGATCTGAATCGTTCGTTCTGACTCCCCATTTGTCTAGAGATGGTAAGATGTACTCATGTTGAAAGAGGTACGTAATTACTGTTGAATCTTCTTCCAAAACTGAGAAAGAAATCAGGGAACCCTATCCGAGGTAGTAATAACCCCCATTTTCACATAATGGTGGGCCAGGAACGATACGTCAAAGATGAGTATTATCAAAAATTTATACCATTCTTAGCACTACGAAATAAAAATAGACTTTATTCTTTACCAATATTCATCGTACAATAAATATTTCAACCAAAACTGAATTAATATATAAATGCAAAATTGAATCACAATACAACATTCATATTGTAAAGGAAACTACAAACTGATATAAATAAACTCTCGGGCTTATGCTCATTTCTACATAAAATAAAATAACCCATTGAAGAAGTAAAACAAATAATAGAATCAGTGGAATTGAATTCACTAGATCCAAAGAAACTACAAGTCTAATCCATCATCAGTCCTGCCATTCCTGTTTATGAGAAAACCTGGGGGCGGTGAACATTTATAATTTTGGGTCATAAGTATTATTCAATAATAAATATGCAAATTATAACCAATTCGTACTTCACGTCTTTCCATAGATGCTCGCATGTATCGAGTATCTCACCTCTCCTCTAGAAGAAATCCTACTCGCATCCTCAAACAAATATCAATTAGTAATTCTAATGTTTAATCTATCATGTATTAATAAAGCTATCTAGCCATACGTAAACTAAAAGTGGGTGTTACATATAACACTATAGTCCCCAGATTAACTTCATATTGTTGTCTACTAAGTTCTCTATAAATTAAATGTATATTTTTGTATCATATAATATTCCTTTACTTTAGTCTATCTCGTCAGACTTTTTAACTTTTAATTAGCACTAATTTCCATCCACACCACTTAGACTATAGGTTTCATCCTCTTTAATTACCGTCTACATCCTTAGACTTCCCCATTTATCATTTTCATTAATAATTGTCTACCGTATTAGACCATTAGAACATTTTCATCACTAATTATCTATGTCACTCTGATAATTCAACTTTATTATCATTAAGTATTGTCTATATCAATAGACTATGAGAATTCATTATCACACCAGGCACACCACAATGTGTATATATCTATGATACACGAAGACATATATCTTCGGTGTCTCGTTAGCAATCTATTGATAGTACTCGAAGGAGTCCCTCACCCTAAAGCGGGTAATAACAAAACGCAAGCAAGTGAGGTGGTACCTAAGTAGTACACCATTTCAGAACCCATACCCAGAGGTGACAAAAGGATTCCACCATTTACACTTACCTCTCGTAAGTGGCGCTGCTACGTAGTACCTATAATATCACCTAACATTACGTCTAGCCCACATGTACCAACGTGTGCTACGGTCCCTAATGCAGTCAAACCCCAATTGATAGGATGGTCCATTAACTCAGGTATGTCCACACAAAAATAATATAATACATACTACTTTTATCTAATGAATCTCCATCCATATAAATATAGCCTTCTTGGTTTAACCATCACATTTTAGTCAGTTATTATATAACCTTTATTGAACCGTTATCCTACAATTACTTCTCGATTAAATATTAAGTCCCAAATTTTGCCTCCTAGGCTTAATAATCAGATTTACTTCATCAATTTTTTGTCCATAAATATACATATGTATAGTTATCCCCAAACTAACCTTCCCAACAAATTTACTAATTCTATCACGTTGCCCTCTTGACTTAGAATTTAATCCTTCTAGATTATTAATATTCTTTCACTTCTTGTTTCCTTTACAACAAGGTTTATATGTACATATATAAGGATTAAACAAAAGTGAATAAGGATTATATTTACATATATAAGAAATCCACTAATAAGTAGTTTCACCGCATCTACTATCACAACCGATGCTACCCCTTTAGACTTAGCCTACTAGGCTTAGGATACATTTCTATTTAATATTCTTACACAATATAAATTTGGGGGAGCTAACCATAAATTATATTCTCGAGCATTCAACTTATCTCAAATAAGTGTTTCTTTTTATTTAAACTCTCCCCAAATTAATCATAATATTTTCACTGTATCTTTTAGGGTCTTATCCTCTACGTACCCCTGCCAAAATTTCCCAATCATCTAGGTACATCCGGACTTTTTCATATACTGATTTCATTTAGTTTTATTCCATAATCCCACATAATTCATCTTTTTCAGATAGTTAACTTCTAATTTAAGTTATCGCCATATTAGGAACCCATCCCGATTTTATTGTGCATATACATTCATAACAATATAATTAATATTTTGGAATAAGTCTCTATCTCTCACTTGAAAGAAAATGGTCTCGTACACCCTTTCGTAGAAAAACCATAACTAACTAAAAAAAATCAAAAAATACGAGGTTAGTGCCCACGCAATCGTAATGAAATATTTTACAAGTAGGTATTACGAATGTATTCAGTAGGAGGCCGAATCGATTCCGTTTACTAAATAATATGAGAGTTGGTCTATTTCCAAGAAGGGATTTTTCCACCAAGTTTCAAGTGTATCAAAGATCGTCCTTATGACTCAAAAACTCAAATAGGGTATGAACATGAGTTCTAACATGAAATGGGAAGAATTTAAACATTATTAAACCTCTAAATAATCACTATATTATCATCAAATTATCAATAGTTTTAAGAAACTATAAACGTGCAAGTTTTGATATCTCATCTGAAACTCCGACAAAAAATTCAGATTTGAAAGAAAAGTTCTACTATACGATTCCAACAATAAAACTCCATTTTAAACAACATGAATTCATACCTACTATGGGAAATCACAGATAATATGATTATCATCAATTCTATTCTAATAAAAATATCTCTAAATATGTAGTCTTGTCATATGATTAAATCTTAGTCTAAGCATAGAATCAACATTAATACAAGAATTAAATAATTTGAATAAGATGGAAAGATAATCCTTACCATAAATTTTTTCAGGAGCCTCTCTTCTTCCTCCTAGGGTGGCTCTTCCCCTTCTTCTTGGGTGGGTGTGCTTTGAGTTCTTAGATTTAACTACCAAGGAGTCATTTACTCTTAATAAATATAATTAGTCTCCAAATCCCAAGTTGGGCCTTAGGCCAAATGATCCCAAATACATTATTTACTTAACTCGATTACTACCCAATTCTCTCTCTCTCTCTCTCTCTCTCTCTCTCTCTCTCTATATATATATATATATATATATATATATATATATATAGAGAGAGAGAGAGAGAGAGAGAGAGAGGTAGGCTCCTATGCACACTAAGTTTGCACATTACCTTTTAAAAGTGTGCAAACTTAGTGCTGGCGCACATCAATTTTTTTATATGATATTATAGCATTTCAACGGACTCACATAAAAAAAATTAGCTCAAAAAAACTTTTTTTGCTATTTTTAAAAAATCGGTCAAACTTTCGCAGTTTTTAATGGGCTTAAAAACTGCGAAAGTTTGACCGATTTTTTAAAAATAGCAAAAAAAGTTTTTTGAGCTGATTTTTTTTATATGGGTTCCTTGAAATGTTTAAATATCACACAAAAAAAATCAACTCAAAAATATTTTTTTTACTATATATAAAAGGTAATGTGCAAACTTAGTGTGCACAGGAGCCTCTCTCTCTCTCTCTCTCTATATATATATATATATATATATATATATATATACACACACACAAACACACACACACACACATACACACACCAGGACCATTCATGAGGTCTCAAATTCCCTAACGAGACCGTAATGCCTCCCAAAGTGTGTCGTGAATATTTTTATTTAAAAATATATATTTTAATGGTGACGTGACACATTTAATTCTTCTTGTTTAAAAAGAATAATCCAACTTAGACTTATTTAAACCATTAAAGTCCAATTCTAAAATTTATAAATAATAATGAGTCTAATTACTCACAACCATCATTAATTTATTCCACCGAATTAAATTAATTCGCACTAGATTTTATTTTATTCCAAAAAATATGGGGTATTAAATTTCCCCTAATAACGGAATTCCATCCTCGGAATTCACTAAAGCATGAAGTCACATTTTATTTCGTACTGATATTTTAAGTTTATACCCAACTAGTGCATACTCATATCCCATGAGATAAGTGAAAAGTCTCATCTATGCCTATCATAGCGTTACTGGGGTGCCTATATACTACGCATTATATGTACACACATATGTACCATTAATAATTATGAATGAAACATATACATCCAATCCGTACCATTCACACCAAGCATCTCCGCATAATTATCATGAGTCAATACTATTATATTTCTCGATTATATCCCACTATGATAAGAGGAAAGGATGACATATGCCTATAATAGTGCCCTATCACCAATACACTCATATGTAAGAATCACAAGGATATATGCACAATTATCAAACATGACTGGAACACCCATATCCGTAAACCAACTGTATATACCATGTATACATATGAGGTATAAGTATATCTGAATACTCATCCGACCATACTCATACTCTTCGTTGCTCGATGCATACCCTCATTACATATGTATAACTTATTAAACATAAGGTCTCAAAGCCAAAAGTCCTGCTATTCCCAATACATGCTAAGTTTCGTGAGTGGGATGTCTCGCATGAGAAATCCAAACAAAAAACCCTCTCGATACACTACTATATAGTTTTGTCGATCACCGAGGCCTACTTGGCCTAAAACTAAACATGAACCAATGTGCTAACCATAAAATTTCAAAAATTTCCAATTTCCAAACAAAACAATTATCCTTCACAAGAGTTATACCAAACTCCTTTAGAGTCAACTAACCTTACCATGCCTAACACTTAATCATCACGACCTAAGTAGGACATCCTCTATTCGTATTTAATCTATAAATCACTTAGTCAATTCTAGGTCTCCAAAGGCATACCCATTCTAATTAGGTCTTCCATAACCACTTCAATAATGATGTCACTATACAAAAATTAAACATGATGATATACAATCTCAATAATCGAAGCTATCACTAGCTTTACTTCTACGTTGTTGATTATAACTGCTAAGGAAATACTTTCCTAAAACATATTATTATTTTTTCTCGCAAACATTTTTTCCCACATAAAAGACCAGTGCTCCAACCTGAGTATAACCTGATCTATCCCATAATTTTTTTAGTTTATTTACATGCATCTACCTCCTTGAGTCATTTAAAATTTCAAATCACGCTCACATGTTTCTTTTACAAGCATACCAAAATTTTTAAAGGTCCTTCCACGACCTAAGTTCCCATCGAATCAAAACTAGTCTCATCCATAATAGTTATCCATAATATTTACCCATAATAATCTACACGAACATGGTGAACACCAATTTCAAACTAATCTTGTCTTTTAGACATGACCATAATCCATGGCAGTTCCAATAAAATTAACATATCCCAAGTGACTATAAATCCCTTTCGAGGAAAAATATCACACTCCAACATTGCTAACGAATAGGCCTAAGCTAAACATAAGCCTCCCATAATATATTTCTATACATGTACACACCAAAGTAACAATGCCCAATATCACCTACAGTGAACCAATGTAAAATACTATCCCAAAGACGAAGTCCATCTTCTCTAATGTACTAACAAGGCCCTAGTTAACACTAAGTCTCAATATCGAACAAAACATATCCTATATACTCCAAAGTAGGGAAAAGGTATTCATTACTAGTGGTACTATTATTGGTTCCATTCTTCGCAATTAAATTAATCGGTAGGCCGATGCCCTCACGCTGTGAGTCCTGGACTTATCGGTCCTACTTGTTCTAACCATCAAAACTCTTATATCCTTTAGATAGGCTACCCCCCACTTGGAACCCCTCAAATTGTCGGGTCCCTTAATAATTTCAAACACCTATCTTTCCATACTAGCACATATCGAAAGGATTAAATTTCTTTTATTCCTCGTTATTCATTTCTAATTTAAAAAAAAACTCTATGGGAAACTCGCCCTTGGACTTAACTTGGAATTAATCTCTAATTAATTAGTCCCTCTCTTCCAGCATAGTGACAGACCTTTACTATCATAACACCATTCCTACTAGTCTAAAAAAACTAGTCTCTTCTTGTGTACTATCGTGCACTATCACATTCCACTATTTCCATAAATGTCTTCCTTTCATTAACTAGGTACAAACTTTCCTGAACTTCCAGCAATTCTAGCGAATGACCCATACGAAGGTCTCTATGGTTATCTTTCCAAACAAAACTCCTCTCATGAACGGGTAGTAATGACTCGCAAAGAATACAATGATTCTTAGTCTCAGGCTTCTACATCAAGGACGTCACACAAAACATAACGAGCTCAAACACAAATCCTAAGGACACTATAACTGTGCTCTAATACCAACTGTAACAATCCCCATTTTCTCACGTAAAGGCTATCGAGGAATGATACGCCGAAGATGGGGCTTATCAATAATTTATACCATTCTTAGCAGTGCAAAATAGAAATCTCCTTTGTTCTTTACCAAAATTCATCACGAATAAAAAACATTTGAACCAAAACTGAATTACTACTTAAAGAAAAACCAAATCACCATTCAACGTCCATAACATAAAGGTAAGTATAAACTAATATAAATAAACTCTCGGGATTATTCCCTTACAATTTCAAGATGAAATAAATAACCCATTGAAGAAGTACAACCTATAATAGAATCAATGGAATAGAATCCTCTACATCCAAAGAAACTGCACGTCTAATTCATCGAAAGTCCTACCATCCCTATTTTATGAGAAAACCTGGGTGGAAAAACATTTGTAATTTTGGGTCAGAGCCCAAGAGTTGCAAGGATTGTTCACCAATAAATATGAAAAATATAACTAACTCGTACTTCACGTGTATCCATCGACGCTTGCATGATTAGAGTATCTCACCTCTCATCTAAAAAAATCCTACTCACATTCTCAAACAAATATCAATTACGAATTCCAATGTAAAATCTGACATGTAACAATCAAACTATCTAGCCATGCATTAACTAAAAGTGGGTGCTACATCAAACATTAAATTTCCCGAATTAACTGCATATTGTTGTTCACTAAGTTCTAAATAAATTCAGTGTGTATTTTTGTGTCATATAATATTCCTTAACTTTAGTCTATCTCGACAGACTATTTAACTTTTAATTAGCACCAATTTTTATCTACACTATTTAGACTATAGGTTTCATTCTCTTTAATTACCGTCTACATCCTTAGACTGTCCCATTTATAATTCTCATTGATATTTGTCTACCATATTAGACCATCATAACCTTTTCATCACTAATTATCCATGTCACTATGATAATCCAATTTTTTTATCATTAAGTATTGTCAATATCTTAGGAATATGAATGACACACAAAGACATATATTGTTGGGGTCTTGTTGATGCTCTATCAGTAGTACTCAGAGGAGTCCCTCATCCTAAAATAGGTAACAACAAAACACAAGCAAGTGGGGCGGTACCTACACGGTACACCAGTTCACGGCCCATACCTAGCGGTGACAAAGGATTCCAGCATCTACACCTACCTCTCGTAAGTGGCACTACTATGTAGTACCTATAATATAACCTGATACTACGCCTGGCCCACCTGTGCCGATGTGTACTCTGGTACTGAACACTCTTAGACCCCAATCGATAGGATGGGCCACGAACTCTGGTATGTCCACACAAAAATAATATAATACATACTACTTTTACCTAAGGAATATCCATCCATATATATATAACCTTCTTGGCTTAAGCATCATATTTTAGTCAGTTATTATATAACCTTTATTTAATCGTGATCCTATGATTATTTCCCGATTAAATATCAACTCCCATATTTTCCCATGTATGCATAATACTCAAATTTACTTCGTCATTTATTTCATTATGAATATATATATATATAAGTATAGGTATCCCCCAACTAACTTTCCCAACACATTTAATAATTTCAGCATGTATCCCTCTTGGATTAGAATTTAATCCTTCTAGATTATTAATATGCATTCACTTATTGTTTTCTTTTACAATAAGGTTTATATGTCCATATATAAGTAGTCAACTAAAGTGAATAAGGAATATATTTACATATATAAGAAATCAACTAATAAGTAGTTTCACCCCAACTACTTTCACAACCAATGCTACCCCTTTAGGTTTAGTCCACTAGGCTTAGGATACATATCTACTTATTATTCTTATACAGTGAAAAATTTGAGGGAGCAAACCAATAATTATATTCTCAAGCATTCGACTTATCTCAAATAAGTGTTTCTTTTTATTTAAACTCTCCCCGAATTAATCATAATATTTTCATCATATCTTTTTGGGTCATATCCTCTATGTTCCCTTACCAAAATTTCCCAAATCATCTAGGTACATCCTGACCTTTTAATATATTTATTTCATATAGATTTATTCAATAATCCAACGTAATTCATCTTGTTCATATAGTTAACATGTACTTTAAGTTATCACCATATCAGGAACCCATCCCAGTTTAATTTCATATATACGTTCATAACAATATCATTAATATCTTTGAATAAGTCTCCATCTCTCACTTAAAAGAAAATGTTCTCGTACACCCTTTCGTAGAGAAATGATAAGTAATAAAAAAAAATCAAAAAATACGAGTTCGGTGCCCACGTGATCGTAAGGAAAAAAGTTACGTGCAGAAATTCTGAATCGATTCGGTAGGTGGCCGAATCAATTCGATTTGCCTACTAAGACGAGAGTTGGTCTCTTCGAGGATTGGATTTTTCCACCACTTTTCAGGTGTATCAAATATCATCGTTATGACTCAAAAACCTTAAATAGATATGCACATGAGTTCTAACGTGAAATAGGAACAATTTAAACATGACTAAATCTCTAAATCATTTATAGATTATCATCAAATTATCAAGATTTTTCAAGAAACTATAAACATGCAAGTTTTGATCACTCATCTTAAACTCCAATAAAAATTTTAGATTTCAGAGAAGAGTTCTACCATATGATTCCTACAATAAAACTCCATATTAAACAACATGAATTCATACCTATAATGGGAAATCATGGTTCTAAAAATGGATCATACGATTATCACTAATTTTTGCACTAATCAAAAGACCTCTGAATATGAAGTCTTAAAATATGATTAAATCTTAGTCAAAGTGTGGAACCAACATTAATACAAGAATAATACGATTTGAATAAGAATGGAAAGAGAATCCTTGCCTAAAAATAGTTAAGGAGCCTCTCTTGTTCCCCCTAGGGTGGTTCTTTATCCTCTTCTTGGGTGGGTGTGCTTAGGGTTCTTGGATATAAACCTTATTAAATATTATTGGTATTCAAATACTGAGTTGGGCTTTAGGCCATAACTTTAGACCCCCAAATTAGCTCAAATACACTTTTTTACTTAGCTTGATAACTATTCAACTTATATATATGTACGCCGGGACCATTCCTAAGGGTCTAAAATGCCCTAGTGTGCTTGTAATGCCTTCCAAAGTGTGTCCCGAATATTTTTATCCAAAAATATATTTTTTTAATGGTGATGTGACACATGTAATTCTTCTTGTTTAAAAATCTAGCTTAGATTTATTCAAACCATTAAATCCAATTCTAAAATTTATAGATAATAATGAGTCCAATTAGTCACAGCCTTCATTAATTTATTCCACCGTATTAAATTAGTTCCCACAAAGTTTTATTTTATTCCAAAAAATTACAGGGTAGGGATGCCATAAAGATGAACTATCTCTTGGACAAACAACCTTGCCAACTTAGCCGCACTTTATGTGACATTAATTGACAAAAGGTGCTCTGACTTCATAAGTTGATCTACTACAACCCAAACTGCATCATGACCACATTCACACCATGGTAAGTTTGTGTAAGGCTCTGACAAAGTCCCTTGTAATGTGTTCGCACTTCCATTCCACTACTCATAGTGGTTGCAATAGCCCTACCTGCTTCCTGTTCTTTGTCTTCACCTACTAGCAAGTATAGCACTTGTCCACATACATCGCCTCATCCTTCTTCACATACATTGCCTCATCCTTCTTCACATCATCCCTCCAGAACTCTCCACATAGGTTCTTATACATATTAATGTAAATTTAATGTATGTTGAAGTACGAGTGATGGGCCTTTTCCATCACCTCATCTTGAAGTACATCAATGACTGGAACAATCAACCTTCACTTATGACGCATGGTCCCATCCTTTTCCACAATAAGAGTGTCGAATACCTCACCTCTTTGGATGCATTCGTGATAATGTGCGAACTCAGGATTGCAGGACTGAGCTTCCACCACCTCCTGCTGAATGAGATATCTAATGACTCCTCGTCGAGATGGTAATCTAAGGAAAAGTCATAGTCTTCCATCAACTCAATCAATATCCTCTGACAAAGATTTAGATCGCGTTGAGTGGAAATGTACCACGGGCTCTTATGATTCGTATACACCTCAAACCACTCACTGTATAGGTAATATCTTTAGATCTTTAATGAAAATCACTACTTCGACTAACATTAAGTCGTGGGTGGGATAGTTCCTATCATGCAACTTGAAATGATCAAGACTATGTCGAGCCCTGATTCGAAAGCATCATTGCACATGGTATCACCCTTGCCTCATTGGAGGAGGATAATAATGGGCATCAAAGTTAACCTAACCTTCATTTGTTGAAAAGCGACTCGTAATTTTCTGTCCACTTGAAGCGAACATCATTTCATGTCAACTAAGTGAGTAGCAATGCAACCCATGAGAAATCTTCCATAAATCTCTTGTAATAATTGGCCAAAACTAGAAAACTTCACACCTTCATAACTATCTTTGTCCTATCCCAACTAACAATGGCCTCGAACTTAGATGGATTAATGGGAATGCCATCATCAAAAACTATATGGATAATGAACTTGACCCGTTCATCCAATACTTGCACTTGCTAAACTTCACAAAAAATTGATTTTCCCTGAGCACTTGTAACATCGTGTGAAGGTTCTCCTCATAGTCCACATCTGAAGCTGAGTAGATCAAAATATCATCCATAAAGACCGCCACAAATTGATCTAAATATGGATGATAAATACGGTTCATCAAATCCATGAACACTGCTAGGGAATTCATCAAATCGAAGGGAATCACTAAGACCTCATATTACCCATACCACTTTCAGAATTCTATATTAGTAATGTCTTTCTCTTTAACACACCTAGTTCGAACGTGGTTCCAACGAGGGTCAAACGAGGCTAGTCAAAGGTGGATGGATAATTGTCATTCGATGGTCATTTAAATCAGTTGTTCGAATTACAAAAAATTCTAATTTAAATGACCTAACTTGATTGTAAAGAGATTTGAATATCATTTGAATGACTTTACATTGTGTTAAAATGATATAAAATTTATGGTATTTAAAATTTAGTCCATTCAATCCCATTTTAATTGCACAAAGGCCACAAAAACAGTTCAAAATCGACAGCCATCCATTATATTTAGTCCATAGCCAATAAGCATGCCAATTATAGGAGAAGGAAGTACAAATCTCAAGTACAAGCATCACAACCATGTAAGTATCCATATCTAAGGAACATTTTGATATTTGTCAATAACCTGAATGTGTGTAGTTACGCACTCTTATCAACTCACATTGATCAAATTGGTTTCAATGATTTTCCTCAATCACCAAGGAAGTAATGCTCAAATGGATAAGAATCCATTATTGAAATTCAAGAACATACATAAAATATGGTCGATCGAGTCATGTCAAAAATAACTTTGATAAAAAGAAAAATGTTTTTATTTAATATTAAATAGTCCAATAAAAATTACTCAGAGCCTATAAGACTCTTTATTTAGTTCCGTCATGGGTCATGTTGATGATTGAATCCCAACCTTTAGTAGTGACTTCTCGACTTAAAGCCTATGAGTCACCTTTTTTAATCTTTTTTAGGCATAAGACCTTCAAGTCATTTATGTAATACCCTATATTTTTATGCGTATTAATTAATTATAAAAAAAACTCAAAATTAATTGTGTACTTTTCATGACTGGAGATGTCACTATTTACATTTTTTAAAATACTATTTAATCCAAATTTGAAATCATATTTTTATATATATTAACTAATTATTTAATTAAGTAGTAATTGGACACATACTTCTTAATTACTAAATAAATGAGTTATTATTTATTTTTAGGAGTATATTTTTTATTCGACTTTTGGGATGTGTGGGATGCCCATTTTAAGTCTAAAATGTTGGGTTTTAGGCCTATTGGAATACTACATGCTTTGGGTAAGGTTTTAAGTAATTTTGAGGTTATTTTGGAATCTTTTAGGTGAGGCCCCAAGGCCTTAACTCGTGGATTAAGGATTTAATGAGTCATCGGGGTTCTTATGTATCACATGACACAACTTGGGAGGAACCTTATGACTAGAGAGCAGGACCATGATGAGAAGAAGAGAATTTGGGCGGCTCTTGGCTTATTTCTCTCCATAAATTAATTAAGGCCAATTTATTTAGAATTGGATTATAGTTTCTTTATTTTAGATTATACCTATTTATTAAAATCCAAAACTAATCATATTCAAATTTGAGTTATGAAGGTTAAGTAGAAATTTTTGTAAGTAATCTAACTAAGATGATAATTTGGTTATTTTTTCTCTTATATTAGTTGATTTCCTTAAGAATTTAGACTATTATGGTTAGAAAATAATTGGAACTTGATTCATATTGTAAATCAATTGCGAGCCCTTTTTATTATATTTGTAGTAATCCATTTAAATCAATTGTTAATTGAAAAAACTGAAAAACTAGAATTCTTGAATGAAAAATGGTAATGAAACCCTCAAATTAGTTTAGATTACAACATTTGTATTTGGTGTTATGATGATGTTACACAATTTATATGAAAGAGGATCGTAGTTATACACTTTAGGCAATTATAGTATATGTTAGGTTTGGTTGGATCATCATTTTCAAACTTGGGACAAGTGTCGATATTCCAAGTGCCAAATCGATTCGAAACTATAAGAATGGTTGGGCGAGTTTCTTTTTAGGGTTTTCTTTGGGTATTTTAGATGTTTAACTCTTAGAAATTCTTTAGGATGAATTGATGATTAAATGTGTTGTATTTGACAGTTAAGAGGTATATGGATTCATGTAGGTTTGGCCAAGTGTGGGGTTTTGTTTATTTGGTCAAATTATTGAATTTTTCGGCTTAAGGTGAGGATGAGTATCATATACACATCTTATACTATTTGAATGAAGAACATTCCACAAATTTTGGATGATGGAAATTTGTTTTGGGGTTATTCACCTAATTGTGAAATTAGTTTGTTTAAGTGTATTAATCCGAGTTTAAGGGATTGTTAGCAAACTCGAGAGTATAATGTATTATTCATTTGAGAATTTGTATGTTTAATGGATTGGGATTGTTGTGTGGGATAATTAGAGACGGGGTGACATTTTAATGGAGCATTTATCCTTTGAGTGAGATTTAGATTGAATTAAGAAAACCTAGAATGTGGTAATTGTTATGATCGATACTTTTATATAAATTAGATGTTAATTGATACTTAAATGAGACGCCTTAGGAGGTTTAACTAGGTTTAATTGAAATCGAGTGCAGTTGATGTTCATAACTTATAGTATGATGGTGTCAGACAATACCTAGATCTGAGAAACAAAGGGTGCTGGGTTAAAATATTATTGGGTAAATATAATTTTAAAGTTATGTTATACCTTTTTATCATATCTATACTAGTATTAACTGGTATGGTTAGGGTCAGTATGTGTATGTGATTATGTGATTTTGAAAGGGGTATTTCTTAGAGCATATGCTTTGATACCCCAATTTTTAAATTCAAAGTGTGAGATGGTTCCCACAATATTCAAAATTTTAAATTTCTTATAAAAATTAACCAAATTTTAATTTCTTCCAAACTAAAAAGATATTAAAAAAACAAATATTTGGATACACACTTAAACACAAATGTAATGCAATTCAAGTTCAAATTATGTCAAACAAACTAAAGCATGCATTTTGCCAAATTAAATATTGCAACTTGAATTATATTAAATTAAACTTACCTAAAACATTAAATTAGCATCAATTTACACAAATTTTATGATTAAACTAATTATCATCTTTTTAAACCCAAACATTCATCTAAATGATTTTGGCAAGATAACAATAGAAACAATCACACAACGCGGTGAGGTCCGAGAAAAACCCATAACGGGAAAAACCTCGGACAACCCTCCCAACAAATACTCTAGGTATGGTTTTACATAAACAAGACAAAAGACTTACTCCCTCAACTCGCCTTTCAAGCCTTGGCACTTATTCTTGCTTCAAACTATTCCTAGATGATAATTTCAAAATCCATCACACTCTCCGAATCCACTAATAGGGTCAGCTATCGTCAAACACACGAAGGCCTCTCCTTTGTATGCACACCACGAAAATCATAACAAATACAAACTCCTCCGTAGAAAACCTTCTCTTTTGGGATTAGAATAAAACCCGATGACAACCTGATGATCTTAAAATACTAATATACTAAGATACTTGGATCATACAAAACTATAGGTGTAAACTTTGTGTTTTGGTAGAAACTAAACCATGAAAATACTAACACAAAAATGGGAATTTTGGATGAAAAGTTTTTTCTCTCAAAGTTGTAGAAATGTTCTCAAAAGTCTTATGAAAAATTATTTTCCAACACATAATCAAGGTGGTAAGAAGATAGTGCGGAAAATGGCAGTTAAAAAATAAAATAAGAAAAATTGTGCAAAAATGCCCAGGTCATCGTTCGAACAACTTTTGAATGTCGTTTGAATGACTAGGTTCGAATGAGATACTAAGAAAAAAAAGATAAATGGCCAAATATCGATAGATATCTCATTTGAATGAGTCATTCGAATGAGAGTTCTAAAGAATAAATAGAAAAAAATGGCATAAATTCGTTAGAAGCTCGTTTGATATCTAGTTCGAATGACCTCGTTTGAATGTGAAAAAAGGTCATTTAAACGACTTGGCAGAAAATCCAAAAATAATTTTTAAACCCAGAAACTTTATGCAAAGTTTTAAAATGATTTTCTAAGAAAAATAAAAAGTCGTTCTGACAATTTTTTTATAAAAAGACACCCATAAAAAATAACCAAGTCTCTATATGTATTAAATGCATTCATACCTTGAGAGGCCTTGGAAATCCAAATGTTGATGATATAAAAGTTCGGCACATAAACCGAAAATGATGTAACCTTCAAATTCTTGGCCGCTACATCTTCAACCCAAATGTCATAGGCTCGAAAGTATATGACAAAGTACTATCATATGACTCAATTAGTTTTATCCGGAATTAAGCGAACACTACAAATAGGCTATTGGAAATTTTCCCTTACAAATCTCACCTTTTGTCCATTTCAGGACAAAACCCAAAATAAAAATCCTATGGGCCATCAATTTCTTCTAAAAGGACACAAATGCTCCCAAAATAAAAATATATAGATGCTTGACAAGATACATGGGATGAAGTGCTTTGCCTCTTTAAAAGGTTTCCACCAAAGATGAAAACATGCACACTTAAACAGACCATTAAATGCATAGGGAATTTGTTATAAATGGCATAATTAAATGCTCCCACTTTGTCTAACATGACCTACTTAAGAAAAGTCACACGTCCCCCCCTAAGTTAGATATCCCAAATTTAAAGGTTTGGATACCATTTCTCCCTCTTTTTGTTAAGGAATAGACAAATATCAAAATGCATTAGATAACTTATTTCTCCCCAATTAAATCAAATACTCCCTCTAAATGAAACAAGGGATATGAATAATGTAAAAACAAGTATATTATGCAATGGTGAAGTAACAAGAACAATAAAACACATGGCATGAAAATAAACTAATCCAACACAAAGGTTAATAAATAAAAACTATGTTGCGATATAAAAACGACACCAAATAGAATAATCTAGTATAATCATGAGATATAAATCGCAAAAAGAAAGAGTATCTATTTCAACATGAATCATAGATGGACTAGATAGCAAGGCAATGACTTAAAAAAAGTACCGTATATATATATATATAACGCACATGCACATATACATAGGCATACATACCACACGCGACACAAAATACATTATGCTATCCACACTCATATGGCAAAAATGTGCCTAAATAACATGTGGTAAATGGTAGTGAAGGGGTATGAACTAGCAATAAAAGAATTAAGACCCAATCACTTAAACATGTTCACGGAGTTCTTATTTCAATGAAAAAAGTTTTCAATTTAGATATTGCCTCATGTGACAAAATAAAGTTAACTCAAAGAATAAACATACACAATGCACAAAAGTCTAGAATTTTGATGATTCTATAAACGAATAGAGTCATGATAAAATAGCATAACTAAGATACCTTATCATCGTGCAAACCCACTGATATATCCATACACACTTTCTCAAATATAATGATATTCTTTTATTTTCTTTTGAATGTTGATATCAAGATAAACTACTCAAGCCTTGGCTAATTTTAACAATGCCATATTTTTAGGCCATATTTTAATCGTGGCTTTCGTGTAAAGGATTTTTTTTTCGGGGCCTGATTCCATTGAGAAAGAACAACACCTGATAAATAATTTTCTATTTCTTTAAATTTGATCAACAGTTCTTACATGCACAAATCCTCCATAGTCATAGCAACATGTAGATGAAAAAATTGATAGGAGAACATCTCAGTTAGCTCAAATATGCATGTGAAGTAAAAGATCAAATGATCTCGTGCATGTGTGAATCGAGGCATATAAAAAGAGAGGATATTAGGCAAATCAAAGTCAAACTACTCCATTCAATCATGATACATAACATTTTAAGGATTGAAAATCTTAACCAAACGTTATAGCCACATGGAAGTGGGGATGATATTGGATTCAAACACAAGTGTATGCCACATAAGATGTGTAAAACTTAAATACACAAAAATCGAAAATATTTTTGAGTTTTTCAAAAAATTGAACGAAACACAAAGACAACCCAAAAGACAAACAAAAATATTTTTGTATTTTTTTTAAAAATAAAATCCAATAAAGAAAAAATAAAATACAAAAGATAAATAAGTCATAAATCTAACAACCCATATTTGATGAAGCAAAGACTATAAAATGACAAATAAACATATAAGTAGAAATATTATATCATGAGGCATAAAAGATAGTTTATGTAAACAAAACAAGCAAATCAACATTTATATTTAGCAAGTGAGTAATCATGTGAAAGTAAATGAGAATCATAAAGTCTATCATGTAAGGCCTCAAAATCGGATCGCCCAACCCACACAGTGAAATACGATGCTCTCGAGAATTAGTGACCTTGGTGACTCTACCCTTTACCTTTTTAGTACCATTTCTAAGATCAATTTTTTTTCCTAAGGTTCCCTTTTCGACCACAATGTGTGCAAGTGAAAACACGGTGTGACGTATTACCTAAGGATTGATCTTTTCTAGTGCTCCTAAACGATTCTCTTAAAACTATGGTTTTATCTTTATTACTAGAAGTATCTTGTGTATCGAAGCCAATCCAACACTTATCATCTTTGATTTGGACAGCCCCTAAGATTTTATCTAATTTCTCCAACCTACACTCCAAATCAATTTTGACATGACTTGATTCTTTTAATTTCTCTTCATGTTCCAGTATTCTAGACTCAAGTAAACACCTACTCTCTTCAAACATGAGAATATGTTCTTCGTAGTCTTTATTAAACCTCTAAGGCTATCGTTTTTACCTTATGCGTACTCTATCTTCTCATAAAGAGTTCTCTCTCGTGCCTTAAGATATTCAATCAAAGCACTTTCATAAGTAGATATGGCATATTCTCTCATTTTGGCTTCTAACTTCAATTTTACCCTTTTTAATTTCAATGACTCCGCTTACAACTCACAGAAGGCTACTTGAAGTTCACTCTCCTCTACTTCTTCTTCATTCTCACTCTGTTATCTTCTCTCTTTACCATTAAACTATTGGGATTCAAAAATAATGGCCTCAAAAGTTTCATGTAAAGGAATATCTTTCTAGTAAGATTCATTGTCAATGTTCACATGACTTGCCAAGAATGCGGTGAAGTTGAGCTCAATGGGGGAATCGGGCTCCTCTTCCGGATCACTATCACTAAGGGTGGCATTATATTAAATTAGTTTATTTCCCTCCTTCCTTAGTTTAGTAGGACACTCAAATGTCCTATGGTAATAACCCTCACAACCATAACACTTATTTGACTCGTCCCTATTTAGATCCTCATTATGATTTCTAAGTAATATCTCGGCTTTAATAATCTTAGACTTCTCATACTTATTAAAATCAATTTTAAGTTTCTCCTTATTAGTCTTGAGATGTATTCTACACTTCCTAGGAAACAAAGCCATATCTTCAGAGTCAATCACAACGTCATAATTCCAAACCGATGTTTCCTCCTCCTGGGCTTTCAAATCTATTTCGTTATGTTTATTCTTCTCATCCTTGGAGGGAATCATGTCAATTTCAGAGGTTTGTAAGCCACCTACAAGCTCTTCTAGTTTCATAGAGTCTAATGTTTCTAAAGAATTTAAAATGGTCATCTATGGAATAAATCTATTGGGTAATGACCTCAAAATCTTCTTTACGACATGATTTTCGGGTATCTTTTCTCCCAAATTAAAGCACGAATTCACAATGTTTGACAATCTCCCATATAACTCATAAAATGTCTCACTTTCTAACATCATACGTTTTCAAATTAAGTGGTGACGTTTTGGAGCTTCAAAGCTTTAACGACACTTGTTCCTTCATGGGTGAGTTGCATTATATCACATGGCTCCTTAAACATTTCACACGTCATAATCCGATGAAACTCATCCAGTGTGATCGCACTAAAAAGGGCATTTAAACCACGGGAATTAAGATTAGCTAACTTTAGCTCAATCTCACTCCATCTTTCTACGGGTTTAAGTACACGAACCTATCCTTCTAGGCATGTTGGTGGAGTCCACCCTTTAACTTCCGATAGACAAACCCTCTCATCTAATTTAAGTGCCAACCTCATACGCACTTTCCAATATGTGTAGTTGGAATTATCAAAAATATTGAGTTTTACAAAAGGTAAAGTTTCCATTTTTAAAGCAAAATTATGACAAACGATCTTAACACGATAATTTCGCATTCCTGCTCTGATAACAATATAAAATGGGTATTTCTGAGAGTATATTCTTTGATACCCCAATTTTTAAATTCAAAATGTGAGATGGTTCACACAATATTCTAATTTTAAATTTCTTATAAAAATTAACCAAATTTTAATTTCTTCACAATTAAAATGAGATTAAACAAAACAAATATTTGAATTTATAATGAAACACAAATTTAATCCAATTCAAGTTCAAATTATGACAAACAAACTAAAGCATGAATTTTGCCAAATCAAATATGGCAATTTGAATTATATTAAATCAAACTTACCAAAAATATTAAATTAACACAAATTTAAACAAAGGTTATGATTAACTGATTTTTATCTTGTTAAACCTAAACATGCATCTGAATGACTTTAACAAGATAATAATAGAAACAATCACACGATGCAGCATTATACGATGAAAACCCATAATGAAAAAAACATAGGACGTCATAGCCAATAAATCCACTAGGTATGGTTTTACATAAACAAGACAAAAGAATTACTTCCTTGACTCGCCTTTCAAGACTTGACACTTCTTATTTCTTCCACCTCCACCTAGTTGATAATTCTGAAATCCACCGTAGTCTCGGAATTCGCCGATGGAGCTCAGCTACCGTCAAACACACTAAGGTCTCTCCTCCGTATGCACACCACGAAAATCTCAACAAGTACGAACTCCTCTGTAGGAAACCTTCTCTTTTAGGATGAGAATAAAACCTGATGACAACTTGATAATCTCAAAATAATAATATATCAAAACACTTGGATCATACAAAACTATGGGTGTAAACTTTGTCTTTTGGTTGAAATAAAACCATGAAAATACAAACACCAAAATCGGACTTTTGGATGGAAATTTTTTTCTCTCAAAGTGGTAGAAATGTTCTCAAAAGTCTTATGAAAAATTGTTTTCCCGCACATATTAAAGCTGGTAAGAAGATAGTGGGAAAAATGGTGGTTAAAAAAGAAAATTGGTGAAACTGTGAAAAAACTCCCAAGTCGTTCGAACGACTTTTACATGTCGTTCGAACCAGGTACTAACAAAAAAATAAAGATAAATGGTTAGATATTGTTAGATATCTCTATTGAACGAGTCATTTCGAATGACTTTGTTCGAATGAGAGTTCTAATAAAAAAGCATAAAAAAGGGCAAAAAATCATTACAAGCTCGTTTGATATCTCGTTCGAACAATTTTGTTTGAACGAGAAAAAATGTCGTTCGAACGACTTCGTAGAAAATCCAAAAATGCTTTTTAATCCTAGAAACTTTTATGCAAAATTTTAAAAGGATTTTCTTAGAAAAGTAAAAAGTCATTGTGACAAAAATTTTATATAAAGACACCCATAAAAAATTACCAAGTCTCTCTATATATTAAAAGAATTCATACCTTTAGATGTCTTGGAAATCCCAATGTTGATGACATAAAATCTTGCCACATAAACCGACAATGATGTAATATTCTGAGTCTTTTCCCCTACGTCTTCAATTAAAATGTAATAGGCTGGAAAGGATATGACAAAGTACCATCCTATGACTCAATTAGTTTTGTCCATAATTAAGCCAACACTACAAATAGACTCGATTGGATATTTTCCCTTACACATTAATTATTATGTTTGTTTTTTCTTCAGTTCGTGAGTGTGATGGTATATTGCTTGCGTGTATTATTAGCAAATAATACGATGTATTAGTGCTCACATATATCATACTATGGTAAGGATTACATTACGTAGTATGTGGGTCGTTGATTGCAATGGTGCCTTAGTCAGTAGATGGGTTTTCTATGGTGATTATACCCTCGGGTTTTCCACCATCATTATACCCGAGGGTTCTACTTCTAGGTATATGCGTATTGAGAGGTTCACAAATAGACTTTACTATATAATCTTGGGTATTGTAGGCTATATCTACATCATGTAGGCGTACATATTTATTCCTTGATCATGATAAGGTCTTAGGTTTAGGTTTGCCTAAGACTATACATATTATTCACGAGTATACCCAAAGGAAATAAATATAGTCTTCATTATGTCCATATGTGATTATTGGGTGGTGGTATTAAAGGTGGTTGTACCGATTTATGTGATATTATGGACATGTATATGACTTATAGAAGGGATACCTACTTACGTATTTATGACTTAGATTTATGTATCACATACACCATAGATATGTATCTTGAATTATTAGCATGTGATAGCGCAATGTGGATAGACTTGAGATATAAGAGCGCTATTAGTACCATTGTTAATTAGTGAGATGTTCCTTATGTGTAAGACTTTAATACATCATGTGATTCATAATAAATAGTTTAACCTAATGTTGTAAGGGTGAAGATTAAATTATGTACATGTAAAAATTTAATCATATGGGCTATATATGGTTTCGGGATTTAAAACTGCATGTTAGGTTATTGGGTTGGGAAACTTTTAATTTAAAACCCACTAAAATATGATAGGAAGATGTGTAGCTATGGTGTAGCCCAAATTCAGTTATAATATTATTCTTCAAAAACTGTATGTTTATGTTGTTGTATATCCTTTTTTTCATAAGTCTTATTCGATTGTTCATGTTGTTAACAGAGTTGATCATTAGAGGAGCATCTCTACCGACATTCCATTCATTACTCCTAGGTTATAGGATTCGAGAAAAAATATCTCATCCTCTTTTTGTACTTTTAGTTTTGGTCAGCTTGTATATAAAGTTCTCATATTTCAAAATTACATGAGTTACATTTTATATTCCAGAGTTAGTTTACATGTGTTGGGAGTGATTGGTATCCGGATTGGATTTGTGTTATTCAATATTTCATTATCTTGCTTTTACTTATTCAATTTTATCTATTTCGTTATGCTCATAATTCTACCAAATTCTTTTGACTCATGTAATTTTTGTATTAGACTCTATCAATCTGTTTATGAAATTTACGAGGTGTCACAGTTTGTATTAGAGCATTCCAAGTTCGAGTGCACTATGGATCTTAAGTGAATCTGTCATTTTCTCATGTTGAGTTATTTGTGTAATTTAGAGATTTACCGGGTAGGACTACTATTATCTACTGTAATCATCACTTAGGGGGCTTTGCACCATTATTTCATGATTAACGACTTATATAAACCAAGTTTATCAAGAGGGCTCCTTATTAGGATTTCTCTTACGAGACATCCCACATATGTGGTCTACTTCGATTGGGAGTTAGGGGCATTTGGATGTGAGACTTTTTGTAAGTGCTTTGCATGTGGATCAAGGGGAAATGGTTTCACTCGCGATCAATAAAGACAGTGGAAGTTTGTTTTCTAATGTCTCATCTCTTCATCCATGTGGTGGATAATATGAGGAGGACATTAACTATCTTTCTCTTTCTACTCTGATAAATATTGATACAAAAGAAAATGTGTGTGTTCACATTATCGATTACCCTACGAGAAAGAGTTTTTGGCATTGGAACAAACCATGTGGTAATGGTTTGGTAGGTGTTACTGGGTAACACAATCTTACCACTTGCACTTAGGAGGATGACTTTACCCACTTACATCAGTAGGATTATAATAATTGTAGTAGGGATAGAGTCCCTAAAACTAAGAAGATCGAGGACACTATAGGACCAATTAGCATAAACGACTAGATAGGGGGAGATAACCCTAAGAGGTTTCTAATAATAGATGTTGTGATATGTTTTGGATAGGGAAAACGATGCAAATTTTAATTGAAATAACTAAAGATGTATGGTAAAAAATGATACCAGTTGGTCCATTATTTCGACAGTTCCTTTATAGGATGGTGTTATGATCGTAATGATTGAGGCCACCTAGTTATTGGATGACTTATTGGCAACCAACTTTTTGAGTTACATCTAAGGGATGGTTCTCGGTATGTTCGTAGATCACACACATGAATCTGGATTAGACATCAATGATTTTTCATTCTTTATTAGTAGTGTGGTTACTACAATTACCAGGTATATGTATTTTATCTCCGATCTTTATGTATTTGTGGTTACCCCAGCGGGTAATGGTATGCTTTATGTCGTGATTACATGGGGGGAAGTTTGTTTGATCAACTTAGTTTTCAGCCTCTTTATTGACTTTTAGATGAAAGTATCATCATAGTGGTACTGAGCTTGTGTCTATAGCTATGTTGTATTGTTATATCGACTACCTAGGGTAAGATTTGTTATACATTTTTGGTTAGGTTTTGCCTTGGGTAGTTGTTCTTAAGCTCGAACGAAGGTCTGTCACATTTATTAATATACGTAAATGAGTATATTAGATGGGATTATAGTTGCATGCAAGTGTCACCCATAGTCCGAGGTTCTTCTAGTCTTCAGTTGTTTGGGTTGTCAGTTATCACCTACATAAGAGTTTAGTTTTTCCCTAGAGTTGGCACTAGCATTGGATCCACTTCAAGGGCATTCTATGAGACTAGATACACCATGGAAAATATAGGTGTCATGGGAGTAGACACCACAATTTTGATCGAGTTGATATTTCAGGAAAGGATGTCACTTTGAGGAATCACTAAAAGAGGGATGGTTCACTATGCGGATGTGTGTACCACAAGAATAAGGATAAGGTAACAATATAAGATGTGTGTTTATTGTTACATATCAATCATCTATTGGAACATTAAGGGAGAGTGATTACACTGATGATTAAAATATGAGTGAGTTTGATCAGTGGTGAAATCAAGAGGAGAATATCCCAAAGTCATCTTTTTATCACAAAATAGAGGAGGCGAATTGTTAATGGATTATTTACCACGTGAATGGGTATTTCATTGTGATATTAAACGAGATCTTGATGAAGAGAGGATGGCTAGTGGTGTTCACTACAACCAAATTTCTGATTACGGGTGGTTTATGCACCAATATTGAAGTTTACCGAGAGTAAGTATGCAAAATATAAGATGTTGTTCCATTATCCTTTTAATGACATGAGGTGGCTACACTTTTTAAGAATTGTTTTTAACCAGGGTGGAGGGTTCACTTCATATCTGAGAAATGATTATAAGTATAGAACTAAGAGAGCATTCTCATTTGATTGTATTGGGGTTTATACATGCCAAGGAAAACATGGGACCATTATAGGTCATCGGATGTATTATTTACCAAGTTCATTAGAGCTACAAATCAGCAAGCCATTACTATTTGGATGTATACAGAACCTTTAGCTGAACACAATTTACGACGAGAGATACCTAGGTGCGATTACATCATAGTGAGGTAGAACATTTATAGTAGAGTGAGAATGCTATGAGTGAGATATGTTTCGACTTCTAAGTATATCTACAAATAATTAAAATTTCAAGAATTATATTTCTTGTTTGGGGGTGGGGGGAGGAATGTCATACCTCATATTTTTATGCGCATTAATTTATTATAAAAATTTTGTGGAAATTAATTATGTGTTCTTGTCATGAAAGTAGATGACTCTATTTATTTATTTTACATATTATTAAATTCGCACTTTAAATTAGAATTTAATATATGTTAATTCATCATTTGATGAAGTGTTATTTTGATATGTACTGATTAATTACTAAATAACTACGTTGTTAGTTATTTTTTGAGTATATTTGGTATTCAACTTTTGGGAAGCATAGGATTTCAATTTTTAGTCTAAAATATTGAATTTTAATCATATTAGGTTAGTATAAGGATTAGGTAGGGTTTCAAATCATTTGGAGGTTATTTCGGGCTCTTTCAGTTGAGGAACATTTTATGCCCAACACTAACTATGTTTATTAAAGGATTTAATGAGTCATTGAGGATCTCATTTGTAACCTAACACAAATTGGGAGGCATCTTAGGTCTAGAGAGGAGGAACATACAGAGAGAAAGAGAATTTATGAGGATCTTAGCTTATTTCTCTCCACAAATCAATTGAGGCAGGTTTATCTAGAATTGGATTATAGTTGATTTTGTGTCAGGTTATATCTCTTCATTGAAATCCAAGACAAATCATATTCAAATACGAGTTTTGAAGATTAAAAGTTATTTTTTTAATTAATCGAATCAATTTGTTAATTACGTCAATTTACCTCGTATACTAATTGGTTTCCTCATGAATTTAGACTAAAATTATTAGAGAATGATTAAAACTTGAATTATATTATAAATAATTTAAGATCTCTTTGGTTATATGTAGTAATCAATTAGAATAAAGAGTTAATTAAAGAAATTGGAAAACTAGGCTCTTTAATGAAAAGTGGAAATTAAACCCTTCAATCTTGTTTGTTTGGATTAAAACATTTAGATTTGGTCTTGTGATGATTTTACACCATTATATATGAAGGAGGACAGTAATTATACACTTAATAGGTTTGTAGGAAGAGTTTAGGTTTGGTTGGGTCACCATTTCAATGTTGGGAGACATTTGGAGGTCCCACGTGCCGAATTGATTTGGGAGTGAGGTCGAATCAAATAGGGATTAGAAGAATGGTTGGGCGAGTTGATACTTATGGTTATCTTTGGGTATTTTAGTTGTTTACATCTTGGAAACTCTTAGGGATACCTTAGTGATTATAATGGGTTGTATTTGGGAATTAAGAGTTATGGGGATTTGTTTAGGTTTGACCAAGTGTGGGTTTTTGGTTATTTTGTTGAATTGTTGGATATTTAGTCTTAGGAATAGGATGATTTAGCCTCTACACTTAGTATATCATATTAATGGTGATTAATTCTATTTATTCAAGATGTTTGAAAACATTTTTTTAGGATATTAGCATAATTGTGAAATTAGTTAGTTTAGAGGAGTTAATATGAGTTTATTTCTTTAGTTGGAAAACCCGAGAGCAGGATGTGTTGTTCATTTAGGATTTTGGATGTTTAATGGATTGAGATTGTTGGATGGAATCATTAGAGTCTGGGTGAGAGTCTAATGGTCATTTATCCTTTGAGTGATATTATGGTTGAGTTAAGGGGTAGTTGTTATTTTTTGTGGTTTTATATAAATTAGGTGTGCATTGATACCTAAATGAGATGTGTTAGGGGTTTGACTATGGTTAATTGAGACTGAGTATAGTTTATGTGTGTAATTAAGTATATTGAAGGGTTATAATATACCAATATACAAGAACTATGAGGTGTGGGTTGAAATATTATGGGGTGAAGATAATGTTAAAGTTGTGTTATACGTTTTTATAATAACAATGCTAGTTTGATTCGGTAGCTCTAGCATACGTATGTGTATTTTATTTACCTTAACCCATTAGTGAGGATTACATATGTATTTTCGTTAGCCTGTTAATGAAGGTTGATATTCTTGGCATTTTTTTATTTTTAAAGAACCCCTATGAAAGTGATCATGGATATTATACTAGGGAAGGGATTCCATTATGGGGCGCATGTGACGTTGATCACGATGGTGCCTTGGTGAATAGATGTGTTTTATATGGTCAATTTATCCTAGGGCCTACATCTTGGCATTTGTCTACTAAGAGGGTTCACAGAAAGAGGTCATCGTATATTCTTGGTATGGTAGGCTATATGTATGACGTATAGGTGTAGAGATTTTTTGTTTTCTCTTAACGAGGTCTTAGGTTGGGGTAGCCTAAGACTATATCTTGTACATGCAAGTGATCCCCGAAGGAAATGGAGATAGGACTTCTCTATGTTTAGGCCTTCTTTATGTGTGAACATGAAAGATACCCATTTACTTGTACGTGCTAGGAGTTGTGACTAGATGAGGATGATAGATGTAGAGATACTCTTTATCCTACCATATGTGATTACTATGGGGCGGTACTAGAGTAAGTTGTATCGATTAATCTGCTACACTAGAGATATATATGACTTATAGTAGGGATACCTACCTAAATACTTAAGGCTCAGATTTGCATATTACATATACTATAGATATGTATATTGCATTAATGGCATGAGATAGGCCTATATGGACATACTTAAGATATAATCTTGTTATTGATATTGTAGATGGGGATCGAAAATAATATCGAGATTAGAGATAATCCCCCCATATAATACAATAGACTCAAGATATTAAGGCAACGAGGAAGCTCAAGCGATGCATCTCAGCGAGGCGGCTCTAGCGATGTAGCTCAGTAAGGCAGCTCAAGTTAGGTAGTTCAATGTGGCAGCCCAAGGAGATCGTCCAGCTAAGAAACATGCCGAGAAGATCTCATCCTTTAGTTCTATTGCTTTACTTAGTCTTGTTGTATCTTTTATTTATATGGACTATGAGTTGTAACGATTATAATGTTATCTAGTGTGAGGTCTAACGGTACTCGCGAGAGACCGGGCCTGGGAGAGCTTTCATACTCTATCGAATGACCTCGGCGTGACAACTCTAGAGGAACATGTTTGGAGGATTAAGAAGTGAGGAAGTTTTGGAGCTTGTCCTGAACATTTTGGATACACTTAGTAAAACACCAAAGGGACTTTGACCATGGAACCTTGGGCGGAGCAGCCTTTAAGTTCCATCGTGCGTTGAGTTATGAACTAAACAACCCTCCACTTGATGTCACATCTACTTTAAATGATGTCACTAGCCAGCTAAGCAATGCCAAACCCTCATTTGAGTAAACTTCCATGGTATGTGGGGCTTTCAGATAGTTAGTGAGTCACCCCTGTGATGACATCCCTTTGACGCATATCGGTTAGGGAAAAGACATGTCTTGGCATTTAATGTTTATGACGTGGATCTGAATAGTCCATCGGGAATTTAATGTTTGTGACATAAATTATGAGGGATGCCTTTCACAGTTATAAATGACTGAGCCACCTTGGGAGTGGTGTGGGGGTTATTTATTGGCCTCAACCACTTCTAAGAGGGATATGTTCTTTTCCAGAGATTGTTAGCTAGATAGAGATTTTATGATAAAAAGGAAAAGAAGTTATTGCAAAAACTAGAGCTTTTACTCATCCACCATTGCCATTTATTAAGAAGCTTTTAATATCTGATTAGAGACCTTTGAGAGTTGGTGTGTTTGGCTTCCTGCCAAGGTGTATCTAGGGTGCTTACTTATCTCTCCCTCTAAATGAGTTACTTATGAGTTCATTATCATCTTTTTTAGTTATACACGAGAGATTTATGAGTTCAAATTGAGTTCATCTTCACTACATTGGGATTGCGCATCTTGTAATCAATAAATAGTGTTACCGATTAACTTACCGTTACTATACTCAAAAGGGGTTACACCTCCATCCAATCTAAATGACCCTTTTATGGATATCTTAGTTAATTAGTTAGGTGTACCTTATGTTTAAGACCATAGTAAATCATGTGATTCATAATGAAAGATATTAATCAAATGTTGAAATGGCATGGATTGGAGAATTTAAAGGTAAAAATTTAATTGCGTGGGTTGTCTATGGGTTCGAGATTTTGAAGTGCATGTTATCTTAGGTTATTGACTTGGGTAACAAATATTTTAAAATTCATAGAAATATCATAGGTCTTAGTTTATTCTTCCTTCCATTGAAAAAGTTGATCATTAGAGGAGCACCTCTAGTGATGTTCCATCCATTACTACTAAGTTGTATGAGTCGAGCAAGTATGAATTATCCTCTTTTTGTACATTTACTTTTAGTCATCTTGTATATGTAGTTGTTGTATTCAAAGTTTGTGTGATTTACATATTATATTCTAGAGTTGGTTTACTTGTATCGAAAGTGATTGGTATCAAAGTTAGATTTGTGTTATTCATTATTTCATTATCTTATTTTTGCTTAATTGGTTTAAGTTATTTTGTTATGATGAAAATGCTACCAATAATTTTTATTCCCATGATTTTAGTATTAGACTTGATCAATCTATTTATGAATATTATGGGGTGTCGCAACTTCCCTTTTTTCAACAAGGGAATTATAACCCTCATACATTCTCATGCCTCTTAATAAAGCCTCATGCGTTGTCCAAGAAAAGCATGCAAAGACGAATATGAACATGATGAAACCAATACTTCTTTCTCAGGGGAGTTTCTTTGTCAATACAAGAGGGATCCGATGACTACATTACAAATGCAATCTAAATATTTGATAATCTGAACTCTCTTTTCTTGACTATAGGTCCTTCCCCCTTTCAACCAAAAAAAGTCCAAAATTAAATAAAACGTCTTCTCGATACATTTAAAAAATCAAATTATTATATTGATTTCAAAATCCCTTTCTCCCCAAGAAATCCTTCAATAAAATTCAAATGGCAAAAACAAATCCATTTTCAAAAATCATGTTCATTTGTTGTAATTCAAAAAATTACTCCTCCCTTCAATTAATTCCTAAAATAAAAAATTCAATCAATTTTGAATCAATTACAAAATTACAATCAAAATTCCTCAACAACAAATTTCAAAAAGTGCAAATCAATCCCTCAATAAATATCAAAACTCAAAATTCAATATATTTTAAATCAATAACAAAAATATAATAAAAATTCGGCCACAATAAATTTGAAATAAATTCAAATTAATCCCAAGAAAATTTCAAAAATTTCCAAATATCCAAAAATCCATTCTCCCACTCAATAAATTTTTAAAACCCAAATTCAAACATACCAATTTGAAGAAATTAAAATCAATTCCTCAATAATTTTCAAAAATGAAATTTAAAATTCAAATTTTAAAATTCTTTCACCTTCCCAAGTAAATGTCAAATACCCAAATTCCAAATCAATTCTAGAAACCAACTCCAAAATTTATCCTCCTCCTTAAAAAATGAAAACAAATTCAAAAAAGTCTTTCAATAATATTCCCTAAATCAAAAACTAAAAAATTCATTGTCCCTTTCCTCTAGAATCAAGAAAATTCTCCAAATTAGAAATTGGAAAATTCATTATGCCTAGGGGTGGCAATTCGGGGTAACGGGTCTTGTTTGGGCCTGGCCTGACCCAACACGACACAGATTAATTTTACCCGACTTGAACAAGACACAATGTTGTGTTATTTTTCCTAACACAAACAATACCCATTAAGAACACAAACCGACACGACATAACATGAATAGGATGGTAATCAGGCCAAGCCGAGTTGCTTAATCGGGTTGTAGTTAGGTTAAAATGGGCTAATTTTAGACCGAAACCTAAGAAATGAACACGACCTAACCCACCATTGAGCAAGAATATCCTTGCACAAATAAGTCCCGGACATGATAGACTGAGTTAATTTCGTGTCAATTTAGTGTTGGGTCATGTCGTGTTTTCGTGTCGTATCCTAAATTTCCACCCCTAATTATCACTTTCCTAAAAAAATAATACAATTCTCAAAATCCAAAAATTCGTTATCTATTTCCCTAAAAATAAAAAATAAAAAATCCATTCAAATCACAAAATCTACCATCCTCCTCAATCCAACCCAAAATCTTTCCATCCTCAGCAAAACTCAAGATTAGACAATCCTTATCAAAAGTTAATAAAAAAAAATATTTATTTCCAAAACTGACTCCCCATTTCTTTACACCTTCCTAAGGATTCAGTGGCAAAACCATGTGCCATGTGTATACACTTCTTAATGATTCGATTTATCTATAAACATTGTATCCCATGAATACAAACACCTTACCCCGATTGGACACTTTTCATAATGATTCGGTGTATTGACAAACACCTTATCATAGGTACATAATTCCCTAATGATTCTATATACTGACAAGAACCTTATCCCAGGCGAAAAATTTCCATAATGATTCCATGCATCAACAAAAACCTTATCCCAAGCAAAAAATCTTTAACCCATTTAGTGCATCGACAAACACCTTTTATAGAATAGACACCTCCATAACCATTTGGTGTATTCACAAACACCTTGTCCCAAGTGAACATTTTCCATAACGATTTGGTGTATCGATAAACAACTTCCCAAATGGACACTTTTCATAACGATTTTATGTATCAATAAACTCCTTGTCCTAGAAGAACTTCCCAAACAATTTGGTGTATCAACAAACCCTTGTACCATGCGTGTCCCATCCTTAATGATTCAATATATCGATAAAAACCATTTTCTAAGTGAACACTTTCCAAATGACTTGATGTATTAACAAACATTGTGACTGAGGAAAACAATTTTTGAAAGATTTAGTGTATTGACAAATACCATGTTTTATGTGAAGACTTCCTAAATAAATCAGTGTATATGAAAACACCTTGGCCCATGTGGACACTTTCCAAACTATCTAGTGTATAAATAAGCACCTTGTCTCATACAATAATTTTTTAAATGTCTTGGTGTATTTGAAAAACTCCTTTTATGGTTCTTTAATGATTTAATGTATTTACAAACACCCCATTTAATCCATACTATTTTCAATAAGTATTGTGTTTCTTCAAACACCCCATCTGATATTGACGATTTCCAATTAATTCGATGTTTTGACAAATACCTTGTGTATATGGATGATTTCAATCACTAGGTCTTTCGTCAAAATTTCTCATCTCATCTATAAAATTTACATTAACCTAGCATTTCTTTAAAATACCACATATCATGCCGGTAATTTTAATAAACCATGTGTTTCGTAAAAATAATTCATCTCATGCAACAACTTCAATTACATGGTGCATCGTAATGAATCACTGTCTCATGCGGACATTACTGTGGTGTATTGTAGAGCACCACCATCTGATAAGGATGTTAATGTGGTGTATCTTAATAGACTACTTTCTTATGAAGACATTAACATTATCTCGACATGGCGAGAAAACACCACCATGTAACAGCCCGTATTTTATGATATTAAATAATTATGAGATTAATTATTAGTTGGTTAATTAATTAATTCAGATTAAAATAAATATTAACTAGAGTTCCAAGGGTTAATACTTATTGTTGAGAATTATGATATATTACTATGTGAATAGGAAATATGGAATTATGAAATTTTATAAATTGACGAGAGTGAGAAATACGACAGTTTGGTACATTAAGTCAGGACGTGCGTGTGAGTCGTTTCGAGACTAATTTAATGGATTAAAGAAGTAAATTATTTTTAAGTACCATTGAGTCTGGAAGAGTCGAGATAGTCAGAAAACTCTACCCTGGTATTTTATTTGGACTCCGAGATGTTTTTAGGCTAAACTGGCACCCCGTAGGGGTATTTTTGTTCTTTGAATTTTGCGGAAATATTATGGACAAAAATTAGGAAATTTAATACAGGTGTAAGTGGGTAGAGGGGAGTTGTCGGTTCAAAACCTATGAGAGAGAAAAGAGAGAGGCACAAAGGAAGGAAGAAGAAGTCATAGGAGTTCTTGGTGCATAACTCAAGAACACACACCAAAAATCTCACCAAAGCGTAGATCGGGAGACGAGGAACACTCCTATACCAACATCACCAAGAGATCAGACCTTCGAAATTGAGGCAAGTGTTTAGTTCTTTTAAAATTGTAGCAACAATCATGTTCATGTTAGTATAGATATACAATACCCATTTATGATTCATAAATTTTGATGAAATTGGAGAAGTAAGGGCATTAATTAAAATCTAGTATCTAATTAGGATGAATCCCTCATGTAGATAGGTTAGAGATATCAAATTTATTATTATTGATGATGGACGAAATTGATTTTTATGTTCTTGTATAGAAACTTTATTAACTATGGTTTCAAATTGTTAAATTGGGGATTTTTGATTTTATAACTAATTTATGATGATTTAATGTTTCAAAATTAAGGGAAATCATGTATACATGTTAGAACATCAATTAGGTTGTTGTTTTGGTGGTTGGGTTGAAGAGTTTAGAGGTTTTATGACTGAAGATCTGGTGTGGATGAAGGAGTAGCATGTCTAGTTAAATCGAGGAAAAGATACATCTCGTTCGAAAGAGATTGAGTATGGTTCGAACGAGAAGCATGGTCATTCAAATGACATGCTGATGTCATTCAAACGACATCAGGTTTGGTTTGAATGACAATTCCAAACATGCAAAATTCCCAGTTCAATACAACTTCATTTAAGCGATTATTTTTAAGTGAGGGAGAATCGCCAGTTGAGGAATTGTAGTCCAGTGCAGAATTATTTGGAATTATTCTTAGGATAATACTTTAATATTTGGATAGGAGAATTAACTTTGGAAATTTTAAGAGAGTGAATAATCGAATTAATTACATTATAAGTAAAAATGGGAAGTACACTACGTGTAGAAATGTATGTATGGATGGGGTGAATACCCTGACTTTAATAAGAAGTGAGAGGGCCTATTTTTATATTATTAATATTATTATTATAGCATACATACTCTACTTGATATCGGGAGGAGGTTTCGCGCAATGTATAGTCTTATCCTGGGCAACCCAATGGGGCGATATCTGACTTGTACCCAGAGCATATGAACTTGGATACGTGCTATCTGAGATGTAGGATAGTTTCGATGGCTAAATGGGAGCATAGGTATGTGCGTGACCCATTTGGCTGGTGAGTATTCGCACCTCCAATATTTGTGTTATGAGATTTATGATTCGTGATAGATGTCAAGCCACTTGTCCTTTACACAGTGAGAGATGTATGGGGACATGATAGGAGAGTATGCATTGCGCCAAGAGATCCTAACCAAGGGGCATAAGATTTGTATATATATGTATAAAGATCATGTGACTATATGTATATATTTATATACTTGTTAATGATTATAATCTGTGAAATTAGCAAACTTATAAATGTTGGTAAGCAAGGTATTTTCAGTGGGTAAAAGAATTACCATCAGAATAATGAATGTAATATACGGTTAATTGGAGTAAATGATCTTAATAGCGTATTGTATGGGCGATATGGGTTACTCCTTTGAGATATAATTAGAAGTATAAGTCTATGATCTTGTTGGGAACATTATGGATAACTAGGTTCAGATAGACATACGTTAGGCGTGCACAATAGTGGAGATGTGAGAATCCCATGTGAGAGTTCGAAACTAACATGCACATAATAATTGCATTATTGCAGGTTTAAATACTTGCTAAAACAAATATTTTCACAACTCGGGCTCTGACCCATTTCTTGCTACTCTTTTCTCTTTTACTATATATATATATATATATATATATATATATATATATATATATATATATATATATATATATATATATATATATATATATATATTATTTATCGGGTGCCCATCTACAGGGTTATCAGACCTAGACACGTGGGTCATTTAGCGAGCTGCAACGGTTGTGGGAGTTGCAGGTCCTTGCATTAGATGCATCTATCAGTTATTTATGTTCCTTTTCATAAATTTATCTTAGGGTATGTTTCGCCGATCTTTAGTTGTTTTATTGGAGATTGTACTCAGTTTACGATAGTAGTTTACTTCAGTTACACTTGCGGATTTTATGGTTTGTTGTTTTTAGACTTGGATCATGAATATTTTATCCAGTCCGATTTATTTCAGTATTTGATTTGTGTCCAGTATTTATTTCATTCTTGTGGAGTAGGAGTAGCTTATATTTTAAAGAATGGATATCCATTAATGGATTAATTGGTTCTAATTAAAGGGGAAAATGTTTTGACACTTAGCTTAATTATTTATTAGGTGAATAATAAAGAAAAAAATTAGTTTTCGACAGTGATGCTAAGAATGAATCAACTGGTCACTTAGGTTTAATTAAATAAAGGACTGATCACCCGAAATTTAATTAGGCGGGGTGTTAGACACCATCCCATGGATGAATTTTGTACTCTTTCACTATGACTCGGTTCATCCAAATGCATCTCTGATCATTTTTATGAATTATGTTCTCCTCCAAGATGAGCTAACTCGTCCCATATGAATCACTTTGTTGTTTTCTTCATGCTCTTGAAAGATGGTGAAACTCATCCCCATGACTATTTCTCTCATTTCCATGAAATTAGTTCTCTTTCACGATGAACAAACTCATAAAAGAAGAGTCACTTCATTCACTCCTTCTCGTGTTCTATTGCACAGTGACGTGATTCATCCTTAAGCTTCTTTTTCTCATTATGTGATCTTGCACAATGACCTCAAATCATTACAAAATGATTATTTACATCACTTCAATGATGTCGTGCTCTCGCACAATGACGACTCATCTAAATGAGTCGTTTTCTTTCTTCTATGATTTTGTTTTATCGCATAATGACTTTACTCATCAAAGTGAGTCATTTTATTACTTATATGATTATGTGCTCTCGCACGATGACTTGAATCGTCATAATGAGTCGTACATTTCTTCCATGATTATGTTCTCTTGCACAATGATTTGACTCACCGGAAGGAGGTCAACATCTTTTTTTTGCATTTCACAATTACTTGACTGAACATAATTAGTCTTGTATCTCTTCCGTGCTTTCATGCACTCGTACATTGACTTAACTTACCAGAATGAGTCCTACATGTCTTCCAAAGTTCCAAACTATCTCATGATGATTTTACGAATCAGAAGAAATCCTACATTCTGTAACTTTTCATCTCTCACAATGATCTAACTCATTAAAAATGAGTCTCCCCATATATTTCAAGTATTTTTCATGATTAACTGACACACCAAAATGAGTATTCATACCTCAAATTATACACCTAAAAAAGTACACGCTCCATATATTTTCGGCCAAAACCAGCTACAAACCAGACCTCCGAAAGCAGTTGAAGAGACATGAGTTGAAAAATCGTGTCTCTATTCAAAACAACGTTCACTCTTAAACAAACTCTAGTGTTGAAGGCCTCTATAGACATCCCATTTCCTAACCCCCAAATTTTCATTTCATTCAGTTAGGCTCGAGGCATTTGTCGGATACATATGGGTGAATGGTAGTTACTAAAAGCTTCATATCATAAGTAAATTTTATACTTTTGATGTTTTTAAGAATCTCGTGAAAAGGAAAATGTCATCCTAAGAACAAAGAAACCAAAGGCTAATCGAGATTCACATTTTAAACACAATCAGTCATTTCCAAGAAAATTTAGCCCAACATAAATTCAGAATCTGAAGTTATTCCAATTAAAGAAGTTGTACATATTTTAATTATCTTTCCAACAGTTCCAATCGTGCACAAATTTGAGGGTTGAGTCAAACAATATGAACAAATACTAAAGTGTTACAAAGCTAGTTTGATTCCAGGGAACATAACCGATTGGGAAAGTGCGTGCTTGATCGATCATCTATTCCATCAAAATGAATGACAATTGGTCCAAAACATCCACAACCTCCCCTATAACTAGAGGCAAGGTCACCACACCTTACACAATATACCTCTCAAGTTTACAGGTGATTTTATTGAGAGAATGGGATTAAAAATCTCCCAGGGGAGTTATAGTGAGGGAAAAGCCAAGAACTCTTAAGAAGTCGTAGTGAATCTCCGATAATTTAATATAAGTTATAATTTAGCTTCTTGATGAGAGAGATAGTCTTAGAGGGTTGATGGAGACTATATAAAAGGAGCTTTTCGAGTTTGAGGATTCTAGACACGTACTTGACTCGAGGATAGGTGAGCTTGAGAAGAGTTTAAAAGAGTCAAGTAAGTTTTATTTAAAGTATAGGTTAGAAAAGCTAGCTAAGATGCTAGTCATTATCCCAATCAAGGAGGATATGTGTGGTATATGCTTCAACGATAGTTTTGTACCCATTCCCAAAGCCACCCCCACACATGTGAGAGAGCCTCCTAGGATTGTGAATAGAGAAGCACATAGAGTTATTAGGAGAGATCCACCTAGGAAAATTGTGAGAGGGCCACCTAGGAACTTTAGGAGAACGCCACCTAGAAACTTTAGGAGAGCGCCCCTAGAAACTTTAGGAGAGGGACACCTTTAGGTAACACTCACTGCCCGATTTACTCTTGCTCGCACTACGGTAGGCAAGGTCATCTTAGGCATTTTTTTTTGTAAATATCAAAATACTCCTAGGAAGTTTAATAAGAAAATAAATTTGATTCCCAAAACCCCCACATGTCATTGAAAATCTATTTGAATTAGGAAATCGTATTTATAGGCTTTTGGATTGATTGTTCATGACTCCTATTTGCTTGCATGTGATTCACCTCATGTTAGATATCCCGTTTGATTGTGTAATTTGTTTATCATATACTAGTTGCTCTTCATGATATATTCTTGCTAGTGTTATGACTTGTGTATTTTTGTATTAGATTTTTGTCTTTGAAAAATACAAAACGACTTTATTTTTGATAGAATTGTTGAAAAATGACAAAAAGAGTTTTGTATTTTATTTTTCACCGTATATGAATGGACATTTAGGATGATCGAGTTATAATTTCATTCTATATCCATGTGATGATTTGATAGTGTTTTGATATGCGTCATCATTTCATTTTTGTGCTTTACAATGTTTGGAGTGATGTAGATGTGATTAGTTGTTACTACCTACATGTTTGACTCATAAGTTCCTTTAATGCACACTTGCATGGATTTTTTTTTCTATTGTACTTGTTTATCACATATTAGTCAGAGTGTTGTCATCTTAATTTTGTCTTTAAAATGAACCGTATGCGATCAAACTTGACAATGGAAATAATGCATGTAAAAACCGTTTATCGTGAGGAATTTAATTGCAAAAAAATATGATGAGTGCTCAAGGTAAAGGGCTCTGAGTGTTCAAAATTAACTCATCGTGAAAGCCACCATTTAAAAGAGCCCGAAAAAATTTAAAGGCAATAAAAATTTAAATATGCCAAAAATCGGCACCCCAAAAGAAAAAATAAATGATTATTATTTAAGAGGGAGTTTGGAATGAAAGAAATGAAAAACGGGTTTGCACGTCCTAACAGCATCTTTAAAAATCATTTACATAGTTTTAGATGTTATTGATGTGGGAATCATTATTGACTTTGATGTGTTGATGGATTGAGTCAATGTCATTTAAATTCAACACTTTCAACATCTAAGGATGATTTTGAGATTCATTCGATAGGAGTACACGTATACATCGTGAACATATATTATGTTTGATTGAATTGATTTTCCTATCGAATATATTCACACCTATTCATTCCATTTCCACGATTTGGTTGTCTGAGTGTAAATTCATGGTGTTTTTTTTGTAAAATTATTTTTATCTTTTTTATTGAAAAAATTGAAAAACCAAAAGTAGTTTGTGGAAATAGTTTGAGTTAATCTTTGCATGAATGTAGATAGATCCATATTTTCTATGCCTTTTTTTGTCGTGACAACTCCATGCTTTATTTTTTTTATTCGTTTCCATGTCTATTTTTGTCAAATAAAAAGGAGGAGAATGAATTACAGGGAAGTTTTTGCATTATGGGGGAGATTTTATTATATTGATTGATTTATTCGTATATCATTTCCAACGGGTGAAGGTATTTTCTTTGTCTAATTTGTGTAGGTACAAAATTGAAGATCACTATGTTGCACATCCTGATGAAAAAAGCTTAAAGCTTTGAGATTTGAAGTTGAACATTTTGAAGAAAATTTTTGGACTTACATGTTTAGTACCTCTTCAGTTTTGGGTTCATGGGAGGGTAAGAGATTTGTATAGGTTATTTGATTTGATAATTTAGATGTTTTTATTTTGTACTAGCATAGACATAGGGGAGATTTGTAAGGACATGATTTTATAAATGTCCGTTAATAATTAAGTATGTCTTATACCGCTACAACTGTCGAAGAATTGTTTAAGATCATACATACAGAAAGTCGGATTTGAATATCAAGCTTCTTCAACATTCAAGCCTCTACAAGGTTAATTTCGATGAGAAGGTATTTAAGTCCCTTTACGGTTCACTTGAAAGTGTTTGGATATTTTTAAAAGAGATTTTGAAAAGTTTCCAAAACTTTTTCTGAGTGTTGATGCATTATTTTTCATCAAAATAATTTTTCCAAGAATTATATACGAATTTTTTGAAATAAAAAATAAAATAAATTTTCACTTTTTCTCGTTCGAGCAACAGAGCAGCTCGTTAGAGAGACGACGGATCTCGCGCGAAGTGTCGTTCAATCGATACATGTCTTCGTTAGAACAATGTGCCACCTTAATGTTTATATAAATAGATCATTGAATGAGTTTGTTTTCTAGAGGAAACCTGAATTTTACACACTACGAAAAACTGCAAACTGCAAAAACGTTTTTCTTCTCCTTTTAGGTTTTAATCTTTGTTTTCAATCCAAAAAACATTGGGATGTTTATGTGAATTGTTTTGGAACCCAAGATACAATCTTGTTGAAGTTTTTTCTTATAGAGATGATCTCTAGTGCTGATATAGGTGCCACTTGATTGAGGTACTAGGCTGATGACTGCGTGTCATAGGGAGTACTTGCATGTGTTCCTGGGCTGATTGGACTGCACGTCTATCTGGATCTTATGCGATGGATACATTGTTGTGTTAGGTTGTGGCCTATGAGGGTTTGCTGCGGTAAATTCTTGGCAGATTTCGCTTGTAATCTTGTAAGTGGTAGTTTACAAATTATTAGTGAAATAAAAGGTTTTTGACCTTCGGGAATTTTTTTCCTGAAAATTGGTTTCCTTTGCATGCTGCCTATTTTTATGATTTCAAATCACTTAGATGCATGAGTTAGGGTTTAAATAAAATGTTGGCTTAATGGACATAACTCAATTTGAAAACATTTGAAATGTTCTGCTGCACTGTACAAGTTTACAATTTGATATCAAACCTTCTTTAAGAAGATCAACACATTCTCATATATTAGAACCTAAATCATTTTATGATACATTAGTTACATTATTTTATGATACATTAGTTAATAAATCACATAATTTTATGATCATTAGTTAAGAATCCATAGTTATAACTTTAATTTGCCAATTTTTTATTTTTTTAGATTTACATCTTGATTTGATCATCGTATAATTAGGGTTTTTTGTATTTAAAGAATAATGATTAAATTCTAATTTTTGGTCATTCAAAATCATCAAAATGCATGATTTTTAGACATTTATTTCTTTCGATTATTTTTCATAAACAATCTATATCCAAAATTATGAAATTGTTTTGAGATCATTATGTTTTCTATGATTCGTTGTCACAAAACTAAAGTTTATTTCATCCATCGCATTCTTTGAATATCTGATAACTATCTAATACAAATTTCCAAAATACAACTATTTATCATTGTTGTTCATATATATATATATATATAATCTCACAAACACTTCACAATCTATATTGAACGTTGTAATTTAGAATTGTGATCTTTCATTATATAATGGCATTAGTTCAAAAGGCGATGAACAACCATTAGTATTCTGAAAAACCTCACACTTTTTCAGAAGTGGCATGTATTATATAGTAAAATTTTCAACCATAATTGAACCAAGGCTCCAAAAAAGTTATGTGATGTTGTTATTTGGTACATGCCAACTCATGTAAAATTGTTTGTGTAAAAGAAATTCTTGAAGAAATTCACTTCATTTAAGAACTATTTGAAATGGCCAATGTGGTGGAGACAATCAAGTCGTTAGTGGCTAGTAGGCAACTATTGCAACACTAGTTCTTGGCCTTCAGCCAGGACCTTATGAGATAGATTGGCGACTATCCTATCATTAATATCATCACTACAGTCGCTAGAGAGGCCTTGTGACCACTAGCTAGGGGACCACCCCAAGCTCCTACTAAAGAAGTCCATCAGAACCTTAGGTGTAGGGAAATCATCAACCCACACCGTCTTTATCTCAGTAAGGAGGTTCAAGGGTACCCAAAGGACTTAGCATGTAAGGAGGAAGAGGATTATTGGGAGAAGTACGAGATGTTAGCCACTTCATATCTGTAAGGACACAAATTTCCAATTGAGTCCATATATAGTTTTGGCTCAATTCCGGACAAAAACATTTATTCATAGGTTAGTGATTTATTGTAATATTCTCAAGCCTATGAAGTGTGTGTTGAAGACGTAGCGACAAAGAATTTAAAGCTTCATCAAAATGTCGGTTTGTGTGCCTCGTCTCTACGTCATCAACTAAGGTTCCATGCTCCCAAGGTATGAATGTAATTATATTTATATAGGAGCTTGGAACAATTTGTATTGGGTGTTAGGTGTAATAAAAAACTGCATTTTATTTTCAGAAAGAATCAATTAGAACTTTAAAATAAGTATATAAAAGTTTCTGGGCCAAAATCGAATTTTACAAACTTTCTAGTCGTTCGTTAGAAATGTCGTTCGAATGAGTTTTTTCGTTCGAACCAGGTTTCGTTCGAACGAGTTTGCCAACGACCCTAAACTGGCCAGTCGTTCGATATGTCGTTCCAACGAGTTTTTCGTTCTAATGAGGTATCTAACGAGCCCAGGCTGGTCGCTCGTTAGAAGCTTCGTTCGAACGAGAGTCAAGTTCGTTCGAACGAGACGCCAGGGCGGGAACAGTTTTGAGCAGTTTTTTGCAGTTTTCTCCCACTTTCCCCACTTGGTTTTTAACCAACTTTTTCAAGACTTAATATGTGCGGGAAACACATTTTTCCAATCAACTTTTCCATTCCATAGCCATCTCTTAGAGAGAGCTTGAGAGCTAATTTATTTAGGGAAAATGTTCATGTTTTGAGTGTTAATTCTTTAATGAAAAATTCATACGCACTCTAGTTTACACCCAATAGTTGTTTATTCCAAGTTTCTATATTCATATTCTTTACTTGGAGTTTTGGCACCGGTTTATCTCTACTGAATTCAAGAAGAGACGTTTCGGGTTTGCTTCTACACCCCATCACAAAGAAGACTTTTTGTTGAGATTCTACCCACACGGAGAAAGGCTCCATGCTTGGGTGACGGTGACCATATAAAGTCCCATCGGTGGATTCTGAGACCGCGGTGGTGTTCCGAGGTTGTCCGCTAGGAAGAGGTTTCTACGAGAAGGAGCGTCGAGGCTTGAGAGGGATCGAGTAAGTCATTGTAATTCTATCTGTCTTGTAATTGTAATTCCGTATCTAGTGGACTTGTGGCTAGGGCCGTCCGAGGTTGTTTCCCGTCTTGGGTTTTTCCTCGTACATCTCGGCGTAGTGTGACATTGTTTATTTTATCTTGCTCATTAATTTAGAAATTCCATGCTTAGGATAATTTCAAGATAAAATTTGGTTTAATTATCACACTCATTTAATTTGGGACTTAAATTAAATATTGGGTAAATTTGGTTTATTCAAGTCATTTGCTAAAATTGGTTTTGCCTAACTTTGATTAATTGAAAATTATGACTTAGGCAAATTCTAGGACTTGGATTAACTTATTTTAATTTGTTTTGAAGAAATTAAAATTCGGCCTTATTTATTTGTTGAACCATCATCTTTTAACGCTTCCGCACCATTCATTGAGTTTTACATACAAAGGAAATTTCTCTGCGTTTTCAAATTGGTATCAGAGCAGGATCGCTAAGTTATCGCGTTAAAGATCCGTTTTTCGGCTTTTTGTATTTCCTTACCTTTTAGGTGGTTCAACTTTTATCACTCTCATATTTTTTTTTCTCTCTCGATGGGACGTCTTAATGAAAATTTGTCCAATTTAAATGAAAATGATATTTTTGATTTTCGAGAGGAATTAAATGGACTTAACAAATGTAACGAAAATTTAAAGGAATTAAATTTGAGATTTGTAAAAAGAATTAAATTTCTTGAAAATGAAAATTCTTGTTTTAAAGCTCACATTGAGTCTTTGCAAATCTCCTGATCTCAAAAAGATATTTTTCGTGAAAAGCTCACGAACTTACAAAAGTCCAAGAAAGAGAGTGAAAATCGTGAAAAGACTCTTAGGGACAAGTTTGCTCATATTGAGGGAGAGCGTGTTAACCTTCTAGGAATTATTGAAAATTTAAAGAAGGAGTCCCATAATTTTGAGGAGTCTAATTTATTACTTGAGTCCGAAATTTTAAAATTGAAAAATGACTTTCAAGACTCTAGTAGTTGTTCTAATGGTTCTAGCACATCATGTTCAGATTTTTCCATTGCTAAAGCTAAAACCATTGTTTGTTTTAGAGGGTCAACTTTGTCCAAGGACTTTAAAAAGGGTCACACCTTAGGTAACATTTCTCGTGTTTACACATGCTTGCATTGTGGTAGGAAAGGTCACCTTAGGTCATATTGTTTTGATCTTAAAAGAAGTCCAAGGAAATCTTTATCTAGCATTTCATTATTTCCCAATCCCCATCATTTTAAATATAAATCTATATGGGTTAGGAAATATCTTTTAAACGCGCTAGATACAAGATTTGTTGATTCTCATTTACTTACACATGCTTCCTCCCTTGCTAAATCTAATGGATGAATGTGTTAGTGTTTGCATACTTTAACGTTTGTACTTCATGCTATATTCATATGCTAAATGTATGCTTGTTTAGTCATTTTCTAGTCATAGCCTTATTTCATATCCCATGCTAGAAATCATGACTTGTTTATCTTTTTGTATTATATTTTGTGTTTGTATTAATTGAAAAATATAAAAAGATTTTTGTTTATCATTTGTGTTTTATTTATTTCATTTAAGCTTAATGAAAAATACAAATGATTTTTGTTTGTCCTTTTGAGTAAATATTTATTTTTGATTAAAAATGTTAAAAACTCAAAATGATTTTATTTTGTGTGTATTTTTGTTTGACACACTTTATGTGGCATATATTTGTGTTTGAATCCTATCGTTTATGCTCCCATGTGGCTAGAACTTTTGGTGTAGATTTTCAATCCTTAAAATGTTCTTTACCATGTTTTATATGGAGTAGTTGGATTTTGTATTGTTTAAATGGATTCTATTTCTATATGCCTCCTTTCACACATGCACGAGCTCTTTTGAAATTTTAATGTCACATGTTATATTTGAGCTTTTTGAGGTGTTCTCCTATCAATCTAGTCATCTACATATCTATGACCTAGGAGGACTAGTGCATGTCAAAATCCGTTGCATGTGAGATTTGTGTGAAAAATGAAAACATGATAAATTAATATGTGCATGGGGAAGGGCTCCGAAAGGATGAATTAAATCCTTTGCGATAGTAAGCCACCGTTTATTGGATCTAAAAGAAATACGTGATCCAAAGGCCTAAAAACAGAATATTCGGCATTAAAAAGAACACAATTGCCAAGGCCTATGTTTGTTTGATATATTCATTCAAAAGTAAAAGAATATATATGCTTATTGAGGGAGAATTGGATGGTATATCAACGGTTTGCACAATGTCCGTTTATCCTAGTTGTCTTTAATGTCATGACTCTATTTGGTTTGTAGAATCATCATCATGCTAGGCTTGTATGCATTGTGTATGTTTGTTCATTGAGTTCAATCTTTATATTGTCACATGAGGTTATATTTAACTGTTATGAAGTTTGCAATCAAATGAGAACTCCGTGAACGTTTCTTAAGTGTTTGGGTCTAAATTTAATTGTTGCTAGTACACACCCCTACACTTCCGTTTCCATATGACACTTTTTTTGCCATACGAGTGTGCAAACTTATTGTATTTTGTGTCATATGTGTGTTTATATCAATATATATATGCAAGTGCTTCATTGATCTATTTCTAGTTTATATATATATGATATTTGTTTTGTCTTTGCCTATGCTTTTATTGCCCATATGCTTTCATGTCTTAACACTTTAAGCTTCAACATGCTTCTATGTTTATTAGTTCTTTATCCTTTGCCTATTCCTGAACAAAAAGGGGGAGAATGATGATAGGGGGAGACGTCTTTCTAAGTAAATGTCATTGTTTGATAAAGGGGAGAATTATTTTAGGGGGAGTAATTAATTACATGCGATTAATATATTCTGATATTCCCTATGCATTTGATGAGTTTGCTTAAGTGTGCAGGTATTCTACTAAAGCAGCATTGTTTAATGGCAAAGCGTTTGATCCTTGGGTTGAGTCAAGATTGGGCGGGTTATGTTTTGAGTCTAGTAGAGCTTGACGGCCCTTTAGGATTTTTTTGTTTGGTTTTTGTCCCGAAATAGCCAAAGGGGGAGATTTGTAAGGACACAAATTTCCAATTGAGTCCATATATAGTTTTGGCTCAATTCCGGACAAAAACATTTATTCATAGGTTAGTGATTTATTGTAATATTCTCAAGCCTGTGAAGTGTGTGTTGAAGACGTAGCGGCAAAGAATTTAAAGCTTCATAAAAATGCCGGTTTGTGTGCCTCGTCTCTACGTCATCAACTAAGGCTCCATGCTCCCAAGGTATGAATGTAATTATATTTATATAGGAGCTTGGAACAATTTGTATTGGGTGTTAGGCGTAATAAAAAACTGCATTTTATTTTCAGAAAGAATCAATTAGAACTTTAAAATAAGTATATAAAAGTTTCTGGGCCAAAATCGAATTTTACAAACTTTCTGGTCGTTCGTTAGAAATGTCGTTCGAACGAGTTTTTTCGTTCGAACCAGGTTTCGTTCGAATGAGTTTTTCGTTCGAACCAGGTTTCATTCGAACGAGTTTGCCAACGACCCTAAACTGGCCAGTCGTTCGATATGTCGTTCGAACGAGCCCAGGTTGGTCGCTCGTTAGAAGCTTCGTTCGAACGCGAGTCAAGTTCGTTCGAACGAGACGCCAGGGCGGGAACAGTTTTGAGCAGTTTTTTGCAGTTTTCTCCCACTTTCCCCACTTGGTTTTTAACCAACTTTTTCAAGACTTAATATGTGCGGGAAACACATTTTTCCAATCAACTTTTCCATTCCATAGCCATCTCTTAGAGAGAGCTTGAGAGCTAATTTATTTAGGGAAAATGTTCATGTTTTGAGTGTTAATTCTTTAATGAAAAATTCATTCACACTCTAGTTTACACCCAATACTTGTTTATTCCAAGTTTCTATATTCATATTCTTTACTTGGAGTTTTGGCACCGATTTATCTCTACCGAATTCAAGAAGAGACATTTCGGGTTTTACTTCTACACCCCATCACAAAGAAGACTTTTTGTTGAGATTCTACCCACACGGAGAAAGGCTCCATGCTTGGGTGACGGTGACCATATAAAGTCCCATCGGTGGATTCCGAGACCGCGGTGGTGTTCCGAGGTTGTCCGCTAGGAATAGGTTTCTACGAGAAGGAGCATCGAGGCTTGAGAGGGATCAAGTCAGTCGTTGTAAGTCTATCTGTCTTGTAATTGTAATTCCGTATCTAGTGGACTTGTGGCTAGGGCCGTCCGAGGTTGTTTCCCGTCTTGGGTTTTTCCTCGTACATCTCGGCGTAGTGTGACATTGTTTATTTTATCTTGCTCATTAATTTAGAATCCATGCTTAGGATAATTTCAAGATAAAATTTGGTTTAATTATCACACTCATTTAATTTGGGACTTAAATTAAATATTGGGTAAATTTGGTTTATTCAAGTCATTTGCTAAAATTGGTTTCGCCTAACTTTGATTAATTGAAAATTATGACTTAGGCAAATTCTAGGACTTGGATTAACTTATTTTAATTTGTTTTGAAGAAATTAAAATTCGGACTTATTTATTTGTTGAACCATCATCTTTTAACGCTTCCGCACCATTCATTGAGTTTTACATACAAAGGAAATTTCTCTGCGTTTTCAATATCAATGAGGGGCCACCCTAGATCCAACTTACCAAGGGAGGAGTGTTCAACACATACATCAAAGTCATGATAAAGGTAACACCTTTGATCGGCTGAGTATGGTATTGGATTTTAACTGTCTCGACCCAAGAGGTAATAGTATTCGAGATAGTATCCCTCACAGCATTGGTGGTACGTTCACCACTTGTCGTCCCGATAAAGTTTGGTTGATGCAAGACCATGAAAGAGGAGAGCATAAATAAGTTAATAACAAAAAGAGAAATTCGTATAGGAAGTTGGCCAATAAAATCACTATTGAAATAGAAAGAGTGGGAGACAACATGGTCAAAGAGGAAAACCTTGGTATAGCACACTTAAAAGGGTTGAAAGATATGATCGTTTGTCTCATTTAAACTCGATATCCAAGCCGCCGAGGGAACATGGAGGGTTTTCATGTCATGCTGAGAATAGTCAGTAATCAAACTCTTGGTAAGTGGAAACATTCGATCATAAATTCTAGGTATGATCGTATTACGAATCATGTACGTCACATTGAGATGTATCAATTAGTTACTGAAATTTATTCCACCTCAGATGATATGGGGTGTCAATATTTCTCTGCTAAATGTATTGGTTCTATTTTATGTATGGTACATCGACCTACTCAGAGAATCCATTAAAAATTTTAAGCAACTAGCCGAGAAGTTTATCCATAGATTTTTTTACATGAAGCAAGCCAAGAATGTTACTCATTTCCTGAATGTTAAACAAGGGAAGTATGAGTCTCCCAGGTACTATATATCTTACTTTAATTAAAAAATAAGAGGTTGAAGATTATGAAGAGAGCATTGCGATGACAACTTTTATCAACGCGATTCAGCTAGGTAAACTCTACTATAATATTTCTAATGATTCTACTAATCCATAACGAAACTTCTTGCTAAGGCTGGGATTACATTGAATGCGGAGGAGTCCATGGAAGCTAAGAGAGTTGACTAAACAATGGTGGGAAGTAACAAGTTTATCCAATGTTGAGATAAAGTTAAAGACAAAAAAGGAAAAAAACGATCTAACGATGATAAATTTGCGAAGTAAAAACCTCTAAAAGTTAGTCTACATCTAATTTTGAATAAGATATAAGACAACAAAGAGCTTGAATGGCCAAAAAAGTTGAGATTACCCCGTCACACAAAGGATAAGAGCAATCGGTGTTAGTTCCATTATGATAACAACCATTCGATAGACTAATATTTCACATTAAAAGACGAGGTTGAGAAGTTACTAATATAGGGGAAGCTATTGAAGTAGATTGATAAGAGGAGAAGAAGAGATGACAACATAAATAAATAATTCTCACTGAAGGACAATAGTCCTAGAAAGAAGGAGGAACAGTCAAATTTATACGATCTAGAGTTAGATGATTGTGATGAAGATGACCAAGACCTCCTGCCAAACCTCCTGCAATTAATGGTAACCCTCATATGATATCTTTTGATTTAAATATAATATGTGATGGGATCGAAGCTGGAGGAACTAAGTCAGCTGAAAAGAAAGCTCATGTTATTAAGGATGAGACATGGCCTAAGATAGTAGAATCCAACACTGTCGAGGTCAAGATTAATCTAAGGAAATCGAGTAAAGTCCATATAGAGAGTCCCATAGTGATTTTTTATACGAATAACATCAAGGGGATTTTATCCCCATGTGATTATCTTATCATCATTAACACACAAGTACACGACTAAAACATTTCTCATATTCTGATGAATGGGGGATGCTCGACCGACGTCATATTGTAGTACTGTTTCGAAGGGCTAAAACTAAGAAGGAAAAGACTCGCCCCGTATAATCACCCATTGATTGGGTTCAAGGGAGAGAAAGTCCACCCTCTTGGAATTTTTTATATGACAGTTTGTATGGGAACCTAGACAAGATTATTGACTAGGATAATCAGTTTTTCATGATAGATGAGGACATATTATTGACTTACAACATCATTTTTGGAAGGGTGGCACTCAAGCAATTTAAAGTCGTGCCTTCCACCCTACAACTAATGATGAAATTTTTAACTCCTTATGGAGTAGGGATAGTGAATAGTGACCAGGTGGAAGCATGCGAGTTCAATTGCACCTCGCCAAAAGAGAAGGAGTTCTATAAGAGAAAGACAACCTCGTATAACATTGACACTCTTAACCAAAGAGACGGGTAGAATCTTAACAAGGGAAACTTGGAGAAGTAGAATCCATCATCCTTAATGAGGACGAATCAAAAAAAAATCCAAATATGCTCGTCACTCAGACTAGAAATAAGAGGGAGATTATTGAGTTATTAAGGAGGTAAAGTGTGTTCCCATAGAACTATAGAGATATGTTAGGGATTGATACCAAGGTTAATTTTCATTAGCTTAACTTAGAGAAGACAATTAAACCAGTAAAAAAATATGAGCCTTTTTTAGGGACTAATATAAAGTTATACGAGAGGAAGTGAACAAGTTGTAGACTGTAGACTTCATATGAGTAGTGCAATACCTAGAATGGCTATCCAATGTTGTCATAGTGCCTCAATATAATAGAAAGTGGAGGATGTGTATGAACTTAAATAAACATAACAAACCTTGACCAAAGGATAGTTTTCCTTTTTTGAGAATCGACCAAAATGTGGATGCTACAAACGACTATGAACTCATGAGTTTCATGGATACTTATTATGGGTACAATCAAATCCCCACGGATGCAAGATATGTTGAGAAGACGTCCTTTATCATAGACAAATGATTGTATGGCTACAAGGTAATGTAGTTCGACCTAAAAAATGCAGGGCCTACCTACCTTCAGTTAGTCAACAAAATGTTCAAGGACCAGATGGGTAAGACAGTGAAGGTATATATATATATATACTAGTGTATGCCCGTGCCTGAAGGCACGCTGATAATTTTGAAAAGCATAAAGTCGTTCCTTAGTGCGATGGAAAGTTCCCTTGTCAAAGCTATGATTGGTCTAGGGTTCAAAACAGGGGAGCAACCTCTTCATATATGGAGTAAGCAAGCCGACATCCACCTATTCAAGATCCTGCAGTTAAGCATATTTCCCTTTAACTGAAGGCATGAAGAATTTTTTTCAAAATATCAATTAATGTATAATTTAAGTCTAATGTTTTTATATAAAATAAATAATCATAAACAATTTAAAATTTTTGGGCAAAATTTCCTTTGTTTATAGGATTATCCGCCCTGTATAAGAAATAAAAAATACACCACCAACAAAACTAATAGTTTGAAATTCAAATATAATATCATTGTCTATTTATATATGTATAACATATCGAGTACTCATTTGTACTTTCTTTCACATTTTGCAAGGGCCAAACAATAACATTGTATAGAATGTGTCGAACTAAAATAAATATTTTACAAAAGAAATAAATAAGTTCTCAATATTACCAACATACATCATATTGACTTATGAAAACAGTTTTGAAGAAAAAAGAGAAATGGAAGATGCTTTGTCTATCGGTTTCCTATCTTCCATCCCACTAAGGATCTCATTTTCATCGTCTTTTATATAATGGCACCAATTCCCATACAAAGGGAGCTACTGCACAACGGCACTTCTGTTCAATCGATCAGCTCCTCAAGCACGAACTATAAACAGATAATAACAATAATAATTATTATCATTATGTAAAATTTACATTAAGTAAAAATGTCAAGGGATAATAAATAGGAAGAAGATCTTTAAATACCTTTTATAAATTTGTTGTTGCACCCCCAAATGGGCACTGAGAGAGTCTATGGGTGACAACTCCAAAGCAATCTGTGGGAGGAGAGCTTGAAAGATCAAGTCGTTGATGTATTTCCTCTTTCCAATAATCCATCGCTCAAGTCTAGTACATTATTCCATCGAACACACCCCCAATAAATGTTGTAGCTTCGCAAAGGAAGTAAATTTGAGGAATTTCATCTTGATATATGCAAATCTGGTCCTTAATTCTATAATAGTTCACATCAAGAATTTTGTCATGATATGTACACTGTTATACATCAAGAGTAGGAAACCAAATGAATATAATAACGAATCTACGGATTCAAACGTTTAATTTCATGCCGTGTCATTCACATATTAATTTCAAGAAATGAGGAGCTGATTTAAAATAGTCTAAAATCAAGAAATTAGCACTGCTAACACAAAAGTTCATTTACTTACTAAATCTATGTTGGCTGTTTCAATCCATCTACACTTCAATAACTACCCATAACAAATACTAAAGAACCTATGACTCGTGCATCACGAAATTGAAAAATTCAGCAGTGAGAGGCTACAAATCACAAATGCCCCAAATAATTATCATCCAGCGAGTATAATGTGCATCGCTCAGTGCACTTAAAGCCTTAACATTTAACCGTATGAAGTAAACTAATATTAACAAACGCAATAGGAAGGAACCAATGTAAGTTGATAAAAAATGTCGGTAACTCGACGCAGACTGTTAGCCTATTATTGCAACAGGAGCAGTGGTTGTGTTGTTGTCGCAATAGTGACAGCAGCAACAGCGTAATGGCACTGCTTTGATTGAAATTTCTGATGAACTGCGGTCTGTATCCATAGTTCATCCAAAAGAATGCTACTGTGGTATTATCGAAAAATTAAGAATTTAGCAATTGATTCTTTATCGGCCAAGAATGAAAATAAAAATATGGATTCCTCATCCTCTCCTTCTAGTGATGCGTCTTTTGTCAACTGCCCCACCGGATCTATAATTTTAGGAATGGACTCTATGGCTCGAGTTTCAATATTAAAAGAATGATTGCCTGTTATAATGTGAAAATCAAAATCGGTAAGGATACAAACACTATAACATTATTATTGCTACGACTAAAAACACTATACTATAATTCTCCTAACAGTTTAAAAAAGAGTTTCAACTTCCTAAAACTAATTTTGTCTTTTGCAAAAAAATGAGTCAAATTTTTAGTTGACATAATGACAATTAAAAAGAATGTTACTTGAAATCAACATATAAAGTCAATAAAGGGCCACACTTACTTGGCAGAATTTATGTAGTATTGAATCAACTCGACAAAGCTCCATATCTAGTACAAATATAAGGAAATAATAGTGAAACTGTGACTACGATATACTTATCTCGTGAAGGTCTTAGTTTGTTCATGGGTTCCAAGCATGATAACTGTCATATACACATTCTACAGTCCCATGTCGTAGAACCATCGGAACACTAATAAACCACCGAAATATAAGAGATTGCTGCTTCAGTCAGCATGAGTCTCTTACTGCAATAGGATGAGCTCTCTTACTGTTAGAATATAGGACATTACCTAAGGGCATAAGCCCATATGGCATAGGCTTATTGTCAAATGGTACTGAGCTTTCAAAACGTTTCGGAACCTTAGGTCATAAGCCCATATAGGACAATCACTACTTGTGCATCCTCTTCATGTTCGAAGATAAGACGTGGATATCTGATTCTCTCATTTTTGTCTATGAAAGTGAGATCTTCCTGAAATGAGGAATTAAATTTAAAGTGATATCACCAAGTTAGACCTGCATTTTAAATAATCCAAACATATCAAGAATTCAAGTTGTGTCCAAGATAACAAAAAGCGTAGAAATTGAGAAACCTTATCAGATATAGAATAGATGTTCTGTTCAAGCTAACTTAAATCTAGAAAGAGCTGGATAAAGCTTTTAAATACCATTTGCTCACATGTAAGAAAACAAAGTTTGGCCCTTCAATTATTCATTAAGGAAGATACCGTGGCTATCACCATTGATATTTTGTTAATAGCATTTCTAATTTTTCATAAATGTATTTTCATCCCTTCTAATGTCACACTGCAAATAGGAAAAAAGCCATTCGTCATAACACCTTAATATTTGAAATGAAAACTATTGTATCAAATAGTGAAAGAAAACAGATGCAAGTAACATAAATTAAATTAGGAGGTATTAACATCTTTACAGCAGTATACCCACGGACAATTGATGAGATAAATGTTGGTTCCAACCCATAGATGTCATGACAGTGTTGCACAGGCTAAACAAAAAGTTGACCTGATTTAATTCATTGCTGGACCTGTGGAAACATAAATAAAAAATGATATAAGACAACAAATCAGCACAACTCTGCCAATTATTCGTACGAAAAAACATTCACCAGTTTGACTTCTCCTAAAAAATACACACGGTACATACCATCGCCCGTTCACTACCATATCCATGTCAGAACTGGTGTTTTGGTTTGGTTTGGTTTGGTTTGGTTTGGTTTGGTTTAGTTCGTCGCCTCCAAAGATCTGCGATTCAAGTTTGCTGTCAAGCTTCATGACAGTTGGTGTTAGTGAAAAAAAATCAAAAAAATCCGTATACGTTGTCAAGAACATAACGAACAGCCAAAAAATGATTAGAACTAAACTATTAGAATAACCAAAAAATGATTAGAATGAAAAGATTTAATAATCTTGGGGTTCTCCATTCTTGGAGATATCTGTAACGATTTAATAATCATCGAATATGATGTGTAGGTTAAAAAATCTCAAATCCGTAAAAATATCAGATCAGTAGAGACAAACAGTTGTACACGATATGATGTATTGGTCAAAAAAATCTCAGATCCGTAAAAACCATTGATAGATCCGCAAACAAAAAAGTCTCAGTTATATACAAAATGTATTCATTGGAGAACTTTTTCCAAAAAACAACAAAACAATCACGTAATGAACAATAAAAAGTTTTTAAAATCCTCACTGGTAATCGCTGGTAGATCCGCAAGAAAAAAATCTCAAAAATCGTTGATGGTGAGGTTTGGGGGTTTTACGGAGAATCACACAATGATGTTCTTAAAGGGTTATGTTTACTTGGTATGATGTGTGAGGCATGGAAGGTTATTCACCAAATGCTGTAGAAAGGTATAAACCCAAATATCGTCATATATACAGTATTGATATGTTTGTTTTTCCATATAGGCAACATTGACGAAGGCCTAATGTTGCAAAAGGAGATGCTTTCTAATGGGTTCAAGTTTAGTAATATCTCGTACATTGTGTTTCTTAGCAATTACATATTTTTTCCTAATTAAGGGCCTCCGTAAGCATAAATAAGTATAGAAAGCTATTCAATTGTACATCAAAATGTGCTTGAGGAAAATCTTCCCAAATTCTATTGTACACAGCTCTATTCTACTGAGATTTTCTAAGGAAGGTACAATATCAGAGGCAAGAATGTATTTTGATACATTAACGGACAGTGAATTGGTGGAGGATATTGTTATGTATAATATAATGATTGATAGGTATGCAAAAATTGGTGACACTGGAGAGTCTATAAAGTTATACAAACAAATAATTGAGAAGGAAATTACTCCATCTATAGTTATTTTCAATTCTCTAATTTATGAATTCTACAAAACTCAAAAATTATCTATGGCTAGAAGATTTTTTGACACCATCCAGGTTAATAGGCTGTAACTTACACCACTCTTATGAATGAATATTGTGAAGAGGAAAATATTAGTGCCATGATTTAAATGCTTTGGGAGATGGAAGCAAAAGTTGTGGACTCACTTTACTTGCACAATTGTTATAAAGGGACTCTGCAAATAGATGAAGATGGAAGAGTTTATCCAATTACTGAAGGATATGTATTCTAAGGGTATTTCCCCAGATCAATTCTCATACAACACTGTCATTCAATGTTTGTGGAAAGCTCGAGACTTAAAAAAAATCTTGGTGTTGTTCACGTTATAAAATTTACAATGGAACAACCTTCACTCCATTTTCTAACAACAGGGGAAATACAATGTTACTGATAAAAAGGACATCACAAACAGCTAGTCAATCTGGAAAATAACGTCTGATAAAATGTAAAAGACATAAGCATTAAATTTGATTTATTCATGAATAAAAGATAATAAACATTCAGAGAAGTCAAACCTGATATCTGGTATGGAAAGTTAGATGCAAATGCATTATTTATGCAGCGGTTTTCTGATATCTACTCTTAAATTCTCAAAATCCATACCTCTCAATGCAAAATCTGACACCTTCTAATGCAAAAAACAGGCACACATTACATCATCTAATGGAAAATGAAAAATGCAACATATCATGCTTATAACATCTGATGAAACTTCGGTTGCTTTAGGACTGTAAAAAGACAATTTAATTGCTTTAGGACTGTAAAAAGAAGTCGATAACTGTTGTTGTGAAACACACGAGTGTTTCACCAGCCTTATGTATATATATATATATGGTATAGGCCTTACTTTGAAATAGTGCTCATCCAATCTTCTCAATCTAGTGGGATCGATCTATCCACCTGAATTATCCTTATTATCTCAATATATATGGTATAGGCCTTACTTTGAAGTATCATATCTATTTTTAAAAAATAGATCGAACGTTTTTTAAAATATAAACTCAATGAATAAACTCGATGAATACCTGATGTCTTTTGAGATAATGTTTCGAAAGAGCTTTGCATTTAAAGCAAAACCCATGCCAACCTATACAACAAATAAAAGTATCAATAGTAAAAAATGACCTCAAACAAAAAACAAAGCATGCTTAGAACAAAGCTATAACTCTACAATAGAAGTAGGTACATTAGTAAAAAAACTCCATTAGTAAAAAAAACTCCATAGTGATAATAGAAGTAGGTACATAAAAATAATAATATGCTTAGAGCAACGTTTAATTAAATACCATATCTTAAGACACTGGGACTGTAAAAATGTCCCAATTCATTGACGCATATGGAAACATAAAGAGTTGCTTTAGGACACATTGAAACTTAAACTCAAATATTCATTGACATAAAAAGACACTTCGGTTGGTTACTTTAGGACTGTAAAAAGAGTTGCTTAATGCAAAATGTGAAACTTGAATTGGATCAATTAATGGACTGGTGTGCAGGTCGATAACTAATAATGGACACTTCAGTTGCTTTAGGACTGTAAAAAGACAGTTCAGTTGCTTTAGGACTATAAAAATAAGTCGATAACTATGAATGAACACTTCAGTTGCTTTAGGACTGTAAAAAGATAATTTAATTGAGTTAGGACTGTAAAAAGAATTCGATAACTGATGCTCTGACATTGAATTACCTAATAAAAGTCTTCGATTTCATTCTGCTCTGCGGTTGTGAAACACACGGGTGCATCACCAGCCTTATGTATATCTATATATATGGTATAGGCCTTACTTTGAAGTAGTGCGCGTCCAATCTTCTCAATCTAGTGGGATCGATCTATCCACCTGAATTATCCTTATTATCTCAATATATATGGTATAGGACTTACATTGAAGTATCATATCTACTTTTAAAAAATAGATCGAACATTTTTTAAAATATAGACTCTATGAATACCTGATGAGATAATGTTTCGAAAGAGCTTGGCATTTAAAGCAAAACCCATGCCAACCTATACAATAAATAAAAGTAGCAATAGTAAAAAATAACCTCAAACAAAAAAAAGCATGCTTAGAACAAAGCAATAACTCTACAATAGAAGTAGTACATTAGTACAAAAACTCCATAGTAATAATAGAAGTAGGTACATAAAAATAAAAGTATGCTTAGAGCAACGTTTAATCAAATACCATATCTTAAGATATTTAAAATCCATTACCTGAGCTTTGAAGAACAAAAAAATATATATGAGGGCATCCCTACATGTTCAAATCCCTACAAAATTCAATATTAATACAGTATGATGCACACAAAATGTAAAGAGGCACACAAATTGTATAGAGGCATAAAATTTACAGAGGCACTCGATCTATAAGAAATTTAAGTGGTATAGCAATACCTGAATGGAGACCTGTTGCAAGTTCAACAATACTGGATGAAAGTTCATAAACAAATTATGAGTAACTATGCTTATAATTGAAAAAAAAAAACAAATCCAAATTTCAAAAAAAAAATTAAAAAAAACATAGAGGTACATAAAAAGGAAATCCCCAAATCTCTACAGACCCAAATATAACCAAATATAACCAAGAACCAAAACATGGTTAGAACAAAATTAGTAGACGGATCTACAAATTGAAACCAAAATTATAAAGCCTTAAAAATAATAAACAAAACACAACAAATTCTCAAGATCAAAATTTTGATCCCTAACATCACAAACCCTAAATTTAATAAAACCCTAACAAAATAGCCATTAATGTACACATACCTGGAATAGGAATAGGATTAGCCGAGAGAGTGAGAGTGAGAGTGAAGAATGTGTGCACTAGGGTTTGTGAGGAGTGAGAGAGGGGGCAGAGACTCGGGTTGTTAGAATGTCTTGAGCCCGTGTGTTCAGTAGAGAGAAGAGATGAGTTTCGAATAGTACATTTACTTTCGTACCCATGTTTTTGAATTTTGAAGAAAGGGACAATACATTAGAGTGTGTTAAAAAGAGGGGGAATTCAAAATTTTCAAGGACAAAATAGGTATGGCAGGATAAAATTATGTTGATGACATCATACTTGAAGTATTTGACATAAATAAGTTTCTTACTTTATTATTATATATATATATATATATGATATGCTAACAAAAAATTTAAAGGCCGAGAGTCATTTGGCAAACTTAAAAAGAACATTTGACACCATGTATCAATAAATATTGAAGTTAAATCCGACTAAGTGTGTATTCGACATAGGAGTAGAAAAATTCTTTGTATTCATCATTAATACAAGAGACGTCAAAGAAAATCTTTCCAAGATAAAGTCATAGATTGACATGAAAAAGTCTAAGAACGATTAAGGATATTCAGAGATTAACATGTCGAGTTTTCACGCTGAACAGGTTTGTGTCAAGGGTAATAAACAAACATTTGAAGTTTTTCAAGATCTTAAGAATAGTGTTAGTTTGGGATAAGGAGTGTGAAAATCATTTTATGAATTGAAAGCCTATCTCGGCCGCTATTTATCCTCTTTTAAAACATCCAGGGGAGAAATTGTACTTGTATTTTGTGGTCTCAGATTCGAACATCATCTTAGAAATAGTCAGAGATGACAACGGGATTCAAAAAACTTTCTATTTAAATAGCAAAGCACTACAAGGAGATGAGTTAAGATGCCCTAAGATGGAAAATATTTCATACACTTTAATACATGCCTAAAGAAAAATGAAACCTTACTTACAAGACCATACGATAGTAGTGTTCACCGATACACCTCTCCGATAAGTTATTCTTAAAAAAATCAGGTACACTAATGGCTTGGTCAGTGGATCTAGGTGAGTTTGATATCATCTATCAGCTAAGGAATGCAATTAAGGTGTAGGCACTAACAGATTTTTTATTCTTGTTCACATGGGAGTCGATCGGCGATATGGTAAGTGAAATACATATCAAATTCCCAAAGGTCATCCAAAATGAAAAGGAGAATACAGACTAGGTCACCTCGTCCAACACCAAAGTTTGCACTCAGAATCAAGATTTATTGCTGAAAAATGGTGCCTTATTTGAGGGACCTTTTCACCACAATTCTAAGTCTGGAGTTTGTTTATTAACGGTTCATCCAGTGAAAATGGAAGTGGGGGCAGCATTAAGATTATCAGCTCCAGACGGGATAGAAATTGAATATTCCTTAAGATCTAATTTTGAAGCATAAGATAATGAATCGAATTATGAAGTTGTATACTTGCCCATAGTGATTCCTAATTGGTTATTAACTAAATTTTGGGAATTTATGAATTTAGAGACAAAAAAAGGATAAGTACTTGGAAAGAGTCAAGATTTAAAAAAAATTGAGATGTCAAGTTCAATAGGACCCCAAGAAACGAAAATGGGACAACTAATTCACTCGCAAGGCTTACGTCGACCATTAGAACAGAGGTATTTCGATAAATTCTTATAGAGATTTTCCTAAATCCAAGTATAGGGAGTGGAGGGTCCGATATTGAAGCATGTACGAATTTAAATTTGGGACCATCTTAGATGGACCAAGACATAGATTATTTCAGAGATGGAAAGATATTGGAATCTAATGCCGAGCACAGTAAAATATGATACCGAGCAGCTAAATTCACTATCATTGGAGACATTATGTATAAGAGGGATTTCCTTTTTTCCCTCCTGTTGTGTGTGCAACCGTTTGAGGTAAATTACATACTATAAGATATACATGAAAATTATTGTGCAAGCCATATTCGTTAGTGATCCTTATCCAAAAGGATCGTCATTCTAGGTTATTACTGGTTGAATCTTACAGAACACTCGACTAAATATGTTCTCAAGTGTAAAAAATGACAACATTTTTCTAATATACCAAATCATCCCCATTAGCCTTTTTCTCTAATATAACCCCCTTGGAATTTTGTAATGTGGGAGATTGACTTGGTTGACCCCCTACCCAGAACAAAGGGGAATTTTTTCTCTGTGATTATTATGCTAGACCACTTTACCAAGTGTATAAAATTCAAGTCTATGATTACAATCCGCGAGGAGAAATATTTTAGATTTAGTTGGAGGAATATCATTTGTCGGTATGGACTCGCCAATACCTTTAATATTTGATAATGAAAAGCGATCCAATAACAAGTCTATGGAGATATATTATAGAAGGGTCGACATCAATCAACTATTTTCTATGCCAAGATGACCTAAGCTACTAGACAAACCAAGGTAACGAATAGAATAGTATTGCATGAAATCAAGAAAAAGTTAGAAGATGCTAATGGAAAATGGGTTGACGAGTTACATAGAGGTCTATGGGCATATAAAATTACATAAAGAACCCCAACAGGTGAGAACCCATTCATATTAGCCTACGGGCCATAAGCCGTCATTCTAATAGAATTTGGATTGCCAAGCCACGAGGTTCAAACCGATGACCTTGAGAAAAATCTAGAGGAAAGAAGAATAGGCTTGGACCTTATCAAAGAAAGAAGTGAAGATGCTGCCATTAGAAATTCATCCTATCAGCTTAGATATGCACAACTGTATAACAAGAGAGTTAAGTCTCGACTAATCATGGTGAGGGATATCGTACTAGAAAAGGGCATCCATAAAACTAACAAGCTTCATCCTAATTGGCACAGGCCCTCTAAAGTCACAAAATAGGTCATCCCTGGAATATATCGGTTGGAAAATATCGAAGGGAAACCATTATCCAACCCTTAGAATGAGGATCATTTGAAAAATGTTACCAATAATTACATCGTGTGTTTATGGCAAAAAATTTTTTATTTCGGACTCAAATGTTTTATAAAGAAAAGTTTAAATGGGAAATATAATATGAAGTGTTCTCACCTATTTTGGAATTTTTATTTTGAGAATCATGCAATTATTAAACATATTTTTTTGGTGGATTAGTAAATCCCTCTCTCGACGATAAAAGAATGCCTTTGGAGTATCGGCTCTGAAGCATCACTCTGCATAATCCTTGGGAGGTGCTAAGAACTTAACATAATTTGAGTATGGTGAAATTCTTAAAAATCATTTTATGGTCAATAACTAAATCCCTTTCTCAGCAATGTGAGAATGTCTTTGGAGTCCCGACTCCAAGGCATTACTCTGCACAAACCCTAAGAGGTGGGAAGCGCTTACATTATTTAAGTATGGTCAAATCCTAAACAGTATTATATGTATGCTGAAATTATTAAACATCATTTTATGGTGAATAACTAAATCCCTCCCTCGGCGATATGAGAATGCCTTTGGAGCATCGACTCCAAGGCATCATTTTTCATAACCCTGAGAGTTAGGAAGCACTTTACATAATTTGAGTATGGTTAAATCCTAAATATTATTTAAGTATGATGAAATTATGAAACATCATTTTATGGTGAATAACTAAATCCCTTTCTCACCGGTATGAGAATGCCTTTGGAGTCTATGCTCCAAGTCGTCACTCTGCATAAACCCTAGGAGGTATGAATCAATTAACATCATTTGAGTATGGTTAAATCATAAACATCATTTACGTATGGTGTAATTATCAAACATCATTTTGTGGTGAATAGTTAATCCCCCTCTTAACGTCATAATAATACCTTTGGAGTCTCGGCTCTAAGGCATCACTCTACATGAACCCTGAGAGGTTGGAAGTACTTGACATCATTTGAGTATGGTGAAATGCTAAACATTTTTAAGTATCATGAAATTATTAAACATCATTTTATGGTGAATAATTAAATTCCTCTCTCGAAGGAATGAGAGTGCCTTTGGAGATTCGGCTCCAAGACATCACTATGAATAAACCCTTAGATGTGGGATTCACTTAACATTATTTTAGAATGGTAAAATACTAAACATCATTTATTTATGGTGAAATTATAAAGCATCATTTTATGGTGAATAACTAAATCCCTCTCTCGCAAGTATGAGAATGCCTTTGGAGTTTTGGCTCCATGGCATCACTCTGCATAAACCGTGATAGGTGGGAAGAAATTAACATCATTTGAGTATGGTGAAAACCTAAACATCATTCAAGTATTGTGAAATTATTAGCGATCCTTTTATGGTGAATAACTAAATCCCTCTATTGGCGTATGAGAATGCATTTGGTGTCTCGACTCCAAGTCGTCACTCTAGACAAACCTTAATACATGGGAAACACCAAACATCATTTGAGTATGGTAAAATCCTAAGCATATTTTAGGTATGGTGAAATTATTAACTATCATTTTATAATTAATAACTAAATCCCTCTCTCGGCGGTATGAGAATGCCTTTGGATTCTTAGCTCCAAGGTGTCACTCTTCATAAACCCTGAGAGGTGGGAATTACATAACTTCATTTGAGTATGGTGAAATTATCATCATTTAAGTATAGTTAAATTCCTGACAATCATTTTATGGTGATAATGTCGTTATATTTTACTCCCGAAGATACGAGAGTGGTGTGAAATCATTTTTCAAACCACTCTCACAAAAAACCGAGGGAGAAATTGTACGTCATTATTAAATATTATGGAGGAAATAATTCATAGGCCCAATAGGAAAGATGTCTCATCTTAATATCCCAAAACATATAGTGCACATTATTATGAAAGCAATAAACTGGATACTACACTTGGTAGAAAATAATGAAGAAGGTAGTTGCAAAGACAAGACATTCCAAAAATGTTATAAATGTCATTACCAACATTACAAAGTATAAAAGAGAATAAATATTCTGAAGTTTAAACCAAAGAAGGATTCCAAAACTTGGTCCTCAAATAGCATAGATGTTTGACCAGAAAAAATAACTCACACTTTAGCTCCCAGGGGTTTATTGATAATGATCTCAATCGGATTTTTGTTTGGGTTAACGGTGGTCCCTTCTTTGTCATTGACTGCATCAATCCCATCTTCTTCCTCATTGAGGGTCGTCTCGACCTCAATTATTACAGGACTTGCAACATTATCCTTGGCATATATTTATTGAAGAGAAATGACACTCTCATGATAGGTGAATTTGAAGGAGGTGATGATCTCAAAAAAATACAAGACCATTTGTGATGAGATCACTACATTGATTAGCAACCCACTGACAGATAATTTTAGCTCATTTCTCAATGTACTTTATATCATAAGCCAAGAATGCTTCAGATTCCTTCAAGTCGACAATAACCTTCTCAGCAGTCGCCTTGTCCTTACAATCCTAGTCCTCCTTTTACTTTTTTAATGGTATCAAGCTCTTCAATTTTTATCGTGTGGTCTTTCCTCAGATTCGTGAGGAATTCTCCGTTCCTATCCCCATTCTCCTGGATCTTAGAGTCGTATTCATCATTCTGATCCTTCACTTTTTGCTTCATCTCTGAGAGTTGGAACTTGGCCTCGTCGAACAACTTAGACTTGTCGTCGGCCTTCATAACCCATTATTGTATGTTTTAAAGTGCAATGACAAACTGAATCATAAGTAGTAAAAAACTATATATGAGATGACATAACACTTAAGAATAATAGGAAAATTTTAGAGTTGGTGTTTACCTGAGTCGCCTTTCATGGAGCATAATTGAAATCCCTTGAAGGGTCCTGAGCATCGAAGTATAAGTTATCATAGTAGGAGATAACCAAAGTGACAACCTCCCTAGCCTTAATTTTACACCTAATAAAATAATCAACATTGATCCCAAGTTAGGTCATGCGTGTAACCACCGTAATATCATCCATAATGGGGATGAAAGGATGAGTGGTATGTTTATGCTCACCCCTTTGATTTTATTTTATTGTTGGGGAGGAAGGGCCGAGGCTCCACCCATAACCTCTTCACACTTATTTAAACCCTCAGTAGCATTGAGGCCTCCAGTAGTAGACTTGTGCCGAGTCTGAGTTAGCAAGGAAACTTTTCGCTGAAGATGTGCAAGGAGATTACTGGAAAAAGGTTTTTCCATCTCCCAAAATTCATTAGAAATACTGGATGGACAATCTGAAAAGAACATGCGGAAACAATTATTATTGACATGTATTTGACTCAAACTAATTCAAAGACAACAGTAAAATAAGAAAATTTATTATGATTGAAAATAAGTTCATCCATGGGTTCCACCCCATGCCAGAATAATGGAGGAGTTCATAGGTTATCAAGACTTCAAAGACGATTATGTTGTCCTCTCTGAGATTGTCAATCCCATTCCTCATCTCGACGCTCAGCCCAAGATAAACTTTTGTCAATACCGAGATTCGATCCCATTGGACGAGAACTCTCATATCATCAACGGTAGACGATTCACCCTTGTAAAATTCCCAATTGTTAGAAATAAAGTTGAGAGACTTTCGATAATGTATAGAAGTCTGAATAAGTTTTTAATCAGGGAAATGAGCAATAAAATGGTAATAATATGGGTTGGCTTTTATAGTAACAAATGTGTAATAAGCTCAAATGATCTCGTTTAGAAGATCGTCATCATAAGAGACCCTACATAAATGAGCCCTTCCATAGATGACCCTCTAAGATTTCATACTAAATTGGTTAGGAGCAACACCAATTGATTAGGGGCAACACCAATTGAATGAAGAATTTCCATGATAGATGGGTGAAAAACAAGGCAAAAGCTAACCCAAAGCATTTATTTATAAATGACACCATATCCCGTATTCCTAAGGTGGAAGGCACGTCCATCATCAACAAACATTCTCATACTGATAAAAGCCCATAAATATGCCTCTAAACAACCAGATTAGTCTCATAAATGTCACCAGGAATGGCTAAGGCTACACTTGAGTCCAAGTTATAGGGATCCTATTTCTCCTCATCCTTAGTGCTAGGGGCTTTGCCATGAGGGTCACATTGTCTAAACTCAGCTGGAGTTGAGACGGGAGCGGTAATAGGAGGGTTGGGGATACATTTTCACCAAACTTATTGTTAGACTCATGATCTAAAACACTATAGATCTGGGGTTTAGTATCTCCCTATCGGTGAGAAGAAGTATTGGGATGACCCCTATTGCTTAACTCAGCACACTCTGACGTCTCACCCTCACCGGGATGGGATATAATAACTCTAATATCTACATCAAAAGAGTCTTACTCAGAGTACACTCAGTTATTACGGAGACCTGAGCACTCATAATTTCTATAGTCATTGCAAGAAAACACAGGCATGGTGTCACTACTTAGAGAAATGATAACTAGAATGGTCCTAATTGTAGTCTCAACTTGAGTGGGATAACTAAAGATTAAAATAGTTTTTCTATAACTAGAGGAGTGGGAGTCAACGGTATTTGAGACTTATACCTTGGTGTGACTCCTTTTTGACCCTTTTTAACTATCATCTCTGGTATTCGTGCAAATGAGGAAACTCAAACTCTTCACTAGGCTCGTATAACTTACTGTCACATAAAATGTAAGTTAAAATTTCTAAGGATCAAACTATGTAGTTGGATAAATTTTGAATGGTTACCCTCAAGGACACCAAGAACACTAGTGTAATGGCTCGGGTAACTCTCACTAGAGAAAAAATCAAAAAATGTAAAACTAGCCCTAAAAACAACCTATTACACCAACAATCTTGCTAAGCCAACCTAAAAGTTCATTCTATCCTACTCCTACCCACCAAGTCGCCATAAAACATATGCAAACCATTACAAAGTGGTGACCAATGTGAATAGAAATTGCTAAAAGTTCATTAGAGTAAACCAAGATCATAGAAAAAAGAATAAAAGAAAACAAAAATGAGATAGGAGGTGGGTGAATACATGGAAATCAATAAAAGATGTTGAGAATGCAAGAAAAATAACAGGAAGAAGGAACACAGATGATCGAAATGTTTTGAGAGGGAAAATATAGTTTATGCTCTAGTTGAATATTTAGGCAGAAATTAAAGGTTGGGGTCATATTTATCCTAAATCCATAATATTATAGTTTTCTAAAATTCTCATCATTAGGGAACGCTCCCCCAATGCCCAATCATGATAATTGGTTGCACGTATGTCTTAGGGATTCCTGCTGACACTGACTAAGCCCCTCAATTAATAATAGGTGAATTAATTATCATAGGTGATATGGGGCATCTCTGCCAAAGTCCAGTACAACCGTTGTACGTCCACCACCGTATGATTCCCTCAAATTCAAAATAATAACCATAACTCGAAGACGAGACGAGATAGCAAAAGTGTTTAAATCCCATTTTCTCCCCGGCATTGAAGGCTAAGGTCTAAGGGGGTAATTGATATAGATAAGTGTAGTCCCATTTGCATGACCCACTAAGTAAGAGCCTTCCCCACCAGCATGTCATCTAACAAAACCTCCATACACCAGAAGCCCTCACCATTAGTTTCTTAGTAAGCGATCTCAGCCTTAGAGACCACTATAGATGACCAGTGAAGATAATTATATTAATAAGCAGAGGAATATTTGTTTTGACTGCTAGACGTGTTGGCCTCGGACAACATAGGAGTCGACCCCAGAGGACATAAAAGTTCCTTTTCAACCATCACGCTTGACTGGGATGGTGGTTTCAAATGACATGTAATACCCCGTAATTTTATTGATTTTTATTTAAGGGATTAATTAAATTAAAGGAGAATTAATTTTGAATTAATTCGCATGTAAATACTAGCGAGACGTGAGTTGGTATTTGAGTATGATGTTAAAAATTGAATATTTATGAGTATATATGGTAATGTATGAGTATTGAAAATATTTAAATTGTCAAGAGGCAGAAATACAACAATTTGGGAAATCTAATTGGAACGCGCGTGTCAGTCGCATCAGGAATGAATTTATTTAAATTAAAAAGTAAATTATATTTTTATCAACCGAATGATCATTTTGAGTGCTCCAACGCGTCCGGAAGGGTCGAAATAGTCAGAAAACACTAGCCGGGGGTTTAGTTTGGGTCCCGGGGCATTTTTAGGCCAAACCGGCAACCTAGAAGGGTATTTTGCTAATTTTAAATATTGAGGAATTAAAACCCACGAATTTTAGAGTTTATTTTTTATATTTTTAAAGAGGCCACTAAGTCCATTACCAGCAAAAGGAAAGAGAGCGGGCTACGAGAGTTTTGAGAGAAGTTAGAAAGAGGGTAAAGGAGGTTCCAAACCAAACTATCTCCCATCAAGAGAAATTGGAAAGGATTTGTGACCAGAAAGAGGAGAGAAAGCCAACCTTGATAATCAACAATGAACCAGAACATCGGATTTAAGGCAAGTGATTTGATATTATTAAGTTCAATGAATATGTCTTCCATGTTTAGTGTAGAAATTATATTGCCTTGAAAGTTTTGATAAAAACCAATGGGATTACTGTGAAACTTATGATTTTGGGATAGGAATTACATGTAGAATACTTATGGACGAATTCAATACACAAAACAAAACTTTTGATGATTTGGAAACGGATTTATAAGGAGTCTTTGTAGTCAATTAAATTTTGGGTTCATGTTCATAGGGTTTGGGACAAGAATTGGGATTTATGATTTTTACATGTTGATTAGTAAGATTTGACTCCAAAAATAAGTTAAGGAACGACCTAGGATGACATAAAATAGTTTACAAACATTAAAACGTAATTTGGATGATCTTAAGATGGATTTAGAGAAGAGAAAAGTGAAGAAAAACGAGTTGGGAAATTTCTGGGCATTTTTTGCCATCACGTTAGAAGACCTGCCCAGGTCGTTCAAACGACCTCGTTCGAATGAGCTTCTAAACGATATGATATTACTCCTTCTAATGAGTTGGTAGTTCATTCAAAGCCATTCGTTCTAACGACACTCATTCTAACGACCTCGTTCAAACGACATTTCTAACGAGTTGACAGAATGGCCTTTTAGGCTTGATTTTATTTCGAACTTCCAGTAGACTTATTTTAATCGAGTGTTAACCTTACCTTGTCGACTAGTGGGTATAGTTGTGAGATTGGAGTATGTGGAGGATTAAAACTTATAATTTTGTAGTAAACCGGATGACATTTATGGGTTAGGAAATAAGTACCTAAAATTTACGACATGAGAAAGGTTAACAATGTTTAATGTATATTATTCAAGGATTTGAAAACACGTAACATTTAATGACAGTATGGGAATGTAAAATATACCTCTATTGATATTATAAGATATCTAAGATGTGTTAATGCTTAGTATATGTGGTTATCTGTGTATAACATACGTACCATACTTGCTATCACGGGAGATTGGCGTACGATCAGGGCCATCTAATCTTTCTATGCCAACCGGGGGATTTAGATTGGTACCTCGAGGACATAGGTCAGAGAATGACATATTGTGGAGTTAATAATTTTGCTGATCATGGGAGCGTAGGTATGTGCGTGTGACCCATGTGATGTGAACTATGATCACCTCCATTGTGTTTGATTGGTACTTATCAAAATGATTCCTGAGAGATTCGGAATACGTGAACCTTATGTACATGATGTACCAGGATTTGTTAGCAGAGTATGTGTCCACCGCAGCTTAGTCTAGGGGTGCTATTATTGTATATTTATTATGAGAATGATATACTGGAATACTGAAATGAACTGTCTATATAAGTACAACTGTGAGTTAATGTAATATCTTTTGTAGAGTTAAAAAAGGGGAAAACTCTTAGTAATTATTGCAACTAATCCTAAGGAATGAAGGTAAAACTCTATGTTTATATTCAAATGCCGGTAATTTAAACTATGAATAGTATAGTAAACTCAGATATTGTATTCGACTAGTTAGCTAGTGGAATAACTAGAATGGGTATGGGTACGTAGGAGTGCACACCTAGTTGAGAGGTGAAGAACTCATGTGAGTGCACATACTACCATGTATTTTATATTCACTATTTAATGATATTAAACACTTGCTGTATTTTAAACTGTTTTCACAATCGGGCTCTGACCCGTTTGCTTTCAAATCTATTTTCTGGTAAAAAACTTTTAGGTGCCCAGCCACAAGGACACCAAGCGTAGGAGTTCCATTCAGGTGACGTGTTGTAGCTACTGTGGAAGTTACAGGACCTCGATAGTAGACGCCTCCACTTTCTATCTTGACTCTATTTCATAATTTTTCATCTATAGGGCATGTCGCCCCTTTTCTTATAGAGACATCTCACTTACTCAGTTTTATTTCAGATTTTGGGTTGTAATTAATCTGTGATTCAGACTTTGTATTTTGTTGTATTCAGTATATGGATTATTAGAGGAGTATTCCTTTAGATTCATAGTCATTCCATTATTATTCTATTGTGAACGTGTTGTGGCTGTGGTATTAGTATTTCATAATTTAAATGGATTCTATGTCAATCGGATTCAATTAAAATTGACAACTCACTTTTTAAATATTTGGTGGCTAGTAATTATTAGAACTTTTTTCGACAGTGATGCTATAAACTGAACCAACTTGACATTTGGTATTAATTTAAATAAAGGAGTAGCTACCCGGTATTTAATTAGTCGGGGTATCACAGGCGGTATCAGAGCATCAGGTTCTAGTGTCCTTAGGATCTGTACGGCTTGTTATGTTTTCGTGTATCTTTCTTTGATATAGAGCCCTATATTTTAGGATTGCTGTATTCTTTTGTGTATGTTTCGCTCTTCAGCTATTTGGGATAATAACTGCAAACTTATAAGACTTTACTCTCATTTCAGATGCCCCCACGACATGCACAGCGAGTTCCTAGGGATGCTCAGCCCGACCTACAGCATGCACCAGTCCAGGGATCCTTGAATGCCGCAGAGGTTGTCGCTATTATAGCCCAAGCGATAAATGCCTCCCTAGCAGTTGTGCAGTAGGCACCGCCTTAGGCACCGGTAGTAGGGCCAATACAGGCTCATGAATTCCCATATGCGTGGGAACGTGTTCAAGATGCTTTTAAAAAAGCACCCCTCTGGAGTTTGTAGGTAGCTCCGACGTCGTTGTGTCCAGTCAATGGAAGAAGGACATCCAAAGGCACTTGAGGATGTATGAGTGCACAGAGGTATAGAAACAGATACTGGCTACTTTTATGCTAGTAGGATCAGCATTGCAGTGGTGGGAGTTCATTACCACCATGGAGGAGAGAGATGTCCTTTCTATATAGGAGTTTTGGGTGCGGTTCGATCGTAAGTATTTTCCATTAGCAGTTCACACTAAAATGAGGAGGAAGTTAATGAACCTCAAGCAGGAAGGAAAGACCGTGGCAGAATAGGAGGTCGAATTCACTAATTTGTTGAACATCGTTCCCGATGAGATTCCAACCGAGGAGAAAAAGATTTAGAAGTTCATGGATGGGTTGACTTGGAGGATCCGTCGGCACTTGTTGGGTAATCTCTCGTTGGCCACTTATTCTGATGTGGTTAATGCAGCACTGCTTCACTGCCAGGACCACCGCTTTCACCTGTCAGAGGGTAAGCGATCAGGAGAGTCCAGCCATCAGGGCAGGACAGGGGGAATGGTGCCAGCGAGGCACAATCTGCTCAGGATCAGCACAGGCAGGGTGATCAGGGTTCCCAGCAGGGGGATTTTAAGAGGTTTAGATCTGGGGGTATCAGAAATGGTTAGGGAGGTTTTCGTCATGGCCAGCAGGGTCAGCACGGCCATCAGGGTCAATTGGGCCAGCATGGTCAACAACAGTAGTTTCATCAGGGCAAGCACGGCCAGGGGAGGAATGGCAACGGCCACCACAGCCGTGGGCAGTAGGGTCCGAGAGGGGGGAATTTTCTGGGGAAGTGTTTCACTTGTGGCAAAATTGGCCACAAGAGCCAAGAGTGTCCTACTAGGGGCAGGTCCCCACAGTAGCAGCAGGGTACTCGACACGAGCCCCAGAGACCTATATTTCCCTCCGCCCTCCCAACACCACCACAAATGACAACTTTGCCACCCATTCTAGTCGTCCCCGTCCAGCAGGGACAACTTCAGTACGGACGAGTCTATCTGTGACACCCCGACTAATTAAATACCGGGTAGCTACTCCTTTATAAAATTAATTCAAAATGCCAAGTTGGCTCAGTTAATAGCATCACTGTCGAAAACATTTTATTATTTCTAACCACCTAGTATTTAAAAAGCAAGTTGCCAAATTTTAATTTAAGTCTGATTAACATGCAACAAGTGTAAAATGAAGAAATATATAACACCATTCACCATGCTGAAATAAAATGAATAACCATCACAATAGAGTAAATATAGTCTGGAGGAAAACTCCTCACTACAATCCCATAACTGAAATGAAGAACTGAAACAAATACATGCTAAAGTCTGAAAACTGAAATGTAAAAGATCTCTCTAAAGGACCAAACTGTCAACTCGTTAGAAGTCTCGTTCGAACGAGGCTTCGAACGAGTTTGGACTGTCAGGTCGTTAGAAGTCTCGTTCGAACGAGGCTGTTCGAACGAGATCCCAGTTCGTTCGAACGAACTGACCCTTCTAACGATATCTCGTTCGAACGAGATATCGAACGAAATCACTACTCGTTAGTAACGATTGGTCAACTCATTAGAAGCTCGTTCGAACGAGTTCGTTCGAACGACCTGGGGTCTGCTTCTAACGAACGACCAGTTCAAGCCCAGATTTTTCCCTAATTCGTTTTTCACCATTTTTACTCCTCAAATCTTCTCCAAAATACGTCCCAATGATTGATTTAAGATATCTAAACAATTCTAAACACAATATAACCACATCCTATCACGTTTTTATGGATTAACTCATCCTAATCATCCATCAAATTTGCAAATATTAAACTTTCCCCCAAATTATTCATGAACAAGAACCCTAATTTTTAAACCCTCTATTCATCAAATTAAATCCGTTTTTGTTTCACCCAATCATGTATAATCATCATATAATTTCGTCTCCATACTATTCTACGTACAAATGGTCCTCAATAATCAAATCCTAAGTCCAATTAACATGGGTTTTCATTTATCTTCCAAGAACAATTTGTAAAACATCAATTTTCTAACATGGGAAGAACATCCTTTGAAACTAAACATAGTTAAACCACTTGCCTTGTTTGTCTCTGAATTTGGTGTGGATTCGGTGTAGAATTTCTGCAGAATTCCTCTCTCTCTCTCCTTCTCCAAGCTTTCTTCTCCAAAAGGCTATGGTGGCTAGGGTTTGCTTTGAGGGAACTTATGAAAACCTAATTTGATAAACCTCCGTAGCTTGTTGGGTTAATAAGGGTTGGTTGGGTCAATTCCTTATCAGATTACAACTCTCAATTTTCGTCACTTTTAATTACCCAAAAATACCAAATTACTAAAATACCCTTTATGGTGCCGGAATGGCCTAAAAATACCCCGGGACCCAAACTATACCCCCGGCTAGTGTTTTCTGACTATCTCGACCCTTCCGGACGCGTTGGCGCACTCAAAACGACCATACGGATTACAAATTTTAAATTCACTTTTATTATCAAAATATTATATCGTGACGCGGCGGTCCCACGCGTCTCAATAAAATTTCCAAATTGCCGTATATAAATCTCACGACAAATTTTATAATACCAAATACACATATAATCATATATGCACCTAATCAAATACCAATTCGCATCTCATTAGTATTTATAACCCGGATTAATTTCCAATTAATACGCATTTAATTAATTAATCCTCAAAATAAATATAGTCAAAAGTACGGGGTATTACATACTTCCCCCCTAATAACTGAATTTCGTCCCGAAATTCGAAACTAGAAAGTACCTGCTAAAAATAGCTCTGGATAACGTTCGCGCATCTCATCCTCGCGCTCCCATGTGGACTCCTCGACATTGTGATGTCGCCACTGAACACGCACTAACGGGACTATCTTTGACCGCAGTTTCCTCTCGCTTCGGTCCAAAATAGCAATTGGCCCCTCCTCGTAGGAGCTATCTGGCTGGAGATCGATGTCCTCCACAGCAATGTGAGAATGAGCCAAATCATCTCTGAGGTATTTCCTCAGCGAGGAAATATGGAACACGTCGTGAATCCGATGCAAGTGCTCCGGTAGTCCAAGTCTATACGCAACCGGTCCGATCCATTCAATAATAGGAAACGGCCCCACATACCTCGGTGCCAACTTCCCCTTCTAACCGAATCGCATAATCCCCTTCATCGGAGAAACCCTGAGCAAAACCTGGTCCCCTACTTGGAACTCCCTGAAAAACCTCTTCGCATCAACATAACTCTCCTGCCTGTCTTGAGCTACCCGAATGCGACTCCGAATCAACTCAATCCTTGCCGAAGTATCCTGAATCACTTCCGGCCCAAGTAGTTTGTTGTCCCCCACTTCTAGCCAACATGCTGGGGAACGACAAGGCCTACCGTACAATGCCTCAAACGGAGCCATGCCAATCGTGAACTGATAGGAGTTGTTGTAAGCAAACTCCACTAGTGGAAGGTACTGCTCCCATCCTCCCCCGAAGTCAATAATGCACATGCGTAGCATGTCTTCCAACATCTGATTGGTGCACTCTGTCTGCCCATCAGTCTGCGGATGATAAGCCGTACTCAACCGCAAATCCGTCCCCATGGCCTCCTGGAAACTCTCCCAAAACCTTGAAACAAATATCTTGTCTCTGTCAGACACGATATTTAGGGGCACACCGTGAAGTCTCACAATCTCTGAAATGAAGAGCTGGGCATACTGTCCCGTAGTGTAGTCAGTCCTTACGGGTAAGAAGTGAGCGACCTTGGACAACCTGTCCACAATTACCCAAACGGAGTCGTGACCCCTCTGCGACGTAGGCAACCCCGTGACAAAATCCATGGATATGCTCTCCCACATCCACACCGGAACCTCCAACGGCTGTAGCAATCCTGCCGGTCTCTGATGATCCACTTTTACGAGCTGACAAGTGGCGCATTTCGAGACAAACTCGGCGATATCTCTCTTCATACCGCTCCACCAATATTGCCATCTCATGTCTTGGTACATTTTGTCCCCTCCGGGATGTACCGCGAACCGTGAGCCATGCGACTCTGCCATAACATCGTGCCGCAATTCTTCCCCTTCCAGAACTACCAATCTCCCATTGAAGCGCAATCCCCGTCTGAGCTAACGGTATAGGACTCGGCTCCCTCTGCAAGTAATCGAACTATCTGCTCCTGACAGAACGGGTCATTAGCCTGTGCCCGTACTACCTTCGTGATAATCTGCGGTGTAACGGTCATTATAGACATAAAGGATCGGGCCACTGCATCCTGGTGTCCCAATTCCTTCCACTTAGCTTTCCACACCTCTGCCACCTCATCTGCTGGTCTGCGGCTCAACGCGTCTGCTACCACGTTAGCCTTACCCGGGTGGTACTGGATGTCGAACTGGTAGTCCTTCACAAACTCAAGCTACCTACGTTGCCGCATATTCAATTCTTTCTGCGTGAACAGATACTGTAGTGACTTGTGGTCCGTGAACAACTGAAACTTCTCCCCCAAAAGATAGTGACTCCAAATCCGTAAGGCAAATACCACTGCTGCCAACTCCAAATCATGTGTGGGGTAATTCTTCTCATGAGGCTTAAGCTTAAGGGAAGCATAAGCTATGGCCTGTCTCTCCTGCTGCAATACACCTCCCAGTCCTTGCAAAGACGCATCGGTGTAAACCAAATACTCAACTCCCGGTCTCGGCAATGCTAACACAGGTGTTGAGGTCAATTTGTCCTTCAACTCATCGAATGCCAACTGACAGGCATCACTCCAAATAAACGGCACACCTTTACGAGTAAGATGTGTCAAAGGACCTGCTATCTCTGAGAAACCCCGAATAAACCTCCTGTAGTATCCTGCTAGACCCAAGAAACTACGAATCTCCGTTGGTGTCGTGGGCTGTCCCCACTCCCTCACCGCTGATACCTTCCCCGGATCCACTGATATTCCCTGGTCGGAAATAATGTGACCCAAGAATTGGACTTCCTTCAACCAAAACCCGCACTTCTCGTATTTTGCATACAGCTCATTCTGACGAAGTGTCTGCAAAACTTGCCTCAAATGCTCGGCGTGCTCCTCCTCTGTCTGAGAGTAAACCAGAATGTCATCAATGAAGACAATGACAAACTGATCTAGGAAATCTCTGAACACCCTGTTCATCAAGTCCATAAACACTGCTGGAGCGTTGGTCAAGCCGAAAGGCATAACCCAAAACTCGTAAGAACCATATCTCGACAAGAACGCGGTCTTCGAGACATCCTCCTCCCTGATACGCAACTGATGGTATCCCGATCTCAAGTCAATCTTCGAGAAGAAAGAAGCTCCTCTCAACTGGTCGAATAAGTCATCGATTCGAGGCAACGGATACTTATTCCGTATCGTGACCTTATTCAACTCTCGGTAGTCCACGCACAATCTCAGTGAACCATCCCTCTTCTTCACAAACAAAACTGGAGCGCCCCAAGGTGAGGTACTCCTGCGAATAAAGCCCTGCCCTAACAGCTGCTCTATCTGATCCCGTAACTCTCGCATCTCAGCTGGAGCCATACGGTACGGTACACGTGCTATAGGTCTCGTACCCGGTAGCAAATCAATAACGAAGTCTATCTCCCGACTGGGAGGTAAGCCTGGTATCTCCTTAAACACATCTGAATACTCACTGACAACCGGGATCGAATCCAAAGGAATCACAACCTCCTTAGAGGTATCCTCCTCAATGTAATACAGATGAGCGGTCGATCCTCCCTCTGGGCGAGGCATCGCCACTATAAACATCTCTTGCCCCGGAATGGCAAATACAATGCTCCCGCTGAAGCAATCAATCATGGCCCTATATGCTATGAGCCAATCCATACCGATGATCACATCGTGAACATGCATGTCTAACACTAACATATCTGCAGGCAATACCAAACCACCAATCTCTACCCCCACTCCCCGGCATATAAAGAAAATAAGTGACCCACTCCTTAATGGTGAGTCGACACACGTCACTGTGCTCTCTGCCGTAGCTAACAATCCTAAAGCTTTCGCGAAGTGAGTAGCTATAAAACAGTGTGTAGCACCCGTATCAAATAACACCCGACCCATAGTGCCATGGATAGGAAACGTACCCTCGATCGCGGGCGGTGCCTGTGGAACTGCAGCCTTGTGAACGTTGTAGACACGTCCATACTGTAGCTACCCCTGCTGAGCTGGGACTGCTGGAATGGGTGGCAAAGCTGCCATATGTGGCGGTGCAGGAAGAGCGGCGGGAAACATAGGTCTCTGTGGCTCCTGGCGAGCACCCTGCTACTGCTGCTGTGGGGCCCTGCCCCTATCAGGACAATCCTGCTTCTTATGGCCAGTCTTGCCACAAGTAAAGCACTTCCCTGGGAAGTTCCCTCCCCTCTGCCCCTGCTGTCCCCGGCCCTGGTGGCCGTTACCATTCCTCCCTTGGCCCTGCTGGCCCTGATGAAACTGCAGCCCATTCTGTCCCTGTTGGCCCTGATGGCCGTTTGGACCCTGATGGCCCTGGCGGAAACCTCCCTGTCCCTGCCTGTAGTTCCCTGACCGGAACCTCTTATTATCCCCCTGCTGGGTACCCTGCTCATTCTGTCTCTGCCCCTGACCGGTTTGTGCCCCGCTGGCACCATGTCCTCCAGTCCTGCCCTGATGGCTAGACTCCCCCGACCGCTTGCCCTCGGCCATGTGAAAACGATGGTCCTGGCAGTGCAATAATGCAGCGTTAACCACATCAGAATACGTGGCCAACGATAGGTTCCCAAGCAGATGTTGACGGATCCTCCAATTCAACCCATCAGTGAACTTCTCTATTTTCTTTTTCTCAGTTGGAATCTCATCTGGAACTATATTCAACAGGTTAGTGAACTCGGCCTCATACTCGGCCACTGTCTTGCCCTCCTGCTTCAAACTCATCAGCTTCCTCCTCATCTCTGTATGAACTGCGGACGGAAAGTACTTGCGGTCAAACCGCACCCAGAACTCCTGAATCGTGAGGGTATCCCTCTCTTCCGCGATGGTAATAGACTCCCACCACTGTAGTGCAGATCCCACTAGCCTGAAAGTAGCTAGCACATGTTTCTGAACATCAGTGCACTCATGCATCCTCAAATGCCTCTATATGTCCTTCCTCCATTGTCTCGAGACTACCACATCCGAGCTACCTGCAAACTCTGGCGGATGCGATTTCTGAAAAGCGTCACGTACACGCTCCCAAGAAGACGGGAATGCATTAACCTGTACTGGCGCGGCAACCGGCGCCTGAGGCGGTGCCCGCTGAATCACGGCAATCGCGGCATTTACCGCTTGAGCTACTATAGCAGCAACCTCAGCGGCGTTCATCATACCCTGAACTGGAGCGGGCTGTGGTTCGGGCGTAGCATCCCTGGGAACTCGTCGTGCACGTCGTGGAGGCATCTGAAATAAGAACAAAGTTTATAAGTTTGCAGTTTATAAACTTAAAATAGCTGAAGAACGAAGCATACACAAAAAGAGTACAACAGTCCTAAAATATAGGGCTCTATATCAAAGAAAACGTAGCGGAAACATAATAGCCGTACAGATCCTAAAGGACACTAGAACCTGATGCTCTGATACCACCTGTGACATCCCGACTAATTAAATACCGGGTAGCTACTCCTTTATAAAATTAATTCAAAATGCCAAGTTGGCTCAGTTAATAGCATCACTGTCGAAAACATTTTATTATTTCTAACCACCTAGTATTTAAAAAGCAAGTTGCCAAATTTTAATTTAAGTCTGATTAACATGCAACAAGTGTAAAATGAAGAAATATATAACACCATTCACCATGCTGAAATAAAATGAATAACCATCACAATAGAGTAAATATAGTCTGGAGGAAAACTCCTCACTACAATCCCATAACTGAAATGAAGAACTGAAACAAATACATGCTAAAGTCTGAAAACTGAAATGTAAAAGATGTCTCTAAAGGAATGGGCAACATGCTCTACAACTGATAGATAGTGACTCTGGAATCCAAAGAGATAGAAGCGTCTACATGCAAATCCCTGTAGCTTCCACAAGTAGCTACAGCTCGTCACCTGAATGAGTACCTATGCTGGGTGTCCTTGTGGCTGGGCACCTAAAATGGTTTTACAAAGAAAAAGAGATTTGAAAAGCAAATGGGTCAGAGCCCGAATGTGGAGTTATATTTTAAAAACCTGCAAGTGCTTTAAAAACATTTAAAACATTAAATGCAAAGTACATGTTAGGACGTACACTCGCATGATATCCTCACCTCTCGTCTAACTGTGCACTCCTAACGTAAGTACCCATCTATAACGACCCATACTACTAGCTAACTGACAACATAACTAGCTAGACTACCAAAGGTTCTACCCATTTTACTCGGTTCCATTTAATATAACAACGCTCGTAATTAAATAGAGGTTTAACGTAAACTCCGTTACTAAATATGCCATATATATAATTATCAGTTAACTCCTTATATATCTCGAAACAATACCGTAATATTTTTACAACATTAACATGAGGATTCCCATTAATATAATGTATATTATTCACATCATAAATATACGATACAAGCACCCTGCAATCTAAGCTGTAGTGCACACATACTCTGCTATCCATCCCGGTACATCACGTACATAAGGATCACATATTCCGAATCTCTCAGGAATAGTTCAGATAACACAAATCACAAATAATGGAGGCGAACACAGTCACCATCACATGGGTCACGCACATACCTACGCTCCCATGGTCAGCGGACTTATTAATGTCACAATAAGTCTTTCTATGACCTATGTTCATCAAGGTACCAGTCTATATCCCCCCCGTAGGCACACAAGGATTAGAGGGTCCTAAGCGAACGCAACCTCCCGTGATAGCAAGTATGGTAGGTATGTCATACACACAATCCATATACCAATACTAAGTAATCACACATCTTAGTAATACCGTATTTTAATCGTAGTACATTTCTCATTCTCGTACTAACTCGTAATTATCACTATATATTCTATACCGGTTTATAATCATACGTGCCATAATTCATCCTCACATCGTAGTAGACACTCACCTCTCAACCCAAATGGTTCATTGAATATAACTCTAGTGTATAATACTCCTCTCAATAACCCAAAAGTCCCAAATCTATCCTTACATCATCAAAGAATGTTAACTCTACCCTCGAACCAGTTTTCGGGACTCCAAAAATCAAAACAGTCCAAAAAGGACCAAACTGTCAACTCGTTAGAAGTCTCGTTCGAACGAGGCTTCGAACGAGTTTGGACTGTCAGGTCGTTAGAAGTCTCGTTCGAACGAGGTTGTTCGAACGAGATCCCAGTTCGTTCGAACGAACTGACCCTTCTAACGATATCTCGTTCGAACGAGATATCGAACGAAATCACTACTCGTTTGGTCAACTCGTTAGAAGCTCGTTCGAACGAGTTCGTTCGAACGACCTGGGGTCTGCTTCTAACGAACGACCAGTTCAAGCCCAGATTTTTCCCCAATTCGTTTTTCACCATTTTTACTCCTCAAATCTTCTCCAAAATACGTCCCAATGATTGATTTAAGATATCTAAACAATTCTAAACACAATATAACCACATCCTATCACGTTTTTATGGATTAACTCATCCTAATCATCCATCAAATTTGCAAATATTAAACTTTCCCCCAAATTATTCATGAACAAGAACCCTAATTTTTAAACCCTCTATTCATCAAATTAAATCCGTTTTTGTTTCACCCAATCATGTATAATCATCATATAATTTCGTCTCCATACTATTCTACGTACAAATGGTCCTCAATAATCAAATCCTAAGTCCAATTAACATGGGTTTTCATTTATCTTCCAAGAACAATTTGTAAAACATCAATTTTCTAACATGGGAAGAACATCCTTTGAAATTAAACATAGTTAAACCACTTGCCTTGTTTGTCTCTGAATTTGGTGTGGATTCGGTGTAGAATTTCTGCAGAATTCCTCTCTCTCTCTCCTTCTCCAAGCTTTCTTCTCCAAAAGGCTATGGTGGCTAGGGTTTGCTTTGGGGGAACTTATGAAAACCTAATTTGATAAACCTCTGTAGCTTGTTGGATTAATAAGGGTTGGTTGGGTCAATTCCTTATCAGATTACAACTCTCAATTTTCGTCACTTTTAATTACCCAAAAATACCAAATTACTAAAATACCCTTTATGGTGCCGGGATGGCCTAAAAATACCCCGGGACCCAAACTATACCCCCGGCTAGTGTTTTCTGACTATCTCGACCCTTCCGGATGCGTTGGCGCACTCAAAACGACCATACGGGTTACAGATTTTAAATTCACTTTTATTATCAAAATATTATACCGTGACGCGGCGGTCCCACGCGTCTCAATTAAATTTCCAAATTGCCGTATATAAATCTCACGACAAATTTTATAATACCAAATACACATATAATCATATATGCACCTAATCAAATACCAATTCGCATCTCATTAGTATATATAACCCGGATTAATTTCCAATTAATACGCATTTAATTAATTAATCCTCAAAATAAATATAGTCAAAAGTACGGGGTATTACATCTATCAACTCCAGCGGGCTGCAGTCCCATAGGATCCACCTACTATTGAGGGTATGTTCTCTATTCAGGGGACTATGGGGCATATTTTATTTGATATGGGGGCCACATACTGTTTTATTGCTACGAGATTTGCACGCAGTTTGGGGTTGTTAGGCACTGTAGGGAGCACGATTACTTGCGTAGATTCACCATTGAGTAGGGGTTCTATGATTTCTCTTATATAGAGAGGTGTGGGTATAGAGATCGGGAGATTTACTTTACCTGCTGATACATTAGTATTACAGATGACTAAGTACGATGCGATTGTTGGTATGGATTGGCTAGCTACGTACCGAGCCATGATTGATTATTTCAGTAGGAGTATTATTTTTGCCATACACGAAAAGGAGATGTTTTTAGTGGCGATGCCTCACCCTGGGGGAGGATCGTCCACACAATTGTATTGTATAGAGGAGGATACCTATAAGGAAGTGGTAATACCACTCAATTCGATTCCCGTTGTTAGTGAGTTCGCTGATGTATTTCAGGATATACATGGATTACCTCCTAGTAGAGAGATAGATTTTGTTATCGATTTGACACTGGACACTCAGCCGATTTCCCACGCACCTTACCGTATATCTCCAGTGTAAATAAGAGAGCTAAGGGATCAGATAGAGCAGTTGTTGGCTCAGGGGTTTATCCGAAGGAGTACTTCACCGTGGGGTGCCCCTGTGTTGTTCGTAAAGAAGAGGGATGGATCGTTGAGGTTGTGTGTAGATTACCGGGAGTTGAATAAAGTCACGATACGAAATAAATATCCATTTCCCCGAATCGATGACTTATTCGACCAGGTGAGAGGAGCTTCCTTCTTCTCAAAGATTGACTTGCGATTGGGATACCATCAGTTACGTATCAAGGAACAGGACGACTAGAAGACTTCTTTCTTGACGAGATATGGTTCCTACGAGTTTTGGGTTATGCCTTTTGGCTTGACCAATGCCCCAACCGTGTTTATGGATTTGATGAATAGGGTATTTAGAGAGTTCCTAGATCATTTTGTCATTGTCTTCATTGATGACATTCTAGTTTACTCCCAGACAGAGGAGGAACACGCTGAACATTTGAGGTGGGTTTTGCAGACACTGTGTAAGAACGAGCTTTATGCAAAGTACGAGAAATGTGGGTTTTGGCTGAAGGAGGTTCAGTTTTTTGGGGCATATCATTTCTGACTGGGGGATATCTGTTGATCCGAGGAAGGTATCCACGGTGAGGGAGTGGGGACAGCCCATAACACCGACTGAGATCCGTAGTTTCTTAGGCCTAGCAGGATACTACAGGAGGTTTATTCGGGGTTTCTCAAAGATAGCGGGTCCTTTGACACATCTGACTCGCAAAGGTATGCCATTCATTTGGAGCGATTCCTGTCAGTTGGCATTCGATGAGTTAAAGAACAAGTTGACCTCAATGCCTGTGTTAGCATTGCCAAGACCTGGAGTTGAGTACCTTGTCTACACCGATGCATCCTTACAAGGACTTGGAGGTGTACTGCAACAGGAGAGTCAGCCTATAGCTTATGCTTCCCACAAGCTTAAGCCTCACAAGAAGAATTGTCGCACCCATGACTTGGAGTTATTGGCAATCGTATTCGCTCTTCGAATTTGGAGACACTATCTCCTGGGGGAGAAATTTTGGTTATTCACAGAACACAAGTCTCTATAATACCTCTTCTCGTAGAAGGAATTGAATATGCATCAACGTCGGTGGCTTCAGTTTGTGAAGGATTATCAGTTTGATATCCAATATCACCTAGGTAAGGCTAACGTGGTAGCAGACGCGTTGAGCCGTAGGCCAGTAGATGAGGTGGCCGAGGTGTGGAAAACTAAGTGGAAGGAGTTGGGACATCGGGATGCTGTGGCCCGATCATTCATGTCTGTGATGACTGTTACACCTCAGATTGTTATGAGAATGATAAAGGCCTAGGCAAAAGACTCGTTCTGTCAGGAGCAGATAGTTCGATTACTAGCAGAGGGAGCCGATTCCTATACCGTTAGTTCGATGGGGGATTACACTTCAATGGGAGACTGGTCGTTCCAGAAGGGGAAGACTTATGACACGAGGTAATGACAGAGTCGCACGGTTCGCGGTTCACGGTTCGCAGTACACCCTGGTGGGGATAAGATGCACCAAGACATGAGACGACAGTATTGGTGGAGCGGGATGAAAAGAGATATTGCCGTGTTCATTTCTAAATGCGCCACTTGTCTACTAGTAAAGGTGGACCATCAGAAACCGACAGGACTTCTACAATTGTTAGAGGTTCCGATGTGGATATAGGAGAGCATATCCATGGACTTTATCATAGGGTTACCTACGTCACAGAAGGGTCACGACTCCATATGGGTAATTGTGGATAGATTGACCAAGGTTGCTCATTTTCTCCCCGTAAGGACAGACTACACTATGGGACAGTATACCCAGATTTTCATTGCGGAGATAGTGAGACTTCGCGGGGTGCCTCTAAATATCGTGTCTGATCAAAACAAGATATTTGTTTCACAATTTTGGGAGAGTTTCCAGGAGGCAATGGGTACGGAGTTGCGGCTGAGTACGATATATCACCCGCAGACTGATGGGAAAACACAGCGGACAAATCAGATGTTGGAGGACATGTTGCGTATGTGCATCCTAGACTTTGAAGGTCGTTGGGAGCAGTACCTTCCATTGGTGGAGTTTGCTTATAATAACTCCTACCAGTTCACCATTGGCATGGCTCTATTCAAAGCATTGTATGGTAGACCTTGTCGTTCCCCAGCATGTTGGTTAGAGGTGGGGGATACCAAACTCCTTGGGTCAGAAATGATTCAAGACACTTCGGCAAGGATAGAGATAATACGAAGCCGTATTCGGGTAGCTCAAGACCGGCAGAAGAGCTACGCTGATGCCAAGAGGTTCTTCATAGAATTCAAGGTCGGGGACCAGGTGTTACTCAGAGTATCTCTGATGAAGGGGATTATACGTTTTAGGAAGAAGGGGAAACTAGCACCAAGATATGTGGGTCCTTTTCCTATCATCGAGAGGATTAGGCAAGTTGCGTATAGACTTGGGTTACTGGAGCACTTGCATATGATTCATGATGTGTTCCATATTTTTGCGCTAAGGAAATATCTTAGGGAAGACTTGGCCCATACTCACATTGCTTTAGAGGACATCGATATTCAGCCTGATAGTTCCTACGAGGAGGGGCCGAATACTATTCTGGACCACAACGAGAGAAAACTGTGGTTGAAGATAGTAACATTAGTACGCGTGCAGTGGCGGCATCATAATGCCGAGGAGTCCACATGGGAGCACAAGGATGAGATGTGCGAACGTTATCCAGAGCTATTTTTACCAGGTATTCATTAGATCCGAATTTCGGGACGAAATTCTGTTATTAGGGGTGAAGTATGTAATACCCCGTAATTTTATTGATTTTTATTTAAGGGATTAATTAAATTAAAGGAGAATTAATTGGGAATTAATCCGGATGTAAATACTAGCGAGACGTGAGTTGGTATTTGAGTATGATGTTAAAAATTGAATATTTCTGAGTATATATGGTAATGTGTGAGTATTGAAAATATTTAAATTGTCAAGAGGCAGAAATACGACAATTTGAGAAATTTAATTAGAACGCGCGTGTCAGTCGCATCAGGAATGAATTTATTTAAATTAAAAAATAAATTATATTTTTATCAATCGAATGATCATTTTGAGTGCTCTAATGCGTCTGGAAGGGTCAAAATAGTCAGAACACACTAGCCCGAGATTTAGTTTGGGTTCCGGGGCATTTTTAGGCCAAACCGACAACCTGGAAGGGTATTTTGGTAATTTTAAATATTGAGGAATTAAAACCCACGAATTTTAGAGTTTATTTTTATATTTTTAAAGAGGCCACTAAGTCCATTACCAGCAAAAGGCAAGAGAGTGGGTTACGGGAGTTTTGAGAGAAGTTAGAAAGAGGGTAAAGGAGGTTCCAAACCAAACTATCTCCCATCACGAGAAATTGGAAAGGATTTGTGACCGAAAAGAAGAGAGAAAGCCAACCTTGATCATCAACAACGAACCAGAACATCGAATTTAAGGCAAGTGATTTGATATTATTAAGTTCAAAGAATATGTCTTCCATGTTTAGTGTAGAAATTATATTTGCCTTGATAGTTTTGATAAAACCCAATGGGATTATTGCGAAACTTATGATTTTGGGATACGAATTGCATGTAGAATACTTATGGACGAATTCAATACACAAAACATAACTTTTGATGATTTGAAAACGGATTTATAAGGAGTCTTTGTAGTCAATTAAATTATGGGTTCGTGTTCATAATGTTTGGGACAAGAATTGGGGATTTATGATTTTTACATTTTGATTAGTAAGATTTGACCCCGAAAATATGTTAAGGGACAACTTAGGATGACTCAAAATAGTTTACAAACATTAAAACCTAATTTGGATGATCTTAAGATGGATTTAGAGAAGAGAAAAGTGAAGAAAAGTGAGTTGGGAAATTTCTTGGCATTTTCTGCCATCTCGTTAGAAGACCTACCCAGGTCGTTCGAACGACATCGTTCGAACGAGCTTGTAAACGAGATGGCAGTACTCCTTCTAACGAGTTGATAGTTCATTCGAAGCCATTCGTTCGAACGACAATCGTTCGAACGACCTCGTTCGAACGAGATTTCTAACGAGTTGACAGAATACCCTTTTAGGCCTGATTTTATTTCAAACTTCCAGTAGACTTATTTTAATCAAGTGTTAACCTTCCCTTATCGACTAGTAGGTATAGTTGTGAGATTGGAGTATGTTGAGGATTAAAACTTAGAATTTTGTAGTAAACCGGATGACATTTATGGGTTAGGAAATAAGTACCTAAAATTTACGACGTGAGAAAGGTTGGCAACTTTTAATGTATATTATTCGAGGATTTGAAAACGCGTAACATTTAATGACGGTATAGGAATGTAAAATATACCTCTATTGATATTATAAGTTATCTAAGATGTGTGAATGCTTAGTATATGTGGTTTTTTGTGTATAACATACCTACCATACTTGCTATCACGGGAGGTTAGCGTACAATCAGGGCCATCTGATCTTTGTGTGACTACGGGGGGATTTAGATTGGTACCTCAAGGACATAGGTCAGAGAATGACTTATTGAGGAGTCAATAAGTCTGCTGATCATGGGAGCATAGGTATGTGCGTGACCCATGTGATGTGAACTATGTTTGCCTCCATTGTGTGTGATTGTTACTTATCAAAACAATTCCTGAGAGATTCCGAATATGTGATCCTTATGTACATGATTTACCGGGATTTGATAGCAAAGTATGTGTGCACTACAGCTTAGTCTAGGGGTGCCATTATTGTATATTTATGATGAAAATGATATACTGGAATATTAAAATGAACTGTCTACATAAGTACAAATGTGATTTAATGTAACATCTTTTTTGAGTTAAAAATGGGAAAACACTTAGTAATTATTGCAACTAATCATAAGGAATGAAGGTAAAACTCTATGTTTATATTCAAATGCCGGTAATTTAAACTATTAATAGTATAGTAAACTCATATATTATATTAGACTAGTTAGTTAGTGGAATAACTAGAATGGGTAAGGGTACGTAGGAGTGCACACTTAGTTGAGAGGTGAAGAACTCATGTGAGTGCACGTACTACCATTTATTTTATATTTACTATTTAATGATATTAAACACTTGCTATATTTTAAACTGTTTTCATAATCGGGCTCTGACCCGTTTGCTTTCAAATCTATTTTCTTGTAAAAACCTTTTAGGTGCCCAGCCACAAGGACACCAAACGTAGGAGTTCCATTCAGGTGACGTGCTATAGCTGCCGTGGAAGTTACAGGACCTCGATAGTATACGCCTCCACTTTCTATCTTGACTCTATTTCAGAATTTCTCATCTGTAGGGCATGTCGCCGCTTTTCTTTTAGATACATCTCACTTACTCAGTTTTATTTCAGATTTTGGGTTGTAATTAATCTGTGATTTAGACTTTGTATTTTGTTGTATTCAGTGTTTGGATTATCAGAGGAGTATTCCTTCAGATTCATTGTCATTCCATTATTATTCTATTGTGACTGTGTTGTGGTTGTGGTATTAGTATTTCATAATTTAAATGGATTGTATGTTAATCGGATTCAATTAAAATTGACAACTCACTTTTTAAGTATTAGGTGGCTAGTAATTATTAGAACGTTTTTCGACAGTGATGCTATAATCTGAACCAATTTGACATTTTGTATTAATTTGAATAAAGGAGTAGCTACCCGGTATTTAATTAGTAGGGGTGTCACATGACTGTATAGTCTCGTCTCAAGTTCATTAGAATGATGCTAGATCGAAGCAGTTTCAGATCGGTGAGACCTTCATTCTCAAACATCTCGTGCATGCATGGAAATCATTATATAGTTATTATAGACATATCCTATTAAAACCATTATATAAGATCAAACAACCACATGAGTAGAATATTTTTCGTTATAGCTTTTGTGCTCATCTATTCAAATATCATATGTTCATGGGCCTTAAGTTCAATCAAGAATTTAGTGCATGCTTAGGGGGTGATATTGCACACTCCCAAGCTTATAAAATAGACCCCATGTCTCCTTCTCCTTTATCAAATTGTTAACCCTACTATTACTCTGTAAATTTGTAAAGAAATAAAATATTATATACTCTTTCCCTAAATGTTTGCCCCCATTTAAAGTTAAATCACTCTCATACTTTATGCAGTACGAGGACGAGGAAGGTGAAGCTAAGTTATTTACTCTAGTGGGGATCCTAGAAGAGGAATATATCATAACATTCATAATATAACTCTTGATCGACACACCATAAGGGATCGTCACACCATAATGGAACTTTGCTATTGTAGCAACAAAATCTTCCTAGTCAGAACTTACAATATTACTTTTGACAGAATAATCACCAAGATGACGAGGGATATTTTACCAAAACTAATGTGTTGAATTATAAATTGCTGGACTATGAGGAAAAAGGAAGCCATTAACCCAAGGTTTGGGGGGGAATAAACTAACAAGAGGACCGACCTTTAATATTCCTTAGCTTATCTCAAAACATTAAGAATTTCCTCATTTGTACACATATTAAACTTTCTATTAAACTCCTCAAATGGGTTAGGAATTCACCGACTTGCAAGCGTGATATATGTTATGTGATTGATGATTAAGAAGAAGAAAAAATGATATACTTGCACAAGAACAATGAAAATTAATGCCTTACTCGCAGCAAAAGATTTTTACGATATTTGATAAGCACCCAAACTTGTACAATTTATACCCTTAATAGATGTATTTTAGTTGCTAATTCTCGGCAATTTGGGTCTTACGCGCGCAAATGTATAACGTGCAGGTTTAATTGCATTTGCGGTGTCAAAAGCTATATTTCCAAGCAATTTGCAGTTAAAATGGAGTTAATTCCCTCTCCTGTAACCAAACTTGAGCCTAAACCTAGCCCAAATCATCACCCCAAGCCTATATGTGTTTAGTTTGTGTCTTTTTATATACATTTTTTTTATTTTGTGTCGTTTTAGTTTTTAGGTTTTATTTTAGATTTATTTAGAATTTCTTAGGATTTGTTTTCAATTTTTATATATTTCTTTTCTTTCAGTGTAATTATATTAGTTTTTAGTCTTTATTTTATTTTATTTTATTTTACTAGGATTAGTTTTTAGGAATTATTTTTTATTATATTTTACTTTTTTTAGGACTTTAGTTTCTAAGTTTAATAGATTTTTAATTTTATATCTTTTTATTTTTAGAATAAAGAATTTATTTTTTTGTTTCTTTTTGTTTTAGTAGATTTTATTTTTATTAATTTTATTCTATTTAATTAATAGAGTCTTATTTTCATTTATTTATTTTTAGTGGGGTACAAATCAACACACACACACACAACCCCTCACACCCTAAATACCATATGTCATACATACACCCTATCGCATCCCACTTCATCTTCCCCAACACCAAACCCATTTCTCTCACCTCCCTCCATAACCAAAAACACCTTAACACACCCCACTCCACCTTCTTAACTCCAACTCTCCAGCAAACCTCCCCTACTCCCACCCGCAACCCCAATCCATGTCCAACCCGTGATACCCGTCATTCTACCGCCGTCGGTCGGCTAGCCCGCTGCCTCCGGTGATCCAAAACCAATTGCCACATGTGTGAAAACCCACATAAAACAATTTTACCCAAATACCCTCAAATCCTCTTTTTACCCACTTTTCTAAAATACCCCATAAACCATATCAGATTTTTATCCCCCAATTCCCTCACCCATATACCTTCCTTACCTCACACCTTTCCATGCACACGTGCACTCCCATTACCCAATTTACCCCATGTGCACACACCCCATGATCTTGCACCTTTATCCTACCATATTTACCCTTTGCTCGAGGCCTATTATAAAAAGAACATGAGGACCCATTTGAAAAGAGCTTTATAATAGGAATTAGTAGTGAGAATTGTAGAAAGAGAAACACCTTTTTTAAGTTTAGTTTTTTTAGGTTAGAATTTATTTTTATTTTACTTTTTTTAGATTAGTAAGAAAAATAAATTAGTGAGAATCCATTTTTGAGTGTAATTGTTGATGTAATTTTGGGTTGATCACACAAATTGGAGGGATGTAAATTGCAAATTCAAGGATTTCACTCAAAGAGATTTGGTTTGATTGTTCTTCTCTTCTACTTTATTTTATTAGCCTTTGATTATCATGTTTAATATGATGTTAGGTTAAATCCCCTTTCAAGGGGTGGGGGGAAATCCTTATTTGATGTTATTTTTGTTTAATTAGTTTGATTACTTGAAAAACTCCCTTTGAATGTTAATTTTGATCCCTCGCCCTTAAATTTACGCCTGGAGAGAGGGTGAATGATTTTTGAGAGAAAATCGAAATTCTAGTTATAATACCCATTTTAGATTCGAACTAGTGATATGGGTTTCTTAAATGGGGTATTATTACTTGAATTTCTACTCTAAATTTATTTTCTAAGATTTACATAAATTTTAATTAATCGATGCTAGCGGGTGATTAATTAAAATGAGTGTAGGTCTATTTTCTAGAGTTGTGGGGGGTTAAACTTAATTTTCTAAAAGGTTACTATTAAAATTACATGTGCAATGAGTGTTGATTTGTAATTTTGATATTAATTTGAGAGAATTCAAATAATTAAATTAATTAGTAGAATAGCTAAAATTTGTGGTGTAATCCCACTCCTTGATTGTTTTCACATTTATTTACCTCAATTTATCTCTAATTTTAGTGTTAGACTTTATTTTTCACTTTTAATCACTTTCTAGTTAGTTGTTTTCATCTCACATTTTGGTTTAGTGTTATTTCACCTCACCTCACCCTAATTGTTTCAATATTTGAAAAAGCTAAAAAAAATAAAAAAGAAAAATTATGAAAATAAAATAAAAAGTGAATTACAATTATTTCCCCTCAGTTCACTCCCTTGAATTGGATTGATAGCCTTACTTACCTCTACACTTTAGATTTTTATATTTTGTAGGTAATTTAATGTTTTGATTGACTTGGATTTCAATAACGGCACACAAAAAGGAAAAGTTATCAAATGGCGTCGTTGCCGTTCTTGGGAGCGTGAAGCACTTGGAGTGGATTTCATTTTGTATTTCATTTATTTATCGTAATTTTTTTTATTACTACCATTTTTCTTTATTGTAGAAGTCTTGTATTAAGGTTTGTTTTTGTAGAGACATCTTTATTTTATTTTTCATTTAAAAAATTGTAATAATCGAAGAAAGCGTGATAGGGAAACCAGACAAGGTAGAGAGAGGGCGTCCAAAGGTGAGGATTTAGAAGCCTCTCTACCTTGTGTTGGAAGAACTCCCGAGGCCGACTGAGATTGGCATGATCTCCCCCCGGTCTACTCAAATTTTTAGGCACCCCACGGCCTAAAAACCGTGGGAGGTACATTTCTAAACCCTTGCACCTCTCCTGTTAGCGAGTTAATTCTTTTGTGTGCTTTGTGTTCTCTCACTTGATTTTATTCTAGCATTTATTTTTGAATGGTGTGATGAATTAATTGATAAATGCATACACCCGGTCACTCACGATAAGGGATTTCATAACTCGACTCAATCGCTTACCATTTTGTGCTACCCTAGCCTTCACTAAATTTAAAATCAATCTACTAGGTAGCCTAATAGGAGAAAATTTTGCAAGGGCGATCACTAAGATAAATTCCATGATTTTATGTCGCCTACGGACTTAATTAAAATTTGACTATCCCTTCACTTAATTTTGAAGATAAAAATTGGATATGTGCTATTTAGGAATTCTCCTTAACTTGTGTGTGTATCCAATTCATTTTTCGGTAGTTGGTTTTAGTTGGTTCATTCATTGAGCAAGTCCATATTTTTCCCCACCTTTTCTTCCAAAAAAATCCAAAAATATATTCTTCCATTATTTTTAGAAAATCCAAAAATATTTTCTTCCATTAATTTTAGAAAATCCAAAAATATTTTCTTTCCTTTTGAAAAAATTTAAAAACCTCCAAAAAATATTTCTATCCACATGGTCGAAGAACATCCTTTACGGGACTACTTTGGTCATTTTCCATTGACACGCTACACGTGTGAGAGTGATCCCGAGCCGTCTCTTTATGATATCCTTAGTGATCCCACCTCTCTCACGAGTACCATTGATACTCTAGACCCATCCATGTACGCACCTCATTTTCCATCACCCTCGGTTTTAAGTGTCGACGTGTCGCAAACTTTGTTGTGCACCCATTGTTATTATGCCGATCACATGTTCCATGAGTGCCCTTACATTCCATATCTAGCCGAAAACACCATGGAACATGTGTATCCATATGACACTGTTTCGGAACTCACCTCGGCCTATTATCCCGATATACCTGATCCCGAGTTATGTGAGTACCCGAGTTATTCGTGGAGGCCTAATCACCCTTTCACGCAATACGAATCCCAACCCGATGTTGTGGATTCTCACACATTGCAACAGTTGTCATGGCAACCTTGTGCACCCATTCACGATCAGTTCCCTCACTACGCACCCAATGAGCATTATCCAATTGTCCATCACGAAAGCGATCCTTTCCTATATGATGAACTTGCCCCACCCCCACACACTTCATTTGAGTATTATTCATATAGTCTTGTCCATAGCGAGTTGTGTCCACCTCAACCACCACCACCAACACCCATCACTCCACCACCACCATCCACATCCCCTCACGAAAGACTCTTACAAAATTTCATACTCGAGCAAGAGCAAGCCACTCAAATTCAATCTCAATCTCTCCAAAGGCTTGAACAACGCTTTAATGAATTTGAGTGTGCGGGAGAGTCGGACATTCCCATGCATCCACCCATTATTGTACCTGAGTGTGATGATGATGCGTCGTCTTATGCCACTGACTTTGAGTGTGACCAACCCTACCACCCCGAGAATCTTGAAGTTGAGACCATTCCATGGTCTGGTTCCCAAGTCGACTATTATGTTGACTTACCTTTTGATAGTGAGACTGATCAAATTCCGTTATGTCCAAATGAACCCACACTTGAGGTTCCCACTCCCGAGATATCCAACAATATTCTCGAGATTTTACCTTATGCTCCAATTGCATATGTCTCTGACATGCCCATATCTTTTATGTTAGCTTCGGCTACGAGTGCTCACCATTTTCCCAAGATGGAATCCATAATAGTTCATAACTATCCGTAGATGGGTGATGTTCCACCATGCATGGCTCCCTTTGAGCCCGATATTTCTTATGATTCCTCTATCTCGGGTCTTGGTGCCTCGTTAGACCCTTTCACCATAATCGGATGGTGATAACTCGAAATCACTTGATACCACACTATCTCTTCAAGAGGATATTGAGGATCATTACGTCCCTCAAAATGAGTGTGTGTTCCCTACTCTAGAGATAGATCATCTTCATCCATCATTTATCCCACCCGATCCATCATTTATCCCACCTGACCCACCCATTGTCCCTTCCACCCTACCACCTCGTTTGGATCTTGACTTTACACATTTCAAGTTTCCATCTACATTTTTAGATCCTAACCTAAAACCATACCCCACCCATGAGACTATTTGTGCTACTACTCTCCACTTTCGTGACATCGAGCTTGTTACTCCATGCACACCACTTCCTTGTGGTGTTGCTTTTTCTTCTCAAGAACTCCCTGGCATTTCATGGCATGACCATTATCATCGCCCATTCATAGAACGGTCGTGTGATTTCTATGAGCCCCACCCCATCACTATTTCTACAACTTTTTGCCTCCCTCACCAATTAGAGCACCATGCTTTTAGGGACCTAGTTTCCCTCACCTTTAAGCTGAACAATGCCAGAGACTAATACCTCTTCACCCTTACCCTTTCCTTTTTTACCCTCTCCCTAATACCCACCCGCCCATGGTCCACCGATGCTTTGCATCACGTGATTCACTTTGCCATACAAGTGCATTGACCATTTTAGCCTTTATCCAACAAGACTGACGCTTCAGTCTTATTTGGGGGTGATTATCATCACCCAATTTTTCTGTCACGCCATGCTTTCATAGTTCTTATCCTTAGGGTGAGATTCCATCGATCTGGCTGAAGACGTTAAACTTAGAGCTACCGGGAGGCATCCAGCGTTTCTTGTACTAGTCTCATCCTGTTTGGGGGTGGTGTTTCACATCACCCAATGTTTTATCATGTTTATAGACTTGTACAAAAAATTTTATCACTTATTCAGGTATATTCTTTGCGATATCTGTCCACTTCATTAGCGGTTGTTTCTGGTAATCTCTTCCCACTTTATTCTCTCGATTTTAAAAATCCTTTTATCTAACATCGAGGACAATGTTCCTTTTTGTTTAGGGGTGGGGAATTTTATCAAAATCATACCTCTTTTGGAAAATTTTGATTTTTAAACCAGATTTTTAAAATTTCATGAAGTTTCTTTCATCTCACTCATTGATGTTAATTTTCAATCATCCATCCTTTTAAGTCTAGGAATCAAGCTAGAGAATATTTTTTTCTAAATAGCTTATGTAATACGTATCAAGGCATGTTGCACCATGAATTTCTAGACTCTACAAAATTTGCGCACTTATCGTGTCATTGCAGTTTAGAGTTGAAGAGTACTACAATTCTAAAGAGAACCTTAAGGATCACTGGTAGATACTTTAGCCTGTGAGATTCGTGCCTTTGACCCTTTCAGAGTGTTTTACGCAATCTCCGAGTCACAAGCTGATTCAACTTCTTTTGGGTCCGCACTTTAAATTGTTGTATGATCTCATTATTCTTCATTAAATTTTGGCTTGATCTTTGAGAACGACATCACTTTCGAGTTGTAAGAAACACATGTCTTTAAGTTTGTCCTAATCACTAGGTTCTCATCCATACACCTACCACTTTTTCCCCATATCACATTTCCATTCACTCACCCATTACATTCCCATGCTTTTCTATATTCCCCATATCATACATTCACCATTTCATTCATATATCATCCATCATCATTTTGAGAAAAAGAGTGCTGATTCCAAATGTTAAATGTCTTCAATGTTGGTTTTAAATGCGAGAGAAAAAAAAATAAAAAGAAGAATAAAAAAAAGAAAAAAGAAAAAAAAAGAGTTTGTAGTTAGTTCTTGTGTAATAAAGACATTTGTTCTTCAAGTATATAACACTCTTCTATCGCATCCATGTTTTATGCATCACACATCCATCACTCATCATTCATCCATACATCACCATCCAACCTCATATACCATCCTTCTCATTTCATTTTTCCCTCACCCATAATCTTCCATATTTTCCCTCGGTGTTCGGGAAAATGAAAGTCAATGTGGTGAATAACTCGACGTTCTCACTATAGTGATTAGCATTCTTTCATGAGATCATTTTTTTCTAATTGTTCGTTCTTTCTTATGTGTGTGTAAGATGTTTGAACTTTCTTACAATTACTGACCGCCTCACAAACAAGAGCGATACACTAACCCTAATCTCGAGAGTTCGTTTGAGAGAGATATATCCGTGAGATTTGAAGTTGAAGCGTTGATTCCAAGAGGCAATCTAGGAACTACTCTAGTGATGCTCGACCCCTTTTGACTGATTCACACCACATACGTTGAGTTCTAGGAATGGTGTGCCTTGTGTATTTACGTAGCTAAACTTGTTACACATTCTAGCTTGTATTTCTAAAATCATTTATCTCATAATGGATTGTGAGATTACTCTACGTCTAATAAGAGATTGACTGCCGTTCAATAATTTTTTTTCCTTTTTTTGGCAAAATAAGATTTTTGTGGGTATATTCCCTGCAAACCCTCACGAGACACAACTCGTCCTGTAGGGAAACCAATAGGTTTAAAGACTTGTTGCACATACTAAGTGCAATCGCAAGTGCCCACGGAAGTGGTACACTTTTGGCTTCTTATATTTCTCTTTCTCTCTATCTTATTGCTCGAGGACTAGCAGCGCTCTGTTTGGGGGTGGTGTGATAAGCACCCAAGACTGTACATTTTATACCTTGAATAGATGTACTTTAGTTGCTAATTCTTGGCAATTTGGGTCTTATGCTCAAAATGTTCAATGTGCAGGTTTAATTGTAGTTGCGGTGTCGAAAGCTATATTTTCAAGCAATTTTCAATTAAAATGGAGCTAATTTCCCCTCCTGCAACCAAATCCAATCCTAAACCTAGCCAAAATCATCACCCCAAGCCTGTGTGTGTTTAGTTTGTGTCTTTTTATATTTTATTTTTATTTTTATTTTGTGTCGTTTTATTTTTTAGGTTTTTTTTAGATTTATTTAGAATTTTTTAGGATTTATTTTCTATTTTTATATATTTCTTTTCATTTAGTGTAATTTTATTAGTTTTTAGTCTTTATTTTATTTTATTTTATTTTATTTTACTTGGATTATTTTTTAGGAATTTAGTTTTATTAGATTTTACTTTTTTTAGGACTTTAGTATTTAAGTTTAATAGATTTTTCATTTTTCATTTTACATCTTTTTATTTTTAAACAAAGAATTTATTTTTTTTGTTTCTTTTTGTTTTATTAGATTTTATTTTTATTAATTTTATTTTATTTAATTAGTTGAGTCTTATTTCATTTATTTATTTTTAGTGGGGTACAAATCAAACACACACACACACATAACCCCTCACACCCTAAATACCCTATGCCATACATACACCCTATCACATCCCACTTCATCTTCCCCAACACAAAACCCATTTCTCTCACCTCCCACCATAACCAAAAACACCTTGACACACCCCACTCCACCTCCTTAACTCCTATTCTCCAGCAAACTTCCCCTACTCCAACCCGCAAACCCAATCCACGACCAACCCCTGCTACCCATCATTCTACCGCCGCTGGCCAGCCAACTCGCTACGGCCGGCGATCCACCCCCATATCCAACTCCGACCCCATCGCACCTCCAACCTTTACCCGACCTGAGCCGTCCCCCTGCTGTTCAAACCCACTTCCGGCGACCCATGTGCAACCCTCCACCAACTCCAACCCAAACCAAAAACCCATTTCCCCTTTATCTTAAATCGTGAGCTGCTAAATATGCCAAAGCCTCAAACCAAAACCAATTGCCACCTGTGTTAAAACCCACTTAAAACCATTTTACCCAAATACCCTCAAATCCTATTTTTACCCACTATCCTAAAATACCCCATAAAACATATTAGATTTTTATCCCCAAATTCCCTCACCCATATACCTTCCTTACCTCACACATTTTCCATGCACATGTGCACTCCCATTACCCAATTTTCCCCCATGTGCACACACCCCATGATCTTGCACCTTTATCCTACCATTTTTACCCCTTTGATCCATGCCTATTATAAAAAGAAGATGAAGACCCCATTTGAAAAGAGCTTTAGAATAGGAATTAGTAGAGATAATTGTAGAGAGAGAAACACTTTTTTGAGTTCAGTTTTTTTAGGTTAGAATTTATTTTTATTTTACTTTTTTAGATTAGTGAGAAAAATAAATTAGTGAGAATCCATTTTTTAGTGTAATTGTTGATGTAATTTTGGTTTCATCACACAAATTGGAGGGATGTAAATTGCAAATTCAAGGATTGAAGTCCAATTTCACTCAAAGAGATTTTGCTTGATTGTTCTTCTCTTTTACTTTATTTCATTAACCTTTGATTATTTGATTATCATGTTTAATATGATGTTAGGCTAAATCCTCTTTCAAAGGGTGGGGGGAAATCCTTATTTGATGTTATTTTAGTTTAATTAGTTTGATTACTTGAAAAATTCCCCTTGAATGTTTATTTTTATCCCTCACCCTTAAATTTACGCCTCGAGAGAGGGTAAATGATTTTCAAGAGAAAATTAAAATTCTAGTTATAATACCCATTTTAGATTCGAACTAGAGATTGGGGTTTCTTAAGTGGGGTATTATTACTTGAATTTCAACTCTAAATTTATTTTCTAAGATTTACATAAATTTTAATTGATCAATCTTAGAGGGTGATTAATTAAAAGGAGTGTAGATCTATTTTCTAGAGTTGGGGGGGGGGGGGGGGTTAAACTTAATTTTCTAAAAGGTTACTATTAAATGAGTGTTGATTTGTATTTGGGGGGGTTAACTTTAAATGAGTGTTGATTTGTAATTTTGATATTAATTTGAGAGAATTCAAATAATTAAATTAATTAGTTAGAATAGCTAAAATTTGTGGTGTAATCCCACTCCTTGATTGTTCTCACATTTATTTATCTCAATTTATCTTTAATTTTAGTGTTAGACTTTATTTTTCACTTTTAGTCAGTTTCTAGTTAGTTGTTTTCATCTCACATTTTAGTTTAGTGTTATTTCATCTCACCTCACCCTAATTGTTTTGATATTTGAAAAAGCTAAAAAAATAGAAAAGAAAAATTCCAAAAAGAAAATAAAAAGTGAATTACAATTGTTTCCCCTCACTTCAGTCCCTTGAATTGGATTGATACCCGTACTTACCCCTAAACTTTAGATTGTTATATTCTGTAGGTAATTTAAGGTTTTAATTGACTTGGCTTTCAGCAACGACACACAAAAAGGAAAAGTTATCGGTAACGAATAAACTTATATGAATTACAAAATATTTCCAGAAAAAGATATAAGGGAGTCAATATAAAAAATTAATAACTCTAATAATATTTGAGGAATCCTGTAATAATCCTAGAAGGATAAATATTTTCTTGAGGAAGGCTTTGAAGTGGTTTAATAACAGAGGAAAGATAATCCTTATACAGAGAAGAACTCTATTGGATCTCACGTGCCAAACCTTGGCAATGAGGAGTGCAAATGACATAAGATAGTTCAAGTTATTGAAATAATTAAACATATTAAAAATAAATCTCTTCTAAATTATCCTCAACATAAGATTAAAAGTTACAAGTACCAATTTATATGGCTTATGGACCTTTAGTTCCAACATTTAAATGTCCCTCTAAAGCTTCAATGATTACATTTCAATTACCCTTAGATCCTTTAGCTTATCCACCTTCAGATCTAATATTTGGAGTTCTATCTTGATATTTCCCCCTTATATTTGTGGAACCCTCAGCTCCTTTATCCTACGCATCTTCACCTCTAAAATTTAGAGGTCGTTCTGAAGCTTGGGACGTTACATTTCAAGTTCCCTCATCTCCTTAAGCTTATGAATCTTTGGATCTAATATTTGAAGGTCCCTACCAAGCTTCAACTCCAATATTTCAAGGAATGTTTGGTCCTTCGTCCTATGAGCCTTCAGCTCTATCATTTGCAGGTCTGTCTCAAGATTTGGTTCATACATTTATAGGGACCTCAACTCCTTTTCTATATGGATATTTGGATCCAACATTTGGAAATTCATCCCAATATTTGGATCTTCCATGACAAGTACCCTCAACCCCTTCGGCCTATAGACACTCTACTCCACTGTAGGATTAAGAATGTAAACATTGTGGAATATTCCTACATTAAAATAATGACATCTTGGGGACGCTTATATTTCTACGTTAGTTATACTCTCACTCTTCTAACTAGTATGATACTTTCTAGTTATGTGACTCGTGAGTAAGCATATTAATGGTAGTTAATTCTTTCTATGTGTGGAACTAAGGACTGTTCACGTATGCGATTGGGTATTTCCTAGGTATGGGACTAGATGATAGACATTTATGTTATTTTATCTTTGGTGTAAAACTAGTGAAAAATTGTAGATTTGGGTATTTTTCTATGTGAGAGACTAAGTGATACTTATGGTGTGAGGATCTCTGGTATGGGACTAGGAGTGGATTTTATCAATGATGTATGGATTATTTTGGGGTAGTCATTGATGAGTCTAAACCTCGTACATGACGTTAGACCCTCAGGTCGTTCCCTTAATACCTTAGACGTGGAAAAATCGTGGTACTCTTGTATCTTAGCTTAGTTGATGCAAACTAGTAGAATGACTAGTTCCTATTGGAGAAATGAATAATGGTTGAGATCTTCCATAATAATATGTCCTTTTTTGGAGATCAGTAGAGGTATTAGGGATAGATTTATGATATGTGTGAGGTAAGAAGTCAACGTTGGGACCTCTATCCTAATGTCAACCATGGTATTTAAATTACTCTTAGTCCCGTCAACTACCCTCGATAAAGAACTAGGTCCCAGAATAGTATTATGGAGGATCTCAATAATTCCTCATTTTTCCTAAAGGATTTATTCATTCCAACAGTTATCCTTAACTAACCTCAGAGACAACAACAACACAGTTTTGTTATGTCTAAGGTGAAGAGGGAAGAAACTATGGGTCTGAGGTCACATACGATTTTTAGACTCATCAGTTGTGGTTAATGATAACAAGAGAATGAAAAGATAATTTATACGTAATATTATTGATAGATATAAAATATAGATTGTGCAAAATGTTAAGGTATGTAGAGAGTCTAGTGTTGATTAGTCATTACAATGTGTACAAAACCTAGGGAAAACTAGTTACAGTGACAATTTATGTTGTCTTCATAGTATGTTCAGGGTTAGATATTGATTGGTCATTATAATGTGAGCGAGAACTACGCAAACTCGATATAGTGATGTGTCGTCTGTGTTGAACATCATGGTGCGTGTAGGCTAACAATTTTGGTCGACTAGCGATAATGATGTATGTGCATGTTATGTGATGAGGTGTTAGGTGAACCATGGCATGTACAGGGTTGTCAAAAGACACATTGGATATAGTGGTTTGTAATACCCCGAACTTTTGGCTATATTTATTTTTGGGATTAATTAATTAAATGCGTATTAATTGGAAATTAATCCGGGTTATAAATACTAACGAGATGCGAGTTGGTATTTGATTATGTGCATACATGTTTTGATATATGTATTAGGTATTATAAAATTTGTCGTGAGATTTATATACGGCATTTTGGAAATTTTATTGAGACGCGTGGGACCGTCGCGTCACGGTATAATATTTTGATAATAAAAGTGAATTTAAAATCTATAATCCGTATGGTCGTTTTGAGTGCGCCAACACGTCCGGAAGGGTCAAGATAGTCAGAAAACACTAGCCGGGGGTATAGTTTGGGTCCCGGGGTATTTTTAGGCCATACTGGCAACTTAAAGGGTATTTTGGTAATTTTACATTTTGAGGAATTAAAAGTGACGAAAATTGGTTAATTAAATCTGATGTGGATTTGACCCACTAAGCCCATAACCAACCCATATTAACCTAGAAGGCTACGTAGGTCATCATTTAGGTTTTCTAAGTTCCCCAAATCAAACCCTAGCCACTTTAAGCCACCATTGGAGAAGGAGCTTGGAGAGAGGAAATTCTGCAGAAAAGTTCTACCAAACCTACACCAAACTCAGAGACAATCAAGGCAAGTGACTTTATTCCATTTAAATTCAGAGAATGTCTTTTCCATGTTAGAAATTGAATAATTTTGATTGTTCTTGAAAGATTGAATGAAAACCCATGTAGTTTGGAGTTTAGAACTTGAAAATTTTGAAGAGATTTGCATGTAGAATGATAGGTAGATGATTTCTCTCATGATAGTTGTGATTAGAAGAAATTAAAACGAATTAAATTCTGGGATTTGATGATGATATAATGTTAGGGTTCATGTTCTTGAGATATTGGGAAAAAGGGTAGAAATTTGTAAATTTAATTGATGTTAGGGTGGATTGATCCCTTAAAAACATGTTAGGATGTGACTATATATGTTTAGTATTGACTATAGACCTTTAAACGATTGTTGGGACTTAGTTTATAAGATTTGAGGTGTTAAAATGGATGAAAAACGAATTGGGGAAAAATCTGGGCCGAATCTGGTAGCTCGTTAGAAGCCCCTACCCAGGTCGTTCGAACGACCTCGTTCGAACGAGCTTCTAACGAGTTGACCAATCGCTGCTAACGAGAAGGGATTTTGTTCGATATCTCGTTCGAACGAGATATCGTTAGAAGGAACACTTCGTTCGAACGAACTGGGATCTCGTTCGAACAGCCTCGTTCGAACGAGACTTCTAACGAGCTGACAGTCCAATCTCGTTCGAACAGCCTGGTTCGAACGACACTTCTAACGAGTTGACAGTTTGGTTCTTTTTGGACTGTTTTGATTTTTTGAGTCCCGGAAACTTGTATGAGGGTAGAGTTAACATTCCTTGATGATGTATTGATGGATTTGGGACTTTTGGGTTATTATGAGGAGTAAATTATATACGAGAGTTATATTAAATGGACGGTTTGGGTTGAGACGTGAGTGTCTACTACGACGTGAGAATGAATTATGGCGCGTATGATTATAAACCGGTATAGTGTAAATTGTGATAATTATAAGTTAGTACGAGAATGCGATATGTACTACGATTAAACTACGGGATTACTAAGATGTGTGATTACTTAGTATTGGTATATGAATTGTGTGTATGACATACCTACCATACCTGCTATCACGGGAGGTTGCGTTCGCTTAGGACCCTCTAATCCTTGTGTGCCTACGGGGGGGATATAGACTGGTACCTCGATGAACATAGGTCAGAGAAAGACTTATTGGGATGTTAATAAGTCCACTGATCGTGGGAGCGTAGGTATGTACGTGACCCATGTGATGTGACTGTGTTCGCCTCCACTATTTGTGATTTGTGATATCTGAACTATTCCTGAGAGATTCGAAATATGTGATCCTTATGTACGTGATGTACCGGGATGGATAGCAGAGTATGTGTGCACCGCAGCTTAGTTCTCGGGGTGCTCGTATTGTATATTTATGATGTGAATAATATACACTTAATTAATAAGAACATTCATATTAATGTTGTATAAATAATTACGGTATTGTTTCGAGAAACATAATGAGTTAGCTGATAGAGAAATATATTGCATATTGAGCATCTGAGTTTATATTAAATCCCTATCTAATTACGAGCGTTATATGTTAATAGAACCGGGTAATAAGGGTAGGAACTACTACAGTCTAGCTAGTTATGATGTCACTTAGCTAGTGGTTTATATCGTTGTAGATGGGTACGTACGTTAGGAGTGCACAGCTAGACGAGAGGTGAGAATATCATGTGAGTGCACGTCCTAACATGTACTTTGCATTTAATGTTTTAAATGTTTTTAAAGCACTTGCAGGTTTTAAAATATAACTCCACATTCGGGCTCTGACCCGTTTGCTTTTCAAATCTTTTTCTTGTAAAACCATTTTAGGTGCCCAGCCACAAGGACACCAAGCATAGGATACTCATTCAGGTGACGAGCTGTAGCTGTTTATGGAAGCTACATGGATTTGCTTGTAGACGCTTCTATCTCTTGGATTCCAGAGTCACTATCTATCAGGTGTAGGGCATGTTGCCCATTTCAATTTAGACATCTTTTACATTACAGTTTTCAGACTTTGATTTGTATTGTTTTAGCGTTCGATTATTTATTTCAGTATGGGATTGTAGTGAGGAGTTTTCCTCCAGACTTTATTACACTATGTGATGGTTATTCATTTTACTTCAGTATGGTGAATGGTGTATTTATTCTTTATTACGCTTGTTGCATGTTAATCGGACTTTAATTAAAAATTTGGCACTTACTTTTTAAATACTAGGTGGTTAGTAATAATAAAAATGTTTTCGACAGTGATGCTATTAACTGAGCCAACTTGGCATTTTGAATTAATTTAATAAAGGAGTAGCTACCCGGTATTTAATTAGTCGGGGTGTCACATGTGGTATCAGAGCATCAGCTTCTAGTGTCCTTTAGGATCTGTACGGCATTATGTTTCCGCTACGTTTCTTTGATATATAGCCCTATATTTTAGGACTATTGTACTCTTTTTGTGTATGCTTCGTTCTTCAGCTATATTAAGTTTATAACAGCGAACTTATAAACTTTGTTCTTATTTCAGATGCCTCCACGACGTGCACGACGAGTTCCCAGGGATGCAACGCCCGAACCCCAGCCCGCTCCAGTTCAGGGCATGATGAACGCCGCTGAGGTTGCAGCTATAGTAGCCCAAGCGGTAAATTCCGCAATTGCCGTGATTCAGCAGGCACCACCTCAGGCGCCGGTTGTCGTGCCGGTACAGGCAAATGCATTCCCATCTGCTTGGGAGCGTGTACGTGACGCTTTTCAGAAAGCGCATCCGCCAGAGTTTGCAGGTAGCTCAGATGTGGTAGTCTCGAGCCAATGGAGGAAAGACATGCAAAGGCACTTGAGGATGTATGAGTGCACGAACGTTCAGAAGCAGGTGCTAGCTACTTTCAAGCTAGTTGGATCTGCACTGCAGTGGTGGGAGTCTATTACCACCATGGAGGAGAGGGATACTCTCACGATTCAGGAGTTCTGGGTGCGGTTCGACCACAAGTACTTTTCGTCAGCTGTTCATACGAAAATGAGGAGGAGATTGATGAGTTTGAAGCAGGAAGGCAAGACCGTGGCCGAGTATGAGGCCGAGTTCATGAATCTGTTGAACATCGTTCCAGACGAGATACCAACAGAGAAGAAGAAAATTGAGAAGTTCACCGACGGGTTGAATTGGAGGATCCGTCAGCATCTGCTAGGGAACCTATCGTTGGCTACGTATTCTGATATGGTTAACGCTGCATTGTTTCACTGCCAGGATCACCGTTTTCATATGGCCGAGGGCAAGAGGTCGGGAGAGTCTAGCCATCAGGGCAGGACTGGAGGACATGGTGCCAGCGGGGCACAATCTGGTCAGGGGCAGAGACAGAATGATCAGGGCACCCAGCAGGGGGATAATAAGAGGTCCGGTCAGGGAACTACAGGCAGGGACAGGGAGGTTTTCATCAGGGCCATCAGGGTCCAAACGGCCATCAGGGCCAACAGGGGCAGAATGGGCAGCAATTTCATCAGGGCCAGCAGGGCCAAGGGAGGAACGGTAACGGCCACCAGGGCCGGGGACAGCAGGGGCAGAGGGGAGGGAACTTCCCAGGGAAGTGCTTTGTTTGTGGCAAGACTGGCCATAAGAAGCAGGATTGTCCTGATAGGGGCAGGGCCCCACAGCAGCAGCAGCAGGGTGCTCGTCAGGAGCCACAGAGGCCTATGTTTCCCTCTGCTCTTCCCGCGCCACCGCAGATGGCAGCATTGCCACCCATTCCAGTAGTCCCAGCTCAGCAGGGGAAGCTACAGTATGGACGTGTCTACAACGTCCACTAGGCTGCAGTTCTATAGGCACCACCCGCGATCGAGGGTACGTTTCCTATCCATGGCGCTATGGGTCGGGTGTTATTTGATATGGGTGCTACACATTGTTTTATAGCTACACACTTCGCGAAAGCTTTAGGATTGTTAGCTACGGCAGAGAGCACAGTGACGTGTGTCGACTCACCATTGGGGAGTGGGTCACTTATTTTCTTTATATGCCGGGGAGTGGGGGTAGAGATTGGTGGTTTGGTATTACCTGCAGACATGTTGGTATTAGATATGCATGTTCACGATGTGATCATCGGTATGTATTGGCTCGTAGCTTATAGAGCCATGATTGATTGCTTCAGCGGAAGCATTATTTTTGCCATTCCGGGGCAAGAGATGTTTGTAGTGGCGATGCCTCGCCCAGAGGGAGGATCAACCACTCATCTGTATTACATAGAGGAGGATACCTCTAAGGAGGTTGTTATTCCTTTAGATTCGATCCCGGTTGTCAGGGAGTATTCGGATGTGTTTCAGGAGATACCAGGCTTACCACCCTGTCGAGAGATAGACTTCGTTATAGATTTGCTACCGGGTAAGAGACCTATAGCACGTGCACCGTACCGTATGGCTCCAGCTGAGATGCGAGAGCTACGGGATCAGATAGAGCAGCTGTTAGGGTAGGGCTTTATTCGCAGGAGTACCTCACCTTGGGGCGCTCCAGTTTTGTTTGTGAAGAAGAGGGACGGTTCACTGAGATTGTGTGTGGACTACCGAGAGTTGAATAAGGTCACGATACGGAATAAGTATCCATTGCCTCGAATCGACGACTTATTCGACCAGTTGAGAGGAGCTTCTTTCTTCTCGAAGATTGACTTGAGATTGGGATACCATCAGTTGCGTATCAGGGAGGAGGATGTCTCGAAGACTGCGTTCTTATCGAGATATGGTTCTTACGAGTTTTGGGTTATGCCTTTCGGCTTGACCAACGCTCCAGCAGTGTTTATGGACTTGATGAACAGAGTGTTCAGGGATTTCCTAGACCAGTTTGTCATTGTCTTCATTGATGATATTCTGGTTTACTCCCAGACAGAGGAGGAGCACGTCGAGCACTTGAGGCAGGTTTTGCAGACGCTTCGTCAGAACGAGTTGTATGCAAAATATGAGAAGTGCGGGTTTTGGTTGAAGGAAGTCCAGTTTTTGGGACATATTATTTCCGACCAGGGAATATCTATTGATCCGGGGAAAGTATCAGCGGTGAGAGAGTGTGGACAGCCCACGACACCAACGGAGATTCGTAGTTTCTTGGTCCTAGCAGGATACTACAGAAGGTTTATTCGGGGTTTCTCGGAGATAGCAGATCCTTTGACACATCTGACTCATAAGGGTGTGCCCTACATCTGGAGTGATGCCTGTCAGTTGGCATTCGATGAATTAAAGGACAAGTTGACCTCAGCACCTGTGTTAGCATTACCGAGACCGGGAGTTGAGTATTTGGTTTACACCGATGCGTCTTTGCAAGGACTGGGAGGTGTATTACAGCAGGAGAGACAGGCCATAGCTTATGCTTCCCGTAAGCTTAAGCCTCATGAGAAGAATTACCCCACGCATGATTTGGAGTTGGCAGCAGTGGTATTTGCCCTACGGATTTGGAGACACTATCTTTTGGGGGAGAAGTTTCAGCTGTTCACGGACCACAAGTCCCTACAGTACCTGTTCACACAGAAGGAGTTGAATATGCGACAGCGTAGGTGGCTTGAGTTTGTGAAGGACTACCAGTTCGACATCCAGTACCACCCGGGAAAGGCTAACGTGGTGGCAGACGCGTTGAGCCGTAGGCTAGCAGATGAGGTGGCAGAGGTGTGGAAGGCTAAGTGGAAGGAATTGGGACACCAGGATGCAGTGGCCCGATCTTTCATGTCTGTGATGACCGTTACACCGCAGATTGTCATGAAGGTAGTATGGGCACAGGCCAATGACTCGTTCTGTCAGGAGCAGATAGTTCGATTACTTGCAGAGGGAGCCGAGTCCTATACCGTTAGCTCAGACGGGGGATTGCACTTCAATGGGAGATTGGTAGTTCCGGAAGGGGAAGAATTGCGGCATGATGTGATGGCAGAGTCGCACGGCTCACGGTTCGCGGTACATCCCGGAGGGGACAAAATGTACCAAGACATGAGACGGCAGTATTAGTGGAGAGGTATGAAGAGAGATATCGCTGAGTTTGTTTCGAAATGCGCCACTTGTCAGCTTGTAAAAGTGGATCATCAGAGACCGACAGGATTGCTACAGCCATTGGAGGTCCCAGTGTGGATGTGGGAGAGCATATCCATGGACTTTATTACGGGGTTGCATACGTCGCAGAGGGGCCACGACTCCGTTTGGGTAATTGTGGACAGGTTGTCCAAGGTCGCTCACTTTTTACCCGTTAAGACTGACTACACTACGGGATAGTATGCCCAGCTCTTCATTTCAGAGATTGTGAGACTTCACGGTGTGCCCCTAAATATCGTGTCTGACAGAGACAAGATATTTATTTCGCCGTTTTGGGAGAGTTTCCAGGAGGCCATGGGCACGGAATTGCGGTTGAGTACGGCTTATCATCCGCAGACCGATGGGCAGACAGAGCACACCAATCAGATGTTGGAGGACATGCTACGCATGTGCATTATTGACTTTGGGGGTGGATGGGAGCAATACCTTCCACTGGTGGAGTTTGCTTACAACAACTCCTATCAGTTCACTATTGGCATGGCTCCGTTTGAGGCATTGTACGGTAGGCCTTGTCGTTCCCCAGCATGTTGGTTAGAGGTGGGGGACAACAAACTGCTTGGGCCGAAAGTAATTTAGGATACTTCGGCAAGGATTGAGTTGATTCGGAGTCGCATTCGGGTAGCTCAAGACAGGCAGAAGAGTTATGCTGATGCGAAGAGATATTTCAGAGAGTTCCAAGTGGGGGACCAGGTTTTGCTCAGGGTATCTCCAATGAAGGGAATTATGCGATTCGGGAAGAAGGGAAAGTTGGCACCGAGGTATGTGGGGCCGTTTCCTATTATTGAGCGGATCGGACCGGTTGCGTATAGACTTGGGTTACCAGAACATCTACATCGGATTCACGATGTATTTCATATTTCCTTGCTAAGGAAATATCTCAGAGATGATTTAGCTCATTCTCACATTGCTGTGGAGGACATCGATCTCCAGCCTGATAACTCCTGCGAGGAGGGGCCGATTGCTATTTTGGACCGAAGAGAGAGGAAACTGCGGTCAAAGATAGTTCCATTAGTGCGTGTTCAGTGGAGACATCACAATGTCAAGGAGTCCACATGGGAGCGCGAAGATGAGATGCGCGAGCGTTATCCAGAGTTATTTTTAGCAGGTACTTTCTAGTTTCGAATTTCGGGACAAAATTCAGCTATTAGGGGGGAAGTATGTAATACCCCATACTTTTGGCTATATTTATTTTTGGGATTAATTAATTAAATGCGTATTAATTGGAAATTAATCCGGGTTATAAATACTAATGAGATGCGAGTTGGTATTTGATTATGTGCATACATGTTTTGATATATGTATTTGGTATTATAAAATTTGTCGTGAGATTTATATACGGCATTTTGGAAATTTTATTGAGACGCGTGGGACCGCCGCATCACGGTGTAATATTTTGATAATAAAAGTGAATTTAAAATCTATAATCCGTATGGTCGTTTTGAGTGCGCCAACGCGTTCGGAAGGGTCGAGATAGTCAGAAAACACTAGCCGAGGGTATAGTTTGGGTCTCGGGGTATTTTTAGGCCATACTGGCAACTTAAAGGGTATTTTGGTAATTTTACATTTTGAGGAATTAAAAGTGACGAAAATTGGTTAATTAAATCTGATGTGGATTTGACCCACTAAGCCCATAACCAACCCATATTAACCTAGAAGGCTACGTAGGTCATCATTTAGGTTTTCTAAGTTCCCCAAATCAAACCCTAGCCACTTTAAGCCACCATTGGAGAAGGAGCTTGGAGAGAGGAAATTCTGCAGAAAAGTTCTACCAAACCTACACCAAACTCAGAGCCAATCAAGGGAAGTGACTTTATTCCATTTAAATTCAGAGAATGTCTTTTCCATGTTAGAAATTGAAGAATTTTGATTGTTCTTGAAAGATTGAATGAAAACCCATGTAGTTTGGAGTTTAGAACTTGAAAATTTTGAAGAGATTTGCATGTAGAATGATAGGTAGATGATTTCTCTCATGATAGTTGTGATTAGAAGAAATTAAAACGAATTAAATTCTGGGATTTGATGATGATATAAAGTTAGGGTTCATGTTCTTGAGATATTGGGAAAAAGGGTAGAAATTTGTAAATTTAATTGATGTTAGGGTGGATTGATCCCTTAAAAACATGTTAGGATGTGACTATATATGTTTAGTATTGACTATAGACCTTTAAACGATTGTTGGGACTTAGTTTAGAAGATTTGAGGTGTTAAAATGGATGAAAAACGAATTGGGGAAAAATCTGGGCCGAATCTGGTAGCTCGTTAGAAGTCCCTACCCAGGTCATTCGAACGAACTCGTTCGAACGAGCTTCTAACGAGTTGACCAGTCGCTGCTAACGAGAAGGGATTTCATTCGATATCTCGTTCGAACGAGATATCGTTAGAAGGAACAGTTCGTTCGAACGAACTGGGATCTCGTTCGAACAGCCTTGTTCGAACGAGACTTCTAACGAGCTGACAGTCCAATCTCGTTCGAACAGCCTGGTTCGAACGAGACTTCTAACGAGTTGACAATTTGGTTCTTTTTGGACTGTTTTGATTTTTTGAGTCCCGAAAACTTGTCCGAGGGTAGAGTTAACATTCCTTGATGATGTATTGATGGATTTGGGACTTTTGGGTTATTATGAGGAGTAAATTATATACGAGAGTTATATTAAATGGACGGTTTGGGTTGAGACGTGAGTGTCTACTACGACGTGAGAATGAATTATGGCGCGTATGATTATAAACCGGTATAGTGTAAATTGTGATAATTATAAGTTAGTACGAGAATGCGATATGTACTACGATTAAACTACGGGATTACTAAGATGTGTGATTACTTAGTATTGGTATATGAATTGTGTGTATGACATACCTACCATACTTGCTATCACGGGAGGTTGCGTTCTCTTAGGACCCTCTAATCTTTGTGTGCCTACGGGGGGGATATAGACTGGTACCTCGATGAACATAGGTCAGAGAAAGACTTATTGGGATGTTAATAAGTCCGATGATCGTGGGAGCGTAGGTATGTACGTGACCCATGTGATGTGACTGTGTTCGCCTCCACTATTTGTGATTTGTGATATCTGAACTATTCCTGAGAGATTCAGAATATGTGATCCTTATGTACGTGATGTACCGGGATGGATAGCAGAGTATGTGTGCACCGCAGCTTAGTTCTCGGGGTGCTCGTATTGTATATTTATGATGTGAATAATATACACTTAATTAATAAGAACATTCATGTTAATGTTGTATAAATAATTACAGTATTGTTTCGAGAAACATAATAAGTTAGCTGATAGAGAAATATATTGCATATTGAGCAAGTGAGTTTACATTAAATCCCTATCTAATTACGAGCGTTATATGTTAATAGAACCGGGTAATAAGGGTAGGAACTACTACAGTCTAGCTAGTTATGATGTCACTTAGCTATTGGTTTATATCGTTGTAGATGGGTACGTACGTTAGGAGTGCACAGCTAGACGAGAGGTGAGAATATCATGTGAGTGCACGTCCTAACATGTACTTTGCATTTAATGTTTTAAATGTTTTTAAAGCACTTGCAGGTTTTAAAATATAACTCCACATTCGGGCTCTGACCCGTTTGCTTTTCAAATCTTTTTCTTGTAAAACCATTTTAGGTGCCCAGCCACAAGGACACCAAGCATAGGATACTCATTCAGGTGACGAGCTGTAGCTATTTGTGGAAGCTACAGGGATTTGCTTGTAGACGCTTCTATCTCTTGGATTCCAGAGTCACTATCTATCAGTTGTAGGGCATGTTGCCCATTTCTATTTAGACATCTTTTACATTACAGTTTTCAGACTTTGATTTGTATTGTTTTAGCGTTCGATTATTTATTTCAGTATGGGATTGTAGTGAGGAGTTTTCCTCCAGACTTTATTACACTATGTGATGGTTGGTTATTCATTTTACTTCAGTATGGTGAATGGTGTATTTATTCTTTATTACGCTTGTTGCATGTTAATCGTACTTTAATTAAAAATTTGGCACTTACTTTTTAAATACTAGGTGGTTAGTAATAATAAAAATGTTTTCGACAGTGATGCTATTAACTGAGCCAACTTGGCATTTTGAATTAATTTAATAAAGGAGTAGCTACCCGGTATTTAATTAGTCGGGGTGTCACATGGTTTTGTTCGACTAATAAATTATTATTGATATAGATAAATGAAATTGCTAAAGTTAATTAAAAAAGAGTTAATTAACGTTGAAAGAAAAATTATTGGACTTGGGTGGCAGAGTTGGCTTGTTTTATGTGGGTAGTTGTTATATCTTTACATTACTCGCATCATTATTGTATTACTTCGTTATTTAAACTTTCTATTACAATATTTATCTCTTAAAATTATTATGCATGGATTCTTGGATCCAATTTTGGAAGAGTAGATAATATTCTTGAGGTGGGACCTGGTCGATTGCTGCTAACTAACCTTTTAGGGTATGTTGTTGGGTAGTTGCATTGTTTTGGAGAATATATGGCTTTTAGTTTGATATATTTTTGTTAGTGACATTTATACCATGTGATTTTTATGTTATTTTATTTTATCGTGGTGATGGATGTTATTGTGGAGCATGCTTTATTATTGTCGGATTATCTCAATTTAATTTTTCTGGAAATGTTTTTAAATGTCTCGTACTTTTGTCGATGCTAAGAGTGATATTTTTGTTCTAACGTCCAACGTATATTGGCACTAGGGCCTAATCAAAAGAGTGGAAAAATATGTGGCGTGCTATATTTCAATTCTTCCACCACAAACTTTTATCTTGTTATCTTTTCTTATATACTCATCTCATATTATGCACATAATATCAAAGGTAACACACATACTCACGCATGCACATATGTAAGAGTGTATGCATAAACACACTCGACTACCATTCTAAGATAAATATCAGATCCTAGTATCTCACCACATGCCACTACACATTCTAAAGTTGACCATGTATAAAATTACATATCGCATTTCCCTAGGTACGGTGTAGACTCTTAATTACCCACTTACCAATTATCTTGCTAACACTCCATAAAACCAACAAAATAAAATCACAATCATAGTGCATGATAAGATACTCCCTCATCGTCCTACCATAATGGATTAACAACTTATATAAAAATGCCTAAGGTACCATGGCGTGTTCATTAACATAAGAGGCAAGAAAATAGCTCGAAAGAACACCCCGTCATACGGGTTGTTTTACCAAGGGATATCATAGCATCCTCCAATAACAATAATTAATATCAATATCATAATATGAAATGGATATCAATATTTGAGAAAATTAAGTGTTACTCCAATTTCTACAACCCAACATATGTGTAAAATCATATAATTATGAGTTTTCCCAACTACTCAATATGAAAACAAGATGACATAAAAAACTATGAACCAAGGATGATATTTACATACAAGTATAATAAATAATGATACAACACATAGGATGTGATATATATATATATATATATATATATATATATATATATATATATATATATATATATATATATATAATAAGTTAGCTTGGTTTTTGAAAATGTACACATTTTCAACGGTGCAGATCGATGCCACCTCCTTACACATTTTTATACATTTTAATGGTTCATATCATCTCCCTTTCTTTTTCACCAACCTACCCCTTAATTCTTTGATTCCCCCCTCTTTTATACTCACCAACATTACACTTCAATTCAAAAATGAGGGTATATTGGTAAGCGTCTCTCACTTTACACACGGAAGACCATCTCTCTCTTGGGCGCTCGAGCTCTCCATCTCTCTCTCGCGCGACCTCAATTCTCAAGAACACACGCCGGCAACATAGCGGCAAAGCCCGTCGGCCATTTTTTGACACGCAACTCCATCTCTCTCTCCAACCCATTTCGGTACACTCTCCATCTTTAAAGATTTAAGCTTTTGTTTTGGGATTTTTAGATTTAGTTTGTTTGTAATGGTTTCGTTCTCAAATCTAACTCCAACTCCAAATCAGAACACTCGCCGGCAAGTTTTTTTCTCAGATCTAACCCCAACACAACGTTTTTAGAATTTTTTTTATTTTTAGATTTTGTTTGTTTGTAATGGTTTTGGGATTTAAGCTATTTATTGATGTTTATTTTTGCAGGTATTTCTTTAGATTTTTCTCTCTCCTATATATTACATCTTGGTTCAAAATCACATTTTTAAGTGGTTAAAAGTAAAAAAAAAAAAATCAATTATAGGTATTGATATTTATATCGGATGCTATAGAATCAATGGTATTGATTTAGGGCTAAAATCACATGTGTGGACTTTGGGGCTAGAATCACATGTGTGGACTTTGGGGCTATAACTGATGCTATAAGAATCAATTAGTTTTTTTCTTTTAATTTGTATATGTATTAGAATATATTCATAATGATAAGTGAGTAGTTTTCATATTAGATGTATAATTGATGCATAACTAATTTCATGTTAGCCATGTTTGAAAAAAAACTATTTTCACTTTTTCAAATGTAAGCGTTAAAAGCAGGCATTGTTGTTGTGATCCATCTCTCCCCCCCCCCCCCCACCCCCACCCCCACCCACACTCCAATCAAACACACCTTATGTCCATTGTAAAGATTATGGTTTGTCCTCAAAACAGGTTAATTTGGGATGCAATCTAAGGTTTGTCCTCAAAACAAGTTGTCTTTAGTTTATTTTTTTGGTTTGTTTTTGTTATTTATTTCATGGATTTTTATTATGTGCATGATATTCGGTAAGAATTTGCATAACCTGCGCGCATTATCCAAATACTAAGACCGATCACGATCATCCGGTCACGATCACCAGAAGAGCAAGGGTATTGTTTTAGGATATATGCACTGTGTGAAACTATATCTATGCATTCTGTGTATATAAACATGTGTGTGTGGGTTTTTGTGTCCAATGTGTAAACTCTAGGTAAATTATATATATGAAACTATATGCGTAGCATGTGCGTGAAACTCTGTTTGTGAAGTTGTCTACGCTGTGTGTGTATGTCTGTTGTATATGTAGGCGTGCGTAATCAATTCAATAAAATGTGATATTGTAATTGCCTACTTTTACTTTGGAATTCAATTTATGGAATTGGGATTCTTAGAATTAGAATCCCGTGACAATTTCAAACTCAATTTTTCTAATGCAAAAAGGGAATTGGAAATTTCATTTCCAAAGTTTATTTAAATGACAATTATTCACCTACTACTTGGTTTGAATTCAAACAGTTAATTTAAATCATATATGCATCATTTTTTTACAATATTTTTCACTTCATACAAAATTTTATGATTGTGCTACTGTTTGTCTAGATTGCTTTTTTTCCTATTAAATTAGTATGAGTATTAGCCACACTCCATAAATCAGTCAAATAAATAGAACTTTGTTTTGCGTTGTCCTTATATCTTGGTTTTGAGGACTTCCAATCACGGTCTTGCTACTCCCAACATGTTTATCTTTAGTTTATTTTTAATTTATTATTGCCTTGAAAATAATGGCTCCGGTCTAAATTCACTTTTTATAATTTAAATATAGAGATTTTTTATTGATCCCCTTGAAGTAAGGAATAGTGTGTTGGATTTGGACAGTGTAACATAAAAATGTGTAGGCAGTGTCCAAAACATTACTTATCATTACTCTAATTTTTCTTTAGATTTGGTCACATCAGGGACGACATATTGTTCCGTTAAAATGATGCAACTTGAGAAAAATTGCAGTAAATTGGAGGTTTAAGTTCTAACACTAAAGTTGTTACAAGTTAATTTAATGACCTAGAGTTTTTTCAATGGTTGTTTCTAAATGAGTAATTTATAACATCTACTTTGTTTTTATCACTTCATTCGTTGGCACCTTATATCCTTATCGGATCATCTTCAAAGTTTCAAGGATTGGAGGACTATTCCCCCATTGCCTTCTCTTTATGACAACCCCATTCATTTACTATTCCATCAAGATATTGTACTATGAAGTTTGGTGCGGTACCACTATACATTCACACATGCGCCCCCTGCCCGTCCCCTCCCCCTCCCCCTTCCCACTCACACACGCACACAAACACACACATAAACACACATGCACGCACATACGTACACACACTGCAATATGCATATGCATATATCCAATGCATATATGCATACACGCACACACGTGCCCCTTGCCCCGTCCCTTTCCCCCTTACCCACTCACACACGCACACACGCACACACAAACACACAAACACATACACAAACACACACGCCCGCACACACGCTGCAATATGCATATATGCATTGCATATATATGCATACACTCACACACGCGCCCCCTTCCCCACTCACACACGCACACACGCGCCCCTGCCCATCCCCCTTCCCCACTCACACACGCACACACGCGCAAATACACACACACACGCGCACATGCACACACACTGCAATATGCATATATGCACACGCGCCCCCTGCCCGTCCCCTTCCCCCTTCCCCACTCACACACGCGCACACATGCACACAAACACACGCGCATGCGCACGCACACGCACACATTCGGCAATATGCATATATGTTGATTTCATATATGCATACACGCACACATGCGCCTCCTGCCCCGTACCCTCCCCACTCACACACACGCACACAAATACACAAATACACACACAAACACGCGCACACGCTCCCCCTTCCACGTCCACTCCCCCTTCCCCACTCACACACGCACACACGCGCACACAAACATGCACACACGCGCCCCCTGCCCATCCCCTCCTCCCTTCCCCAGTCACACACGCACACACGCTGCATTATGCATATATGCAAATTGCATATATGCATACACGTACACATGCGCCCCTGCCCCATCCCCTCCCCCTTCCCCATTCACACACGCACACACAAACATGCACACATGCACACATGTGCCCCCTGCCCATCCCCTCCCCCTTCCCCACTCACACACGTGCACTGCATATATGCAATATGCAAACGTGCGCACAAAAACACACACACAAACACGCACACACACATGCACGCACTGTATATATGCGGTGGTTGCAGCTGCCTGTGGAGGGTGCCGCTGCACCTGCTGCACCTGAACGAAGGGCCGGAAAGGCATGCCTCCAGCATGAGGTCGTAGCATGAGAAAAAGAGGCCTGGGGGGTTTGATTTAGGTTGAGGTTTGATTCCTTATTCATATACTCTTGCCATTTTTCAATTTTCAATGTTTAAGGCGCATATCATTAAGGTGGGCCTGCTGCCATTGAGAGAACTCAGTCTCACATCACTGGCAAGCCGCATATTGGTTACTGGTTGTATATTTACTTATGTGATTGTATCTTTTTTTGAAAAACTGATTAATTATATTTATTACTTGTCAAATCATATAGACAATCGGGAGGGAGAGAGTGATACTGGCTAGAGGTGAGAAGAAGGATGGGAAGACAACAGCAGTAGCACCTAATCTAGAAGAAGATGAGTGTAAAAGACCTAAAAGAATTGCAATACCCAAAAACATGTTCTCCGATGCTCTTGCAAACGCATGATCAGTTTCTCTCACCCCATCGAATATGGTGGTCAAACACCACAACACAGACATTTTGATGAAGTCCCACAGAACGAATAAATTCATATTCTCCTTTCTCGGCCTCCCATCTCCCATTTCCCATCTCCCAATTTCGATTTTTTTTAAATTGTTGAATTTTTTGTTACCCCTTAAATAAGGTGGATAGTCCAATAAACAAAGGAGATTATGCCCAATTTTTTTTAAAATTTGACACTTTGTTTTTTTGAGACACAATGTGAATTGTCGTCGTTTCGCGATTACAATGCGTTTCTTTATTATGTACTTTGAAAAATTGTCGTCGTTTTGCGATTACGTACTTTGGAAAATTTCGTCGTGCCTTCAGGCACTGACATACGCTAGTATATATATATATATATATATACAAACGAGGATGAATAGAACAAAAAATAACCACGGATGGACAAATACTTACCTCAATTTGCAAAATAATAAAACAAATTTGTATGATATTCCCCCTATGTGCCTTATTGGGAAATAGTTCATAAGACATTCATGAAAGACCTAAAATTACGAAACCAATGCCCGAGTGTTAGTTATTAAATTATATAAGACCTACAATTGGCATGGAAGTTAGATTAAAAAATATAACACGATTAAAAATCCTAAACATGATGGGTTTTTCAAAAAATTGTCAACACATTTTTTTAGTACCTTCATATTCCTCTCTAACCCTTGAATTTGTACAAATATTATTTTCATTCAGAGTATTTGTGCTTTATCTTCTTATATAATGTTATATAACCTCCCAAAGCATACTATCAAGCCCTAACTATTATTTTATAACATATTTATCCAAATACATATACTTATCTTCCAGTCCCAAGGGCTAATAATCATGTACGCTTATTTTAGTTATTTTTAGTGTGTTTTACCCACTAACAACTCCCCAAATTAAGTTACAACCTAATTTATATAAATAAATCCTAACAAAAACTCCTCACATATATTAAACATAATTCTCTCTAACTTTCCAACCAAATTCCTAAAATATCACACTTAACCCCTAGTATTTTCACCCTAATCGAATCTTAAACCCTAAAAAAATTCCAATCTCCACTTAGGCACGAAAACCAATTTATTAAATTTGATAATCATCTTAATGCAATAATGTTCAAATATAGAATTCACTTATATATATATATATATATATATATATATATATATATATATATATATATATATAAGTTACAATGGTGTTTTCACTATTCATAAGATGGAAAGACACTTCACGGTTCAGATCGAAGCCAACAAGGAAACTATCCAGTGGTCGGAATTAAAATACCCCTCTTACCATTTTTTTCCCTTACATATTTGAGTTCCCTCTCTTTTTTAACCCTTCATTTCCTTTGCTTCCCTACCCAAAATTCCAATACACAAACAAAATTGTAAATTAACCCTTGCTGCATAATACCAATTACCTAAGACAACGCTCTCTCCCCCCGACCCTCATTTCACAAGCACAACATCTCTCTCTCATTCTATCACTTTATCCTATTCCTTCAACTGCACCTAAACAAAATCTACTCCGCCTTCCTCAGCCCCAACTACCGCACGTCTTTCCTCGCTCGCCGCACCTCTCACCTTTCCACTACTACTCTCTCCATCACGCCTCTTCTCTCAGGTATGTTTTGAATAGTTTTGATTTTAGGGTTTTATGGTTTCAATTTTTGGTTTAATCGATTTTAGGTTTATGTGTGTGATTTTATGATTTTTTTTTCTTTTTGTATTTTAGGCTTTTGTAATGGATTTAAGGGTGTTGTAATTTAGGGCTTTGTAATGATTTAAGTTTTTTTATATACGGGTATACACATAGCGGGATTTTTTTATATATAGGCATTTCGCCTGTGCATTAAGCTTCAACATTAAACCATTTTAGTTTTTTTTTGCTCAATATTTTTTGAAGTTGTTTGAGTTACACTTGAGTTTCTGAATTTTATAGTAGCATTAGTATTCAATTTGAAACCTATAGTTTTGTCAGAAGTTTTTCAAGTGTAGAAATCATGTGTGCACGCCTAATTTTCTTTACTTTTCCGTCATTCTACAGGTATTTCGGGGAAATCATGTGTGTGCGCAAATTTTTTTTTTTACTTTTCCTTCATTCTACAGGTATTTCGGGGATGCAAGAGGTTCTCCCAGTATAGTTTATTTATTTTGGGGATCTTATTTATTTCAGAGAAATTCAGTATCCAATTTTAGTTTGCACAGGAAATTGATGTAATTTATATCCACGTTTCGCGTGTCAAAGAGATTTTTGTGTGAATGTTAATTATTATCTTTTCTGTTTTGATTATATTTAATAATGTTTTACTCATTAGTTTATTCCCATGTTATGCTACTGAAAAATGGGTAAGTTAGATATATTACTTATTTTTTGAATTATAAATCTAAATTGAAACTTTTATCTTTGGATTACAATGGTGTTTTCACTATTTATAAGATGGAAAGACACTTCACGGTTCAAATCAATGCCAATAAGACTAGAAATGGAGGGCTTAGATTATTTTGATTTTGATCAATCTTTCTTTTCTGCCCTTTTATTTTTGGTTTCCTCTTTTTCTTTCATTCAAAACAAAGGGTAAATAAGACACAACACACCATTCATCCTTTCCCCCTATTTTCCATGCTTGGGCCCACTTGCCTCATGCATCACCCACGTCCATTCACAATCAAAGCACAAGGCTCGAGATATTTTCTATGGTTACTTCGAGTTTATATCCGACCTACCACCAAATGACCAGGTGAAGAAATCGTAGTGAAGACATTTTCTATGTTTACATTAAGTTTAGAAATCGGAGTGAAGAAATCGGTTCAAATTAGAGTTATAGATTTGTTTAAATTAGGTTTTGTCTACATATTTAGGGCTTTGTTATACATGGTTTTGTAATTTAGGATTTGCAACACATGATTTTTTAATTTATGTTTTCGGATCTAATTGCTTTTCGTGTTTTTGTTTTTTATTTTCTTTTGTAGACCAAGACATGTATACTCTCCAATTTTGGGATCTAAATTGGTATACGCTTCTATTTACACCACCCACATTACCACATGCTTCGATTTTGGTTTTGGCTAAGATCTATTTATGTTAATCTTTTGGGATCTAATTTTTTTTTTATATTTTGTTTTGCAAATCAAGACCTGAATAGGTGTACTCTTTTTCATTTTATTATAAATTTATATATAGATTTTAGGTTAGAGTAATTTGTTAAAGTAGGCTCCATTTTTTTCCCAATTTCTAACTTTGGGTTTGGTTTATGTTTGATTAGATTTGAAAATGTTGGTTTGATTTTACTGCTATGATAGTTCTACAAAACTTACACTACTGATTATATGACTAAAATTTTACTCCTGTCCATGTAGGCATATATAGGAGTTGTTTCTAAATTCGAGAGGCCCCATTTGAATTTGGTATATATTCTCCAACTCTCTCTCTTTCTCTCTCTCTCACATATATGGACATACATTTTTTTCTTTGATGGATCTGCAGATTCTTACCTGTAGATTTCCTAAACTTGAACGAGTTTATTATTATTTGGGTATAAGTTTGTCCAGTTTATGCTGATAATGATGTCGCCTCTGCACAATTAGTTTCTGCACAATTTGTTGTTGCACAATTAGTTTCCTACATATTTGTTGCGGCATATTGGATTGGGTACTAATAAAGTGAAATATGGAGTCGAACATGAGGGTGGCCTCCTAGATTAATATGCCATACTTATTTGGCCACCTATTTTGTTTGATATGACTTCTAATTGAAATCAAATATGGAGTCGAACATAATGGTGGCCTCCTAGATTAATATGCCATACTTATTTGGCACCTATTCAATTTGAGATGACTTCTAATCAAAATCATTTGGTAATATCTCTTCACAAACATCTAAAATAGTACGGTATTGATCATGTTACATTTTGTTATTTGTTTTTATAAATTGGATGTATGGTGTTCGAGTTTGGTATTTGCATTTTGTTATTTCCCTTAATTGTTAACGCATGTAACACACATTTTAGGCAATTCTTGAAATCCATTCGGTACGACCTTTTATACAAATGGTATACCACTTTTGTAAATAGTCGTTTGTAAATAGTTTGCATTGTTGTTACAATTTTAATGAAAAAATTGGTTTAAAAAATTAAAATGGTGTTAATCATAAACCGAAAATGCATTTACTAATTGTATCAATCATTGTCTTTGTGAGTGTTATTAGTTATTGCATTTACTGAGTGCCCATGTATTTACCGAGTGCCCATTTATTATTGACTTCCCATGCATTTACTGATTGTATCAATCGTTGTCTTTGTGAGTGTTATTAGTGATTGTATTTACTCACTGCCCATGTATTTACTAAGTGTCCATTTATTATTGATTGTCCATGCGTTTACTGATTGTATCAATCATTGTCTTTGTGAATTATGTTGTGTGATAAGTCCAGTGAATTTCTTATTTTGTATGTGTGTGAAACTTCTCAGTTTCAAATATTGAGAGAGATTTTTAGTTGGAAGGTATCTCTGAATAAATACAAAAGTTGGATACAGATGTCTAAATAAATTCCCTCTGATATTTTTTGGCAGCGACATTGAAACATAGAAATCTTGGTGTTTCTGGAATCAGATTTGATTACAAATGCATCAAACATCACTGATGAATCACCAACCAGAGCTCCTCAATTACATGTGTTTGAAGGGATGGTATGGACTCAAAGTTGTTGGACAAAATGAGTCGGTAACCAAGGCAGGCACAAATCATTTAAAACATGCCTTCCATAGAGAATGATTTAAGCAAAAAATGCCATGAATGTGCCCATTAATGTTCCAGAGCTTATAATTCTAAACTTTTGAGTCCAAAGGGAAAGAAAAGATATAGTGAGTCATTTTAGAGTAACAAGAATCGACGGAGTATAAGTCCATTTAAACATGACATTAAAAAGTACCAAAAATAGAACTATAGGGATCTTATGTAATTATTTAATTGAAATGTATAAATGGTACCAAACCTACAGTTATAGAGATCATCTGGATGCTAAATTGTGATTTACTTTGACAGATTGTTGTAATACCCCGTATTTTTATGCTATATTAATTTGGGGATTTATTAAATTTAATGTGAGCTATTTATTTAATAAAAATCCGGAAATTTATTATGTTATAATTATTAACGCGATGAGAGTTAGAAATTATGGGAAATTTGTTGAATATTAATAATGAGAAAAGTAATATATAATATTGGTTATATTGAATGTCACGAGTGAATAAAATGACAATTTTGGAAATTTGAGTCGGGACGCGCCCGTGTCGCATCGGGGCTAATTATTGATAAATAAAAGTGAATATTTTATAAGTTGTTCGTATGGTCGTTTTGAGTGCGCCATCGCGTCCGGAAGGGTCAAGATAGTCAGAAAAGTGTACCCGGGGGTTTAGTTTGGGTCTTGGGGCATTTTTAGGCCTAATTAGTAACCCGGGAGGGCATTTTAGTCATTTTGCATTTTTGGGTAATTAAACCCACGAAAATTAATAACCTATATCAGCCGTTTAGGTTAGTCACTTAGGGTTAGAACACTCAAAACCCTAGAACGACCATTGGAGAAGATAGGAGAGAGCTCTCAAGGATTCCAAGGCACAAAACTCAACCGTTTGCACCGCCGCCACCACCAACGCGTAGATCGCGAGACGGGGAACGCAACCATAGTGAATTCGGCACCGAACCTGACTTCTAAAAATCCCAGGCAAGTGTTTATCTTGCTTATGTCATTGGTGCATCTTTCATATTAGTTTAGGAATGATTAGGGATGAATTATATGGAAGAAAACCCAAATTGAGATAGGAATTTGCATGTAGTGATGACCTAAACCTTATTCTGGAAAATATTGGTGATGTATAAGTTTAAACAACGAAATTTTAATGCAGTATAAGAAGGAAATTTCTGGGAAAATCATATTTGAACCATAATTAAAGATTTCTAGGGTTCTTGAATTTTAACTGAATTTTGGGTTGTTAATCCATGTTTAGTGATAGGAATCCACATGCTTTACGTAAGAAATACCTAGTAGGATGATATGATGTTAGTAGTATAATTTTTGGGACGTTTGAGATTGAAAAATATGGATTTGGAGAAGGTTAGAAGATGAAACCCGTAACTGCAATTCTGCAGATTTCGCATACCTGCTTGATCGATCGATCGAGCCCAGAGCTTCGATCGATCGAGCCCCAAACCTCGATCGATTGACCCTTCCTGGCAGCCTCATGTTTTCCCTTCTTAATTAGTTGAAATTCAAATTAATGTGAAATAATTCTTGGACATCCTTAATAAAGTGTTTTGGGAGATAGGGAATACCAGTATGACATATGAATAATTTTGGGACTTTTAATATGACACGAGAATTGTATTTTTGGGGATAATTACCTAAGGGTTGATGAATTTATGTATTAAAGGGAGAGATGCGTAAGAGAGTTACGTTGGAACATAAAAAGGACACCTATTGAATTTCATACTTGGGAGGATAGAGTCCATGAGAGTTACGTAATAAGTTAGAAGAATCGTTCGAATTAAGGTTAGAGACGAACCCTTATACGCGATATTAATAATGTGAAAATAAAGATAAATGTCGTAACTATGGAAGTTGAGATATACCTAATATTGATATGGTAATATTAGTATAGTTATATGATCGTGTATGCATATACTATTTATGTGTGAAAATCATACCCACGCTACTTGCTATCCCTGAGGTTACCGCGCTGGGACAATCTTATCTTGTGTTGCTTTCGGGGGGATATTGACTCGTACCCTAGGAGATAGATATCCTTGGTACAGGCTATCGAATGGATAGTTCAGACGGTCCTAAGAGAAGCAGGTATGTGCCATCCTCTTAACGACTTGGAATTTATACTTCGCCTCAATATTGTTTGTGTATTTGTTAATACAATGTGAGCGTGATTTCGAATTTGTATTCCCCTTGATATGAGTGATACGGGATTTGGATAGTAGAGTATGCCCGCACCATAGTTTTTATTTGGGGTGCTGTTATAATATATATATTATACGAGTAGTTAATATATATATAGAATTTTTGGAATTTGGAACTGCCTATTGTGATTTGGTAAGTAGGACATGGTTGATGACTCAAATTGTAAATACTTTCTTTGAGAAAGTATAATATGACACTGGAAATCCTTATTGATTAATAAAGTTAGAATGAGAACTTTGATTACAAATTGAAATCTTACTTTGTAAACAATTGTGTTGTTCAGTTTTAAATCTTGTAAATAACCTCAGATAAATTAAATCATTGGGGGGAGATTAGTACAATATATGATAGATAATACGTTGGGAAGGTTAGTACAATAGGCGTGCACATTAGAAGAGAGGTGAGAATTTCTCAAGAGAGTGTCGCACTAATATGTTGTTGCATTGGCCTGTATCAATTTAAATACTTGCTAAACGAATTTTAAATCATACACACTATCGGGCTCTGACCCGTTTCTATTTCTCTTTCTCTCTTGTATATATATGTCTATATTACAGGTGCCCACCCACAGGGGCGTCTTGCATAGGGTCCTTTGGAAGGAACGCATTGCAGCTTAGGTGGGAGTTGCAGGCCTCTTGATTAGGCGACTTCATTCTTTTAATCCACTCTTAGCACATCCATTTAGTTGGGCATGTGCAGCCCTTTCCATTATTCATTTGTTACTTGGACATTTTTATTTCGGTTATTTCTAGTACTGTTACCGTGGGATTTATTCAGTGTGGATGTTTTACTTTAAGTTTTAATTATTGGGATTCGATTGTTGAATGTTTTAATTAATTGGTTATGTTGCAGAATTATTGTGGTGTGATTCTTATTTATTGAATGTTGTTAATAAATAAATAAATAATTTTTCTTTAAATAAAATTTGGAAAGTAATGTTATAAAATGGTTTTGGCACTTAGGTTAATTAATTAGGGTGTTAAATTGGAAAAATTTATTTTTCGACAGTGATGCTGAGAATGAACCAAGTGTTCACCTTGAATTAATTTAATAAAGGAGTGATCACCCGGTATTTAATTAGGTGGGGTGTCACAGGTGGTATCAGAGCATCAGGTTTTAGTGTCTTTTAGGATCTGTGCGGCTTATTATGCTTTCAGCGTTGCTTTCTTTGATATAGAGCCCTAATACTAGGAATGTTGTGTTCATCTCTATACATTGGGAGTTCGTGCTTCTGCGATTTGTTTATTTGAATGATGAACTCATCCAAATTTACTTAAATTTTTAGATGGATCGTTGATAATAACTAGCTAACACGGTTAGGGAAGTCAACGATCAAGATCGACTCACACCTCAGGTATCTACAGAGAGAAAATCAACTGCCGAGTTAGCAGGCATTGTGGCACAAGCAGTTACCACTGCAGTTTTACAGTACCAAGAACGCGGCATACATCTTAAAGGAGGCAAAAGACCTAGAGAGGTTAACTAAAGTCATGTGACTAAAGTTTACAATTGTGCGAAGGCACCGAAATTGCGACAACAAACCACTCATGACCGAGTCAGTTCCGGAAGTAACAAAATTTATGAAAAGGGCCAAAAGTTTCAGGGCCAACGAAGTCAGATTCAGAATGAAATCACAAAGAGGTGTTTCGGTTGTGGAATGGGCGGTCACAAATGTCAATTTTGTTCAAATCAGACTGGGGATAAACTACAATCCGACCAGCGAAGAATTTCGGAACTCTATTATAAATGTGTACAGCCAGGTCACAAGTGGAGGGATTGTCCTCACCCTGACAGGGTTCTTCCACAAATTTCCCCTCAAGACCAGCAAGACCAGGGAAAAAGTGAGGCGAGTCAACAACATAGTGAAGTGAAGGAGTTTCGAGAGAAGAGTCTCCGATGTGGCAGGAAAGACCATAGTTGTCAAAATTTCCCAGAGAGTAATAAAATCTAGAGTCGGCAAGGCCGACACCGACAGCAGCACAATCAGAGGGGGAGTAACTTCGGAGGCCGATGTTTTGTGTGTGGTAAACATGGCCATAAGCGCCAGGACTGCCCAGAGTGTGATAGGGACAGACAGCAGCAGGGTGCCCGAAATGAGCCACAGAGACCACTTTTTCCACCTGCCCTCCCAGCTCCAGCCCAGGTGCCAGCCCTACCAGCCGTTCCAGCAGCTCCAGTGCAGCAGGGGTAGTTACAGTATCGACGTGTCTATAATGTCCACCAGGCAGCATCTCCACAGGAACCACCCACGATTGAGGGTATGTTTCCTATCCATGGTACTATAGGTCGGGTTTTGTTTGATACTGGGGCGACACATTATTTTATAGCTACACATTTTGCGAAGGCCTTAGGATTGTTAGCCACAGCAGAGAGCACAGTGACGTGTGTAGACTCACCACTGGGGAGTGGGTCACTTATCTTCTTTATATGCCGGGGAGTGGAGGTAGATATTGGTAGTTTGGTATTACCTGCAGACATGTTAGTCTTAGATATGCATGAGCACGATGTTATTATTGGTATGGATTGGCTCGCAGCTTATATAGACATGATTGACTGCTTCGGTGGGAGCATTGTTTTTGCCATTCCGGGGCAAGAGATGTTCGTAGTGGCGATGCCTCGCCCAGAGGGATGTTCGACCGCTCATTTATATTACATAGAGAAGGATACCTCTAAGGAGGTTGTGATTCCGTTAGACTCGATCCCAGTTGTCAGTGAGTATTCTGATGTGTTGCAGGAGATACCGGGCCTACCCCCCAGTCGAGAGATAGACTTTGTCATAGACTTATTACCGCGAACTAGACTGGTAGCACACGCACCATACCGTATGGCTCCGACAGAGATCCGAGAGTTACGAGATCAGATAGAGCAGCTGTTAGGACAGGGCTTCCTTCGCAGGAGTACCTCACCTTGGGGCGCTCCAGTCTTATCTGTGAATAAGAGAGATGGTTCACTGAGGTTGTGTGTGGACTACAGGGAGTTGAACAAGGTCACGATACGGAATAAGTATCCGTTGCCTCAAATCGATGATCTGTTCGACCAGCTGAGGGGAGCAACATTCTTTTTGAAGGTAAATCTGAGGTCGGGGTACCATCAGCTACGTGTAGGATGTTTCAAAGACTGCTTTCTTGACGAGATATGGGTCTTATGAGTTCAGGGTGATGCCATTCGGACTCACAAATGCTCCAGTCATTTTCATGGACTTGATGAACCGAGTATTCATAGAGTTCTTGGATTAGTTTGTCATCGTCTTCATAGATAACATTTTGATATATTCGCACTCCGAGGAGGAGCATGCCGAGCACTTGAGGCAGGTTCTTCAGACTCTACGAGAGCATCAGTTGTATGCTAAGTACGAGAAGTGCGGATTCTGGTTGCGAGAGGTACAACTCTTGGGGCATGTTGTTTCTGAGCAGGGGATAGCAGTTGACCCGAGTAAAGTGTCAGCGGTGAGGGAGTGGGGACAGCCCACGACATCGACGGAAGTGCGTAGTTTCTTGGGATTAGCTGAATACTATAGGAGATTCATTCGGGGATTCTCCAAAATAGAGGGTCCGTTGACGAATCTGACTCGCAAAGGGGTACCGTATGTTTGGGATGATGCTTGTCAGCTGGCTTTTGACGAGCTTAAAGATAAGCTTACTTCAGCACCAGTCTTTGCGTTACCGAAGTCGGGTGTGGAGTACCTGGTTTACACTGATGCGTCTTTACGGGGACTTGGGGGAGTACTTCAGCAGGAGGAGAAGGCTATAGCTTTTGCCTCCCGTAAGCTCAAGCCGTATGAGAAGAATTACCCCACCCACGACCTGGAATTAGCAGCGGTCATCTTTGCATTGAGGATATGGAGACACTATTTATTAGGGAGAAATTCCATTTGTTCACAGACCACAAGTCATTGCAGTACCTGTTCACTCAGCGAGAGCTGAATATGCGTCAGCGCAGATGGCTAGAGTTTGTGAAAGACTACCAGTTCGACATACAGTATCATCCGGGGAAGGCCAACGTAGTTACTGATGCGTTGAGTCGTAAACCGGTAGATGAGGTAGCAGACGTCTGGAAATCAAAGTGGAAGGAGTTGGGTTACCAGGACGCAGTAGCCCGTTCTTTCATATCCGTTATGTCAGTCACACCCGAGATTGTTACGAGGGTGATACAGGCACAGACCACAGACCCATTTTGGCAGGAGCAGATTGTACGACTTTTAGCCGAGGGTGCTGAGTCCTACTCTGTTAGTTCTGATGGAGGTTTGTGGTTTAATGGGAGATTGGTGGCTCTAGAAGGGGAAGAATTACGTCATGCAGTGATGGCCCAATCTCACAGGTCCCGATTTGCGGTGCATCCTGGAGGGGATAAGTTGTACCATGATATGAGGAGACAATACTGGTGGAGTGGGATAAAGAAGGACATTGCTGAGTTCGTGTCCAAGTGTTCTACCTGCCAGTTGGTGAAGATGGACCATCAAAAACCGTCAGGACTGTTACAGCCATTGGAAGTACCCGCGTGGAAATGGGAGAGTATTTCCATGGATTTTATTACGGGGTTTCCTACATCACAGCGGGGCCACGACTCTATCTTGGTGATTGTAGACCGTTTGACCAAAGTGGCTTATTTTCTATCGGTGCAGACTGATTATACCACGGGTCAGTATGCTCAGTTGTTCGTTGCTAAGATCGTCAGATTACACGGGGTGCCCCTGAATATTGTGTCAAATAGAGACAAGATTTTCGTGTCACGTTTTTGGGAAAGTTTTCAGGAGGCTATGGGTACTGAGTTGAGGTTGAGTTCAGCTTATCACCCACAGACAGATGGACAAACAGAGCGTATTAATCATATGTTAGAGGATATGCTACGCATGTGTGTTCTTGATTTTGGAGGAAGTTGGGAGCCACATCTTCCACTGGTAGAGTTTTCTTATAATAACTCTTATCAGTTCACGATTGACATGGCTCCATTTGAAGCTTTGTATAGCAGGCCTTGTCATTCCCCAGCTTGTTGGCTCGAGGTGGGGGATAACAAGTTGCTAGGACCAGAGGTGATTCAGGAGACCTCCGCGAGGATTGAGATGATCAGGAGTCGCATTCGGGTAGCCCAGGACAGGCAAAAGAGCTACGCCGATGCGAAATGATTCTTTCGGGAGTTTAGCTTGGGGGACCAAGTGTTATTGCGTGTATCTCCTATGAAGGGAGTGATGAGGCTCGGGAAGAATGGGAAGTTGGCTCCGAGGTACGTAGGACCATTTCCCAACATTGAAAAGATTGTGCCGGTTGCATACAGGTTAGGACTGCCAGAGCATTTACATCGCATTCACGATGTATTCCACATCTCTTCGTTGAGATGATATCTTCGGGATGATATGGCCCATACTCACATCGTTATAGATGAGATAGACTTACAGCCTGACAGCTCTTACAAAGAGAGACCGGTAGCTATCCTAGACTTTAGTGAGAGGAGATTGAGGTCGAAGATAGGTCCACTTGAACGAGTCCAGTGGGAGCACCATAATGTGGAGGAATCCACTTAGGAGCGCGAGGCAGATATGCGCGAGAGATATCCAGATTTGTTCTTACCAGGTATGTCGTATTTTCTGAATTTCGGGACGAAATTCCGTTATTAGGGGGGAAGTATGTAATACCCGTATTTTTATGCTATATTAATTTGGGGATTTATTAAATTTAATGTGAGCTATTTATTTAATAAAAATTCAGAAATTTATTATGTTATAATTATTAACGGGATGAGAGTTAGTAATTATGGGAAATTTGTTGAATATTACTAATGAGCAAAGTAATATATAATATTGGTTATATTGAATGTCACGAGTGAAAAAAATGACAATTTTGGAAATTTGAGTCGGGACGCGCTCGTGTCGCGTCGAGGCTAATTATTGATAAATAAAAGTGAATATTTTATAAGTTGTTCGTATGGTCATTTTGAGTGTGCCAACGCGTCCGGAAGGGTCGAGATAGTCAGAAAAGTGTACCCGGGGGTTTAGTTTGGGTCTCGGGGCATTTTTAGGCCTAATTAGTAACCCGGGAGGGCATTTTAGTAATTTTGCATTTTTGGGTAATTAAACCCACGAAAATTAATAAGCTATATCAGCCGTTTAGGTTAGTCACTTAGGGTTATAACACTCAAAACCCTAGAACGACCATTGGATAAGAGAGGAGAGAGCTCTCAAGGATTCCAAGGCTCAAAACTCAACTGTTTGCACCGCCGCCACCACCAACGCGTGGATCGCGAGACAGGGAACGCAACCATACTGAATTCGGTACCGAACTAGACTTCTGAAAATCCCAGGCAAGTGTTTATGTTTCTTATTTCGTTGGTTCATCTTTCATATTAGCTTAGGAATGATTAGGGATGAATTATATGGAAGAAAACCCAAATTGAGATAGGAATTTGCATGTAGTGATGACCTAAACCTTATTCTGGAAATTATGGGTGATGTAGAAGTTTAAACCACGAAATTTTAATGTAGTATAAGAAGGAAATTTCTGGGAAAAACATATTTGAACCATAATTAAAGATTTCTAGGTTTCTTGAATTTTAACTGAATTTTGGGCTGTTAATCCATGTTTAGTGATAGGAATCAACATGCTTTACGTTAGAAATACCTAGTAGGATGATATGATGTTAGTAGTATAATTTTTGAGACGTTTGAGATTGAGAAATATGGATTTGGTGAAGGTTAGAAGATGAAACCCATAACTGCAATTCTGCAGATTTCGCAGACCTGCTTGATCGATCGATCGAGCCTAGAGCTTCGATCGATCGAAGGCTCAATCGATCGAGCCCCAAACCTCGATCGATCGACCCTTCCTGGCAGCCTCATGTTTTCCCTTCTTAATTAGTTGAAATTCAAATTAATGTGAAATAATTATTGGACATCCTTAATAAAGTGTTTTGGGAGATAGGGAAGACCAGTAGGACATATGAATAATTTTGGGACTTTTAATATGACACGAGAATTGTATTTTTGGGGATAATTACCTAAGGGTTGATGAATTTATGTTTTAAAGGGAGAGATGTGTAAGAGAGTTACGTTGGAACATAAAAAGGACACCTATTGAATTTCATACTTGGGAGGATAGAGTCTATGAGAGTTACGTAATAAGTTAGAAGAATCATTCGAATTAAGGTTAGAGACGAACCCTTATACGCGATATTAATAATGTGAAAACAAAGATAAATGTCGTAACTATGGAAGTTGAGATATACCTAATATTGATATGGTAATATTTGTATAGTTATATGATCGTGTATGCATATACTATTTATGTGTGAAAATCATACCCACGCTACTTGCTATCCCTGAGGTTACCGCGCTGGGACAATCTTATCTTGTGTTGCTTTCGGGGGGATATTGACTCGTACCCTAGGAGATAGATATCCTTGGTACAGGCTATCGAATGGATAGTTCAGACGGTCCTAAGAGAAGCAGGTATGTGCCATCCTCTTAACGACTTGGAATCTATACTTCGCCTCAATATTGTTTGTGTATTTGTTAATACAATGTGAGCGTGATTCCGAATTTGTATTCCCCTTGATATGAGTGATACGGGATTTGGATAGTAGAGTATGCCCGCACCATAGTTTTTATTTGGGGTGCTGTTATAATATATATATTATACGAGTAGTTAATATATATATAGAATTTTTGGAATTTGGAACTGCCTATTGTGATTTGGTAAGTAGAACATGGTTGATGACTCAAATTGTAAATACTTTCTTTGAGAAAGTATAATATGACACTGGAAATCCTTATTGATTAATAAAGTTAGAATGAGAACTTTGATTACAAATTGAAATCTTACTTTGTAAACAATTGTGTTGTTCAATTTTAAATCTTGTAAATAACCTCAGATAAACTAAATCGTTGGGGGGAGATTAGTACAATATATGATAGATAATCCATTGGGAAGGTTAGTACAATAGGCGTGCACATTAGAAGAGAGGTGAGAATTTCTCAAGAGAGTGTCGCACTAATATGTTGTTGCATTGGCCTGTATCAATTTAAATACTTGCTAAACGAATTTTAAATCATACACACTATCGGGCTCTGACCCGTTTCTATTTCTCTTTCTCTCTTGTATATATTTTTATATATTACAGGTGCCCAGCCATAGGGGCGTCTTGCATAGGGTCCTTGGAAAGGAACGCGTTGCAGCTTAGGTGGGAGTTGCAGGCCACTTGATTAGGCGACTTCATTCTTTTAATCCACTCCTAGCACATATATTTAGTTGGGCATGTGTAGCCCTTTCCATTATTTATTTGTTACTTGGACATTTGTATTTCGGTTATTTCTAGTACTGCTACAGTGGGATTTATTCAGTGTGGATGTTTTACTTTAAGTTTTAATTATTGGGATTCGATTGTTGAATGTTTTAATTAATTGGTTATGTTGCAGAATTATTGTTGTGTGATTCTTATTTATTGAATGTTGTTAATAAATAAATAAATATTTTTTCTTTAAATAAAATTTGGAAAATAATGTTATAAAATGGTTTTGGCACTTAGGTTAATTAATTAGGGTGTTAAATTGTAAAAATTTATTTTTCGACAGTGATGCTGAGAATGAACCAACTGTTCACCTTGAATTAATTTAATAAAGGAGTGATCGTCCGGTATTTAATTAGGCGGGGTGTCACAATTGCCAGGTGTCATGATCTTAGAAAAAGTAGCAGCATCGGATAACAGGCGATTAACAACAAGTCATGTGACCAAGCCCGATGTAGGGTTTGAATTTCCTTCAAAGAAATAAAAGATGAATCTGCAGATGAAGTATTTTTCCCAGGAAAGCAAATATTATACGAGATATTACCATCCGGTTTATACATCCCTAAGTTCCTCTCAGAAGTTGGACCAGTCTTTTGGTTCTCATTAAAAAATGCAAGAATACATGCCTTCAACACGTTTTTCGGCCTCATTGGGGTACCCTTCTTCTTGGCGAGTCTTTTACGCAAATTATAATTATAAGTCCTTGCATTCTGTTATTTGGCGGTAGCTTCATTTTGATCTCCACTAGAATCCAAACCTATTTCTGTAATTATAACCTCTATCTTCCTAAATCCATCATCTTCTAAAGCAGCATAAGTTGCATCGGTCTCAGCTTTGAGGATATTATTATAATGAAGCTTGGCTTCCTGATCATATATTCCCTCGGTTCATTGAAAAAGAGCATAATTTAAATCAATCTGACCCGGGTGTATCAAATTCATTGGCCCGATCCCTATGTTCCTATGTTTGGAGAAATTGAGTATGATCCACATAAACAATTCATATGTTATGATTACCTTATTGTGTATGTACAACTCCATACTTCTAATGTTTTATTTTATTGATTTTGCATCATGAAGTTAACTTCTCACAATTCTTATGTTATAACTGATATCTATGAGCCTTTTCAGTACGACATTCCCTCGGTTGATTGAAAAAGAGCATAATTTAAATCAATATGACTCGGGTGTATCAAATTCATTGGCCCGATCGCTATGTTCCTATGTTTGGAGAAATTGAGTACGATCCACTTAAACAATTCATATTTTATAATTACTTTATTGTGTATGTACAACTCCATACTTCTAATGTTTTATTTTATTGATTTTGCATCATGAAGTTAATTTCTCACAATTCTTATGTTATAACTGATATCTATGAGCCTTTTCAGTACGACATTGCAAATGTGTTAACTAGCATCTGTTGGTGGAACTGAAAGAGGCAGCGAAGAAATCATTGAGTCTAAAAGATTAGAAAAAAGAAATTGCAGATGTGCAGGGGCTAAAGAAAAAGTTGAGCACCATGACTGCAGATGAACACTTCAGAACTTAGGCATCTCTCACTGGAATCTATAATGGTGTAGCCTGTTCTTTAATATTAAACAATTATGTACAAGTTTTAACAACATTCGGGAGGGTCCAAGGTTTGTCGGACTCTTTGTCCTCTGTTATTGTTATATTTTCTTTATTGTTCATCTTTGATTGAGATGTTCATTCTTTTTTTGTTTTTGCTTCAAATACTTGATTGCAGTCAATTTACCCAAAAAAATAGACATGACAGTATCATGACACATTTGAAATAATTTATACCTATTTTGAATTGTAGTACTTGGTAAGGTAATGCTGAATTCATAAAAAGCCCATGAGTCGTGATGAGTTATTGTAGGTCTGTTTTGATTTTTATTCCTACTATTTATGTTGTATTTTAGAAAAAAGGTACACGGTGGATGTTCTTTCTCTTGGAAACTGAGTACATATTATTTTTCTTTTTGTCAATGTCATTAACGATTTTGCTAAGGTAATGACAAATATTACTAGCAATGAATGTACGTGTAAACTCAAGGACATGCCTATTAATCAATTATTACCATGAGTGTTATTAATACAATAGTTACATATATAAGAACATTATGTTACATACTTTTTACATGTCAAGTGTGATATTATTTGGGATGGATAAACTAGGAATATAAACTATGATGGCTAAACTACACAGATTTTAGTGTGATGGTCATGGACAGTGTGAGTTCTGAGCTATTATATTTTATGGTCAATATATAGGTCATGTTATTGAAAATGGTTATTTGCATCTCTGAATTACGAGGTCAGCTCCCATTGATCAACTTATGATCAATAGGTTCAATCGAAATTATATTCCTATTTCATTCAAATCCATTTTTTCGTTAACAAATTATTTTTTCTTAAAATGTATATGCCATATCCATATGTTCACTGCTTTGACCATTAATTTTCAAGTCATTACCATTAATCATTAACGGAATGAAATTTTCCACCATTGGTAAGATTCAAATTTTCTCAACTCTTTGTTTTGTAACAGATGAACTTTAGTGTCATACTCAGTGATAATCAACAATTAACTGTATTAATCAAATTTCTAATTTGCTTCTAATTTCTTCTTTAGAGATGAAGTTTTTGAATAAATTATTATTCAGCAGCGAATGAGAGTTTTTTTTTTACAGTTTCATTTTTTAGGGGCTTGAATTGATTGTAGGGACATTATAAATTATATAATTGCAGTTGTTAGCTAACGACATCCCTAAAATCCCATAAACTATGTGGCTCTGCTTTATGCATTTGTTGATGATCAGGGAAATATTACACGCGAACTGACTTTGACATGATATGTTTCTTTCTTTCTAGTTTTTACAGTTCAATGTGGATTTGGAATCTTCAGTTGGCAACTTGAATCTCTATCCTAATTTAGAAATTGGTTTAGGTAAACTAAATTTGTAACTTGATTAGTCCCCCCCCCCCCCAATTTGTTTTAAGATTGGCTATTGTTAATGATTGTCATTTGCATTCACCTAAAAAAATGGCAGTTCTTTGACTCAAAAGTCTGGATTGTGCACGAAGAGTCATTTTTCAAAGCATGGTTGGTTGATTTTTTCAATTAATTAATATTTTAATATCTTTAACTAATACTTGACAAAACTTCATTAGGACATTGACACATTACCTATTTAACAAAATGCAGTTAATCTTGTTACCATTGTTAAATCATTTTCTTATTATATCATAGTCGTCAATCAAGATACAAGTAGATATGTGTAAGAATGAATGTATAGATGAATGTATACGGCACGTTGACTATAATTCTAGGGTCTCCTAAGTCCTACCTCTGTTGGTGATAAAAGAGAAGTACTAGAAACTAACATTAAATAGGACTGACAATCATTGCTTACTATTTAAATTTACAATTTTTTTCTTTTTTTGGTAATCAAAATATATGAAGTGCAACACTCATTACTTAATAGTTCAAATATTTTGTAGCTAACATGTGAATTTGTCTTTTATGTTTACAGGTACACATGATCACACCTTTTATATACATGCCTTTAAGAATGTGAAACTCGAACAATGATGGTATTTTAGTGTCACTACAAATATGTTCATTGTGATATTAGTTATATTTAAATTCAAACCTGTGTGTTGATTATATGAAGGTTTTGGACCACTATTTTGAGGTTGTGCGGGGAAACTGTTGTCATAGGTTTTGACAACTTGATATATTTGTTGGTGTATAGTTGTTGACAACTCGCTACATTTGCTGACAAACAAAAATAGATTATGATGTTTGATCGTCACAATGCCTATATTTGGTTTGGTGCTCATCTTATGACCTTATTTGGTTATTTTTACTGAAGTTACACCTGCAATTTAATCACTGTTTTCTTTTGTTATGTTTTCTTTCTTATAATTCAAACTTTTTAGAGACACTCTGTTTTCGTGAGACATTAATTTAATCTGATTTTTTATTCACGATTATTTTAATTGTTTTAGGTAATAATATATTGGAATGTCCCAGCTACCAATGAAGTGTAGTCGCTGATAAAGTGGTACATGGTCTGGGATAAGCTTTTCCTGCTCACAGGTGGAGCATGCCAAAAGCATCGCATGCCAAAATCATCGCAGGCCAAAAGGGTGACATTCTTTGGGTGAGGTCCCACACGACAAAAATTATGTGGTATTTTAAGTATTTTATATAATGCAAAAAGGGTAAAAATTACATATTAATTTTTTGACCGATATAACTTAATACATTTTTGTCAATATATTTAGATGGTTTCAGTGAAAGTTCAAGTTAATCTTCTCAAGGTCATGTTGCATCAGAAGGAATTGGAACTGAAGCAGTTGAAGCAACATATTGGGAAGGAAAAGATGCAGAAATGCATGCTACTGAAGATGGCCTTTTTGGATTTTAGGAGGTTGAAGTTCAGTATTATGGTGAAGGCGAGACTGTAGAGGTGGCAGGTAGCTTCAATGGTTGGCATCAAGGGATTAAAATGGATCTAAAAACATCAAAAACTATTGAGGATCCAATTGAATTAAGGAAATATACAGTTTGGAGAACGGTGTTGTGGCTCTATCTTGGGATGTATGAGATCAAATTCATTGTTGATGGCCATTGGATTGATCCTTAGAGAGAGTAGGCTATCAGGGGAACCATACAAAAGAACCTTTTTCGAGTTAATAAATTACATGGCTTTGCCTAGGACGTTACTTATTGCACGTACGCTCCACCAAGAAAGCAACGATTATTGGTTGATGACTTGTGTTGTGCAACGAAGAAGATTAAGTGTGAAGCCCACCAGATGAAAGAAACATGAAACTTGCAGGATCAAAGCAGTTGTTGAATTCACACTCGCATCATTTTACAACTAGAAGGAAGCGCTATAAGTGCTCAGTTAAAGTTTCGCATTATCTTCACAATTTTTTCGATGTATAGTGTGTTCTATTTTGTTGAAGCTTTATATTCATATAGTGGTATGTGGACATGATAAATTTTCGATGAAAAATAATCTTTTCCCTTTGTACTGGTGTCAAGTAATATGTGCAATAATTGGGACATTTATTTATTAACATGAATTTCTTAGATATTTTTGCACACAATTGATGTGATCAATCAGTCTCTGCTACTAGCTAGGATGGGTATCATGCATTCTATATCTTAATTTAAGGGTGTTTTTATCTAAACCATATTCTTCTTTCTACAAACCCCGTTTGAGTTATTAATAGATTAAATGATGAAGTTTATAATAGACAATAGTACCCCTATAAAAGCACCATGATTAACTAGAAATTTGTGTTCGTATATACATTAGAACTGAAGAACTTTTGTTTAAATTGATGGAACCATTTGTATGAAATCCCATTTGTTATAATTAATGAGTATTCAGAAATTGGTTATACATTTACTCCAATTAAAGATATTAACAAAATGATCTCTACACCTGTCAAAAAGAATTTCACCAAATGGCTGTCAATATTTCAAGTAGAATCTACAACTAAAAATGAATATAGTTGAATAAAATAAAGTTGTTATAATGTCCAAACTCATCAAGAATGAGGTTAATTTTATCATCTTTAACAATGTACCACATCATCCAAACTCATCAAGAATCTACAACTAATAAATTTGTATTGTCAATGTACCACATTATCCAATCGGTCGAATTGGATTTGATAAATTGATACTGAGTAACATAGTTGATATTTTTGTTCTTAAAAGAGGGCGAATAATCTACAAAAAATGAAATTATGTCCAATTTTTTAAATCTTCAGATATAGGATTAATAATAGATAAATTAATAGATAAACTGATACTGAATAATAAAGGAAAGTTTATTCATTTGTTTTACACTAATAGGTTTGTAACCTAAGTTACTTAAAACATTGCTTATATATTACGAATTGAATACGACGTATGGTCCAATTGGCGGTGTATGCTTTCGAAAATTAACGTCGTGCCTTCATGCACGGGCATACCCTAGTGTGTGTGTGTGTGTGTGTGTGTGTGTGTGTGTGTGTGTGTGCGTGTGTGTGTGTGTGTGTGTGTGTATAGACACATACACACACACACACACACACACACACACACTAGGGTATGCCCGTGCCTGAAGGTACAATGAACATTTTTAAAAAGCATCTAATCATAAAATGACAAAAATTTCCAAAGTATGTAATTACGAAACGGAAACAATTTCGTTCACCCAACAAAACAAAGTTTTAGGTCATATATAATTTAAACATCATATAAACAAAATCATCAATTCAATTCAATTCATAAGAATAACGTACTTTGTCATCAATTCAATTCAATTCAATTCAATTCATAACAAAATCATCAATTCAATTCATAAGAATACTTAAGTCAAAAATATTTATTTTATAACGTAAATAATCGTAAACAATATTAAAAAAATTGGACAGAGTTTCCTTTATTTATAGGACTAACCATCCTGTTTAAGAAATAAAAATAACCCGAGAACAATATTCAAAGAGATATTTTATCGATCAAAATTATATATTCATAGTATGTTATGTATCGTCTTTATGGGTCCATCGATAAAAAAAATGTGATATATGTCGATGCTCCCAATACCACTAAATCATCAGTGCTCCGTCAAATCATCCTGACAGCCAAGTCCTAGAAAACCAAAATATTGGGCAATTAAAACTTAAATACAATATACATAAACACATAACGTAAATTAGTCTTACAAATACATGACATCTATTTCAGCATTCAGTCACGTGTTTATAAACACAAACACATAATGGATCAGTAGTCACATGTATATAATGTATATAATGTAAGTTGCATGTATATAATGTAATTTGATCATTCACCTCCACACCTTTATACAATGTATATGATGTAAGTTACATTTGTTTCAGCTTTACACACACCTACTCGTGGAAGTGTTATAGACTCATTCACATCCCCTTATCCCGAGCCTTCTTTTTGCTGCAATGAGCAGTTGTGATACGATGAGCAGCTTTAGATACACCTGCTCGTGGAGAGACTTCATTTCGAAACTAACTCGAATAGCTGACTTAAGGCTTCCCTTGGTTGTCCCTAGAAAAAAATCAAATGAACCTTTAACAAATTTAAGAAACTAAGAATGGTCAATAAATTAAAGGTCTGTGTCACTAAATTAAAGGGTTTCCCCATAATAAAAACTAACATTTGGTTTCTTCTCGTTAAAAATGCATTATTTAATGTTCATTATCCAAGCAATAACCAAATAGTAGTACACTCTAAGACACAATAAAACACATCTTATAAAACTTATAAATGTCCTAAAATGACAATTAAAAAGAATGTTACTTAAAATCAATATATATAACTCAATAAAGGGCCACACTCTAGTACTTGGGAGAATTTATGTAGTATTGAAAAAACTTAACAAAGCTCCATATCTAGTACAAATATAAGGAAATAATAAAGCGCAACTGCTATTACTATATACTTATCTCGTGAAGGTCTTAATTTGTTGGCAGGTTCCAAGCATGATACATGTCATATACACATACTGCAGTCCCATGTCGGAGAACCACCGGAACAGTTGCAAACCACCAAACCATTGAAAAGATAGTAGTAAACCACCTGAAAGAAAAGGATAAATGTGAATCTCAGTAAAATGACATAGTGTTGTGAGATCAATATACGCAAGTACATTTAATCGTAGAATAGGAAACATAAACAAAACTCGGAGCTAGACTACGGTATTTACAATAACACAAAATTTCATGAACTTTAACACAAAAAGATAACATAAAGAGGTTCATTTATTTTAGTTCCAACCTCATAACTAAAATCATGAATGCCAAGAATCAACTATGACAGAGGACAGCGTAGTTAGAGAAAGAATAATAGGTCTATGATGCTTATGTGTTGAGGTAAAGAAACATGACACACTATTGATAAATTTTAAAATATATAACTTTGGCAACTTAGCAAGGTGTCTCTGACATGTATGTGTTGTTTTAAATGCACACAACGTGATTTTAGACTCATTCTTCATATGTTTCATATCATTCCAAAGTCGTATGCTATTCCAAATTCAGTAGTTTGCTATTCCAATCAGTAATCAGTAGTCAACTATTCCAAATTTAGGAAATTCACACACATAAATTCATATACAAAGGTAATCATTAAGTAAAGAGTAGTCTATTATTCTTTGTTACTACACCATTTAGTCTGCTACAAAAGCCCGTAGAAATAAAAACACGATAACCAAAAGTTTACCTTGTATGTATAGATCATACATTTGAACTATAACATTAAAACACAGATCTAAAACACGAATCTGCTCCATGTACCTCTAAATATAAGCAAGAATAATTAAAAAAAACATTTGATCCATAAGGAGATACACTATGAGTTACCTGGGCTAAACTTATTGTTTGTGAGAACATGCTTTTTCCCCTAAAACACACCAATGCATATCACAATCAACACCATAAAAATAGAGAAATAAAAACAGAGCAATGTATCGTATATTTTCTGATATGGCATCTACATATTTCATTCATTTTGAAATAACACCATGGAAAAAAATTCAAATTCAGACAAAACAAAATCGAGAGGTATACCTGAGAATATGAGAGATAGAAGACTGGCCTCATTTTGAATAGGTATACCTGAGATTTTGGCTTTGGTTACGGCTTGCTCAGACACACTGTTTCAGTCTTCTATCTCTTTTTAAAAGTATGCATCCATGAAAACATTTCTTGTAGACTTCAAACTTTTTAAAAGATCGGGTTGGTTTTATAGATTCATTGTCCATCTTTAAGAGAAAAACTCCCTGACCTAAAATTTGAAACAAAATATTGAATAGGCCAATCACTTCAGTTAGCGCATAACTTATTCAATTACCTCACTTTCAAACAACTAATTTTATGGATCTCGACGAGAATATCAATGAATACCCCCTTATCTATAGCACATCATGAAAAATGTATGCTGAAATAGAAAGTAGTTAGGATTTATTCCAATGCGACCAAATAATTTTTGCATCCAAAACAAAAAAAAAAAAATCATCCATTCTTAGTAATAGATTCATCTAAAAGTATGCTAAGAACTTCCATTCATATCTTTCAGATTGACAGTTGAAATGAAGAGAGAAAAACATTTAACTCATTTCAACAATATTAAAAGTAAAAGCTTCATCTTGCAAAGTCAACTGCGCCCATTGCTTCCATATTCTAGAAGTCTACTAAGAACTTTCATTCATACTTTTCAGATTTATTGTTGGCATTCACTTACAGTCCAACTCTTTTCATAGAAGATCTGTTGTGTAACTTATGAGAGCTCAAGCTCAAGATCTGCTATGCAACTTAGGAGACCTCTAGCTCATGATTGTCAAGGTGTTTAAAATTTGAACCTCAACTCGAACAGATCCTTTACCCAAACCCCTTTTTTCTATTGGAATGTAATTTAACTGAATAATAAAACAGAACAAAAAAAACACAACCAACTTTAATATTGGATAAACTGTGTTATCACCTTCCAATGGTAATATTGCTACATGACTGCTACTGCTACATGGCTACTATTGTTGCTACATGGCTGCTACTGCTACTACTTGAGGGTGCAGCCCATTGTGTCCTGTTGCTGCTCCATATTTGGAGGATCCGCATACCTTTTACTGATCATGAAATGGTTGAATCATTCTGGTCATCAGGTACATGTGAATTAAATCCTACGTCAAAAACTATATCCGAATAGAATTATGTGTATTATGTCTGCATAAACTAACAACAAGATAATGATTTATTCAAGTGAATAATTACTCGCGCATGGCCTAGTCTTAGCAATCAGTATATTGGGGTACGTGAATAACCAAGCCAAACACACCCAAAAATATTTAATAAACTCTCAAATGATTCTATAAATTGACTGAGTTATAATATACAGCACCAAAGAACACTGTAATTTTAAAGCATAAAACATGATCCCTAATATTTCACCTCATCAAAAGCACGGTCAAGGATTTACGCCACACGTGCAATAATGTTTTCATGAGAATCCAATCTATGGTACAATGAACATCAATACTACAAAATGTCATACACGTATTGAGTCAAACAACTGAATTGCAAATATAAACGACACACGCAGACAAACACTACTTTTGTTTATTGTAAATTTACTCTCACTATTATTATACTTCACAAACTTTGTACATATCATACTATACACAATATCACTTTAAAACAAACACAAACACCACCACTCGCTGTCAACCAAACAATTACTTTATAGCAAACGCACTATTATTTCTCAACCCGAACACCACCACTCGCTGTCAACCACACAACACCATAAACTACCAAACTTAACTCACGTTCATTGGTGTTAAACCCTAACTCCAAATCAAATCAAGATATAGAGGAAGAGGGATTTTTCAATGAACCCAAAAACTAAACCTACTCCCAAAAACTAAACCTATAACAAATTAGAGAGGCACCACTACCATTTGTACTTGAAATAAAAGCCAAAATATATATCATTCAAACTACCCATTCGATTATGGACAACTAAGAATCATAAAATACAACTTCATTTCATTCAATTCAAGGTCCTAAGATAGGGTTTATAATGATTTGCTCCCATTTTAGTGAATGAAAATAAATGAAAATTGTTGGTTGAGAAACCATTTTAGGGCTATTTGTCAACATTACTGGGGAAAAACTCAGTTAGGCAAGCAAGTTGTAACATATGCATTGTATATTGGTTTAAGGGGCATGTGCCAGTGTAGTGGCACAATAGGAAAATTAGAATAGAAAACTGAAAAATAGAAATCCTGCTCTTTTCTATTCTTGTATCTTTCAAAATAATGCAATAAAAGGGAATGTTGTAAATATGGGATTATCAAAGTTAAAAAAAACGTGAAATAATGCTATGAAAAAAGTTACATAGAGAAATGCAAAAAATTATAACAAACAATAAGAAGACAACTTTAGAAATGCCCAAAAGTATTGCAAGACTAAAAGAAATCATATGAAAAGAAATCATATTAAAACTCATTTATAACATCAAGCCCACACCTCTTACTAAAAGAAACAAAAAAATTACGAAACAAAGAATAAATAAATTGTGTATTTGATTCGTGGTTGGATTGCCCAAGAGAAAAGATGTGCAATTTTGCACTTAAAACTCACAACTCCAATCCATCAATTTAGCCTTGCCTATAAATTCCGTAGGAGGAGCAGAACAACAGAGAATAGGGACTCATTAATGTAACATAGTAAGGTGAAGCCAAAAAAAAAAGAGGGTGAGAGAGATTATTATGTGGTGTGGCTGCCTTATTTGTGACTCGAGTATATTGCCACCTGAAATAACTCAAAAGCAAAACGAAATTAGTTTGAATAAAAATTATAGTAGAACACAAAAAAATAAAAAATAAAATCAAACTCAATAACCTTAACAAAAACATACTGTGGGCCTTGCATACACTTGTTACATAAAAACATCCATAATATTTTATATATTGAGGAATTGATAACGACCAACTCATTTGCACAAATTCCCACATTGAGATTTCAACGGTATATCATGTGTAAAAAGAAGCTTAGTCCCAAGTCAATATACCCACCTTAATGGAAATTGATGATGGTTGAAATGAGTATATACCATCAACATAAAAATGAGTATACCATTTATCATCAATATACACCAAACTAAATTACAAAAAACCATGCATATGATTTTTTAGCAATTTAAGTAATTCAAATTTAGTAATGGATGCTAGTGTGTTATCGCAATTTTTTTGCAAATTGGAAGATAATATGTATCCCAAGCAAACCTCAAAATCATGCAAATTAGATCGTAAAAAATAGAGATAAACTTTGAATTAAGTACCCATAAATTACACCCATGCCACTACAAACCCACGCCTAATAACAAAAGTTTCAATTGAATATCAGTTGACCATTTTCTAGAACCCAGGCCATTTAATTTAGGGCCAAATAACAAAATTCGTTAAAACCCTAAATCAAGAAACCCTTATTAAAAAAAATCGGTAAACAAACATAAATAACAAAAATCTGTAGACACACAATCAAAATGAAATAGAGTATACATGTTTATGGTGTTTAAGTATAATCATGTAACCTAAAAAATAAAAAATAAATAACAAAATACAAAAAAATAATTACATCCCAAAACTGTAACACCCCACCTAATTAAATACCGGGTGGCCAATCCCATACCAAATTAAAACAGAATATACAGTTGGCTCATTCTTAGCATCACTGTCAAAAACATTTACAACTCACCCAATACTCAATCAAGCTGGTGTTTAAAAACTTTCCAAATTTTAATTTAACAAAATCCAATTTCAGTTTAAGAATAACACAACACATTTTATTCTACAACACTGATAACCCAATAGATAACACAAAAGAATTTAAATGCAACTGGAATAAACATTCCCAAATAATATAAATCCTTTACAATAATCCCAACAATGTTAAATGTATTTAAAAAGACACAAATACAATAGTATTTAACTCCGACAGAAAATGATAACTGAAATCCTTTGGACGACATGCCCTATTTAAGAATACTGTGAATCAAAAAGATGACAAGCATCTAAGAAAAACCTCCATAGCTCCATAGCTCATCAAAATCAACTATGGTTGGCGTTCTTGTTGCTGGACACCTGATATAGAGATACAATAGAAGAGAAAATATGCAAGGAAACGGGTCAGAGCCCGAATGTGTAGATTATTTTGAAAACAGCAAGTATTTAACAAGTGCAATAAAGCATTTATTATGTGCATGTTAGATCCAACTCTCACTTGCAATTCTCACCTCTCAACTAGAGTGCACACTTAACGTTTCCTATTAACCTCCTAGTTAATGGTTCCTCTCTTCTAGTCTCCATATTATAATTCCATTCCCATATCATAATCCCCATATGTCCCATACCATATGTCACATTATTATTCATTTACATTTCTCCTTTATATGATTAGTTTCTCATTAACATGAATCATTACTCATTAAAATGAGTTAAGCTTTTCAATAAACATTCATTAACTTAATTCAATTATCTTTCTCTATTCACCGTTATCTACAATTATCACTGTAGATAGATTTAACCATAATAAATATCCATTTAATCATTTAATCCACTATATATATATATATATATATATATATATATTCATATATAATACGGCACCCCGAGTCACAACTGTGGTGCAATGCATTACTCTGCTATCATGTCCCATCATCGCAGGTCGCCGAATAGGGAACTACAGGTTCAGTAAGATTCCACGAACCACAAACAACAACAAACAAATTGGAGGCGAACATAGTTCTCGTATCCATGGGTCACGCACATACCTACGTACCCACAGTCAGCGGACTTATCAACTCCCCGATAAGTCTTTCGTAGACCTATGTTCTCGAGCGACAAATCAAAGATCCCATGGATTCATCAGGATATGATTGCCCTCACGCATAAACCTCCCACCGATAGCAAGTAAGCTAGGTATGTCATACACATAAATCATCAATCAATCAAATAGGTATTATCATACCTATAATATAATATCAATAAGGTAATTATCACTACCCTAAGATATTTCCCATACGTAGCATTATATCTCTTTTAAAATATCATATCTTTACTTCATAATTTAATTATCCTCGCATCCTATAACATCTCTCCACTACCTACGTCGTTAAGGTTCATGCGCGGAGCGTCTCGCAAAGCGAAATCCAAACAAGGAACCCCTCCAATACACTACTACTTAACTTTGTCGATCGAGGAGGTACGAAAACTTCAACTATGCGATCGGGATAACCTCATACCCTCTTTCAATCAAATATGTTCTAAACTCCCATCTCACAAGATTCAAATAGGATTTTCCTCATCTTATATTCAGTAAGAAATCACTAATATCCTACTGGTCCATAACATTATTTCTCCCGAACTACTACGAGTTTAGTTCTCCTTTTAATTAAGGTTAAAACCGATAGTTTCAAATCTCTTATAAACACATATTCTTTCACTTAGGATTAAACCCTCTTGTAAACTTAAGGATACCCAGGTGTTATATTCAATCACCCCTACTGGTCCTATCTTAAATCCTCATTCATCCCCATTTGAAAATTTAACAAATGAATCTAGCAACCGAAATTCCATTCAATATAATTTTCATCATTTAAATCACTTGAATCCAAATCAAATTAATTCAAATCTTATCAAGGGTTTACTGATATTTTATAGGTCCCATAATATCCAAATAATAATCACCAAAGATCCTCAAAAGGTTTGGGATAAGAATCAACATTTAAAAAAAACAACTTTACTTATTCTGGGGAGGTCGATCGATCGAAGGTAGGGGCCGATCGATCGATCACTCAGGTCACAGCCTGGTTTTTCTGCATTTCAGCAACTACGGGTTTCACCATTTTTACTCATTTAAACCTTCATATTAACCTCCAAAATGAGTTATTGTGATTAATACATGATATGCCAACATATATGAACGATTTCCAGTACACTAAACATCCTAGAATCATCAAGGGATTGGATTAAAAAGCATGTTTATCTCCTTATTTCCAGAAATTATCAATATATCATCTTCAAGAACACATCAATGGTTTTCATAATTTCTTCAACAGATTCATGACTATTTCGTGGATTAATATCATCCTAAAACATGAGTTAAATTCCTATATCATTTCAGTTTTCCAGAAATCCATTTAATACTCCATTATTTCTTCCAAACAATAATAATCTTCTCTTTTCATATTATTCTAACATGGACAATATACAAACTTAAATTGCCATTATCAAACACTTGCCTTTATTGTAGGTATGATCCTTTGGTGTAGTATATTTCAGTTGGTTGTCCCTTCTCCGGTCAAACTCCGGTGGTGGTTGGTGGTGGTGAAACTTGGTTCTTGTTCTTCTCCTTCCCAAGTGGCTTTTCCCTTCCCAAGCACTCTTACACTCTCTCTAGGAAGATGGTTGCTCTTATTTGTGAAGAGGAGATGAATAATCCCCATACACTTAATCTACCAATACTTATAATAGTACCAAATCCGAAATCACTATTCATCCCCCCTAGAAAAATGACCAAAATGCCCTTTCGGGTTGTCTATTCATTTCCAAATGACCCGAGACTCAAAATTAACATCCAAATAGACTTTTCTGACTATTTCGAACCTTTCGAACGCAACTACGTAGTCGAAATGACTATTAGATCGATAGAAAAATAAATTTCCTTTTTTAAGTCCCGACACGTCCCATATCGCGTTTAACTAAAAATATAAATTACCGAATTTATATCATACAGTCATATCAATGACATCACATTAATATATTACCTAAATATCTTTAAGTAATATTCAGAATCATCCATTTTAATATCCACCGTCCGGATAAAACCCGAATGAATTAATTAATAACAAAATCTAATTAATCCATTAATTTTAAATATAACACATTTTAAAAGTCATTTAAAATTACGGGGTATTACAAAAACATAAACATACATATACACAGATCTAATACAAAATGAACAAAAACAAAATCGAAACAGATCTAATAAACAAAAACTAACTTTCAGATGAAGCTGGTGGCAAGGGCGACAACGCGGAGTTGAGGTCGGTGCGAGGAGCTCAGAGGGTGAGGACGTAGGCGTGGGTTTGCAGTAGGGGAGGTTGGCACGGAGATGAGGGATGGGTGTGGTCAATAAGGTATGCACAAGGCGGCGGAGATGGAGGTTGGCAGAGGGAGGCACTGCATGAGCATGTCTTGGAGGGGGCGTGGAATTTTGGTGAGAAGTGAGAGATGCTGATGTTTGAGAAGGGAGATCTGGGGGTTTGGGTGAGTGAATCGGGGAGTGTGGTTGAGAAGGTATGGATTTTTTGGTGTGTTTACCAAATTAGCCTCGTGTTTGAATTAAAATGAAAAAGGGGAAAATAATTAGTGTGAAAGAAAAGAGGGGGAAATTAAAGATTTGAGGGGAAAATAGGAAGTGCAGAAAACTTATATAAATGACATCATGAGTCAAGTTTGTAGCATACATAAGTTTCATACCTTATTTTATTTATTTATTTTATATATATATATATAATTCACATATTTATTCCACAAATAAAGGGTATTATACTCTTTCCCTAATAATATGAATTCCATCTTCTAAATTCACTATATCCTTATTCTCCCCCAATGTTGCAAAATGAACCCCGATAATTACACAATGCAAAAATGCAATAAACCAATCAAACAAAACTCTCGAGTAATCATGTAACCTAATATAAGATACCACTTGAAACACCTTGAAGGCCCACTAAAATATAGTAAAATGCTTTCAATTGAGCACCATTTTCAACCATTCAACAATTTCCAATTGCTAAATAAGAATTTGAGTAAGATAAAATAAATAAATAAATAAATAAACTTTTTATTCCCATTAAACTCAAAATTTCCTATATAAATTTTTCCAATCTTCAACTTAGCTATAATCAATACCAATTCTTGAGAAACCCGACATACAAGCATAAGTTGTGGGGATGCAAGTGGAAAATATAGTAGTCTCATATAAATACTCTAAGTGAACTCCTATGCTCGTGCGTGCACATATATGAAAGTGTAAGAATATGAAAGCTCAACTTTCATCTTAAGATAATTATCACATCCAAGAATCTCATTGCGTGAACCTAAGCATCCAAAAGTCCCCCATATATCGAAGTCACTACTGCACTTCCCTTAGTACAATTTGGACTCTCTATCACCCTTTTATCAGTTATCCTCCCAACACTTTATATCCCCAAAACCAATACAATCAAATACACGATGGGGTATTGAAACTAATACTATAATGGCTTGATAGCCCGTAATAAAATATCTTAATATCCGAAGGGATCATGGCATGGCTCACAAGATAAGAGCCATGAAAATAGTCAAACAAACACGTCATCCACCGAGTCGCCTGGCTAAGGGATACCTTAGCATCGTCCAATAATAATTATTATTACCAGTATCCATATCGTAATATAACATTTTTATCCGTATTTCCATACACTAGATATTATTATTTACCAAATTTCTAAAGCCCAACATATGCATAAAACCATCTAATTACTATTTCCCCAACTACTCTACATGAAAACAATCTCACATAACCATTTATGTGTAATACCCCGTATTTTCTAACATTTATTTATTATTTATTAATTGTGAGAAGAAATTAATAAGTGGAAATTCCTTTTTACTCCAGAAAATTGGTAATAACAATTGAAAATTTAGATGATTATTAAATTTTGCATATTATGTAATTATTTGTATCATGTTCTATTTTTAATTAATGGGTGTAGATAATTATATTGGACTATATGTGATTACGTATAAAATAATTAATTGGTTAGTCGGTGGAGGGGACTAAATTATGCTAAGTTTCACTATTTTTAATTTATTTGTATTACCTGCATATTATGTAATTTATTACGTATAAATTTAGTGCCCACTATTGTTGCAAAAATTATCATAATTTAGTATCATAATAATGGTTAGTGGTGGGCACTAAATTATACTAAGTTTCAAACTACTAATACTACCCAAGTCCAACACTAGTCCAACACTAGTGGGCATTAAATTACGTATAAAATAATTAGTGGTTGGAATTATTCTATAGGTTGGGAATATGAAACTTAGAATAATTTAGTGCCCAGTAGTGTTGGACTTGGGTAGTATTATTTATAGGCATGAGTGAGCAATATCCTATGATCATACGTATGTTTTGAGCTTGAAGAGTAGCGAGCTAAGGTGTTTGGCGGTTCATTAAAGTATTGAGAGATGATAGACCATACAACAAAATTGGTAATTAAATGATGAGACATATATGAATGTTATGACACAGTGTGTTTGTGTGTGTGTGTGTGTGTGTGTGTGTGTGTATACACACACACACACACACAAACTAGGGTATGCCCGTGCCTGAAGGCATTATGATATTTGTATATGCTAACATAATCACAACAAAATAATGATCAACTCAATTCAATATCAATACAAATAAGTTAAATTTAAAAACAAATGGACATATCTTTCTTTATTTATAGTATTGTCCACCCATTTAATGTATAAAAATTAGTAAAACGACAATAAGCCCGATAAAAGTTAATGGACCAAATTCCATTAATGTAAAATTCATTTAAATACATATAAAATTCTACTTAATCTATTTCCCTTGCGTGAAACTAAATGAATAAATGTAAATGGAGACACGTGATACACACAATAATAAGGGCCAATAAAGTAAGTTACGTTGTGTACAACGCATGTCCTTACTGTGTTCCTTGCCTATCCGTGTTGTGTCCCCCACATCCCCATTTTATCTCCCACCTAATTTTTCCGACACTTCGTGAGGCACCCATCCATTTTGTGGCATATGCCTCTCTGTGTTCCAAATTATCCAACATTTGTGTAAAGGCATCTGGCTAAGTACCCCTGCTTCAAAGTATGTATGCCTCAGGACCAAACCTTGTAAGCACAATCGTGTGCCAATTTACAAGTCCTTGAAGTGCACCATGTATCCACCAAAAAATCAAGAAAAGTGAGTAAACCTCACGAAAACATATTCATGGAAGACTATAGGTCATCAAAAATTCACAACATGTAAAAAGACAAAAAATCACAATTGGCAGAAGTTGAAGGTTTTCAATATTAATGGTTATATTGTCTTACATTAATAATGCCTAATAGTGTGGTTAAAGAATAAAACTTGTCATCCTTAGCACTCTTGTATATTAATAGACAATGAGAAAACTATAAACTCATCCTATATGCCATATGCATTTAATAAACGATGTGTGGACCTTTGTGAAGTAAAACTTATAGACTTTCAATTTGCAGCATCCACCAAACAATTCAAAGGTTTCTAAACATAAACCTTTCTTTCCCATGTTTCAGAACCATTCTCTATTTTTTTATCTGGTACAGGATTGCTAGAGGGTTCCACACTGGAAGAATTATGTACAGTCATTGTATAAAAGCATAAAATGTAATGTAAGAATATATATCTATATAATCTTAACTGAAAAATATGTAAAAAATATAGAGATTCCTATAAGCATCAAGATAACACATGGTTCAAAGACACGGTTTCAACCGAATATATAGTTTCAATTTCGAGCAAGACAAAATTATAAATTATTAAGAAGATCAAAGAATATTCGGAAAAGAAGTAAGAACTCCAAAATTTTGCTCAGATAATTGTAATCTTGTGGATGCTTTGGTTCCAAACTCAGAGAGTGAAGTTGGCTCCAAACTCGGAGAGTCAACGAAATAGCTGTACACTCACACCACTTATCCACAAAGATGAAGCGCTTTAACTTTATGCATCACTCCCTATTATAATTCAGTTTAACATATCAATATGCACATGTTATATCAAATTTGCGTATGTAATATCAAACTTTTTTAATTTATAGATCTAGGTCTCCCCCTTGAAAAATTTAAAGATATGCATGACTTTTATTCTTTTCAAATTCCATACATCAAATTTGATATAAAATATGAAGGTTAAACTTTTTTGTAACATATGCATATATAGATATAACATATGAAAATTTGAATTACATATGCATATGTAGATATCAGATTTGATATATGAAATCTAATATAACATATGTAGATATCAAACTATAGCTTGAATTTCAAAAAAGTTTAACATATCAAATCTGATATATAAAATAAGATTTGATATATCAAACTTTTTAAACTGCATTTGTAATTCAGATTTGATATATCAAAATCAGATATAACATATCTGCGTATGTAATATGTACAGTTTGAATGCACATATTAAACCTGGGCTATTCCGATATAATTTTAATCTGTTAGGTATTCTTATTTGAGAACTTAGGTTATTCATCAAATGATCCAAAGCGAGAAAGTTCCACAATGGCTTTCCTACTACACTTTCAGAACCCAAGATTGAGAAAGACACTTTTTCATCGATCGCATCATTCATATAAAATTCAAGTGCGTACACACACACAAATTTAAATTGAATCCATAAATAAAAATGTCATCGGTTACATTTTCTGCAATACAAAAAACACAATAAAAAATCACAATATAATCAAAATAAATCAGTTATGCCGAAGAAACACTTTTAAACAAAGATTTTATCGAAGGAAAAGAATATGGAAACATTAACATTCCAAGGAGTAAGTAAAGAATTCAAATCTGAACTAAAATGACTAGAATTAAAATAAGTTGCTAATGTGTTGAACTAATACCAAACATGCATAAAAAATGGTACAATCCAATAGGCATGGTGCATTGGAAGTGCTTGAGGTTTATGGACATGGAATCTCTAAATCGATAATATGTAAAATCAACTCAAAACATATTCATAGTGATCCTTATACATAAACAAAACTACCTAACTGTCATCCACCTAAATTAAATACGACAAAAACTTAACACTGGGCCTATTACAGAACACCTTACCTCTTTAAATGACATAATGGAGATTTAACAACCCAATATCTCAAAACCAAGCACTAAAAAACAGAACTGCTAATGAATAGAACTGCTGTCATGGTCAATTTTGATTTCGTCTTCGAACGACTCTAGTGGTTTTAGAAAAAACGTAATGTTAAAGAATGAATTTCATTTAATCTAATTCTATTCATGCAAGACACATTCTCATATGTAAAAACTTACTAATTTTACATAAAATAATTTTCATAATCAAATATGTTCACAATGATCAGAGTGAGAGGTCTAAGCATAGGATAAATAAATCTAAGCACATGATAAACAACCCATTGGCACAGAACAAGTCTAAGATATTACCTAAGAAATAGAAACAAAATTAGGCATATAACCAAGTATGTCACATTAAAGTTACAACTATTAAAATGTAAAATGATTAAGATTGTTAACTTACCTAAACTTTGGATATACATTGAGTAGTATATCAGGAGCTCTGAACTAAATAAAATGAAATTTAATCTGTAATCAAAATAAAGAATCTAAAGAAAACAAATTTGAAACCATTAGACAAAATCAACAAATTATAAGACAAAAAATCATTTAGTTAAGAACATTTTATGATGCAAAAACACCTGAACTGATGCAAAAATCATTTGAACAGTTATACATACAATGTTCATCTTCTACATTTTATATTCTATTTTCTATATTCTACAGTACTAAATACTCAAGTATTCAATCAATATCAGGCTCATAGATAAACATTTGCAAAAATTGAAACTAAACCCAAGGCAAATAAGACACGGACGAATAATCGCAACCGAACACATATAAACAAAAAAACACTTATAACAAGTTCAATGAGCAACAAATATATAGAAGTAAAGGAATGAGTTATTGGTTATGGTTCATATGCATACATAATGCTCAAGTGTAGCTAAGATTTTTGTTTTTGCAGCTAAATTTTGTAGTTCATATGCATACATACAACAAAATGCACAATTTGCCTACTATATGCATATTGATATGTGGTTTTGTTAAATTTTGTTACGGTTAAATTTTGTTTCAATACGATTAAATACGCTTAAATTTTGTTACGTTTAAATTTGGTTTTAATACGGCTCTTTACAGTTAATTTTTTTCTACAGTTGATATCGATATGTGGTTCATATGCATACATACAACCAAATGCATAATTTGCCTACCATTGGATCAAATCCAATTGAGGAAGCCATTATGAACTGAGTTTAACTTCTCAATATGCTCAATAATCTTCTCAATAAGCTCTGGGTTTGAACATATAACTCATTTACCTTACGATAATGTGCTCTGAGTTTACATATATTCTCAAGAAGCATGAGTTACTTATCAACAATCCCTACAATGACATGTTTGGATAAAGTTTTAGTAAAGAAAGCTCTCCGACATATACGATATAGAAAATGCAGCCACAAAAAACATGTTCCCATTGTTAAAGAGATGAAATGAATTCTAGTGAATATGAAATGAAGAAAAAAGCTTGTCATCCTGAGCATACATAAACGAAGGGAGACAGAGCACTAGGCTTATTACTTGTCAAAATATTTAAACCCAGAGATCTTACACGTGCCATGATTTTGGATAGGCTAAAGTGCGTAAAGAAACACTGAACTTTCATATTTTCATAACAAGCCCCCTGAATTATTTCCAAAGCAAGAACACCTCTAAACTAAAAAGTTGTTAAAAATCCATCATTGTAGCCGAATTGGTTTCAAATCACAATTTTGGTTGTGCCCCAAACTTGTGTTGCAACGAGTTTGGTTTTTATGGGGACCATGATCCATACTGTGGTCGAGGATGTCAAAGTGTGCCTTTTATCAGGACAATGAGACAAAAACAAACTTTAAAATTTATATGTTAGTAGGCACTATTGAATAATACAATGAGGCAAAAACAAACTTTAGAACTTATATGTTAGCTTTCGTTTCTGATTTTACTAGGACAATGGATAGCTTTCGTTTGTGATTTTACCTTTCATTGACAAACATATACTTGTAGTCAGTATGACCATTAATATAAACAAAGTTTGTTCAAACATTCAGAGTTCGTACCAGGACAATTTTATGTTCAAGTGTTCTAAATATAAACACTGTAACAGACATATTGACTCTATTAGAAACTCTCAATGTATGTTTACATTAAATTTATATTTATAAATAGAGTTAACATACATTCAGTGTTTATAAACATTGAATGTTTCATTACTAAATATATTTTCATTAACTCTGTTTATAAACATAAACATTGAATGTATGTTGTAGAGTTTGCTAATAAAATATAAAGAAAGGACCCCTGTAATGTACGCTACAATATATCCAGGATAGGACTCGAACCTCAGTTGATCATTCATCTTAGAAGCCTAAACCTTTTATCCTGGATACGATCCAAATCCATATCAAGAAACTCAGTAAATTATTGGCATCCGTGATGAGAGTGGCTCCACAGGGGTAACAAAGGCCAAAGCACGTAGTACATTGTGGATAAGAAACCTCAATGAATGTTCAGCACATAGAGAGGAAGAGTACAAATTATTTTTCTCTGAGCATCCGAGTCATATTATACCTCAACAAAGAATCAGATATGCCCTGCAAATGTTTTAGACGTATTGTACTTTAACAGAGAATTAGATACGACCTACATCTGAGTTGTATTGTACCTCAATAAAGAATCAGATATGGCCTGCAATTGTTTTAGATGTATACGGCCTGCAATGCGGAGAAGAAATTAATTCTTGGGTGAGCAAACATTTTAGATGTATTGGCGCAAATGGACGTAATTCATTCTTTATTGTCGATACATCATTAACAAACACAGTAAGAGGTGGATGCTCTATTAAACATGAAGGAGGAGTAAAATCTTCATGACTATCTTCAGCAAAACTTGTGGCTAGAATAGGTTAAGGACCGCCTCTTAAAAAACATGGTTGTAGCAAGCCCCAAAAATCTAATCCAACTCAACCGAGCCCCACGGCACAATACCTGCATTGATCCAAAATATTTGATAATGACCCGCCTTCAGTTATCTTGGGAAGCATGAACTTGATAATTTTAAGGTGTGAGGTAATTGATGTGTGTCCTAGCTGAATAGAAGCCCCCCATCATAGTTCTCTTCACTTCCTGATGTATCATCTACGAATATATCTCAGTATTGGTTAACGACATCAAATAAATGCATCCTATGATAATTTACCATCCCTTTTAAGTATTCATAAGGGAAACAGAAAGCATACAACATCTAACACTCATGGAAATAGAAAACATACATTACCTCTGTCTATTAACTATAAAAAGTGCATCTGAAAAATTGACAAGTAATGGGAGCTACTGCATCAAATATTAATATACAGAGTTCAGTGATAAAATTAATGTTTTAAACTAACGAAGAGAACTTGTTATAAAATTAATGTTTTAAACTAAAGACGGGAGCAACAACACTTCAGGAAACACTGCATCTCTAAGTTCATAGTAATACCATAATTTCCATTTTCAAGAGTAGAAACTCCTGAATGGTAATAGAAACTAGTAATAGCATTTAGATCAATAAACATCACTTATGACATTTTCATAAAAATTAGAAATGCAATTGTAAGAGAAAATCGATCATGTTACATGAAGTTAAATGATACAATTTTTTAACAGGGTTTCCAACCCAAGCGTCCAGATATACATCGTGGTTTTGATATTTAATTAGTGCAACCTAATCTAAAGTGAATTTCCTTATTAAATCCCAACTTTAGATGTATTATTAAGTTCATAGTCAAATACACTAGTCATAGATGATGTTGTGATCATGCACATATCAATTAATATTTTCTTTGAGTCAGACCCTAAAAGTTTCCCACACTGGAACAACTAATGCTCATTATTACCTATAACATACAATATAACAAAGATACTATCACGTAAGAAAATTATACGTTTAACATAAGAACAAGCTAATCAAGTATACCTATTTACTAATATTATGTTTCAAGTGTTCATTATTACCTGTATTTTGGCCATACATAGCAGTAGTTGATTGGCTTGAAATCAAGTACTGCTTTAGTAAAATCCAGTACTAAAAAAAGTACTGCTATATAATGTCTAAAATCAAGTATTTCTATTATGTTTTAATTATGCATCAGTAACATCTAATACTAAAGGAAGTACTATAGTGATCTATTGGTTGCTCATGATGAAGTTTCATAGGATGCATCCTCATATCTTATACTCCCCCAGTCACTAGGATGGTGTTGATGATTTTGAGTTGCTATGCCTCCATGGGGTGGCAATTTTCAATTTTTAGAAATAATACGATATCATGAAACGACACGACATTAATCCAAAATTTGCCCCGACATGAGTCCAAAACTATGCAAGTATACTATACAAAGTAATAACCGAGGTTAAATCATATGGTATTTTATCAAGTGCCCAATATAAGAAAAAAATCATTTACTTCATGTTTCCATAATTTCATTTTGTATAAGAACAAAAGAAAAAAGTTTAATGCATAATAATTGTTAAGAGGAAACATGTCGTGTGTGTATTAGAATCGAATACCAACCTCAACATGCCAAGCCATGATATGCACTACATGATACGCCAAGAGGAATTAAGTCATAACGGTATGATAACTCCAAAACCGCATCCTATACTCATTCTAAACTCACATACACTTCAAACATTTTATCATGCCTGAATAATTTGGTTCACGATGGCCCTTTCGTTCATTGAATTAAATACAAAACATAGAGAAAATACGGTCAACGAATGACCAATCCAAATAATTTGGTTCACGATGGCCCTTTCATTCAAAACTATAAATATTAATACCTTACCATTAAATAAAGTAGATAATAAGTCCAACAAATGGATGTAGAATCTTTCCCAAATATAGTAACACAATTAATCATGAAAAAGATAGTGTGCACAACTCAATATAGACTCTTTCAAAACACTGAAACACAATATATAAGTCACATAAAAAAAGAAATAAATGTAATAAAAATAATTTCCTATCAACCCACACAAAAAAGGTTCATACCCAAAAATAATTTTGCATCAACCCACACAATACATAAATAACATAATTTCGTATTAAAATAAAAATAGTTTAATATCCATAAACCATAAACCTCTAAGCACTAACAAACCATTAACCACATGAAAACTCCATTCCAAAAGCCCTAAGAAAGCAAATCTATGAAAATGTATATGAAAATATTAAAACCCTAAAATCCATATGCAGAAAACCTTAACAAAGTAGATCTACATAAAAAATTAGACAATCGCACCATAAAAGTGTGTGTGTGTTGTGTGAATGTGTGCATGTGTCTGAGAGAGAGAGAGAGAGAGAGAAATCTCTTACCATGGGAGGAGGGCACGAGAGGGAAAGTCGTTGAGAGACAATTTGGGGGGAGGTGTGGAAAGGAAAGGGAAGAGACCAGGAGTGAGGTGAGTGTATGAGGATTTGTGGTGAGAGTGTGTATAGATAGGTGTGTTTACAAATATACCCCTTCGTTTGAATTAAAGTAAAAGAGGAATCAAATTATAGAGAGAGAAAAGAGGGGGAACTCAAATTTAAAGGGTTAAAAGAGGAAACACATGAATAATTCATATAGACGACATCATCTCTTCATCTTATGGCATACATAAGTTTCCTACTTTATTATATATATATATATATACTAGCGGAATGCCCGTGCCTGAAGGCACGACGAAAATTTCCAAAGTACATAATAGTGAAAAGGAAAAAATTTCAAAAGTATGTAATGGAAAAAAGACGAAAATTTCTAATAAATGCACGATTATAAATTTGAAATGTATAAAGTAGTGTAAAATGTAAATAATAAATGGTTTATATATTATAAGTGTAAATTTTCAAAGTATTGAATTTTCAAAGTTTAAGTCATAAAATTTCTTTTACAATACAAATGTGTAAATAATTTTTAAAAAATTGGGCAAAATTCTCTTTGTTTATAGGACTATCGACCTCATTTAAGAAATAAAGAAAATTAATCTAAGAAAAGAAATAGTCCATTTTGGACCTCGTATAAGCAACATAATCAAAATATACTCAATTACATAAAATCAGGTCAATATCAATTTAAAAAAAAAAATTATACATAATCTCCTTTATTTAGTGGACTATCCACCCTACTTGAGAGAACAATTAACTCAACAACATTTAAATCGTCATGCCTTAATCGAACAAATACTTCATTTTGGACCTCACAATACACCCTTCCAACTTATTTAGCCCTTCTTCAAGACTAATGATTTTTCTCATCCTTCCACTCGTTCTTCAATTACTCACTACTTTACCCTGCATTTGAACTAAAAGTTAAAAGTACGCGCTTCAAAAAAAATAAATGCTTGTGAAAAAAGAATCAAGCTAAAAGGATCCCCTTGGTTATACACTTTATGAATTTGACCAAGCGATGTGTGTTATATGGATCACGAAAGGTAAACACATGTGATTGATATGTGTTGTGTTTTATATACAAAAAAATGGGGAAATCAAAAGCATATGATTAACATATAATTCTGTTAAAAATTAAAATGGACTTTTACCAAATGATAGATAACTGTGATTATTTCTTTTGGTAAAAGTCCTACCCAGTGTGGATGAAAGAAAAACAATAAAATTGGAAGAGTGGAGTTTACCGTTCGTGGAAGCAGCATAACTGGCACGATGGAGCAAGCATTGTAATATATCTTATGCTAAACAATAAAATTTGAATTGCCCACAATGATCATGACTAAAGATAAACAATGAATTGTTGTTTAGAGAACCAAGCACATACCACATCGTAACATGTACATGCATTGTCATCTATCTGCTGCTACTACATCTACTCATATGCAAGTGTGGTGTGTGTTAGTATGGATTGGAACAAAAAAAATAACAGTTTCAACTAAGGGTACCTATTTGGTAGACTCTTAAGTCGACCATCACCTTCAATAGTTATGGTGGTAGCTTTAACGCTTTGCTGGCAGATCAGTACCTGAGTGTTGATTCAATAATATATATATATAGAATATCAGTTCCTTTTCGTAACATCTCCTATTTTCAAATAAGCATCGTCTTTCATCATATAGAAAGATAACTAACACGTGACTGCTAGGCTAATTAAGAACAGATTACTTCTATTTAAAAAAATACTTTAAAGTTGAATGGGGGTTAATCAAACGAAAACATCAATCAAACAAAAGCATCGTTGATTTACAGCTTCAACTTTCCTTTAAAATTTGTTTCCATTTACACTTATTAGTTTCTAATTACTAATAAAGTTAGCTTCCCGAGCTCCATACAGTCACCGATCATCAATCTGCAAAACCAAAGAAGAAAAAAATGAATTTCATCTTTCAAATAAGTGGGAAAAATTATAAGAACAAATAAGCTAAATTTGAAGTAAAATAAAATGAACAGATCTTAAGCAAATAAAAAACAGAACAAATTTGATCCAGGAACAAAAACATACATATAAACACATCTAAAACAAAATTAACTGATCGAAATAGATATTCACAGTCGGAAAAATAACTTAACTGAAATCAAAATGAAAAAAAATAGTAAATTTATAAATTAATCAAAACCCTAAATTTATCAATAAATTAAAACCCTAAATTGATCTTAATCGAAGCAGAAATTCACATATAAGCATAAAAATGACAACGGACCTGGTTGGAAAGGAAGTCACACACAAAAATTGCACAACATCAGTCAAGATATTGGTCGAAAGTTGATCACACAGCCGCGAGAGAGGGACCATAAAAATAGAGGAAGTGAAATGAGAAACGAAAGCCTATTGGCTCATAACAATCTATAGATTCCAACAGGAGCGAGTGACAGTAAGAGAATTCCAGCAGAAGTGAACGATTGTAAAAAAAGTAAAACAAAGCGAGTATCTATGCAAATGGGAGAAAACAAAGGGAGGGAAGGCATACTCATGGAGTACTTTATTGTGGTTAAGTTAGAGAAGTTACAAAGTTAACTATAAAGAAAAATAGAGGAGCGAGGGGGTAGTCATACCTGTGTCGTAGAATATGGTCCTAAACAACTGTTCTCCATCGATAATGAGTACATAATAAACAAATTTATTCAATAAAAACAACTACATACATAATACAAATCACATAAAACAAACATGGCATACATATATGGCAACATACAGATAAGAACAGATAAAAGTAGACCTGACAAAATGCAACTCGACACGATAATGCGATAAGAATATGTAAAGTTATGGCTTGCTATCAGGTTCATCCGATAAGACTCATTAATTCACAAACTAACTTAGTGATGACCTCTTTCATCCGATTAAACCTTATGAAATATTCAGTTCCACAACCACTGAGTTTCCTTTGAACTGTGATATGATTATAGGAATAAATAAGCTTTGATAAAACCCTTTTTCACATCACACAAAATGTTTGGTACAAAGTACCCTTGTCTTCCTAAACTAAGCCTTTATCATATATCTTTGTCATTAAAAGATATTACTTATATCGTTCTAAATACCAATCAGTTTCCATTGTTCTTATATGCACGCTACCATGAGATAAACAAAATTGTTTATACCAACACCTAAATTATTTGTACCACCTCTCATATGGATAATACTTCTTGAACTTGAACTGTGTAGTTTTCATGTCATATGACTACAAATCAACAAAATCATTTGAACCATTTCAACCGTCTATACGAAGAGGAGTAAGAAGTAGTGGTAACAATACCAGTTTTTGAAAAAATAACCTCGCTACAGAAATTTCCACATCTTGTTTTCCTTTGGAGCCTCTGGTTTTGGGGAGCAGATCTTTCCTTGGCTGCAGAAGATGCACTAATATCTTGGTTTCATTCTGATTTGCCTATGAAAAGTTATCTTCTGGCATGGTACCTAGATTTCTTCACGTCAACTGCAGATGAAGTTTGATCTTTTTCTATCCTATCCACAGATTTCCCAGTTTTGGTTTCTCTCATCTTCGCTGATGGTAGCTCGTCGGGTGTACCCCTCTCAATCAGAACATTGTTAATGGGGATGCCATTTTGTGGCGTATATGGCTTCAAAGAAGATTTTATTCGAGTTGAATGACCAATGTTAAGTGGTTATTTTTCTATCACATTCACAGATTCCCTAGTTTTGATTTCTTTAGTCCCTACTGGTGGTAAATCACCTTTTGATCCCCTCTCCTTTTCAATGAGCAAAAACAGTGTCAGATGAAAAATGACAGTGTAGGAAAAATAGTGTATACTTTAAAAAATGTGTAAGCTCGAAATGAGCTCCAAATATTGTGCATTACTTATTTAAATTCCATTGGAATCCTCATCAACATATGACAGTCCCTATGCTGCTTGTGCTCCGAGAATTTGGCATCCTCTTTTACCCCTACTCATAAAGACGTGAACACTTAAAGAATGGAATAGAAGAGGTATATATTTAATATCTAAGAAATATAGTATATATTTATATAATATACCGTGTCATAGAGAGGATTCCAAATAAGATTTTGGAGAGCAGAGCTTTCCTTGGCTGCAGAAGATGCATTAATATCTTCGTTTCCTTCTGAGTTGCCTGTGAAAAGTTGTCTTCTGGTATGGTACCTTGATTTCTTCACGTCAACTGCAGATGAAGTTTGATCTTTTTTATATCCTATCCACATATTTCCCAGTTTTGGTTTCTTTCATCTTCACTGATGGTAGCTCGTCGGGTGTACCCCTCTCAATCAGAACATTGTTAATGGGGCTGCCACTTCGTGGCGTATCTGGCTTCAAAGAATATTTGCTTCGAGTTGAACGACCAATGTTAAGTGGTTATTTTTCTATCACATTCACAGATTCCCTAGTTTTGATTTTTTTTCCTACTGGTGGTAAATCACCTTTTGATCCCCTATCCATCACAATGAGCAAAAACAGTGTCACATGAAAAATGACAGTGTTAGAAAAATAATGTATGCTTTAAAAACAGTGTAAGCTCGCAATGAGCTCCAAATATTATGCATTACTTATTTAAATTCCATTGGCATCCACTTTAACACATGACAGTCCCTATGCTACTTGTGCTCCAAGAATTTAGCATCCTCTTTTACCCCTACGTATAAAGACGTGAACACTTAAAGAATGGAATAGAAGAGGTATATATTTAATATTTAAGAAATATAGTAGATATTTATATAATATACCGTGTCATAGAGAGGATTCCAAATAAAATTTCTGCATAATTTCTCTGCAGAAAAAGCTGAGCAGACAGCTTGATGTATCAACATACTAGAAAGAAATTAGAGATATTAACCTAAATGATATTATAATATAAAAAATATACATAAAAACACATAGAAAGATGCACATGAAAAAGTTAGATAGAATTTACTTATAAACATGTGCTAAGTGTATAACAGTAGCAAATCCAAGAGTATAACAATATTATTCAATGGTCAAGCCTGAAATGAAAGAAGAACAAAGACAATCAAGTTTATTCAACGGTGAACCGATTTCTAGAAAGGCGCAAGAATCGATTAGCAGCATTGAGGCCAATACAATTTCATAAAGTAAAAACTAATGTCTGAATTAAATATGAGCATTAACTGAACCGAACAAAACTTATCCTCACACGAGAGTTTTGATTTCATTATCTACATAAAAGAACATAAACTGATTCGTTGCAACTAAAATCTACTCTATAACCAACAGCATAACAAAAAAAAAAATCAACTTAACATTGAGCTTGATGGTTACCGCGTTCCTGTGAATTTAAGTCACCCACAAACCAAAAATTGCAAGTGAGAACAAAGGTCATCCGTTAGGCCATTTAAAATGAAGAACTTACATACTACATTGTAAAGAAGTTCTAAAATGAGTACATAAGCACGTAGTACCTCGACAATGTTAGTGAATACTAATTTTGGAGTGAGTGAAATACAGAGGAAGGGAAAGAAGACTTTTTTAAGTTCCTGCCATTCCAAGAATTTTAACTCATTCCAATGTCAGTAATATCAAGGTTTGGCATCGGAAACAATATATATAAGTCTTTTTGTTACATCGAAAAATTAAACATTATTGTCAACAAAGTATATGTACGATTCACATAGTGTTTCACCTGCCAGTTAGAAATCAAGTACATGAAGTCTCCAAGTTCTATGACTCTCCAAAATATTTTGTTCAATAGTATCTTACCATTGGGCCATGTCACTCTCTTGCATCCGAACCGTTCGCTATCAATCATTTAGTCCCAAACCAGTATCCATGATTCCTATTCCTTCAACAAAAAAATATATCATTACCAAATACCAATAACTTCATAGTGCTATGCTAATTTTTAAGATAAAAATCAATAGTATTCCTCTATCCCGAAAGTTGAACCCCATAATAGTTTTTGTCTAACTAACTATGCATTCCCCAACATCTGAAGGAAAAACACAAAAACTCAAATGCACCCAAAATTGAACAGACATCATATACATATTTAATCTATATTAAACTTCTTTTCGCACACCGTATACATATTTAAACCATATTAAACTTGTTTCTACTTGCAACACCAATATTGACCTCTATTACATCGAAAGCATCATGTCTCTGGACAGTGCAATATATTACATAAATATTAGACCCCCAAGAACAGAGAGTGTACACTCAACACCCAAGTCCCACCCTACAAACCCTATTATGAACTAAATAAACCCCATAACAATACCAAATTCAAGATTTTAAGCTAGTATTGGTCTTTACTCTTCTTCAAATAAGAAGTGTAACTAAAGACAATATTGTTTAACTAACTGGATAACCAAGCTCCTGAGACTCGAACACACTTTAAAGTGTGAAAAATTAGTAGCATATATAAACAGACGCCTAAATTTAGATCCATAAACTTCATCAAAAACAAAAAATCATGAAAGGAAGAGGCAAAGATAAAAGAGTGTATACCTTAATGCAAATTAGAACATGATTAGGGTTCAACCTGCACAACAAAAAAAATAACATTAAAGAAAACAAAATGTTTCACAAAAAATAATATTTAACAACAAAAAAACTCTAACTTGCAATGAGAGAGAGAGAGTACCTATGAGCCATAAATTGCAACAAAAAATTAAAACCCAAAAGATGAATTCCCTGATTGCAGCTATACACATACATGACTTTTAAAGAAATTAATCGAGTGACAGAAGAAGATCAAGTGAAAAGACTTTTTTCATGGAGGTAGAGGAGAAGAAGGTGTTTAGACCCACTTTGCCTCCACCCAAACTATCATATGACAGAACGAACCATGCTGGGGTAAAGTGAGAAATTAGCTTTCATGATTTTTGTGAGCAGTAGAGTGAGAGATGGGTTTGCAGAGCACATGGCTCGATGTATGAGGGAGACTTTGGTAGTGACTATTTGTATGAGAGAGAAAGAAGTGCAGTATGGTAGATAGAGAAATGGTTTGCAGAGCACATGGCCTGAGGGGGATGAGATCGTGTGAGGGTAATGTACACATTTTTTTTGTTGTGTTACAAAAATACCCCTTATATTTGAATTAAAGTAGAATTTTAAGAGTAAATTGGGAGGGAAATTAAATTTTAGTAGGATAAATTTGTAACTATAATTAAAGTATAAAATGAGGTGTGGTAAGGTACACAATATTATTGTGTTAATATTGATCTCACCCTCCATTTCTTGCTTTGTTGGCACAATCCTCACCTCTAATTAAGTTATCATCTTATTGAATAGTGAAAACATCCTACTCCTTATTATATATATATATATATATATATATATATGTGTGTGTGTGTGTGTGTGTGTGTGTGTGTGTGTGTGTGTGTTTGTGTGTGTGTGTGTGTGAAGTTGTTCACAGCTTAGAGACGTAATAATCTAAAATCTGATTAAATAAGGATTGAGAGTTTATAAACATAAGAACATACTGACTAGTTTAAGGATTTGTAATAATTTGGGATACCTCTGAGGGTACGTAGTATTCCACTTTGTAGTGTATATTTAGTAAGGCTTTGAAAGATAGTAAACTGAAATTAATTTAATAATCTGACGTTTTGGGATTAAGATTATTTGGGTACGCTTGAGAGATGAGATATCATTATATATATATATATATATATATATATATATATATATATAGGGAGAGGATCACAAGTGAACCTAAAAGATGAAATTTTTAATGAACCTTAATAAGATAACACTTAATAACTCATTAATTTTTCCTATGTTGTAATTAGTCCGCGCCAGCGGCAACGAACACGTGTCTCGATCAATCCCCCAACCCCATGGCAGCCCTACTGCTATAAGGGTTGCCATGGTGATAGTGGTGGTTAGGGTTGGGGTGGGGTTGGGTGGGGTGGTGAGGGTGAGGGGGTTGGTGATCTATCGACACATGTGTTCGTTGCCACTGGCGCAGATCAATTACAACATAAAAATTAAAATTAATGAGTTGTTATGTGTTATTTTGTTAAGGTTTATTAAAAAGTTCATCTTTTAGGTTCACTTGTGAACCCCTCTCTCATCTTCTCTCTCTCTCTCTCTCTCTCTCTCTCTCTCTATATATATATATATATATATATATATATATATATATAAGTTATTTGATTTTGTAAACCTACTGTGCCTATGGTGACTGTATCGAATTGGGTTTGCGATGGATGTTGTGAATGCATACCGTACACCTCGTTGTGGATGTAGGAAGTCCGAAGGTCTTATGTTTTAATCATACTACTAGTTGATATAGACTTTATAAGGATACATGTCGATGATATGTCCTTCCATGGAATGTTGGTTGATAACTTTGCTTTTGCGTATATTTGTCATTGTTGAAAGCCAAGTTAGTCAAGATCCTCAAATACCTACAAAATATTACAACTCAAGTGTAGAGGTAATTAAGGGGTATCAATCCACTTTATAGGGAGTAATCTAGAGACAAATTCAATTGTAATTCACTTTTTATTTTCTTTTTGTGCTTTTTCACTTTTTCTAATTTTTTTATCTTTTTCAATATTAAAACAATAGGATGAGGTGAGATTTTAAACTAAACTAATCTAAGATGAAAATAACTAACTAGAAAGTGACTAAAATGAAAACAAAGTCTAACACTAAAATAAGAGATAAAATGAGGTAAATAATTGTGAGAACAATCAAGGAGTGGGATTACACCACAAATTTTAGTTATTCTAATTAATTAATTTAATTATTTGAATTCTCCCATATTAATATCAAAATTACAAATCAACTCTCGTTTCAAATGTAATTTTAATAGTAACCTTTTAGAATATTATGTTTAACACCCCACAACTCTAGAAAAGTATATCTACACTCCTTTTAATTAATCACCCGTTAGGATCGATCAATTAGAACTTATGTCAATCTTATAAAATAAATTTAGAGTTGAAATTAAAGTAATAATACCCCCACTTAAGAAACCCCTATCTCTAGTTCAATCTAAAATGGGTATTATAACTAGAATTTCGATTTTCTCTCGAAAATCATTTACCATCTCTCGAGGCGTAAATTTAAGGGTGAGGGATCAAAATTAACATTCAAATGGACTTTTCAAGTAATTAAACTAATTAAAATAAAATAACATCAAATAAGGGTTTTACGCCACCCCTTGAAAGGGGTTTTAGCCTAACATGGTATAAAATATGACAAATTAATAATCAAAGGCATATATAATAAAAGAGTAGAGAAAGAGAACAAATCTTCAACAAGTCTCCTTGAAATTGACAATTTGAACTCTATCATCTTCCATTCAATTCAATTACTCACAATTAATTCTCAACAAATATCTAAAAAAATAAAAGGCAAAATTGTTTACAAAGGATAATTTTCTCTACAATTCTCTCTCTAAAATTCCTATCTAAAAGCTCTCCTTAAAATGGGGTCTTCGTCTTCTTTTTATATAAGGCATGGAGCATGGGGGGTTAATTTGGGTAATTGGTTTAAGTGTGCATGTGATTTGGGTGTGTTATGGGAATGGTGAGGTGTGATGATAAATGGGTGAGGGAATTGGAGAATAAAAATCTGATATGATTTATTGGTATTTTTAGAAATGACTTAAAGTTAGGTAGTTGGGGTATTTAAGAGTATATTGGGAAAAGGGGTTTATATTGGTTTAGAAGGGATAAGTGAGATGTGGTTTATTTGGTTTTCACTTGGTTTGGAATTTATACATGTGGAAAAAAAACGATTTTGGTTTTGTGGAAAATGGGTTAGGGTCTTGGGTTTTTGAATTGGGTTTGTTTTGTTGTTGGAAATGGGTTGAGGAGAGAGAGAGAGAGGGGATCGGAAGAGGGTATGGCAGAATCGGTTCTGGGGCACAAGGGTAGCCGAGTTAAAGGGTGTTATAGCAGGTGGTATGGGTTGTCGGGGCAAATCGCCGGCCTTAGAGGTTGTGCGACCTTGGGTCGGAGCAGCAGCGGTCGGAGGGGACTCCGCCGCAGTTTGTGGTAGTCAGCGCCGGACGAGGGAGAGAGGTCGGGCTGGCGGCGGCTGGGATTTCGGCGGTTTGGTTGGGTAGAAATCGGGTTAGAGTATAGAGGTCAGGTGTGAGGGTTTCAGGCGAGCTCGGGTTGCATCCGCGCTCAAGCGGGTTCGTGTTCCAGAGATGGGGGATCGGAGTGGTCGGCGCCGGTTGGGGTTTAGTTGCCACCGGCGGAGGAGTTCATCGGCGCTGGGGGCAGCAGCGGTTGGGAAATCCGGCGACGGCGGGGTAGGGTCGGTCGGATTGAGGTCCGAATTGTAAGAGGTCAAGGCTGGATGTTTTTTATGCGTTCTTGGATTTCTTAATGGGTGTTTTGTGTTGTGTTTTAATGGTGGTGAGAGGTTATGGAGGTAGAGGAGAGAGAGTGTGGGGGGGTTTGAGGTTGAAGATGATGGAGTGTGGTTTGGGTGTAGGAGGGTGCAGGGGATTATGATGTGGGTGAGGTGGTTGTTAGGTGTATGTGAGTATGTATGGAATTGGGGTGTGAGTGCTAGGGTATGTGTGTGTTTAATTTGATCACCTTAAAAATAACTAACACTAAAAAAACTAATAAAACTAAAAATCTAAAATAAAAATCCTACTTCTAATAATAAAATAAAGACTCAATAAAAAAATGAAACTAAAAAGAAATAAAATAAAATCTAATAAAATCTAATAACATTTAAAATTAAAATCTTAAAAAGAAAATGTAAAAATCAATAAATAAATGAAATCCTAAAAATTAAAATCCTAATAAAATAAAATAAATGAAAAACTAATAAAAATCAAAATAAAATAAAATTTACTAATAAAAATAAAAAAAGAAAATAAACCTAGAAAATATTAAATAAATCTAAAATAAATCCTAAAAATAAAAATGACTCAAACTAAAAATCTAAAAAAATAATAAAATGACACAAACAAAACACACACAGGCTTGGGGTAAGTTTGCGCTAGGTTTAGGCTCAGGTTAGGGTATGGGAGAGGGGATTAGCTCCATTCTAACTGCAATTGGCCTCGAAATATAGCTTTTGACATCGCTACTGCAGTTAAGCCTGCATATTGAACAATTAAGTACATAAGACCGAAATTACCGAGAATTAGCAACTAAAATACATCTATTTGGGGTATAAATTGTACAGTTTTGGGTGCTTATCACACCACCCTCAAATAGAGCGTTGCTAGTCCTCGAGCAATAAGATACAGAGAAAGAGAAAGATAAGAAACCAAAAGTGTATCACTTTCGCGGGCACTTACGATTGCACTTAGCATGTGCAACAAGCCTTTAAACGTCTAGGTTGTCCCTACAGGACGAGTTGTGTCTCGTGAGGGTTTGCAGGGAATATACCAATAAAATTCTTTATTTGCAAAAATTTATTGAAGGGCAGTCAATCTCTTATTAGATGTAGAATAATCGCACAATCCATCATAAGAAAAATATTTTCAGAAATACAAGCTAGAATGTGTAAAAAGATTAAGCTAAGTAAATACTCAAGGCACATCCTCCCTAGAACTCAATGTGTGTAGTGTGAATCAGTCAAAACGAGTCGAGAATCATAAGAGTAATTCCTAGATTGCCTTATCGGAATCAACGCTTTAACTTCAAAATCTCACAGGATATAACTCTCTCAAATGAACTCTCGAGAATAGGGTTAGTGTATCGCTCTTGTGTGTGAGGAGGTGAGTAAATGTAAGCAAGTTCAATCGTCTCACACACACATAAGAAAGAACGAACAATTGGAAAGAAAAGTGATCTCATGAAAGAATGCTAATCACTATAGTGAGAATGTCGAGTTATTCACCGCATTGACTTTCATTTGCCCGAACACCTAGGGAAAATATGGATGATAATGGGTGAGGGGAAAATGAAATGGAAAGTATATGATAGGTAGGATGGGTGGGATGAGGTAGGTAGGATAGTGATATGATGGATGGTGGATATGCGATGTGAAGTGGATGAAAAATGGATGCGATAGAAGAGTGTATACACTTTAGGCACAAATGTCTTTATTTTACGACTAACTACAAACTCTCTTTCTTTTCTTTTTTCTCTTTTTTTTCGATTTTTCTTTTCTTTTTCTTTTTTCTATTTTTGCTATTTTTTCTTTTTTTTTCCTTTTTCTTTTTTTTTCTTTTTTTTGGCTATTTTTTTGTTTTTCTCTCTCTTTTCAAACTAACAATGAAGACATTTACATTTGAAATCACACTCTTTTATTTGAAAATGATGATGGATGATATATGAATGGAGGTGATAGGTGATGGAAAAATATATGGATGGTGAGGGGAGTATATGGGAATATCATGGGTGAGTGAATGAAAATGTGACATGGGGGGAAAGTGGTAGGTGTATGGATGAAAATCTAGTATTCAGGACAAATTTCAAGACACGTGTTTCTCACAACTCTAAAAAAATGTCATTCTCAGTGATCAAGCCGAAAATTGAAGAATAACGAGATCATACAACAATTAAATGCGGACCCAAAGGAAGTTGAATCAACTTGTGACTCGGATATTGCGTAAAACACTCTAAAAGGGTGAAAGGAATAAATCTCACGAGCTAAAGTCCCTACTAGTGATCCTTAAGGTTCTCTTTATAATTGTAGTACTCCTCAACTCTAAATCGTATTGACGTGATAAGTGAGCAAATTTTGTTGAGTCTAGAAATTCATAGTGCAACATGCCTTGTTATGTATTACACAAGCAATTTAGAAAAAATATTCTCTAGCTTGATTCCTAGATTTTTGAAAGATGGATGATTGAAAATTCACATCAATGAGTGAGATGCAAGAAACTGCACGAAAATTTTAAAAATCAGGTTTAAAAATCAAAAAATTTCAAAAGAGGTACGATTTTGATTAAATTACCCACCCCCAAACAAAAAGGAATATCGTCCTCGTTGTTAGGTAAAATGATTTTTAAAATTGAGAGCTTAAAGTAGAAAAGAGATTACCAGAATGAACCACTAATGAAGTGGACAGATGAAGCCAAGAATAAACCTGAATAAGAAGTGAGCAAAAATGTGTACAAGTCTAAAAACATGGTAAAACATAGGGTGGTGTGAAACACCACCCTCAAACAGGATGAGACTAGTACAAGAAATGTGGGCTGCCTCCCGGTAGCGCTAAGTTTAATGTCTTCAGCCAGACCGAACCATTCTCACCCGAAAGATAAGATCTATGAAAGCACGGGGCGGCAGAAAATTTGGGTGATGAAAATCACCCCAAAACAAGACTGAAGCATCAGTCTTGCTAGATAAAGGCTGGGAATGGTCAATGCACTTGTATGGCAAAGTGCAACACACGATGCAAAGCATCGGTGGACCATGGGTGGGTGGGTATTAGGGTAAGGGTGACGAGGGCATGGGTGATGAAGAGGTATCGGCCACGGGCCTTATTGAGCTTAAAGGTGAGGGCAACTAGGACCCTATAAGCATGGTTCTCAAGTTGTATGGGAAGGCAAAAGGGTTTGGTAAGTGGAATGGGATGGAGCTCATAGAAAGCACACAACCATTCTATAAATGGGCGATGGTAATGGTCTCTCCGTGACACGCCAAGGAGCTGTCGATGAGAAATGTCAACACCACAAGAGAGTGGCGGGTATGGAGGAAGCTCGATGTCACGGAAGTAGAGAGTATCACCATAACTCTCGTGAATGGAGGATGGTTTCAGGTTAGGATCTAAAAATGTTGATGGAAACTTGAAATGCGTAAAATCAAGATCCAAACCAGGTGGTGGGGTGGAAGGGATAATGGGTGGGTCAGGTGGAATAAACGGTCGAGGAAGATGATCCAATTCAAGCGTGGGAAACACACACTCATTGGTAGGAGTAAAGGAATACTCACAAGGGAGTGTGGTTTCTAAAGATGGAGTGGTCAACTTCTCCATAATAGTAGCATCGGTAAATGGGGTGGGTGGATCAAACGAGGCACCAAGATCGGAGATAGAGGAATCGCTAGAAATATCAGGCTCAAAGGGAGGCAATCATGGTAGGATATCATCCATATCCAGATAGTTAGTAACTATCATGGATTCTATCTCGGGAAAATGGTGAACACTCGTAGCCAGAGCTAATCTAGGATAAATGGGTTCCTCGAGAACACAAGGGTGAAGCTCGATAGGTGTAGACTCAGGCATTTTTTTGGATTCAGAGGTGGGAAGGTGAATGGGAACCGCAAGGTGGGGTTCATATGGACATGGTGAGATTTGATCAAGCTCACTATCGAAAGGTAAGTCAACACAATTGTCGACTTAGGACCCGGACCATGGAATGGTCTCAACATAGAGATTCTCGAGGTGGTAGGGTTGGTCATACTCAAATTTCGTGTCACAAGGGTACATATCATCGTCACACTCGGTGGAAACGATGGGTGGGGCCATGGAAATATCCGACTCTCGCGCACACTCTAATTCATTTAACCTTTGTTCAAGCCTTTGGAAAGCTTGAGTTTCAATTGCTTGCTCTTGCTCAAGTATGAACTTTTGCAAGAGGGTTTCAAGAGCGGATGTGGATAAAGGTGTTGGTGGAATGATGGGTGGTGGTGGCGGTTGAGGTGGACACAACTCGCTATTAGCGTGAGTGTATGGAGAATACGCAAATAAAGTGTGTGGAGTGGGGCCAAGTACATCATACACGAAAGGACCGCTTTCATGATAGACAAATGGTTGAAATTCAGTGGGTGCGTAGTAAGGGTACTGATCGTGAACAGGTGCGCAAGGTTTCCCTGACGATTGTTGGAATGTGTGAGGATCCACAACATCGGGTTGGGATACGTATTGCATGGAAGGTTGATCAGGCCTCCACGAATATCTCGGGTACTCACACAACTCGGGAGTAGGTATATCGGGATAATAGGCCGAGGTGGGTTCCGGAACAGTGTCATATGGAAACACATGTTCCATGGAGGGTTTCGATGGATATGAAATGTAAGGGCACTCATGGGACATGTGATCGGCATAATAACAGTGGGTGCACAACAAAGGAGGAGGCACATCGACACTTGACACCGAGGGTGATGGAATAGGAGGTGCGTGCATAGATGGGTCAAGAGTACCAACGGTACTCATGAGAGAGGTGAAACGACTAAGAATATCATAAAGAGACGGCTCGGGATCACTCTCACACGTGTCATGTGACAATGGAAAATGACCAAAGTAGTCCCGTAAAGGACGTTCTTCAGCCATGTGGAGAGAAATATTTTTTTGGATTTTGAACTTTTTTCAAAAGGAAAGAAAATATTTTTGGATATTTCTAAAAATAATGGAAGAAAATATGTTTGGAGTTTTGTAAAAATAAAGGAAGAAATTTTTTTTGGATTTTTGTGAAAAATAAAGGAGGAAAAATATTTTTGGATTTTTGTAAAATGAAAGAAAGAATATTTTTTTTTTGATTTTTTGTTATAAAAATGAAAGAAAATATTTTTGGATTTTTTGGAAGAAAAAGGGTGGGGAAAAAATATGGACTCTTGATTTGGACGAACTAACTAAAATTGACCACTGAAAAATGAAATTGGACACACACACAAGTCAATGAGAAATCCTAACTAGCACATAGCCAATTGTTATCTTTGAATTTAGTGAAAGGGTAGTCAGATTTTAATTAAATTTTCGGGCGATAAAAATTCACGGAATAATATGAGTGATCACCTTTGCAAAAATATTCTCCTAGTGGGCTACCTAGTTAATAGATTTTAAATTTAGTGATGACTAGGGTAGCACAAAATAGGTAAGGGAGTGAGTTGGGTGATGAAATCCCTTCTCATGAGTGACCGGGTGTAGGTCTTAATTAATTAATTCATCACACCATTCGAAAATAAATGCGAGAATAAAATCAAGTAAGAGCACACAAGAGCACACAAAAGAATTGACTCGCTAACAGGAGAGGCGCGAGGGTTTAAAAATGTACCTCCCACGATTTTTACACCATGAGGTGCCGAAAAATTTGAGTCGACCGGGGGTAGATCACGCCTATCTCAGTCATCCCCGGGAGTCCTACCGACCCAAGGTAGAGAGGCTTCTAAATCCTCGCTAATGGACGCCCTCTCTCTACCTTGTCCGGTTTCCCTATCACGCTTGTCTTCAATTATTACAATTTTAAATGAAAAATAAATGGTGTCTCTAAGCACCGCAATACAAGCAATGATAAAATTCCTAAATACAAGCCTTCTAATAAAATGTAAAAATGGTACTAAAAATAACAAAGTGCAAAAAATAAATGAAATACAAAATTGAATCCGCTCCGAGCTTCACAATCCTAAGAATGGCAACGGCGCCATTTGATAGAGCTTCACAATCCCAAGAATCCGCTCCGAGCTTCACAATATCAAGAATGGAAAATCCTCAAATACCTACAAAATATAACAACTCAAGTGTAGAGGTAAGTAATGGTATCAATCAACTTTCTAGGGAGTAAGCTAGAGACAAATTCAATTGTAATTCCCTTTTTATTTTTATTTTTGTGCTTTTTTACTTTTCAAATTTTTTTAGCTTTTTCAATATTAAAATAATAGGGTGAGGTGAGATTTTAAACTGAACTAAACTAAGATGAAAATAACTTATTAGAAAGTGACTAAAATGAAAACAAAGTCTAACACTAAAATAAGAGATAAAGTGAGGTAAATAATTGTGAGAACAATCAATGAGTGAGATTACACCACAAATTTTAGTTATTCTAATTAATTAATTTAATTATTTGAATTCTCCCAAATTAATATCAAAATTACAAATCAACTCTCGTTTCAAATGTAATTTTAATAGTAACATTTTAGAATATTAAGTTTAACACCCCACAACTCTAGAAAAGTAGATCTACACTCCTTTTAATTAATCACCCGCTAGGATCGATCAATTAGGATTTATGTCAATCTTATGAAATAAATTTAGAGTCGAAATTAAAGTAATAATACCCCAGTTAAGAAACCCCTATCTCTAGTTCGAATCTAAAATGGGTATTATAACTAGAATTTCGATTTTCTCTCGAAAATCATTTACCCTCTCTCGAGGCGTAAATTTAAGGGCGAGGGATCAAAATTAACATTCAAAGGGACTTTTCAAGTAATTAAACTAATTAAAATAAAATAACATCAAATAAGGGTTTTACGCCACCCCTTGAAAGGGGTTTTAGCCTAACATGGTATAAAATATGACAAATTAATAATCAAAGGCATATATAATAAAAGAGTAGAGAAAGAGAACAAATCTTCAACAAGTCTCCTTGAAATTGGCAATTTGAACTCTATCATCTTCCATTCAATTCAATTACTCACAATTAATTCTCAACAAATATCTAAAAAAATAAAAGGCAAAACTATTTACAAAGGATAATTTTCTCTACAATTCTCTCTCTAAAATTCCTATTTAAAAGCTCTCCTTAAAATGGGGTCATCATCTTCTTTTTATACCAAGCATGGAGCATGAGGATTAATTTGGGTAATTGGTTTAAGTGTGCATGTGATTTGGGTGTGTTATGGGAATGGTGAGGTGTAAGGATAAATGGGTGAGGGAATTGGGAAATAAAAATCTGATATGATTTATGGGTATTTTTGGAAATGACTTAAAGTTAGATAGTTGGGGGTATTTAAGGGTATATTGGAAAAAGGGGTTTATATTGGTTTAGAAGAGATAAGTGACATGTGGGTTATTTGGTTTTGACTTGGTTTGGAATTTAAGCAGGTGGCAAAAAAAAACGATTTTGGTTTCGTGGAAAATGGGTTAGGGTCTTGGGTTTTTGAATTGGGTTTGTTTTGTTGTTGGAAATGGGTTGAGGAGAGAGAGAGAGAGGGGATCGGAAGAGGGTATGGGAGAATTGGTTCTAGGCCACAAGGGTAGCCGGGTTAAAGGGTGTTAAAGTAGGTGGTATGGGTCGTCCGGGCAGATCGCCAGCGTTGGAGGTTATGCGACCTTGGGTCGGAGCAGTAGTGTCCGGAGGGGACTCTCCCGCGGTTTGTTGTGGTCGGCGTCGGACGAGGGAGAGAGGTCGGGCTGGCGGCGGCTGGGATTCCGGTGGTTTTGTTGGGAAGAAATCGGGTTGGAGTATAGAGGTCGGGTGTGGGGGTTTCAGGCGAGCTCAGGTTGCATCCGCGCTCAGGCGGGTTCGTGTTCCAGAGATGGGGGATCGGAGTGGTCTGCACCGGTTGGGGTTTAGTTGCTGCCGGCGGAGGAGGTCATCGGTGCTGGGGGCAGCAGCGGTTGGGAAATTCGGCGACGGCGGGGTAGGGTCGGTCGGATTGAGGTCCGGATTGTAAGAGGTCAAGGCTAGAAGTTTTTGATGGGTTCTTGGATTTGTTAATGGGTGTTTTGTGTTGTGTTTGAATGGTGGTGTGAAGTTATGGATGTAGAGGAGAGAGAGTGTGGGGGGTTTGAGGTTGAAGATGATGGAGTGTGGTTTGGGTGTACGAGGGTGTAGGGGATTATGATGTGGGTGGGGTGGTAGTTAGGTGTGTGTGAGTATGCATGGAATTGGGGTGTGAGTGCTAGGGTATGTGTGTGTTTAATTTGGACACCTTAAAAATAATTAACACTAAAAGAAACTAATAAAACTAAAAATCTAAAATAAAAATCCTACTTCTAATAATAAAATAAAGACTCAATAAAAAAATGAAACTAAAAATAAATAAAATAAAAATAAAATCTAATAAAACTTAAAATTAAAATCCTAAAAAGAAAATGTAAAAACCAATAAATAAATGAAATCCTAAAAATTAAAATCCTAATAAAATAAAATAAATTAAAAACTAATAAAAATCAAAATAAAATAAAATTTACTAATAAAATTAAAAAAAGAAAATAAACCTAGAAAATATTAAATAAATTTAAAATAAATCCTAAAAATAAAAATGATTCAAACTAAAAATCTAAAAAAATAATAAAATGACACAAACAAAACACACACAGGCTTGGGGTAAGTTTGGGCTAGGTTTAGGCTCGGGTTAGGGTACGGGAGAGGGAATTAGCTCCATTCTAATTGCAATTGGTCTCGAAATATAGCTTTTGACCCCGCAACTGCAGTCAAGCCTGCATATTGAACAATTAAGTACATAAAACCCAAATTGTCAAGAATTAGCAACTAAAATACATCTATTTGGGGTATAAATTGTACAGTTTTGGGTGCTTATCAACTAGATATGGGATACTCGAGAGTTACAACTAGATATTGATTCCCTATTGTCATGTGTGTGCATTGATTTAGCTGAAGGTCGTTGCCTAGTGTGTTATTAAAATTATGATTGTAAATAAACAAATATGTTAATCGAGCGGTAGTCAACTTCTATTTTAACCCTATGTCACTTTTATGTGTTTGTTATGGTCCTTCTGTGCATCATATCTGCAGATGACATATGTGGGAGTTTATTCGAGATCGCATAGCATAAATATACTTTTTAGTTCAGTGAGAACACATTTAATTACAAGAAGTTAATAGAATGAATGTTTCATTATGAGACCGTGAGTATCTCAATAAGTAAAGGATTGGGTATTTGGGTTGTATTTTGTATTTGTTTAGTTAGTTACATCCCTATTGCATTTGTTTATAAATTTCATGCTTATTAGTCCATAGATAAGGACTTTATTATTTTTTATGCCTTGGATAGGTTTGCATGTAGTGGATCTTCTCGAATTATTAAGGGAACGGAATTATAAACTAAGAATTAGGAAATCATGAAATTAAATTGAGATTTATGATGATTTTTAAAGAGATGATGAAGTACTAGGGTTATAATATTATTAATGACTTTTAATCCAAGATATCAATAAACTGTGATGTTTCAATGAATCTTGAACGTTGAAATTAATGTAGTAATGTTGGTTTGATATCTAGTATACTCATTTGGGAGTTTGGGACATTGTAATTTTAATTGGAGGTGTAAAAATATTAGAACCCGTAACTGTTTAAGGAATTCTGGGCAGATAACTGCTTGATCGACCCAAAATCTTCTTCCATAACCATTTTAGATAATCCCCACACACAAAGCCGAACCCTCCAACAGATTGTGGCAGACAGGTGGATGGTCGGCGGCTCTTCCACAAAAGTCCCAGTATCATCACTAATGATTCAATTAAATCCTCTACAAGGAAGAAGTTACTTATATGATGAGTCATTATCTTCTCTCACCCCACTTGGCATAGAAGTGTTAAGGAAAATAAAAGGAAGTCTATCAAAGCCTAACCAGCCGCACATAATGGTACTCTCCTAGTTGTAAAATGGGCTATAAGTACCTCTACTATGTCCAAAATTAGCGAAGACACCGTGCTTCATGATGCGCAAACTAGTTAACTCAGTTTTCTATTGAAGGGTTGAAATTGAAGAAGGGTGGGACAAAAAATTAAGAAAACTTGACATGATATATTAAGGAGGGTCCGCCAAGAGAAAGCTCTAGAAAAGTAATATGAACAACATCACAGGTCTCCCCTATAGAAAATCATAACGACCCTCCTTCTAAGCATCAAGATCATTCAAGGTTTTTGCTAGCACTACCGTCGCAGGAATACAGTAGTAAGATAGCCATGCCACTATCGTGACCACCTGAGGATTGACTTCCAGATCACCCATCACCAGTAGCATCCTAGTAGCCAGATCTAAGGAAAAAACTTTTGCAAAACTACTACCATATAAGTTCCTCTGGTACACCGAGTTCATAACATCCGGGAGAGAGTTATTCCCTCCATGGACCAATTGTTGATCCGATGAGGGAGAGATATTAAGTAACTTAGCCAATGACTCTTAGGTAGAATGGGATATATTAGGCATAGTCGCTGCTTCTCTAAGGCTAACACTAAGCATCGTTGAAAACTCCTCATAAGTAGGGTATGCCTCATCTAGGAAAATTCGGAAAATGTGATATTCGGGGTACCAAAATTGTGCCACCACCTTAAGAAGATTCTAATTTATGGCACTGTTGTGCCACATGGAGACCTGGCGTAGGCTAAAGGTATCATAGTCAACATTATAGTGGCATGTGGCCTTTACACCCTCAAGGTAAGAAGAAAAGACCTAAGACAATTAGTGAGCCATTGGCAAAAGATAATAAAGTCACACAATAGATAAAATGGATGACGGTGAGAAATACACCCCCACCTTTTTATACCAAAAAAACATCATGAAATACAAATCACCCAGAACCTCATCAATCCTTATGCCCTACAAGTACTCCAAGTATGGGAAACGTGTAATCAGGAACAAAGGAGTGATTTGACTTGACCCTAATGCCGAGAGGCCGGACAAGGGCTATGCTGATCAGCAATCCTCTTTATAAACATTCCATTTTCCTCTTTTATCCAAAATCAATTTCCAAAAGTTTATATTTTGAAAAAAGTTAACCCCTGATTTATTTATTTTTTACTCTTCTTTTCGTAAAATAAATATATTTTCTTTAAAACCATTTTTCGTAATTATATCTATCTTTGTAAATAAAAAAATCTCACCAACCAATTAAAGTTCATGTAGAAAAGTCACTAAATCAAGAAAAATATTAAAATAAATGGATTTTCTCATATATAATTCTTCTTTGGCATTAACAAATTTTTTTCAGGAACAAAAGAAAAAGAAAATATAATGGGACACTGCCCCGAACCCTCTTTCACAACTTCTCAAACCAAACCCTCAGCCCCTGCGGTGAACACGCTTCCCCCTGCGATGGGTTGTAGACCCTCCACCCTCAGAGCTAGAACCGTCATCAGAAGTAGCTGACGACACCATACAATAAGTGAATGACTTATTCACGTACGCGGATATATATAAAATCAAGTCATTAATATCTTATAACTAATTAGTTAACACTCGTACAGTCTGCAAGGAAGAAAACAAAAAAGTTAAGAAAGTCAGTAAAGAGCAAAGGAAAATAAAGCGGGGAACAAGAGATACAAAAGAAATAAAAGAAGTATGCATCGTGATGAAGCGCCTCATCATTAAGGCCCATCAACCCATCTACCGACGCATGAGTACTGTCTCCCCACTACAGCCGCATCACCTCCCATGTTGTTGGCCAACACTATCAGTGCACTAGTACCCCTCCCTAAAGTAGTGGAAAGTGGAGGCATGTTCTCCATGTCATATATGAATGAAGGCATTAACCAACTGGTTATAAAATCTAAGTAGTTGTAACCCACTTTCCTATTAGTGTAGATAATATAGGGATCACCAATCATTGTCTCCACCTTAGCATCATCCATAATATCTCTCACCCACCTCATGTACTCCATGGGTGTCAACGACGGGGCCTCCACCTCCTCATCCACAATCAGTCGCACAATTCTCTCTCCCAGGAACCTAATGTACCCAAACTCATGCGCTTGTAGCTATCGCATCCGTCCGTGTGTACATGTAACCCCCGTTGCCACGAAAAAGGTCTTAAGGGTAAAAGTTCACCTACATCCATAACAAATAATTAGTATATACTAAAACAATTGAAGATGCCAAAGGACTTAGAAGAAAATACAAAAGCTATCTTGGTCTCTTGGCGGGTCATTCAACACCTTTTGTACGTGCTTCACAGATAAGGATTGGGTCAAATGACGATTTGGCTTCCACCATTAGTACACCTTATAGAAATCCCCCATCACGCTATCATTTATGGACACTAACTCTCTTGGAGAGGCTATCCAAGGGTATATTGAATACGCATATATATTGAATTACAAAAAAAAGGAACATACGTGAAGTCCTATAAGGAGGAAATAGGATTTACCTTTCGATATCTCTTTGATTTGATATAATTTTTGCACAAGCCGTATGTGAATACAGTTGATCAAGAACGCAGACCCGATGCACCTCATAATTTTTTACTATATTCTTGATATGGATAGTGATGGGCAGAGTGTGGGCTCTATCTCCATGACCACCTACTCTTATCACATTTCCTCGCTGCTATCTCTCTTTCTCACAAATCTAAATTTAGGTCATTGAGTATCAAAAAGTGACAATTAACTTAAGAAAAATGAGCCTTAGGTGCATATATATAGGCAACAGAAGGGACCCTAAGGAGAGATTAGTATTTGGCTCCTAATGGACCTAAGAAAACCTAACCCTTCTCGAATCCTAATCGTTGTCCCTTAATTATAATTAATATTACTTAATAAATATAATTGAAACTCCACTCCTTAACTCAAAATTATATTTCGATCTCTTCACTATTATTTACTTAATTATCCGCATGTTAAGGTTATAAATACCCGTTAAGAAAATAAATTACTGATAATTTATTTTATTAAATTCATTAAGTCCTTGAGCGGTCCATCATAACTTATTTGAAGTATCGAATTAATTTAATCCACTTGCAGGGCTTAGCACATAAAAAACTTATAAGCATCTCAAGGGGGTATCACCAGTATCTATACCGAGATGTGGAATCCATCCTTAAAAAACTTTCAGTGTACATTAATCACCATTACCCAATGTACCAACATTATTGATCCAATAATGAATCTCATCCAATAGGTCAAAGGAATAAATAACTAGTGCATGTGTCCATCAATCTTATCTGAATTAAGAGCCTTACATAAACCTAATAAACACGAGGTTTACATTGTCTTATAAAATTAGTATAAAGACAATGACCTTAAGGTGGACCCATTCAATACACATGAAGCGTATTAAAATAATAAGACCTACTAAAATATTATGTTATAGCCTTACTGATGGTGTGTTTAGTTCCATCTAAGACTGTTAATGATAAAACTAATATTCTACAAGAACTGGCGATCTGATCCTCTATGTGTAAGTCGTACTCTATACATCAGAACACCTATTGAGCAGAATAAAAGACATCATCAATATATAGAATAATGTAAACATTATGTCCATGCATGATTCTCATTAAAATAGGAAAAATAGATTTTATTTTAACAATAAATCCATAACTAAAACTACTATATAAATCATTGTTTTAATCTACTTATTTAACAATCTCCCACTTAGACTCAAAGCTATGTTGCAATGCATCTCACTCCTATCCCCTTTACGTGACTATACAAAGTCTTGGATGATAAGCCCTTTATGTAATGGTCTTCTAGGTTATTCTCTAATGCAATCTTCATAAATGTGACATCACCTCGCTACACAAATTCTTGAATGATATGATACTTATACTCGATGTGTTTACCTATCTTATGAATCATAGGTTCCTTTTAGTAAGCAACCGCACCCCTATTATGACAATAGAGGGAAACAGTCGATTGAACTAAACATACCACTCCTAGATCCATTAGAAAGTTTCTAATCCATACTGCTTCCTTAGCTACCTCAGAGGCCGCCACATATTCAACTTCCATGGTGGAATCAACAATGCAAGATTGCTTGATGCTTCTCCAACTAATGGCTCACCCTCCTAGAGTAAACACATATCAGAAGGTAGGATTTCTAAAATCTCTCTTAGGAATAAAATATGAGTCGTTGTTCGCAATAGGTACAAGACTCTCTACCTGGTAAACTAGTATATAATCTCTTATGTTTTTCAAGTACTTAAGTATATGCTTTACTGCAGTCCACTGTTCTTGACTAGGGTTAGACTCTGATATCTACTAACCATGCCAATATCAAAGCATATATATTTATAGTGCATATCATACCCTACATAAGCCTTTCAACCGCTGAAGCATAAGGGGTGCCTTTTATCTTCTCTATCTCATCAAGTGTCTTAAGACACTGATCCTTGGAAAAATATATTCCATGTCTAAAAGGGAGGAACTCTTTCTTGGAATTTTTCATGCTAAACCAGGAAAGAATGGAATCGATATAACTTTCTTGTGGTAAACCCAAGTGATCTCGCATAAGCTTGATCCCAATGATATGACTAGCTTCACCTAAGTCTTTCATATTGAATTGGCTAGACAAACACACTCTAACAGAAGACAACACTCCAATATCATTTCCAATGAGAAGAACATCATCCACATATAAGACTAAAAACTTCACTATGTTTCTGTTGCATTTCTTATACACACAAGACTCATCTGGACATTGATCAAAACTCAAAGATTTGATTGCCTGATTAACAAAAATGTTCCAAGTTCTAAATATTTTCTTAAGTCCATAAATGGACTTGTTAAGATTACATAATTTATGCTCTTGGCCTTGGGCAATAAAATTATCAAGCTGCACCATATAGACACACTCGTCAAAATTCCCATTAAGAAATGAAGTTGTGACATCCATTGGCCAAATTTCATAATCAAAATGAGCCGTAATGGATAAGAGAATTCAGATGGACTTCATCATAGCTATCGACAAGAAGGTTTCCTCATAATCGATGACCGTTTTCTGAGTAAATCCTTTAGCAGCAAGTCTTGCCTTAAAGGTATTAACCTTCTCATCCACCCCACTTTTTCTCTTATATACCCACTTGCATTGTATGGTTTTTATCCCTTCAAGTGGATCTATAAGATTCCAAACCTGATTAAAATACATAACTTTCATTTCAGAATCCATAGCTTTAAGACAATGTTTTGCATCTTTACCTGGGATAGCCTTATTGTAGTTATAGGGATCGGCTGCGAGTTCATCAGGGACCTTGTCATAAGTCTCTCCCAAAAAAATTAAATTGTTCGAGTTAATGTAGATTCAATGCATTGTGTTATTTCATCCTGTGTTTGAAGCGTTAAATAATCTTTGTTGGTTCTCTCACAACTCTTCAAGAATAACTTTATTTCTGGGTTTATAATACATCATATAATCTACTTCCAAGAATCGGGCATTGGTGCTAACAATGATCTTATGATCCTTAGGATCTTAGAATAAATAACCTTTTGTTTCCTTACGATATCCTATAAAGAAACCAACTTATGGTCTTGATTCTAACTTGCTAGGATCTCTCTTTAGCACATGTGCTGGACTAACCTAGATTTGGATATATTTCATACTAGGATTGTGCCCAATCCACAATTCCTTGGTGTAGTAGACATTGCCTTTTAAGACACCAAGTTTAGTAAATAAGTGGTCATTTCTAAAGCATGTCCTTTAAAGGAGTCTAGAATATCTGTAAAATTAAACATGGACCTAATTACATCCAAAAGAGTCATGTTTCGCCTTTCGGCTACACCATTTTGCTGAGGCATACTAGGTGTAGACAATTGGATGGATCCCTTGATCTTCTAGATATTTCCTAAACTACCCTAAGAGGTACTTGCCACCATGATCAAATCGTAATGTGTTGATACATTTACCTTGATTCTTCTCCACTTCTTCCAAATAAACTTTGAATTTCTCAAAGGATTCAGACTTATGGTGCACTACATAAATGTACCTATACCTTGAGTAATCATTTATAAAAGTCATAAAATACTTAAAGGCCCTTATTACGCAAGTTGTCATATGTCCACATAGATCATAATGAAACCATTCTAATAATTCTTTGTCTCTATAGCCCTTGGATGAGAAAGGCCTCTTAATCATTTTACCTTATAAATAGGATTCACAAATCAGAAGTGCCTCAACTTATAATGAGCTCAATTTCCCACTTGATACCAGTTTAGGAATCCTTTTTATATTAATATGACTTGGCATAAGTTCCAAAGATACGTTTGGTTCATTAAGGATGGCTCCTTTCTCTTTAAATTTGGTCCAATTGAATTATGCAAAACATTAATTTGTTGTGTGGGAGAGATAGGATAACAATATAAAGATTATCAACTAATGTAACAGAACAAATTGATTTTTTTTTATAATAACCATGAGTTTATTAAAAGAAACTGAATATCCATAAAAGGCTAAACAAGAAACTAAAATTAGATTCCTTCTAATGGAAGATGCATAAAGACTTTATTTTAAAAGTAAACTCCTATCATTATTAAAGCTTAAATGAATGTCTCCCACAACAACTACCACTACTCTCGTAGCATCTCCCATAGTTAAATAAATCTCTCCATCACTTAGCCATCTGGTTTCCTGGAACCTCTAAAAATAATTGCATACATAATTGGTGACTCGTGTATCTACACACCATGTACCGATAGTACGAACCACAAAGCATGATTCAAAGATAAATAAATGGAATTTACCTATGTTGTTCTATTTATTGCATAAAAGTGAACAATTATTTTTCTAGTGTCATGACTGCTTACCACAAAAAGACATGCCCTTGGGATTTTTCACACCTCCCTAAGGGACCATAACGTGTTTTTTACCCTTCTTTTTTTATTCTTGCCCATAGGTTTAGAAGTCGGACATTTCTCAGTAACAAAATCACTTACTAACTTCTTGATAAGACCCCTAACTACTTATAGTTCTGTATGTAGTTTTGCCAAATAGTAAGAAAGTTTGTTCATGTTGTAATTTAGGTGGAACTGCTTGAAGTAATCAGGCAGCGACTGGAGAACAATATAAGCATGGGTTTCCCCATTAATTTATGCTCTAAGGATTTTAACTCATTTAGAAGAGACATAATCCTTAAAACATGATCCCTCACTGGGGTCCCTTCAACCATATTTGTGTTCATGAGTTCTTTCATAGAAACCTGGCTTCCATCACGATTCTGATCCCAAATATATCTTTGAGGTTTAGCGTCGTGTTATAGTCATGGTCCATCAAATGATGCTGATGTTGATGAACATTTGACATAGATGCAAAAGTATAACATCGCGTAATTTCATCATCCTTGATCCATTTTTAGTAATCTCGGGTTTCCTTCTCGATCGTCTCCTCACCAGGTTTCCCAGGACAGATCTCAAAGAGCACAAACTTGTACCCTCCAGTAGTCAACACAATATCCAAATTCAATTTCTAGTTAATGTAATTAGGTCCAGTTAATTTGTTTTCCTTAAGAAGGATAACAAGTGGATTGAAAGAGCTTCACATCTTAATACTAATAATCAAATTATAAAATGAATTATTATAGGGAATAAAACTTTTTGAATTCTAAATTATAATTAATGTTCCCTTTATCAATTTTAAAAAAATTCGTCAGCATGCCGTTTACCATTTGAATAGTATTCCTCTATAGAGAACCTACTTTCCCCCCAAAAAATAGGCAGGCTTATTCCTTTTAATTTTATTATCTAGATAAAATCTATGTCAAATAAAATTAAGTAGGCGACACTTTGGCCCCAGAAAATCATAGCATTCCTCTTCAGAGAACCTACCATTATTTTATGTCTAAGTATATAGCACCAATTAATTATAAATTGTCTCATATCACATAGACTCCTCCGTTGGGGGCCACCTATGTGAATAATGAATGAAAAATTACCCTTAAGGAAATTTAATTTATACCGACTACCACTATAATTAGCATTCCTCATTGGAGGACCTACCTATTATTGAAAGTATACAAATTTTTGATGGAGACCATAGAATTTTCTCTTGGAAAATTCCCTCTCCTACTTAGTAATTTAAAAATCTTTGTGAGGGTTATAAAAATATTTGTCCAATTTTTAATTAATTTGAAAAATCTAAGACATTTGATATATTTCTAAAAATACATGGATTTCCCTATTTTAGTATATCAAGCAAATGTGTGATAAATAAAAAAATTCAAATACCCTTAATCATTAAAAAAAGATTACTCAAATTTTCAATTCTCTAACAGCACATATTAATGTCCACAATTCAAAATAATTATGAATTATTCACATTTAGAATCTACATGATTTAAGTCTAGTCGGTATGAATCATAAAGACATAAATTAACGTAAGTAAATAATTGAGATAAATAAGGATTCCTAACTATTATTGTCAAGATAAAAATCTGTCATATTTGGGGTTCTCAACAGTCATCCTTGAACCCAAACACTTCATATTGCCACTATGCCTCCATGCACCGTTTAACATTGTACATACATATTTCTATGCTAAAAATAGACTCTGGTCACAAATTTGGTTCCATACTCTACCATTAAAAATTACGATCAAAATAGTAACAATTTACAAATGTCCTTTGACTCCATGATGGAGTTCACATTACACAAAAATATTACATTAATACAGGTAAAAAATTAACTATGAATAAATCAACGTGGGATTCAATCACATAGAACATACACATAAATACATTATGGGACTAGATCGCTGCAAAACAAAAATTAACAAAGGTTTATATTCTACCCAACATACATTCACATATATGATTATTTTAATTGGACAACATGGATTAGTTCAACCAATACGCAAAACAAATAGGGATTTGATACCAATTGTTGGAGCGGAATTCCATGGGTCAATTGAATACGCGTATAAATTAAACTACAAAAAAAAATTACACATAGGTGAAATCCTACAAGGAAGAATTAGGATTTACCTTTTGAGGTATATTTTATTTGATCTCGTGCAACCGTATATGATGACACTTGATCAAGAACGTAGGCCTAATGCCCCTCACGATATTTTTCTGTATTCTTGATAGGATAGTCATGAGCAGAGTGTAGGCTCTATCTCCGTGACCACCAACTCTTCTCACTTTTCCTTTTTGTTGTCTCTCTTTCTCACAATCCAAATTTGGGTTTTTGAGTATCAAAGAGTGATGACTGGCTTAAGAAAAATGAGCCTTTGATGCATATATATAGGCTACAGTAGGGACCCCAATGAGAGATAAGGATGTGGCTCATAATGGGCTTGAGAAAACCTAATCCCTCCCAAATCCTAATCTTAGTCCCTTGATTATAATCAATACCACTAAATCATTATAATTACAACTCCACTCTTTAACTTAAAAATATATTTCGATCTCCTTATTATTACTTAATTATTCCCACGTTAAGGCTACAAATACCCATTAATAAAATAAATTATTGATATTTATTTGATTAACTTCTTTAAGTCCTTGAGTGGTCCAACTTAACTTATTTGTAGTATCAGATTAATGTAATCCACCTGCAGGGTTTGACAAATTCAGAACTTATAATCATCTCAAGTGTGTATCATAAGTCTCTATACTGAGACGTGGATTCCATATAATAAAGACTTTCACCATACATTAATCACCATTACCCAATATATTAAGATTATTGAACCAATAATGAATCTCACCCAATATGTCAAAGAAATAAATAACTAGTGCATGTGTCCATCAATCATATTCGGATTAAGAGCCTTGTCTAAGCCTAATAATATTGAGGTTTATATTATCTTATTAAATTAGTATACAGACAGTGACATCAAGGTTGTCCCATTCAATACACATAAAGTGTACTAGCATAATAAGTTGAAACTATACATTTTCTTTTAATCAAGATAGACCTACTAAAATATTGTGCTACAGCCCTACTGATGGTGTGTCCCGTTCAATCTAAGATCGTGAACAATAGAACTTATATTCTATAAGAAATGGTGATCTGATCCTCTGTGTGTAAGCCATAATCTGCACACCAAAACACCTACTGAGAAGAATAAAAGTCTTCGGCAATATGTAAAATAATGCAAACATTATGTCCATATATGATTCTCATTAAAATAGGAGAAACTGATTTTATTTTAAAAATAAATCTATAACTAAAACTATTACATAAAGTATTTTTTTATCTTACTTTTCTATCCCAATCACATCGTAAAATCACATTTCTAAGAAGATAATGAAACCAGAAAAAAGAAACAAGAGAGGGGTTGCAAGAAAATAAAGGAAAAGTTCACCTCTAGACTGCCACTCGTTGTTAACTTAGCCAAAAGTGTCAGCCATTTAAAGTATTGAAGAAATAAGGACTTAGGAACTACTCTTAGAGAGAGAAATCAAGAGATTCAATCATTTAAAGGTGTGACAATGAGGAGGGTCCACCCCTTTTTATAGAAGGCTTAGGGGCATATTGATCGATAGCCCCCTGATCCATGCCGACCAATAGTGACGTTTCTTATTTCCAAAAAGCCTAGGATTCCATTCCCTATGATTATAAGCACCTTTCCAATCCTTCCTAATAGTAGTTCCAGTTAAATTCGAAGATTACTAAAAAAATTCCCAAAAATTCTGATAAAATCCTAAAAAAATGTAGAACATTATTTTACCCAAGCATACCATTTTTGGAGTGCAAAGTCCCTTACAAACCCTAAAAAATCCTCAGTTATATTAATAAAACACTTTTATTATCGACATAATCCCAAGCGAGACCAATGGTGTGCCTGAATTAAAGCCTACTACATTTTCCCGAGTTGAATCGCAAAATTAACCTCTTCCCCAATGGAACTACTTCTCAATAAATCACAAAATTTAGGTCCTCAGAAATGACCTCGACCCATAGAATTAGTCTTCACAACTTAAGGTCCTTAGAATTGACCTCGGCCCGCAGAATTGGTCATCATAACTTAAGGTCCACAGAATTGTCATCGGCCCATAGAATTGTTCGTCATAACTTAAGGTCCTCATAATTGACCTTGTCCCGTTGAATTGGTCGTCACAATTTAAGGGCTTCAAAATTGATGTCGACCTGTAGAATTGGACGTCACAACTCAAGGTCCTCAGAGTTGACCTCGACCCGTAAAATTAGTTTTCACTACTCAAGATCCTAATAACTGATCTCGACCCACAGAATTGATAACCATAACTGAAGATCCTTATAATTGACACTGTCTAAGAGAATCAGTCATCACAACTCAAGGTCCTCAGAATTTACCTATGCATTTAGAGTTGGTCTCTACACCGCTTAGGTCCATAGAATTTACCTCGGCTCTCTTAATTGGTCACCCTCATCCTTTAGGTAAGTAGAATTGACCCAAATTCCTCTTCCTCAACATCGATTTAGTATATGTCATTCGATGGCCTTCACTTGTTCCAAGATCGCCCGTCGAGGGGCAATGTAGACACCCCATCCTAGGACACCCTAAAAACCAACTTAGATCCCTGTCACTCACTAATTCACCATAAACATTAAGTCATAATCCGAGTATCAATCTAAAAACCATCGACCATTATCGAGACCCATTTGACTTCTAAAAACTCTCTATCTTGAACGAATCTCTATTAGTCTTTGAAGGGGTCGGAATCCCCTTTTCAAATGATCCGTTTTACTCCAAAGGGCCATCGGGTGATTTCGAGCCCCTTTTAACTTTTGTCAACTCTTCTAATTGAGAAAAGATCAATGAAATCTTGTAGGGAACTGAATTCCTTTTTCGACGGCATATCACGTGCACGAATCAGCCTTATGGTTTGGATAAACAATCCATTTTCCTCTAAAAACCTCTTGTCCAGAGACTGTTAGGCGCTTTCGAGACTCATCCGACCTAGGTCATCTCCCAAAATTTGGAGTGTCTCAATGGATTCTTAAATGGAATTGAATTTTATGTTCTCCCTGTGCACAATTTGGACTTGCGATTTTCATTTTATGCCCGGTTTATCGAAAAACCTATTTCTGACTACCTATAAGCATCCCAGACACCCTGCCTATTGGCAGGGTGTACTCTTCCTAACCCGATAAAGACGGACTTATGCCCATAGGCAGGCCAGGAGCCATTCTGATCGACACACCCTTGGCCCCTATAAATAGGGCATGACCTCACCCAACCACACAGTCCTTGCAACACCCCTCTCAGCAATTAGAGAACATTTTCTTCATAATTCGAGCCTTTCCCTTTCCCAAAAGGTTCTTTTTTCTATTTTTCTTACCTCATCTACTTAACTCACTTCTTAATTCACACCATATCTTCATATCATTTCCATACCACTTCAAAATTGGTGCACTTTCACCTCGAAGTTAGAAATAAGCATTCATAAGGAGGTTTATTTCTCCATCCCTTTCTCTAGTTCATCCATTTCACCTTATTTCTAGTTTTTTTCTTTGTTTTATTATATCATATCCACTAATCTACACTCTTTATTAGTAATATTCCAAGTAATCTGTTTCTTAACAAAACCCCAACAAGAAGAAAAAGAGGGTTTATCCGTAAATTCAAACCTGGGATTTCTATTCCACACTTTCACTCTTAAAACAAATTTGTATACATACACATGAGATAAGTCCCACATTTGGATTTATGGATTTAACCCCACCCCTTTACTATTTTTAACTACGTAAACTTTGATGCCCTTTAGGCTACGTAGACATCTTGGGCTAATCCCGAGATTCAAGTCCTCCCTTTTTCACGCTTATATTTTTCTTTAATATCTTATTAAATACATTTTTGTGAGTTTTATACTCCAACGTATTTGTGTTTTGCCCAACGTGCACATTTTCTCTTTCATAACGATTTGTGATTTGGAAAACACTTAAATCATATTTTTATCATCATTTTTTAGTACACTCCTGCAGATTAGTTCGCTCTATTTCTTCCATGATGCAAGTTGGACTTACACATGAACACACACGTCATGGATTCCAAAAGGAGAATATTAACATTAACCCATGAGAGATTGAAAGTGCAGAATTAGTGTAACTTAGTCCCCGAACCTTTGAACTACTTGGTTTCGCAAACATCTGTTTTACCTTTATGTCGTTCTCTCGTGGCGACGACATTTTTTTTGCCTATTTTGAGAAAAATAGTAGGGAAACTCTATCTCTTCACATTATCCACCACTTGACAACGGCCGACCCCCAACATTCTGCATGTGCCATAGGGAATCCAACCTTTGATGGCCATAATGCCATAACAAAAATAGCCTTAATGTGATGGGTATATTTTCTAAAAATTTATCTACCTCTCTTAATCCTTTGATCATCCTCTCTAACCATTAAATTTGTAGAAAAATCCTTGTGCTCAATTTTTTCATACTTTATCTTCTTATCTAAGTGATGTAATATAACCAATTTTTGCTAAGGGGTATTTAACTAGGTATTTAAAAATGATAGTCTCATTTTTTCTCACATAGGCATACACTAAGGAGTTCAAATGGCCCTACAAAAAATAGTTATTGCAACATTTTTAGCAAGAAAAGAATCGTTGCTAAAAGTATACTATTTACAAGATAGTGAATATTTTTTCTCCAAAAGGGCTTAAAGTTTGAAACACTTTTGCAACAAACTTTTTCCTTGCGATCATTAATTTTTAGAAAGAAAGTTTACAAAATCTTTTCTAGAAACAATGGCTCCCAAAGTTCCTGCTTTCCTTAGTTTTACTAAAATACAAACAAAAATGAATTTATCTTTTTCATTATGAAAGTCTTTATATTTTCAAGTGATGCGCTATTGTTAAGCTAAAAAAAGAAAATGTCTCCTTTCATAAATATGAAACCCTTATTTATTCTTTACCATACCCATCGTATTGCCTCTCCACCACTGTCAGATTATAAGACTCTCTCTCTCTCTGTGTGTGTGTGTATATATATATATATATATATATAAATAAAGTAGGAAACTTATATATGTCATAAGATGGAACTATGATGTCACTCATATGATTTTTCCTACACTTCCTCTTTTGCCTTTAAAATATTTGAATTCCCTCCCTCTTTTGACACAATCTCATTTGTTATCCTTTTTCTTCAAAATTCAAAAATGAGGTCAAAATAGTAATTGATTCATTCTTTCCCTTTACCTCATTTTCCAACCCTACCAATCACTTTCCGTCACTTCTCTACATGAATCATGCCCTACCCTTATCTACACGTTCCCCAAAACACAAAGTCGTTCACAATCCACACTCTGCCGCCCAGCTCCACGTTGCCACTATCATCTCCACTTTGCCACCCAGCTCCACGATGCCTCCCAACTCCACATCACACAAAGTTTTTTTCTCGATCTTGGATCTATTTGGTTAGGCTTCAAAATAGTTCTCTTGAATCTATCTGGTTAGGATTCAAAATAGTTCTATTATATCTATTTTTCAAGGAACATTTGTCTCTCTCACACTCCATGTTATGGTTTATTTTCCATGTATTGTTTTGCAGATGTTTTACCCAAACAAGTATTTTCTTATTTCTCTTTATGGGTATGTTATCTGTTTTCTTTAGCCCGAAAGTATCAACTTTAAAGTTCCAATATTTGTCTTTTTTGTTGCAAATGTGTTTTGGAGGATCATCAATGATTTGGTTTTTTTCATTTACATCCTTTTTAGAGGAATTTCATAAATCTCAAAAAGTTTTAGTTCAAATCTGGAGATTGTGTATATTGCATCTGATGGTAATGAAAATGTTACTCCTGTTAGGTGTTTGACAAAATTCCTTAATGGGTGTTTCGCTTTTTCTTCATAATTTTTTTGATTGGGTTTTATGTGCTTGATAGATGTACAAACTTGCCTTCGGTAGACTGAGTTCAGGTATAAAAGATATTATAGTATGTGTAAGTGATCCAATTTAGTTTTTAATTCGAATCCCCTAATCAGATTAATGATTGGAAAAGAGTTCATAACAATATTTAACTAGAATTAATACTTGCACACTAAAAATGTCCAACTCATTTGCACGAATCAAGCAAATATTTTTAGTAGTTGTTGTAGAGTGTGGATGTGATGATTTTATTTTTCAATCAACAAAAGTACATTTTTGTCTAAGACTAAATGGTGACCTTTTTTATGTTTGTTACTTCATTTTCGACCTTTCATTAAAGACGAACAAATGAGTTTTTTGCCACTTTAGGTGGATTATATAATGAAAAATTTGGGCACTAATCTATAGTAATGCTATAAATCGTACTACTAGGTTTTGTTTTACTAAAATAGTGAGGCCTAAAGTTATAAATTGTATCAAGTGGTAGTTTACAATGCAGTATGGTTTAGTTTTTCTAATTTATCTTTGCATGCATTGATTATTGGTACGTTGATGTCGTTTCCAACTGTGAATTTGCAAAATAGATAAAATGCAATTGCTTTTTGTTTTTCGTTAAGTTATATTTTCGAAGGCCATTCGATTTGCTCAGCCACAAAAATGGTGAAATTTCCCTAGATAACAAAATTTCTAAGCCAAATCATAGAGAAGACGATGAAGAATCAACATTTTCTTTTGAACCCACCTCATTGCACCATGTGTCATGCATATACATCACCTATCGAGTTCTTGTAACACCACATAGTTTTAGGCATTTAATATTTAATTAATTCGGGAAATTTTAAATTACTCGTGTGTCATAATTTTAATTGAATTAATTATGGTAATATATTGATGAAAGGACTTGGGTTAGGATGTAGAAGGAGTTGGGGTTTTAAGATTTTCGTCCATGGAGAAACAAACATGCGAAGAAAAAAAAGACTTGTTCGATCGATCGATCGTTGGTCCGGGATTTTTCACAGTTCCGCCAATTTTAATATATAAGGGAAATTAATTAAAAATTCTTCCCCATACTTTAGTTAGTGAGAAATAAGTATGTAACAATACTTCCTAACAAATATGAAAGAAAGTAATTGGGGTTGGGAGGAATTCATGTGTGACACGCTATGGTAGATTTTGAGGAGAAATATTTCAAAATAATTAAATATGGATCGACTAGGAAAGTCCGGGTATGTTGGTTGAACGATAACAAGGTGTTAAATTAATTTAGATGTAAAACTAATTAACTTGAAGCCGGGGATTTATATTCGGGTTTTATTTTATTTCTAGACACTAGAGCGAGTCCGAATATATTGGTTGGGCGATGCCAAAAGTAATCTAATTAATTAACGTGCAAATTAATTAATAATCAGAGTTGAACCATAAACTCATGATTATTTGTATAGGCTTATGTTATGGACTTAGTACACGGTATAGGCGGGGTATTTATTTGTATATATATATATATATATATATATATATATATATATATATATATAGTGTGTGCGATAGTATATATACGGTGTGTGCATTAATATCAGTGGCTAGAAATTATTATTATATCTACTCCAATGCTATCAGGGGAGGTTGCGCGTAGAGGGTGAATCCCCTAGCTTGAGGAGTAGGGAGAGTATATCCCCAGGTCATAGTGTCCATTATATGGGTGAGGGGCATCTCAATTTTAGGAAAGGAATATGACCGCCTCCAATAATTATGTTATTAACCAAGTTAGTGAGCGATTCTGACTTGGGGTAACTTGCTTATATGAAGACACCTAGTGGGATAGCACTTTAGAGAATATACATCTGGTGAGTTATTACTCGGGAGGATGTTCTTTATTAATTATTATTTCAATATATGTGTGATTGTTGTAATTTGACTAAACGTATATAATGGGATAAATAATTATATACTAGTAAATTATTACAGTCCTTGAATTGTATTATATGTATAACGGGTGTGGAAGTTATATGAATTTAAGAAGGGGAATGATTAATTAAGTTAATGTTGATAATAAGTTAGAAATCATAATTATTGCATACTTGGTTAGAATAGGGTGGTTTCAAGGGGTCATATCGATTATCTAGTTTTGGGATACATAAGTAGGGAAATTAATTAAGGCGTTAGTAGTGCACATATTAGAGGAGGGGTAAGGATATACTCAAGGGAGTGCGACACTAACTAAAATATGAAGAGCATGCATACATATTTATTACTGAAAGTTAATCATTTGCTAAATATTTTCCAAATATTTTGGGTTCTTACCCTTGCTATAAAAATTTTTAAAAACCTTTTAGGTGTTCAGTCACAGGGACACCAGACTTGACTCATTCCTCGGATTCGGTGCTGCAGCATACATGGATGTTGCGGGAGTTTGATAGGCACCTCATTATTTTTAGTTATAGTGTAGAAATTCCTATCAGTTACTCAAGCATTCCGCTCACAGCTTTATTTAGAATTTATGTTAGACTTGTGGAGATTTTTATTATCTATGTTTACATTTGTTGGATTTGAGCCGATGATTTATTCGGTCAGTTTATTTAGATGTGATTGGTTGATTTCAGTTAATTTTGATTGTTTAAATTATCATGTTTCCACATGAGTATCTTCTTTAAAGTAAAGTAAGATAAAATTTAGCACTAGTCTAATTTTCTCACTTAGGTGATTAGTAATTAAAAAGGCGACGGTGATGCTAAGAATGAACCAACTGAGAAAGCTGTTCTAATTTTATTTAGGACTGATCACCCGGGGTTAAATAGGTGGGGTGTCACAAATGGTATTAGGGCATCAGGTTCTAGTGTCCTTAGGATCTGTGCGGCTTACTATGTTTTAGCGTAGCGTTCGGTTGTTATAGAGTCCTATTATTAGGACTGTTGAATCATTTTTCGCTTTTGAGATATCGTATTTCTGCTATTACATTTTTGTATAAATTGTGTACTTATACGATTCGATCTATTTTTAGATGCCACAGAAGAGAAAGATAGCAGAGAGGGTTGAGGCTAGGGATAAGTTCAGGGAGGCTCATCAGGAACTATAGGTACCGCCACCACCACCACCACCACCACCAGAGTTGATCTCCACTAGTCAGGTGGTAGTGATAGTGGCCCAGGATGTTGAAACAATGATGCGAGCTATGGCAACTCATTTACCACAGCCCGAGGTATCGCCTCTAGTGGAACCGATAGTTCAGGCTCCAGTAGGACCACCTTCTTGGCAGCTAGTTAGGGAGACCTTTCAGAAGGGTCACCCACCAGAGTTCTGGGGTAGCGCCGATGTAGTAGAAGCATATGATTGGAAGAAAAATATTGAGTGACATATGCACATGATGGAGTGTACCGATGTGCAGAAACAGATGCTTGCTACCTTCCATCTATCGGGGCATCCTTACAGTGGTAGGAGTTAGTTATCACCGCTGCGGAGAGAGATTTGATGACGATATCCGAGTTTTGAGTGCGGTTTGACCACAAATTCTTCCCACCGGCAGTTGAGGCAGAAATGAGAAAGAAGTTTAGTAAGTTAGCACAAGGTGACCGTTCAGTGGCGGACTATGAGTAGGAGTTAACCCGTTTGGCAAACTTTGTGCCAAATGAGGTGAGCGATGAAGAGCAAAAGAAGTCGAGTTTCATGGATGGCCTATCCTGGAGGATCAGGAAACACTTGATTGATAATCCGATATTGGTGATGTATACAGATGTCATTATTGTCGCTCTTGTAAGTTGTTAGGATCATCTCTTCCATGTGATGGGAAGAAAGAGGGTAGGAGAGATGAGACAATAGGGCAAAGCAGTTGTTGGTGGTAACACAGGTGGTACTCTGCAGCAGACTAGCAGTCAGGAAGGGAATTAGGCTAAGAAATTAGGCCTGGTGGATTCCGATCAGGAACATAGGGATTTAAGCAGGGTCAGCCGGGCCCAAATCAGTAGCAATAGGTTCCTCAGAGCTGTCAGGGCCAAGGGAACAATAGGGGAGGCCAACAGGGCCAACCACGTCAGGGCCAACGATAGGAGGACGATGAGAGATGATGTTTTATTTGCATCTAAACCGGACACTTCAATAGTGAGTGCCCGCAGAGGGGTAGAGGCCAACAGCAGGGTGCCCAACAAGGGCAGCATGGACAGATACCTTCAGCAGGACCGACTCCACCATCCCCACAGCAGCAGGGGCAAATGAATTACAGACATGTGTATAACATTCGGGATATTACCAACCCTCCAGCACAGCAGGCGCCGCCAACGGTTGAGGGTATGTTTCTCATCCATGGTCATGAGGGTAGGATACTTTTTCATACGGGAGCATCTCATTCATTCATTAAATATAAATTTGCTAAATGGATCGGGTTGCTAAAGACCGCTGGTAGTCTCTATATGTGTGTAGAATCACCAGTAGGCAGTGGGGGCATTGATCCACTCGATTTTTTGGGAGTTAGACATTTCGATTGGAAGAATTAGTTTATCGGTGGACCTCTTAGTGTTAGATATGGAGGGGTACGATGTTATCCTAGGTATGGATTGGTTGGCAGGTTATCGGGCAACTGTAGATTGTTATGAAAGGATAATCGTGTTCTCCATTCTGGGACAGGAGAGTTCCTAATAGCGATGCCTCTACCTGAGGGAGGGTCATGCACCCACTTATATTATATCGAGGAGGAGACCTCACAAGAGTTGGTAGTTCTGTTGAATTCGATTCCGGTAGTGACGGACTTCGAGGATGTGTTCCAGGAAATACCAAGGTTGCCACCTAGTAGGGAATCGAATTTGTAATCGATTTAGCATCGGGGACAAGACCGATTGCTTGAACACCTTACCGTATGGCCCCTTTAGAGATGTGCGAGATGAGAGAGCGAATTTAACAGCTCTTGTGCTAGGGTTTCATTCGGTGTAGTACATCACCATGGGGTGCACCGACGTTATTTATGAATAAGCGGTATGGTTCACTTCGATTATGCGTGGAATATAGGGAGTTGAACAAGGTGAAAATACGGAATAAGTATTTGTTTCCTAGGATTGATGATTTATTTGACCAATTGAGAGGGGCGTCTTACTTCTCCAAGATCGATTTGAGGTCAGGATATCATCAACTGCGTAATTAAGAGGAGGATGTTCCTAAGACCTCTTTCCTATTGCACTATGGATCTTACGAGTTGAGGGTGACGCCATTTGGGCACACCAATACGCTAGCAATGTTCATAAATCTCATGAACAGGGTTTTCAGGGAGTATCTCGACCAGTTTGTCATCGTGTTCATTGATGACATCCTGATTTACTCGTGCACTGAGGGGGAGCATGTAGAGCATCTGTGTATGGTTCTACAGATGCTACGGGATCACCAGCTTTATGTCAAGTTCGGGAAGTGTGGATTTTCGCTATTGGAGGTACAGTTTTTTGATATTATGGTGTCAGACCAGGGTATTGCGGTGGATTCGAGTAAGGTATCGGCAGTGAGGGAGTGGGGACAGCCCACGACACCAACCGAGGTACGTAGCTTCCTACGATTAACTAGTTATTACAGACGATTCAGTAAAGGGTTCTCAAAAATTATGGGCCCTTTGACGAATTTGACTCGGAAAGGGGTAACTTTTATTTGGAGTGATCATTGTCAATTAGCTTTCGACGAGCTAAAGGACAAGTTAACATCTGCACCCGTACTTGCATTGCCAAGGGGAGGACTAGAGTGTCGGGTTTACACCGACACATCATTACAGGGGCTTGCGGGTGTGCTTCAGCAGGAGGAGAGGGTTATAACTTATGCATCCAGAAATCTAAAGCCCCACAAGAGGAATTACCCTGCTTATGACCTAGAGTTAGCAGCGGTCATTTTTGCCTTGAGGATATGGAGACATTATCTGCCGAGAGAGAAGTTCACCATATTCATGGATGATAAGTCACTTCAGTATCTTTTCACATAGAAGGATATGAATATGAGACAGAGGCAGTGGATAGAATTCGTGAAAGACTACCAGTTTGAGATTCAATATCATCCTGGTAAGGCTAATGTGGTGGTAGACGCATTGAGCCGGAGACCGACTGGGGAAATATCAGAAGTCTGGAAAGCGAAGTGGAGAGATATTTCATATGGGGATGATGTAGCCAAGGCCTGCATGTCATCTTTATTCATCACATCGGAGATCATTATGTGAGTTGTGAGGGATCAGGCGGAGGACCAGGTCTTCCAGGATAGGGTACGCCAGTTATTAGCTAAGGGAGCGGAGGGTTACTCTATCATCTCAGAAGGAGGCCTACGGCTAAATGGGAGGTTAATTATGCCAGAGGATGAGGAGTTGAGGTACACCGTTATGACATAGTCCCATGGTTCAAGATTTACGATACCTCCCGACGGGGATAAAATGTACCAGGATATGATGAGACAGTAATGGTGGGCGAGAATGAAATGGGACATAGCAGAGTTTGTCATGAAATGTACCACGTGTCAGCTCATGAACGTTAACCATCAGAGACCTCCAGGGATGCTACAGCCTCTAGAGATTCCCGTATGGAAGTGGGAGAGAATATCAATGGACTTAATTACACGGTAACCTCCATCGCAGAGGGGTCACGACTCCATATGGGTCATTGTGGATCGGTTGACCAAGGTGGCCCACTTCCTATCAGCTCGCATAGACTTTGAGACGATGCGCTACACACATCTATTCATAGCGGAGATTATTAAGCTGCACGGCGTACCGATAAATATTTTATCTGACAGAGATAAGATTTTTGTGGCCCATTTTTGGCAAAGCTTTCAGGAGGCCAGGGGCACAGAGCTACGTTTGATTATAGCTTATCACCCACAGATCGATGGGCAAACTGAGAGGGTCAATCATATTCTAGAAGACATGCTCAGAATGTGCATTTTAGACTTTTAGGGAGGATGGAAGAGATATCTTCCTTCGGTAGAGTTCGCATATTACAACTCTTACCAATTCACGATTGGCATGGAACCGTTCGAGGAACTGTACGAGAGACCTTATTGTTCACCCGCCTATTGGTTAGAGGTGGGGGACAACAAGTTATTGGGGCCAAAGATTGTCCAGGAGACATCTGACAAAATAGAGTTGATTCGAGGACGGATTTGGATATCTCAGGATAGGTGGAAGAGTTATGTTGATGCTTTGCGGAGACATGTGGAGTTAGAGGTTGGGGATCGGGTATTAGTTCGGGTATCCCCTATGAAAGGGGTGATGAGGTTCGGCAATAAGGGTAAATTAGCACCGAGGTACGTGGGACCCTTCCCTATTATTGAGAGGGTGTGACCGGTAACATATAGACTGGGATTGCTAGAGCATCTTCAGCGGATACACGACGTGTTCCATGTGGTATCGCTAAAGAAATATCGAAGGAGAGAGAGGGCCTTCTAGCACATTCCAATCGAGGAAATTTATTTACAGCCAGACATCTCGTATGAGGAGAGACCGGTGGATATTCTGAACCGTAGTGAGCGCAAGTTATGATCCAAGGTTTTTCCACTAGTTAGAGTACAGTGGGGTCATCACAACGTTGACGAGTCTACCTGGGAGAGGGAGGAGGATATGCGGAAACAATATCCAGATCTATTCACCATAGGTATGACCAAATTTTAGGGACAAAGTTCCTTTGTAAGAGGGGGAGCATGTAACACCCCATAATTTTAGGCATTTAATATTTAATTAATTTGTGAAATTTTAAATTACTTGTGTGTCGTAATTTTAATTGAATTAATTATGGTAATATTTATTTAAATATTAATAGGAGAGTGAATGGTTAATATATAGGGAAATTAAATTACTATGTGAATAGTAATAATGTATTTACGTTATTACGAGTATTAGTGACTGAGCATTTATTTATCTCAGCCGGGAGTCGGTATAGACTAATTTGGGTGTGAGATAAGGATTTTTATAAATTAATTCGGATGCCAATTCTGAGTGTACGATTGAGTTCGAATGGGACGAGATAGTTGAAGAAGTGTACTCGGGGTAGTAAACGGGTCACTGAACGTTTTTAGGCATAGTCGGGCCCAAACGGGAGTATTTAGGTCACTTGGGCTTGGCCCATTAGGCTAGAAATGGGATTAAGCCTCATTACTTAATTAAAAGGAAAAGGGAAATGGCTTATTTGAGATTAGAGAACATATAGTGGGAGAGAAAACCCTAAGGAGCATTTAATGGCACTAGGAACCAATTTGGGGGACAAAGGAAAGAGCCAAAGGGGGGATTTCATCATCAACCTTGAAAATCACAACTTCAGATCAAACCCTACAAAACAATACGTCAAGTGGTTAACTTGTTGTAGCATTTAATTGTGTTTTCAATTCATAATTATGTGATGTGAATACCTAAAATTCGTTTTGGGGATAAACGGGTACAAAAATAGGGTTTTTGTAATTGGAACATGAATGGAAATTGGTGTAGGAATTTATGGGTTACATGATTCTGAACAGATATTCACCTTAGTGATAATAAACCCAGACGAATTATGAATGAAATTGAGTTGGAAATTTGGTGTTGTGGCTGATTTATGAATAACTCAGGTTTTTGCCCCAATTAGGAAAAACAATAGAGAACGAAAATCAAACGGGGTTTGGGGACTTTATGGGGGTTCCTTATGATGTTATGGGGGTTATATATTGATGAAAGGACTTGGGTTAGGCTTTAGAAGGAGTTGGGGTTTTAAGGTTTTCGTCCATGGAGAAACAGACTTACGGAGAAGAAGAAGACCTATTCGATCGATCGATCGATGGATGGGATCGATCGATCGATGGTCCGGGATTTTTGACAGTTCTCCCAGTTTTAATGTACAAGGGAAATTAATTAAAAATTCTTCCCCATACTTTAGTTAGTGAGAAATAATTATGGAACATTAATTCCTAACAAATATGAAGGAAAGTATTTGAGGTTGGGAGGAATTCATGTGTAACACGCTATGGTAAAATTTGGGGAGAAATATTCAAAAATAATTAAATACGAATCGAGCGGGAAAGTCTGGGTATGTTGGTTGAGCGATACCATGGTGTTAAATTAATTTAGACATAAAACTAATTAATTTGGATCCAGGGATTTAGACTCGAGTTTTATTTTATTTCGGGCCACGAGAGCGAGTCCGAATATATTAGTTGGGCTACACCAAAAGTAATTTAATTAATTAACATGCAAATTAATTAATAATTAGAGTTGGACCATAAACTCAAGATAATTTGTATAGGCTTGTGTTACGGACTTAGTACAAGGGATAGCCGGGGTATTTTAAATCTCTCTCTCTCTCTCTCTCTGTAACAACCCAGGTTTTTGAGCGTCTATTTTATAATATTTTGCCTGATGGCCCGAATCAATTAGGACAATTGCAGAAAGTCAGCTTTGCTCACCGAATCGATTTGGCCCAAGGGGGGAATCGATTCGGGCCCCCTGTTTTTGTGAGATGTTTCTTAGTTTGATTTTTATCCCTTTTTCTTTTAGGTCCAAGGTTTGGGGACCTTGCTTTGAGAAGAAATTTAAGAGTCCTAGAGGGTTATTTTGGGTAGACTAATGTCCTAGGAAAATGGGATATTTGGGCTTACCCCGAGGGCTAATTTATGTAGGTTAATTTACGAATGATATAGGAGTTAACCTAAAGATGAATTGGAGGTAAAAATGTTTACGATGAGACTTTTGGGAGACACTCCTTGAGGGAGATTCATCTTAACGGTTTATGATATTATGTTGAAGTCTTAGTGACTTGTTGAGGTTGATGGCACTTCGGGTCTTAAGTCATTAATAAAATATGACGTTAAGAACAATAAATGCATAATATGAAATGTGGTATTAATAAATAAGTACAAATGATTTTGAGAATTTAAAATTGGATGTTTCAAATGAAAAGAAAGATGATTTTCATAAATGTTAAAAGGTATGGATACACACCCTCTCTAAATCTCTATCGTAAGGGAAGTTCGCGCGTTGTGGTGAAGCCCCCTGGCTAGCGAATGTTGGGTGGATATATCCCTAGGCCATATGAGCGTTTATTGTATGTTTTTGAGATGGGTAGGTAATTCCGGGTGTGGTTATGACTACCTTATAGGCATATGACCGCTTCCAGACATTTCGGTAGGATCCCAGGTTGTCTAAATGATAGGCCCTGGTAGATGATAGCCATTTAGGGGCGCGCACAGTGGGGAAATCCGGACGGGCGGTCTTAGAATCGTAATATATATATAATTATAACAATTCAAAATCAAGTTGGACTTGATGTACGAAATGCCATAAAGAGCATGATGAAGTTCCATAAAGAGCACAATGAAATGCCACAAAGAGCATATGATGATGATTATATTCCTGATAAGGAAGAGATTTTTTTTTTAGAAAATGTATAATTGAGATAAAATGCCACAAAGAGCATAAAAACTATGATTATATTTCCTGATAAGGAATGGAACCATGAAATGAACTAGTGTACCGGATGAAATTGTTTGGTAAACATTTGATAAAATGTTGTACCATTTATGTATATTGACCTCTCATTTATATATATATATATATATATATATATATATATATATATATATATATATATATATATATATATATATATATATATATATATTAATTATGTGTTGAGGGTATAATGGATCCCAACGATCGACCTTGCCTAGTAGAAGTTTATCAGGGGGTTCATGGTTTGGATTTCGCTTTGCGAGACACCCCACGCACGAATAAGGGCATAGTGTTGAGACTGGGGAGAAGTTTAGCCCTTAGTACTATGATAAAGGGAAATTAAATTAGATGACTATATATGACAATATTGTACTTAGGGTCTAATGGATCTCGATGATTGACCTTGCCTAGTAGTAGTTATCGGGGGGGTTCCTTGTTTGGATTTCGCTTTGCGAGACACCCCACGCACGAATAAGGGCATAGTGTTGTGACTCGGGAGAAGTTAGCCTTTAGTAATTGGATTAATTAGGACAGGGTCTAATGTATCTCGACGATCAACATTGCTCAGAAGTAGTGTATCGGGGGGGTTCCTTTTCTTGGATTTCACTTTGCGAGATACCCCACACACGAATAAGGGCATAGTGTTGAGGCTAGTGAGAAGTTAGCCTTCGGTTCTTTGTTTAACTAGAGTATCATCATTATTATTGTGCTAGGTTGCTTTTAGATTGAGAGGTGAGAAATGTTATTGTTAACTGCGAGAGAATTACGCACTTAATTGTCATGCATTTTATGCACATGGGAATCATATCAACTCGGGCCCTGACCCGTATCTATATTTATTTGCTTTGCATATGCTCTTTGCCGAATAGGTGCTCTACCGCATGGACACCCTTGTTTACATTTTAATTCCGGTTGTTATGGAGCTATGGCATATTGCGGATGTCGTAGGGTATTGTTTAGACGCTTCTTTCTATTGTACTCTAGTTATGTTCAGTTATTTATTCGGGCGTGTTTGCCCAAGAGTTGCACTCATTTATTATATTGTAAATATTGAAAATGAAATACTCGGTGTAACTATTTGTGTTGATCTGTTCACCGATAACTTTTTCGGTGATTATTTATGATATTGTCGTTCTTTATTCATCGATTTTTGATATCCACCGTTTTCTTAAATGGGATTGTCTAAGTGTTTTCTTTTATTTACAAATTTCTTTTTATTGACAGTCCATTTTCTAAAATGATTGGTGGTTATCTCGTACTATTATTTTAATCGACAGTGATGCTGAGAATGGACCATCTATGATTCCTGTAATTATTAGAGTATTGGGTTGGCCACCTATTATTTTAGTAGGAGGGTTTTCACAGATGGTATCAGAGCATTAGGTTCTAGAGTCCCTAGGAATCTGTGCAGATGTATTGCGTCTTCTACGTTATTACTGATTTGGTATAGAGCCTTAAGATTAAGATCGTGGATTTCTCTAGTGAGATTTCATTCTTCTGCTATGGTATGAGAATCTCGAAAATCCTTTGCGAGTTCGTGTGAGATTAGTAAGTCGTCAGATGATGGGCATCAAGGGAGGTTGTCATGAAGGCATCGTGAGACGGGATTTCTAAGAGCTGTAAGTTGTAGTCGGGGAGGAGGGTCGCTTTAGAGGTCGCTCCCTTTGTAGCATTATCCTATATTTCTACCGTGACTACTAAGTACAGTAGATATAGTTGTTCCAACTTCCCCTGCCAGTAGAGAGTGGCACTAAACTTGGGATTCCAAGCGACGTTGAGTTGAAGATGGGTGGTCCTTAATGAGGACCACATGTTGAAGTTCGGTCAGATTGGAGATAGTGTAATCTCATTCGATGGAGGTATTAGGCTCAGGATTTTTGTCTTAGAGAGGGGGTATAGAAGTGCCCAGGTGCAAATATTAGAGGAAAATGTTTCACCATTGGAGTAAGGTTGAAGTGGCGGAAATGGTAGTCGCCATAATTTGGTGAAGCATGAGGTTTGCTCATAGAGAAACCCGTTAGATGTTTTCAACAATGAGTTTCTCTGGGATATCAGGAATGATGAGGAAGTAGATTCTCAAACATTCACGTGAGGTTCGGTCAGAGGACGATCGTGAATAAGGAGTTACAGGGTTAAGGAAACCTTAAATCAAAGTGGGTTGGTACTAGAGAGAGAGAGCCTTTCATTGGAAATGATAGGCTCACAAGTAAATTTTTCTAACACTTTTGAAAAAGTAGTGTTCGTGAGACCCCATCGGTGGACATCCACCCGGGGGAGACTCGTTGAGCTATGGCCGGGGAGGCTAGTAGACTGTTCACTTTGCTGAGGAAGTTAAGGGAACCACACGAGTAATCGCTAGAATAGCTATAAGATGGAGTAGTTTTGTATTAACCCTAGATTTGGGTGTGTATGTCGAGTTTGTGGTAGTATCGATATTCTTATAGTGAATATATATATATGACTCCCGTGGTAGGGAGGTTCTATATTTTTCCATTCACTCGTTATGGGGCGAGTGATGGTATGTGTGGTATGTGCTACTTGTATTATATGTATTATACGAGTAGAGATATTCTTGGTTTGGTTGGTGTGATAGCAAGAGAATAAATCGCGAGGCTATCCTATTTCTAGTTCTAGAGAAGAACTAGTTGTTTTATAATATCTCTCCTAGATATAGGATTCAGACTTTATAGGGGTGGTTTACGGTATGTAGGTAGTTTTCATTTTTATTTGTCTAGTTGTATTTGTTTTGCTTGATTGTTTGCTTGCTTTGTTTGTTTTTCTTGTGTATGATGTTGCCTTATCTCCACGACCAACAAGTTAAGGGGATTGTGTTGGAGGGGTTCCTTGTTTGGATTTCGCTTTGCGAGACGCTCCATGTATGAACCTTAACGACGTTGGGAATGGAGAGATGTTGAATTTTCTTTTCTTTCTTTCTATTGGTTAAGTGATGGGTTGGAGGTTTAGCCAAGAATCACGTAAATGAGTGATTAAAGGGCTAAGATGATGTGCGAGATATGAGCACTATGATAGTTCTTCCTCTGATCGATGTGGGGGAGACTAAGATATGTAAGTCAAATAGACTTATGGTTATGCCTTAATGAGAAGGCCATTTATAAAGATGTATGTGTGTATATTGGGATAAAGTATTGGTAGCGCCTTACAGAAAGTAAGCGCTCGATCAGTTAAATTTTTTACTTTTGTTGCAGTGGTAAGACTTAGAGTTAGGATTTTAGCAATCCCGATCATGTATCTTCAACCGTTACTTCTCGACGACAGACGATGCGAGGTAGTAGTGTAATGGGAGGGTTCCTTATTTGGATTTCGCCTCGGCGAGACGTCCCACGCATGAAACCGAGTGAATGTCAAGAGTTGGGAAAGGTCTTGGACACTAGGGATATAATTAGAATATACTTATACGACTAGATTAGGATAGATAGATTGAATTTAGGATTATTAAGACGTAAGTCCCTTAAGGCATGTAGCATGATTTTAGGAAGATGGTAGGGAGTTGACCCCAATAGGTTTGTGAGTTAACTCTAAGTGGGATTAGGTCCCTAGAACGAAGAAGTTTAGGATCTCGAGTGGTTCGGAATGTTTGGCCATAGAAGGTGGGGGCCTTTCTTAGATAGCGCGTTACGTCGGTAACCCATCTTTCGAGGAGTTGAAGTATAAGTTGACTGTTACTCCTGCACTCGTGTTGTTATAATTGAGAGTGGGTTTAACGAATGAGTCTTTTCCAGGAAGGGGAAGTATTTAATATGGGAGCATGGACCCATTGTTCATGCGTCTCACAAACTTAAATTTTGTGAGAAGTATTATCCCCTGCTTGATTTAGAGTTCGTAGCGATAGTATTCGCCTTAAAGAAATAGAGGCACTACTTCCTAGACAGGAAATTAGTATTTTCACTAGCAAGAAGTTGGAGTTCGTAAAGGACTATCAATTGGATATCCCCTTTCGCTAAGTAGTTGCGAATAGGAGTGGTAGTTTTTCTTGATCGAATTTCGCACAATAGTTTGGATCGTTTCCTATAAGTATGGTGCCGTGTGTGAGGCCTAATGTAGATGATTGATCAAAGCCGCCTGTTCATTGTAATCGAATCGGCAGAAAATATATTTCTTGGACTTGGATTGGAGTGGTCCAAGAATATTTCTTAAATAATTGGGATCATTGAGTCGTATACTTCCAAGGGCTCCGCCAATGCGAATAGGAGTAAGTAGTGTTGGGGTGAGCGATTATAAGTTAGTATAGTTATTCCCTAGTAAGGGTGTAACATATTTCAAGATGAAAGGCATTTTATGCCGAGAGGTGTAGGTATCTCCTTCCATAGTAGATAGGTAGGATCTATAGTTCTTAAGGAACGTTTTGGTGCTAGGTTCGAGCACGAAAATGTAGATTGAGATCAAATAGTGATGACCTTAGTCCGAGTCCAATGAGGACGACGCACTGCCAAGGGGTTTGTTAAGGATGATAGAATGATAGTTTAGTATAGTATACCTTTATATGGTTATATGGGTTACGCCTGAATTTTGAGGGCAAAATTCCCTTCTAAGGGGGGGAGTATGTAACAACCCAGGTTTTTGAGTGGCTATTTTATAATATTTTGCATGATGGGCTAATTTTATAAAATAGGGATAGTTGGAGTAAATATTATTTCCTGTGATATTTAGGGATAATATTTACTATGTTTTGTCTATTTACCGTATGAGAAGATAAATAGCATTATATTGTGATATATTGCGTCGTTATATGTAAAACGACGGTTATGAATCCTATTTAAATTGGAGTATAATTAATAAAATATAATGAATTTATAATATAAAAAGAGTTCACATTTCTCTGAATGCCAAAATAGGGGGTGCAGTTATTTTTAAAACAGTCGAGATAGTCGAAATAAGGGCCATGTTGTATTTTGGAGTTTCGGGCACTTTTGGGGTGTTATGACTCAATTAAGTGGATTCGAGTAATTTTAATGGTGTATTAGCAATTAAAAGAGGGCATTTATGTTTTGAGACCAGTTTAAGTCCCCCACCCCTTTTTCTTTCTTCATTTGTGAGAAAAGCCAAAGGAGAGAGAGAGAGAAGAGAGAGTTGGGAGAAAATGGGAGAATAGAGAGAAAATGGAGATTTGAGGCCGAAAATCATTACTACCGGAAGGGAATCCAAGACTAAAACCTCGAGGCAAGTTTATTACTTGCTAGATGTTGATTTAATGTGATAAATTGCATGTGTAGTTAAATTTCGGAGATTTAAACCCAAAATGGGTTCCTTGTTGATTTTGATGATTTAACCCTTAAATCTTAGTTTTGATTTTATTTAAGGACAAATAAATAGTTATAAATGGTGTAGAAACAATTTGATAGAATTAGTTGTTGTTGTTGTTGGAAGATTTTAGGGTTCTTCAACCCGTAGCCCAAACTGGGCGAAATTTTAGGATCGAATCGATTCAGCCCCAAGGGCCAATCGATTCGGATAAGGGATAGGCTACAGATCTAGCAGATCAAATCGATTCGGGTTAAGATTGAATCAATTCGGACAAATACAGAAAGTCAGTTTTTCTCAACGACTCGATTCGGCTGTTTAGCGAATCGATTCGTAAGGGAGAATCGATTCGGGCCCCCTATTTTTGTGAGATTTTTCTTCGTTTGATTCTTAGCCCTTTTTCTTTTAGGTCCAAGGTTTGGGGACCTTCCTTTGAGAAGAAATTTAAGAGTCCTAGAGGGTCGTTTTGGGTAGACTAATGTCCTAGGAAAATAGGATATTTGGGCTTACACCGAGGGCTAATTTATGTTGGTTAATTTTCGAATGATATAGGAGTTAACCTAAAGATGAATTGGAGATAAAAATGTTTACGATGAGACTTTTGGGAGGCACTCCTTGAGGGAGATTCATCTTAACGGTTTATGATATTATATTTTAGTCTTGGGGACTAGTTGAGGTTGATGGCACTTCGGGTCTTAAGTCATTAATAAAATGTGACATTAAGAACAATAAATGCATAATATGAAATGTGGTACTAATAAATAAGTACAAATGATTTTGAGAATATAAAAATGGATGTTTTCAAAAGAAAAGGAAGATGATTTTCATAAATGTTATAAGGTATGGATACACACCCTCTCTAAATCGTTATGTTAAGGGAAGTCCGCGCGTTGTGGTGAAGCCCCCTGGCTAGCGAATGAAGGGTGGATATAACCCTAGACCATATGAGCGTTTATTATATTTTTCTGCGATGGGTAGGTAATTCCGGGTGTGGTTATGACTACTACGCATGCATATGGACGCTTCCCGATATTTCGGTTGTCCAAATGATAGGCCCTGGAAGATGATAACCATTTAGGGGGACGCACAGTGGGGAAACCCGGACGGGCGGTCTTAGAATGTTATATTTATATAATTATAACTATTCTAAATCAAGTTGGACTTGATGTACGAAATGCCATAAAGAGCATGATGAAGTGCCATAAAGAGCACAATGAAATGCCACAAAGAGCATATGATGATGATTATATTCCTGATAAGGAAGAGATTTTTTTTTACAAAATGTATAATTGATATAAAATTCCACAAAGAGCATAAAAACTATGATTATATTTCCTGATAAGGAACGGAACCATGAAATGAACTAGTGTACCGGATGAAATTATTTGGTAAACATTTGATAAAATGTTGTACCATTTATGTATATTGACCTCTCATTTATATATATATATATATATATATATATATATATATATATATATATATATATATATATTAATTATGTGCTGAGGGTATAATGGATCCCGACGATCGACCTTGCCTAGTAGTAGTGTATCGGAGGGTTCCTGGTTTGGATTTCGCTTTGCGAGACACCCCACACACGAATAAGGGCATAGTGTTGAGACTGGGGAGAATTTTATCCCTTAGTACTATGTTAAAAGGAAATTAAATTAGATGACTATATATGACAATATTGTACTTAGGGTCTAATGGATCTCGATGATCGACCATGCCTAGTAGTAGTGTATCGGGGGGTTCCTTGTTTGGATTTTGCTTTGCGAGATACCCCACGTACGAATAAGGGCATAGTGTTATGATTGGGTAGAAGTTAGCCTTTATTACTTGGATGAATTAGGACAGGGTCTAATGTATCTCGATGATCAACCTTGCTTAGTAGTAGTGTATCGGGGGGTTCCTTGTTTGGATTTCGCTTTGCGAGACAACCCACGCACGAATAAGGGCATAGTGTTTAGACTGGAGAGAAGTTAGCCTTATGTTCTTTGTTTAACTTGAGTATAATCATTGTTATTGCACTAGGTTGCTTTTAGATTGAGAGGTGAGAAATGTTATTGTTAACTGCGAGAGAATTACGCACTTAACTGTCATACATTTTATGCACATGGGAATCATATCAAACCGGGCCTTGACCCGTATCTATATTTATTTTCTTTGCATATGCTATTTGCCGAACAGGTGCTCTACCACTTGGACACCCGTATTTACATTTCAATTCCGGTTGTTATGGAGCTACGGCATATTGCGGATGTCGTAGGGTATTGTTTAGGCGCTTCTTTCTATTGTACTCTAGTTATGTTCAGTTATTTATTCGGATGTGTTTGCCCAAGCGTTGCACTCAATTATTATACTGTAAATATTGAAAATGAAATACTCGGTGTAACTATTTGTATTGGTCTGTTTACCGGTAGCTTATTCGGTGATTATTTATGATATTGTCTTTCTTTATTTATCGATTTTTTATATCCACCGTTTTCGCAAATGGGATTGTCTAAGTGTTTTCTTTTATTTACAAATTTTCTTTTTATTCACAATCCGTTTTCTAAAATGATTGGTGGTTATCTTGTACTATTATTTTAATCGACAGTGATGCTGAGAATGGACCATCTATGATTCCTGTAATTATTAGAGTATCGGGCTGGCCACCTATTATTTTACTAGGCGGGTTGTCTCTCTCTCTCTCTCTCTCTCTCTCTTTATATATATATATATATATATATATATATATGGTGTGTGCATCAATATAAGTGGCTAGATATTATTATTATATCTACTCTAGTGCTATCAGGGGAGGTTGCGCATAGAGGGTGAATTCCCTAGCTTGAGGAGTAGGGCGAGTATATCCACAGGTCATAACGTCCATTATATGGGTGAGGGGCATCTCACTTTCAGGGAAGGAATATGACCACCACCAATATTTATGTTATTAACCAAGTTAGTGAGCGATTCTGACTTGGGGTAACAAGGTTATGACAACACACCTAGTGGGATAGCACTTTAGAGAAATAAATCCGGTGAGTTATTACTCGGGAGGATGCTATTTATTAATTATTATTTCAGCATATGTGTGATTGTTGTAATATGACTATACATATATAATGGGAGAAATAATTATATATGAGTAAATTATTAGAGGCCGTTAATTGTATTATATGTATAACGCGTGTGGAAGTTATATGAATTTTAAAAGGGTAATGATTAATTAAGTTAACGTTGATAATAACGTAGAAATCGTAATTATTTCATAATCAGTTAGAGTAGGGTGGTTACAAGGGGTTATATCAGTTATCTAGTTTTGGGATAAATAAGTAGGGAAATTAATTAAGGCGTTAGTAGTGCACATATTAGAGGAGGGGTGAGGATATACTCAAGGGAGTGCGACATTAACTAAAATATGAAGAGCATACATACATATTTACTACTACAAGTTAATCATTTGCTAAATATTATCCAAATGTTTTGGGTTCTTACCCTTGATGCAAATATTTTTGAAAACCTTTTAGGTGTCCATCCACAAGGACACCAAACTTGACTCATTCTAGGGATTCCTTTCTGCACCATATGTGGTTGTTGTGGGAGTTTGATAGGCGTCTCATTATTTTCAGTTCTAGTGTAGAAATTCCTATCAGTTACTCAAGCATATCGCTCACAGCATTATTTAGAATTTATGTCAGACTTGTGGAGATTTTTAATATCGTTCTTGGCATTTGTTGGATTTGAGCCGATGGTTTATTCGGTCAGTTTATTTAGATGTGATTGGTTGATTTTAGTTAATTATGATTGTTTAAATTATTATGTTTATACAAGAGTATCTTCTTTGATGTAAAGTAATATAAAATTTGGCACCAGTCTAATTTTCTCACTTAGGAGATTAGTAATTAAAAAGTCTACAGTGATGCTAAGATTCAATCAACTGAGAAACCAGTTCTAATTTAAGTTAGGACTGATCAGTCGGGGTTAATTAGGTGGGGTGTCGCAGTTCTCACTTACGAAAGGTTAAATAGGCCTCTCTTGGTTCCCTTACAATGCCTAAGAGATTCGTATTTTAAATCGACATACAGGGCTACAAGCCTAGGATAAACACGAGACATGATCAAGAAAAATCTTGACACATCTTTTGGCACATGGAATAAAGACGACATGAAGTGAATATTTACTTGTATGCTTTATAAGAACTGCTTCTACTATATGTAGTCATCTTATCTTACATTTTTATTTGAAGAATTGACGTTGTTATTGTTTAAGACGCTATGCTTATCGAGCTCTGTATTATAGTTTATTTGCATTTCATAATCCCTTGCTCTTTGGTCTGTTTGTACAATGCTTTTATATTTACTTTCTGGAGGTAGGCTCGAGAACCAGATATTCAGGACAATATGCTATTTTTGATAGATAATATTTCTGCATCAAACGTTGAAGCTAAAGCAAAGGAAGTTACTCATTAAGGTGTGCATGTATGTTTTTCTTCTCAATGGATACACAACCTTTGGTTTTAAGGATATTTACCATAAGATTCAGACTTATTGTCAATTTTAACCTTTGTTCTTTGTGGTCTATATTACAACTTAGGTTGGGATATGGTTGAAGATTGGATCTCTTCCAGGTAATCTATTCTTTATCCCCCTCTCCCTTTCTCTTCACATGTGTGTGTAGTGTGGATGTTTGGGTTTTATTATTGAAGTTGTGTTGTGCTTTATCTCTTTTATTTTTCTACAACTATGGCTATTTTCTACACCTCTTTCCCATAATTTTATCCACACAAAATATATAGATCTCATTTGATACATAATGGGCCTTATGGTGGAAAGCATGTGCATTCCGAGTTAACGGTAGTCATTTTTACAGGAATTTCATAGATATCAGAAAGTTATTATTCAAATCTGGAGATTGTGTATGTCGCAACTGATGGTAATGAAAATGGTACTCCTCTTAGGTGTTTGACAAAATTCCTTAATGGGTGTTTTGCCTTTTCTTCACAATTTTTTGATTGGGTTTTAGGTGATTGATAAACTTGCCTCCGATAGACTGAGTACAGGTATAAAAGCTATTATAGTATGTGTAAGTGATCCAATTTAGTTTTTAATTCAAATCCCCTAATCAGATTAATTATTGGAAAAGAGTTCATAATAATATTTAACTGGAATTAATACGTGCCCACAAAAAATTCACAACTCATTTGCACAAATAAAGAAAATATTCTTAGTAGTTGTCGTAGAGTGTGGATGTGATGATTTTCTTTTTGAATCAACAAAAGTTCATTTTTGTCTAAGACTAAATGGTGACCTTTTTTATGTTTGTTACTTCATTTTTGGCCTTTCATTAAAGACGAACAAATGAGTTCTTTGCCACTTTAGGTGGATTATATAATGAAACATCTGGGTTGTAATCTATAGTAATGCTCTAAATCGGACTACTAGGTTTTGTTTTACTAGAATAGTGAGGCCTAAAGTTACAAATTGTATTAAGTGGTAGTTTATAATACAGTATGGTTTAGTTTTTCTAATTTATCTTAGAATGCTTTGATTATTGCTACATTGATGTTGTTTGCAACTGTGAATTTGCAAAATAGATAAAATGCATCAGTAGTTTGTTTTTCATTTGGTTTTATTCTCGAATGCCATTCGATATGCTCGGCCACAAAAATGGTGAAATTTCCCTGGATAAGAAAATTTCTTATCTGAATGATAGAGAAGACGATGAAGAACCAACATTTGCATTCGGACCCGCCTCCTTGCACCATGTGTTATACATCTCCTATCAAGTTCTCACTTAAGAAAGGTTAAATAGGCATCTCTTGGTTCACTTACCATGCCTAAGAGATTCGTATTTTAAATCGACATACAGGGCTACAAGCCTAGGATAAACACGAGACATGATCAAGAAAAATCTTGACACATCTTTTGTCACATGGAATAAAGACGACATGAAGTGAATATTTACTTGTATGCTTTATAAGAACTTCTTCTACTATATGTAGTCATCTTATCTTACATTTTTATTTGAAGAACTGACTTTGTTATTGTTTAAGACGCTATGCTTATCGAGCTCTGTATTATAGTTTATTTGCATTTCATAATCCCTTGCTCTTTGGTTTGTTTGTACAATGCTTTTATATTTACTTTCTGGACGTAGGCTCGAGAACCAGATATTCAGGACAATATGCTATTTTTGATAGATAATATTTCAGCATCAAACGTTGAAGCTAAAGCAAAGGAGGTTACCCATTAAGGTGTGCATGTATGTTTTTCTTCTCAATGGATACACAACCTTTGGTTTTAAGGATATTTACCATATGATTCAGACTTTTGTCAATTTTAACCTTTGTTCTTTGTGGTCTATATTACAACTTAGGTTGGGATATAGTTGAAGATTGGATCTCTTCCAGGTAATCTATTCTTTATCCCCCTCTCCCTTTCTCTTCACATGTGTGTGTAGTGTGGATGTTTGGGTTTTATTATTGAAATTGTGTTGTTCTTTATCTCTTTTATTTTTCTACAACTATGGCTATTTTCTACACCTCTTTCCCATAATTTTATCCACACAAAATATATAGATCTCATTTGATACATAATGGGCCTTATGGTGGAAAGCATGTGCATTCCGAGTTAACGGTAGTCATTTTTACAGGAATTTCATAGATATCAGAAATTTATTGTTCAAATCTGGAGATTGTGTATGTCGCAACTGATGGTAATGAAAATGGTACTCCTCTTAGGTGTTTGACAAAATTCCTTAATGGGTGTTTTGCCTTTTCTTCACAATTTTTTGATTGGGTTTTAGGTGATTGATAAACTTGCCTCCGATAGACTGAGTACAGGTATAAAAGCTATTATAGTATGTGTAAGTGATCCAATTTAGTTTTTAATTCAAATCCCCTAATCAGATTAATTATTGGAAAAGAGTTCATAATAATATTTAACTGGAATTAATACGTGCCCACAAAAAATTCACAACTCATTTGCACAAATAAAGAAAATATTCTTAGTAGTTGTCGTAGAGTGTGGATGTGATGATTTTCTTTTTGAATCAACAAAAGTTCATTTTTGTCTAAGACTAAATGGTGACCTTTTTTATGTTTGTTACTTCATTTTTGGCCTTTCATTAAAGACGAACAAATGAGTTCTTTGCCACTTTAGGTGGATTATATAATGAAACATCTGGGTTGTAATCTATAGTAATGCTCTAAATCGGACTACTAGGTTTTGTTTTACTAGAATAGTGAGGCCTAAAGTTACAAATTGTATTAAGTGGTAGTTTATAATACAGTATGGTTTAGTTTTTCTAATTTATCTTAGAATGCTTTGATTATTGCTACATTGATGTTGTTTGCAACTGTGAATTTGCAAAATAGATAAAATGCATCTGTAGTTTGTTTTTCGTTTGGTTTTATTCTCGAATGCCATTCGATATGCTCGGCCACAAAAATGGTGAAATTTCCCTGGATAAGAAAATTTCTTATCTGAATGATAGAGAAGACGATGAAGAACCAACATTCGCATTCGGACCCGCCTCCTTGCACCATGTGTTATACATCTCCTATCAAGTTCTCACTTAAGAAAGGTTAAATAGGCATCTCTTGGTTCACTTACCATGCCTAAGAGATTCGTATTTTAAATCGACATACAGGGCTACAAGCCTAGGATAAACACGAGACATGATCAAGAAAAATCTTGACACATCTTTTGTCACATGGAATAAAGACGACATGAAGTGAATATTTACTTGTATGCTTTATAAGAACTGCTTCTACTATATGTAGTCATCTTATCTTACATTTTTATTTGAAGAATTGACTTTGTTATTGTTTAAGACGCTATGCTTATCGAGCTCTGTATTATAGTTTATTTGCATTTCATAATCCCTTGCTCTTTGGTTTGTTTGTACAATGCTTTTATATTTACTTTCTGGACGTAGGCTCGAGAACCAGATATTCAGGACAATATGCTATTTTTGATAGATAATATTTCAGCATCAAACGTTGAAGCTAAAGCAAAGGAGGTTACCCATTAAGGTGTGCATGTATGTTTTTCTTCTCAATGGATACACAGCCTTTGGTTTTAAGGATATTTACCATATGATTCAGACTTTTGTCAATTTTAACCTTTGTTCTTTGTGGTCTATATTACAACTTAGGTTGGGATATAGTTGAAGATTGGATCTCTTCCAGGTAATCTATTCTTTATCCCCCTCTCCCTTTCTCTTCACATGTGTGTGTAGTGTGGATGTTTGGGTTTTATTATTGAAATTGTGTTGTTCTTTATCTCTTTTATTTTTCTACAACTATGGCTATTTTCTACACCTCTTTCCCATAATTTTATCCACACAAAATATATAGATCTCATTTGATACATAATGAGCCTTATGGTGGAAAGCATGTGCATTCCGAGTTAACGGTAGTCATTTTTACAGGAATTTCATAGATATCAGAAATTTATTGTTCAAATATGGAGATTGTGTATGTCGCAACTGATGGTAATGAAAATGGTACTCCTCTTAGGTGTTTGACAAAATTCCTTAATGGGTGTTTTGCTTTTTCTTCATAATTTTTTGATTGGGTTTTAGGTTCTTGATAAACTTGCCTCCGGTAGACTGAGAACAGGTAAAAAAGTTATTATAGTATGTGTAAGTGATCCAATTTAGTTTTTAATTCAAATCCCCTAATCAGATTAATTATTGGAAAAGAGTTCATAATAATATTTAAACTGGAATTATTACGTGCCCACAAAAAATTCCCAACTCATTTGCACAAATAAAGAAAATATTCTTAGTAGTTGTCGTAGAGTGTGGATGTGATGATTTTCTTTTTGAATCAACAAAAGTTCATTTTTTGTCAAAGACTAAATGGTGACCTTTTTTTATGTTTGTTACTTCATTTTTGGCCTTTTATTAAAGACGAACAAATGAGTTCTTTGCCACTTTAGGTGGATTATATAATGAAAAATTTGGGTAGTAATATATAGTAATGCTCTAAATCGGACTACTAGGTTTTGTTTTACTAGAATAGCGAGGCCTAAAGTTACAAATTGTATTGAGTGGTAGTTTATAATGCAGTATGGTTTAGTTTTTCTAATTTATCTTTGCATGCTTTGATTATTCCTACATTGAAGTTGTTTGCAACTGTGAATTTGCAAAATAGGTAAAATGCATCTGTAGTTTGTTTTCCGTTTGGTTTTATTCTCGAATGCCATTCGATATGCTCAGCCACAAAAATGGTGAAATTTCCCTGGATAAGAAAATTTCTTATCTGAATGATAGAGAAGACGACGAAGAACCAACATTTGCTTTCGGACCCGCCTCCTTGCACCATGTGTCATGCATATACTTCACCTATCAAGTTCTCACTTAAGAAAGGTTAAATAGGCGTCTCTTGGTTCACTTACCATGCCTAAGAGATTCGTATTTTAAATCGACATACAGGGCTACAAGCCTAGGATAAACACGAGACATGATCAAGAAAAATCTTAACACATCTTTTGGCACATAGAATAAAGACGACATAAAGTGAATATTTACTTGTATGCTTTATAAGAACTTCTTCTACTATATGTAGTCATCTTATCTTACATTTTTATTTGAAGATTTGACTTTGTTATTGTTTAAGACGCTATGCTTATCGAGCTCTGTATTATAGTTTATTTGCATTTCATAATCCCTTGCTCTTTGGTCTGTTTGTACAATGCTTTTACATTTACTTTCTGGACGTAGGCTCGAGAACCAGATATTCAGGACAATATGCTATTTTTGATAGATAATATTTCAGCATCAAACGTTAAAGCTAAAGCAAAGGAAGTTACTCATTAAGGTGTGCATGTATGTTTTCCTTCTCAATGGATACACAACCTTTGGTTTTAAGGATATTTACCATATGATTCAGAGTTATTGTCAATTTTAACCTTTGTTCTTTGTGGTCTATATTACAACTTAGGTTGGGATATAATTGAAGATTGGATCTCTTCCACGTAATCTATTCTTTATCCCCCTCTCCCTTTCTCTTCACACGTGTGTGTAGTGTGGATGTTTGGGTTTTATTATTGAAATTGTGCTGTGCTTTATCTCGTTTATTTGTCTACAACTATGGCTATTTTCTACACCTCTTTCCCATAATTTTATCCACACAAAATATATAGATCTCCTTTGATACATAATGAGCCTTATGGTGGAAAGCATATGTATTCCGAGTTAACGGTAGTCATATTTACAGGAATTTCATAGATATCAGAAAGTAATTGTTAAAATCTGGAGATTGTGTATGTCGCAACTGATGGTAATGAAAATGGTACTCCTTTTAGGTGTTTGACAAAATTCCTTAATGGGTGTTTTTTCTTTTCTTCATAATTTTTTGATTGGGTTTTAGGTGCTTGATAAACTTGCCTCCGGTAGAGTGAGTACAGGTATAAAAGCTATTATAGTATGTGTAAGTGATCCAATTTAGTTTTTAATTCAAATCCCCTAATCAGATTAATTATTGGAAAAGAGTTCATAATAATATTTAACTAGAATTAATACGTGCCCACAAAAAATGCCCAACTCATTTGCACAAATAAAAAAAATATTCTTAGTAATTGTCGTAGAGTGTGGATGTGATGATTTTCTTTTTGAATCAACAAAAGTTCATTTTTGTCTAAGACTAAATGGTAACCTTTTTTATGTTTGTTACTTCATTTTTGGTCTTTCATTAAAGACGAACAAATGAGTTCTTTGCCACTTTAGGTGGATTATATAATGAAAAATTTGGGTAGTAATCTATAGTAATGCTCTAAATCGGACTACTAGGTTTTGTTTTACTAGAATAGTGAGGTCTAAAGTTACAAATTGTATTAAGTGGTAGTTTATAATGCAGTATGGTTTAGTTTTTCTAATTTATCTTTGCATGCTTTGATTATTGCTACATTGATGTTGTTTGCAACTGTTAATTTTCAAAATAGATCAAATGCATCTGTCGTTTGTTTTCCGTTTGGTTTTATTCTCGAATGCCATTTGATATGCTCAGCCATAAAAATGGTGAAATTTCCCTGGATAAGAAAATTTCTTATCCGAATTATAGAGAAGACGATGAAGAACCAACATTTGCTTTCGGACCTGCCTCCTCGCACCATGTGTCATGCATATACATCACCTATCAAGTTCTCACTTAAGAAAGGTTAAATAGGCGTCTCTTGGTTCACTTACCATGCCTAAGAGATTCGTATTTTAAATCGACATACAGGGATACGAGCCTAGGAAAAAGACGACGTGAAGTGAATATTTACTTGTATGCTTTATAAGAACTGCTTCTACTATATGTAGTCATCTTATCTTACATTTTTATTTGAAGAATTGACTTTGTTATTGTTTAAGACGCTATGCTTATCGAGCTCTGTATTATAGTTTATTTGCATTTCATAATCCCTTTATCTTTGGCCTGTTTGTACAATGCTTTTATATTTACTTTCTGGACGTAGGCTCGAGAACCAGATATTCAGGACAATATGCTATTTTTGATAGATAATATTTCTGCATCAAGTGTTGAAGCTAAAGCAAAGGAAGTTACTCATTAAGGTGTGCATGTATGTTTTTCTTCTCAATGGATACACAGCGTTTGGTTTTAAGGATATTTACCATATGATTCAGACTTATTGTCAATTTTAACCTTTGTTCTTTGTGGTCTACATTAAAACTTAGGTTGGGATATAATTGAAGATTGGATCTCTTCCAGGTAATCTATTCTTTATCCCCCTCTCCCTTTCTCTTCACATGTGTGTGTAGTGTGGATGTTTGGGTTTTATTATTGAAATTGTGTTGTGCTTTATCTCTTTTATTTTTCTACAACTATGGCTATTTTCTACACCTCTTTCCCATAATTTTATCCACACAAAATATATAGATCTCATTTGATACATAATGGGCCTTATGGTGGAAAGCATGTGCATTCCGAGTTAACGATAGTCATTTTTACAGGAATTTCATAGATATCAGAAAGTTATTGTTCAAATCTGGAGATTGTGTATGTCGCAACTGATGGTAATGAAAATGGTACTCCTCTTAGGTGTTTGACAAAATTCCTTAATGGGTGTTTTTCCTTTTCTTCATAATTTTTTGATTAGGTTTTAGGTGATTGATAAACTTGCCTCCGGTAGACTGAGTACAGGTATAAAAGCTATTATAGTACGTGTAAGTGATCCAATTTATTTTTTAATTCAAATTTCCTAATCAGATTAATTATTGGAAAAGAGTTCGTAATAATATTTAACTGGAATTAATACGTGCCCACAAAAAATGCCCAACTCATTTGCACAAATAAAGAAAATATTCTTAGTAGTTGTCGTAGAGTGTGGATGTGATGATTTTCTTTTTGAATCAACAAAAGTTCACTTTTGTCTAAGACTAAATGGTGACCTTTTTTATGTATGTTACTTCATTTTTGGCCTTTCATTAAAGACGAACAAATGAGTTCTTTGCCACTTTAGGTGGATTATATAATGAAACATTTGGGTTGTAATCTATAGTAATGCTCTAAATCGGACTACTAGGTTTTGTTTTACTAGAATAGTGAGGCCTAAAGTTACAAATTGTATTAAGTGGTAGTTTATAATGCAGTATGGTTTAGTTTTTCTAATTTAACTTTGCATGCTTTGATTATTGCTACATTGATGTTGTTTGCAACTGTGAATTTGCAAAATAGATAAAATGCATCTGTAGTTTGTTTTCCGTTTGGTTTTATTCTCGAATGCCATTCGATATGCTCAGCCACAAAACTGGTGAAATTTCCCTGGATAAGAAAATTTCTTATCTGAATGATAGAGAAGACGATGAAGAACCAACATTTGCTTTCGGACCCGCCTCCTTGCACCATGTGTCATGCATATACTTCACCTATCAAGTTCTCACTTAAGAAAGGTTAAATAGGCGTCTCTTGGTTCACTTACCATGCCTAAGAGATTTGTATTTTAAATCGACATACAGGGCTACAAGCCTAGGATAAACACGAGACATGATCAAGAAAAATCTTGACACATCTTTTGGCACATGGAATAAAGACGACATGAAGTGATTATTTACTTGTATGCTTTATAAGAACTGCTTCTACTATATGTAGTCATCTTATCTTACATTTTTATTTGAAGATTTAACTTTGTTATTATTTAAGACGTTATTCTTATCGAGCTATGTATTATAGTTTACTTGCATTTCATAATCCCTTTGATCTTTGGTCTGTTTGTAAAATGCTTTTACATTTACTTTCTAGACGTAGGCTCGAGAACCAGATATTCAGGACAATATGCTATTTTTGATAGATAATATTTCAGCATCAAACGTTAAAGCTAAAGCAAAGGAAGTTAATCATTAAGGCGTGCATGTATGTTTTTCTTCTCAATGGATAAACAACCTTTGGTTTTAAGGATATTTACCATATGATTCAGAGTTATTGTCAATTTTAACCTTTGTTCTTTGTGGTCTATATTACAACTTAGGTTGGGATATAATTGAAGATTGGATCTCTTCCAGGTAATCTATTCTTTATCCCCCTCTCCCTTTCTCTTCACATGTGTGTGTAGTGTGGATGTTTGGGTTTTATTATTGAAGTTGTGTTGTGCTTTATCTCTTTTATTTTTCTACAACTATGGCTATTTTCTACACATCTTTCCCATAATTTTATCCACACAAAATATATAGATCTCATTTGATACATAATGAGCCTTATGGCGGAAAGCATGTGCATTCCGAGTTAACGGTAGTCATTTTTACAGGAATTTCATAGATATCATAAAGTTATTGTTCAAATCTGGAGATTGTGTATGTCGCAACTGATGGTAATGAATATGGTACTCCTCTTAGGTGTTTGACAAAATTCCTTAATGGGTGTTTTTCCTTTTCTTCATAATTTTTTGATTGGGTTTTAGGTGCTTGATAAACTTGCCTCCGGTAGACTGAGTTCATGTATAAAAGCTATTATAGTATGTGTAAGTGATCCAATTTAGTTTTTAATTCTAATACCCTAATCAGATTAATTATTGGAAAAGAGTTCATAATAATATTTAACTGGAATTAATACGTGCCCACAAAAAATGCCCAACTCATTTGCACAAATAAAGAAAATATTCTTAGTAGTTGTCGTAGAGTGTGGATGTGATGATTTTCTTTTTGAATCAACAAAAGTTCATTTTTGTCTAAGACTAAATGGTGACCTTTTTTATGTTTGTTACTTCATTTTTGGCCTTTCATTAAAGACGAACAAATGAGTTCTTTGCCACTTTAGGTGGATTATATAATGAAAAATTTGGGTAGTAATCTATAGTAATGCTCTAAATCGGACTACTAGGTTTTGTTTTACTAGAATAGTGAGGCCTAAAGTTACAAATTGTATTAAGTGGTAGTTTATAATGCAGTATGGTTTAGTTTTTCTAATTTATCTTTGCATGCTTTGATTATTATTACATTGATGTTGTTTGAAACTGTTAATTTGCAAAATAGATAAAATGCATTTGTAGTTTGTTTTCCGTTTGGTTTTATTCTCGAATGCCATTCGATATGCTCAGCCATAAAAATGGTGAAATTTCCCTGGATAAGAAAATTTCTTAACCGAATTATAGAGAAGACGATGAAGAACCAACATTTGCTTTCGGACCCGCCTCCTTGCACCATGTGTCATGCATATACATCACCTATCAAATTCTCACTTAAGAAAGGTTAAATAGGCGTCTCTTGGTTCACTTACCATGCCTAAGAGATTCGTATTTTAAATTGACATACAGGGATACGAGCCTAGGATAAACACGAGACATAATCAAGAAAAATCTTGACACATCTTTTGGCACATGGAATAAAGACGACATGAAGTGAATATTTACTTGTATGCTTTATAAGAACTGCTTCTAATATATGTAGTCATCTTATCTTACAATTTTATTTGACGAATTGACTTTGTTATTGTTTAAGACGTTATGCTTATCGATCTCTGTATTATAGTTTATTTGCATTTCATAATCCCTTGCTCTTTGGTCTGTTTGTACAATGCTTTTATATTTACTTTTTGATGTAGGCTCGAGAACCTGATATTCAGGACAATATGCTATTTTTGATAGATAATATTTTCGCATCAAACGTTGAAGCTAAAGGAAGTTACTCATTAAGGTGTGCATGTATGTTTTTCTTCTCAATGGATACACAGCCTTTGGTTTTAAGGATATTTACCATATGGTTCAGATTTATTATCAATTTTAACCTTTGTTCTTTGTTGTCTATATTACAACTTAGGTTGGGATGTGGTTGAAGATTGGATCTCTTCTAGGTAATCTATTCTTTATTGCCCTCTCCCTTTCTCTTCACATGTGTGTGTAGTGTGGATGTTTGGATTTTATTATTGAAATTGTGTTGTGCTTTGTCTCTTTTATTTTTCTACAAGTGTGGTTATTTTCTACACCTCTTGCCCTTAATTTTATCCTCACAAAATATATAGATCGCATTTGATACATAATGAGCCCTGTGGTGGAAAGCATGTGTAGTCAGAGTTAACGGCAGTGCGTACTGGTTTTATGTAATATGATGATTCAAAAAGTTAAAGCAAGGCTTGCCTCTAGATGTCATTGCTGTAGAAATAATTCAGAATCAATCCTTCATCTATTTATATCAGGCCCTATAGCTGCTCATATTTGGAATTTCTTCAGTAATTTGATGAACTTCAAGTATCAATCTAATTCAATTCATGGAGTTTATTATACAATGGTGGCTTCAAATAGGTGACTCAAAAGTATCTCGATGGCTGCATAAAGTAATCCTTGTTAGTATTCTATGAAAATTGTCGTTAAGTAGGAACAAGTCTCTATATGAGGGAGTTTTATGAAAACATCAACAATCACTCACAACATTATTCATATAATTTTAGAACTTGCTCAAGGACATTCATTCAAATATGACGAGAAATCAGTGGATCAATCAGTTTTGGAAATATTCAACATCAAGCAAAGTAATAAGAATAAAAATTTCTCTCAATCTCAACATTGGAAAAAGCCTCCTAGAGGGAGTCTAAAGCCAAACTATTCAGGTATAAAATCTTCCATTCCTCTCCATTAAATTCCTTCGCAAAACTATTCGTGAGAAAATACATAATATCAAAATCAACCCTTCAATTTCCCAGATCTTCTCTACTCCCTCAAAATTATACAAGACAACTATTCTAAACAAATTCGTAAGGTGTTATATATGTGATAATAAAACTCACTGATCTTAAATAATTCATCTATTGCTTAGATATTTCAAATGGCGTGGCCGAATATGGATCAATTCGAAGCCTTTTTTTGGAGAGCTAATTTGGATTAGGATGTCAGATCAGAGGATCCGAGGCTGTCACTTTCCTCCAAGGCTCCAATCTGCCTAAACAAGTCCTTGCTCAGGTAATTTTACTCTACTCCTCACTTTTTTAATCCAAAATTCTAATTAAGCTCACGTAATTAGGTTTTTCTGATGTTTTCAACTTGATTTCCACTTTTACTTGGACAATTTAATGTATTGATATGCACGCAGGCACTCATGTATGCATACTTTGGGTGCAAAATGTTTTGTATACCATAGTAGTTTACTGAATTCTTGCTAGATGTAATTTCATCAATGAATCTTTATAAATTGAAAATAAATATTTTGGGCGCAAATTATTTAATATGACTGGGATGATAAAATATATCAATATTGATATTATGTTCTTACAATTCAAATTCTTGCCAAAGTAATCTCTTTTTAATGTATTCAAGGAGCCCAAACACTGCCAAAACTGTTTTGACTTGGCTATTTATTTTGTGGCCAAATTTTACTTTAGAGGACCTAAATCTATAATTTCTTAACAAGTAAAGCGGCTTATATATTTGTATTGACCTTTTAATGGGATAATTGTAATAGTTGTAGATTATATATTTGCATCATAGCTGGAATCACAGACGAGTTTCGAATTTTTCTCATTTTGTCCCCCCCCCCCTCTCTCTTTTATTTTTTTATTTTATCTTCATTTTGAGAGGTCGAATATCTCCATGAGAATGCACTTCTTATAAATACTAAAATGGGATTTTTTTTTGAATTTCGGTTGTTCTCTATGGAGTCTTCCTACATATGTGCAACCAAAATTTTGGCAAGCCTATGAAATATTTCTTGACAAATTATGATTAGTTTGTACATCTTTTAGTTTGTTTAAGCGAGTGGTTTTGTCATTTTTCACTATTCATAATAATCCCCAAATTTACAATAGTTTCAATTAATATATCCCTAAACTCTCTTATGAAAATGTAGTGGCCTTATAGATATGGCCTATCTACATATTTGGAAAAAAGTAACGAGTCTTACAAAAAAGTTTTTTTTGTGTGTTTTACCAATTCATTAATTTTTTAGGTACTAGAAAATCATGGTTTATCACTATTATCCCCAAGGTTTCGTATCTTTCCAATAATGAAAATTGGCAATCTTTGGTGTTAATATAATTTGTTTTCACTACTTTGTGGTCGTTTATCAAAATTTTGATGTCCCATTTATGTGGAATGCCTTTGAAGGTCATAATCCTTGGCGACAACGGGGTGGGGAAGACCTCATTGATGAATCAATATGTAAATAAGAAGTTCAACAATTAATACAAGGCCATTATAGGAGCTGATTTCTTGACGAATGAAGTGAAGTTTGAAGATAGGATCTTCACTTTACAGATTTGGGATATGACTAGACAGGAAAGGTTTCAGAGTCTTGGTGTTGTTTTCTACAACGGTGCAGATTGCTGCGTAATTGTTTATAATGTTAATGTGATGAAGTCATTTAAAAATCTAAAATAACTAGAGGGAAGAGATTCTTATCCAGGCTAGCCCATCGGATCCTCAAAATTTTCCCTTTGTAGTTTTGGGGGACAAAACTGACATCGATGGAGGAAATAGTAGAGAGGTTTCTATGAACAAAACTCGGGCTTTGGTGTGCCTCAAAAGGAAACATTCCATACTTTGAGACATCTGCCATAGAGGGCTTTAATGTTCAAGAAGCTTTTCAATGCATAGCGTAAAACTCCCTCAAGAGTGGAGAAAGAGGAAGAAATATACTTGTCCGACACCATTGATGTTGAAAGCAGCAGTCAACAAAGGTTAACTAGATTCGAGTGCTAAACACAGTTTGTGATTATTGACAGAAGAAATCAAGTAATCAACGGAAGCACCAAAAACTTATCTTCCTTTTTTAAAATCGTATTTCTTAGTGTGTGAGGTGGTTATACTGTACATTAGTGTTTGTCCAAGGAGTATATTCGTCTCTAAAAGCTGCTTTGTTAAATTTGGTGCTATGTTGCCTTCTGTACAAGAACTCCATTTGATGATTTAAAAAAAAAGATATGTGGTGATAGATGGTGGTATGTTGCAATTCTACCCTATGTGAACTTAACATTTTTAAATTACGAGTGAAAAATTAGTGATCCATCTTTTCAATAAGATTAAGTATTAAAGGCATGTGGTGATTATTTTTTTATGAATGAAATTACAAATTTCTTCCTTTTTCTAATTTTGAAGTAAAATTTCAAACTACACGTATAGTTTTTACTCGGTTTTTAATCTTATCTTTTACATTTTCATACTTTCATAATATTCACTGCAAGTGCCAAAAAAATGAACTTTTAGAACATAAAATAAAATTATGAAATTTATTTTGTATTTTAAAAGGTAAATTCTTCACCTGTCATCGTTAAATTTAACCAACGACACTATACTCATTACAAATAGGGCTTGCTCTTTTAGTGATGAAAATAGTGTGCCATACTCTGTGATGTGTGGGTTTTTTAGCACAATGAGACCAGTTATATTATAAACACGTTTATCTATTGTATTACAAAGATAAAAATAATTAATTAACAAATGTGGCACAATTAATTCATTAGCCTTTTAGTTGCAATTTTTCATTAGCAGAGATAGATATATGTAATAATTAAAGTAGCGGTGTATGTGTACATAATTCACATCATACAAATTTTCATAAACTTGAAATTATGTAGTTGAACTTAAAGTCATACATATTATTTCAACATTATTTATATTAATCTGCTTCGATCATCGGTGCTTTGATTTTGTTTGTACGAGATTTATGAATAACTATTAGTAATGTTACGAACTATTATTTTTGTTGTTGAGATATTTTTTATTTCTTAAACAGGATGGATAGTCCTATATTTTTTGTTAAGGACTATTATTTTTGTAATATAAATCTATTTCACACTTAATTTGTGAGTTTGTGGTAAGTAATTTCTTCATATCACAACAATCATGGCAGAGGACAAGACACGTGGAATGTGACGAAAGCATTGGTGTGCCAAAGAAGATGACAATTGTGTCATGAGTGGTTTGATGAATCAACATATTTTTAGTCCTATAAATAAATGAGATTTTGACCAATTTTTTTAAAACAACATTTTGTTTTGTTGATGAACGAAATTTTTCCCGTTTTGGAATTACATACTTTGGAAATTTTTGCAGTTTTGCGATGTGTACTTTGAAAATTTTCGTTGTGCCTTCAGGCTATGACACCCCTCTTAAAATAATAACGGGTGGCCAGCCCTATACTAAAATAATCAGGAATCTCAATTGGATCATTCTTAGCATCTACAGACGATAGTAAAAAAAACACGGCTAACTACCCATTACTACAAAAAGAGGGTGCCAACAAAAATTTAAAATATTATTAAAAAAAACTATGTAACAACTAACCAACAACAGAACAACTATAAAATATGATAAAGAACACACACCTGATAATATAAAAGAGACTAATACAAGAGTACACTATAATGTACAAAGTAAAATACCCGAATATGCTGTCGGGTTACAGACAATACAATAAACTGTGAACGAGGAAATAAAAGTGCTACATCTACAACACTTGGGTATAAATCCAATCAACAAACTGAACCCTAATCTAGATATACACAAGACAGGAATCGGCTATAACAAAATTCTGCAACAACCCACAACTGCTACAGCTCCACGAATACACTGGATGGATATAATCAAAGGCATTCTTGCGGAGGAACACCTAAAATAATGCAATATATATATAGAGAAAGATAAAGTATAAATGGGTCAGAGCCTAAGGTATGAAAACATTTTTAGCAAGTGCATAAAAATTCATAATAATTATAAATACATTATAACATTATTAAAGTGGAGTCGCACTCTCCAGAAAATCCAACTCACCTCTCATCTAAAGCGCTCACTAAACGTATGCACATGATCTCCAAATAATTGCCCAATTCTACCTAGGCAAAGTAATCTAACTTACTCCCAATTTATACTCATTTAAAATCCATCTAAATTATTTTTCAACTTCTACCATTTCCATTCTCAACTCTTCATCAACTTACTAAACATATAAACTACAAAAAAACATCCTCTTTTACTCGAATTTCTCATATTCTAGTTATTGACATATATATATATATATATATATATATATATATATATATATATATATATATATATATATATATGAGTTATTAGCATCTAAGTGCTAAGGACTAAACTTCTTCCAATTCTCAATACTGCACTGTGGTTCATGCGTGGGACGTCTCGTAAGCGAAATCCAAACAAGGAACACCCCCGATACAGTACTCCTAGCAGTATTGATTATCGAAATTCATTATTCCCTCAATGCATGACGTGTATAACCTAAATTCCTTTATTCTATAAATGATTAATTACCTATTCCCAATTCTCAACAGTGCACGGCGTTTCGTGTGTGGGACGTCTCGCAAGCGAAATCCAAATAAGGAACCCCCCCGATACACTACTCCTTGGCACTGTCGATCGACGAGATATATACTAATATAAATATGAGCACTAAGGACTAACTTATCCTCACTCCCAACATTGCACTGCATTTCATGCGTGGGACGTCTCGCAAGCGAAATCCAAACAAGGAACCCCCCTATACACTACTCCTTAGCAATATTGGTCGTTGAGAACCATTATGCCCTCGACACACAAAGTACTATATATACTCATAAAAATTATCTACTCTTCATTTTCACATTATTTATTCATCACAATTTAAGTCCGGTTAAAATATCCTAGAATGAGATTCAAGCAATCTTCTTATGTCTCTTTACTCTAGATAAAAGTATGATATCACATAATTATCAGCAATTAATATACTATTCACACCAGTATAATAATAACCATCCCAGCGATCTATAAATCAATAATGCACGTTTTCAATGCTATCATCTATCAGGGAATCACTCACATATCATCCTGGGTACCAACGGTTGGAATCTCACACTGCCTTGGTAAAACCCATATCACAACGTACAGGAAGCGGTCATAGTTTCTCCCCGAAAATGAGACGAAACATACCCACCACGTCTCACCCCTAATAAAAATCACACAATAATAAATGAACGCTATGACCTGGGGACCATACATGCCCTGCTCCTCAAGCCAGGGGCCTCACCCACATCGCGCAACTTCCCATGACATCCTAGAGGGGGTAAGCTTCACACACACACACACACACACACACACAAACACACACTCACACTCACACTCACATATATATATATATATATATATATATATATATATATATATATCATCCACACAAGATATACATACATCATCACATCATATAAATGTATACCATCACACAAGGTATATATATCACACTATTTACATACTCTTATTACGCTCTAAGGCGTATATGAAATAATATCATTATTTAGTATATTTTACTCTCGATATACTATTCGTCAATAACTCACATAACTTCCCCACTTTGTATACACTATACGATTTCTCACTTGAAATTCACACCTCACTTCTATTTGTATGAATCATCTCTCAATTTAATTTATGTTGAGGATATTTTCTATATCTGTATGCACATCGATCAGAAATTATCATTCCTCAAATATTAACCTCGACAATTAGAGGATTTTCCACCAAATTGATACAATCATTTAATTCTTACTCTCTCGAAATCAATCACTAAAATCCCCAACGTTTTCATTCAATCATTTAATGATTTTTCTCTCATTTCCTTAATGAGAGAGGGACATATCCCACTATCAATTTCATTTATTAATTAGCCCCAAATATCATCTCACACTTCTAAAGTCAATTTTCCCCTTATAATCACTCAATCCTCTTTTATGCAATAATTCGGAAGGTCCATAAATATAAACCCAAAGAAAAGGGGATGAACTTAAAGACCCACACTTCAACCCAAAACAGAGGCCCGGTTGACCAGTGCCCCAACCGCGGTCGATCGAGGTTCACAAAAATGCCTAAGATCGAAGACATTGTGCCTCATTTTGGAGGCGCGATCGACCGCCCCCCTGGACGCTGTCGACCACCCCCTGGACGCGGTCGACCGCCCCTACTAGGTACCTCGGCTAAACTCCATTTTAAAGGAACTCTAACTTCTCAAAAACCCCAAACTAATTACGTTCTGCCACAAATCTTCAACCAAAAAATATTCATAACGTTAATACACATCAAATAACTCAACCCAACTAATTTACAACATCAAATTCATCCTAAACACATCAAATGTAGGATTTATCCCAAAATCTAGGTTTTTGACATAATAACCCAAAATCCATGAGTTTATCCAAAAATCATAAAATAAATGATACACAACAATTATTTAGCAAGTTTAATCACTTGCCTTACAGTTGTAGAGTCTAATTCTTCCTCGAAATCACGAATTTTCCTGAGATCCCAAGCTTTCTTTCTCTTTCTCTTCTTCCTTTCTTCTTCTTTCTTCTTTCTCTCTCTCTCTTTCTAGTGCTTTCTCTTTTCTCAAAAGTGAGAATGACTTCTCACGTAGGATTTTAAGCCTTATATCCCAAGATACACAACTTTAAATGATAATACACACTTTAAATGACTCGGTAACTTTAATTCGAGTCAAACGAACTTAAAATATTTTAGAACACAAATAAGTCCCAAGTACAGTCATTTCGACTATCTTGACCCTTCCGAAAACAATCACACCCTCAGAATTGTCATCCGAATCACATTCTAACATCTTCAAATTTTGACCTCAAATGCCACTTTAATTAATCTCCAATTAAAATAATATTTATTTCTCCCAAAATAAATAAATTATTGTCCCAAAAATCTCGGGGTATTACAGACTTCCCCACTTACGAGGATTTCGTCCTCGAAATTAAGCTAAGCCTAATACTCCAAAGCTCTGCTAGTCTCTACTACACTTAACGTAGCTAACACTATACCCAAACCTCCCATTTCCCACTACGAATTATTTTAAATTTTATAAAACCAATTATAACAACTAGGGAGCCCATACACCCTTAATTCGAGCTCTACTCATATTAACATAATTAGGCCTCACTTGCCTAAAAAGTACTATAACTTGAAATATATTAAATTATACTAACATATTAATAATATAACAATTTTGAAATGTCCAAATATTTAACTCCTCTCAATTCCCGACATTTGCTACTTTCATGCGGGGGAGGTCTCGCAAGCGAAATCCAAACAAGGAACCCTCCCAATACACTAATATGTAGCGACGTCGGGGATTAAGAGTTTGTTAGATCGGGACTAAAGTTTAAAAATAATTTTGTGCAAATAATTTTTAATATTTCCCAAAGGCCTATGAAAAGTTTTATTTTGAAAACAGTTTATTGTAAAACAGTTTATGTCTTTCGACATTTAAATAAAATAGCTTATGCCCAAGACACAAGGTTTTAATATTTATCATACTCATAATAATATATAGTTCTCACAATTAACATAAGTATGAGTTAAGTCTCTTACTCATCAATAATCCACCAAATTCGGAATTCTTGTCAATAATAATCTCTCACATCATATTAATATATTGCCATCCACTAGGCGCTTCCATAGCTGGAAAATAACAATGATATAAGTCTTACACGACTGTAAAATAAGTAGATTAATCATTACTACTCAACATATTTCAACAATTCTTACATTCACAACAAAGTTATAGCTCTCGATTAGCACAACACAAGATAATATATTCTCTCAAGAGATAATAATATAAGAGCCTCACTTTCTCAAAATTCCCTTTCGGGTCATTTCATACATAATAGGGTTATAGCACTACCCTCACATAAATATCTTACATACGATATTCCCAAAGCTTCATATAGCATAATCCTATTCACACGAGAAAATAACTTACATCATACCTCTCTAGTTCGATTGCCTCTCTTCATCAATAGGTTCCCGCACAAAGTCCCCTGGCCTAAAATGGCCTCGAATTTGCTGTAGGGGTTGCACATCCAAAGCTTCCTCAAAACTTGGTCCTTTACTTCTTTTAGGATAATCTCTCTTCCTATGACAAAATTCTTCACAAAAGAAACATCTACACACAAATCCTCTTTGCCCATCGTGAGGAACATAACGCTCTTGCGACCCTCTAAAATTTTTATTATACTCTCTGGAATTACTGGCATTCTCACTACCAGACCTACTTGATGAACCCGAATCTCTAAAGTTCTTACCCCCTTGCAAACGAAGACGATATTCAGGACACTGTAACAGTGACGCATTCAATACCTCGGTGAAAGTCAGTAACGCTAGGTTCCCTAACAAATGTTGTCAAATTTGACCATTTAAACCTCGCATAAACTTTTATATTCGTTTCTCTTCGGTATTTACCTCATCGGGTACTAAATTCGCCAATCGAGTAAATTCGTCTTCATACTCGCCCACCGTTCGATTACCTTGAAACACATCCATCAGGTACCTCCTCATTTCCTTCTAAACCGGGGAAGGAAAATACCTTCGGTCAAAGAGTTCCCAAAAACTTGTTATAGGCAATGTATCTCTTTCTTCAGTTGTAGTGATAGACTCCCACCATTGGAGACTGCTCCCGTTAACTTGAAGGTGGCTAGAAATTACTTATGTACCTCACTACACTCAACTATATAGAGGTGCCTTTGCATACTATTCTACCATCGACTTGTAGCCATCGCATCAACTCCCCTTAAAAACTCTGGAGGATGCCCCTTACTAAAATCTTCCCGCACTCTTTCCCACAAAGATGGTCCTGAACGGGTTTGGGCTTCTTAAACTGCAGGTTATTGCACCATTGCCGAAATGGCTACAGTTACTTCTTGCGCCACAATACTGGTAACTTTATCTGTAGTCATAGTCCTTTGAGCCAATTGGGGTTCCACACTCTCAGGCCCTTTATTTGCACTGCTTGGACAACCTCTCTTCTGTGGCATCTGAAACAAGAACAATTGTATCAGAACGCCTTTCAATTGTTTTCTCATCACAGAAGAAAAATATGGACATATGAATACAACGGTCCTAATAATAGGGCTTTATATCAAGAACGCTTACGAAAGATCGCAGAAAACCTGCATAGATCCTAAAGAAACGAGAACCTGATTCTCTGATACCACCTATGACACCCCGCTTAAAATAATAACGGGTGGCCAGCCCTATACTAAAATAATCAGGAATCCCAAGTGGATCATTCTCAGCATCTATAGATGATACTAAAATAAACACGGCTAACTACCCATTACTACAAAAAGAGGGTGCCAAAAAAAATTTAAAACATTATTAAAACAAACTATGTAACAACTAACCAACTACATAACAATTACTAAATATGATAAAGAACACACACCTGATAGTATAAAAGAGACTAATACAAGAGTACACTATAATGTATAAAGTAAAGTACCCGAATATGTTATCGGGTTATAGACAATACAATAAACTATGAACAAGAAAATAAAGTTCTACATCTACAACACTTGGCTATAAACTCGATATACAAACTGAATCCTAATCTAGATATACATAAGATAGGAATCGGCTACAACAAAATTCTGCAACTTCTATAGCTCCACGAATACACTGGATGGATATCTTCAAAGGCGTTCTTGTGGAGGAACACCTAAAATAATGAAATATATATACAGAGAAAGATAAAGTAAAAACGGGTCAGACTTTGAGGTGTGAAAACATTTTTAGCAAGTCCATTAAAATGCATAATAATTATAAATGCATTACAACATGATTAAAGTGGAGTCGCACTTTCCAGAAAATCCAACTCACCTCTCATCTAAAGCGCGCACTAAACTTATGCACATGATCTCCAAATAATTGCCCAATTCTATCTAAGCAAAGTAATCTAACTTACTCCAAATTTATACTCATTTAAAATCCATCTAAATTATTTCTCAACTTCTACTATTTCCAATCTCAACTCTTCATCAACTTACTAAACATATAAACTATACAAAAACATTCTCTTTTACTCGAATTTCTCATATTCTTGTTATTGATATATATATATATATATAGCATCTAAGTGCTAAGGACTAAACTTCTCCCAATTCTCAATACTGCACTGCGGTTTGTGCGTGGGACGTCTCGTAAGTGAAATCCAAATAAGTAACCCCCCGGATACACCACTCCTGGCAGTATTGATTATCAAGATTCATTATGCCCTCAATGCTATGACAACCCACCTAATAAAATACCGGGCGATCACTCCTATATCAAATTAAAACAGGAGTCACATATGGATTATTCTTAGCATCACTGTCAAAAACCAATTTCATTACTAATAACCTATTAGGCTGGTGTCAAAATTTTACTTAACTACTCTTTTTAAACGCCCACACAAATAAAATATCCACGCAGTTTATGTAAATGAAACTGAAATGAAATAAAATAACCGAACACTCAGTTCAAATATGATACAACCAAATCGAATGCCGCATTAAAAGGTGTAAAAGAATAAATAAATGCAATTGGTCCATTGGCCCGAATATTTATACAGTACCTCCTATCTAGATTATAAGGATATAAGCGTCTATCGAGAACCTGCATGCATCCACAGCTTCTGCAGTAGACGTCTGACTCGAAAGAAGTGTCATCCAGAAGTCCCTGTGTCTGGACACCTATATATATATATATGTGTGTGTGTGTGTGTGTGTGTGTGTGTGTGTGTGTGTAGCAAGAGAGGGAAAAGTAGATAAACGGGTCAGAGCCCGAGTGTGAAAAATATTTAGCAAGAGCATAAATGCTTTATTTTAAAAATAGGTTTTATCTCATATTTAAATTTGGTATCTCACTCCCATGAGATACCCCTCATCTTCTAATAGTGCACACCTAGCGCATCCCTAGTAACATCCTAGTCAAGCTACGCTGCCTAACTAATCCGTCACCCATCATTTAAGCACCCTACTTATTCCAAGTACTAAGGGCTAAACTTCTCCCCAGTCTTAACACTATGCCATGTTCATTCGTGGGGTGTCTCACAGAGTGAAATCCAAACAAGGAACCCCCCTATACACTACTACGTAGCAAGGTCGATCGTCGAGATCCATTAGACCCTCAGTACACAGCGTATATACATACTATATAATGATATACATAACATACTTACTCTAATATGCATAATTCAATATACATCCGGATAATGCCTCCCAGACTGAGGTTTACTTTATATTCATCTCTATAATACACATCCAGATCTATATCCCGGAGTGAGGTTTACTTTGTATTCATTTTTATAATACACATCCGGATCTATCTCCCGGACTGAGAATCTCTCTATATTCATATATATATATATATATATATATATATATATATATATATATATATATATATATATATATATATATATATATATATATATATATATTACATTGTTCCCATGCACAAGTAATATACCGTACACACAAGCATAACAACCATCCCAACGAGCTATAACTCGAGGACGCGGTCTCATAGTGCCGATCCAAAAATCCAGGTTTACTCAATATACCACGGTACCAAATCGGAATCCATCAACGTAAATTGTAAACAAAAAACTAACGGGGGAGGCGGTCATGTTCCCCCTGCAAGTGGAGTTACACACATCGCACTCGAATGCGGGACGATAATGACCTGGGGACTACACTCACCCTGCTCCTCGAGCTAGGGGATTCACCCATATTGTGCCACCTCCCTCGATCGCACTAGAGCATATATCAAATGTGGTTGTTCCAACCCTATACTCAAAGGGGAAGCCCGTGGAAACCAGCCTCTAAACACACATATACCATCACATATAGATACATATGTATTCATATGATATATATACTTTAATTACATAGTATATATACTCAAAGGGGAAGCCCGTGGAAACCAGCCTCTAAACACACATATACAATCACATATAGATACATATGTATTCATATGATATATATACTTTAATTACATAGTATATATATATATATATATAGCCATAACTGCCAATCACATCTAGCGATGACTGCCAATCACATCTAGCGATGACCAATAATCCCAAAGATTCTTTCAAAAAATCATATTCATACATTCACGTACTCATGATACTATACCGAAAGTATTCCCTCACTTGATAAATAATAAATACCTTATTCCCATATAAGGATTTAGTGGATATCTCCAAATATACCAATTTACATTAACTAAATAAGTATATTCACCAATTCATCCTAATAATCTCATAGGATTCCCTCAACCATCATCAACTAAATTATGTTATCCCGCACGTATAATCTTATAGGCCAAAATGGCCATTGAAACTTTCCCAATTGATATCGACCTCGAATACCCTAAAATTGAATAGGTCGTGGATTTCCTTCCCACAAACCCAAGGACTACATCTTGTCCAAATAATCGTTTAGAGGTTCCCACCCTATTTTAGGAACTCCACCCTTCTAATTCCTCAACTTATCTATTTTCCTCGAAAATAACATTTTAGTGTCACACACATAAAACACTCACTTAGTTCCCATAATTTCCCTCCATTGGATGACTAATTTACTCTTAAAAGATTTCTTATTTCCTTTCTTAAATAATCTAGAATCAATTAAAATTGGAATTCATCCCATCCAATTAACCCTAGGAAAAATTGTCAAACTTCCTAAAGAGTCGATCGATCGATGGTTCGATCGATCGAACCTCTACCCTCGATTGATCGATCACGTCGGACAGCTTCTTCTCCGAGAAGCTATTTCGGCCATTAAAGCTTATCCCAAGCTTCTATCTCCACTCCTAACATCCTACAACCTCAACCAACTACATACACGTATATAAAATGGGTTCTAAACATTCTAGATCCCAAAACCAACAACTAATTTCGATTAAATCCTAAGTTTCTCGAATTGGAAAATTATTGGGGTTTATTCGTTTTAACTCCCGAAAACCCATTTTATCCACGAAAACCGACCCCAAAATCTTTAGGGTTTGTTATTACCAAACTACGATATGATATTTATGCTCAAAAATAAATAAAGTAAGTAAACACTTGCCTCGTGGATAAAATCCGGCGATCCCGAGTCGAGTCTACGGAGTCTGGCCCGAAATCTCCCTTTTCTCTCCTTTTTCTTCCTTCCTCTGTCTCTTCTCTCTTTTCTTTCTATTCTTTCCCCCTCACCCTCCTTATATAGGGAGAAAAGGGTTTATACCCCTTAAAACCCAAAAATGACTCGTTTACTCAATTGCGAGTACATATTCGTTTAAAAATTCCCGAAACTCAATTTCGACTATCGGATACTCTTTTCTGACTATCTCGGCCATTCCGAGACTCACCACGCAGTCAAAATTTCCATCCGATGAACTTGACTGCAATCCACTATTTTAACCCATAGCATCTCCCTGCGAGTTTTCCAATTAAAATCTTACCTTTTATCGCTTTACTCAACGGCAACATATAATTAAAATACTTCGACATATTTACTTAATACCAAAAGTAATTACAACACTATCAAAAATCATCTAATCCTTGAAAATCCTAAAAATCACTATTCCGAGAAATTCCTCAAATTTTCAATTTATACCCAATTTTGGAATTTAATTATCTCTAAAAGGACGGGTTGTTACATACTCTCCCCTTACAACGAAATTTTGTCCTCGAAATTCAGATACAACCGATGCTACAAGTACTAACCTAAGAGCGCTCCAAATCCTAATACCTCAAGGGGAACGATACTAAACCAATGGTTCCCAACAATATACTTACTATACGGATACCATGGTCATAAAGTGACTCCAACAACGCCACATTGCACCCATCATTTCTTGTGCCCCATGTGGAAAGACAAGCCTACAGCCGCCGCTATAACGTCCAAACACGATTTTAAACGTTCACTCATCAAAATCCGGGTATCTAATTTCCCCCAAAAAGAAATTACTCTAACGCTCGACCACTCTCGTCAGTGTCCTTTCTTATCTTGGGCACGACGTTCCATCCAAGACACTCCGAATCCATTCGTGACTGCCTCCCAGCATAAACTTCAACTTTATACACTAAGCCTTTTCTATTTTCAGGCAGTATATAAAACCAACTTACTAAGGTGCCCATACACCTTTTTAACCCGTGCACATCAGCACGACCATTACAAAGGTTCCACACATAACACTCTCTCTAAATAAGGGCCTCCTTTCCTCGGTGTAATACTCACACACGGGTCCTTCTAACCCACGTAATTTCACTTCTCCTCAGGGTTAATCAACCAATCTTCTTGTGGTTACTTCCCAAAATCTTTCTATATCAGCTCCACTAACTCTATTGAACCTATTCTCTAATAAACCTACGATCTAGGCATTGCCCCACCTACGCGAAATGAGTACAATCCTAAGTATATCCCTAGTGCCCAAGGCCTCTATCAACTTTCGATATTTGCTTGGTTTCATACGTGGGACGTCTCGCAAAGAGAAATCCAGACAAGGAACCCTCCCGTTACACTAATCCCTCGCATTGTCGATCATCGAGATATAGCAACCTAAAGCACACCAGCGGGATGTCCTAAATCCTACCTCGCTAAACTACGAATGCATTGCTACTATTCTATCCTCCCACCTGAGCGAAAAGGAAAATCTAACTAATCGAAGTGTCCGCTCTCTGCAAAAGTGTTATTATTATCATACCCAAAATATACTTCCTCAAAATTTGCCTTTTCATTAAGGCCTGTCTATACTCCTCAAATTAATTTCTGTAAGTCCTACTTCACCCACCCACTTGTGGTGAGAGGACCACTTTAGTACTTTTTCATAGCACAGTATTTCCATAAGCATACCATCATCACATGGATCATAGTCTATAGTGTTTCATCCACACTATACGACTTATCCATAAAACCAACATCCTCGCATCCTATAACGTCTCTCCACTCCCGACGTCGTTAAGGTTCATGCGTGGAGCGTCTCGCAAAGCGAAATCCAAAAGAGGAACCCCTCCAACACATTACTACTTAACTTTTTCGGTCATGGAGGTCCGTTATTTTTGAATATGCAATCGGGATAATCCTATCCCCTCATTCAACCAAATGTGGTCTAAACTCCCATCTCTATCCAGGAGCCATACCACTAAGTGCTCGCACCACACTCAGTCCTTGCGCAATCAATAATGAGCTTAAACTCAACGCTCAACAATCAGCTCTGCATACCTTAAATCACATCTATAAGGTCGCCACGAACTCAAATCATGATAATGAAACATCTACTCACCGAAGTTCCATATATCCATATTAACAAAGGCGAACTCAACCTGTATCCAGGTGAGATATCGCAACAACAACCCGTTCCACCCTGGAACTGTGGACACGATAGTCTTGCCATCATTAGCCTGCTATCACTCCGAACAACGAAGAATATAATATACTCATAATATTACCATACTCATATAAACATATAAGACGAGTATCATAAGCCAGATATATATATTCAAAATATCAACACCCTCCTTTATAGAGAATGAAAGAAAATATAAGTACGCTACCGCGGAAAACATATAGGCCTATATTATATAATGTTATCGAGACTGTCACAAAGCTCAAATTACACACACGAGTCTAGGGATAACGAAACACCGCAACTTTATCTAGCCACGCCAATTATACCTCTCCCTTCTGAGGTGAAACTCATTACAACAAATTCGCAGTTATCTACTCCGGTTGGTTCTCGGACCTGGTACACTTGTCCTAAATGAACCAAAATTACTTGACTCTATGCCCCATCTAGGCACCCTAACCTTGTCCTTTATTCCTATCGTGAAAGGACTACCCGTGCGGTTCCACACTCCACATCACTATTTTCATATCAGTATCTTGGACTCCATTGTCGTGATCCTGACAATCACTTTACTAATTCCCCCTAACTTCTTCTTTGTTAGAAGGAGATTCCACTACCGACCTCAACAACCCCGTTTTAACAAATTCCCCAGGTGGATGTCCACCAATGGGTTCCTCGAACATACACATTCTCCATATTATGTTTTATTCACTGTCAGTCTTTGGCCGACCTTATGTGAATAATTCAGAAACTCCATTCTTCTCATTCCTGCTGAATTATGGGGACTCACAGTTAAAACTATCAGTAAGATCCCTTTCAAATCCTTATTTTTACTGGGAAATTCAACTTTAGTACCCCTCTCTACTACAACAGTACTGCGGTACTCATAACCACTATACTTTAGTAGTCGTTAAAACAATCCTTAGCAAAGACCACAAAGGAAGTGACTTCTACTACGGTCCTCGTCCCCAACTTATGCCAGTTGCTCCAGCTAGGCCCAGCCTCCTGCTGCCCTCCTTGCCCCGCACACGAATCTCGAACGAGCACCAAAAATATTTCCATAATCTTATACTATGGCAGGAGAATGAAATCTCACAAGAGAAATCAAAAATCCTAATCCTGAGGCTCTATATCAAATCGAGAGCAACGCTGAAAGCGTAGTACGTCCGCACAGATTCCTAAGGACACTAGAACCTGATGCTCTGATACCATCTGTGACAACCCGCCTAATAAAATACCGGGCGATCACTCCTATATCAAATTAAAATAGGAGTCGCATATGGATCATTCTTAGCATCACTGTCGAAAACCAATTTCATTACTAATAACTTATTAGGCCGGCGTCAAAATTTTACTTAACTACTCTTTTTAAACGTCCACACAAATAAAATATCTATACAGTTTATGTAAATGAAACTGAAATGAAATAAAATAACAGAACACTCGGTTCAAATATGATACAACCAAATCGAACGCCGCACTAAAAGTCGAAAAAGAATAAATAAATGCAATTGGGCCATTGGCCCAAATATTTATACAGTACCTCCTATCTAGATTACAAGGATAGAAGCGTCTATCGAGAACCTGCATGCATCCACAGCTGCTGCAGCGGACGTCTGACTCAAAAGAAGTGTCATCCAGGAGTCCCTGTGTCTAGACACACACACACACACATATATATATATATAGCAAAAGAGGGAAAAGTAGATAAACGGGTCAGAGCCCGAGTGTGAAAAATATTTAGCAAGTGCATAAATGCTTTATTTTTAAAAATAGGTTTTATCTCATATTTAAATTTGGTATCGCACTCCCATGAGATACCCCTCACCTCTCTTTTAATAGTGCACACCTAGTGCATCCCTATTAACATCCTAGTTAAGCTACGATGCCTAACTAATCCGTCACCCATCTTCTAACCACCCTAGTTATTCCAAGTACTAAGGGATAAACTTCTCCCTAGTCTCAACACTATGACATGTTTGTGTGTGAGGTGTCTCGCAGAGCGAAATCCAAAGAAGGAACCCCCCTATACACTACTACGCGGCAAGGTCGATCGTCGAGATCCATTAGACCCTCAGTACACATCGTATATACATACTATATAATGATATACATAACATACTTACTCTAATATACATAATTCAATATACATCCAGATAATATATCCCGAACTGAGGTTTACTTTATATTCATCTCTATAATACACATCCGGATCTATCCCCCAGACTGAGGTTTACTTTATATTCATTTTTATAATACACATCCGGATCTATCTTTGTACCGAGGTTTACTTTATATTCATTTTTATAATACACATCCGGATCTATCTCCCGGACTGATAATCTCTTTATATGCATATATATATATATATATATATATTACATTCTTCTCATGCACAAGTAATATATCGTACACACAAGCACAACCATCCCAACGAGCTATAACTCGAGGATGCGGTCTCATAGTGCCGATCCAAAAATCCGAGTTTACTCAATATACCACGGTACCAAGTCAGAATCCATCAACGTACATGGTAAACAAAAGCACAACGGTGGAGGCGGTCATGTTCTCCCTGTAAGTGGAGTTACACACATCGCACTCGAACGCGGGACGATAATGACCTGGGGACTATACTCACCCTGCTCCTCGAGCTAGGGTATTCACCCACATCGCGTAACCTCCATGGATCGTACTAGAGCATATATGTAATGTGGCTGTTCCAACCCTATATTTAAAGGGGAAGCCCGTGGAAACCAGCCTCTAAACACACATATACCATCACATATAGATACATATGTATTCATATAATATATATACCTTAATTACACATGTATTCATATAATATATATACTTTAATTACATAGTATATATATACTATCTAATCCTCCTCGAATATATATATATATATGGCCATAATTGCCAGTCACATCTAACGATGACCAATAATCTGAAAGATTTTCTCAAAGAATCATATTCATACATTCACGTACTCATGATACTATACCGAAAATATTCTCTCACTTGATAAATAATAAATACCTTATTCCCATCTAAGGATTTAATGGATATCTCCAAATATAACAATTTACATTAACTAAACAAGTATATTCTCCAATTCATCCTAATAATCTCATAGGATTCCATCAACCATCATCAACAAAATTATGTTATCCCGTACATATAATCATATAGGCCAAAGTGGCCACTGAAACTATCCCTATTGATATTCGACCCCGAATACCCTAAAATCGAATAGGTCGTGGATTTCCTTTCCACAAACCCAAGGACTACATCTTGTGCAAATAATCGTTTAGAGTTTCCCACCCTATTTTAGGAACACCACCCTTCTAATTCTTCAACTTATCTATTTTCCTCGAAAATAACATTTTAATGTCACACACATAAAACACTCACTTAGTTCCCATAATTTCCCTCCATTGGATGACTATTTACTCTCAAAAGATTACTTATTTCCTTTCTTAAATAATTTAGAATCAATTAAAATTGGAATTCATCCCATCCAATTAACCCTAGGAAAAATTGTCAAACTTCCTGAAGAGTCGATCGATCGACCCATGGACCTCGATCGATCGATGGTTCGATCGATCGGACCTCTACCCTCGATCGATCGATCACGTCGGACAGCTTCTTCTCTGAGAAGTTGTTTCGGCCATTAAAGCTTCTCCCAAGCTTCTATCTCCGCTCCCAACATCCTACAACCTCAACCAACTACATACACGTATATAAAATGGGTTCTAAAAATCGTATAACCCCAAACCAATAACTAATTTCGATTAAATCCTAAGTTTCTCAAATTGGAAAATTATTGGGGTTTATTCATTTTAACTCCCGAAACCCCGTTTTATCCACGAAAACCCAACCCAAAATCTTTAGGGTTTGTTATTACCAAACTACGATATGATATTTATGCTCAAAAGTAAATAAAGCAAGTAAACACTTGTCTTGTGGATAAAATCCGGCGATCCCGAGTCGAGTCCGGTGGACTCCGTCCCGAAATCTCCATTTTCTCTCCTTTTTCTTCCTTCCTCTCTCTCTTTTCTTTCAATTCTCTCCCCCTCACCATCCTTATATAGGGAGAAAAGGGTTTGTACCCCTTAAAACCCAAAAATCACTCGTTTACTCAATTGCGAATCCATATTCGTTTAAAAATTCCCGAAACTCAATTTCGACCATCGGAAACTCTTTTCTGACTATCTCGGCCATTCCGAGACTCACCGCGCAGTCAAAATTTTCATCCGAGGCACTTAACCGCAATTCACTATTTTAGCCCATTGCATCTCCCTGCGGGTTTTCCAATTAAAATCTTACCTTTTGTCTCTTTACTCAACGACGACATATAATTAAAATACTTTGACATATTTACTTAATCCCAAAAGTAATTACAACACCCATAAAAAATCATCTAATCCTTGAAATCCCAAAAATCACTATTCTGAGAAATTTCTCAAATTTCCAATTTATACCTAATTGTGGAATTTAATTATCTCCACAAGAACGAGTTGTTACAAATGCATGAACCCAAATTCTCTTATTCTATAAATGATTAATAAATTATTCTCAATTCTCAACAGTGCACTGCGTTTCGTGCGTGGGACGTCTCGCAAGCGAAATCCAAACAAGGAACCCCCCGATACACTACTCCTTGGCACTGTCGATCGTCGAGATATATACTAATATAAATATGATCACTAAGAACTAACTTCTCCTCACTCCCAACATTGCACAGCATTTCGTGTGTGGGACGTCTCGCAAGCAAAATCCAAACAAGGAACCCCCCTATACACTACTCCTTGGCAATGTTGGTCGTTGAGAACCATTATGCCCTCGATACCCAAAGTACTATATATACTCATAAAAATTATCTACTCTTCATTTTCACATTATTTATTCATCACAATTTAAGTCTGGTTAAAATCTCCTGGAATGAGATTCAAGCAATCTTCTTATGTCTCTTTACTCTATAGACAAATATGATATCACATAATCATATACAATTAATATACTATTCACACAAGTAAAATAATAACCATCCCAACGAGATATAACTCGAGGATGCAGGTTCTCAATGCTATCATCTACCAGGGAATCACTCACATATCATCTTGGGTACCAACTGTCAAAATCTCAGACCGCCATGGTAAAAACCATATCACAACGTACGGGAAGCGGTCATTGTTCCTCCCTAGAAATGAGACGAAACATACCCACCACGTCTCACCACTAATAAAAAGTCACACAATAATAAATGGACGCTATGATCTCGGGACTATACGCGCCATGCTCCTCAAGCCAGGGGCCTCACCCACATCACGCAACTTCCCATGATAGCATAGAGGGAGTTTGCTTCACACACACACACACACACACACACACACACACACACACACACACACACATATATATATATATATATATATATATATATATATATATATATATATATATATATATATATATATATCATCCACACAAGATATACATACATCATCACATCATATAAATGTATACCATCACACAAGGTATATATATCACACTGTTTACATACTCTTATTACGCTCTTAGGCGTAAATGAAATATCATTATTTAGTATATTTTACTCTTGATATAATATTCGTCAATAACTCACATAACTTTCCCACTTTGTATACAATATATGATTTCTCACTTGAAATTCACACCTCACTTCTATTTGTATGAATCATCTCTCAATTTAATTTATGTTGAGGATATTTTCTATATTCGTATGCGCATCGATCAACAATTATCATTCCACAAATATTAACCTCGACACTTAGAGGATTTTTAACCAAATTGATACAATCATTTAAATTCTCACTCTCTCGAAATCAATCACTAAAACCCCCAACTTTTTCATTCAATCATTTATTGATTTTTATCTCATTTCCTTAATGAGACAGAGACATATCCCACCATCAATTTTATTTATTAATTAGCCCCAAATATCATCTCACACTTCTAAAGTTAATTTATCCCCTTATAATCACTTCATCCTCTTTTATGCAATAATTCGGAAGGTCTATAAATATAAAACTAAAGAAAAGGGGATGAACTTAAAGACCCACACTTCAACCAAAAACAGAGGCCCGATCGACCAGTGCCCCAACCGCGGTTGACCGCGATTCACAAAAATGCCTAAGATCGAAGACAATATGCCTCATTTTGAAGGTACGGTCGACCGCCCCTGGACGTGGTCGACCGGACCTACCAAGTACCTCATCCAAACTCCACTTTTAAGGAACTCTAACTTATCAAAAACTCTAAACTAATTCATTCTGCCACAAATCTTCAACCCAACCATATTCATAACATTAATACACATCAAATAACTCAACCCAACTAATTTACAACCTCAAATTCATCCTAAACACATCAAATGTAAGATTTATCCCAAGATCTAGGTTTTTTACATAATAACCCAAAATCCATGAATTTATCCACAAATCATTAAATAAATGATACACAACAATTATTTAGCAAGTTTAATCACTTGTCTTAAAGTTGTAGAGTCTGATTCTTTCTCGAAATCACGGATTTGTCGGATATCCAAGCCTTTCTGTCTCTTTATCTTCTTCCTTTCTTCTTCTTTCTTCTTTCTCTCTCTCTCTCTTTCTAGGGCTTTATCTTTTCTCTAATGTGAGAATGACTTCTCACGTAGGCTTTTAAGTCTTATCTCCCAAGATACACAACTTTAAATGTTAATACACACTTTAAATGACTCGATAACTTTAATTCGAGCCAAATGAACTTAAAATGTTTCGGAACCCAAATAAGTCCCAAGTACAGTCATTTCGACTATCTCGACCCTTCCGGAAATAACCGCACCTTCAAATGCCAATTTAATTAATCTCCAATTAAAATAATTATTGATTTCTCCCAAAATAAATAAATTATTGTCCAAAAAATCTTGAGGTATTACACAGGCACGAACATATTTTTAGTCTTATAAATAAAATATATTATGGTCAGTTTTTTAAAATTACTTTTTTTTTGTGGAATTAAATTTTTTCAAAGTTTGCAATTACGCATTTTGAAATTTTTTGTCATTTTGCGATTACCAACGTGCCTTCAAGCACGGGCATACCCTAGTGTGTGTGTGTGTGTGTGTGTGTGTGTATATATATATATATATATATATATATATGTGTGTGTGTGTGTGTGTGTGTGTGTGTGTGTGTGTGTGTGTGTCCCCTCAATCACTGTAAAATTAGTAAATCAATTGAATATTGATCCAATAATATCACCAGTTCCATTTGTTATGAGGTCGTATTTCAATTCTACGGTTATGCATGACATGTTTTTTATACAAAAAACTTATGGTTCTTGAATCATCATGAACATTCTAGAATTTTGAGATGAAACTTTGATTAGTTCAAATTCTATCAATAGTTGTTATATATATATATATATATATATATATATATAGGGTATGCCCGTGCCTGAAGGCACGACGCAAAATTTTGAAAGTGTTTGTCTTTGATTAGATCATACAACGTATTTAGTTTGCAACAATATTAGTAGTCCGGCTTTTCACCTAACATTAATACAATGGCACGATTAATTCATAATTTTAGTCATGTTATTTGTGTGAAATAGTATTTTAATGTGATGTGAAATATTATAAGTCACGTTATTTATGTTGTGTATTAAAGTCTAAAAAATAGCAATGTATTAAGGTCAACACTTAATTGCTTAAAAAAATACATTTTTTAAAAAGTTATGTTTTATAAAAAAAAATTATAAAACAAAGTATAAAAAAGTACATTTTTTAAAAAAGTTGTGTTTTATAAAAATTTGAAAAAAAAACAAAGTTTAAAAAAAATATAGTTTATACTAAGAGTTTTGTTTAGTATAAAAAATGATGCCATGTTTGTTTTTTTAATAAAACTAACGACAACTTTTCTTAAAATAAATAATGAAACAATTTTTTCTTATTCAAGTTCATTTCAATAAAAAATTAACAGAAAGATCAAAATATAGAGTCTCGCACACTTTTTTTCTCCAGACATGGATTTCATGAGATATCAGCTAAATAACAAAGTGGGGTGATGGGATAGGATGGGGTGCAAGAATGAGAATAGACAGAGTTGATGACAACCCTAGTGAGTTGTGAAAGATTTAGTATTTTAAATAGATCAAATTTTGTGATTCTTATAAATTCATAGTAGGTATAAAAATTAAATATTATAAAAATAATGAAAAACATGAGGCAATACACTTAAGACAACTCAATTACTCTTACAAACCGGGCAATCACCATAAAATTTAAAAAATTATGTCATGTTCAATTTTTTATTAAAATGAATGTTTATAGAAAACTTTTGTTATTTATTTTAAAAAATAAATGTTATTTTTATCCCCAAAAAATTGACGTTACTTATAATTAGAAATAGGTTTTAATAAAAACTAAGATGAATTAATTGTCAATAGGGGACTAGTTTTTCACCTAACATTAATACAATGACATGGTTAATTCATAATTTTACTCGTGTTATTCTTGTCGAATAGTATTTTAATGTGGTGTGAAAAATTATAAGTCACGTTATTCGTATCGGGTATTGAAATCTAAAAATATTTGTAATGTATTAAAATCAAAATTTAATTCATTAAAAATACATTTTGTTTAAAAAAGTTGAATTTTATAAAAAAAATAAAAAAACAAAAAATAAAAAAATAAAAAAATTTAAATTTCATAAAAATTTCTTTAAACAAAGTTATTAAAAAAATATAGTTCATACAAAATTTTCGCCTAGTGTTTATTAAAAAATGATATCAAGTTTTTTTTTTAATATAAATAACATCAACTTTTTTAAAACAAATAATGAAACAATTTTTTTATTCACATCGAATTTAATAAAAAAATTAATATAAAGATGTAGTACATAATCAGATCAATTTTTTTCTGTAGGTATGGATTTACTTAGACATTACTTAAATAATAAAGTGTACGAGATATGGTATGATGGGATTAGAGAGACTTGGTGACAATCTCACTGGTTACCAACTTTCTTTTCATTTTGAAACATTCTTATTCATTTTTCCTTATATTACTGACCGTTGCAGTCTCTATCTATCTCTCTCAATTTTTGAGATTTGCGTTACTTCTTTAATTTTTACATTACCGTCATGAGATTCTCCTTTTCTTTAACTAGCTGTCACTTATGTTCTGATTAACTCTCAATTTTTAACCACAATCTTAACCTTTAGAGCTGAGTGACTACATTGATTTTAACCGGGCATACATATACATTGGAGTGTCCTTGCGTTTACAATTTGCTTTCTACGTAACCACACTAAATATTCACATTCTAGCAATTTCAAAAAATGAACAAATGTATAAAATATAAACTATATTTAAAAAATATAAATACCAATATTTATACAATGCTAAAACATTTACCAAGACCACGTGAAAAAAAAATATAAACTTACAAATTACTTAAGTTCATGTAGCAAATCATCCCCTAAAAGTTCACGAATTAAAAAAAACATTTTATGATTTTTTTTTAAGAAAAAGTTAAAAGTTGTGATTTCTTATAAATAAAAAAATTTGATAAAAATTCTAAAATATTTTTTTCTAAATAAAACAACACTATTTTAAAAAACAATTTTTATAATGTTTTATAAAATGTTTCTTAAAAACTGTTTAATATGATTTTATCCTATAAGTGAATGGCAATACTGACACATTACTATGTTTCATGAGGAAAGTGATAAATTATTTGTTTCATTAAAATCAAAAGAAAAAAATGATTTTCCTTTGGGGTGACATCTTTATTTAAGCAAGGGAAATTGTACAAAAACCTAGTGTAGTCATTACTGTGACTCTAACAATATATATTTGTAACATAAAAATCGAACAATAAAATATGAGTGGTGATAATGAGACCCATTTTTGGAACCCAATTTTGAAACACCCTACATAAGACAAAAATGGGTACAAATTTTTAATTGACATTTTGATGCCCTGACGGGACCCACAACAATAAGGTATGAGCTTTTAATGCCGTGAATTTCAAAATTTTGAAATTTTTTTCTGGGTCTCCCTAAATTTATTTATAAAATATACATAATGTATTACGAAATAAACTAACAAAGTCATGATGGAATAATACTACAATGTCAGGGTGTGTGTTTTATGTGCTCTTATGAGCAAATGCCAACTCTTATAATGGATGGCAAAAGCAAATGACAATCATTGTCCTATAACATAGTGGATGTATGCATAACAACTTAATGTAAAATACCATAAAAATAATAAATAGGAACAATAAAATAAAATGAAAAAATGGAAAACGTAAATGGGCATGATTTTAAAAATATATTTCAAATTACAGAGCTATAATAACTACAAAATAGACCCACCAGCTGTACTAAGAGAATCATCTGACATAAGGTTAGAAAATGAGGCTGATCAAAGCCACCCCATTTTTTTATGTAGGTATCTTTATTAAGACAATATTTATCAAACTAAAAAAACTCAACCAAAAGCAATCAAAATTAATCACCATGTCCTGGCACTTGCAATGGTATTCAACTGATAAACATAAAAATATAGATGTATGCATTTCGAGACACAAAATAATGAACACGAAACTCGAGAACTGGGAAACAGATATCATCCCCTGAGGGAAGCCATGTCTTGAACATGAAATATGAAAGCTTTACATTCCCGGTGAAGATTTCAAAATCAAGAGACCTTTAATGGCTTGAAAGTAAATAATAAAAAAAACATAAGTTTATAAATGTTTACCTATGTTCACCAATATCAAGAGCATAAATCTTTACCTCTGTTCATCATAAAAAAAATCATACACATTTTAGATCCCCTCATTTTAATAACCCATATAAGAGCTAGAAATTAGAAATTAAGAACCTGTATGAGAGAGAGAACAATATTTTTAAATGGTGTTTTAAAATGAGTATTTAAAACACCAAATATACATTTAAAAACATAACCAGGCTCGAAAGATCCAAAACCCTAGAAAAAAGAAATGTAAAAAAGAACCATGGTGCTCCGTTTCACCTGTAAAATATTCAACAAAACACAGGAAAAAACATAAATTAAACCTAAAACCACCTAAAACATTACCCACGAATTCAATCATTTCACAACAAAAATCATTTAACAGCCATGAAAATAAAGAGACTATTAACAAATAAAGAAAATCAAACTCCCTTTAGTTCTCTCACGAAGAAGATCTATAACTATTTTTTGGTAGTCGACAATAGAGAGAGAAGATATGGGTTTATACTTAAAATTGGATTTGAATTAAATGGGAACAATTTGAGTTTGTAGGTGATGGGAAGGACAATATCTTGAGCCTTGTGCTCCGACTCCTTGATTAGTGAGCGGATGAGAGAGAACAGAAGAGGGTTGGAGATTGAGCCCCTTTAGATTAATGAGTAGTGAGAGAGACATAGAGGTATATTGAAAAGGCGTGTGGGAAATTGATTAGATTTCTCAAACCACCAGCCCAAAATATTTATCGATCCACCCACAATATCTATCTTAAAATCTTAGCCTTTCATATTCAGCCTTATTGGCACTCATCCTAACCACAAACTATCTTCTAAACTTATGAACGGTAAAAACACCATTGCTCCTTATTATTATTATTATTATTATTATTATTATTATTATTATTATTATTATTATTATTATTATTATTATTATTATTATTATTATTATTATTATTATTATTATTATTATTATTATTATTATTATTATTATTATTATTATTATTATTATTATTATTATTATTATTATTATTATTATTATTATTATGGGGGGACCGAATTTTGTTCTTATCCCACAATAACGGCCGATCTGGCCCAACAGATTTAGAGAGAAGCCCAGCCTCACATCATGAAAAGAAGCTACATGCGTGTGCAGTCCACACTTCCCCAAAACCAAGTCAATCCCCTATAATCTCGTAGAGATGTTGAAGGGATTGATGGATCATCATGGGCATCGTGGAGTTACTTAAAGAATGAGGATTCTACATCTATAAATTTTAACCCTTGGCCCGGGGAATAGGGGCATGTAACCAAGCATATTAAGAGATACTTAATAAAATAGTAGACCTCCCCATGAACTTAAGCAAGTTACCGAACTACGTACATAGTTGTATTGTGTGTGTGATTTTCTACTTGCCTTATTGATTGTGATTGTACCTCGTAAAACCTCTATTGTGAATTTTTTTGATACCACAATATATATATATATATATATATATATATATATATATATATATATATATATATGTGTGTGTTTGTGTGTGTGTGTGTGTGTGTGTTCAATTTGTTTGTAACATGTAATGTCATTGTTGGTTTATTTGGTCAAATCTTGTTTATGTTATTTAGCCATAAATTTTCTTTTAGAATCATGAGATGTAAATGCTGATCGTATTATAAATGGCATCTTACGATACGATATGAATAGAAAAATTATGGATAAATTTTATGATCAAGTATGACATTTGCTAATTTATACTAATATTTACATTAGGGTTTTGATTGATTCAAACTCAAATATTTAAATTTTTTTCTTTGACTTTAGTTTTACTTCTTCGTGCATACATACCTTTTTGGTGTTTGTTTTGATTTTAATTGTTATTCAACTCTCTTTTCTATAATTCTTGATTTACTTTGTTGGTATGTGCTTGTGATTACCTATTATATTAGTTCTTTTACTTGATGGTAACATATTTTCTATGAGGTGATGGTGATTTCTTATGTTAACATATTAATATTCCATCAATATCTTTAGGGGCTTATTTATTTCAATTTTGATGATTGTTGTCTTATTTGGTATTATTAAGATTAACTTAATTTATACTTCTCATCATCATTTTATCATCATCGAATCAGGACTTGAGAATTGACAATTCATATATAGTGTTTCTCTTAAAATTTTATGTGTGCTTAATTTTGGTATAACAACTTCATGATGAATTGATAGCTACAAGTTTTTTAATCATCATCTACATTATATTTACTTTCTACTGAATGGAATAATTACTATTTTATGGCTTTTTTTTATTTTAATATGTGTTGATGAAAAAAACTGGACCGAATCCCATTTTTATGATCACAGATAAATAGATAAAAATAATCCAATCAAGGACATGAGAGACAAAGATTTTTAAAGTGGTTCGGCTATGAATAAAGCCTACGTTCACTGTTATTTTATTCCCAGGGGTTTACAATAGTACCATAGGGTGTAGAGAGAGAAAGGATGTGTATCTTGTGTATGGTGTTTCTTAGTTCTCCCCTCTTTTGGCTAAGGGAATACATGTATTTATAGTGATGGGAGATAAAGAGATTCATTGTATGTAGACATTTATGTCTACATTCAATGAATCTAATTGTTGGCCTTCTATGATGGTTGATATTCCTTGAATTGCTTGGTATGCTATGTGTTGTCATCTATTAATACAGTAGAAATATACATTAAGGCTCATTAAATGTTTTGTCATCTGCATTTAATGCACATTAAATGCATAGTTATCCTTTGATCTTCCTGGTTGGTATGCCGACCAACTCTCCTAGGGTGCCGACTATCTCTCCTCGGGTGCCGACCAACTCTCCTCGGGTGTCGAATAACTCTCCTCGAGTACCGACCAACTCTCCTCGGGTGTCGATCAACTCTCCTCAGGTGCCGAATATTGCCACGTAGGATGAAATGTGTCCTTTTCTGATTGGTCCTCGTAGATGGAGAATTTTTGTGTCAATAGAAGCCCCCAATGCTCCATGCTCGATGGTTTACTGAAAGGATGGAGTATTTATTCTGCAGTGTTGCTCGGTGCTCGTGAAATTCTTGATCTACCTTTTTGATTTGTTCAACATAAAGTGCATTATCTCTTGGATGATATATGATGCCGGCTGATCGATGGTTGCTAATACCTCTTTTGTGGAACTCTGTTCATCAAGTGAACGTGTGCTATGTATCACCCCTGGGAATTTGGACACAGCCATTCCATAGTATGCAGCTTGTAGCTTGTCATAATCTTCAAGTATGTTGATTGGTTTGCTAGCCGACCAACTACCTCCTGTGCCGAGCAACTGAGTTCTAACTTCACGTGCTTGATTTTTTTTTATTTATGCACCTCTAAATACTTTGTCGAGTAACATACTAGATTTTGAACCCAACTCTTCAATATGATTAGTACCAAGCTAGTGGTGGACTTTGAAACATTTTCATACAACTTCTTCTTCAATATTGGTCGGGACAGTAGTAGTAAAGATCTCAGTGTCGTAGATGCTGAATTTGACTTCTGAACTTCAATAACATGTACATAATAACTTCTGAATATGCCTCCTGAACTTCTGAATGCACCTCTTGAACTTCTGAATACCTCCTGAACTTCAATAGCCTCCTGAACTTCAATATCGAAACTAATTCTCGAGAAAGAAAAACAACTTCTGAATGATAATTAGTCGGGGCCCCGACTATGTAAGTTTATGGAGTTGAATTTGATGCTCGACTGCATGATGTTATGAGAATGTGCCACCGAATGAACAATTGAATTTGTAATAGAAGCCCCCAAGTGTGGAATATGAATTTTGAATGCTTTCTCGGCCTTGAAGTATGTTGTTTGACAAATTTTCTTATTTTGCATAGACAATAAGATTTGCTCCACCTGCTGTCTACTGTTCGACCAATCGAAGTTGATGGAGATTGATTCTCGACCAACCGTAGTTGGTGGATTTTTATTCCCGACCAACCGTAGTTGGTGTATTTTTTATTCCCGACCAACCGTAGTTGGTGGATTTTTTATTCTCGACCAATCGTAGTTGGTGGATTTTCTTATTCCCGACCAACCATAGTTGGTGGATTTTCTTCCCAACCAACCGTAGTTAGTGTTTCTGGGAAATTTTTTTATTCCTGACTAACCTTAGTTGGTGGATTTTCTTCCCAACCAACCGTAGTTGGTGTTTCTGGGAATTTTTTTTTATTCCCGACCAACCTTAGTTGGTGTATTTTTTCCCAACCAACCGTAGTTGGTATTTCTGGGAAATTTTTTTATTCCCGACCAACCTTAGTTGGTGAATTTTCTTCCCAACTAACCGTAGTTGGTGTTTCTGGGAATTTTTTTATTCCCGACCAACCTTAGTTGGTGGATTTTCTTCCCAACCAACCGTAGTTGGTGTTTCTGAGAATTTTTTTTATTCCCGACCAACCTTAGTTGGTGAATTTTCTTCCTAACAAACCGTAGTTAGTGTTTTTGGGAATTTTTTTTATTCCCGACCAACCTTAGTTGGTGGATTTTCTTCCCAACCAACCGTAGTTGGTGTTTCTGGGAAATTTTTTTATTCCTGACCAACCTTAGTTGGTGGATTTTCTTCCCAACCAATCGTAGTTGGTGTTTCTGGGAAATTTTTTTATTCCCGACCAACCTTAGTTGGTGTATTTTCTTCCCAACCAACCGTAGTTGGTGTTTCTGGGAAATTTGTTTTATTCCTGACCAACCTTAGTTGGTGGATTTTCTTCCCAACCAACCGTAGTTGGTGTTTCGGGGAATTTTTTTTATTCCCAACAAACCTTAGTTGGTGGATTTTCTTCCCAACCAACCGTAGTTGGTGTTTCTGGGAAATTTTTTTATTCCCGACCAACCTTAGTTGGTGTATTTTTTATAATAAATGATGGAGACTTCCTTGGAGCTGACCAACGGATTGTTGGGAATACGATATAATAATTGCTGGAGACATCCTTGAAGCTGAATATATATATAGAGAAGAAATTTTCCGAGCTCCATGCTGAATATAAATAAGAATTATCCCGACCAACTATTCGTTGGGAGTGAAATATAATAAATGTTATAGTTCTTCCTCGGAGCTGAATATGAATATCTCGCCGAGTTCCGTGTTGAGATGAATATACAATATGAATCCTAAGGGATATATAGAATAATTTGTGCTTGAGCCGATATCTCCGAGTAATAATAAAATATATAATGCCTCGCTGAGGTGAAATGATAATAGTTTCTAGATTGTTTCCGAGCATTCTTCGGCGTTGAGTCTTGTACCCGTAAAAATTAATATCTTGCTCTACCATATGTGTAGGCTGAATTGATTAGTCATGAGAATAATTTAATCATCCAATAAATATATGATAGGTATATGCTTGAGAAATAAAAAATATTAATTTCAAAAAATGAAATAATATATGTTGGCTGATATGTCGAGGCAAAATTGCCTGATGTCGAGTAATATTAGTTTCCAAAGGTTTAAGATTGTGACTGAGCTTTTGTCGGGATTGAATCTTGTCCCTATGAAATTTTAATAAGCTGCCTGAGCACCTGTCGAGACTAGAGAAAATAATTATTATCATGAGAATAATTATTCAGCCAAACAATATGTGATGTGTATCAGCATAAAATAATAAAAATTTCAAAATATGAAATAATATTTTGGTGCCACACGTGTATTTCGTGAGCAAATTTTGATAAAAATGCTAGGCATTTTAATTTTAAGTAAAAGACCAAATATAAATTGGTTCGGAAAATTTATTCTAAGGTAAAGCTTTGGGTTATATTTTATTTAGCTTTACAAAATTTATTTTATTAGAGAAGTGTGAATTAAGAAATAGTAGGGAGCTATGGTGATGATTTTGACTTTGTCAAAATTAATAATCTGGGCAACTAAATATCAATTTCGAAATATGAAATAATATGCCTTGTCCCAAATGTGTGTCATATGAGCAGATTTTTATCGAATAGATGCCATAAGTAAGGCGTTTTATAAAATTATTTCAACTATAGTAAAAAAAATTATATAAGTTGATTTTCCAAAGTATTTAATAATTAGTTTTGAAGTATTTAAAATTGTTATTGTGTTAGAAAGGTATGAATTAATAAATGGTAGGGGTGAATTTGTATTTTTAACACCATGGTGATGATTTGGACAAAGTCAAAATGAGAAATCTGGGGGAACACAATTTCCACTCCTTCATTCTTCCATTTGTTATGAGCAAACTATCGACGACCAGCAATAGCTGTCGCCGACCAACGATGAGTTGATGTCGACTAGTGAGACGTTGACGATGATTTTCTTCGATCCAGGCAAACCTGTCGCCGACCTATTGCAAAACAACAACCGCCCAACATATAGGAGTTGCCGACCAACTAAATGACCCGAAGAAATTGTCTTGTTCGTAATTTAGATTAAAATAAATGAGTGATAGTTGATGTTAATGATGTCTGGGATTGAGCTTTTAAGAGTTGCCGACCAACAACAACCCACATAACCTGGTATATCCGACCAACAACAATACGAGAAATTGAAGCATAAATATCACCGACCAACGAATTGGTATGGCCGACCAATAATAGGTGTTGTCGACCAAAGCGAACACCTTATCGCCTGTCAACAAAAATAGCTCTGACCAACAATTTCTTTTATGCCTTATGAAAGCGTCATTACCGACCAGTGATGGTAGATTGGAAAAAATTGATAAATGTGCAATCCCAGTCTCCGACCAGGAATTGATTCCATCGACCTGTTGTATGCGTCTCCATCTCCGAACAATAATTGATCCCTCCGACCAACATTAGATCTGCACCTGATCTCCGACCATTATCAAATGCATCTGAACAGTAATAGGTACCGACCCATAATCGAGGACCCCCCGACCTGAGCTACTCTTGACTTAAGAACATTCTTGGTGTCACAACAATATTGCCGATAAAGAAATAGAAGTTGTCGACCTGAATTCGAGGAATTTCTTGACTTTTACAAACCTGTTCCAATCTTGATTCTGGTGCCGCCATGTCGTCGACCAAATGCAAACATGTGCCGACCAGAAAATATGTAACGCCGACCAGCTAATGGGTACTTTGGACTATAATATACGTAACGCCGACCTCTGGTGAAGTTGTAGTAGTGGTCGCCGACTACGTGGTTGGACCTTGATGCGGACCAGCAAATTAAAGTCTCCGACTAAGAAACTGTTATGCGACTATAATGCCGATCAATAAAATGAAACCTCCGACCAAAAATTAGGAGGTCGGGGGACTTCCATTGGTGTAAATACTCACTAAATGTACGAAATTTATATGGCCGACCAACAATAAACGGTGGAGATATCTTGATCTGATGATTCAACTACTGCCTCTTCGTTGTATTACAATGATGTTAATCAACAAGTCTGAGATCCATTATCTGGGTAATGACATCACACCAAGTGACACCGACTAATGAATCTCCAATCAGTGTTCCGTCGCCTATTAATCCTCCGTCAAACAGTAATAGAGACATCTGAACAGTTGTCTTTTATTTTTGCTGTCGTTGTCCTCTCCCAATGGGTCGTTTGACCACCAGGACTTGGTTGAAAATGCGTTTGGGGACTGTTCAATGAAGAAAATGGCTTGTTTAAAAAGAATTCCAACGAAATTTTTTATTTTTGATGCTCTGTTCACCATCTTGAGTTTGTGCCCTTGTTAAAATTGGGCCAATGAGATATCAACGGTTTCGAAGTTATTCATAAACGTTTCTCCATTTCATGTAGATCTCTTCTGTCGATTTAGCTTCCCTTAGAGCTTTATCATCATATATATACTTGGTTTGACGGTTCGATTTCCAGATCGGATTAGTGATCACTTTTACTTTATCAATTTGATAAATGTTTCAAATCAAGATCTAATATAAGAACCAAATACAAATTTGTGGTGATAAATTCCCTGATGTTTATCTCTTTCTCAAAAATATAATAAAATATTTGATCTTGAAGATATCTGAGGACTAAAAAATACCAATTCTTATTTTTGATGTACATAAAAATGTTTTTAGGAAAATTGTCTTTTTTATCTCCTAAAATTATAAAAGTGGGAAAAACGTTGGGTTTCAACAAATTGATTTAATCCATGTTTAAGCGTCTTTTCAGAAAATTTTCAAGTGGATCCATATATGTAAGGATTTGTATAATATTTATGAGTCTAAAATTCACCAGATCCCCAAATTGAAATCGATCACATGGTTAGTGCATATAAAAATTATGGCTAAATTAAAAGATTTCCAAATGAATTAAATATGTATATACTCATATAAAAGAGATTTATGAATACAAAGAAATTATTTTATCTCCTTAAAAGAGAAATAATATAATATGTACACAAATTTTTCAAACTTTGTGATTATAAAATATACATTTATACAGATTTGTAAAAATTGATTCAACAATTTATGAATATAAAATCATGATTGAATTAAAAGATGTATGCACAATATATAATTGATTTGATCTCTAAGTTTGTGGATATAAACATATGAGAATCATGATTTGAATAAAAAGATGCGCGTATACAATTAGATATACGCAGAGAAAATAAAAACTTAGCTTTCGATGGAGAACAATGCTTGTAACACGATTCCCACAGACGACGCCAATCTGTTGATGCAAAAAATTAGACCGAATCTCGTTTTTATGATCACAGATAAATAGATAAAAACAATTCAATCAAGCACATGAGAGACAAAGATTTTTAAAGTGGTTCGGCTATGAATAAAGCCTACGTTCACTGTTATTTTATTCCCAGGGGTTTACAATAGCATCATAGGGTGTAGAGAGAGAAAGGATGTGTATCTTGTGTATGGTGTTTCTTAGTTTTCCCCTCTTTTGGCTAAGGGAATACATGTATTTATAGTGATGGGAGATAAAGAGATTCATTGTATGTAGACATTTATGTTTACATTCAATGAATCTAATTGTTGGCCTTCTATGATGGTTGATCTTTCTTGAATTGCTTAGTATGCTATGTGTTGGCATCTATAAATACAGTAGAAATATACATTAAGGCTCATTAAATGTGTTGTCATCTGCATTTAATGCACATTTAATGCATAGTTATCCTTTGATCTTCCTGGTTGGTATGCCGACCAACTCTCCTCGGGTGCCGACTATCTCTCCTCGGGTGCCGACCAACTTTCCTCGGGGGTCGACTAACTGTCCTCGAGTGTCGATCAACTCTCCTCAGGTGCCGAATATTGCCACGTAGGATGACATGTGTCCTTTTCTGATTGGTCCTCGTAGATGGATAATTTTTGTGTCAACAATATGCAATTGATATTACTTAAATTTCCAACTCAATTATTTCTAATTCAAATTAACTTGGGGTTAATTTACAACATTGCTTTGTCATATTTGAGCTAAAATTTTGTGTAATAAACACTATATGATTTGTTTGTTCATAAAATCTTTTCAGTATTTAGTTACCTATATCCTTTATAGTTAAGTTATTTGAGTAATGTAATCGTCTCATATGATAGACAATTATGTCAGCCTGACAAAGCTTAAATTAAATATAGTGAAACATAATTACCTTCCCTAATAGGTATGTATAGTTAGGTGAGATGCATTTGGATATCAAATAAATATACTCACACAAATAATGAAATTGAAAAACAAAGAGGAACTAACTCTATTCGAATTTTGTTTTACCCTTGTTTTTATTTCATCATATTTATCCTAGGATTTTTAAGTACTTTCTCATGTTAATCATTTTATATTAATCAGTTTTCCTTTTAATTTTGTTGATTTTTTTGTCATAAATTGTGTTTTTTCTTTATTTTTGGGTTTTGAATTGAATATTTATTGCATATCTCTCTCATCTTCATTGTGGTTCTCTTTTTCTCATTTACCAGCTCAAGCAAAGCATGTGTCTCTTATTCTCTTCTATGGATTTTGTGGCTTCAATACTATTGATTATTTAGATTATATGAGCTTCATGAACTTTTAATTGTTCTCGATGTTAGACTTTAGTCACTGAGCATACCACATCGATTTGAAGATTAATTACACCTACTCAACAAAAATAAACCCAAACTTCGAATGAGTAGACAATTTAATATTTAGAGCAGAAGTAGAACAACGAATCACAATACAATATCAATATAAGAAAATTTAGCCTTTACCCCTACTGCCTTTAGAATTCTACATGAATTCTACGTTATTTTATTATATTATTATAAATACCTAGATTTCTCTTTTGTTTGATACGTAAGCATTTTTTATTATGTTATCTTAATCATGTCTACTTGGATGCATTCATTAATACACTACATTGTAGAAAGGTCTATTTGAATTTCACGAAATTGAAATTGACCTTTCAGTTTCAATTTCAAGCCTTGAAATTGGATTATCAAATGAGCTCTTAGTCTCCCATGCTCAAGAACAATAACAATTGAACTTTTGTCTTGTAAAAAAAACAAGTAAACTATTATTAAAACCTAAGCATGAAAACAAACATAGTCAGACTGAATAATGTTGGGGCAGGTAATAAAAAAAGTCTAAGAAGTTTGAAACTAATAAAAGGTATAAGAAATTTGCTAAAATATATGAAGTACTCCTAGATTTAATAATACACTATTCCTGGAAAGTTTATAATTAATATAATAATGTAACATTAATTGATGTGACAAGGCGGTAAACATGGATAAGAGTTTGATGTAGCTTCCTGATATGTTGTCTGTAGAATACGAAGTCGGTATTAATTTTTTAATTGAGATTGTGAGAAAGAATTTGGATGTAAATAATATATCACAGTGCCTGTGTCGATATTCTCAGAATGCATATTGTTATGATCTAGAGACCATTCAATGTCATTTATTGATATGTGAAATGCCATAGACTTGTTGGATAAATCATGGAGAAGAGGTTAATCATGACATTCCAAGTTGACAATATCTAGAAACTATTGAACATGACTTTAACGAAGATGAGTTTTTAGGGATGTTACATTATATGGACGGCCCAAATAGTTTCGAATGCGATGCAAAAAATGCATAGAATGATAGTGGGAGGGGTGCGAGTATGTTTGATCGGTTATTTAGTCAACTCAAAGAAGAACATTATTCGTGTTATAAGAAATTCCCCTCATTACAGTTCCTTATAAATTTGATTCATTTAACAATGAATGGATTCTTGAAAAATAAATTTGGCAATGATTCTCCTGTTTCCTTACAAAAAGTATAAAATGATGAGGTTACTACAATGTTTGTTTTGAAAAATTGTTTTCCTTGCTAATTTTTTTAGCGACCAGAATATATTTTTTGCAATGATTTATTTCCCTAATACTGACCAATTTTTGTAGTCTGGGATCCAAATACATATTTTTATTCAGTAATAACTATCCCAATGGGTTCATAACCAATGCCTGCATATTTTTGTTATTTTGAATGTGTTTTTTTCACTAAAAAGTTCCAACATTAAGTCGCCACCAAAATAATCTAAATAAATCATAATAAAGATCTCATACATAAATTAAACATAATTCACAAACAACTCTCCAACCAAATTCCTGAAAGAATGCAATTACTCCCCTATGATTTTAAACCCTAATCAAATCTTAGACCAAAAGAAATTTTGATCTTAACTTAGCCACCAACACCGACTTATACAAGTTAATAGTCCTCTTAATACAATAATCTCCAAATTAATAATTAACTTCACAAAATATGTTGATCCATAATGTAATTAAAATAATACAACTCAATTAAAATATCATACTTCCATGTTGATAGTCCTCTTATCCCATAATATTTTTAGGATTTAAGGAAAAATCACACAGGTGAAAATAATTTACAACCATTGTAGGTTCCTTTATAAGGTAGAACCTGACCAATTTTTATTTAAAAAACATTTAATAAAAAAAGCTACTTATCATATGATATAATTGCAAAAGAATAAAACATACTATATTTTACACATATCATTCCATTTTTATGAGATAAATATAATTTTATATATAAGTCTATACAAAAAATTATCTTTAATGCACATTTGTATGAACATCATTTGAACACAGATGAACTTATTTTCACGTGATCACATATGTACCCAATTATGGCTCAATGTATTGTTTTCTTCATGGAGCTATTATCGGGATTGACTTAAGAAAGAATTACCTAGTGATCTTAAAATTAATCAAATTTAAAAAAATAATAAAAAATGAGATATATGCAAATGAATCTTGGGTTTAAATTAAAATACGTTCGTGGATCTTGTAGGCGATCAAATATAGTAGACAAGAATGATTAAAATGATGTTGAAGTACTGAAGATTTCCAATGTATGATAGTGGGAAATATGCAAGGCATGTGAACATCGATTTTAAAGTTGAATCTTTAAGAACATGAGAAGCCTTCTGCTTTTGGTCCCTCCTTTACTAATCATACCAACCATCTCTCTCTCCCTCTCTCTCTCTCTCTCTCTCTCTCTCTCTCTCTCTCTCTCTATATATATATATATATATATATATACATATAATTCTTTATATGTGTGTAAAGTATGAGGTAACTCGTCCTCATGATCATTTATATCTGGGCATGACAATAACTAAGGGAGTTCTAAGGAAAAAGGAAATGACATGGACCCAATGCTAAATAACAAATCTGGCTTCTAAACAAAAGTAATAAAAATTCAAATTTGACGCTCATAAATTATTTCCTTTTCTATTTAAAATAATTATAAATCCACTCAATTTCAATTATCTAAAAAAATACTCCAACAAAGAGGCATTGTTTAAGAAGTTTAGCCTTCTAGTTCTTATGCGTACGCATTCAATATCTCTTAGACCTGTTCGAGAGTCATTACCCCTGTAATGGGATCTCTCGAATTGTCCCGTTTGGACAGTTTGGGATTGCATAATTTCTGTATAATATTCTTAGTGGCTTAAAGTTGTTACTTTTGGAGGAAGTTCTACAGTCGTATCCTAATGTTCTCTGGGTACATACTAGATTGACAAGTGTGACTGTTATTTCAATTGATCAATTGAAATAACACTCATACTTGCCAATCTATGTCGTGTACTTGGAGAACTACGGGGATATGCTGTCGATTTTTTTTTTTCAAATTGTAATAATGTGCATGAGCTGTTAAATATATTACAGAAAAATAAGGTCGTGAATAGGATAGGGCCACTCACCCTTTAGAGGGGATGGAGGAAATATAAATTTCTATTATAAATTGAATTTGAATATAAATAAGGCATAATTAAATGAATGGGATAGGACCACTATTATAAATGTGCATGAGCTGTTAAGTATATTCAAATTGAATTTGCATGAGCTGTTAAGTATATTACAGAAATATGCGATCTTGAATGGGATAGGACCACTATTATAAATTGAATTTAAATTTGAAATTTAAAAATCGAATATAAATAACACATAATTAAATGAAACATACTATAAATCTAAGTTTTGTTTATACTAATCATGAATATACTCTTCTTACCTTTAATAGGTGATTAGTTGTGGTAGCTGTGAGGGGATATCTGAAATACAAAGAGTGGATGGGTGAGACAAATATAATGAGGGATGTGTTTCGCAGAGGTACTAATGAATTTGTGAAATACGCAAAGACATGTCATAATGATGAAGAATTTTCGTGTACTAGGTGTAAGAATGGTAAGGTGTTTGAGTGGAAAATAGTTGAACTACATTTGTTATGATGGGGTATGCAAGATATTTATCGATTTTGGAGTTTTCATGGTGAATTGAAAGTTCCTTTTATCCCCGAACAACCTTTACAACAACCTTCAACAAGTAGGATAGATGTAGAAGGGGACGATGTAGATCATAATATGTTAGAGGATTTAGTTGATGATGACTATGGAGTTTATGAAGCGGAGGAGAATGAGGTTAGTGATGATGTACAAGGTTCAAGTGCTCGTGAAGATATCGCGATAAACCTTAATGATGACTACCAAAGTTTAAAATTTAAGGAGACCCAACTATTATACTCTGGATGTGAGAAAGATCAAATAACTTTACATGCCACGGTTGGTTTGCACAGTTTGAAGATGCAATACGATTTGTCTGACAATAGAGTGACATGAATTCTGAATTGGCTGAAGGGCTTACTACCCAAGGAGAATACGCTTCCAAATAGCTATCATGTTATGAAGAATAGTTTGAAAGGTTTGGGAATTAAGTATAAATCGATTCATGCTTATGTGTATGACTGGATACTATACCGAAAGTAGTGTGAAAATCTCGATCGTTGTCCAATATGGGATGAACCGTATTATAATGTGAATTTTGAAAGATAGCATATAGTGCCTAAGCTTCTGAACAACAAAAACAAGGGATAAATAGTGCCTTTTAATACTAGTGTATCTATCCTGCGGCACATGAATACGACTTAAAAAATGAACATGATTTTCTAGTCCCTCCACTTATTATGATAGCAATGCATCAACAGACCTAGCTATGGATGTGAGATATAGTTATAATAATGTACCTGCCTTGGGTGGAATCATGGTTTTTGGTGACATGAGGATCTTCTTTAATTTTTCCAAATCTTCCTAATGAGGTTTCCCCCAAGAGATCTTAGTTCCCTTGCACTGCAACACCATTAAGGGATGACTGATCTCAGTAAGTCCAGACACAAATCTTCTTGATTAAGAGACTTTCGTCAAGAAACTCTTCAATTGCTTTCCCTTTTTTTGGACATAACATATTAAGGATGGCCTTTTATTTGTCTAAGTGCATCTGAACACCTTATATGTTCACCACAAACCGTGGGAATTTCCCACTTGTTACCCCAAAAGCATATTTGAGAGGGTTCATATTCAACTTATACTTCTTACACTTATGAACACCCTCCTTAATGCTGCACATTGGGCTATATTTTATTTTATTTTATTTTATGACCAAATCATCTAAATAAAACTCAACAATATCAGGAAAAAGATCATGGAATTTTTCCGTCATAGTCCTTTGATATGTAGCACTTATACATTTTAGTGTAAAAGGCATAACTACGTACATAAAGTTACGTAATGAGGTGTGAAATGCAGTCTTTTTCGCATCGTTTGGATCCATCTGAATCTGGTTGTAACCCATGTATCCATCAATAAAATAGTACAACTTGTGACTAGTAGTTGAATCATTCAAGATATTTACGGATGGTCGTGGGAACTCGTCTTTCGAGAAAGCTTAATTTAGGTCTTTATAATCCGCACAAATCTCGATTTGGTTCTTGTCTTTCTTCACCACGGGAATAATGTTGGAAAACCAAATAGGATGTTGTATCGGAATAATGAAGCCTACTATAAGGAATCTCTGGACCTCTTCTTTGATTGTCAAGTCAATCTCTACTTTGTACATTTGGGTGGCTTATTTGATCAGGGATAGAACAATAAAGTCTGTTGTAATAAACCTCTAGACATCTTCTTTGGTTTTCAAGTTAATCTCTACTTTGTACATTCAGGTGGCTTATTAAATAGGGATAGTTGACGACATCATGCTCAACTTGTGACAACTCACCTCCTTGTCAATACCAGGAATCTTAGTGTACTTCCATGCGAATATGTCTTAATTACCAAATTATCTTGATAAAAGATCCTCTTTCTTCTTCATTAAAATCCTTTGAGATGAAAATTGGTCTAGGATCACCACCTTATCCCTCAAGGTCCACCTATTCCACCTCTTAAATCAAAGTCCTTGTTATATCATACATGCATTTTAGTTCTTCCTTCACATCCTCCATAAACTCTTTAACATTAGTTATCAATAATCATGCAGTGCCCTTGGCTATCCACCTTAAAACATTCATAAATTGGGTCATCCTCATATACTAAACCTTCAGCTATCTGCTCAAACCTTCACAATTTGTAAATGATCTTACTATTAATTAGCACCACTATTTTACATTACGTGGAGATTTACTTTATGTGGGGCCTCTTCCTATAATTTTCCTCCATCTCTCACGCATAAGATCTACTCGGCACACTTTGTTATTGGACCTGTAATTCAATAGGATCAATCTACGGTGTCATTCTATCTCGTAATTGCCTAGACAAGCTAGATGGTCTCACCCTTTTTCGATCCATTTCACGCTCATCTAGGTTATCAACCTGGTTGATCTTTGCATGCACTTTTTCTAACTGCTAGGCACTCTAGTGCCACTTGTGTATCTAGTGATCACCACAGCTTCTTCATCTAGCTCAGTATGTAAAACACATCGTCCAATAAATGTACTTCCTTGCACATGAATAACTTCTTTGATGCTTGAATCACCACATCCTTGCCATTGATGTTCTCCTTGGCACATTGATGGTAAGTTAAGGGCACCAACCTGTGGTTATGCATCCACACCCTCCCTAGAAATAGTTGGTATGATAGCTCACATTCCATTATATGGAATTTAATATGGTAAGTGATATTCCTCATAATGATCCCCACATTGACATAAGCAATGTACTTAGAGGATTAATTATCATACCTTGATATGGCCAAGGGATTCTGAATAATCCTCATTTCAGATATGCTGTAGGCATAAAAGGATCCAATAGGAATGATGGAAATGGAAGCTCCCCCATCCAATAAAACGCGATTGAAACTACACCCATTCATGGTCCCCCTTTCATAAAGTGGTGTATTATGAGGATACTTAATTTAACGATCTTCTTCAGAACATGTGACCTTTGAGAGGAACCTTTTCACAAGTTTTTCCATAGGCCCTTTCCAACGCAAATTTGGAACCATATTCTTCTTTACGATCTATAGTATCTCCCAAGTGACCTTCACTCTGAAGTTATCTGGTATCCCCACTTGGTCAAATAACCAATTAAACTTTTGTAATTATGTTACTACAGATCTATGTGGTCCTCCTACAACTCATCGCCTTCCTCAACTTCCATATATATTGATTCGTCATAGGCTATCACTGCGTTTGAAACACCCAACGAGAAAGTTTTCAATAGTTTATCCAAGTCATCGATAGAGCAAAAGTCATCATCCATGGTCAGGTGGGACATTTCGAATAAACATTCCTCCAGTTATTCTTCAAATGTTTCTTCGAGGAACTTCGTCTCTCTCAAAATTTGTTTTTCTTCTTTTTTATAAGAACTGGCCATGTTTGCCTCGTGAGTTGGCAAACTATTATTATTCACGTTTGTTTGGGGTAACTGAATGTCCCCCTTCTCAACATGTGCACAAATAAGAATGCTCGAGGCTTACTGGTTGGATGATCCACCTTTTGGTGGGGGTGGAGAAACCATGGATTGTTCCTTTTCTCCTATGTTACCGGCTCCATGGGTATACCCCATTATATTGAGAGCTTATTTAAGAATATTATATAAGATTTGGGTAATAATTTTAAATAAAAATACTTTTATTGATATTATATTTTAAAACAATGTATTTTGATTTGAAATCGAATCAAACATTTAAATTTAAATATAAATGGTTTCTAGACATTTTATAATGGTTTAACTATTTAAAGTTGACAATGTTTAATTAAAAGGTAATATGATAATATGCATACACTCTTGTATATGATGCATGCACACAAGAGTATGTGTAGTTACACTTGGAGCATTTATACGAGCTTCTGAGTTTTTTGCTCGCCCCCTAGTTTGTTGTATTTCAGGTTTGATGCGATATAATATTTATGGCATCGTTGGAATTGGGATCGTCATTAGAGGCTCTGAATATATATTTCAAAATTTAAATGTATCACTTTGTTTATTGTAAATTGGTTTGTAAAAGGACATTTGATTTGTAATAAAAAAATGATTTATTTTTCAACCGATTTATTATTTATTCTTTCGTAAAATTATTTAAGTCATTGGAAAATGTTTATGTTAATGCTAATTTCTTTTAATAAAGCTTTAATCTATCTATAATTTTCATTTGGAGCTCCCATGGTGTTACAAGTGATATCAAATCATATGTTATTAGTATTCTTGGGATTTGGGTTATTGATTGGTAACATTTTTCGTTGAGAGAGATTTTATTTATGTTGTCTCTTATTTGGGTGATGTCGAACTTTCTATTTAAATTTAATGGAAGAAAATTTTGGTTGAATTTCGAGGACAAATTTTTTTTTTGAAGGGGGAAATTGTAATACCACATTATTTTAACGGCTTATTTAAGAATATTATATAAGATTTTGGTAATAATTTAAAATGAAAATAATTTTGTTGATATTATATTTTAAAATAATGTATTTTGGTTTAAAATCGAATCAAACATTTAAATTTAAATGTAAATGGTTCTCGGACATTATATAATGGTTTTACTTTGTAAAGTATATAATTTTGAATTAAAGGGAAATATGTTAATGTGGTTTAGCTTTTGCTCCCGGCTAGGATTTTAGAGAGGTAATATATATGAAATATTATGGATGATTATAAGGAAATGAAGATGAAAAAGAGAGGCCAAAAACGAAATTTATGGAGCAAAAACGAGAGGAATAGAAAAAGACAGTTTTGAGTATTTTAGATCTTCTTTATGAGTTCTTTCGGATGAGATCTGAGAAAAGCTCAAAACACATATCTGGCTCGATTTTTCATTTAGAATTCAAATCTGAAGTCAGATTGGTGATTCGAATAATGTTTCGATCTAATTTTTTTCATTTTTAAAATAGGCCTACAAATATGAATTTTAACTCTCTTGAGGTAGTTTCATTCTCCCGTTGTTAATTTAGTGTGCTACACCTATTCAACCTTGATTGTAAAGTTATATCCATGCTATGTGTTGAATTTATATGTATTACATAATTGTATACTACATTCGTTATTGCACCCATTTTGTATATATTGTTTTCATGCCGTGTAGTTTGGAGTAACAAAACTAGTTGATTTTACGAACTTGTTGGGTTATAAAAATTGGCTAGAAAACATATACAATTGATTTATCGAAATTGAGTATAAAATTTATTTGAATTGAGAGAATGATAAAATTATTATTATTATTATTATTATTATTATTATTATTATTATTATTATTATTATTATTATTATTATTGCAGAATGCATAGGTATTCCTTAGCCAAACCAGCCGTTGGATGGGGTGTGCTATCGACTATGATTTTGTTTATTATCAAAAGACTAGGCCAACCCCTGTTGGTGAATATGCCGAACGTTATTCTGACGGTGATGCCAAAATTTTATGGCGGTGATGCCAGATTATGGTGGGTTGTGTGCCCAAGTTATGTTACTTATTTGGGGGGGGGGGGGGGGGGGGGGATTAGATTATTCCAAGAATAATTAACAAGATTATTGACAGTAATCCATACCGTACTGTGGGAAGTGCGGTAGGGATTTTAATATGGGGGATTAGGTTGTGTAGTGCCGGCGGTGAGATTATATTATTTAGATTTTAGTTTGAGTGTTCATATTGCATACACTCTTGTATATGATGCACACACACAAGAGTATGTGTAGTTACACTTGGAGCATTTATAGGAGCTACTGAGTTTCATTCTCACCCCCCCATAGCTTGTTGTATTTTAGGTTTGATGTGAGATAATATTTAAAACATCACTGGGATTGGGATCGTCGTTAAAGGCTTTGGATACTTATTTTCAAAATCTACGATTTGTTATTTATTCTTTCACAAAATTATTTAATCGATTGGAAAATGTTTATGTTAATGCTAATTTATTTTAATAAGGATTTAATTTATCCTTAATTTTCAGTTTCACGTCCCGAGGTGTTACATTAAACTTTACTGTCTGGGAGGTAATCTTTTGGCTAAAACTTTCCCTTGTTGTCTCTTCCTCCACCATTGTTTCCACCTCCTTGCCTTCTATCTCTACTACCAATATAGTTTACTGGGGAGGGTATTCCCTCCCCGAAGCATTTGGTGGTATCAACATCAGATTATACAATACTAGGGGTGGTAAAGGCTTCACTACGAGAGTGATATTCTTGGCAGACTTTAAAAATGCATGAACGTTCCTTTTTTAGTCTCATTCATCAGATAGTATATATACTTCGGGAGTAAACCTTATGCGGAGACTTGAAAGAGCTTAATCTCTCCCATTTCTTCTCAAACATCGAGAGACCATTTGCAAAACCTCCTAATATATGCAACCACGTCCTCCTCAGGCTTCTATTTCTCACATGCAAGTTGGGTGAGAGTAAATCTATCCTCTGTCAAAAAGAATTTTTGGACAAATTGGATATGGAGATCCTCCCATCATGCCACACTGGCAGTGTAATACCCCGTACTTTTATGGATATTTAAATTACAAATGTCAGTATAATTTGGAAATTTGAGGAATTTCTATGAACAATAATTTTTGGATTTTGAGAGTGTTAGATGTTTACCGACGTGTGTTACATTTACTTTTGGGACTAAGTAAATACGTTGGATTATTTTAACTACACGTCGCAGTTGGGTAAATCCAAAAAGGATAGTATTGTAATTGGAAAACCCGTATTGAGATATATTGGGTTTAATTAGTGAAATGTAGTTAAGTGACTCGGATGGAGATTTCGAGTATGCGGTTGGTTTTATAATGGCCGAGATAGTCAGATTAGAGTATCCGGGGGTAGTGTTTAGGTTCCAGGAACTTTCGAACTAGTAGGGACTTGTAAAACGAGTCATTTTTAGGTTTTTAAGGGGTAAACCATTATTTCTCTCTTTATAAAAGGCACGAGAGAGTGGGAGAAATAAAGGAAAAAAGGTAAAAGAAAGATTAGAAGAAAGGAAGGAAGAGAGGAAGCAGAAGAGGAGATTCCGGCCAAACTTCGCGAGATTCGGCTTTAGGTCGTCGGATATTATCCACGAGGAAAGTGTTTCTTTACTTTATTCTTTTAAGCATATATCTCATATTATAGTTGGTAGTGATAAAATATAAAGGTTTTTTATTTGGGTTTTCTTGAATCGAAACTGGTTTTTGTAATACCCCTTATTTTTATGCTATATTAATTTGGAGATTTATTAAATTTGATGTGAGTGATTTATTTAATAAAAATCCGAAAATTAATTATGTTATAATTATTAACGTGACGAGAGTTAGTAATTATGAAAAATTGTTGAATATTACTAATGAGCAAAGTAATATATGATATTGATTATATTGAATATCACGAGTGAATTAAATAACAATTTCAGAAATTTAAGTCGGGACGTGCCCGTGTCACGTCGGGACTAATTTTGTTAAATAAAAAGTGAATATTTTATAAGTTGTTTGTATGGTCATTTTGAGTGCGCCAACGCATCTGGAAGGGTCGAGATAGTCAGAAAAGTGTACCCGGGGGTTTAGTTTGGGTCTCGGGGCGTTTTTAGGCCTAATTGGTACCCCAGGAGGGCAATTTAGTCATTTCACCTTTTTGGGTAATTAAACCCACGAAATTCAGCAACCTATATCAGCCATTTAGGTTAGTCAGCTAGGGTTAGAAAAAAAAACACAAGTGACGGCCATAGGAGAAGGAAGGAGAAAGCTCCAAGGCAATCCAAGGCCCCAAAAGTCATCCGTTTGCACCACAACCACCACCACCGCGTAGATCGCGAGACGAGGAACGCAACCATACCAAAATCAGTCGTGAATCAGAATACGAAAAATCCTAGGCAAGTGTTTAACTTGCTATTTTCGTTGGTGCAATCTTCATATAAGATTAGGAATGATTAAGGATGAATTATGTAGAAGAAAGCCCAATTTGTGATAGGAAAATCCATGTAATATTAGTTGTTATGATGATTCTGGAAACCCTTGCCATGTAGAGGAAATTAACCACGAAATTTTGATGATATATTAGAAGGAAATTCTGGTAAAAACAGATTAGAACCATGATTAAGAAAAACTCTAGGGTTCTTGATGATTAGATGAGATTTTGGGTTAATTATACATGTTTAATGTTAGATATACACATGCTTTACGTTGAAAACATCTGGTATATTGATATAATGTTAGTAGTAGGATTTTTGGGACGTTTAGAATGGAAAAACATGGTTTTGGATGAAGAAAATTGGTAGAACCCGTAACTGCAAATTCTGCAGATTTTCACAGACCTGCTTGATCGATCGATCGAGTCTAGAGCTTCAATCGATCGAAGGTTCGATCGATCGAGCCCCAAACCTCGATCGATCGACCCCTCCTGGCAGACTACTATTTCCCTTTGTAAAGGATTTAAAAATTGAATTGTCTTGATATAATTCTTGGGCATTCTTAGTATAAAGATTTGGGAGACATAGAGGACCAGTAGGGCGTATAAATGTTGGGATCATTAATATTCGACAAGAATGGTATTTATGGGATGTTTACTTTAGGGTTAGTAAATTGATATGTTAAAGTGTGAGGCGCGTAAGAGAGTTACGATGAAACGTAAATGTGACACCTACTGAATTTTCTACTTGGAAGAATAGAGTCCACAAGTGTCACGAAATAAGTGAGAAAACCCTTCGAGTTAAGGTTAGAGATGAAACCTTATACGTAATTCTAATAATGTGAATTTAAGGTTAAATGTTGTAATTATGGGTGACGAGAGGAACCCATATTAATATGATAAAAGTGGTACTTTTATATGGTTGTGTGTACATATATTATATACATATGAAAAACATACCGCGCTACTTGCTATCCTTGAGATTACCGCGCTGGGACAGTCTTATCTCGATGGGACCTTTATGGGGGATATTGACTTGTACCCTAGAAGATAGATATCGTTGGTACATGCTATCGATTTGATAGTTCAGACGGTCCTAAGAGACGCGAGTATGTGCCATCCTCTTAGAGACTTGGAATCTATGCTTCGCCTCGATATTGTTTGTGTATGTGTTAATACAATTCAAGAGTGATTCCGAATTTGTATTCCCCTTGATATGAGTTGTATGGGGTTTGGATAGTGGAAGTATGCACGCACCATAGTTTTATTTGGGGTGTTGTTAATATATATATTATATGAGTAGTTAATATATATATATGAGATTTGAAAACTTGAAACTGCCTACGGTGATTTGATAAGTAGGACATGGTTGATGATTCAAATAGTAAATACTTGTTTCGTGAAAGTATAATATGACACTGGGAAAATTTATAAACTAATAAAGTTAAAAATGAGAGTTGTGCTACTAATTGGAAGTATTCTTTTTGAAACAATGATATTGTTCGGTTTTGAAATCTTACAAGTAAGCTAAGATAAGCTAAAATTATTGGGAAGGTAGTATGATAAAATAATAAGATAACCCGTTGGGAAGGTTAGTACGATAGGCGTGCACATTAGAAGAGAGGTGAGAATTTCTCAAGAGAGTGCCGCTCTAATATGTTGTTGCATTATCCTGTATCAATTTAAATGCTTGCTAAACGTATTTTAAATAAAACACACTTTCCAGCTCTGACCCGTTTCTTTTCTCTCTCTCTCTCTCTTGTATATATATGTATATATTTCAGGTGCCCAGCCACAGGGGCGTCTTGCTTAGGATCCCTTGAAAGGAACGAGCTACAGCTTAGGTGGGAGTTGCAGGTTACTTGCATAGACGGCTTCCTTTATTGACTCCACTTCTAGCATTCTCATTTATTGGGCATGTGTCGCCCTTTCCATTATTTCATTGTTATTGGGACATTTGTATTTCCAGTTATTTCTCGTATTGTCGTTATGGGATTTATTCAGTTTGAATTGTGTTACTTTATATTTCGCATGTTGACATTCGATTGACGAATGTATTCTATTAATTGGTTTATGTTGCAGAATTTAATGTGGTGTGATTCTTACTTAGTTAATGTTGTTAATAATTAAATAAATCTTTTTCTTAAAATAAAATTTGGAAAGTTATGTATGAAAATGGTTTTGACACTTAGCTTAATTATTTAGGGTGTTAAATTGGAAAAATTATTTTTTTATCGACAGTGATGCTGAGAATGAACCAACTGTATATCTTGATTTAATTTAATAAAGGAGTGATCGCCCGGTATTTAATTAGGCGGGGTGTCACAGGTGGTATCAGAGCATCAGGTTCTAGTGTCCATAGGATCTGTACGGCTTATTTCGCTTTCAGTTTAACGTTATTGCTATAGAGCCCTATTTTTAGGATTGTTGTATTCTTGCTTTTACGTTTAAGTCTTCAGCTATTTGAGATTTGATAATAACTGTAGACTAATAAACTTGTTCACGTTTCAGATGCCTCCGAGACGTGCTTTGAAAGATAGACGTGCCCAGGCCGAGCAGCTAGTAGCTCCGGCACCAGGCATAATGAATGCAAATGAAGTAGCCTCCATTGTTGCCCAGGCGGTGAATGCCGCGATAGCGGTGATTCAGCAGGCTCCACCCCAGGTTCAGGCAGTGGCGCCAGTACCAACACAGCTTCCATCTGCATGGGAGAGGGTTCGGGATGCTTTTCAGAAAGCGCACCCCCCTGAGTTCTCTCGTAGCTCCGATATTGTCACAGTTAGCCAATGGAAGAAAGACATCCAGCGGCACCTCCGTATGTATGAGTGCACTGATGTGAAAAAGCAGTTATTGGCTTCCTTTAAGCTGATGGGAGCCGCATTGCAGTGGTGGGAATCCACTACCACTTTGGAGGAGAGGTACATGATCCCTATTCAGTTGTTCTGGGAGCGGTTTGACCGCAAGTATTTTCCACCCGCAGTTCAGACTGAGATGAGGCGGAGATTACTGAATCTGAAGCAGGAGAGTCTTACCGTAGCGGAGTATGAGGAGGAGTTCACGAGACTTATCACCATTATGCCAGATAAGGCGCCTACTGAGAGTAAGAAGATTATGCTGTTTGTCGACGGGTTAGCTTGGAGGATCCGTCAACACCTTATTGGGTATTTATCCCTGAGTACTTTCACTGATGTACTCAATGCCGCATTGTTACATTGCCAGGATCACCGCTTCCATCTGCAGGGAAGCAAGAGAGCAGGAGAGTCTAGCCAGCAGGGCAGGACCGAGGGTAATAGTGTCAATGAGGCACCATCTCAAGGACAGACTCGTCAGCACGAGCAGAGTTCCCATCAGGGGACCCTGCTAAGCGATTCCGTTCCGGTGATTCTAGGCAGGGATTCGGGGCTTTCAGGCAGGGCCATCAGGGCCAGCCTAATCATCAGGGCCAACAGGGCCAACAGCGACTGCAGGGACAGCAGCAGAGCCAACAGCGTGCACATCAGGGCCAACAGGGCCAGTGGCGTGGAGGTAACGGCCAACAGGGCCGTGGAAAGCAGGGTCAGAGAGGAGGTAACTTCAAAGGCTGATGTTTTGGGTGCGGTAAACATGGCCATAGGCATCAGGATTGCCCAGAGGGTGATAGGGCCCCACATCAGCAGGGAGGCCATAATGAGCCGCAGAGACCACTTTTTCCACCTGCCCTCCTAGCTCCAACCCAGGTGCCAGCCCTACCAGCCATTCCAGTAGCTCCAGTGCAACAGGGGCAATTACAGTATGGACGTGTCTATAACGTCCACCAGGCAGCAGCTCCACAGGCACCACCCGCGATTGAGGGTATGTTTCCTACCCATGGTACTATGGGTCGGGTTTTGTTTGATACGGGGGAAACGCATTGTTTTATAGCTACGCATTTTGCGAAGGCCTTAGGGTTGTTAGCCACAGCAGAGAGAACAGTGACGTGTGTGGACTCACCACTGGGGAGTGGGTCACTTATTTTCTTTATATTCCGGGGAGTGGGGGTAGAGATTGGTAGCTTGGTATTACTTGCAGACATGTTAGTCTTAGACATGCACGAGCATGATGTGATTATTGGTACGAATTGGCTCGCAGCTTATAGAGCCATGATTGATTGCTTCGGTGGGAGCATTATTTTTTCCATTCCGGGGCAAGAGATGTTTGTAGTGGCGATGCCTCGCCCAGAGGGAGGTTCGACCGCTCATTTGTAATACATAGAGGAGGATACCTCTAAGGAGGTTGTGATTCCCTTGGATTCGATCCCAGTTGTTAGGGAGTATTCCGATGTGGTTCAGGAGATACCAGGCCTACCCCCCAGTCGTGAGATAGACTTTGTCATAGATTTATTGCCAGATACGAGACCTATAGCACGCGCACCGTACCGTATGGCTCCGGCAGAGATGCGAGAGCTACGAGATCAGATAGAGCAGATATTAGGTTAGGGCTTCATTCGTAGGAGTAACTCACCTTGGGGCGCTCCAGACTTGTTTGTGAAGAAGAGAGATGGTTCACTGAGATTGTGTGTAGACTACCGGGAGTTGAACAAGGTCACGATACGGAATAAATATCCGTTGCCTCGAATCGACGATCTGTTCGACCAGCTGAGAGGAACAACATTCTTTTCGAAGATAGATCTGAGGTCGGGATACCATCAACTACATATTAGGGAGCAGGATGTTTCGAAGACTGCTTTCTTGATGAGATATGGGTCTTATGAGTTCCGGGTGATGCCGTTCGGACTCACAAATGCTCCAACCATTTTTATGGACTTGATGAACAGAGTATTCAGAGAGTTCTTGGATCAGTTTGTCATCGTCTTCATAGATGACATCTTGATATATTCACACTCCGAGGAGGACCATGTCGAGCACTTGAGGAAGGTTCTTCAGACTCTACGAGAGCATCAGCTGTATGCTAAGTACGAGAAGTGTGGATTCTGGTTGCGAGAGGTACAGTTCTTGGGCCATGTTGTTTCTGAGCAGGGGATAGCAGTTGACCCAAGTAAAGTATCGGTGGTGAGGGAGTGGGGACAGCCCACGACACCGACGAAAGTATGTAGTTTCTTGGGGTTAGCTGGTTACTACAGGAGATTCATTCGGGGATTCTCCAAAATAGCGGGTCCATTGACCAATCTGACTCGTAAGGGAGTACCATATGTTTGGGATGACGCTTGTCAGTTGGCTTTCGACGAGCTGAAAGACAAGCTTACTTCAGTGCCAGTCCTTGTGTTACCACAGCCGGGTATGGAGTACCTGGTTTACACCGATGCGTCCTTACGGGGACTTGGGGGAGTACTTCAGCAGGAAGAGAAAGCTATAGCTTTTGCCTCCTGTAAGCTTAAGACGAACAAGAAGAATTACCCCACCCATGACCTGGAGTTAGCAGTGGTCGTCTTTGCATTGAGGATATGGAGGCACTACTTATTGGGTGAGAAATTCCGTTTGTTCACAGACCACAAGTCATTGGAGTACCTGTTCACTCAGCGAGAGCTGAATATGCGTCAGCGCAGATGGCTAGAGTTTGTGAAGGACTACCAGTTCGATATACAGTATCATCTGGGAAAGGCCAACGTAGTTGCTGATGCATTGAGTCGTAGACCGGTAAACGAGGTAGCGGATGACTGGAAAGCAAAGTGGAAGGAGTTGGGTCACCAGGACGCAGTAGCACGTTCTTTCATATTCGTGATGTCAGTCACACCCGAGATTGTTACGAGGGTGATACAGGCACAGACCACAGACCCGTTTTGCCAGGAGAAGATTGTACAACTTTTAGCCGAGGGTGCTGAGTCTTATTCTGTTAGTTCTGATGGGGGTTTGAGGTTTAATGGGAGAATGGTGGTTCCAGAAGGAGCAGAATTACGTCATGCAGTGATGACTCATTATCATGGGTCCCGATTTACAGTACATCCGGGAGGCGATAAGATGTACCAGGATATGGGGAGACAATACTGGTGGAGTGGGATGAAGAAGGACATCGTCGAGTTCGTGTCCAAGTGTCCTACCTGCCAACTGGTGAAGGTGGACCACCAGAAACCGTCAGGATTGCTTCAGCCATTGGAAGTACCCGCGTGGAAGTGGGAGAGCATTTCCATGGATTTTACTACAGGGTTGCCTACATCACAGCGGGGCCACGATTCTATCTGGGTGATTGTAGACCGTTTGACCAACGTGGCTCATTTTAGCCGGTGCGGACAGATTACACCACGGGTCAGTATGCTCAGTTGTTCATCGCTGAGATTTTCAGATTACACGGGGTGCCCCTAAATATTGTGTCAGATAGAGATAAGATTTTCGTGTCACATTTTTGGGAAAGCTTTCAGGAGGCTATGGGTACTGAATTGAGGCTGCGTTCAGCTTACCATCCACAGACAGATGGACAGACAGAGCGTACTAATAAGATGTTAGAGGATATGCTACGCATGTGTGTTCTCGATTTTGGAGGAGGTTGGGAACCACATCTTCCACTGGTAGAGTTTGCTTATAATAACTCTTATCAGTTCACGATCGGCATGGCTCCATTTGAGGCTTTGTACGGAAGGCCTTGTCGTTCTCCAACTTATTGGCTCGAGGTGGGGGATAACAAGTTTCTAGGACCAGAAGTGATTCAGGAGACCTCCATGAGGATTGAGATAATCAGGATTCGTATTCGGGTAGCCCAGGACAGGCAAAAGAGCTACGCCAATGCGAAACGGTTCTTCCGGGAGTTTAGTGTGGGGGACCAAGTGTTATTGCGTGTGTCTCCTATGAAGGGGGTGATGAGGTTCGGGAAGAAGGGGAAGTTGGCTCCGAGGTATGTGGGACCATTTCCCATCATCGAGAGGATTGGGCCGGTTGCTTACAGATTGGGACTGCCAGAAGATTTACATCGCATCCACAATGTATTCCATATCTCGTCGTTGAGACGATATCTTCGAGATGATATGGCCCATACTCACATTGCGATAGATGAGATCGACTTACAGCCTGATAGCTCTTATGAGGAGAGACCGGTGGCTATCCTAGATTATAGTGAGATGAGATTGAGGTCGAAGCTAGTTCCACTTGTGCGGGTCCAGTGGGAGCATTATAATGTGGAGGAATCCACTTGGGAGCGCGAGACAGATATGCGCGAGAGATATCCAGAGTTGTTTTTACCAGGTATGCCTTATTTTCCGAATTCGGGACGAAATTCCGTTATTAGGGGGGAAGTATGTAATACCCCGTATTTTTATGCTATATTAATTTGGGGATTTATTAAATTTGATGTGAGTGATTTATTTAATAAAAATCCGGAAATTAATTATGTTATAATTATTAACGTGACGAGAGTTAGTAATTATGAAATTTTTTTGAATATTACTAATGAGCAAAGTAATATATGATATTGATTATATTGAATGTCATGAGTGAATTAAATGACAATTTCGAAAATTTAAGTCGGGACGTGCCCGTGTCACGTCGGGACTAATTTTGTTAAATAAAAAGTGAATATTTTATAAGTTGTTCGTATGGTCATTTTGAGTGCGCCAACGCATCCGGAAGGGTCGAGATAGTCAGAAAAGTGTACCCGGGGGTTTAGTTTGGGTCTCGGGGCGTTTTTAGGCCTAATTGGTACCCCGGGAGGGCAATTTAGTCATTTCGCCTTTTTGGGTAATTAAACCCACGAAATTCAGCAACCTATATCAGCCATTTAGGTTAGTCAGCTGGGGTTAGAAAAAAAAACACAAGTGACGGCCATAGGAGAAGGAAGGAGAAAGCTCCAAGCCAATCCAAGGCCCCAAAAGTCATCCGTTTACACCACAACGACCACCACCGCGTAGATCGCGAGACGAGGAACGCAGCCATACCAAAATCAGCCGTGAATCAGAATACCAAAAATCCTAGGCAAGTGTTTAACTTGCTATTTTCGTTGGTGCAATCTTCATATAAGATTAGGAATGATTAGGGATGAATTATGTAGAAGAAAGCCCAATTTGTGATAGGAAAATCCATGTAGTATTAGTTGTTATGATGATTCTGGAAACCCTTGCCATGTAGAGGAAATTAACCACGAAATTTTGATGATATATTAGAAGGAAATTCTGGTAAAAACAGATTAGAACCATGATTAAGAAAAACTCTAGGGTTCTTGATGATTAGATGAGATTTTGGGTTAATTATACATGTTTAATGTTAGATATACACATGCTTTACGTTGAAAACATCTGGTATATTGATATAATGTTAGTAGTAGGATTTTTGGGACGTTTAGAATAGAAAAACATGGTTTTGGATGAAGAAAATTGGTAGAACCCGTAACTGCAAATTCTGCAAATTTTCGCAGACCTGCTTGATCGATCGATCGAGTCTAGAGCTTCGATCGATCGAAGGTTCGATCGATCGAGCCCCAAACCTCGATCGATCGACCCCTCCTGGCAGACTACAATTTCCCTTTGTAAATGATTTAAAAATTGAATTGTCGTAATATAATTCTTGGGCATTCTTAGTATAAAGATTTGGGAGACATAGAGGACCAGTAGGGCGTATAAATAAATGTTGGGAACTCCGGTGGGTGTGCTTTCTGAAAAGCATCACGTACACGTTCCCAAGCAGACGGGAATGCATGTTCCCCTACTGGTGCTGCTACTGGAGCCTGAGGTGGTGCCTGCTGAACTACGGCTAGTGCGGCATTTACCGCCTGGGCCACAATGGCTGCAACCTCGGCGACATTCATCGTGCCCTGAACTGGTGCGGGCTGTGGTTCTGGCATAGCATCCCTAGGAACCCGCTGTGCACATCGTGGAGGCATCTGAAATAAGAATAAAGTTTATAAGTTCGCAGTTATAATCTTGAAATAGCTGAAGAACGTATCATACACAAAAGAATACAATAGTCCTAAAATATAGGGCTCTACATTAAAAAAAGCTCCGCTGAAACATAATAAGCCGTACAGATCCTAAAGGACACTAGAACCTGATGCTCTGATACCACATGTGACACCCCGACTAATTAAATACCGGGTAGCTACTCCTTTATTAAATTAATACAAAATGCCAAGTTGGTCCAGTTAATAGCATCACTGTCGAAACATTTTAATGATTACTAACCACCTTGTATTTAAAAAGTGAGTTGCCAAATTTTAAGTTAACTCAAATTAACATGCAATGAAAGGAATAATGATAGAATAACAACATTCACCATAACGAAACAATAGAATAATCAACAACATAATAATAAGTCTGGAGGAAAAACTTCTCATAACAATCCCACAACTGAACTAAATAAAACAAGGTATCCTGAATTAATTACATGCCAAAGTCTAAAAATAAGAAATTGGAAATATCTCTAATGGAAATGGGCAACATGCCCTACAACTGATGAATCCTGAATATGGAGTCAAGATGAAAGAAACGTCTACTAGCAAGGTCCTGTAACTTCCACAAACAGCTACATCTCGTCGCCTGAATGAAACTCCTATGCATGGTGTCCTTGTGGCTCGGCACCTAAAATGGTTTTTACAAAAATAGGTTTGAAAGCAAATGGGTCAGAGCCCGAAAGTGGAAATCATTTTAAAAATAGCAAGTGTTTTAATAACATTAAAACAATGAATGCAAAATACATGTTAGGACGTGCACTCACATGAAGTACTCACCTCTCGACTAATTGTGCAACCCTAACGTACCGTACCCATCTAAATGACATACATAACTATCCAGACCGTAATAAGTTCTACCCCTTACTACTCAATTCCCATTTTATTCTAGTGTTATCAATTTTATGGTGGGCTATACTTAACTCAGATTCTCAATTATTAGCAATACAATTCACTATCGGTTAACCCATTATGTTTTCTCAAAACATTACCATAATTGTATTCACAATACCAACATGAAAGTTCCCATTATTTAAATGTATATTATTCACGTCATAAATATACAATACAAGCACCCAAGACTAAGATGCGGTGCACACATACTCTGCTATCCATCCCGGTACATCACGTACATAAGGATCACTCATTTTGAATCTCTCAGGAATCGTTCTCAGATAAGAGCAAATCACAAATAATGGAGGCGGACATAGTCACATCACATGGGTCACGCACATACCTACGTTCCCACGATCACCAGACTTATTTACATCCCAATAAGTCCTTCTATGACCTCTGTTCTCGAGGTACCAATCTAAATCTGGGCAACACAAGGATTAGAGGGCCTTAAGCGAACGCAAACCTCCCGTGATAGCAAGTATGGTAGGTATGTCATACACATAAAATCATATTCATATACTAAGTATACACACATCTTAGTAATCACCGTAATTTATTTGTGGTACACTTCTCATTCTCGTACCGACATATAATGTTACACAATTTATAAGTTCCCGATTAATTGAATTATTTAAGCCGTAAATAATTCTCACATCGTAATATTCACTCACGTCCAATTCCTCAATTCCCATTCAATTCGAGTCACACTTCTATGTTTTACTCCTCAATATAACTCAAATGTCCCAGCTATATCAATCTATCATCGAGTGAGTGCTATCTCTACAATTAAACAAGGTTACGGGACATGCGAAATCAAAACAAGCCAAAAAGCATAAACTGTCCTCTCGTTAGAAGTCTTGTTCGAACGAGGCTGTTCGAACGAGAGTTCATTCGAACGAACTGGGCACCTAATGAGATATCGTTTGAACGAAATACATCGAATGAACATCACTCTCATTAGAAGGCAAACCGTCAACTCGTTAGAAGCTCGTTCGAACGAGCTCGTTCGAACGACCTGGGCAGGTCTTCTAACGAGTGGCCAGTTTCGAGCCCATAATTCCTTTTTTTCATTTTTCCAACTTTTCTACCTTTCTAATCTCATCTAAATATCAATCCAATAATTGTTCATGGGTTCTAATCATTCCTAAACATACTTAGGTCATATATTAACGTTTATATAGGGCCAATTCTTCCTAAACATCATTGAATCATTAAATCCCTTCATTTATCCCCAAATCACATGAACATGAACCCTAAAAATTTTAAAGTCACCAATGGGCATAATTAAATCCGTTTTTGTTATGAACAAGGTGTATTTCCATTAGAATAATCCTCCTAACACAATACTACATGCAATCCTTTAATCAAAATATAAAGTTCTAATTCCAATTTATGGGTTTTTATCAAACTCCCAAGAACAATACAAATTTTGTCAATTTCCTACGCATGGAAGAAACATTCTTTGTAATAAACGAAATTAAACCACTTGCCTTATGTATATCTCTGATTTTGATGTTGAAGATTGAATCGTTCTCTCTCTCTCTGCAGAATTTTCCTTTCTTTCTCTCTCTACCAGCTTTTCTCTAAGGATGACAATGGAGATGGAGGTTGGTTTGGCAAGTTTAAGGTTTCTAAACTTCCCGTAGCCCACTACCTAGATTGGGGTTGGAAATGGCTTTGTGGGTTAAGACTAAGTCAGATTTTTAACTCTAATTTTCGTGGGTTTTAATTCCCAAAAATCCAAAATTACCAAACTACCCTTTTTCGTTGCCGGTATGGCATAAAAATGCCCCGGGTCCCAAACTAAACTCCCGACTAGTGTTTTCTAACTATTTCGACCCTTTCGGATGTGTTGGAGCACTCAAAACGACCATACGGTTAATAGAAATAAAAATCACTTTTTAATTAAAATAATTATATTCCTGACGCGACTGTCACACGCGTCTCAACAAAGTTTTCCAAATTGCCGTATATCAATCTCACGATAATTTTTATAATTCAACATTCACATATAGCCATATATACTCATTAAAATCAAATACCAACTCGCATCTCGCTAGTATTTTTATCCGGATTAATTTTCAATTAATAAACATTTAATTCAATTAATCCCATAAATAAATATCATAAAAATACGGGGTATTACATACTTCCCCCCCTAATAACAGAATTTCGTCCTGAAATTCGGAACTAGAAAGTACCTGGTAAGAATAACTCTGGATAACGTTCGCGCATCTCATCCTCGCGCTCCCATGTGGACTCCTCAACATTATGATGTCGCCACTGAACACGCACTAACGGGACTATCTTTGGCCGCAGTTTCCGCTCGCTTCGGTCCAAAATAGCAATCGGCCCCTCCTCGTAGGAGCTATCAGGCTGGAGATCGATGTCCTCCAAAGCAATGTGAGAATGAACCAAATCGTCTCTAAGATATTTCCTTAGCGAGGAAATATGAAACACATCGTGAATCCGATGCAAATGCTCCGGTAGCCCAAGCCTACACGCAACCGTTCCAATCCGCTCAATAATAGGAAATGATCCCACATATCTCGGTGCCAACTTCTCTTTCTTTCCGAAACGCATAATCCCCTTCATAGGAGATACTCTGAGCAAAACCTGGTCCCCCACTTGGAACTCCCTGAAGAACCTCTTCGCATCAGCATAGCTCTTCTGTCGATCCTGAGCTACCCGAATGCGACTCCGAATCAATTCTATCCTCGCCGAAGTATCCTGAATCACTTCCGGCCCAAGTAGTTTGTTGTCCCCCACCTCCAACCAACATGCTAGGGAACGACAAGGTCTACCGTACAACGCCTCAAATGGAGCCATGCCAATGGTGAAATGGTCGGAGTTGTTGTAGGCAAACTCCACTAGTGGAAGATACTGCTCCCATCCACCCCCGAAATCAATGATGCACATACGCAACATGTCCTCCAACATCTGGTTTGTACGCTCGCTTTTCCCATCGGTCTGCGGGTGATACGCCGTAATCAACCGCAATTCCGTGCCCATGGCCTCCTAAAAACTCTCCCAAAACCGTGAAACAAATATCTTGTCTCAGTCAGACACGATATTTAGGGGCACACCGTGAAGTTTCACTATCTCTGTAATAAAGAGCTGGGCATACTGTCCCATTGTGTAGTCGGTCCTTACGGGTAGAAAATGAGCGACTTTGGTCAACCTGTCCACAATTACCCAAATAGAGTCGTGACCTCTCTGTGACGTAGGCAACCCCGTGATAAAATCCATGGATATGCTCTCCCACATCCACATCGGGACCTCCAATGGCTATAGAAGTCCTGCCAGTCTCTGATGATCCACTTTTACTAGCTGACAAGTGGCGCATTTAGAAACAAACACGGCAATATCTCTCTTCATCCCACTCCACCAATATTGTCGTCTCATGTCTTGGTACATTTTGTCCCCTCCGGGATGTACCGCGAACCGTGAGCCGTGCGACTCTGCCATCACCTCGTGCCGTAATTCCTCCCCTTCCGGAACTACCAATCTCCCATTGAAGTGTAATCCCCCGTCTGAGCTAATGGTATAGTACTCGGCTCCCTCGGTTAATAATCGAACTGTCTGCTCCTGACAGAACGAGTCATCTGCTTGTGCCTTTACCACTCTCGTGACAATCTGCGGTGTAACAGTTATCACCAACATGAATGATCGGGCCACTGCATCCTGGTGTCCCAACTCCTTCCACTTTGCCTTGCACACCCCTGCCACTTCATCTACTGGCCTACAGCTCAGCGCGCCTGCTACCACGTTAGCCTTCCCCGGGTGGTATTGGATATCAAACTGATAATCCTTCACGAACTCAAGCCACCTTCGTTGTCGCATATTCAACTCCTTCTGCGTGAATAGGTATTATAGGGACTTGTGGTCCATGAACAATCGAAACTTCTCCCCCAATAGGTAATTTCTCCAAATTCGAAGGGCAAATACCACTTCCGCTAACTCCAAGTCATGAGTGGGGTAATTCTTCTCGTGAGGCTTTAGCTTACGGGAAGCATAAGCTATGGCCTGACTCTCCTACTGCAATACACCTCCAAGTCCTTGCAAGGACGCATCGGTGTAGACTAAATACTTAAATCCCGGTCTCGGCAATGGTAACACAGGTGCTGAGGTCAACTTATCCTTCAACTCATCAAATGCCAACTGACAGGCATCACTCCAGATGAATGTCACACCCTTACGAGTCAGATGTGTCAACGGACCCGCTATCTTCGAAAATCCCCGAATGAACCTCCTGTAGTATCCTGCTAGGCCCAAGAAACTACGGATCTCAGTCGGTGTCGTGGGCTATTCCCACTCCCTGACCGCGGATACCTTCCCCGGATCAACAGATATCCCCCGGTAGGAAATAATATGCCCCAAAAACTTAACCTCCTTCAGCTAAAACCCGCACTTCTCATATTTTGCATACATCTCGTTCTGATGTAGCGTCTGTAAAATTTGCCTCAAATGCTCGGCGTGCTCCTCCTCTGTCTGGGAGTAAACCAGGATATCATCAATGAAGACAATGACAAACTGATCTAGGAAATCTCTGAACGCCCTATTCATCAAGTCCATAAACATGGCTGGAGCATTTGTCAAGCCAAAAGGCATAACCCGAAACTCGTAGGAACCATATCTCGTTAAGAATGCAGTCTTCGATACGTCCTCCTCCCTGATACGCAACTGATGGTATCCCGATCGCAAATCAATCTTTGAGAAGAAAGAAGCTCCCCTCAACTGGTCGAATAAGTCATCGATTCGGGGCAATGGATATTTATTCCGTATCGTGACCTTATTCAACTCTCGGTAATTTACACACAACCTCAACGATCCATCCATCTTCTTTACGAACAACACAGGGGCACTCCACGGCTAAGTACTCCTTCGTATAAACCCCTGACCCAACAACTGCTCAATCTGATCTCGTAGCTCTCGCATCTCTGCCGGAGCCATACGGTACGGTGCACGTGCTATAGGTCTCGTATCTGGTAATAAGTCTATGACAAAGTCTATCTCTCGACTGGGGGGTAGGCCTGGTATCTCCTGAAACACATCGGAATACTCCTTGACAACTGTGATCGAATCTAAAGGAATCGCAACCTCCTTAGAGGTATCCTCCTCTATGTAATACAAATGAGTGGTCGAGTCTCCCTCTGGGTGAGGCATCGCCACTACAAACATATCTTGCCCCGGAATGGCAAAAATAATGCTCCCACCGAAGCAATCAATCATGGCTCTATAATCTGCGAGCCAATCCATACCGATAATCACATCGTGTACATGCATATCTAATACCAACATGTTCGCATGTAATACCAAACTACCAATCTCTACCCCCACTCCCCGGCATATAAAGAAAATAAGTGACCCACTCCCCAATGGTGAGTCTACACACGTCACTATGCTCTCTGCTGTGGCTAACAACCCTAAGGCTTTCGCAAAATGTGTAGCTATAAATCAATGCGTTGCCCCCGTATCAAACAAAACCCGACCCATAGTGCCATGGATAGGAAACATACCCTCAATTGCGGGTGGGGCCTGTGGAGCTGCTGCCTGCTGAAGCTGGTATACTCTCCCATACTGCAGCTGTCCCTGCTGAACTGGAACCGCTGGAATGGGTGGTAATGCATCCATCTGTGGTGGCGTCGGGAGGACGACGGGAAACACGGGTCTCTGCGGCTCCTGTCGAGCACCCTGCTGCTTCTGCGGGGCCCTGCCCCTATCAGGACAGTCCTGGCGTTTATGGCCAGTCTTGCCACAAACGTAACACTTCCCCGGGAAGTTCCCCCCTCTCTGTCCCTGCTGTCCCCGGCCCTGGTGGCCGTTACCGTTCCTCCCCTGGACCTGTTGGCCCTGCTGAAACTATTGTTGACCATTCTGACCCTGCTGGTTTTGATGGCCGTTCGGACCCTGATGGCCCTGCCGGAAACCTCCCTGTCCGTGCCTGAAATTTCCCGATTTGAACCTCTTGTGATCCCCCTGCTGGGAACCCTGGTCACCCTGTCTCTGCCCTTGAACAGATTGTGCCCCACTGGCACCATGTCCTCCAGTCCTGCCCTGATGGCTGGACTCTCCCGATCTCTTGCCCTCAGCCATGTGAAAGCGGTGATCCTGGCAATGTAACAGTGCAGCGTTAACCACATCAGAGTAAGTGGCCAACGATAGATTCCCCAACAAATGCTGACGGATCCTCCAAGTCAACCAGTCTGTAAATTTCTGTATCTTCTTTTCTTCTGTCGGTATCTCATCCGGAACAATATTCAACAGATTTGTGAATTTGGCCTCATACTCGGCCACAGTCTTACCTTCCTGCCTGAGATTCATCAACTTCCTTCTCATTTTCATGTGAACAGCTGACGAAAAGTACTTGCGGTCAAACCGCACCCAAAACTCCTGTATAGTGAGAGTATCTCTCTCCTCCACGGTGGTAATAGACTCCCACCACTGCAGTGCAGACCCCACTAGCTTAAAGGTAGCTAGTATCTGCTTCTGGACATCGGTGCACTCATACATCCTCAGGTGCCGCAAAATGTCCTTCCTCCACTGACTCGAAACCACAACATCGGAGCTACCTGCAAACTCCGGTGGGTGTGCTTTCTGAAAAGCATCACGTACACGTTCCCAAGCAAACGAGAATGCATGTGCCTGAACTGGCGCGGCTACTGGCGCCTGAGGTGGTGCCTGCTGAACTAAGGCTAGTGCGGCATTTACCGCCTGGGCCACAATGGCTGCAACCTCGGCGGCATTCATCGTTCCCTGAACTGGTACGGGCTGTGGTTCTGGCGTAGCATCCCTAGGAACCCGCTGTGCACATCATGGAGGCATCTGAAATAAGAATAAAGTTTATAAGTTCGCAGTTATAATCTTGAAATAACTGAAGAACGTAGCATACACAAAAGAATACAATAGTCCTAAAATATAGGGCTCTACATCAAAAAAAGCTCCGCTGAAACATAATAAGCCGTACAGATCCTAAAGGACACTAGAATCTGATGCTCTGATACCACCTCTGACACCCCGACTAATTAAATACCGGGTAGCTACTCCTTTATTAAATTAATACAAAATGCCAAGTTGGTCCAGTTAATAGCATCACTATCGAAAACGTTTTAATGATTACTAACCACCTAGTATTTAAAAAGTGAGTTGCCAAATTTTAAGTTAACTCAAATTAACATGCAATGAAAGGAATAATGACAGAATAACAACATTCACCATAACGAAATAATAGAATAATCAACAACATACTAATAAGTCCGAAGGAAAAACTCCTCATAATAATCCCACAACTGAACTAAATAAAACAAGGTATCCTGAATTAATTACATGCCAAAGTCTAAAAATCTGAAATGGGAAATGTCTCTAATGGAAATGGGCAACATGCCCTACAACTGATGAATCCTGAATATGGAGTTAAGATGAAAGAAGCGTCTACTAGCAAGGTCCTGTAACTTCCACAAACAGCTACAGCTCGTCACCTGAATGAAACTCCTATGCATGGTGTCCTTGTGGCTGGGCACCTAAAATGGTTTTTACAAAAATAGATTTGAAAGAAAATGGGTCAGAGCCCGAAAGTGGAAATCATTTTAAAAACAGCAAGTGTTTTAATAAAATTAAAACAATGAATGCAAAATACATGTTAGGATGTGCACTCACATGAAGTACTCACCTCTCGACTAATTATGCACCCCTAACACACCGTACCCATCTAAATGACATACATAACTATCCAGACCATAATAAGTTCTACCCCTTACTACTCAATTTCCATTTTATTCTAGTGTTATCAATTTAATGGCGGGCTATACTTAACTCAGATTCTCAATTATTAGCAATACAATTCACTATCGGTTAGCCCGTTATGTTTTCTCAAAACATTACCATAATTGTATTCACAATACCAACATGAAAGTTCCCATTATTTAAGTGTATATTATTCACGTCATAAATATACAATACAAGCACCCGAGACTAAGCTGTGGTGCACACATACTCTTCTATCCATCCCGGTACATCACGTACATAAGGATCACGCATTCCGAATCTCTTAGGAATCTTTCTCAGATAATAGCAAATCACAAACAATGGAGGCGAACACAGTCACATCACATGGGTCACGCACATACCTACGTTCCCACGATCAGCAGACTTATTAACATCCCAATAAGTCCTTCTCTGACCTATGTTCTCGAGGTACCAATCTAAATCCGGGCAACACAAGGATTAGAGGTCCCTAAGCGAACGCAAACCTCCCGTGATAGCAAGTATGGTAGGTATGTCATACACATAAAATCATATTCATATACTAAGGATACACACATCTTAGTAATCACCGTAATTTATTTTTGGTACACTTCTCATTCTCGTACCGACATATAATGTTACACAATTCATAAGTTCCCGATTAATTGAATTATTTAAGCCGTAAATAATTCTCACATCGTAATAGTCACTCACGTCCTATTCCACAATTACCATTCAATTCGAGTCACACTTCTATGTTTTACTCCTCAATATAACCCAAATGTCCCAACTATATCAATCTATCATCGAGGGAATGCTATCTCTACAATTAAACAAGGTTACGGGACATGCGAAATCAAAACAGGCCAAAATGCCTAAACTGTCCTCTCGTTAGAAGTCTCGTTCGAACGAGGCTGTTCGAACGAGAGTTCATTCGAACGAACTGGGCATCTAACGAGATCTCGTTCGTCCTATTCCCTTTTTGGAGAGATAAAAATATGGTGAATGATTAAAGTTATTACCAAATTTATATCAAAAATCAATCAATTTGACTTTATTGACATAAATGGAAGCTGAACCAAATTAAGTATATAGTTCATAAAAATGAATGCAAAGAGACTCAAGCTTGAAGAAAGAAAATAGATCTGGGTCATGATTTCCATGAGAAAACTTTTTATTGTCTTTAACCTTTTCCCATTCTTTTATTAAAAATATGATGGGAATTTGAATAGACATCAAAGATCTTACAAAATTTATTTCAAAATCAACAATGAAAATGATCAAATCTTATCATCGTCGTATATATTGGTATATGTAATCATTTAAAATATTTATTCCATGATATAAAATAGAAACTTGAGAATCAAGCAAAAAGTTATGATTTATGAAATCCACTATTTTTCAGATATCTAAATAAGACTTAATCTAGCAGTTATGATTTTAAAATCATGATATGCAATATTTTGCAAATAAAAATTGGACAATTAATTTATGTATATAAACATAAAAATCATGATTGAATCATATAGAAAATAAAAACTTAGCTTTTGATGGATAACAATGCTTGTAACACGTTCCCACAGACGGCGCCAATCTGTTGAAGACAGAAAATGGCCACTGCCATTTTAGTGGCGTCAACAACAGATAAATGATGAGGATGAGATTGAAGATGAAGATAAACATTCACATCAAACATATAAGAGACAAAGATTTTTAAAGTGGTTCGGATATGAATAAAGCCTACGTCCACTGTTATTTTATTCCCAGGGGTTTACAATAGCACCATAGGGTGTAGAGAGAGAAATGATGTGTATCTTGTGTATGTGATTTCTAGGTTCTCTTCCACCGTCCTCCCCTTTTGGCTAAGGAAATACATGTATTTATAGTGATGGGAGATAAAGAGATACAATGTCTTTATACATTCAGACATTTATGTCTACATACAATGAATCTAATTGTTGGTCAGCTAGCAAACCAATCAACATACTTGAAGATTATGATAAGCTACAAGTTGCATACTATGGCATGTCTGCATCCAAATTCCCAGGGGTGTTACATAGCACACGGAGTTACTCAAAAGAAATATTAGCAACCAACGATCAGCCTGCATCATATGTCGTCCAAGAGATAATGCACTATACGTTGAACAAATCAAGAAGGTAGATCAAGAATTTCACGAGCACCGAGATACACTGCAGAATAAATACTCCATACTTTCAAGTAGACCATCAAGCATGGAGCATTGGGGGCTTCTGTTAACGCAAAAAATCTCCATCTACGAGGACCAATCAGAAAAGGACACATGTCATCCTACGTGGCAATATTCGACACCCGAGGAGAGTTGGTCGGCATACCAACAGGGAAGATCAAAGGATAACTACGCATTTAATGATCATTAATGTACATTTATACTGTAGATGACAACACATAGCATACCAAGCAATTCAACAATTAGATTCGTTGAATGTAGACATAATGTATAAATGTCTACATGCAATGAATCTCTTTATCTCCCATCACTATAAATACATGTATTCCCTTAGCCAAAAGGGAGAGAGATCCAAGAGAACCAAGAAACACCATACACAAGATACACATCCTTTCTCTCTCTACCACATTGTGCTATTGTAAACCCCTGGGAATAAAATAACAGTGGACGTAGGCTTTTCCTTATAGCCGAACCACTTTAAAAATATTTGTCTCTTATATGTTTGATGTGAATGTTTATATTCATCTTCAATCTCATCCTCATCATTTATCTGCTGTTGACGCCACTAAAATGGCAGTGGCCATTTTCTGTCTTCAACAGATTGGCGCCGTTTGTGGGAACGTGTTACAACCATTGTTCTCTATCAAAAGCTAAGTTTTTATTTTCTCTACGTATAATCAATTATACATACATCTTTTGATTCAATCATGATTTTTATGTTTATATACATAAATTAATTGTCCAATTTTTATCTGTAAAATGTTGCATATCATGATTTTTAAATCATAACTATTAGATCAATTCTTATTTAGAAATCCGAAAAATAGTGGATTTCATAAATCATAACTTTTGCTTGATTCTCAAGTTTTAATTTTATATCATGGAATAAATATTTTAAATGATTACATATACCAATATATACGACGATGATAAGATTTGATAATTTTCATTGATAATTTTCATTATAAATTTTGTAAGATCTTTGATGTCTATTCAAATTCCCATCATATTTTTAATAAAAGACTGGGAAAAGGTTAAAGACAATAAAAAGTTTTCTCATGGAAATCATGACCCTGATCTATTTTCTCTCTTCAAGTTTGAGTCTCTTTGCATTCATTTTTATGAACTATATACTTAATTTGGTTCATCTTCCATTTATGTCAATAAAGTCAAATTGATTGATTTTTGATATAAATTTGGTAATAACTTCTATCATTCAGCATATTTTTATCTCTCCAAATAGGGAATAGGAAGGGATCAATATAAAAAATAATTTTCTCTCACCTGAAAAACCCACTAACTGTAGTTGGTCGACGAGAAAAAAATATTCCAAACTGTATCAACGTAGTTGGTCGACGAGGAAAAAATATTCCAAACTGTATCAACGTAGTTGGTCGACGAGGAAAAAATATTCCAAACTGTATCTACGTAGTTGGTCGACGAGGAAAAAATATTCCAAACTGTACTAACTGTAGTTGGTCGACGAGGAAAAAAATATTCCAAATTGTACCAAGTATGGTTGGTCGGGGATAAAAACCCACTAATTGTAGTTGGTCGACGAGAAGAATTTATCGACCTTGGTTGGTCGGACACATTTTATGAAAAAGGCAAAAATTTACCAAGTATGGTTAGTAGGGTATAAACTCTCACTAACTATAATTGGTCGATGAGCACAATTTAACAACCTTGGTTGGTTGGAAAAATTTTAAACATTTTTATACTCATTACTTTATTATTAAGTGATCAAGCAACATTACTAATACTTGTAACTTTTTTATTACTAAGTTGGTCGATGAACAACACAATATTGTTATCTTTTTAACTTATACATATGCACAGATGTAGAGTATTTTACAAGACAATAGCAATTAAGATTGCGAAAAAAAATGAAAGTCTTTCATTAAAATAAAAAACAAAATACATTGAGAATGAAAATGTATACTAACTATTACATTGAGATTCCGACTCTATTGGTTTCTTTCCCTCTTCTTTTGAAACAGGTTCCTCGCCAGCAGGAGGATCATCCAAAGCATAAGGGGAGTTTATGAAGTTAAGATCTTTCAGCATTCTGATGTTCATCACAGATGGTCTGTCCGAGCAGCTCTTGCTCGTCCCCGAGAAGGAAGTTGCTCTTCAAGACTCATGATCTTCTCGGACATCTCATCCAAGGCCTGGTTCTTTGCCATTAGTTGGAAGGCTTGATTCTCCAAAGCAGATTGAGTTCTCTGTTCTTTGATAGTTACCCGAGCATCTCTTGCTCATCCCCGAGAACCTCTTGCTCGTCCCCGAGCAGAGGTAGAAGTCAAAATCAGCATCTACAGCACCACTGTCATCCTTAGGGAAAAGCTGGTAGAGAGAGAAAGAAAGGAAAATTCTGCAGAGAGAGAGAGAACGATTCAATCTTCAACTTCAAAATCAGAGATATACATAAGGCAAGTGGTTTAATTTCGTTTATTACAAAGAATGTTTCTTCCATGCGTAGGAAATTGACAAAATTTGTATTGTTCTTGGGAGTTTGATAAAAACCCATTAATTGGAATTAGAACTTTATATTTTGATGAAAGGATTGCATGTAGTATTGTGTTAGGAGGATTATTCTAATGGAAATACACCTTGTTCATAACAAAAACGGATTTAATTATGCCCATTGGTGACTTTAAAATTTTTAGGGTTCATGTTCATGTGATTTGGGGATAAATGAAGGGATTTAAAGATTCAATGATGTTTAGGAAGAATTGACCCTATATAAACGTTAATATATGACCTAAGTATGTTTAGGAATGATTAGAACCCATGAACAATTGTTGGATTGATATTTAAACGAGATTAGAAAGGTAGAAAAGTTGGAAAAATGAAAAAAAGGAATTTTGGGCTCGAAACTGGCCACTCGTTAGAAGACCTGCCCAGGTCGTTAGAACGAGCTCGTTCGAACGAGCTTCTAACGAGTTGACAGTTTGCCTTCTAACAAGAGGGATGTTCATTCGATGTCTTTCGTTCGAACGAGATCTCGTTAGATGCCTTGTTCGTTCGAACGAACTCTCGTTAGAACAGCCTCGTTCGAACGAGACTTCTAACGAGAGGACAGTTTAGGCTTTTTGGCCTGTTTTGATTTCGCATGTCCCGTAAACTTGTTTAATTGTATAGATAGCATTCCCTCGATGATATATTGATATAGATGGGACATTTGGGTTATATTGAGGAGTAAAACATAGAAGTGTGACTCGAATTGAATGGGAATTGTGGAATAGGACGTGAGTGACTATTACGATGTGAGAATTATTTACGGCTTAAATAATTGAATTAATCGGGAAATTATAAAATGTGTAACATTATATGTCGGTACGAGAATGAGAAGTGTACCACAAATAAATTACGGTGATTACTAAGATGTGTGTATACTTAGTATATGAATATGATTTTATGTGTATGACATACCTACCATACTTGCTATCACGGGAGGTTTGCGTTCGCTTAGGACCCTCTAATCCTTGTGTTGCCCGGATTTAGATTGGTACCTCGAGAACATAGGTCAGAGAAGGACTTATTGGGATGTTAATAAGTCTGCTGATCGTGGGAACGTAGGTATGTGCGTGACCCATGTGATGTGACTGTGTTCGCCTCCATTGTTTGTGATTTGCTATTATCTGAGAACGATTCCTGAGAGATTCAGAATGCATGATCCTTATGTACATGATGTACCGGGATGGATAGCAGAGTATGTGTGCACCGCAGCTTAGTCTCGGGTGCTTGTATTGTATATTTATGACGTGAATAATATACACTTAAATAATGGGAACATTCATGTTGGTATTGTGAATACAATTATGGTAATGTTTTGAGAAAACATAACGGGTTAACCGATAATGAATTGTATTGCTAATAATTGAGAATCTGAGTTAAGTATAGCCCGCTATTAAATTGATAACACTAGAATAAAATGGGAATTGAGTAGTAAGGGGTAGAACTTATTACGGTCTGGATAGTTATGTATGTCATTTAGATGGGTACGGTACGTTTTAATGATTACTAACCACCTAGTATTTAAAAAGTGAGTTGACAAATTTTAAGTTAACTCTGATAAACATGCAATGAAAGGAATAATGATAGAATAACAACATTCACCATAACGAAACAATGGAATAATAAACAACATAATAATAAGTCCGGAGGAAAAACTCCTCATAACAATCCCACAACTGAACTAAATAAAACAAGGTATCCTGAATTAATTACATGCCAAAGTCTGAAAATCTGAAATGGGAAATGTCTCTAATGGAAATGGGCAACATGCCCTACAACTGATGAATCCTGAATATGGAGTCAAGATGAAAGAAGCGTCTACTAGCAAGGTCCTGTAACTTCCACAAAGAGCTACAGCTCGTCACCTGAATGAAACTCCTATGCATGGTGTCCTTATGGCTGGGCACCTAAAATGGTTTTTACAAAAATAGGTTTGAAAGAAAATGGGTCAGAGCCTGAAAGTGGAAATCATTTTAAAAACAACAAGTGTTTTAATAACATTAAAACAATGAATGCAAAATACATGTTAGGATGTGCACTCACATGAAGTACTCACCTCTCGACTAATTATGCACCCCTAACGTACCGTACCCATCTAAATGACATACATAACTATCCAGACCGTAATAAGTTATACCCCTTACTACTCAATTCCCATTTTATTCTAGTGTTATCAATTTAATGGCGGGCTATACTTAACTCAGATTCTCAATTATTAGCAATACAATTCATTATCGGTTAACCCGTTATGTTTTCTCAAAACATTACCATAATTGTATTCACAATACCAACATGAAAGTTCCCATTATTTAAGTGTATATTATTCACGTCATAAATATACAATACAAGCACCCGAGACTAAGCTGCGGTGCACACATACTCTGCAATCCATCCCGGTACATCACGTACATAAGGATCACGCATTTCGAATCTCTCAGGAATCGTTCTCAGATAATAGCAAATCGCAAACAATGGATGCAAACACATTCACATCACATGGGTCACGCACATACCTCGCTCCCACGATCAGCAGACTTATTAACATCCCAATAAGTCCTTCTCTGACCTATGTTCTCGAGGTACCAATCTAAATCCGGGCAACACAAGGATTAGAGGGCCCTAAGCGAACGCAAACCTCCCGTGATAGAAAGTATGGTAGGTATGTCATACACATAAAATCATATTCATACAGTAAGTATACACACATCTTAGTAATCACCGTAATTTATTTGTGGTACACTTCTCATTCTCGTACCGACATATAATGTTACACAATTCATAAGTTCCCGATTAATTCAATTATTTAAGCCGTAAATAATTCTCACATCGTAATAGTCACTCACGTCCTATTACACAATTCCCATTCAATTCGAGTCACACTTCTATGTTTTACTCCTCAATATAACCCAAATGTCCCAACTAGATCAATCTATCATCGAGGGAATGCTATCTCTACAATTAAACAAGGTTACGGGACATGAGAAATCAAAACAGGCCAAAAAGCCTAAATTGTCTTCTCGTTAGAAGTCTCGTTCGAACGAGGCTGTTCGAACAAGAGTTCGTTCGAACGAACTGGGCATCTAACGAGATCTCGTTCGAACGAAAGACATCGAACGAACATCCCTCTCGTTAGAAGGCAAACTGTCAACTCGTTAGAAGCTCGTTCGAACGATCTCGTTCGAACGACCTGGGCAGATCCCTTCCGGACGCGTTGGCGCACTCAAAACGACCATACGGTTAATAGAAATAAAAATCACTTTTTAATTAAAATAATTATATTCCTGACGCGACTGTCACACGCGTCTCAACAAAGTTTTCCAAATTGCCGTATATCAATCTCATGATAATTTTTATAATTCAACATTCATATATAGCCATATATACTCACTAAAATCAAATACCAACTCGCATCTCGCTAGTATTTTTATCCGGATTAGTTTTCAATTAATACACATTTAATTCAATTAATCCCATAAATAAATATCATAAAAATACGGGGTATTACATACTTCCCCCCTAATAACAGAATTTCGTCCCGAAATTCGGAACCAGAAAGTACCTGGTAAGAATAACTCTGGATAGCGTTCGCGCATCTCATCCTCGCGCTCCCATGTGGACTCCTCGACATTAAGATGTCGCCAATGAACACGCACTAACGGGACTATCTTTTACCGCAGTTTCCACTCACTTCGGTCCAAAATAGCAATCGGCCCCTCCTCGTAGGATCTATCGGGCTGGAGATCGATGTCTTCCAAAGCGATGTGAGAATGAGCCAAATCGTCTCTAAGATATTTCCTTTGCGAGGAAATATGAAACACATCGTGAATCCGATGCAAATGCTCCGGTAGCCCAAGCCTATACGCAACCGGTCCAATCCGCTCAATAATAGGAAATGGTCCCACATATCTCGGTGCCAACTTCCCTTTCTTTACGAAACGCATATTCCCCTTTATAGGAGATAGTCTGAGAAAAACCTGGTCCCCCACTTAGAACTCCCTGAAGAACCTCTTCGCATCATCATAGCTCTTCTGTCTATCCTGAGCTACCCGAATGCGACTCCGAATCAATTATATCCTCGTCTAAGTATCCTGAATCACTTCCGGCCCAAGTAGTTTGTTGTCCCCCACCTCCAACCAACATGCTGGGGAACGACAAGGCCTACCGTATAACGCCTCAAATGGAGCCATGCCAATGGTGAACTGGTAGGAGTTTTTGTAGGCAAACTCCACTAGTGGAAGATACTGCTCCCATCCACCCCCGAAATCAATGATGCACATACGCAACATGTCCTCCAACATCTGGTTTGTACGCTCGGTTTTCCCATCGGTCTGCGGGTGATACGCCGTACTCAACGGCAATTACGTGCCCATGGCCTCCTGAAAACTCTCCCAAAACCTTGAAACAAATATCTTGTCTCGATCAGACATGATATTTAGGGGCACACCGTGAAGTCTCACTATCTCTGCAATAAAGAGCTGGGCATACTGTCCCGTAGTGTAGTCGGTCCTTACGGGTAGAAAATGAGCGACTTTGGTCAACCTGTCCACAATTACCCAAATAGAGTCGTGACCTCTCTGTGACGTAGGCAACCCCGTGATAAAATCCATGGATATGCTCTCCCACATCCACATAGGGACCTCCAATGGTTGTAGAAGTCCTGACGGTCTCTGATGATCCACTTTTACTAGCTGACAAATGTCGCATTTAGAAACAAACACGGCAATATCTCTCTTCATCCCGCTCCACCAATACTGTCGTCTCATGTCTTGGTACATTTTGTCCCCTCTGGGATGTACCGCGAACCCTGAGTCGTGCGACTCTGCCATCACCTCATGCCACAATTCCTTCCCGTCCGGAACTACCAATCTCCCATTGAAGCCTAATCCCCCGTCTGAGCTAACGGTATAGGACTCGGCTCCCTCGGTTAATAATCGAACTATCTGCTCCTGACAGAACGAGTCATCTGCTTGTGCCTTTACCACTCTCGTGATAATCTGCGGTGTAACAGTCATCACCGACATGAATGATCGGGCAACTGCATCCTGGTGTCCCAACGCCTTCCATTTTGCCTTCCACACCCCTGCCACTTCATCTACTGGCCTACGGCTCAACGCCTCTGCTACCACGTTAGCATTCCCCGGGTGGTATTGGATATCAAACTGATAATCCTTCATGAACTCAAGCCACCTCCGTTGCCGCATATTCAACTCCTTCTGCGTGAATAGGTACTGTAGGGACTTGTGGTTCGTGAACAATCGAATCTTCTCCCCCAAAAGGTAATGTCTCCAAATCCGAATGGGAAATACCACTGCCGCTAACTCCAAGTCATGAGTGGGGTAATTCTTCTCATGAGGCTTTAGCTTACAGGAAGCATAAGCTATGGCCTGACTCTCCTGCTGCAATACACCTCCGAGTCCTTGCAAGGACGCATCGGTGTAGACTAAATACTCAAATCCTGGTCTCGGCAATGCTAACACAGGTGCTGAGGTTAACTTATCCTTCAACTCATCAAATGCCAACTGACAAGCATCACTCCAGATAAATGGCACACCCTTACGAGTCAGATGTGTCAACGGACCCGCTATCTTCGAAAATCCCCAAATGAACCTCCTGTAGTATCCTGCGAACTCCGGTGGGTGTGCTTTCTGAAAAGCATCACGTACACGTTCCCAAGCAGACGGGAATGCATGTGCCTGAACTTGCACGGCTACTGGCGCTTGAGGTGGTGCCTGCTGAACTATGGCTAGTGCGGCATTTACCGCCTGGGCCACAATGGTTGCAACCTCGGCGGCATTCATCGTGCCCTGAACTAGTGCGGGCAGTGGTTCTGGCATAGCATCCCTAGGAAACCATTGTGCACGTCGTGGAGGCATCTGAAATAAGAATAAAGTTTATAAGTTCGCAGTTATAAACTTGAAATAGCTGAAGAATGTAGCATACACAAAAGAATACAACAGTCCTAAAATATAGGGCTCTACATCAAAGAAAGCTCCACGGAAACATAATAAGCCGTACAGATCCTAAAGGACACTAGAACCTGATGCTCTGATACCACCTGTGACATCCCGACTAATTAAATACCGGGTATCTACTCCTTTATTGAATTAATACAAAATGCCAAGTTGGTCCAGTTAATAACATCACTGTCGAAAACGTTTTAATGATTACCAACCACCTAGTATTTAAAAAGTGAGTTGCCAAATTTTAAGTTAACTCAAATTAACATGCAATGAAAGGAATAATGATAGAATAACAACATTCACCATAACGAAACAATAGAATAATCAACAACATAATAATAAGTCCGGAGGAAAAACTCCTCATAACAATCCCACAACTGAACTAAATAAAACAAGGAATCCTGAATTAATTACCTGCCAAAGTCTGAAAATCTGAAATGGGAAATGTCTCTAATGGAAATGGGCAACATGCCCTACAACTGATGAATCCTGAATATGGAGTCAAGATGAAAGAAGCGTCTACTAGCAAGGTTCTGTAACTTCCACAAACAGCTACAGCTCGTCACCTGAATGAAACTCCTATGCATGGTGTCCTTGTGGCTAGGCACCTAAAATGGTTTTTACAAAAATAGGTTTGAAAGCAAATAGGTCAGAGCCCGAAAGTGGAAATCATTTTAAAAACAGCAAGTGTTTTAATAACATTAAAACAATGAATGCAAAATACATGTTAGGACGTGCACTCACATAAAGTACTCACCTCTCGAATAATTGTGCACCCCTAACGTACCGTACCCATCTAAATGACATACATAACTATCCAGACCATAATAAGTTCTACCCCTTACTACTCAATTCCAATTTTATTCTAGTGTTATCAATTTAATGTCGGGCTATACTTAACTCAGATTCTCAATTATTAGCAATACAATTCACTATCGGTTAACCCGTTATGTTTTCTCAAAACATTACCATAATTGTATTCACAATACCAACATGAAAGTTCCCATTATTTAAGTGTATATTATTCACGTCATAAATATACAATACAAGCACCAGAGATTAAGCTGCGGTGCACACATACTCTACTAACCATCCCGGTACATCACGTACATAAGGATCACGCATTCCGAATCTCTCAGGAATCGTTCTCAGATAATAGCAAATCACAAACAATGGAGGCGAACACAGTCACATCACATGGGTCACGCACATACCTACGTTCCCACAATCAGCAGACTTATTAACATCCCAATAAGTCCTTCTCTGACCTATGTTCTCGAGGTACCAATCTAAATCCGGGCAACACAAGGATTAGAGGGCCCTAAACGAACGCAAACCTCCCGTGATAGCAAGTATGGTAGGTATGTCATACACATAAAATCATATTCGTATACTAAGTATACACACATCTTAGTAATCACCGTAATTTATTTGTGGTACACTTCTCATTCTCGTACCGACATATAATGTTACACAATTCATAAGTTCCCGATTAATTCAATTATTTAAGCCGTAAATAATTCTCACATCGTAATAGTCACTCACGTCCTATTCCATAATTCCCATTCAATTCGAGTCACACTTCTATGTTTTACTCCTCAATATAACCCAAATGTCCCAACTATATCAATCTATCATCGAGGGAATACTATCTCTACAATTAAACAAGGTTACGGGACATGCGAAATCAAAACAGGCCAAAAAGCCTAAACTGTCCTCTCGTTAGAAGTCTCGTTCGAACGAGGCTGTTCGAACGAGAGTTCGTTCGAACGAACTGGGCATCTAATGAGATCTTGTTCGAACGAAAGACATCGAATGAACATCCGTCTCATTAGAAGGCAAACTGTCAACTCGTTAGAAGCTCGTTCGAACGAGGTCGTTCGAACGACCTGGGCAGGTCTTCTAACGAGTGGCCATTTTCGAGCCCAAAATTCCTTTTTTTCATTTTTCCAACTTTTCTACCTTTCTAATCTCATCTAAATATCAATCCAACAATTGTTCATGGGTCATATATTAACGGTCATATATTAACGTTTATATAGGGCCAATTCTTCCTAAACATCATTGAATCATTAAATCCCTTCATTTATCCCCAAATCATATGAACCCTAAAAATTTTAAAGTCACCAATGGGCATAATTAAATCCGTTTTTGTTATGAACAAGGTGTATTTACCTTAGAATAATCCTCCTAACACAATACTACATGCAATCCTTTCATCAAAATATAAAGTTCTAATTCCAATTAATGGGTTTTTATCAAACTCCCTCGAACAATACAAATTTTGTCAATTTCCTACGCATGGAAGAAACATTCTTTGTAATAAACGAAATTAAACCACTTGCCTTATGTATATCTCTGATTTTCATGTTGAAGATTGAATCGTTCTCTCTCTCTCTGCAGAATTTTCCTTTCCTTCTCTCTCTACCAGCTTTTCTCTAAGGATGACAATGGAGATGGAGGTTGGTTTGGCAAGTTTAAGGTTTCTAAACTTCCCGTAGCCCACTACCTAGATTGGGGCCGGAAATGGCTTAGTGGGTTAAGACTAAGTCAGATTTTTAACTCTAATTTTCGTGGGTTTTAATTCCCAAAAATCCAAAATTACCAAACTACCCTTTTTCGTTGCCGGTATGGCCTAAAAATGCCCCGGGTCCCAAACTAAACTCCCCGCTAGTGTTTTCTGACTATTTCGACCCTTCCGGACGCGTTGGCGCACTCAAATCGACTATACGGTTAATAGAAATAAAAATCACTTTTTAATTAAAATAATTATATTCTTGACACGACTGTCACACGCGTCTCAACAAAGTTTTCCAAATTGTCGTATATCAATCTCACGACAATTTTTATAATTCAACATTCATATATAGCCATATATACTCATTAAAATCAAATACGAACTCGCATCTCACTAGTATTTTTATCCGGATTAATTTTCAATTAATACACATTTAATTCAATTAATCCCATAAATAAATATCATAAAAATACGGGGTATTACAGTTAGAAACCATAAAATGGAGAATGGGTTGACATTTGGGTATTTTGGAGAAGACGAAATTGCCCAAATAGTGCCATTTAAATTGGGCGAATCGAATCAGGTCTAGACCGAATTGATTCGCATAAGGGGACCTGTAAGGTTGTCTCAGGCCAAATCGATTTGAATTAAGACCGAATAGATTCGCCTTTGAGGAACTACAAGAAGAATACTTTCCGAATCGATTCGAATGGAAACCGAATTGATTTGCTAGCTCGAATCGATTCTCATTTGGGGTGAATCGATTCACCTTTGTTGAATTTGGAAGTTTTCCTTCTTTGAGTTTAGGGGGACTTAAATTGAAATTGGAGATTATTATGGGGGACTCTAGTTATGATATTAGGACTCCTAGATGACGGTATTGAGGGTGAGTAAACCTTGGAATGAAAGAGATAACCTTGGATTAGATTACTGTACAATCCGAGGTATGGACTTAGTTAAGGTTCGGGTCGAATAACATTCGAGATAGGTCTTCGGCAAGTATGTATAGATAATAATTATGGTTTTAGTGTTTTAAGTATATAATTGCTTATATACTATTACGAATGGGATCATTCGGGGCTATTGGATATCGCTACAAGAGTTTGGCAATCATAGCCATAATATATTGAGAAGTGATATAGATTATATATACGACGTTGTTACAATATATATATAATGTGATATGAATAATTATATGTGTGTGATTGGTATATTTTTACTTTAGAGGATGGTTTCCCAGGCTTCCCTAGGCATAGGGCTGGACATCCAGATTATATATTTTCTTTAGTGCGATTCAGGGAGGTTGCATGATGTGGGTGAATCCCCTGGCTTGAGGAGCAGGGAGAGTATATTACCAGGTCATTTCATCCCATATACGAGTGCGATGTTTGTATCCCACTTTCAGGAGGGAACATGACTGCCTCCACCGTCATGTATTTTTACCATGACCATGAGTGAATCTGGCTTGGTACCGTGGTTGAGTGAGTAAACCCGAATTTAGATAGGCACTATGAGACTGCATCCTCAAGTTATAACTCGGTGGGATGGTAATTATTCTTATGATTATAATAGGTATAATTATATTTGTTGCGTACAGTATATTTCTTGTATATGAAGATGAGATATCATATAAAGTAAACTTGTGTAAAGTGAAAAGATTTAATAAGAGTTGTTCCCCTTTCGATATATTTATATCCGGATCTAAATGAATATGAGTCATAGGTTCTAGTGAGAACTATATATATATCTATATATGCATTATGTGTTGAGGGCATAACGAATTTCGACGATCAACATTTCCAGGTAGTAGTGTATCGGGGAGGTTCCATGTTTGGATTTCTCTTTGTGAGACACACCACGCACGAAATGTAGCTCAATGTTGAGAATGGGGAGAAGTTTAGTCCTTAGTACTCGGGTTTCGAGGATTTTTAGAACCTGGGCGAAATAGTTTAGTTAGGCAGGGTAGCTTAACTAGACTATTTAAAAAGGTATGCGATAGGAGTGCACTATTAGAAGAGGGGTGAAGTGTATCTCATGAGATTGCGATAACTGTTTAAATATGAGACATTACAAATTTTAATACATGGCATTTATGCACTTGCCAACTATTTTCCAACTCGGGCTCTGACCCATTTCTCTATTTTCCTCTGTCTTGCTATATATATATATATATATATATATATATTAGTTTTCTAGACACAGGGATGCCTGGATGATGATTCCTTTGAGTCTGACGTTTGCTACAACATCTGTGGATGCATACAGGTTTATTTTAGACGCTTATATCCTTGTAATCTAGATAGGAAACATTGTATTAACACTAAGGCTGATAGCCCAACTGTATTCATTTATTCTTTTACCGCCTTGTAGTGCGACATTCGATTTGGTTGTATTATGTTGTACCGAGTGTTTGGTTATTTTATTTCATTTCAGTTGTTGCATATAAACTGTTGTGATTATTTTTTTTAATGGTTTGGTTAAAAAGATTAGTTAATATAAAATTTTGACGCTAGCCTAATGGGTTATTAGTAATTAAATTTGTTTTCGACAGTGATGATGAGAATGAACCATATGAGACTCCTCTTTTAATTTGGTATAGGATTGATCACCCGATTTTTTATTAGGCAGGGTATCATAAATGGTATCAGAGCATGAGGTTCTAATGTCCTTAGGAATCTGTGCGGGCATACTACACTTTCAATATTACTTTTGATTAGACATAGATCCTTATTATTAGGATTGTTTATTCCTCTTGTGAGATTTCGTACTCCTACCATCATGTAAGATTACAGTAAATCTTTTGCGCGTTCATTCCAGATTCGTGTGCTGATCGATGAAGGGAGGCTAAGGAAGGCCATGATGAGGGCAGTAGGAGGTAGGGCTTAGTAGGAGGTGTAAGTTTAAGTCGGGAATGAGGATCGCAGTAGAGGTCACTCCCTTTATGGCATTGTCAAGGATTGCTACAACGACTACTAAAGTATAGGAGTTATATCTATCCAAGTACTGCTGTATTAGAGAGTGGTGCCATAAAGTATAGTAGTTATATCTATCCAAGGTTTCCTTCTTTGAGTTTAGGGGGACTTAAATTGAAATTAGAGATTATTATGGGGGACTCTAGTCATGATATTAGGACTCCTAGATGACGGTATTGAGGGTGAGTAAACCTTGGAATGAAATAGATAACCTTGGATTAGTTTACTGTACAATCCGAGGTATGGACTTAGTTAAGGTTCGGGTCGAACAACGTTCGAGATAGGTCTTCGGCAAGTGTGTATAGATAATAATTATGGTTTTAGTGTTTTAAGTATATAGTTGCTTATATACTATTACGAATGGGATCATTCCGGGCTATTGGATATCGCTACAGGAGTATGGTAATCATAGCCATAATATATTGAGAAGTGATATAGATCATATATACGACGTTGTTACAATATATATATATATATAATGTGATATGAATAAGTATATGTGTGTGATTGGTATATTTTTACTTTAGAGGATGGTTTCCCAGGCTTCCCTAGGCATAGGGCTGGACATCCAGATTATATATTTTCTCTAGTGCGATTCATGGAGGTTGCATGATGTGGGTGAATCCCCTGGCTTGAGGAGAGGGGAGAGTATATTACCAGGTCATTTCATCCCGTATACAAGTGAGATGTTTGTATCCCACTTTCAGGAGGGAACATGACTGCCTCCACCGTCATGTATTTTTACCATGACCATGAGTGTGTCTGGCTTGGTACCTTGGTTGAGTGAGTAAACTCGAATTCAGATAGGCACTATGAGACTTCATCCTCAAGTTATAACTCGGTGGGATGGTAATTATTCTTATGATTATAATAGGTATAATTATATTTGTTGGTACAGTATATTGCTTGTATATGAAGATGAGATATCATATAAAGTAAACATGTGTAAAGTGAAAAGATTTAATAAGAGTTGTTCCCCTTTCGATATATTTATATCCGGATTTAAATGAATATGAGTCATAGGTTCTAGTGAGAACTATATATACCTATATATGCATTATGTGTTGAGGGCATAATGAATCTCGACGATTAACATTGCCATGTAGTAGTGTATCGGGGAGGTTCCATGTTTGGATTTCTCTTTGTGAGACACACCACGCACGAAATGTAGCTCAATGTTGGGAATGGGGAGAAGTTTAGTCCTTAGTACTCGGGTTTCGAGGATTTTTAGAACATGGGAGAAATAGTTTAGTTAGGCAGGGTAGCTTAACTAGATTGTTTAAAAAGGTATGTGATAGGAGTGCACTATTAGAAGAGGGGTGAGGTGTATCTCATGAGAGTGCGATACCTGTTTAAATATGAGACATTTCAAATTTTAATACATGGCATTTATGCACTTGCCAACTATTTTCTAACTCGGGCTCTGACCCATTTCTCTATTTTCCTCTCTGTTGCTATATATATATATATATTAGTTGTCTTGACACAGGGATGCCTAGATGATGATTCCTTTTAGTCTGACGTTTGTTGCAGCATCTGTGGATGCATGCAGGTTTATTTTAGACGCTTATATCCTTGTAATCTAGATAGGAAACATTGTATTAATACTCAGGCTGATAGCCCAACTGTATTCATTTATTCTTTTACCGCCTTGTAGTGCGACATTCGATTTGGTTGTATTATGTTGTACCGAGTGTTTGGTTATTTTATTTCATTTCTGTTGTTGCATATAAACTGTTGTGATTGTTTTTTTTAATGGTTTGGTTAAAAAGATTAGTTAATATTAAATTTTGACGCCAACCTAATGGGTTATTAGTAATTAAATTTGTTTTCGACAGTGATGATGAGAATGAACCATATGAGACTCCTCTTTTAATTTGGTATAGGATTGATCACCCGGTATTTTATTAGGCAGGGTATCATAAATGGTATCAGAGCATCAGGTTCTAATGTCCTTAGGAATATGTGCGGGCGTACTACACTTTCAACATTGCTTTTGATTTGACATAGAGCCTTATTATTAGGATTGTTTATTCCTCTTGTGAGATTTCGTTCTCCTACCATCATGTAAGGTTACAGTAAATCTTTTGCACGTCCATTCCAGATTCGTGTGCTGATCGATGAAGGTAGAACAAGAGAATATAATAATAATAATAATATCTATCACTGATATTTAAGCACACCCATATATATATTTAAGCACACACACACACACACACACACACACACACACACATATATATATATATATATATATATATATATATATATATATATATATATATATATATATATATATATATAATATCCCGGCTATACCGTGTACTAAGTCCGTAACACAAGCCTATTCCGTTTTTTTATAATGAGTTTGTGGCCCAACTCGAATTATTAATTAATTTACACATTAATTTCTTTTGGTATCGCCCTAACCAATATATATCCGGACTTACTTTCGTGGCCCAAAGTAACACCACCCGAGTCTCAATCCCCGACTCTAAATTATTTAGCATTTACCTAAATAAAATTTATATCTCGGTATTTCTCAACCGTTATACCCGGACTTGTTCACTATATCCATATTTAATCATTTCGCACAAAGTTTTCAAAAATTTAACCTTAGTGTGTCACACCTAATTTCTCCAAAACCTAACAAAATTTTAAATTATGATGTCACACTAAGCCGCCTTCAAATTCTAATTAATTTTATTCACTATTAATTAGATTTTAAATCCATGTATTAATTATTCACCAATTTAAGGCATGGAAAAATGTTAAATTAAAATTTTCTCCATACAAAGGAAAACTGGGCGAACTGTCAAAATCTGTCGACCCTCAATCGATCGACCCCAGACCTTCGATCGATCGATCGATCGAGCAGGTCTTCGTCTTCTTCGCGAAGACAGATTCAGCCATGGACGAATTTCATAAAACCCTAACTTCTTCTACCAGAAATCTCAAGCCCTATTAACAATAATACATGTTATAAACCTTATTAGGGATCCCTAAAATGTCAACCATCATCATTAATTCGTCCATTATCTACTGATTTCTAAATTTGTGGAAAATTCATCTTTTAACACTTAACCCATTTACACCCCAAATTCCTTCATCAAATTCATTTCTATTTATCCAGATATCATCCTACCAGATATATATCAACTTACAATTATCAGATTTTACATGAACCCTTACCCAAATTCGTAAATGAGATTATTGTTTTCAAAATTCCATGTTTATGCCATCAACACCCAAAACGAATTTCAATTAAACACTTCACATAAATATGAATTGAAAAACAGATTCAATACTACAACAAGTCATCCACTTGCCTCAGGTTTCATAGAGTCTGATTTTGGAGATGAATTCCAAGGTTGAAGATGACTCTTGTTGGCTCTCTTGTGATCCCCAAATCTTCCTTTAACTGCTATTAGGGTTCCTTAACACACTAAGCCTTTTCCTAAACTCACATCAGTAGTTTCCTTATTTCTTCTAATTTATTAATTAACCTAAATCCCTTTTTTTGCCTAATGGGCCAAGCCCAAGTGACCCAAATGCCCCCGTGTGGGCCCGACTATGCTTAAAAATGTCCCCTGACCCGTTTACTACCCTCGGGTACACTTTTCCGACTATCTCGGCCCATCCGGACCCAACCGTACACTCATAATTGACATTCGAATAAATTTATGAAATGTCCTTATGTCACACCCAAATTAGTCTATACCGAATTCCGGCTGAAATAAGTATACCTCCCATCATTAATATCCGAAATGACGTAAATACAAAATTACTATTCACTTTGTAAAATATATTTTTCTTAAATATTAACCATTCACTTCCCGATTAATATTTGAATAAAATTTCCCTAATTAATTCAATTAAAATTACGACTCACAAGTAATTTACAATTCCCGAATTAATTAAATATTTAATGCATAAAAATACGGGGTGTTTCATACTACCTCCCTTACAAAGGAATTTCGTCCCCGAAATTAGGTCATACCTGTAATGAAAAGTTCTGGATATTGTTCCTGCATATCCTCCTCCCGCTCCCAGGTTGACTCGTCAACGTTGTGATGACCCCACTGTACTCTAACTAGTGGAACAACCTTGGATCGTAACTTCCGCTCGCTACGGTCCAGAATAGCCACCGGTCTCTCCTCATATGAGATGTCTGGATGTAAATCAATTTCCTCGAGTGGAATGTGCCAGAAAGCCCTCTCGCTCCTGTGATATTTCTTCAGCGATGCTACGTGGAACACGTCGTGTATCCGCTGAAGGTGCTCCGGTAATCCCAGCCTGTAGGCTACAGGCCCCACCCTCTCGTTAATAGGGAAAGGTCCCACCTACCTTAGTGCTAACTTACCCTTCTTGTCAAACCTCATCACCACTTTCATAGGGGACACCCGGACCAATACCTGATCCCCAACCTCTAACTCCACATGTCTCCGTGAAGCATCAGCGTAACTTTTCTGCCTATCCTGAGCTATTCGGATCCTCCCTCAGATTATATCTATCTTGGCAGATGTCTCCTGAACAATCTTCGGCCACAATAGTTTGTTGTTCCCACGTCTAACCAACAAGTGGGTGAACGACAAGGTCTCCTGTATAGTGCCTCGAATGCTGCCATGCCGATCGTGAATTGGTAAGATTTGTTATACGCAAACTCTACCAGAGGAAGATATTTCTCCCAACCTCCCCCAAAGTCTAATATGCACATTCTGAGCATATCTTCCAGCATCTAATTGACTCTCTCAGTCTTTCCGTCAGTCTGTGGGTGATAGGCTGTACTCAAACATAACTCTGTGTCCATTGCCTCCTGAAAACTCTGCCAAGAGTGGGCCACAAAGATCTTGTCCCTACCTGACATAATATTTATCAGTACCCCGTGCAGCTTAACAATCTATGCTATGAATAGCTGCGCATAACGCATTGTCTCAAAGTCTGTGCGAACCGAAAAGTAGTGGGCCACTTTGGTCAGCCGATCCACAATGACCCATATGGAATCATGATCCTTCTGCGATGTCACTAACCCTGTAATGAAGTCCATGGAGATGCTCTCCCACTTCCACACGGGAATTTCAAGTGGCTGTAGAATCCCTGATGGTCTCTGCTGGTCAACTTTCACAAGCTGACACATGGCACATTTTGAAACAAATTCTTCTATGTCTTGTTTCATTCATGCCCACCAATACTGCCTCCTCATATCCTGATACATCTTATCCCCGCTGGGAAGTACCGCGAATCTCAATCCATGAGACTCTGTCATAACAGCGTGTCTCAACTCCTCATCCTCTCGCACAATCAACCTCCCATTAAGGCGTATGCCTCCCTCCGAGCTGATCGAGTAACCCTCTGCTCCCTCAGCTAGTAACTGGCTCACCTTATCCCGGCAGGTCTGATCCTCTGCTCGATCCCTCACAACCCGCATAATGATCTCAGGTGTGATGGATAATGCTGACATACAAGCCCTGGCTACATCATCCTCATATCGAAGCTCTCTTCACTTCGCTTTCCAGACTTCTGATATTTCCCAGTCGGTCTCCGACTCAATGCATCTGCTACCACATTATCCTTACCAGGATGATACTGAATATCAAACTGGTAGTCTTTCACGAATTCTAGCCATCGCCTCAGCCTCATATTCATATCCTTCTGAGTGAAGAGATACTGAAGTGATTTATGATCCGTGAATAACGTGAAATGCTCCCCCAGAAGATAATGTCTCCATATCCTCAAAGAAAAAAATGACCGCTGCTAACTCCAGGTTGTGAGTGGGGTAATTCCTCTCGTGGGGTTTTAGATTTCGGGACGCATAAGCTATAGCCCTTACCTCCTACTGAAGCACACCCCCAAGTCCCTGTAAGGATGCGTCAGTGTAAACCCGATACTCTAATCCCCCTTTCCACAATGCAAGCACGGGTGCAGATGTCAACTTGTCCTTTAACTCGTCGAAAGCTAATTGACAACGATCACTCCAAGTGAAAGGTACCCCTTTTCGTGTCAGGTTCGTCAAAGGGCCAACAATCTTTGAGAATCCTTTGATGAATCGCCTATAATAATTGGCAACCCCAGAAAATTTCCCACTTCAGTCGGTGTCGTGGGCTATCCCCACTCCCTCACCGCCGATACTTTACTCGGATCCACTGCCATACCCCGGTCTAACACTACGTGGCCAAGAAACTAAACCTCCCATACCCAAATTCCGCACTTATCGAATTTTGCATAGAGCTGGTGATCTCATAATGTCTGTAAAACTATACGCAGATGCTCTGCGTGCTCCTCCTCGGTGCACGAGTAGATTAGGATGTCATCAATGAACACTATGACAAACTGATCAAGAAAGTACCTAAAAACTCTATTAATGAGGTCCATGAACACTGCTTGTGCATTGGTGAGCCCGAATGGCATCACCCTGAACTCATAAGATCCATACCGCGATAGGAAAGCAGTCTTAGGGACATCCTCCTCTCGAATACGTAGCTGATGATACCCTGACCTCAAGTCGACCATAGAGAAGTAAGAATCCCCTCTCAATTGGTCAAATAGATCATCAATCCTAGGCAACGGATACTTATTTCATATCGTCGCCTTATTCAGCTCTCTATAGTCCACGCATAACCGTAGTGAGCCATCTCTCTTCTTTACAAATAATACCGGTGCACCCCACGACGATGTACTCCGTTGAATGAAACCTTGACCCAGAAGCTGTTGAATCTTCTCTCTCAACTCACGCATCTCTGAAGGGGCCATACGGTATGGGGCCCGAGCAATTGGCCTCATCCCCGGGGCTAAATCGATTACAAATTCGATTTCCCTGCTAGGTGGCAACCCCGATATCTCCTGAAACACATCCTCAAAGTCCCTCACCACTAGGATTGAGTCCAACGGAATATCCACCTCCTGTGAGGTTTCTTCCTCAATGTAATACAAGTGTGTGCGTGACCCTCCCTTGGGTAGAGGCATTGCTATCAAGAACATCTCCTGCCCTCGAATGGAGAACACGATGGTCCTCTCGTAGCAATCCACCATCGCCCGATAACCTGCCAACCAATCCATACCCAGGATGACATCGTACCCCTCCATAACTAACACTAAGAGGTCCGCTGCTAAACTAAGTCTCCCAATCAAAATGTCCACACCTCGACAAATCGAGTGAATCGTAGTCCCGCTGCCTACTGGCGACTCTACACACATCTGAAGACTACCTACGGTCTCTAGTAGTCTGGCCCGTTTAGCAAAATTAAACTTAATGAATGAATGTGATGCTCCCCTATAAAAAAGAATACTACCCTTATAACCATTAATGAGAAACATACCCTCTACTACTGGCGGTGCTTATTGCGCTGGGGGATTGGGAACATCCCGAACATTATACACACGCTCGTAGTGCATCTGTTCCTGCTGCAGTGGGGCGGGTGCTGCTGCTGCTGCTGGCGGAATCTTCCCTCGTTTCCCCTGTTGGGCCTCCTGCTGTTAACCTCAGCCCCTCTGTGGGCACTCCCTCTTGAAATGTCCTGGTTGGACACAGACAAAACATAGTTTCAGACCATCCCCCTGTCGTTCGCCATGTTGGCCCTGACGCGGCTGGCCCTGGCCCTGTTGGCCTCCCCCATTGTTCCCTTAGCCCTGACTGCCCTACGGAACCTGCTATTGCTGATTTGTGCCCGACTGCCCCTGCCTGAACCCCTGTCCTCCTGGTCGGAACCCACCAGGCTTAAACTTCTTAGCATGATTCCCTTGATGATTACCTGTCTGCTACTGAGCACCACTCATCTCACCACTAGTAACTACCTTGCCCTATTGGCTCGGCTGCCCTGCTCTCTTGCTCCCCTTCGCATGGAAGCGATGATCCTGGCAGTGTAAAAGTGCGGCGTTAATGACATCTGTATACGTCACCAACGTCAGATTCCCAATCAAATGTTGCCTGATCCGCCAGGTTAAGCCATCCATAAATCTCGATTTCTTCCGCTCCTCATTGCTCACCTCATTTGGCACAAAGTTTGCCAACCGGGTGAACTCTTCCTCGTAGTCTGCCACTGATCGGTCACCCTGAACTAAATCACTGAATTTCTTTCTCATATCAGTCTCTACTGCTGGAGAAAAGTACTTGCGATCGAACCGCACCTAGACTATTGTCATCAAATCTCGCTCCTCGGCGGTGGTAACTGACTCCCACTACTGTAAGGCTACCCCCGACAAACGAAAGGTAGCAAGCATCTGTTTCTGTACCAGCATGCGCAGATGGAGGTGAATATTTTTCTTCCAGTCACAAGCCTCTACTATATCCGTGCTACCCCGAAACTCAGGTGGGTGACCCTTCTGAAAGGTCTCCCTAAATCTTTGCCGAGATGGTGGCCCCACTGGAGCCTGAACTGCTGGTGCCACTAGAGGCGGTGCCTGGGGCTATGGAAAGTGAGCTGCCATAACTCGCATTGCTGTCTTGACCGCTTGGGCCACTATCACTACCACCTAAGTAGTGGAAATCAACTCGGGTGGTGGTGGTGGTGGTGGTACCTGTGGCTCCTGGTGAGCCTCCTTGACCTCATCCCTAGCCTCAGCCCTCTACGCTCTCAGTCTCCTCGGTGGCCTCTGAAATAGATTAAATCATATAAGTACATAATTGACACAATAATATACACAGTATAAATACGATATCTCACAAGCGGAAAATGAATCAACAGTCCTAATAATAGGGCTTTATAACAACCGAGTGTAATGCTGGAATATAGAAAGCTGCACAGATCCTAAAGACACTAGAACCTGATGCTCTGATACCATCTGTGGCACCCCACCTAATTAACCCCGGGTGATCAGTCCTAAATTAAGTTAGAACATGTTACTCAATTGGATCATTCTTAGCATCACTGTCGTCTTTTTAATTACTAACCACCTAAGTTAGAAAATTAGACCGGTGCCAAGTTTTATCTATCATTAACTTAAATGTAAACTCGTACAGAAATAAAATCACACAATTAATCATGATTAATTAAAACAACCATACACAATTAAATGACTAACTGAATAAACCATCGGTCCAAAAATCCAACAATATAAAATAAAGACAAATAATAAATCTCAACAAGTCCGACAGAAACTAAAGGAACTGTGAGCGATATGCTCGAAATAACTGATAGGAGTCTCTACACTAGAATGAAATAATGAGGCATCTATCAAAACTCCCGCAACATCCACATATGCTGCATCAACGGATTTCCTGAATTGGAGTCAAGCCTGGCGTCCCTATGACTGGACACCCAAAAGGTTTTTAAATTTTTTATAGCAAGGGTTAGTACCCAAAAACATTTAGCAAATGAATAACTTGCAGTAATAAATAAATATGAATGCTCTTCATATTTTAGTTAGTGCCGCACTCCCTTGAGGATATCCTCACCCCTCCTCTAATGTGCACTACTAACGCCTTAATTTAATTTACCTCGGTCCTACTCTCCTGACCCGATAACTTATATAACCCCTTTCAATTTTTCCTACTCCAACCGAGTATGCTTTAAATCATGATTTTTAAGTTATTATAAACATCAACTTAATTAAATCATTACCCTTTTAAATTTCATATAACACACACACCATGTTATACACATAATACATTTTACACTTTGTATTAATTATCCCATATATAATTATTTACCTAATTATATATTTAATCATTTTTCAGTATTCACAAACATACTGAAATAACATTTAATACTAGTATTTTCCCCGAATAAAGTCTCACCGGGTAAAATTTTCATAAAGTGCTATCCCACTAGGTGAAATCACATAACCTAGTTACCCCAAGTCAGAATTTCTCAGTAACTTGGTTAATGAATATACATTGGAGGCCGTCATATTCCTTCCCTGAAAGTGATATTCCCCTCACCCATATAATGGACGCTATGACCTAGGATTATACTCGCCCTACTCCTCAAGCTAGGGGATTCATCCACTACGCGCAACCTCCCATTATAGCACTAGAGAATATAATAATAATATCTATCACTGATATTTAAGCACACCTATATATATATATATATATATATATATATATATATATATATATATATATATATATATATATATATATATATATATATATAAAATATCCCGGCTATACCGTGTACTAAGTCCGTAACACAAGCCTATTCCGTTTTTTTTAATAATGAGTTTGTGGCCCAACTCGAATTATTAATTAATTTACAGATTAATTTATTTTGGTATCTCCCTAACCAATATATATCTGGACATACTTTCGTGGCCCGAATTAACACCACCCGAGTCTCAATCCCCAACTCTAAATTATTTAGCCTTTACCTAAATAAAATTTATATCTCGATATTTCTCAACAGTTATTCCCAGACTTGTTCACTATATCCATATTTAATCCTTTCGCACAAAGTTTCCAAAAATTTAACATAAGTGTGTCAGACCTAATTTCTCCAAAACCCAACAAAATTTTAAATTATGATGTCACACTAAGCCGCTATCAAATTCTAATTAATTTTATTCACTATTAATTAGATTTTAAATCCACGTATTAATTATTCACCAATTTAAGGCATGGAAAAATGTTAAATTATTTTTTTCTCCATATAAAGGAAAACTGGGCGAACTGTCAAAATTTTTGCCGACCCTCGATCGATTGACCCCAGACCTTCGATCGATCGATCGAGCGGGTTATCGTCTTCTTCGCGAAGACAGATTCAGCCATGGACGAATTTCTTAAAACCCTAACTTCTTCTACCAGAAATCTCAAGCCCTATTAACAATAATACATGTTGGAAACCTTATTAGGGATCTCCAGAATGTCCACCAACGTCATTAATTCGTCCATTATCTACTGATTTCTAAATTTGGGGAAAAAATCATCTTTTAACACTTAACCCATTTACACCCCAAATTCCTTCATCAAATTCGTTTCTAATTTTCCAGATATCATCCTACCAGATATATATCAACTTACAATTATAAGATTTGACATGAACCCTTACCCAAATTCGTAAATCATATTATTGTTTTCAAAATTCCATGTTTATGCCATTAACACCCAAAACGAATTTCAATTAAACACTTCACATAAATATGAATTGAAAAAGAGATTCAATACTACAACAAGTCATCCACTTGCCTTAGGTTTCGTAGAGTCTGATTTTGGAGATGAATTCCAAGGTTGAAGATGACTCTTGTTGGCTCTCTTGTGATCCCCAAATCTTCCTTTAACTGCTATTAGGGTTCCTTAACACACTAAGACTTTTCCTAAACTCACCTCAGTCGTTTCCTTATTTCTTCTAATTTATTAATTAACCTAAATCCCGTTTTTTGCCTAATGGGCCAAGCCCAAGTGATCCAAATGCCCCCGTGTGGGCCCGACTATGCTTAAAAACGTCCTGTGACCCGTTTACTACCCTCGGGTACACTTTTTCGACTATCTCGTCCCATCCAAACTCAACCGTACACTTAGGATTGGCATCCGAATTAATTTCTGAGAAGTCTTTATTTCACACCCAAATTAGTCTATACCGACTCCCGGCTGAAATAAGTATATATCCCATCATTAATATCCAAAATGACGTAAATACAAAATTACTATTCACTTAGTAAAATATATTTTTCTTAAATATTAACCATTCACTTCCCGATTAATATTTGAATAAAATTTCCCTAATTAATTCAATTAAAATAATGACTCACAAGTAATTTATAATTCCCGGATTAATTAAATATTTAATTCATGAAAATACGGGGTGTTACACATATTAGACTTTGGGGGAGGTGGGGAGAAATATCTTCCTTTGGTAGAGTTCTCGTATAACAACTCTTACCAATTCACGATCGGCATGGCACTGTTCGAGGCACTATACGGGAGACCTTGTCATTCACCCGCTTGTTGGTTAGAAGAGGGGGACAACAAGCTGTTGGGGCCGTAGATTGTCCAGGAGACGTCTGCCAAGATAAAGTTGATCCGAGGGAGGATTCAGATAGCTTAGGATAGGCAGAAGAGTTATGCCGATGCTTCACGGAGACATGTGGAGTTAGAGGTTGGGACCAGGTATTAGTCTGGGTGTCCCCTATGAAAGGGGTGATGAGGTTTGGCAAGAAGAGTAAGTTAGCACCGAGGTACGTGGGACCTTTTCCTATTATTGAGAGGGTGGGACCGGTAGAATATAGACTGGGATTTCCAGAGAATCTTTAGCGGATACACAATGTGTTCCATGTGATATCGCTGAAGAAATATCGCAGGAGAGAAAGGGCCTTCTGGCACATTCCACTTGCGGAAATTGATTTATAGCCAGACATCTCATATAAGGAGAGACCGGTGGCTATTCTGGACCATAGTGAGCGAAAGTTATGATCCAAGGTTGTTCCACTAGTTAGAGTACAGTGGGGTCATCACAACATTAACGATTCTACCTAGGAGCGGGAGGAGGATATGCGGGAACAATATCCAGAGCTTTTCACCACAGGTACGACCTAATTTCAGGGAGGAAATTCCTTTGTAAGGGGGGGAGTTTGTCACACCCCGTAATTTTGTGCATTTAATATTTATTTATTTTGGGAATTTAAAATTACTTGTGTGTCGTAATTTTAATTGAATTAAGTATGGAAAGATATATTTAAATATTAATCGAGGAGCGAATGGTTAATATTTAGGGAAATTTATTTACTAAGTGAATAGTAATAATTTATTTACGTCATTTTGGGTATTAATGACGGGGTATGTACTTATCTCAGTCGGGAGTCGGCATAGACTAATTTGGGTGTGAGATAAGGATTTTTATAAATTAATTCGAATGACAATTCTGAGTGTACGGTTGAGTCCGGATGGACCGAGATAGTCGAAAAAGTGTACCCGGGAGTAGTAAACGGGTCACAGGAAGTTTTTAGGCATAGCCGGCCACACGAGGGCATTTGGTTCACTTGGGCTTTCCTCGTTAGGAAAAAATGGGATTAAGCCAAATTAAACAAATATAAGAAAAAGGGGAATGACTGAATTGAGTGGAGAAAATACTTAGTAGGTTAGGAAAACCTAAGAGCAGTTAAAGGAAAATTTGGGGGACAAAGGAGAGCTAAATCAAAGGAGTTTATCTTCAATCTTGGGTATTCACAACTCCAAAATCAGACACTACAAATCATAAGGCAAGTGGTTAACGATCTGTAGCATTTAAATTCTATTTGAATTCATATTCATGTGATGTGTGAAATCAAAGAAATTCGTTTTGGGATTTAAAGGGTATAAACATGGGGTTTTGTGAACCATTATTCTGATTTCTAAATTGTGTAGAAATTCATGTAAATTATGAGATTAGCATATATATCTAGTATGATGTGTAAACCGGAGGAATTAGAAATGAATTTGAGATAAGGATTTGATGTTTAAATGGGTTAAAGATTAAATCGAATTTTCCCCCCAATTTGTGAAAACAGTAGATAACGTAAATTAAATGGTGTTTGTGGAATTTATGGGGTCCCTAATAATGTTTTTAGTATATTTTGTTGATGATAAGTCTTGTGATTGCTAGTGGAAGAAGTTAGGTTTTTTAGAATTTCGTCCATGGCTGAAACAGGCAACTTGGAGAAGATGATGACCTGCTTGATCGATCGATCGAGGGTTGGGGACGATCGATCGATGATCGATAATTTCTGGCAGTTCGGCCTTTTTGTATATATAAGGAAAAATAACTTTTAAATATTTTCCTATGCCTTACGTAATGAGAAACCAACATGGAGGTCTAATCAAATTAATTGTGAGGTAGAATTAATTGGGATATTGGAGGAAATTTATGTGTGACACACTATGGTTAAATTTTGGGAATAACATTTCAAAATAATTAAATACTGATTGAGTGGACAAGTTCGGGGATATTGATTGAGCGATACCAAGACGTTAATTTTATTTCGAGTAAAGGCTAAATAATTTGGAGTCGAGGATTTAGACTCGGGTATAGCTTTATTTCAGGCCACGAGAGTAAGTTCGAGTATATTGGTGGGAATGACACCAAAAGTAATTTAAATAATTAATGTTTGAATTAATTAATAATTAGAGTTGGACCATAGAATCATAATATTCTGAATAGGCTTGTGTTACGGACTTAGTACACGGTATAGTCGGGGTAATTAATATTATATATATATATATATATTGTGTGTGTGTGCATTAATATCAGTGGCTAGATATTATTATTATTATATACTCTAGTGCTATATAGGGAGGTTGAGCGTAGTGGATGAATCCCCTAGCGTGAGGAGTAGGGTGAGTATATTCCCAGGTCATAGCATTCGTTATATGGGTGAGGGGCATATCACTTTCAAGGGAGGAATATGACCGCCTCCAATTATATGTTTTCACCAAGTTAGTGAGCGATTCTGACTTGGGTAACTAGGTTATCTGAATATAACTAGTGGGATAGCACTTTGGATAATTTACATCCGGTGAGTCATTACTCGGGACGATGTTATTATTAATTATTATTCCAGCATGTTTGTGAATGTTGTGATATGATTATACATATATAATGATATAAATAATTATATACTCAACTCAACTCAACAAAGCCTTTTCCCAATTATTTGGGGTCGGCTACATGAATCTTATTTTTCCATTCCATTCTGTCCAGTGCAATATCTTCGGTTACACCACATGATATCATGTCCTTTTTTATAATATCCCACCAAGTTAATTTAGGCCTACCTCTACCCCTTGGGTTACCATCAATACTAACTAAATCACTCTTCCTTATAGGAGCATCCATTGGTCTACGCTTGACGTGTCCAAACCATTGAAGTCGATTTTCTCTCAATTTATCTTCTATAGGAGCTACTTTCACCGTTTTACGAATTTGTTCATTTTTAATTTTATCCTTTCGAGTTTTACCACAAATCCATCTTAGCATTCGCATCTCCGCCACACTCATTTTCTACACATTTTGTTTCTTGGTTGCCCAACACTCTGTCCCATATAACATGGTGGGTCTAATGGCCGTCCTATAAAATTTTCCTTTTAACTTCAAAGGTATACGCCTATCACACAGAACACCGGTCGCACTTCTCCACTTAACCCAACCTGCTCTAATCCTATGTGTAACATCATCACTAATATCTCCATCTTTTTGTATAATCGATCCTAAATAACGAAAATGATCATTTCTAGGTATTTCTTGACCCTCCAATTTCACCACATCTCCATTTGTCCTCCTATTACTACTAAAATTACACTCCACATATTCTGTTTTAGTTCTGCTTATTTTAAATCCTCTTGTTTCTAAAGTTTCTCTCCACAATTCCAATCTAGCGTTTATCCCCATCTTAGTCTCATCGACTAAAACAATATCATCTGCAAATAGCATACACCATGGCACCTCATCTTGTATTTGTCCAGTCAACTCATCCATAACAAGAGCAAAGAGATAAGGACTTAATGCTGAACCTTGGTGTAGCCCTACCGTAATTGAAAATTCACTACTTTCTCCAGCTGATGTTCTTACTGTAGTCATCGCACCATCATACATATCCTTGATCACGTCAATATATCTGCGAGTCACTCCTCTTTTATGTAGAACCCACCATATTATATCTCTGGGTATCCTATCATACGCCTTCTCCAAATCTATAAAAATCATATGAAGATCCTTCTTTTTCTCTCTATACCTCTCCATTAATCTCCTCAATAAATAGATTGCTTCCATTGTTGACCTCCCAGGCATAAACCCAAATTGATTCTCAGATACTGTTGTCTTCAATCTCAATCTATATTCAATCACTCTCTCCCAAAGTTTCATTGTATGACTCATTAACTTAATACCACGATAATTTGAACAACTTTGTATGTCCCCTTTATTTTTATAAATAGGCACTAAAATACTTTTTCTCCATTCATCGGGCATCCTATTAGTCATTAAAATTCTATTAAATAATTTGGTAAGCCATGATACTCCATTCTCCCCTAAGCACTTCCAAACCTCAATAGGGATACCATCTAGTCCTAAAGCCTTCCCTGTTTTCATCTTTTTTAGAGTAATCCTGACCTCTGTTGTCCTAATTCTACGAAAAAATATATCTTCTCGAGTCTCCCTAAGTTCCTCTATATCTAATCTACTCCCATTATCTCCATTTAATAACCTCTCAAAGTAGTTTTTCCATCTTTCCATAATTTCATCATCTTTGACTAGGACTCTCGAACCATCACTTTTGATGCACTTAACGTCATTGAAATCTTTTGTTTTCCTATCCCTAAGTTTAGAAAGCTTATAAATACTTTTTTCCCCTTCTTGTGTTCCTAATTTTGTATAAAGATCATCATACGCTTTTAACTTAGCATCTCTTACCACTTTCTTAACTTCCTTTTTAGCCCATTTATATTTCTCAAAATTCTCTTCATTTCTATTTGTTTGCCATGTTTTAAATCACTCCCTTTTAATTTTTACTATATTCTGTACTTCTTCATTCCACCACCAAGTTTCTTTAGACTGTGGCCCTTTGCCTTTTGATTCTCCAAGAATTTCTTTTGATATTTTCCTAATGCATGTGGCCATCTTATTCCACATTATGTTAGTTTCTTCTTCACAATTCCATGTTGCTTCATTTAATACTTTATCTTTAAATAGTTCTAATTTCTCTCCTTTTAAATTCCACCACCTAGTTCGTGGGTTAATCTTCACTTTTCGCATTCGTGATTGATTTTTAATATTTATATCCAACACCATTATCCTATGTTGTGAGGTTAAGCTCTCTCCCGGGATAACCTTACAATCTTTACACGTTAATCGGTCTCCTTTCCTAGTAATGAAAAAATCTATTTGGCTCTTATGTGTTCCACTTTTATAAGTTATTAAGTGTTCAAGCCTCTTTTTAAAACATGTATTTACTAGTACAAAATCATAAGCCATCGCAAAATCTAAGATAGACTCTCCCTCGTCGTTCCTATCTCCAAAACTATGTCCGCCATGCGCTATCTCATATCCTACACGATCTTCTCCTACATGGCCATTAAAATCTCCACCTATATAGATTTTCTCACCTAGGGGTATTTCTTGAATTAGTTCATCCATTTGTTCCCAAAATTGTACTTTAGTGTGATCATCTAATCCTACTTGAGGTGCATAAGCACTAACAATATTAATTATGTTTTCACCTAATACCAATTTTACAAGTATAAGTCTATCACCTTTCCTAATAACGGTTACGATATCATCCTTAAAGTTTTTATCTACTATTATTCCAACTCCGTTCTTATTTCTATGTTTTCCTGTATAATATAATTTAAATCCTGTATTTTCTATTTCTCTAGCTTTCTCACCGACCCATTTAGTTTCTTGTAAACAAGCTATGTGAACTTTTCTTCTTATCATGGTATCTACTAACTCCATCCCTTTTCCTGTCATAGTCCCTATGTTCCAAGTCGCTAACTTAAGTCTAGTATCCTGGACTAGCTTCTTTACCCGCACACGTCCAGCTTGTTGCAGGAACCCTTGCGTATTTATCATCGCATCCGGGCGCCGATGCGACGCCCCTTGCCTATTTTTCGAGACACCCGGTGGCAGGCGCAACGCCCCTTGCCTATTTTTCGAGACACCCGGTGGCAGGCGCAACGCATCGCTTAAGGGGAATGCCCTATCATTAACACGTATATTCATAGGATTCATGTTCATAAGGATCTGACAAAGTTTTACGCTGGCTGTCAGCTACCTAACGCAACCCTCCTCCTTTTTCCGGGCTTGGGACCGGCAGTGTAAAAAAAAAAAGAAGTTAAGCACGACACAGGCGGAGTTATATAAATAATTATATACGGGTACAATTAATACAGGATGTGAATTGTATTACATATAATGGGTGTGAAAATTACATGAACTTAAAAAGGGAAATGATTAATTAAGTTAATGTTGAGAATAACATAGAAATCATAATTGTGGCACACTCGGTTAGAGTAGGGTGGTTGCAAGGGGTTATATAAATTATCTAGTTATGAGATATATAACTAGGGCAAATTTATTAAGGCGTTGGTAATGCACATTAGAGGAGGGGTGAGGATGTCCTCAAGGGAGTGCGGCACTACTTAAAATATGGAGAGCATGCATATTTACTTATTACTGCAAGTTAATCATTTGCTAAATCTTTTCCAAATGTTTTGGGTACTAACCCTTGCTCTAAAAAACTTTTGAAAACCTTTTAGGTGTCCATCCATAGGGACGCGAGGCTTGACTCATTCCAGGGACCCGTTGCTGTAGCATATGTGAATGTTGCGGGAGTTGGATAGGCGCCTCATTCCTTTCATTTCTAGTGTAGAAATTTCCTATCAATTGTTGAGATTTATTTACTTATCTTTATTTCGGTTGGATTTTGAATCGTTGGTTTATTCGGTTAGTTAATTATTTGTGAATGGTTGTATTCAGTTAATTGTGATTGTTAGATTATTTTTGTTTCCATGTGAGTATTTCATTCAAGTTAATGAGAGATAAAACTTGGCACCAGTCTAATTTTATCACTTAGGTGGTTAGTAATTTAAAAGGCGACATTGATGCTAAGAATGAACCAACTGAGAAAGCTGTTCTAATTTAATTTAGGACTGATCACCCAGGATCAATTAGGCGGGGTGCCACAATCACTAAATCAAAAATTAATAAAATCCCATTTTATTGCATATGTATTGCTTTATTACATTTTTCCTTGCAGGAAAACTCGAAAACAATGGGACTCATCCCGAACCCCCCAAAGAACACTCTTTCTCTCTATCAGCCACATTCTCTCTCTCACCTTCTCTTTCTCTCTCTTTCTTCCTGTCTAAGACCCTCCATCCCTGCGGCATACGTGCTTTCCTTGGGGACATGCTAAGGAGCATCCGCTACCCAATCTAGCCCCCTCCCCAGATGAGGCAAATGGCACCAAGCAAGAAGTAACAGAAATCGAGTCCAAGATGTGAGCCGTCGCAGAGGCCAAAATACCAAAGCCAGATGATGAAACCAACCAAAACACCACCAAAGGAAGGTGATCCTAGACATAATTGAACCTCGTCGTCCCCTGAGAACTTAGTTTCAACGTAGATATGTTAGTCTTTTAAGGAAAAAAGGAAAAAACTCTTGTCAAAATTCAAAAAAAGGAAATATCACCAATAAGAAAAAAATAAACACAAAAGGTCATTAACACTTAAATAGCCACTAGGTTTCACCACCCTAGAGGATCGATGGTGCATTGACTCATGCAGAAGAATCCACTCGTTCGCAATCAGCTCGAACGAGTCACATGTATTCTCACCACCTAGCACTAGGGGGACCCTCCCACCACTCCAAATGCGCCTAGTCATCAACACTCAAACATACCATATGGAGCGCACTGCTTGAAAAATATGTCATTTCTTAGTTATGGAGGTGAAAAGAATGCTAGAACAATTCGCAGAGAAGAAAAACGAAAGATAGAAGATCTCAAAGGTGAGAAAAATGGAGAAATCTCACCCCTTTTTATAGGAGGCTAAGGGGTATGCTGATCGAAAGTCCCCGGCCACATACTGATTGGCACTATCCCTTCACCTTTGTAAGGTAGTCCAAAAGACCGTGTCAGCACCCCTACACCCAGCCGGTAGGCATCTCTCTTAAATTTTGTACAAAAATTCTCAAAAAATACGAGAAAATCCTTGAAAATTCCCCAAAAAAATCCTAAAAATACCCAATGAATTTTGGAACCTTTTATACTAAGATTTTTTTTTCAAACCTCTCAAATCCAAATCCAATTCGATTAGCTCCCAAGCAATGTCTCTAAAAGACACCTCAAAAATTGAAGAAAATTCCCCAGTAGGGCTACACTCAATCCTCATATTAATACCTTTCCCCCAGTGGAGTCTTCAAACTTCCCAAAAAAAATATGCCACACAACTTACTAAAGACCTCAAAATTGACTCTGACCAGCAGAATTGTTCACCCCTACTTAATCCCTCAGAACTTGCTTCGACCCTTAGAATTGGTCACTTCTACTTAAGCCCTCAAAATTGGCTTCGACCCTCATAATTGGTCACCTTTACTAAAGCCCTCAGAATTTGGTCTGACACGCATAATTGGTCACCCCTACTTAAGCCCTAAGAATTGTCTTTGACCTTCAGAATTGGTCGCTTACATTTAAGCCCTTGGAATTGGCTTCGACCATCAGAATTGGTCACCCCATCTTAAGCCCTCAGAATTGGCTTCAACCCTCGGAATTGGTTGCTTCTACTTAAGACCTCAAAATTGGCTTCGAACCTCAGAATTTGTCACTTCTACTAAAGCCCTCAGAATTGGCTTTGACCCTTTGAATTGGTCACCACTACTTAAGCCCTCAGAATTGGTTTAGAGACTCACAATTGGTCGCTCCTACTTAAGCCCTTAGAATTGACTTCAACCCTTAGAATTGGTCACCTTTACTTAAGGCACTCAGAATTGACCTCACCAGCAAAATTGGTCAATCATACTTAAGGTCCTCAGAATTTACCTCAACCCATAGAAATGGTCGCTCCTACTTAAGGTCCTCAGAATTGATCTTGGCTCCTAGAATTGGTAGCTCCCATCTTAGGTCCTCAGAATTTACATCAGCCCACAAAAATGATTGATCCTATCTTATGCCCTTAGAATTAGCTTTGACCCTCAGAATAGGTCGCTCCCTACCCTAGGTCCTCAGAATCAACCGCGGCCCATCGAATCGTCTATCCCCAACATTTCCTTAAGTCCTCAAAATTGGCCTTGACCCTTTGAAATGGTCATCTGTATCCCTTTAGGTCCTCATAATCGACCTCATTCCAAAATATCAGTGGTGTCTATTTGATGACTTTCACTTGTTATAAGCTCACCCATCGAGGGGATCTTTAGACACCAAATTCTAGGAACCCCTAAGTTTGTCCTTAGGTCCGTGGAGCCTCCCCATTTCACTACAAACCCTAGGTCATACTCCGAGTACCGATCTAGAAGCTATCAGGCACACTTGGGCCTTGTTTGATCTGGTTAACTCTATTGTCAGAGGAAAATCTTAATGGATCGTTGGAGGGCTCTGAATCCCCTTTCCAAAGGTCTGTCCCATGCATGAATTGGCATAATGGTTCGGATGAACAAACCATTTTACCACCAAAACTCGATCTAGAGGCCATAGGGTGCTCTCGGGACCCGATTTGACCCTAATCAACTTCATTGTTAGAGTGAAAGCTATTTCAATATTCAAAGGGCACTGAAACCCCTTTCCAACGGTCTGCCCAATGCGTGAAATGACATAACCATTTAGACGAATGATCCATTTTCCCCTAAAAATTAATTGAGAGGCCATCGGGCACTCTCGGGCTCCATTTCACCAAGGTCAACTCTTAAGCTCGAATGATACTAAATGAATCTTTGAACGTTACTGAATACCCTTTCCAGCGGTCTGCTCCATGCGCGAATCATCCTTACAGTATGGACAAACGACCTATATTACTCTGAAAGGTCACCGTTTGACCAATATTAACTCTCTGAACCTAGTGAAGCTCTTAGTAATACCGAAGTACCTCACATAACATTTCCAATGGTCCACCCCATGTCTGATTCTGACTTATCATTAGGACGAACGATCCGTTTATGTCCGACGATCTCCCGTCCAAATAATCGATGAGCACTTATGAGCACCGTTTGACTTAAAGTCAACTACTGGACTCTAGAGAGTCCCAAAGGACTCTTGAAGATCTCTGAATTAAATTTCTAACAGTAAGCCCTGTGCATGATTTGGATTAACATATTGCATTTTACGATATTTTTTCCAAAAAAATATGTACGAGACTATGGATTAGCTAGTCCATTTCCCTGCCTATCGTTAGTGTGCCTAGGGTAACTTGCTGATTGGAAGGGCTAGGTCTATGTCAATCGTCACCCCCTTACCCTAAAAGTAGAGATCATGACCCCACTCCCAAAGCACATGTCAGATCCATCAATAACAGTGATCTTAACAACATTCTCTTGCAATCAGTGAAGTTTTCATGTGTGAAATTCCTTTTAATCTTTCATTCTCATCATTTTCATACTTAATTTATCAAAATCTCATTCTCTCTCATCCAACATTCATCTCAATACTCAAGGGATTTCATCAAGGATCAAGATCAAGCTTTAATTCTCTAAAGAAGGTCCAAAATGTTTCTCTCTCTCTTTAATTTCTTTATTTTTTTTATTAGTTACATAATTCCTTAATCTAGCTTTTTCTTTAGCTCATACACATTAATATCTCGTATTTTTGTTAGTTATATTGCACATACTTTATTTAATATAAAAAAAAAACTAAAAGAGGGTTACACCTATATATTCCCACAAGATTATCCATCACAATTTCTCAAAACTAGTATACATTTTCTACACACACACACACACATAATGAATTCCCATTCGAATCTATGGAATAAACCATACCCTTATGTTAGATATGAACTACATGGACTTTGATGCCTTCATAGGATACATAGGTGTTTTGGGCTAAAACCCGAGACTCAAGTCCAATTTTTCCATTTTCATATTTGTCATCTTTTCATCTATACATTATTTTAATATACATTATATTTGTGGTCCTTATTGGCGTTTTATCCCAACATATATCATTGTTTCATTATAATGATCAATATCTCGATAAACACATAAATCGTATTTTCTAAATATTATTTTGGAAACATTCCTGTGGATGACCTCACTCTATCTTTTCCATGGTATGAGTTGGGTGATTCCGATCTCCATTTTTATATATACAAGCACACACACTTCACAGAGAAATAAAGGAAAATAGTAACACAAACTAAAAGGGAGGGATGGGTGCCTAACACCTTCTCATTTCGTAACTCAACTCCCTAACCTTCAAACTATTGATTTGGTAAGCATCATTTTGTCTTCGATGCCGCTCTCTCGAGGCGGCGACATGTTCTTTCATTTGTTTAGTGCAACATAGGCTAACGACTCTATCTCCTTATATTCACCCCACACCGACATTGGATGAAGATCTCTTAGAGAAAATGGGTGCAATACCTTTTTTCTCCCTCCCTTTATTCACCTCCACTAGGCAACAAGAAAGAGGAGAGATATCGTGGATGGCCACAAATACCTTTCTGGCCCCAAATAACCTTAAAACTCTAAGAAAAACCCTAGGGTTTCCCCCAACCTTATGCCACTACATATAATTTGAAACATAATATATTCTTCCAATAATTTTTTAAAATATAATTTTAATTAAAATGAATGCATGATATTTAAATTATAAGTCCATTACTTATTTAATTCTTATTTATTTATTAAACAAAATCCCAATTTATTTTAAAATAATATTAAATTAAAATTAAATTAAATTTGTCGTTTATTTTTAACACATATACACACACAACACACATACACATACACACAAACATGTATATATACATACATATATATATATATATATATATATATATATATATATATATGTATGTATATATATACATACATATATATATACATACATATATATATACATACATATATATATGTATGTATATATATATGTATGTATATATATACATACATATATATATATATATATATATATATATATATATATAATAGGGTATGCCCATGCTGAAGGCACGACGAAAATTTCCAAAAAGTACGTAATCGCAAAACGGAGAAAACTTCCAAAATACATAATCGCAAAACGGAAAAATTTTCGTTCCTTAACTGAACAACTTATAATTTTGCATTGTAATTGTTTTATATACAATTCAGAGAAGTAAAATAAATTGAAAAAATGGGCAAAATTTCCTCTAATTATAGGATTATCCAACCTGCTTAAAAATAATTAAGAAATCACATACGAACAATTAGTCAATTTTGGTCCTCCTCTAAACAACATTGTCAAACTAATATATGAATTCTTATTAATTTCAACAACTTCACACTCAAATCCATAATGATAATAGGGGAAATGGCTACGAAAAGTATACAAAAGATCATCAATTGTCTTCACCGTTGAACAAAGTGAAGAACATTACGTTGGCACCAATGCGATCGCAACATCGCAAAAATTCAAGATGCACATCTTCAACCTGGGCGCGTCAATAGCTTTGGAGAAAGTTGTAAACTCAAGTCCTGACATCATATATATGTGAAACTGCATTCAAATAATATCTCATATCAACAACACAAATAATACTTGTATTAGTCAATGTAAAATATCCATTAATGTATGAGTACTCGTTAAGGAATGACGTTGCCACCGTGAACTACAGAGAGACCAACTGTGAATCATCAAAATAACATGAAAATGCTCTAAATACAACCGATTTAAATTCAAAAGATTAAAGGAGAGAAAAACTATTTCCCGATTTCAATATTTGTAATAGTCAAAGATTTATAGATCAAAACACACAATTAGATGCGAAATTCACAAACTACGCAAAACACATTAATGGGACGAAATTTATAGAACAAATATTTAAAATCCCAATTTATCGAACCTACCATTTAAGAAACCGGTTTTGTTGATTTGCTTCACTCAGTTTTTCCATCATCCATGTCTCAATACCCTTACAATGTTCCTTGATATGCATCCCATCGCGCTTGTGCTTCATAGGATGTCACTGCATCAAATTAATAACAAATAAAATTACACCATAACAATGTTATATTATACATGATTTTTATTTTATTGAATATCATCAGGGTGATTTAAAGACAATAGAGATAAATCAAATTGATGTGGAAACTTTTCATGTAAATTTATGCAGTAGTACCCCGGGAGAGCAGTGGAGCACTGAACCAAATAATCGCATACTATGGAACCTAATTGAACTTGAGTTTAAACATTATAAAAGTATGAATGTTCTTGTCATTAAGAAAAAAAGTATGTTTCTAGTTTGCACCTTTTAAATAACAGAGTTGCATTTGACTAACTACTGCCGAGAGGATGGAGGAGAGCCGTTACTCTGCTCTTACCTGCTGCTGCCTGGCAGGGGCTGACCAGGGCTGGGCCCAAAATAGTGGAATGTGTATTAATGTTTAGTATTTATCTAGATGATATTCCACTGGACACACATGTTTTTCAGATTGCAATGGCCATCGATTTGGTTTCAGTAGTGTCTGAGAGGAAAACAACATGTCTTCATCTTAATCATAGGATTCCCAATGAACTAAAATTGAACCTCAACTATCTTTTGTTTTCCCATGATAAACTTTTTCAAAATTGCACCATCTAAGATAGTAAGAAGTCAAATCTAAGATAAACATCAGGAAAATAGAATATACAACAAGTAGATAGCAGCCATGACCGTGATCATCAACACTAATTCAATCAAAGTTTGGAGTATTATTATGTTGGTGTATATAACTGGTGGAAAATATGTTAAAGATTCATTGTCAGTTAGAATTACTCTACCTTAGAATTACTCGTTGCACCGCATTCCAACCACATGTCTATAATAACATGTTAATAAAGAAACCTTCATTTCAACAAAGTATAAATTGTTAATGACGTTTCGAGTGTGCGAGAGACACCTGAACTGCCATTGCCAATGGTTAATGAGATGGTCTACCATAAATATTCAAACATTCAAATAATGTAAAAAAATAACCGAAACTTATGCTCAATGATTTTGTTAAGATAAAAATATATTGAGACATGAAGGTAAATATATGCATCAATTTTATTTATTATTACTAAAGACTTTAATGTGATAGTACTCTGCGACAACAACTACTGAGTGTTGTTCCTTATATTTTGTAAAAAAAACGTGAAATTTCTTTAGAACAGGCTACGTTATTCTTATTTTTCTTTAAATAATTTAAATATTACATAGTTAAATTACATATACAACAACCATAACTCAACTTGAGAAGTTTGACCATATCGTGGAAATAATAGAGGAATAATATGGGGAAAAGTCAAAATGGGAGTAAAAATAATTCCTATGAGCCAATTAATCAAGAAGAAAAGATACAAACCAAGATGAAATGGATAAATTAATAGATTCGATTAAAGACAACACTACAAATCAAGGAAATACAAAACAAATGCCCAGTGAAGACCATATACGAAAAATAATATTGAAGAGGTAGAAGGGAGACTACACATATCCCCTAGGCATATGCCAAATCCCACATCAGAGAAAGAATATAAGTCTATTATAGTAACCTCATCAATTTGTAGACCAAGTTCATGATTTAATTCAGATAAGATTGGAATTTAATTAAGTAATCCATATTCACAATAAGCTTCACATATGAGTTCTCGAATTCATTTGAAATAGACCCTCCGAAAGACAATGAATAATAATCCAAAACCAATAAAGTTTAATTAAAAAAATGTCGTAAGTCTTCTCGCATATTACCAGATTTCTAAATGTAGTGCGTCTGCTCGTGCTTTATAAGATGTTCAATACATCTTAATGTCCTTTGCCTCTGCATAAATAGCAGTGATGTCTATGAGTTGATGATTTGCACGTGATGAAGCTTAAAAAAAAGAGAATCCATACCTGGCCATTGTGTACACTAAATAAAGTCAACGTAAGTTTTATCCATTTAGACTAAATAAAGTCAGTTTATCATATTTTTTAAGCTACATTAAAAATTGTTAAAACAAAGCAACAATTGAAACACAAAAGATGATATTTTAACTTAAAAAAAACAATTAAAGTCCATATTATTAATCTTTTATGTCGGACAAAAAAAATGTCATTTAAACTCCAAACTAAAGTTCTGCAATGGTACAATAGGTTGTATAACATTTATGTGTTGTTGCTACAATGTTGAAGATTCCATGTAAACCATACTAAACAAATATTTACCTCTTAAACCTAGACTCGGATCAAATGAAAGTAGTTGAAGGTAGTCGAAGATGATATGTTTTGCTGAAACACATCAGCACTGTTATGTTTCGCTCAAAACACACCAACATTATTCCGTTGATGAGAAAGTTTGAAATTACCTAATTGAAGAGCGGTATGCATTCAAACATCAAATCGCTGCTTGATGGAGTGGATTACTTCTGGTGTTACCAATGACCTCTACATATCTGCCAAAATAATTGACCGTGCGGACAATCAGCATGATGTGTTCAACCCAACTCATCAGTTGGCCTTCTGCAGTGGTGCCGCCAACAGTCACGACTTCTTTACCACCTAAAAAATCACTATCCCTGCTGCACCAACTGTCAAAGTACACATAAAAAAGTCAAAGTACAAACTACAGAGAAAAAGTGTGAAAATTTAAATAAGAGAATTGACATATAATTCCATAACTCACATATGAAAATTGACTTACTATCAGTACCATATATGTAGGTCTCTCATCCTCTATAATGTTATTTGATTCTTTACCAAAACAGTAAGTGTTAATATGGTTCATGTTGCTAAATGAAAAATAATATACATCAAGAAGCATGTAAGCATAGTTTACATGGTAGATTTATAAATATAGGCCAAATAAGCTTGATCATAAGAACAAAAAGTGATATATAGTAACATGCCATAGGCATTTCCAAAAAAAGACCCGATTGAACAAACTATGTTCCCACAACTATAATTTATATTATTACATTATTATCGTGTTTCTGTTTTTTTTTTCTAACCAAATGTAGTGAGGAAAAAAATATTGAAATGCCAAATATTTTCTAACCAAATATTGAAATGCCACCACTAAAATTTATATAATTACCTTTTTATCGTGTTTCTGGACAAACCCTCTTTTTCTTTCTTAAACCAATCGATTTGGTATTAAATGAAGAAACATACAGAGGAGAGGAGTGATAGCGACGGGAGGTCATCACCGAAGATGAAACACCAACAGCGGTGGAAATCAGCGATGCAGGAGATAAAACACCAGTAACGGTAGAAGTCGGCATCGATTGACATGAGCTAATGTCAGAAGTCGGATCAGATCCATATGCATCAGCCTTGGCCCTGTTAAGCCTCTGCCAAACAAATAAATTCAAGCATTATATTAATAAAAACAAAACATATAGCAACAACCAAGTTCAATGCGCAAAGTTTCAGCAAGTCTCAATGATCGAAAATAACCAAATATATTGCATTTGAGACTTTATTAATAGAGAAAAACATAATTAAAGACCAAAGGGATGCCCGTCTTACAAAAAAGTGGAGAGTTCGATGACCGTATCATCTCTCTAGAGCCCAACTCAAACCCATATCACTTTATGCTCTATAATTAGTCCAGGACTTTGAATTTATTGCTTAATATGCCTCTTCAATTGTCATAAATTGGCCCTGCTTTTATTGGTTCACAACATGAACCACTTATCATGACTAATAGTTAACATAGAATTATTTCGGGAAGTAGCTCTCGGCCATAAGTCACAATCTAACATGCTAATTCATTTTCAACATACATATACAAATATAATGATATTTAAATGCAACAAAGTCCACGTCATTATAACTCACATAACAATACCTTTATAGTATATCAATATGTTCATAGTTACATATTAAGAGTCCATGTTTTAAAACATATGCAGTACATTGTGGGCACTACTTTTTTTCATAGTAAGTATTTCACTATAATTCCATTAGCCAAGTTAGAACAAAAATTATTTTAATAACATCTCTCTATCTCATCATTTAACTCCTACACTCTTTTCTCGCTTCAGAATTTTTTGCCCCATGGTGTCTTCATGGAGAAATAAAGAGCTATAATCTCAGCCATTCATCTCCACGTATGAATTTCATATCCAGAAAAGGCCTCACTTCATCTTCACTGAAAGACTTGGACCACCTTACTCTATTCCTTATATCTGTTCCTTTACCCAAGCATTGGTATTCCCCAAACACAACAGTCTTTTTGCCTATTAGGGCAGTTCCAATCGCTCCATCCTGATGGGGTTATGATGCCGCCGATGTCACAGTATGAGTATACTGCTCATGAATAATCTCCCCATGCTCTTCCCAAGTAGACGGTGCCACTTCTAGTAATTTTACAGTTTACAAAAGAGAACCTTGTATCATCATCTTCTGAGTCTCTATGATGAGCTGAAATTACTCTGAATCGTTCAGCTACTGAATGCAGAACACAATCCTTGTAGAATGATCATGACCTGCCAAATATGAAATCAATCGTTCCTGGAATGTAACATTCATAAAAATAGTGAGATCTAATACACCCCAACACCACGAGCGATGCGTGAGAGAGGAATTAAACACACCTGGATGGAAAAATGGGATAGAGAGGTTAGAGAAATCCATTTCAAATAGAATAAGATTAGCTTCCATTTCAAATCAATAACATCATAACCCATTTGGACACCTATATGAACAAACATGATAATTATATGAACACCTAAATGAATATGAATACCAAATTTTACCTACAAATAAAAAATAAACACGAATGCGAGATTACCTGAGATATCATGACCACTAAAAATCTGAAACCATAAAAAAATAGGAAAGAGAGAGAGAAGAGTTAAATCACACACACACACACACACACACACACACACACACACACACACATATATATATATATATATATATAGAGAGAGAGAGAGAGAGAGAGAGAGAGAACTTTCCAAAATATGGCGCTTTATATAGTCAAACCCAATTTTGAATCAAGATTCATAAAGGTAAAATCTGAAGGAAAGGAATGAATTGTGATAACAACTTTCAAATTATCTTAGTGCAATAGCTATAGATGATATTGAGTAAGCATAAATGATTGAGTGTAACAACTATAGAATCTTTCAACCTCCATAAATGATTGATTAAGAAACAACCCGCTCTATGAAATCAAAAGTGATTTGGGCTTTGTTTTCCCATACAATACACTCCAATACCATGAGCTAAACATCATATAAGTTACCTAGATGAGCGAGGCGTGAGAGAGGAATTAAACACACACCTGGATGGAAAAATGGGATATAGAGTTTAGAGAAATCAATTTCAAATAGAATAAGATTGGTTTCCATTTCAAATCAATAACATCACAACCCATTTGGACACCTATACGAACAAACATGATAACTATATGAACACCTAAACGAATATCAATACCAAATTTTACCTACAAATAAAAAATAAATACGAATGAGAGATTACCTGAGATATCATGAGCACTAAAAATCTGAAACCATAAAAAATTGGGAAAACATAGAGCAGGTACCTAAAATAAAAAAATAGCGAAAAAAATAATCCCTAAAAGTTAAAACACTGAATAAAAGCCGAAATGTGGAACACAAAATCCCTGAAAAGATCAAACAAAAACATGATATATATATATATATATATATATATTGTGACACCCCTACTAATTAAATACCGGGTAGCTACTCCTTTATTCAAATTAATACAAAATGTCAAGTTGGTTCAGTTCATAGCATCACCGTCGAAAACATTTTTAAACAATTACTAGCCACCTAATATTTAAAAAGTGAGTTGTGAGATCTTATTTAAATGAGATTAACATGAAACAAATTAAATTATTAATTAATAATACCATAATCACATCACAGTCACAACAAAATATAAATGGAATAATAAATGAGTCTAGAGTAACACTCCGCTGAATAATCGAAATAATTAATAAAACCAAATACAAAGTCTGAAAAATTAATTAATTAACTCCAAAACTGAAATGAAAACTGAAAGTACAATAAAGTTGTCTCTAAAGAAAAGGGGCGACATGTCCTAACTGATGAGTAAATCATAAATAGAATCAATGTATAATGTGGAGGCGCCTACTATCGAGGTTCTGTAACTTCCACAACATCTACAGCACGTCAAAGGAATTGAACTCCTAAGCTTGGCGTCCCTATAGCTGGGCACCTAAAAGGTTTTTACATAAAAATAGATTTGAAAGCAAACGGGTCAGAGCCCGAGGTGAAAACAGTTTAAAAATATAGAAAGTGTTTAATTGCATTAAACAATAAATATTAAATACATGTTAGTTGCGTGCCCTCACATGAGTTCGTCACCCCTCAACTATTGTGCATGCCTAACGTGTATCCTTAACACGTCCTAGTTATCGAGGGGAAAAACCGAGCGTCCGTGTAATACGTTAGTCGTTGTTATCGGCTTCCAATCTCAATACAAAAAATCTAAACTTGTAACTACACTTCTTAAGGAGTATAGTGGCGAGTATGGGTATCGAATCCACAGGGAATGGTTGATAGAATTTAATTGATTAATTACTTCTAAATAAAAAATGAAAAAGATGATGATGGTTGAAAAGGGAAAAAAATAAGTAAATAAAGAAGTTAAATTATTTAAGATGAATGAGAAACTAGGTTGGAATACAATCCCCCTAACCCTAGTAATTTACCGTATAGAAACCTAGAATTATAAATTATAAATTTGAATGAATCCAGTATCTATAGATCCTAGGCATTACATATATGAGGATCAAGCCCGCACCATATGAAATCAAAGGTAAATATAAAGCGGTGATAAATAATTTTATGCACATTATATTCTTAAACATCCCAAGTACCTAGGGCAAGAGAGGTTAAAAGATCTACAATGGTTGTAAAATTGTCTCGCACGACTCTTTCAAATTTTTAATTTAAATTCTATTTTCTACATAAGTAATTTACATTGGGATGGGTTCATGCATCCCAACCCTTAAAAACATAGCTTAACACGATGAAATCAAAATAAAACTTACAAATTAAAGTGCAGGAATTCATAACTAACTCTAGAAAATTGAGAACATGACTTGAATTGGGAATGGAAAACTAGAAATCAACAATTAATTAAACTAACTAGGAAAGCAGTAAAAACAATAAATTGGAATTACTTGCAATGGATGAATGATGAATCTTGAATAGAACTTTGAATCTTGAATAGTAGACAAAGTTCAAAAACTAGGGTTCTTGGTTACAAGAATCCTCTAAAAACTAACTACAAAGAAACCCTACCTACTAGCCTCCTACAACTTGATAAAAAAACTCCGTAAAATCTGCCTCTCTCTCTAGAATTTGACTCCCCTCTGGAAAGAGGTAGGGCTTGGTCTTTTATAGCACCAAGTAGCATGAATTTGACAGCTAGAATCGCTTGTTGCGCAAGATTTTACCAGCTATGTACCTCATGATCTGCATAATTAATGACATGAGTTCACAAAGCCGGACCGGTTCTTTTTTACCTGACCGGACTGGTTTGGTTCCATCCGGATCGGTTTGGTTTGTGGTCCATTTCTCTTCATTATCGCGCAACTTCAAAACATCGTAACTTCTTCACCGTAGCTCGGATTGAGGTGCCGTTTTTTCCAGTGTTCTTGTAATTTAGAGATATTCAACTTTATAGTTGGCCCCACCTTTGGACTAAGGCTGAAAAATTACGAAAATACCCTTAACCTCTCAGTTTCTTGGTTTCTTCCACTGTTTTGCGTTCTCTTTCGCACTAACTTGCATGAAATACCTGTAAAACACATGAGAAATACACAAAACACGAAATACTTGCCAAAAGAGGTTAGTAGCATAATTATGAGACAAATCCAAGTTATTTACACTGCATGGGATCATAAAAATACCGAAATTAAGGGGATAAATGTGAAGAATATGTGCCTAATCACACCCCCTAACTTAGAACTTTGCGCGTCCCGAGCAATGTAAAAGAAATTAGTTTAAAGTTCAACTCTTGAAAAATCTTTTATTGGGATAGAATACCGTTTTCATGGGCAAGCGATTGCATTTAGCGTATGCAATAAGCCTTTAAACCCCTAGGTTACCCTAGTAGGACGAGTTTTGTCTCGTGAGGGTTTGCAGTGAATACACCCACAAAATTCTTTTTTGACTAAAATAAATATCAAAATACTTAAAAATTGTACAATTTAAACTTTTCGAAAAATAATGACCATAAATTCATATTCAAATGTCTCAAACCATAGTATGTGTGTACAAAGCCAAAAATTCAACCTCAAATTTCCACCGATTGAGCATTACGTTACTTTTCAAAAATTCGTTTTGATTCAAATTCTTACGGATGCACTCACAAACGAATCACTTGGATTGTGGCTATTTTCTCTCGGTAAGCATGATATAAAGAGTAAATATAATGGACACAAATTCATGCATACAAAATTGAAAAGAAGGAAATATATGGTGAAAATATCTCATCATCGGAATACAATTTTTAGGAAACGGGAAATATTATCTCTTAATCACACCATTTTAATATCTTTTATTATCTTTTCATATCTTATCTCTCCAGTCGAGGTTGATTACGATGATGGTGTAGTCCTTGCTTCCTCTGCTTATACCTAACCTAGGTTGATGTATGAAGTAGGTGTGATGTCGGCTCCGGACGACCTGATGGATAACTGCCCCCATTGATCATGAAGACCTCAGTTGTTGCCTGACTGTGAGACTTCTAGTAACGTCAACAATAGGCGACCTTGCTTTGGACGAGATCGTTGGTTTTCAATCTGGGGCCTTTGTTACCTCGATCATCTTCTGGGCCGAGGTTGGTGTCTTTGAGCTGTTAGGTACATTTAGGGCATATCAATCACCCCTAGCCCTTAGTTACCTATGTAAATAGGTAACTAAGGGGAATATATGTCCGAGGTTGGATGTCTTTATGTGCCAATATTTTCTTGACAACTATTAGCTTCTGAAGTAGGCTGCGTGCTTGGCAAGTGCAATGATGATGGTCTTTTGGGCTCCCAAGGCATTGATGGGCCTTGGGATGCGTGCAAGTGGATTTTGAGGGTTTTAACCCTTTTCTCTCTTTTCTTCTTCATTTCCTTCCCTTTCTCCCGCCTGAGCCTTCTTCATTTCTCTCTCTTCCAGAGCTTGATCGAGGGTGCATTTTGTGGATTTTTCTTGCCAATCTTCCTATTATTCTCCTCGTATTTTATCAGGTATTGCTTATTACCTCTTCTTTGCCACTTTTATAGCCTTGTTGTTCCATTTGTTGCATTTTCCGGTATCAACTTGAGTTTTTCGGTGAGTTTATGAGTTTTCCGATGAGTTATTCTTGACTGTTTTTTGATGGATTTCTTTTTAAATAGCCATATCTGATCTTTAACTGTTGTGTCATCCCGTTTATTTTTATCTTGAGTCCGTAAGTGTAAGGTCGTCCCCATATGCTCAGACCCCTTTATCAACTCTTAGAGGAATTCCCTTCTCTTAGGGAGAAAACCTTAGATAAGATTAGACAAATAGAACGACCCCAAGAGGAAGCTCGTAGGGTAGAGGCATTCCCTCTCAGGCCTATATTCCCACCACCTCTGAAAGTGATATATCCTGAGACATTTTTGCTTGCAGAGGTCCCAATAGAACCCGTTCTGATGTCTGAGTCTGATTCTGAGTCGTCAACCTCAGACCCTATACATGTGGAATCTTTCCAAGAGGCCATGGATTATTCCGTACGGATGGACCAAGCCCCTAACCAAGCCGAGGTTTCCAGTCGTGCCTCGTATAACAAGAGTTCTAGCACCTCACATTCTTTCTCTGATGTCGAAATTATAGGAATAAGTTTGGCTCTTCCCCTAATCCTTGACGCTGTTCCCCTGTCAGCCGCCATAAGAGTTGAGTTTACTCAGAGGTTCCCTGATGGTGCTCCCTCGTCTGCTCAAGCCAACGTTGACCGGTATGAGGATGATGGTAGCAAAAGTGATGTTGACACCTCAAAGGCAGCCGAGATAGAGAGCACTGTCAGTGAACTCGACCTTCTAGCTTTCAGACATCTGTATGTTATAAGTCCATCCATAAAACTTAGGAGGCCTCTGAGGGACGAGAGGGCCTTTGGCGGTCGAGATAGTGAGATCTGCTTATATGAGCTGATGTTTAAGTTAGGATTTCGTCTTCCCATTCATCCAATAATTAGGGCTATATTGTTCTATATTAAATTGGCTCCTTCCCAATTATCCCCCAATTCCTGGATGGTGATAATTGGATATATAGTCTTATGGAGGGCAGTCCATCATTCAGACCTTCCCATCTAGGTCTTCACAGGGTGCTATGTCCCCTCCTCTGCTAGGAATCATCCTAGTTATTAACACTTTTTAGCTTAGAAGTTCAATAAGAAGATGTTACTGGTTACCCAGACTTTGAACCACAACTGGAAACCATGATACTTCTTCGCCTCAGGGTCATGGGAGTTTGGTCCCTTTGCCCCCTCTTCATCCTTAGAGCCGAGAATACCCCTGAGATGGGGAAAGGTGTCAATAGATATTAGGGCCAACCCTGGGTTATGCCAGAATAACCTTCAAAAGGTCAAAGACCTTCAAGATCAGGGGGAACATGGTCTATTGGTCAAGTACGAGCATTTGATGACCCCCTACTACCTCTCTGAAACTGGCCTTGAGGGGAGTCCTCTGACCGAGATTCGTAAGTTACTTTATCATTTCAATAAGTTATACCTCTGATTTTGTTATGTCTCTGATCTTTTAACTCAGATCTTTCTATTTGCAGAGCGTCCCAAAGGAATTTCGGACGACCTTTGGGAGATGGCAGCCCATAGTCTTACAAAACTTATGAAGAAAGCCGGTATAACTGCGCCTCCTCCTCCTCCTCCTCCTCCTCCTACTACTTCAAGGGTCGAGGCCTCAAAGAAGAGGAGATCCACTGAACCTTCCCCTGAGGATCAAAGGCAGAAGAAGAAAACTTCTAAGGGGGATCGCGCGATCCACATCTCCTCTGAGGACGCGTTAGTTGCTCGTCTAGAGAAACTGAAGATCGGCGACACTCTTATCAGCCAGAGTCTGAAGGCCTTGGACGCTATCGACTCCGTCATGGTTGATGTCACTGTGAAGGTTGCTTTAGATGAAACCTCAGAGAGGATTTTGGAGGGCTATAAGGTCTCTGATGAATTCATCAGCTTTGGCTTTGAATACCTTGAAATGGGTGTTAAGGCCACTGGAAAATGGGATGCAATGAAAGAGAAAGAGTCAGGGAGCTTGGAAGCTTCTGACTTCATTAGTCTGGGTTATGCCGATCCTTGGTTTGCTCAGGCCTTGCAAGAGGTCGAGGAGGAAGGAGGTGCTGCACCTGCCCAGACTGCTCAATAAGAAGACACAAGGATTGAAGACGATGGTCCTCAAGATAATGGGGTAGAAGTGACCAACCTCGGCCAAGGAAGTGTAGGCATGGTCACCAACCTTGTGACTGCATATACTTAAAACCCATTTCGTGAAGCTCTTACTATACATTTTTTTGTTCCTGATCCATATCGACCTGTAACTTCTGATAACATTTTCTGTTATCTCTTGACTTGTAATTCTTAACTTTATGCTATATCAACCTCTGAAGAGGGCTTTAGTTCTTTTGCTGAATGTTCTTTGAATGGTTCTCTATGTCATGTAATGTGTTTGTATTAAGGTCTGAAGCCTCAATATAATGGTGTCTCTATCAGCCTTGTAACATTGTTTTAAGTTATGAGGTCATCAACTAAGATGTTACACCCATAAAATATTCACCAAATTAATGTTGTTTAAGGTCTGAGGTCATCCAAGTGTGATGTTCACCTCAGACCTTGTCACCAAACTATGATGTTTTAAGGTCTGAGGTCATCAACTAAGATGTTACCGCCATAATATATTCACCAAATTAATGATGTTTAAGGTCTGAGGTCATCAACTAAGATGTTACCCCCACAAAATTTTTGCCAAATTAATGATGTTTAAGGTCTGAGGTCATCAACTAAGATGTTACCCCCATAATATATTCACCAAATAAATGATGTTTAAGGTATGAAGTCATCAATTAAGATGTTACCCCCATAAGATATTCACCAAATTAATGATGTTTAAGGTCTGAGGTTATCCAAGTGTGATGTTCACCTCAAACCTTATCACCAAACTATAATGTTTTAAGGTTTGAGGTCATCAACTAAGATGATACCCCCATAATATATTCACAAAATTAATGATGTTTAAGGTCTGAGGTCATCAAATAAGATGTTACCCCCATAAAATATTCACCAAATTAATGATGTTTAAGGTCTGAGGTCATCAATTAAGATGTTATCCTCATGATATATTCACCAAATTAATGATGTTTAAGGTCCGAGGTCATCAATTAAGATGTTACCCACATAAGATATTCACCAAATTAATGATGTTTAAGGTCTGAGGTCATCCAAGTGTGATGTTCACCTCAGACCTTGTCACTAAACTATGATATTTTAAGGTCTGAGATCATAAACTAAGATGTTACCCCCATAATATTCATCAAAGCATAATGAACGAAGAGTTGACACAAGAACTGATCTTCTCATTAATAATCTCCTCATAAGTTGATACATTTACATAGGAATCATTGCAACATCATATGTAATACTTTTTCAAATGATCAGTATTCTATGGATTGGAAAAAGGTTCCCCCTCAAGGTTTTACAACCTGTAGGTCCCGGTTAGAACCTCTTCGATCACTTTGTAAGGGTGCCAATTTGGGTGAAGCTTATTTGCCTTCTGCAACGTCTTCTTCAACGCTAGGTCTCCCACGGCTTTGGGTCTTGATTTCACCCTTTGATTGTAGAACTTTGTTGTTCTCTGTTGGTAGGTGGCCTGTCTGATCTCTGCATCTTCCCTTCTCTCTTCAATCAAATATAGGTCAAGTCTTCTCTCCTCACCATTATTCTCAGGGTCATAGTTCTAAAACCTGTGAGTGGGGAGTCCTACCTCTGTTGGTATGACAGCTTCTGAGCTATGTGCTAACATAAATGGTGTTTCCCCCGTTGGTGTCCTAGTCATTATTTTGTAGGCCCATAATACAACATAAACCTCTTCAGTCCATCTCCCCTTAGCTTATTCTAACCTCTTCTTGATCCCGTTGAGGATTATTCTTTTTGTGACTTCGGTCTGACCGTTTGCCAGAGGTCGGCCCGGAGAAGAGAAAAATTGCTTGATCCCAACTTTCTCGCAATACTTTTCTAAGGACGAATTCTTGAATTGGGTTCCGTTGTCCGAGATGAGGGTGTTTGGAAGGCCATGTCTTCATATGATGATTTTCCAAATAAATTGGAAGGTCTTCTGCTCTATAATCGTGATCATTAGATCGGCCTCTACCCATTTGGAGAAATAGTCAATGGCAACTATAAAAAACATGTAGTTGTTCGTAGCTCTTAGTAAGGGACCCACTAAGTCAATTCCCCATACTGCGTATGGCCAAGGAGGACTTATTGACGTCATAGGCTGATGAGGTTGATGGGGAATAGTGGAGAATCTTTGACATTTGTCACACCTCTTCATATAGGCTGCAACATCCTTGGCTAAGGTCGGCCACTAGTATCCCTGCGTGATAATCCTCTTGGATAAAGATCTTCCTCCTATATAACTATAACAAGAACCCTCATGTACCTCTTGTAGGACATGGGGGACCTCTGTGGGATGAAAGCACCTAAGGAGGGGTAATAAAAATCCTTTCTTATATAGGACATCTCCTATTATTGATAACTTTGCAGCTCTGTACCTCAGTTTCCTCCTCTCTAGCTTTGATTTCGGTAGCTCTCCATCTTTGATATATCTGATAAGGGGGTCCATCCATGAGTCCCCTAGGTTCAAATTGAGGTAAGGATTAGTAAAATCTCCTTCTTTAGTGGTTAGCTTGAGCATGATCTCGTCTGGAACTGTCCTTCTAATATCTATCCTTATTACGGAAGCCAACTTTGCTAGTGCATCTACGTGGCTGTTGTTTTATTGAGGTACCCTCTTCATCTTTACCTCTTCAAAACCTTCTAGCATCATTCTTACCCTCTTCAGGTATTTGGCCATCCTTCCATCCTTGGCCTCATAAACTCCGAACACTAGGTTAACGACTAACCTTGAGTCACTATGAAGTAGGAGTCATCTTATCCTAAGGTTCTTTGCCAAGAAGAGGCCCGCTATCATGGCCTTATATTCTAACTCGTTGTGTAATGCCTTGAAGTTAAACCTTAGTGCATATTCAACGTTGTTACCATGCGGAGCTTAGAGTATCAGCCCTGTACCACTTCCACTTTCGCAAGAAGACCCGTAAATAAATAGGTTCTAGATATCTTTATCTGATGAGAAGCTCCCCTCTGACATGATTCCTTGCTTGAAGAGGTACCGGTCTTCCTCATTCTCGGCTATTCCATTTTTGGATCTGTTGGTCACAACCTATTTCGGGTCTCAGAAGATGTTGTTATTTGATCCCTCTGTAGTCTCTAGGTTATTCTTAACCTCAGACTCCTCCCATGTGAACTCAGTAAAAAAATATATAAGTGATTACCCTTTAATGGCCACCCTGGGTTGATAAGTAAGGTCATACTCACCTAACTCAATGGCTCAGGTCATCAACCTTCCTGACTTCTCAGGCTTGTGAAGGACTTGCCTTAATGGGGAGTCAGTGAGGATGACCATAGAGTGGGCTTGGAAATAGGGTTTCATCTTCCTAGAAGCATGTATCAAAGCGTAGGCCAACTTTTCCATTCGAGGGTAGTTCTGTTAAGACCCTTTAAGGGACTTACTGTTGAAGTATATAGTCCTTTGGACCCCAATGTCATCCCATACTATGGCTTCACTTATAGCTGACTTAGAGACTGCTAGATAAACATACAACTTCTCTCCCACTATGGGCCGAGATAAGAGTAAGGGAGATCTGAGGTAGGACTTGAGTTGATTAAAAGCCTCCTCACACTCTTTGTCCCATTCAAAGGCCTTTCTAAGCACCTTAAAGAATGGAAGACACTTGTTCGTCGCTCTGGAAACAAATTTGTTGAGTGTCGCTACTCTTCCAGTGAGCCTCTGAACGTCCTTAATATTTCTTAGTGTCTTCATGTCAAGCAAAGCCTTGATTTTCTCAGGGTTCGCCTCTATTCCCCTCTGATTGATAATGAATCCAAGAAATTTCCCATCTCCTACCTCGAAGACACACTTCATGGGATTGAGTATTATTCTGTACAAGTCCATGGTATCGAAGGTCTTTTCTAGATCTGCCACGTGAGTGCGGGCTTTTAAGCTCTTCGTTAACATATCGTCTATATATACCTCCATAGTCTTACCTATTTGATTTTCAAACATCTTATTCACAAGACGTTAATACGTTGCCCCTACATTTTTCAAGCCGAATAGCATGACCTTGTAGCAATATGTCCCCTTGTTAGTGATGAAGGTTGTCTTCTTTGAGTCTTCATCATCCATGAAGATCTGGTGATAGCCTGAGTACGCATCCATGAAGCTCATGAGCTCATGCCCTGCAGTTGCATATACCATCTGATCGATCCGAGGTAATGGATAACTGTCTTTTGGGCAAGACTTGTTCAAGTCGGTAAAATCTATGCACATCCTCTATTTTCCATTGGTCTTGGTCACAATGATGGCATTTGATAACCACTCCGGATATATAACTTCCCTGATAAACTCAGCCTCTTCCAACTTCCTGACTTCTTCCCGGATGACGTCGTACTTCTCCCTAGAGTAAAATCTTCATCTTTGTTTGATTGGCTTAGCATCCTTAGTCACGTTGAGTTTGTGGCACATAACCTCAGGGTCGATGCCAGGCATGTCCGCGTGGCTCCATGCGAAGACACTGTGCCTCTTCCTCAAGAAATTTATCAGCTCTTCCTTGATCTCCTCTTTTAAGGCCTTTTTTACTTGGACGGTTTTTTCCAGTTCGTCCTCATTGAGGTCGATGGATTCTACCTCTTCCGCAGCCTCTGCTTTCTTCAACTTCGTTTCATCTCTAGGGTCAAGTGTATCAATGTTATACGTGGTGGTTTCTCTCTTATGGTCCTCTCTCTCTTCGACTGAGTTGAAGTAGAATTCTCTTACTATGGTCTGGTCGCCCTGAACTTCCCCTACCCCATAGGGGGTCAGGAATTTTAGCATCTGGTGGACCATCGACAGCACAATTTTAAACTCCTTAAGGGATACTCTTCCAATTATTAGGTTATAAGCAGAGAAGACGTATTCATCCATAATGAAAAAATTGATCTTCTGTTTCAACCTCTTAGGCCACTCATCTCCCATTCGCATGTCCATCTCATACATGCCCAACGAATGGACCATTTCACCGCTAAAGCCCATTAACGGATGATGATAAGGTACCAGCCTAGCTCTGCTAAGGCCTAGGCTTTTGAAACAGGGCCAGAACATCACATCTGTTGAACTTCCTCCATCTACAAGAATTCTCTGTACCTCGCATCCATGCACCCTTGTTGTGATTACCAATGGGTCGTCAGGTGGAGCTAGGATACCTTTGCAGTCGAGTCGGGAGAACCCAACTATAAGGGTGTCAATATCCACCTTCTTTCTCTTCTGTTTTGTTTCTGAAGACACCAGATTTACCACTTCTAGTTTGACCACTGACTTGGCCTCTTCCACACGAGCTTTTCGGTCAGCCACTTCAGACCCACCCCATGCTAGTCCTCTGCATATGGAGTTAACTCCAAAGGAGATCATACCAACCCTCTTCACTGGGTTGTTGTCATCTTTTGGTGGGAGTTATGGATCGTCCTCATCATCACCCTCCGAGTCATTGCCTCTTCTTACTGGAGTATCGTCATGACATCTGTCGTTTCTCTTCTTTTCCCCTCTTAGGAGCCTTGCCATCAACATACTTCCTCAACTTTCCTGACTTCAACATCTTCTCGATCTCATCCTTTAAGGCGAAACACTTGTCTATAACATGGCCATGGTCTTGGTGGAACTCGCACCACAAGTTCTTGTTCCTCTTATGCTAAGGAGCCTTCAGCTTCTCTGGACATCTCACAGATCGGTCATTCTTGATCTCATTGAGTATGTGTTCACAACTCACAGTTAGAGGGGTATAGTGTGTGAACTTATCGTCACCTGACCTCTTCTTTCCGTCCTTCTTTTTTTGGAACTTCTCGCTGCTACCGCCATTATTATCCTTATATTTTGCAACCATGGCCTCTTCAGTGTTCATGACACTCCCCGCAGTTGACAATAGTTCTTCCATGGACTTGGGATGGTCTTTCATAAGTTTCCACAATAACTTTCCTTTCTGAAGACCTCCTATGAGGGCAGTCATGGCTTATTCTCTTCGTAGCCTTCAACCTTGAGTTTTTCTTTGTTGAATCTAGCAATTTAGTCTCTTAGGCTCTCGTTCTTTCCTTGCTTGACAAACAAGAGATGGGTGGTCTTATTTTGAGGTCTTACCCCAAAACAAAAATTTTGAATGAATCGTTTATCCAAGCCCTTGAAGATCTCAATTGAATTCTTCGGAAGAGAAGTAAACCAGATGTGTGATGCTCCTGTCAAAGTCCCAGAGAAGGCCCGACACTTCATCTCATCTGGTATTGAATAGATTTCCGCCGCTAACTGGTACATCTCAATATAATGTACAGGGTTGGTGCTACCGTCATACTTGGGAGACACCGTGGGTGGTTTGAACTTAGTAGGGGTTGGAAAACTCACTATCCTATCCAAGAATGGGGAGCCTTCTGAGAAACCTCTTTGTAGTGGGTCTCGGCTTTTGACGAGGTTTCCTATCTTTTCTTCAATATGTTAGATGGAGTCGTTCCATGGCCTCGCAGCGGCGGCCTGGCCGAGGTTGTCCCCAGCTACCTCCAACGGGTGGACTGAGGGTTCCCCAGCCGCAGTACAACATCGACTGTTTACCTCTTACTGGTCTTTACCTCATCCTATGTTAGGTCAGCCTTGATGAGGCTGACATTGCCCCTCTTCCCTTTGTGAGCCAGCTACACTTATCGACCTGGATAACCTCTGTCTCAGGTCATTTACTGGGCCGAGCCTTTCGAAGGCCGACTCTCTGCTTAATTAATCAAAAGCTGACCCTCTTTGTTGGGATTCTTCACCTCTTCTGCCTCCATAACCCCGGCTCTACTGGATAGGACACACTGTGTCATTTGAAACCTCATACGGCTCCTAACAATCTTTTGGAACCTTTTATACCTCCAAATTTTCATACCTATCCTCAGGGCAAGGGTGTCTTTACCTCCCCAGATGCAAATGCCTAGGGGCAACAATGTCCCTCCTCCTATGAGGTGTAGGTTGGTCTTTTCGCAGTGCCTGGGGTGGTCCCTTGGCTTCAGGATGGGGCTGAGTAGCCGTCGGAGTAATATCTCCGGGTAGACCCCAGGTGGTCTCATCATATTTTGACTGAGTTATGCAAATTGTTCCTTCATTGCTTGTTGCATTTCAGCCAAAGACCTTAAGGCTGCTGCCACCTCCGCTATTTCGGATTAAGGCGGTGCCTGGATGGAACTAGGTCCTCTAGCACAAGGCGGTGGAAGAGGTGGTGGTAATTCTGGTGCCATACATTAACACTAAAGAGCTTGTGGAGTAGATGAGCTTTGTACCTTAATGGACATCTTTCATTGGTGAAATAGCTCCATATAAGGGGTGAGACCTGGCTCACCACCAGAGTCTACGGTGAGGTTAAGCAGAAAATGAGGAAGAGATAACTTCTCGTTTCCCACAGACGGCGCCAAAATGATGCTGTTGGAAATAGCACCACCAGTCAAGGTGTTTGTAAGATTAAACTAGTGATAACAATGGCAGCACAAGGGTATAGTAAATATAAGAGATTGAGGTAAGGAGAAGAGGGTGAACACTTGGATGTATGTGGTTCAGCCAATTAGGCCTATGTCCACTGTGCAAATGAGTGAGTAAGGCCACTAAAATGAGGCACTAATGGCCACGGATACAATCTCTCAAGCTTTCTCTCTCTACTGTATAACTGGACAGAGTTTTAGCTAGGCTTGTTGATCCCGAATCCCGCTCCATGTAGGATAAGGCAAGCATATATAGTGTGTGAGGGTGTAATTCACTCCCCATGAATGCAATGAGCATGTGTGTGTTAATTTAGCCAATCTAATGAAGACATCTGTTACTGTCACATGTAGAGAATGATGATGAAATATTCCCCCACGTGAGGGGATTGATTTGTGACAACTGATTTAGTACACGTGTTCCCAACCACACATATGCGAGTAAAGGCTCAGTTGTCTTCGATTGGTACTAACCTCGTCCTGGAAGAGTACAAGGTTGGTGAAGTCTGGATGCTACCCAATCCGAGGTTATTCGTGATGGTCTCGGCTCAGTAAAAATCTGAGGTAAGGTAGGTGAGGTTATAACATCATCTTGGGCCGGGGTTATGTGGGAGTAGTTGGAACGTCGGTTGATTCCTAGCCGAGGTTGATTACGATGATGGTGTAGTCCTTGCTTCCTCAGCTTATACCTAGCCAAGGTTGATGTATGAAGTAGGCGTGATTTTGGCTCTGGACGACCTGATGGATAACTGCCCCGATGGATCATGAAGACCTCCGATGTTGCCTGACTGTGAGGCAACTAGTAATGTCGGCCATAGCCGACCTTGCTTTGGACGAGATCGCTGGTTGCCAATATTGGGCCCTTGTTACCCCGACCATCTTCTGGGCCGAGGTTGGTGTCTTTGAGCTGTTAGGTACATTTAGGGCATATCACCTATGACTCTAAAGACACAAGAAATACAAAATGTCTTGGGATATATAAGTTTTTCTATTTTTATCGACGGCTTTGGAGTTAGTCTTGGGGGTCTTTTTGATTAAAAACAAATATTGTATAGGCCTTTTGAACTTAGAATCCTACATGTTTATTTATTGCAATGGTGTAAAGGGTTGTACTTATTTGTTTCTTTCTGCATTTTACCCTCTTAAAAACGTTAATTAAACTACATATATGTTAATTTTTGCCGATTCAACCACTTGCGCGCCAAGCGTTGAAATTTTAAGAATATAAAAAAAGAAAAGAAAAATAGGATCAAGTCTTAAGAACTAATAGAGCTAAAGGATTTATTTTTTAATTACTCATTTAGGAGATTTAGCTGGAAATTGACTCTGATTTCAGAAATTTATTAAAGTTCAACCTTAATTTAAATAAAAGGCATGTTTTAACTTACGAGTTGTCACTGATAATAAAATTCCAGCATCCACAAACCTAGCAGTAGTGTGAATACACCTATTTTCATGAACTTTTTAGTTCTCTCATGAAGCAATCTCAGGACATTTAACAGTTTCCAAGCAATTAATTATTAACTTAAAACATAATTAATGATCACTTATTAAACTAATTGATTCATATCTGTAATTCAATACCAGTTGTTGGGGTGTAAACACGTGTCAATTACCCAACCATGTCTATATGGTTTTTTATATTCTTCTTTCCATTGTTTATCCCTTTAAATATTTCATCTATTTGGTGACTCTATTATTATAGCATTATCGTACACTGTGATGTGAATTCATCAGTGGTCAATGCCAGATAACTTCGCGGGCCGACTTACGAAAAATATTTAAGTTCTCCCTTGGTAATGAATGTCTTTTACTTGTATGAAGTTGAAGAAAACCTTTTATCTATTCTAAAATGCACTACATGGATGTAACTCTATTTGGGTTTTAGATGATTCACGTTAGGACCGTAAATGGATTGGATTCAGATCGAATCAGGAAAATTCAAATCAATAACCGTTTATGTTAAACGGATTCGGATCCGATCCATTTATTAATCGGATCGGATCAGGCAAATGCAAATCCATATCTGTTTATGTTAAACGGATTCGGATCCGATCCGATTATCCGTTTATGTTAAACTTGATTTGCAATTTTTTATTTTCAACTCTTATTTCATTAATTTATTTTGGAAATGTTCCAAAAAAATAGATAATGAAATAAAGAACTATTATAATAAATATTTAAAATATTATTAAATATAATATATATTAATTAAAAATATATTTTATATATATATATATATATATATATATATATATATATATATATATATTATAAAAATTAATAGGATCGGATTCTTAACGGATCGAAGTATATAAATCTAAATCCTCTTCATTTAATAAACGGATAATCGGGTAATTGTATAATTGAATTTTAGGCATGATCCATATCTACTTAAATGGATCGGATTTGGATAAAATCCAATCCATTGACAGGCCAAATTCATTTGACCACCATTATTTATAACTCCTCAAAAGACTGTCTTCCCTTCCCCCCTCTTTCCAAGCATTCTTTCTCTTCCCATTTCAAGATGAGAGTTGCCGCTACTTGTCACTATTTACTGCACCTCTTCATTTTCTTTTTAAAAAAATTAAAAGGTAAATGCTCGGGCATCTAAAGAGCTTTTGGTGACTCTCTACATCCCTTGCTATCCCTGTCCTTCTTAGACTATATTTGTTCCCTCTTCCAATTATTAAAATCAGAAACTTTAATTGTAAACAATTAATCATTTCTCATTATTCTCATACCCCGTATTTTTATGGCTTTTAAAATTGGGGATTTATTAAATTTAATTGAGATATTAATTTAATATTAATTCGGAATTTTGTTTTAAATATTTACTAGTATGACGAGAGTTAATAATTATTGAGAATTTGTTGACTATTACTGGATGAGTAAAGTAATATATGAGATTGATTTTATTAATATTGTCACGAGTGAATAATATGGCAATTATGGAAATTTAAGTCGGGACACGCCTGTGTCGTGTCAGAACTAAATTATTTTTATAAAAGTAAATAAACTATAAGTTGTTCGTATGGTTGTTTTGAGTGCGCCAAAGTGTTCAGAAGGGTCGAGATAGTCAAAAAAGTGTTCTCGAGGGTTTAGTTTGGGTCGCGGGGCATTTTTAGGCCCAATTGACATCCCTGGAGGGTATTATAGACATTTTGTATCTTTGGGTAATTAAACCAACGAAATTTCCTAAGATATATCAGACATTAGAAGTTGTCTTCTAGGGTTATCAGTCACAAAACCTAAGAACGGCCATTAGAGAAGAAGGTGAAGAGTTTTCCAAACAATCCAAGACCTAGAACTCACTCAATCGCACCGCCACCACCACCAAAACGTAGATCGCACAACGAGGAGCGCAGCCATATCTTTTTCATCAACAAATCAGACCCTTGAGTTCTAGAAAAGTATCTATCTTTCTTTGTTTTTAGTTATTGTTTCACCTATGTTAGTTTAGGATTGCTAAGAACATGTTTCATGGAAGAATTTGATAACTTAGAGACTTTAAATCATATGCTGTAGAGGAATTAGATATATTATGGACATCTCAATCACATGTACAGGATTAGCCACGAATTTCTATGGATTTAGAAGGAAGAAATCTGGTAGAGAATAAGAACAATGGATGTTTCATGAAAAATTAGGATTCTTGATAATATTGTTAATTTATCCCATTAATTCAATACCTTTGATGAATTTGGACATGTTTCCCATAGGAAATCATGTATATAGGTATATATGACTGTTAGTAAAATTGTTTGGAAGTTTGGGGATCATTAATGGTGCTTTGGATAAGAGTTTTTATTGAAACTCGCAGGTTGGATTCTGCAGATTCTGGGCAAGAACTGCTTGATCGATCGATCGACCAAGAGCATCGATCAACCCCATTCCTCGATCGATCGATCCCCCCTAGAAAATTGCATATTTTTTTCCCTTTTTATTTAATCTGGTTAAATTACGTAGGAAACCTTGACTATTATTTTTAGAGTATAATGGGTTATGAAGAGAACCAGTAGGGTCTAAGTAGGGTCCGTTGAGTGAAATTTAAAATGGGATGAAATTATGGGTTAACAGGGAGTTTCGTCACACATTTAAAATTGTTCGTATGTTCACTAAAGAATGGAGACTCGTGAAACATTTAGACCATAAGGTTAGAAATGGTATATCTAATGAAATTATACTTAGTGAGAGAGAATACTTCGAGAGATGATAAGTAAGTATGAAATAAATTATAAATGAGAATAAAAGAGACAAATCCGTTATGCGAGATAAATGAGTAATTTGCGCTAAAAATGGATAATTAAAATTATGGGTCGTGGGCGCACCTAATTTGGAAAATGTGAATATCTATATATATGACTATGTGACTGTACATATATTAAGTATTATGTATTTGTGTAAAATCATACCCGATCTACTTGCTATCACGAAGGTTTTTGCACTGGGACAGTCTTATCTCGATTGGACCTTTATGGGGGAAATTGGCTCATACCTTAGAAGATAGTATCCTAGATACAAGCTATCTGAAAATTATATTCAGATGTTTTAAGAGACGTGAGGGTATGTGCTGACCTCTTAGAATTTAGAATTATGCGTTGCCTCCATTTGTATGTGTATTGTGTTAATACAGTTCGAGAGTGATTTTGAACAAGTATTTCCCTTAGTATGAGTGATACGGGGACTTGATAGCAGAGTATGCCAGCACCATAGATTTATATGGGGTGCAGATAGTAAATATATGTTATATATATATATATGGAAACTTTATACTATGCGTATAAGTAGTTGAGTAATGAATAAATGCTCTAGCTTTATAACAAGTGTTTGTAAATTTTGTAACGGTACTGAGTGGTTCTAAGTAACATAAGAAAATGGAAGAGATTAATTTTCTAAAATTAAAGATCATTGCCTCAGTATTTCTTGATATAAAACTTCATGGGAATAAGATAGATAGACTTATGAGATCAGTAGTATGGTAGGCGTGGACACTAGATGAGAGGTGAGAACTTTCAAGAGAGTGTCGCATACTAACATGGTTGTCACATTAGCCGGTAAGCATTTTTATTACTGGCGGAACTAATTTAAACTGTTTTACCCTCGGGCTCTTACCCGTTTCCTATCATTTCTCTTTCTCTTATATATATATATGTATGTATTACAGGTGCCTAGCCACAGGGGCGTCATGCTTAGATTCTTTGAACTAGAGGCGCTGCAGCTTATGTGGGAGTTGCAGGCCTCTGCTTTAGACGACCTCGTTATTAATTATGTTCTTGCTTTAGTTCTGCTTAGTTAGGGCATGTGTTGCCCGTTCACCTATTCTGTTTGGATTTGTCAGATATTTATGCTCATTTATATTTCCAGTATTCAGTACTCCTTGGGAGTTAACTATTGTCAGGATGATTTTATTTGTGATTCTTAAACGAGGAAAGGATTATCTAGATGGTTTAATTCTAATGTGTTAATTTCCACCCTTAGCATTTATGTGATTCTTAAATTGTTGGTTATTAAAAATGTTTTCATAATGGAAATTAATAAAAATAAAAATAAGACTTCAAATTGTTTTGACACTTAGCTGAATTATTTAGGGTGTTTAAATTGGAAATATTATTTTGTGACAGTAATGCTGGGAATGAACCAACCGTTAACCTTAATTTTAATTTAATAAAGGACTGATCACCCGGTATTTAATTATGAGGGGTGTCATAGGTGGTATCAGAGCATCGGGTTCTAGTTTCCTTTAGGATCTGTACAGCTTATTTCGTTTCCAGCTTAGCGTCCTTTAATTTAGAGCCCTAATATTAGAAATATTGTATTCATATTTATGCGTTGGGAATTCGTGCTTATGCGATTTGTTTATGTGCATGTTGAACTTATTCAGAGTACTTAAACTTTCAGATGGCTCGTCAAGAAGAATAAGCTAATGACATTAGGGGAGTCAATGAGCAAGGTCAGCTCACACCTCAGGTGTCTCCGGAGAGGGTATCAATCATCGAATTAGCAGGTATTGTGGCACAGGCAGTTACCACTGCAATCTTAGAGTACCAATATCGCAACATGCAGCTTTTAGGAAGTAAAATATCTAGAGAGACTAGTCAATCTGACATGACTAGAGTTAACAATTGTGCGGAAACACCAAAATCGTAGAAAAAAGCTCCTCAAGACCGAAAAAACCACATAGGTAACAAAATTTGGGTGGAGAGCCAAAAGCATCGGGGCCAACAATGCCGCGGTCAGAATGAAGTCACAAAAACGTGCTTCAAATGTGGAATGGATGGCTATAAATGTCAAATTTGTCCGGATCAGACTAGAGAGGAACTCCGATCCGACCAGCAAGAACTTTCAGGACTCTACTATAACTACGTGCAACCGGGTCACAAGTGGAGGGATTGTCCTCGATCTGACATAATTTTTCATATAGATACTTCGCAAGGACAACAAGGACAAGTAAAAGGTGAAAGTGGATAATAGAGTCATAAAATGAGGCAGTTTAGAGGCAGATGCTTCAAATGTGGCAATAATGGCCATAAATGTCAGGACTGCCCAGACGGGGATAAGGCCCCACAACAGCAAGGTACCTGTAATGAGCCGTAGAGGCCACTCTTTCCATCCACCCTCTCAGCGCCAGCTCAGCTCTGAGCTCTACTAGCCGTCAAAGCAATCCCAGTTCAACAGGGGAAATTACAGTAAAGATGCTATAACGTCCACCATGTTGGAGCACCTCAGGCACTACCCATGATTAAGGGTACATTTCCTATCCATGGCACTATGGGTCGAGTTTTATTTGATACTGGGGCATCGCAATATTTTATAGCTACTCATTTTCCACGGGCCTTAGGGTTATTAGACATGGCAGAGAGTATAAAAGCATGTGTAGACTCACCACTGGGAATGGGTCTTTGATTTTCTTTATATGCTTGGGTGTCGATATAAATATTCGTATCTTGATTTTACTTGCAAACATGCTAGTGTTAGATATGAATGAGCACGATGTCATTATTGGCATGGATTGGCTTACCGCGTATAGAACCATGATAGATTGTTTCGGTGGGAGAATTATCTTTTCCATTCTGGGACAGGAGATGTTTTTGGTGGCGATGCCTCTCCCAGAGGGAGGATCTCCCAACCACTTGTATTACATAGAGGAGGATACCTCTAAGGAGATTGTGATTCCATTGGATTCAATTCCAATCGTTCATGAGTTTTCGAATGTATTTTAGGAGATACCGGGCTTACCCCCCCCCCCCCCGATTGAGAGATATATTCATCATAGACTTGATGTCAGGAACTCTCTCGATCTCTTGTGCACCATACCGCATGGTTCCAGCAGAGATGAGGGAGTTACGAGATAAGATAGAGAAGTTGTTAGGTCAGGGATTCATTCGTAGGAGCACCTCGCCTTGGGGCACTCCGATGTTGTTTGTGAAGAAGAGAGATGGTTCACTGAGGTTATGCATGGATTACCAGGAGCTAAATAAGGTCACGATATGGAATAAATATCCGTTTCCTCGAATCAATGACATGTTCGACTAGATGAGAGGAGAGACCTTCTTTTCGAATATAGATTTAAGGCCGAGATAGCATCAGCTACGGATTAGGGAGTAAGATGCGTTGAAGATTGATTTCTTAACGAGATATGGATCCTATGAGTTCAGAGTCATGCCATTAGGGCTGACAAATGCTCCAATCGTATTCATGGATTTGATCAAATAGGTGTTCAGAGAGTTCTTGGATCAGATGCCTCCGAGACGTGCACCCCAAGACATGAATTCCCATCCCGAGCAGCCAGCAGCTCCGGCTCAGGGAATGATAATTGCAACTGAAGTAGCTGCCATTGTTGCTCAGGCGATGAATGTTGCATTAGCTGTGGTGAAGCAAGCTCCATACCAAGTTCAGGTAGTGACACCAGTACCATCACAGCTTCCCACTGCGTGGGAGCGAGTCAGGGATTCCTTTTAGAAGGTGCATCCCCCGGAGTTCTCAAGTAGTTTGGACATTGTAGACGCCAGCCAAGGGAAGAAGGATATCCAGAGGCATCTGCGCATGTATGAGTTCATCGACGTACAAAGACAGTTATTGGCTTCCTTCAAGATAGTGGGGATTGCTTTGCAGTGGTGGAAGTCCACCACCGCCTTGGAGGAGACAGAAAGCATACCCATTCAGTCATTTTGGGTGCGGTTTAATCGCAAGTATTTCCCATCCGTCATGTAGAGTGAGATGAGGCGGAGGTTACTGAACCACAAGCAAGAGTGTAATGACCCCACTTTTATATGTTCATATATAGTTTTAAATGTTATATTAATTCATATGTTATATGGATAATGTTAATTTATTTATTTTAGTCTAATCCTGCCTTCATAAATCATGAAATATCAAATTAGTTACAAACATAAAATTTTAAAGTTTTCGGTAGGAATGTTAATATGAGAGACTAGCTTTGACCATTATAATATAAAAATTAACTTGAGGTAAAAACTAAAAAGTTGTATATATATGAATTAGGTTTGTAACACAACAAACGGTGTGTTAAATGGATGTTCGAGCAAGAAGTCATACCGAAACTACGAAATAAGGGCAAATTTATCCATCCTTTAAGTCGTATTTTATCTTTTTAGCACACCATGTGTTATGTTTTGATTGGTTGGAAGAGGAAGCTATTTTGGCCGACTTAAACACCTTAAAATGACCTATTTCTTCACTAAAATGGATCAACTCAAATCCTAATAGCATATCCTAAGTTAAAAGATAAGTTTTGGGTTAGAAAATATAATTTTATGAAACTTTAGGGACTTAATTTTAAATAAAGAAAGTTTTAAGGAATGAAATGAAAATATATAAAGTACTATTTTGTAAATAAAATATTTTCAAGGACCTCTAAGAAATATTGATAATGTATGGCGTAAAATTACTAAAATACCCTTTAGGTGTAAAATGACCCATATACCCTTAATAACTTTCCACCGCGTGCTTTCTTTTGGAAACCTCCAACCGCACATGTGTCCCCTTTATAGGAAAGGATAAAACACATGTCAATCCTCTAGAAAAAGGCAAAACACGTGTCGTCATTTGGTAAACTAAGACTGCAAGGCTGATCCATTGTGCGACACGTGAATGCCGACTCACCAAAATGAAAGCCTTATCACCCAGACACGTGTTAAAACCTAAATACCTTTGAAAAACTGTAAATAAAGACCTTGAATCATCCATTACATGAAATTATACCAAAATGTTACAAAGAAATAGTGAAATAAAGTGCGGGAAAAGTTTAAGAAGAAGTTTAGTCTCAAGATTAACTAGCGATCCAAGACTCTGTTTCTGTAACTTCGAACTTTTGTTTTAGGTGAGTTCTCTGAAATTCCTTGTGCTTTTTAATTATATGATATCATGAAAACTATATATATTTTGTGAACTGCTTTTATTCTCAAAATTCATCTGATACCGATGATTGATTCCGTGTGATATGTTTATATTTGTCCATATAGACATACCGATTAAAAAGAGTTTTGAAAATGATAATGAATATTGGAAATAAGATTTGGACTAAGTGACCTCTCTTACTGACTGACCTTCCCAACTGGGTTATCGCCGGTGTTCCCTAAATACGGCGTTGTGACGAACAAGTTCGATTGACCCTCAATTACCGGGTAATAATACGATAGAAGAATACGGTATTAGACTGTAATTCGCCATTAAAATGATATGATTGAAAGAAAAAGATGATACAATTGATTTGTCGTATATATTTTATTTTGTGCTATTCATTTCATAATATTGTCATCTCAAATTTTATACAGCAAATTCCTGTCCATATATGTATATGTTTACTCTTTGGATTTGAATAGATATCAATTTTCTGAACAAAACCTTGGAATGTCTAGAGATTGAATCTCACTTGGCTTTTAGCTGATGTTGTATAACTAACCATTTTTTTAGGAAATAAGTAGGCTTGGAGGGAACATAAAAGGAGAATACGATAGATTCCACTATTAGAGTTCTTTTTTTTAAGTAAAAAGTTTTTTATATTATATAGAGCATGTTTGGCTCACTTGTAATAAGTTTTAAATTCGTCTTAAGTTGTAACTCGTTGTTACGTGTAATATAAATGAAATTTCCTTTTAGAAAGCTTTGATGACGTAATTCCTTTAATTTCAGTATTTTATGATTCATAACCATGTAATTTTATTTCCGTTGCATTTAATTAAGGAAACAATTTAAGTCAAAATAATTGTTGCCTTGGTGGCATGTCAAAACACTTGTTCCCCGCTACTATTTTGGGATGGGGTCATGACAAGGAGAGTATGATCATTACCAAATGTGAGGAGGAATTCACCAGACTTCTCACTATAGTGCCTGATGAGGCACCCACTGAGGAGAAGAAGATATTGATGTTTTTAGATGGATTGGCCTAGAGGATTCGTCAGCACCACACAGGCAATCTATCGTTGGGGACTTACATTGATGTACGTAACATGGCCTTGTTGCACTATCAGGATCACCTCTTCTATCAGCAAGGGAGAAAACAAGGAGAGGAGTCCAACCAGTAGGGAAGGACAGGGGGCAGTAGTAGTACTGGTGGGGCATCAGTAGTCCAAAGGCAGACCCATCATAGTGTGCAGAGTTCCCATCAGGGGGACCCTGCCAAGATATTATGATTAGGTGATTCCAGGCAGGGATTTAGGGGATTTAGATCGGGCCAGTCCAGTCATCATGGCCAATAGGGCCAACACCGTAAGTAGTAGGGTCAGTAGCAGGGCCAGTAGGGCCAGTGGCGGGGTGGTAATGGCCAATATGGTCGTGGTCAGCAGGGGAAAAGGGGAGGTAACTTCAGGGGTAGATGTTTTGGATGTGGAAAGAATGGCCATAGGTGTTAGGATTTCCCAGAGGGGGATAGGTACCCATAGTAGCAGGGTGCCTATAATGAGCCACAGAGGCCATTCTTTCCAGCCGCCCTCCCAGCGCCAGCTCAGATGCCAGCTCTACTAGCCATCCCAATAACCCTAGTTCAGCAAGGGCAATTACAGTATGGACGTGTCTATAACATCCACCAGGCACAATCACATCAGACACCACCCGCGATTGAGGGTACATTTCTTATACATGGAACTATGGGTCAAGTTTTATTTGATACTTGGGCGTTGCACTTTTTTATAGCTACTCATTTTGCACAGGCCTTAGGGTTGTAAAACACGGCAGAGAGTATAGTGACATGCGTAGACTCACCACTTGGGAATGGGTCTTTGACTTTATTTATATGCCGAGGTATAGGTATAGAGATTGGTAGCTTTATTTTACCTATAGACATTCTAGTTTTAGATATGCATGAGCATGATGTCATTATTGGCAAGGATTGTCTCGCCACGTATAGAGCTATGATAAATTGTTTCGGTAGGAGAAATATCTTTTCCATTATGGGACATGAGATGTTTTTGGTGGCGATGCCTCACCCAGAGGGAGGATCTTCCACCCACTTGTATTACATAGAGGAGGATACCTCTAAGGAGATTATGATTCCACTGGATTCGATTCCAGTCATTTGTGAGTTTTTGGATGTTTTTCAGGAGATACCGGGCCTACCCCCAGTCGAGAGATAGATTTCGTCATAGACTTAATGCCAGGCACTCGGCCGATAGCGCGTGCACCATAGTGCATGGCTCCAGAGGAGATAAGGGAGTTACGAGATCAGATAGAGCAGCTATTAGGCGAGGGCTTCATTCGTAGGAGCACCTCGCCTTGGGGAACTCCAGTGTTGTTTGTAAACATGAGAGATGGTTTACTGAGGTTATGCGTGGATTACTGGAATTTGAACAAGGTCACGATACAGAATAAATATCCGTTGCCCCGAATCGATGACCCGTTCGACCAGCTAAGAGGAGAAACCTTCTTTTTGAAGATAGATTTGAGGTTAGGATATCATCATTTATGAAATAGGGAGAAGGATGTGTCGAAGACTACTTTCTTGATGAGATATGGATCCTATGAGTTCAGAGTCATGCCGTTTGGGATGAAAAATGCTCCAGCCATAATCATGGATTTAATGAACTAAGTGTTCAAAGAGTTCTTGGATCAATTTGACATTGTCTTCATAGATGACATCCTGATTTACACACAGACTGAGGAGGAGCATGCCGAGCACTTGAGGCAGGTTCTTCAGACTCTATGAGAACATCAACTATGAGAAGTGAGGATTTTGGCAACAGGAAGTACAATTTCTGGGGCATGTTGGGTCAGAATTGGGGATATCAGTTGACCCAAGCAAAGTGTCAGTAGTGAGGGAGTGGGGATAGTCCCCGACACCGACAGAGGTGCATAGTTTCTTGGTGTTGTGCATTGTTTCTTGCGTAGTCTCTTGGGGTTACAGGAGGTTAATGGGAGGATTTTTCAAGATAGCGGGTCCGCTGAGGAATGTTACTCGCAAGGGAGTACCGTATGTTTGGGAATGGGATTGTGAGAGTGCCAATTGTATATGTACGATGTTTATGGAATGTGATTACCACCAATACTGAGAAATAGTACAAGTAGTAAAAAGTTCTCTATTTTAGTACAATTGGGGGAGAAGATGTAGTTTTCCTGTGAAGAGATAGAATACAGGGGTACAGGTTATGGACAGAGGACCTAACGAATTTCTATAACCGACATTACTAGGTAGTAGTGTATCGGACATTATTTATTTGGATTTCACTGTGCAAGGCATCCCACGCATGAAACTTAGCGTAAGGTTGGAAGTATATAGATATTTGGTCATTAGTCCATGAGTCTAGTACCCCGATCATTATAGGAGCCAATAATTATAACTGTAAGTTAGAGTTAAGTGTAATTTAAGGCCAATTGATCCAGTTGTATGGTAAGAAAACATTAGAAGTTTTGTTTTATCACCAAATTGAAGGGTGGAACGATGATTAGGAGGATTGGGAGTACCCAAGTGTTGTAACCACATTGTGTCATAAGGGAAACAAAGAATTGGGTGTTATGTGTGAAGTATAGGTGATGATTACACTAGTATGCACGGTTTATAGGGTGTGTGGGCATCTTGGTTAGTTGTTGCTTGAATAGTACGAGTTGAAGAGACATGGAAATAGACACATGGAATATATGTTTGTGAGAACGACATAACAAAGTGGAACTGGTAGATAAGATTAAGGGTTATGAGAAGGACGATAATCCATATATACATGTACGATCAGAGTAGCAAACACAAATTTAGTTGGAAGGATATGGGAAGTCATTTAGGCGTATTCCTTGATAAGGATAAAATTTAACTATTATAGAAAACACTCGGAGAGGAGTTTTACCTAGTCGAGTGTTTAAAGTGACTTGCACGTAGGTTGAATGATGATGTTAGTAAGGTATAAAGGTTCAGCAGTGCACATCATGGAGAAAAATGTGCACGGGTTGGAACTTTCGGTATACGCTAAGGAAAAAAGGGGAGTTTTAAGTGTCACTTAATGTGAGTCATTACAAGTAGAAGTCGATGTTGGCCGGGACATAACGAGTAGTCTCCGCGGGCATAACTCATGGATAGAAATTGGTTGGAACGAGAGGATCTACTAGAGAATTTAGTAGCAAACCTACAATTCCTTAAATAGAAGAGAGGAATTGTGTGAAATTTCTTGGATGAGTCCCTTAGAATGTGTGTAAGAAGTTGACCTAAGCGAAAGTGATTATTATTCTTTTGGGTGGTATACACTATTAGATAGTGTGCCCTAACCTTTCTTTGAAAATAAGAATCGTGCCAGTAAGAGGTTCTTCCCGGTATTATTCTTAACTAGAATGGGATCATTGAAACTAACTTTCAAACCAGGATCTCAAAAAACAGTGGGGATAATGTTTCATTTTGAGTAGGTTGTATCACCCTTAGCCGGGGAGTAAGCGAGGTGATTAAAGATTAGTGGAACCACGTGAAAGTAATTTTGAATTCACGGTGATCATTTCATTTCCACAACAGATGTATCTAGCAAGAGACGTTTAGCATAGTAGAGTTATGTGGAACCAATCGTACCTGTTTATTGTGGACAAACTGCTTATTGAAATTTTGTGTGGGAAAACCTTCACTATTCGCCCTCTGGTTGATTAGAGGTGAGTGGATAATCAGGATTTTTTATCGGTCGAGTTAGCGTTTGATGACTGTGGTGGAATTACCACTGCTATTTTAGGTGACTTTAGAATGTCGTAAGAGTTACGTCGTCGAAAATCGAGATTCAAAGAAACTGACAAGAGTGGTCAAATGTTCGCATGGTTTCTCTCAAAAAGGGAGTTTTTTGTTTATATAAATACGAGTAATTGTTACAGAGTGAGGTGCGGCCTCCCAATAATATTGAGACAATGGGGACCAATGATGTGTAGGCTCGCCTTATGCGAATAGCAATGGATTGGAGCAAAATGTGAAGTGCCATTATTAAGGTGTGACTCTATAACTATTAGTATTGAGCGTATTAAATAAGCTTATTGTAAGGCGGGGAGGGACTATAGAAATTCGCCTTACCCGAAAGTCTATTTTGAGTATTGATAAAGTATCTAGATCTATTTTTACCAGGCATACCTTATTTTCTGAATTTCGGAACAAAATTCCGTTATAAGGGGGGAAGTATGTAATACCCCGTATTTTTATGGATTTTAAAATTGGGGATTTATTAAATTTAGTTGAGATATTAATTTAATATTAATCCAAAATTTTATTTTAAATATTTACTAACGTGACGAAAGTTAGTAATTATTGGAAAATTGGTTGAATATTACTGGATTAGTAAAGTAATATATGAGATTGATTTTATTAATATTATCACGACTGAATAATATGGAAATTATGGAAATTTAAGTCGGGACATGCCTGTGTCGTGTCGAAACTAAATTATTTTTATAAAAGTGAACAAATTATAAGTCGCCCGTATGGTCGTTTTCAATGCGCCAAAGTGTCTGAAAGGGTCGAGATAGTAAAAAAAGTGTACTCGGGAGTTTAGTTTGGCTCTTGGGGCGTTTTTAGGCCTAATTGGCATCCTGGGAGGGTATTATAGACATTTTGTATTTTTGGGTAATTAAACCCACGAAATTTCCTAAGCTATATCATCCGTTAGGAGTTGTCTTCTAGGGTTATCAATCAAAAAACCTAAAACGACCATTAGAGAAGAAAGTGAAGAGTTTTCCGAGAAATTCAAGGCCTAGAACCCACTCAATCGCACCGCCACCACCACCACCACCAAAACGTAGATCACACGACGAGGAGTGCAACCATATATTTTTCATAAAAAAATTGGACCCTTAAATTCCAGGCAAGTATCTAGCTTGCTCTGTTTTTAATTAATGTTTCACCCATGTTAGTTTAGGGTTGTTAAGAACATGTTTCATGGAAGAATTTGATAACTTAGAGACTTTAAATCATATGTTGTAGAGGGATTAGATATATTCTGGACATCTCAATCACATGTAGAGGATTACCCATGAATTTATATGGATTTAGAAGCAAGAAATTTGGAAAAGAATTAGAAGAATGGAAGTTTCATGAAAAATTAGGGTTATTGATAATATTGTTAATTTACCCCATTAATTCAATACCTTTGATGAATTTGGACATGTTTCACGTAGGAAATCATGTATATAGGTATAAATGACTGTTAGTAATCATGTTTGGAAATTTGGGGATCATTAATGGTGTTTTGGAGAAAATTTTTGATGAAACCCGTAGGTTGGATTCTGCAAATTTTGGGCAAGAATTGCTTGATCGATCGATCGACCCCATTCCTCGATCGATCAATCCCCCTTGGAAAATTGCATAATTTTTCCCTTCTTGTTTAATCCGATTAAATTACGTAGGAACCCTTGATTATTATTTTTAGAATATAATAGGTTATGAAGATAACCAGTAGGGTCTAAGTAGACTCTGTTGAGTGAAATTTAAAATGGGGTGAAATTATGGGTTAACGGGGAGTTTCGTCACACATTTGAAATTGTGCGTATGTTCACTAAAGAATTGAGACTCATGAAAGATTTAGACCAAAAGGTAAGAAATGGTATATCTACTAAAATTATACTTAGTGAGAGAGAATACTTCGAGAGATGAGAAGTAAGTATGAAATAAATTATAAATGAGAATAAAAGAGACAAATTTGTTATGCAAGATAAATGAGTAATTTGTGCTATGAACGGATTATTAAAATTATGGGTCGTGGGCGCACATAATTTGGAAAATGTGAATATCTATATATATGACTGTGTGATTCTACATATATTAAGTATTATGTATCTGTGTAAAATCAAACACGGGCTACTTGTTATCACGGAGGTTTTCGCACTAGGATAGTCTTATCTTGATTGGACCTTTATGGGGGATATTGACTCATATCCTAGAAGATAGTATCCTAGATATAGGCTATCTGAAAATGATAGTCAGATGTTCTAAGAGACATGGGTGTATGTGCTGACCTATTAGGATTGGGAACTATGCTTCGCCTCCATTTGTATGGATATTGTGTTAATACAGTTCGAGAGTGATTTCGAACTAGTATTTCCCTTAGTATGAGAGATACGGGGACTTGATAGCAGAGTATGCCAGCACCATAGATTTATGTGGGGTGAAGATAGTATATATATATCGAAAGTTTCTACTGTTCATATAAGTAGTTAAGTAATGAATACATGCTCCAGCTTTATAACAAGTGTTTGTAAATTTTGGAACGGTACTGAGTGGTTCTAAGTAACGTAAGAAATTGGAAGAGATTAATTTTTGAAAACTAAAGATCATTGCCTTAGTATTTCTTAAGATAAAACTTCAAGGGAATAGGCTAGATAGACTTATGAGATCAGTAGTACGGTATGCGTGCACACTAGATGAGAGGTGAGAATTCTCAAGAGAGTGTCGCATACTAACATGGTTGTCACATTAGCCGATAAGCATTTTAAATACTTGCTAAACTAGTTTAAACTGTTTTACACTTGGGCACTGACCTGTTTCCTGTTATTTCTCTTTCTCTTGTATATATATGTATGTATTACAGGTGCCCAGCCACGGGGGCGTCATGCTTAGATTCTTTGAACATGACGAGTTGCAGCTTATGTGGGAGTTTCAGGACTTTGCTTTAGACGACCTCGTCATTGATTCTGTTCTTGCTTTAGTTCTGCTTAGTTAGGGCATGTGTCGCCCATTCCCCTATAATGTTTGGTTTTGTCAGATATATATATTCATTTATATTTCCAGTATTCAGTACTCCTTGTGAGTTAACTATTGTCAGGATGATTTCATTTGTGGTTCTTAAATTTGGTTAGGATTATCTAGATGGTTTAATTCTTATGTGTTAATTGCCACCCTTAGCATTTATGTGATTCTTAAACTGTTGGTTATTAAAAAGGTTTTCGTAATGGAAATTAATAAAAATAAAAATAAGACTTCAAATTGTTTTGACACTTAGCTTAATTATTTAGGGTGTATAAATTGAAAATATTATTTTGTGACAGTGATGTTGAGAATGAACCAACCGTTCACTTTTATTTTAATTTAATAAATGACTGATCAACCGATATTTAATTAGGCGGGGTGTCACAATTCTATGGATTCATCTATGGTTGTAGGTAAATTTTGATACAACGTTGTCATTCATATATTTTTTTTTCCTTCAATTATAATAAAGTTCCCCATATTTGTATATAGTGAAAAATAAGGGAACTAAGAAAAAGAATATAATCTAAGTAGGTGTGTGCGAGTAAGATAAGGTTCCTTTATTTATTCTTTTATTATTTTTATTCTTTATTCTTAAAATTGGCGTTCAAGGGACTTTAGGATACATTTTTTTATATCAACATCCAGTTCCGCCAACTTAACCCCCAATGCTGTCATCTGCATTTTTCCTCTTGCAGTCACCTCATCCACAATTACATACACCACGGTAGAGAAGATATCGGCACGCGTGCATGTGTACATTCTGAAGGTGGGATCAATATCAACTTGATTTGCGGAGTCTAAGATAATGTTTTGTAGGAATTTTGGCTACATGTAAATCTGAAAAACATCTCTCATAAATTAACTCATGTTATGGCAAAAATTATCCTTGTTATTTTTGGAATTTAACCACTTTTGTGGGAGAATTTTATACTTCATAATTGTCTCAATATTTGAAAATAACTAAAATAACAATAAGTAGCAAAACATAAGGCATGTGAGTTAACTGCTTAGAATTATTTATTTGCATTTCAAATTTAGTTACTTTAGTTAGACGAATAAATCGTGACAAACAATGGTATGTTTGAATGTGAAACAACATATATCATCTAAGAAAGAGTTGTTGTATGTTTATTTCCCTAACAAAGAATATTAAAATCTCAAAAAAATTAGTTTTGTGTTCTTTTTCTGCTCTTGACATGTTAATAAATAATGGGATATCCATAATTATATGATAATTTTATGTGCTTTTCATATATGGGCATTTGTTTTAAAAATTTAGATAGATGAAACTTATTTGTGGGATTTTGGTCTTAGTATGGTTGATTGAATTAATTGTTCTTTTTTTTTTTTTTTATTTAGGATGTGATGTGATATGGTGACTTGAGTATAATGGCAATATGGTTTATGCTCATTATAGGCTTCGAGATTTTTATGATTAACTAATGTGATGTTTTATTTTAGTAAAGATGCGTAGAAATTATAATATTTTATAGTGCTATTGTTATTCTTTCTTATTATTCATTACTAAATATTCAAAAATATTAAAGAGAAAAAGTATACACGTCAGGTGCGTATTGACTATTTAAATCGTTTAGCCAGTGAAACGCGTGAGTTTACAACTAGTGTATCAATATAACTCATACTAGATTTTAATCTCGCGCAATGCTCAAACATTTTACAAATTTCGTATAGAACGACTAAAAAATATGTTATTCAAATATTATAGAAATATGTATCTAAATATTTTTAATAAGAAAAATTTTCTATTATTTCATAATTAAATAAAAATTAGAGTTAAATTTGTAGAAAAAAAAATTGATATGAAATCAACTTATACCATTTAATGATAATTGTTCTGCACACAATGCTAATGTTGGAAGCAATCTAATGATGAATATTTGATAATTTCGGCATAGCTTCAGCCATCCTAATTCTTAATGGTAACTAAATGAGATATAACATAAAGTAATTTTTTTATCGTTATATATTTTTATTCTTATTGCAAAATAAAATAATCAAATCATCAATTTAGTTGAGTGGCACTATTTCTTTTATTTAAGAAAAAAATACAAACACGTTTCTTATTACAAAGTTATCAAACCTTGTAGTCAAGCAAATATAAAAATATCGTTAACTTCTCAAAGAAATATATATATATATATATATATATATATATATATATATATATATATATATATATAGAGAGAGAGAGAGAGAGAGAGAGAGAGAGAGATTCTCATGCATACCCCAGTTTGCATACCGCTGGCGTGGACCATTTTTGATAAAATAGTAAAAAAATATTTTTAAGCTAATTTTTTTTTATGATTTTTAAATATTTCAGTAGGACCATAAAAAAAATTCAACTCCAAATGAATTTTTTTGCTATCTTAAAAAAATCGGTTAAACTTTGTTAGTTTTTAACAACTTGAGTTGATTTTTGAGTTGATTTTTTTTCATGGTCCTACCGAAATGTTTAAAAACCTTAAAAAAAATAAGCCCAAAATTATTTTCTTTACTTTTTTAGAAAAATGATCCGCACTGATGGTATGTAAACTGAGTATGCATGAGATCTTTTTTGTATATATATATATATATATATGAGGCGGGCTATGTCAAGTTTACATACTTGGTAGCGCAAACCTATTTTAATAAAATATTAAACAATATAATTTTAAGTTGTATTTTTATGTGATATTTAAATATTTCAAGGGAAATTCTAGAAAAATTAGCTCAAAATAACTTTATTTGCTATTTTTAAAAGATCGGTCAAACTTTCACAGCTTTTAAAGTGCTTTAAAAGAAATAAAAAATTTGACCGATTTTTCAAAAATAGCAAAAAATATTATTTTGAGTTGAATTTTTTTATATAGGTCCATTGAAATGTTTAAATACTATACAAAATATTTTCAACTCCAAAATGATTTCTTTACTATTTTAAAAAAATCGGTAGGTAAACTTGATATGTATGAGATCTTGGATCATATATATATATATATATATATATATATATATAGAAAGGATCTCATACATACCTAGTTTGCATAAGCTCTGTGCGGACCAATTTTTTAAAATATTAAAAAAATATTTTTTTAACTAATTTCTTTTAAATTATTTTTAAACATTTTAGTAAGATCATAAAAAAAAATTCAGTTCAAAATGAATTGTTTTGATATTTTAAAAAAATTGGTCAAACTTTGTGAGTTTTTAAGTGCTAAAACTGGCAGAGTTTGACCGATTTTTTAAAAATAGAAAAAAAATGATTTTGAACTTAATGTTTTTATGGTCTTACTGAAGTGTTTAAAAACTATAAAAAAAATTAGTCCAAAAATATTTTTTAGTATTTTATCAAAAATGGTCCGCGCCATAAGTATTCAAACTGGGGTATGTATGAGAACCTCTCTCTCTCTCTCTCTCTCTCTCTCTCTCTCTCTCTATATATATATATATATATATATATATATATATATCACTTGAATTTTTTTTGTATGGTGTTTAAACATTTCAAGGGGCTCCACAAAAAATCAGTTCAAAATAATTTTTTTTGTTATTTTAAAAAAATCGGTATGTGAGTTTTTAAGCTGTAAAAAACTGACATAGTTTGATCGATTTTTTTAAAATACTAAAAGAAATTATTGAGCTGATTTGGTTTTGTGAGCCTCCCTGAAATAATTCAATACGACATAGAAAAATGAATTCAAAAATATATTTTAAAAAAATTATCCGCTTAGGTGATATGTATAGGTGGTATGTATGAGAGCCAACCCATATATATAATCTCTAATATTTAAATGATTAACCAATCCTTCAATGGAAAAACTAGTTCTTCATTTCCTCTCCTAAATTTCAAATAGTTTAATTAGTGAGTAGATTGGATGAACCACTTAGCGAAACTACTTTAAGAGATACCATTTTTATATCTAATATAATAAAGTATAATCTAATATAATAATAATAATATAAAAATGGAGCTTCTTGAGTATTTCATGCCACGTGTCAACATAATTTATTTCATTGAATGTTTTTAAGTCCCCTAAGAGCAGGACTATCCACATGACATTGGCCACAATTACTCTCCCTTCTCTCTTTTTTCCCGGCTCTCTCTCTTCTCTTTAGGAGTACACGAGGCCACTCACCCATTTGGATTTCCAATGCATCTCCTCATTCTTAATTTATGATTCCAGATTCTCTATTTTGAAACCTGCCATTGGCCCACTCTCACCCACGCCCCATTTCAATGAATAAAACCCATTTTACCAACATGTTCATATATATATTAGACTTCCTATTATTCAACCCTTGCTCATAAACTTTGCGATTCAATTCACAACTTTGATAGTTTTAGAGTTCTAATCTTCCAAATCATTTGGTTGTTAATTGTGATGGGCTTCTGTAATATATTTCGGTGTCCCTTTCTTCTTTCCTATAATCACCCACAGTTGTATTTTTCAGATGAAGAATATTTGGGTGAAAGATGGATTTAGGTGATTCAAAATTCTATGCAATTTTGGTGATGAAATATGTCTGATATTAAGTAGTATTTAGTGTTTCTTACTCTTTTCCCTTTTTTCCCCCAATTTTTGGGTAAATATGTACGGGGGCACATTTTGGGATGTATTTAAGAAGCTTTATGCCCTTACTAACATTCCTGAGAATGAAATTATGTATGATATTTTATTTTATTTTTAAATAAAATTTATTAGATAGAGAGTGAAGAAAAGCCCTTCACTGGTGGCTAACACTACAAGTGATAGAAAAGTCTGCAATGAAAACTAATAAATATCTAGATTGTACACCTTTAATTATGTATGATATTAGTTAGTAGTTAGTATTTCTCTTTTCAATGTGCTTGAATATTTGTTCGGCCACATTTTCCAGACTATGAATACTCTTTGGATTTGCCATTGTATGATTTGGTACCAAATACATAGCCAAACAAATTTTTTTACAGAAATTTATACCCCCAAGCCCGAGAAGTCCTAAATCAATGTGATCTTATTTAGTTTGTAATTTGTTTATGATTTTGTTTTTTCACCAAATTTATGTTCAGATTTTCCCAAATTTTTTTATTGATCTAATCTTATATTGATTGGATATTTTATTTAAAAAAGTTCTTTAATAATTGAAACTTTAGAAATTTTTACTATATGAAATTAAAGATTTTTATCCAAACATAGTAACAACATTATAATCAACATTGCAACGTGCAAGAATATCAAAGGTCAAAAGTATATAATTAAGATGAGTATCGACTATCGAAATCTCCTAGCCAGCACATCGCGCGATTTTACACCTAGTTTATATATTAGATACGATATCCTTCTTTATAAAAAAGATTGTCTATTATTATATAACATTTGCCTGGCAAAACATCCTCAGTGATATGCTATATTTAAAATTCATGCAGTTTTAATTAGTGAGATATATGATTAAAATGGCATTCGGCAAGTTGTCGGACCCTCAAAGTTAAGTTACCTTGTCATAGGGCATATGGATACAATTCATACACAAAATGCACATGATGTTCTGAATGGGAATTGTTGCCCTAAACTATGCAATTTTAGTGTTACTTTCCATGTGCTGCTTGAGAATTGTTGCTCAACATGGGCACTTTAAACTGATGGTATTTTTGAAGTTTCAGCAACTAATTGCAGAAGTTGACTTAAATTGTAAATTAATCCGAATCTATTATGAATATCGTGTCATTCTCATACATTAGAATCTCCATCGATAAAAAAGTGGTATTGTGCGGATAACCTGACTATGGGCAACTTTGTAAACGATCGGATTAGGTCAATTCAAATTTATTTTCTGAAAAAATAATTTTAGCCGATTGAATTCTAATCATATGACAGACTATTATCGCATTAATCCAAAATCTTATCTTAATGGCTTTTAATAGGATATTAGTTCATTACACTTTTGACCCTTAATGTTTGGAGTCAATTCCTCAATACATGATATTTTAATTTACTCAGATTGAACCACAAAGTATTGAAATTGTTTAAAACTTCCAAAATCTAACGTCCATTGAAAAAGTTGGATGGAATCACCAAAGTCATATACGACCTTCAGGGACCAAATTGACCATAAACTGCAAAGACCAAAATGAAGTAATCCACTTTCTTTTTTGTTTAAACAATACTTTTTTCTTCATTTTGCTTATTCAAATAAGTTATCAGAATTAAAATTTGGTGCTTTTATTGCAAGCCACAATTTTTTCTATGCCCCACTTTTATTATGCCCGCATATCGGATTGAAATTGTTTCAAACTTCATGCCCATTGTGGTCTATATAAAAATTTGATTCCTAAAGTTTTTAAAATAAAAATTGGATGGAAAAAAGGAATAAATGGTGAATTTATTCATATTTCTCTTTAAAGACTATAATTGAACACATAGACTTGTTAAGTTACTATGCTTATGGGCTTGCTGTGAAACAAAGTATTGGGATTTCTGAGATTATGCGATATGTTTTCTGAAGATATTGATTGGAAAAAAACCATGTCCAGAAAAACATTAGCTGTAAGCGTGCCAAATGACCTAGAGAACAGGAAAGAAAATGTTTTCTCTAACGGTCATATCCATTACTCAATGGATAATTGCAAATATAGCTTAAGAAAGAAGATCACTTAAATAGAAGCACAAAGAGAATTAAGAGTGGGCATGAGTTTGAAGATGGTGCACTAGTGCAAGTGGAAGAAGGACCAAAAAGTAATGATGTTGTGTGTGGTAACAAAGAAGAAATGGTTGAACTAAAATCTCACTATCCTTGTACACGAGCAAATTAATTAAGACCATCCACCATTTATAGTCAAAATTGAAGCTCGATATAATATTTTGTATTATTAAAATGTGGTCACAAAGAAATACTTAGAACAGATTTACTTGAGGGATGACTTCGGGGAATAGTCCGACGGAATGGGGGGAGGAACCTGAAGGTAGCCTAGATATAGATCTCAATTGTAATCGGGAGGAATCCAACCCTCTTGCTGTGCTTGTCTATATCCCAGTAAAGGTTTTCGAGAAGTTTAGAAGTGTATGCAAAGACTGTCTTATTGTCAGGCTACTTTGTAGGAATATTAGATATAAACCTCGTTTTAATAGAATCCATGTTTTGTGGATCCTTCTAGGACACTTTGATGTCATTAATCTAGATAAGGAACGTGAATTTAAATTTCATATGAAGCATGATTTTAACCATGCTCTAATAATAGGATTATGAGGAGTGATGAATCATTAGCCCACTATTAAAAATAAATAAAAAATCCAAATTCAGGCTATCAATATGCAAGGAGGCCAACAATACTTCCTTGATATGTATCCATCATCTCCCTCTTGAATACTACCATGAAAACGCGGTAGACAATATAGCGAAGGTTATAAGTAAACCGATTAAGATAAATTTTATGCCCATTATAGTTACAAGGGGAAAATATGCGCGTGTCCGTGTGGAGGTGCATTTAACTTAGCCTCTTATTCCATTTTGTTCGATTGATGCTGTTAAGTATAAAGTGGAACACGCATTGTCACACTACGCATGCCTTCATTGTGTTTGTGTAGCCAATTGGTGTGATATTTTGCCAACGCCACCATGTCTTCTTGCTAAAAGTTATGGATAATGGCATGTAATGTCGGCGGGAACAGGGAAATGAGTGGAGGTATAACCAATGAAGATCGTTTCCCAGATGCTACAAACAACTCAGAGCGAATCAAGTAAAACCATTGCTCAAACCTCCAAATGGGTGAGTCCAACTTTCGACCTTGGGCGTTAGTCAAACCCAAGTTAATAAGTGGCTCTCATCAAGCTAATAGTAAAATATTAAATGATAACATAAAGACTAAAAATGCTGCTGTTGGTCCCACGTGTTAAGTGGTGGAAGTTATCAAAGGAAAAATGATAAAGGAAAAGAAAGGTAATGAGATAAAGTGGAGAGGAACTCTCAAAATGCCCAACAAATATCAAAAAGATAATATTAGTGGGATTTTATTATCTAAAAGCATGTATGGCGTTTATTTTTTTATAGGGCATGTCAAGTTTAATTTAAAAGCATGTATGACGTACCTGATTTGAAACTCACATTTATGCTCTAAACCTTGTTTTTGTTCTTCGCTTTCTATTGCATGATCAAGATAATTTTTTGGGAAGAAAACTTTTTAAATATGTCAATCTGTATCAGTTGGTATTTGATCCATGATTTTATATTAACTAAGTTTTAGAAAGCTCCATGTTGTCTACCATATAATTCCTAGTTTTCATGTCGTATAAAAATACATATTTTTATGTTGCTTGTACTAACACGGTTTTCTAGGTTTCTAATATCCATATCCCTTCTATTATACTCACATAAATGTTATTTTATGTGAATGGATCCTACAGTGGATTATCCGTAGCTATTTTCTACATTAATTTAATTTCGTTGTAATAATTAGACTATTTTTAATTATCGAATTAATAGATATATTTGGAAGGTACATAATAGTTTTTATCAAGTGAAATCATGTATTTACATGGGTCAAGGGCTTGGACAAAGATTCCTGGAGTTTATTAAAGTTATGAATAACTTTGGGTGTTTATTCATGCATATGGCGAACCTAAGATGATCTTGAATAAACATATGATCGAATTGATTTGGACCCCTGTCACATCAATACGTCCTAGCTTTGGATCGAGCTAGTGCTTGGGTAGGTCGATATGGCCTTAGGAAGCATTGAAGTTTTGTTTGTATGTTACTGTTTTTCCCTAATTCCGCAACGGATCTCCATACAAATATTTTTCGAGACAAAAAAGAGTGTTTGTGGATGTTTAATACGTGAAGAAATCTATTGTATAAAGAAGTGGGATTCCTGGTCTTAAAAAGTTCTACTTCAAGATAGGGAATGATGAAAATGGGAATTTAATTTCGATTTGAATTATTAGTTCTTGATTATTCAGTCTAATTGTGATTCCACCATCTTAATCATGTTCATAATTATCATATTAATTAATTAAATAATTTGTATCCCATATTATTATGGACAACATTGATTATTATTGTGACAAACCTAGATCACAATTTTTATAAAAAAAATAATAAAAAATTATGTATTCTTTTCTAAAATTGAATTTAATCATATAATTAGTTTAATGTAAAATTTTAATTATGGTATCAGAATTTTATTTAAATTCAAGATGTTTTATTTATTGAAAATTAACAGTGAGAACTGATAATTTAATTTGTATACGTAATTGGGAAATTATCGGTGGTTTAATTCAAATGTTTACAATTTGATAAATATTTTTCGAAATTATCCTCAAGTTTAAAATGTTAATTGGGATAGGGGTTTGACCATAAACCCCATGATCTCCATTGGTGTTTTAATAATGCAATGTGGTTAATTCTTCACGTCAGAATTATCTAGCTCCCAACTAATGGAATTAATCATGAGATCCAGTATTTTTAAAACTTTTAAGTGATAATGCATAAAGTTATAATTTGAGTGAGCTAGATCCCTCAAATAGGAAAGTTCTACTAAGTGGATTGAAATTCGAGAAATGAGCTAATGATAAACACTTAAACATAATTAATGATTCCCTCCCCAGTGGAGTCATTATCATTAATTATGGGACCAAAAGATATCAAATATTAAATTATGTTGGGCAAAATTTTCATGAACTGTTGAGATAAAATAATTGAAATATGAAAAGCATGTGTAGTTCAAGGTGTGATAATTTAAGCTCCCAATGAGAAATGTGACTTCACAAGGGAATTAGAATTTACGATGGGATTATCTATTTAATTAGCATTAGGAAGAAGCCGAATTTTAGTTAATCAGAAGTTATATTATAACATTTTCAATTTGAAATTATTTTTTCAAATGATGATTCTTAGATTTCAAAATGGGCTCAATATTCAACCCAATTTATTTGATCTTAAAGGAAAACAAACAAACTAAAATAAATTTCATTTATTCAAAATGAAATACAAACAGTGTCTAGACTGCTATGTATTACTTGTTTGATTAACCAAATAATGCCCTACCAAGTCCAGTTAGAGGGCATCCAAGTTGGTTTTTCGGACATACCAGAGGTGGCAAAAAAATCATCAAACAACCCACTTCTACACATTGGCCTCTACAACCAATGTGTGAAACACCAGGATTAGAATATGTCTGTGTCGCAAGACTAGATGATATGGTAAGGATAATTAACACTAAGATTCTAGATGGTACAACACTACGTGATAATGTTATTAAGATGCTTTTCATATTGGTTAAACTATACATTATTGGATTTTTAACTGGTGAGGAAACAGAGATCGATTTGGTACTTCAATTACTATTTAAGTCCTTTATACATTTTTGGCAAAATTATTCTATCGAAAAAATTTATTACTTACTGACGCAACTGCTTAAAGAACTCCAAATTGTAGAGAATATCATAAAGAAAAAAGGTGTGGTGCATGTTTCTTAAAGAATCTCATGTTTTTCTATCCTGAAAGGTAAGAAGCCGAAGGGAAAGTCACAAGTACAACCTCTAACACTCCGTATTTTTAGGATTTAATTAGAAATATTATTAGATGAGTTTTCATAATTGTTTGAGAATTTTATTTTCGGAATAAAAACTAATTATGAGGAATTTTAGAGATATTAGTGGAATGATTTAAATAATATATGGATTCAATAAATTATGTGTGAATTGCATTGTTTCACTTCCTTGGTTTATTTGTGTGTTTTTCTTGTGTGAGGTCAGGTAAACTTAAGGTCTTGCAAACCACTTGATTATCTTATGCACGTGATAATTAGGTGGTTGTGTACCATTTAATGCTTCAATTAATAAGATTTGTGATACACTTTTAGGATACTTAACAGTGAGTGTTAAATAAATCTAATCAAGTGAAATCTAAGGAAAAGATGTAAAGTGCAAAAAATTAAATTAAAATAAGCTTTGAAATAAATAAAATAGTGAAGTGAGATAAATATACTAGAAGGAAAACAATTTACGCTATGTAATATAAAGGAAGTTGCACTAAGAAAGGTAAAACCAGTTTAAATGTAAAGACACCAGGACTTTTCATGAAATATTAAGGCAATTACAGTAAATATACCTTATAATCTACTCCTAAGAAGAAGAAAAGCTATAAAGAAACAAATTTAAAATAAAATAAGAGTTTAAATGAGTAAAATGTAGTTTTTTAAGTTGAGGGACTCTTGTTTTCTTTAGTCATTTAATCGCTTATTTATATAGTCTCCACGAAATTACTATTGTAACTGATGAGTGGTTTCCCATTCAAGTGTTCAAGCCTTACTGAACTTACGCCGCTCTAATCGATATCTAAGTGTTCACCCCACGTTAAAGTTCTAGCCAAGTGTTAGTTAATTGTGTATTTGTTTATATTAAAATGGCCCATTATGTTCTCGATTATAAATATGGTATTGTATTTCCACGTGGATACACAATATTAATTGGTACATATATTGCATAAACATACACCTGACGCTAATTGAATTTTATGAAAAATGAGTCTAGGGCGGATTACAAAATACAGTGACCTTCAAGCTTGACCGTTTGTCATCACACTCTACATTCCCACACTCAATCATTATGGTGCTTAAACATATGCCTTTTGGAGGTGAAAATATCTCTATCATTAGTCTATAGTTTTTTAATCATTTAACTAATACTCTTGGTTTTTCCCTGTCATCTCTTTAACAGCAATGGCTTCCAACGAAGATAACAATGTCCTATCTAAGAGAAATTTTGAGTTTGGATCATCTTCTAACCCATTAAGGGTTATTATAGTTCCTCGAGCGATTATTGATACCTCCACGGATCATTTATCTAATAATGAATAGGATACTGTCAGTGCCTATCACATCTGAGGAAAAGATGACGTTACTGATCGTGATCTACCTTTGTATTTCTACATCCTCACCCATATTTCTTAGGAGGAATATTCTCTGATACTTCTAGTAGACTAATTGTTGCAATCCAATCACTTCACCATGTAGATGAAGAAGTTACTAATGATGCCATGGATGTCAAGGTTTATATTGACTACGTGGAAAAAGTTAATGAATAAAAACCCAATTTCAATATATGTATTGATTCAAATGATTTTGAACAACACCCATCTATTGCTCATAGTGGTACCTTACCAAATCCCCCTTTTCAACCTTTATAGGAATCTCACGTTCAATAAAACCTTGATAAAATGAAAGTTGGTTATGATCATACTATTACTCTCTCCTATTTTCCACTTGAGTATCAGACGCAAGTGAGCCATCCCATTTTTACTTGTCATCCTAGGGGAGATAGGCCTGGTCCAAACTAAATCAACCTTTCTTCCCTTTTGATACTCACAAGAGTGAATATTTGAACCTTTTGGGCACATGGCACTTTAAAACCTTCAAAGTTTCAAGATATGGCACCGTTGGCTCCAATTATCTTTACCACACCTTTGGCCACCACATAATTCATTTATTCTATAATGGCCTCTACACCTCCTATGTATTAGCTAAGGCTAACTTTAATTGCTTTTGCCTTCGGAGATTTAGTAACTGAGTAAAAATTCTCTAACAAAACCTTTTTTGACATTATTTTCCTCCCGCACACGTTGTATGGGGATCAAATTCATGACTTAAAGAAGTATATTCAAGAGGTCCTAGACAATATTTACCCCTCACTATAATACCCTTCCATATCTAGAAAATTTAGTAGATCTTTGTAGGTCCTTTATTCCTGCTCTTGTCTTTTTCCTTGGGTATTATTGAAAGGTTATGCTTGAGAAAACTTTATTTGGGTAGGTATGATGATTCAAAACTTCGAAGACTCTCCCCAAACTCCTAGGGATCAAATAACCTTCCTTTTCAAGGTGTATCCCATTTTATTAGGAGCTTAAGGAAAAGTTTTACTAAGTTTGAAGATTATGACTCTAAAATGGCTTTCCACAATGATCTTTATATTAAATTTAGAATTGTCTTGGAGGATTTAAGGAAGTTCACTTATGTTTTTATGAATGGCCATGGTGACCCATAGGATTATTCCCTTGAAGACTTTTCAAATGATGGTATTGCCCTTAAATCCATGAAGGTGAAGGATAAAGCTCAAAAGGAGATACTAATCTTTTATCATGATGAGGCATTCTTTTTTAAGATCGTTCAAGATGATGCAAATTTGGATTCAAGGAAGAAAAATATTATTTTCATGTGGAATACGTTCCATAAATTTGTCACTTTTGTGTTTTTCCATTATTACTCTCTCCCCAAAAAGAGATGTTATGTTTTTCCCATTTTGTGATCTCTAATTTCTGGTATCAATGGAAAAATTACTTTTAATTTGAATCATTGTTGAAGGCTTCTGTTTGTACTAATGTGTTGTGTATTACCTCACTAGTGATATATTTTATTTTTATTTTGGTTATTATTTTTAGTTAAAACAATTATGGCACGCTGGCATAATGTTTATTTTAGCTATTTGATGGGAATTTAATAACATAACCACATTAGGTATGTCTTATTACTTATAACTGTATTTGTAACCTTACACTTAAAATTTATTCAGATTTGGTCTATTATGCTTGCATGTTTTGTGATTGGTAGTAGTACCACCAAATCCAATTGCACGTGTGGGGGGGTCTAAATAATAATGTGTTATTCCTTATTGGAATAGTTAATTTTTATAAATGGACACCTTTTATTATTGATTTCAACCAATATATTTGGATATCTTATAACTCCCTTCAGTTAATTTTAATTTATTGGGGCATTAACAAGTCTCAAACCTAATTATGAGGGATTTTGATTGATTACACCAGTAAAGGATATTTTTTGCCTCTTCACTTCCCTGTAACTTTTTACTTTTGGAGGGAAAACATTGTGAGACACGTGTTGACCTTTTCTTGGCATTGTGCTTACATTTCAAATGGTCTATTTGAGATATTTAAACTCGTCTTTGAGTTTATCTTCCTTTTTATCGTTTACTTTATCTCTTTAGCATATTTCCATGCCTCTATTTTGTTTTATTTCTCTTGTTAACTTTATAACCCCCAATGGTTTCTAGCTCAGAAACCTAGATGTTTAAACTCAATTTGAAAAGACAATTGAGGAATTTATGGATAAAGTCTCTATTGTTACCAGGGATATTGTTTGCCATATTCAGCTTCTATATAGGTCCACTCACGTCTCTTTTTCAAAGATGAACTTCCGCTGAAGCTATCTATTTCTTACAATCGGTTTAGGGAATAAAACCTTCCCATCCAATATTATACCTTCACTAAAGCACCTTTTTCTTTTAGGTTTATGTGTTGGTACAAACGATTGGATCACATCGAGTAAGACATGGATTCTTATATCTATGGTAAGGGAAATAGAAAAGGTTGGCATTCTGGACCCTTTCAAATATGACTGATATTGAGTATTGTCTATTTGTTATTTCCAACGTTATTCAATTCTGGAATCTAGCATTTTATTTTTTGAGTTTAACTTTAGGATGGCCGGTCCCACGATCATTACACCAAAATCGACGAATTGTCACGGTCAAAAACCTTGACAAGGCGAACTTTTCATGTGATATATTTGGGAGTGATAATTTTTTTATCACACATGTGTCACGGTCAAAGGTCGTGCACATTTTTCCTTCTCACGAAAGTGTTAGAGTAAAAGATCGTGACAAGTTCGTGTCAAAGTAAACTTATCACGGACTTTGACCATGACATGTACATGATAATTATTAACTTGTCATGGTCAAAGTCCATAACAAGTTTCCTTTACCACGAACTTGTCACGGTCAAAGTCCATGACAATACTTGGAAGCATTTAAAAAGAATATTGGGCAGTATGGTCACTACCACTTCCCAACAGTCTATTTTAACATGTTATATATATATATATATCAACCAACATGTATTCACTCATAAGATCTTAATCCATACAACATTCATTCAATCATTGTATCAAATGATAAACAATAAATAACATTCGATATTTAATACTTAAAGTTGTTCAAAATCATAATAAACAAATAGTAATCAAATTATTACAAATAATTGTTCATTTGTCATCACTTTGAAGGAGGAAGGTAGACCATACTATATAAGAATTGAGACAACCCTCAATAGTACCAACGTCGCACTGCTCGTTCAATAACATGAGTTTATTTTCTTTTCCCACGTACACATTCATGACGCGTGATCATGCCTCGTGCGGTTGCAGTAGACGGTTATGCACCATAGTCACTAGGGTGTGTATTCGGGTCCCTCAACCCCTATCTATTCTATCACCACCCCGTGTGTTTACTATATACACAATAGGCCAACTAATTGTTGAAACTGGTCTTGGGACAACGGTATGGGTGGGGGTGACGAATATGTCATATGTAGACCCCCGGGGGGGATGTATCTGTGAGTGTGAGGGTGAAAAGGACGGAGTAGTGGTACCCTTGTCCACCACTTTCTCCCTGCCCTTCCTGGAACTGGACCCAACCTGGCCTTTAAACTCACCCTTGATATACTTGAACATTTTATGTATCCAAGTTTTCTAACTTCTCGTCGTGGTTGGTCGAAAACTCGTCCACCTTACGAGTCAGCCCAGCGTTGCTTCATGCAATTCTGACCAGCTTCGACTTCCCCACCTGAGAGCTTGCCCCCCCAGTATGGCCCTTTTGATCTCGCTCAAACACTTGGCTAAGTGCGTCTATAGAGAGAGATGCCCTTTCGGCATCACTCTGAGAGTTTTGCACTTACTTAAGCTTTTCCTGAAATAATACAAAGGTACAGCATTAGCTAAATTAATCTAAAATTATGTGATTATAAATTTTTAATTTTATAACATAATTAATATTTTAACTTACAATAGTGTCGTCCACGTTCAGATTGAACTCCACATCCTTACCATTCTTCGTTCGAATTTGCACAAAGGCATCGAGCCTATGTGCCTTACCCTCAGGGCCACTCCCCATCTCCTAAAATAAGATAATGCAAAATTAGTAAATTAGTATATAATTATCACTAAATTAAATTAAAATGAATGAACATTAAAAACTTATCATATGTGCTCCATCTCGACGTAAGATGTACGCTCGAAGTAGTGCACGTAAACCTTCTTGGCCCGATTTTCCCTCCCAATTGGGGAGAGGACAATTGCCTCTTCGAGACCTCATTATCGACAAACTATTGCCAGTCTGCCAATGATATTGACTCCTTTGAGGGTACCATGTGTCTATGTGTCATGATGGACTCCCGATCCTGGCCAAAGTACTGCACGTGCATATTTTTCTTTTAATTGTTCCAATGTGGTGTGGCGTAAATGGTGGGTGGGTGGGGGGGAGCCGAATTGTTCTTGTCAAATAAATACGAAACAAAAGAAAGTGAGTCAGTAGTATTTAAATTATAAAATAAAATAAAATATAAATAAAAATACAAAGAAATAAGAAAGTGAGCAAGTACCTGTAATGCGCCCCAGATGGCCATCTTAAGATCATAGGGAACATTCCTCCAATCCGTGTACCTGGGGCCAATAATTGTCTTCAACAACTTCAGGGACTTATCTTATAAGTCCGTCTTGTTCTCCACTATGTTCCCCAATTTGCCCCACTTTGGGGGCCTAATGCGAGATGATCCTTCCTCATCCCCGCTTCCCTGTCGCCCTGATGTCGACATTTCCTGCAAAAAATGTTATTATTAGAAACATATATATTAGAAAATGATCAAATCCAAATGAATAAAAGCATTAAATTGATAAAAAAAACAGATGAATTAAAGAACTAGAAGAATACAAGTTAACGACATTATAAGAATACAAATCTACAACATAAAACAAACTAAGCATTGTTTTAAATAATTGGAATACTTATTACAAATCTAAAAATTATTTCAAATTTGGATCATGTCACGTACTTTGAATTAATATATAAACTGATTAAAGCCCAAATTAACATATTCCCTAACCAACTAACCAATTTTGATTCAAATCCACAAAAACTGATCAAATACAAATGAGTAAAAGCATTAAACTGCCATTTGATCATAATAAAGCACTAGAAGAATGCAAGTTAACGACATTATAAGAATACAAATTCATGATCATGTACCAAACTAAGTATTATTTTAAATAATTGTAATACTTATTATAAATCTAAAAAAAATTCCAATTTGGGTCATGTCACGGACTTTGAATCAATTCTTAAGCTGATTAAAATCCAAATTAATATATTCACTAACCAACTAACGAATTTTGATTCAAATCCACAAAAAATGATCAAATCCAAATGAATAATTAGAATACTTATTACAAATCTAAAAATTATTTAAAATTTAGGTATCATATAAAATGGATTGATATTCGGTAGGTGAAGCCTAGTCATCCACTCTAATGGTTAGATGTTTTGGCACGTGTAGGACGATTGACCATGGCTCATTGTTGATATACTTCAATTTAAGCACTTGTTGACCTTTTGAAAAGAACAAATAAATTGCACATCGCTCACGTGCTCATTGCTCTTTAACTTGGATAAGTCAACCATGATGAAATTGATACTAGGATCAACTGTACAAGAATTTTTATCCTCAAGTCTTACCTAATCATAGTAAAACACAACCCCTTTGAAGCTTATAATTTTAAATTCAAATATATTCCCAATGACACCATATTAAGTCATTTTAGCTTCAACGAAGTCTTTATCTTTTGAGCTCGCTCGAAAATAAGTAAGAGCCTGATATGAAAGCCCAAGTTCTATACATTTTTATTTTTCTGATGCACCCTTATACCGGATACATAACCATTCAATCGATACCTTTTGTACTTATATGCCATGAATAAGGGTCCGATGGCAGCAAGCCTTGATGTCGCATCACCCATCTTTCGAAGTTGAGATTATAGATAAATTAATTAGGTTAGATTTAAATCTTTCTTGTAATATCTCATTTAATAAGAGATATTCTCACTATAATTACCTCATATGACACCCACAACCTAAATTCTCTATCCGATTGTGACAGCGTTCTTCGTCTTTTATTGCTCCCACACGCATTATATTTCCTACATTGATCGTGATAAATGTATTTTGAAATTGATCATGTATAAAATTTAAAATAATATAAAATTTAAAATAATATAAAAATTAAAATAATATAAACTTACCTTTTCCATTATTCGAAATCTTCGTGTGTGTCAAATAGATAATGAACTAATTGTTCACGTTGTAAACTCGTTAATTTCACTCGCGTGCCCATCACCTGATCACCCTCATCGATGAACTCATCACTGTTATCCACACTGCTTAAGTTAGGCATATATTCACAAGTGTAGATTGATGACTCCATGGTGATGTATTCCTCTGCAATTGATCCTTCAATTCATCAACCTTTCAAACGGGTACATCCACACATCTCTAACTAGGCCGCAAAGAAGTGTTTCGTCACATAAGTGTAACAATAAGAGAACACTTATGTCAAAAAGTAATGGGGGGAAATACTTCTCCCACACAAAAATCTCTTTGACTGTAGCTACTTTTGCGGATGCTATGAGCTTTCGATTGACTACCTTCTCATATAAAAGTGTGACGCAGATGCTAATTTTCATAATAGCCATCCGCAAATTCTTATCCATGGAGAAACAGTGCTTAAACAATAGTGGAACCAATTGCATGATCACATGACAATCATGGGGCTTGCACTTATGTAAATCATGGGTACCATAATTCAAAATCCTTTGCAAGTAGGATTAAAAATTATATGGAAACTTCAAATTATATATTGTTTCTAAAAGCACCTTTTCTTCCTCACTTGTCAAAGTAAATTCACTATGGGGAATTTTTGTCGTGCCCCTATTATCTTCTTTCAACCATAGTTGTGGGTTACGTTTCAACAATTTAAGGTCTTTTCATGAGTTTTCTCCATCTTTCGAATGATTACTCCTAAGGCATGTGCCCACAATATGTTTAGTGATGTTCTTCTCTGCATGCATCACATCCAATACATGGCGCATCAAGTTAATCTTCCAATACGGTAAGCAAGGTTCTAAAAAACGCGGGGCGTGATCGAGGCGTGGAGGTCAAGCCTTAAGCCTTAGAAGCCTAGGCGGGTTTAAGCGTAAAAAGGCGTGAAAAGGCGTTTAGGCCTTCTTAATATATTTTAATATTTTTACACCATAACAAGGATATTAAAATACTAAAATTGTACATATCATAAAAATATATCTGAATATATGAAAATTAAAATACTATTTGATTATTTTGGATGAGATAATGGTTCGGTTAGTTAAAAAATTCTTTAAAATGCGATATCGTTTCACTAAAACATTGTTGTTTTTAGAAAAAAGTGCGCCTTAAGGGTTTTACTAAGCATAAGGCGTGAAAAACTTAAGGCGAGGCGTTTCGCCCAAGCCTTAAGCCTAGGCGTGCCTAGGCGGAGCCTAGGCGGGTTTTTTAGAACAGTGACGGTAAGTAAAATACAATTGACCTCCTAGACCATGCCTTTCTTATCTCAATTTCATTCTTAGTTGGGGTCTTCATATGCTTGGTATTCTTCAATTTAGGATTCTTACCTAGCATATTTGGGCCACAAATAGAATATTTAATTTCAATTTATAAACCTGAAAGCTTTCTCGGAGGTATCCTATATTCAACCTCACCCGATAAAAAATTGGAACCTTTTTCAAATCTAAAAGTATGAGTGGGGGGTAAAAAACTCTTTTGGAAATGGTATATTATCCCCCCCCCCCTAACGATGAGACACATAGATTTAGTCTCCTCTCCATAATAGGACACCCCAAATAACAATGTACTACACAAACGAATAATGTCCCATTAGTTGGAAAATCATGGATTTCCCGCATCAGCATAGCTTTCAGCGTAAATTAATCTTTTTGAAAAGAGTCAAATTATTGCACACCCTCTTCCCACGAATCATTTCATTCTTTTACTAAAGGATCTACGTAGACATCGATTCCCTCACTTGGTGCATGTAGCCCACGTATTAACAAAGACATCATAAAAAATTTAGGTATCATACAATATAAAGGAGGGAGGTTTATTGGTGCTAGGATCAGTGATCATACAATCTGATTGGTTCTTAGATTTCCAAATGGAGTAAAACCATTTGTTGATATGTTACGTTATTGTCGAGAAAAATTGAGATACTCATAATTAATCCTCTTCCAAGCTGTAAAATTAATAGGATGACACATGAGATTGTCCCCTACTCTTTCCCTAACATGCTAAGTCATTAACTCCACCATCCATGGTATTGTGAAAATCCGCTTCAATTTAGGCCCAAAGGGAAAAAATTTCAACACTTTTTGAGGCATTTTTAATCTCGTGCCTTCCTTGCTAGTAGATTGCACATATCTAGGTTCATCGCATACCTAATATCGATCGATATTTTTTATACTTCTCTTGGTATAGTATACAGTCATAAACATAAGAATGAATTTATTTATACTTCATTACCAAACCTTTTTACCTGTTCTTTATAGTAGGATAGTGATTTGGAAGCGTATTCTTCTTGGGTAGCAAGTGTAATACCCCAGACTATTATGGATGATTAAATTTCATAAGTGAAATTTGGAAATTGAATAATAATTTTTGGAGTTTATGAGGGTTAGATGATTTTCGATGTGTGTTATATTTACTCTTGGGATTAAGTTAATGAGTCAGAGTATTTTAATTATATGTCGCAGTTGGGTAAAGCGACAAAGGATAATATTTTAATTAGAAACCCCGCATTAAGTTGTGTTGGGTTTAATTAATGAATTGCAGTTAAGTGACTCGGATGGAGATTTCGAGTGCGTGGTTGGTTTCGGAATGTCCGAGATAGTCAGGATAGAGTATTCGGGATTAGTGTTTGGGTTCCGAGAATTTTTGGGCCAATAGTGACTCGTAATTGAGTAAACGAGTCATTTTTGGGTTAATAGGGGACAAACCCTTATTTCTCTCTTATAAAGGAACGAGAGAGGGAGAAAGAAAGAAATAAAAAAAGAGAAATAACGAAAGAGGAGAAAAGAAGAGTGAAAAGGGAGATTTCGGACAAACTCCGCGGGATTCGACTGGAGGTCGTCAGATTTTTTCCTCCAGGCAAGTGCTTACTTTCTTTATTTTCATTTAGTGTATATTTCTCATATTATAGTAGGTAAACTATATCAGTTTTAGGTTAGAACCCTTAAAATAAAGTTGGGTAGTTTGAGTATGAGTTTACAAATTGATGAAGTGTAAACGCTGAATGATTTCTAGTGTTAAATCCATAATAATGGAGGGTAGAAATGAATTGAAACGGAGGAAAATGGTAAAAGTAGGGCTTTAAGAATTTTTGGATTTAAATCTGAGAAAAAATGGTTTAATCACCCAAATAATTGATGTGTTGGTTAGAAATCAATGTTTAAATGATTGTAGTGTTGTTGGTTGAGATTAGAAACCATAAAATTAAAGTTTGGGATGTTATTTGGGATTTTGGAGAAGATGAAATTGCCCAAACTGTGAGCCCTGAACAGGACGAATCGATTCGGGTCTAGACCGAATCGATTCGCATAAGGAGATCTAGGGCACTGTGTCAAGCCGAATCGATTAGGGTTTAGACCGAATAGATTTGCCTTTGGATACATGTTCGCAAACCCTTTTCCGAACCGATTCAGATTTGATCCGAATCGATTCGCTGGTCTGAATCTATTCGCAAGGGGGGCGAATCGATTCGGTTTATGAAGACTTTGGCAGTCTTTCCTTCTTTGAGTTAGGGGGAATTCAATTGATGTTGGAGATGAATATGGGGGACTCTAGTTATAATATTATGAGTTTTATGTGACGGTTTGGAAGGTATATAAACCTTGAGATGAAAGGGGGAACCTCGGTTCGATTCAGTATGAAATTCGAGGGACGGACTTAGTGAGTGTTCGGGTCGAGCAATATTTTGTGTGTTATTTTTGTGATTCGAATGTATATGAGCTTAATACATCTTAGTAAATCATAGGATGTTATTATTAAGAATTAGTATATTCGGGATTATACAATTGTAAATCCTTAAACGTGATTAAGGTACGAGTCATGCGTTGAGTGAGAGAATACTTATGAGTTCAGTATTTTAGGTGTATGCATACTTAAATATTATTACGGATGGGAAAATTCAGGGCTATTAGTTTTCGCTATATGAGATTGGCAATTATAGTCCTACATATAAAATTGAGAAGTGATAGGATATATGTAGGACGGGATTACATTGTACATAACATAATACGAATACATATATATTTGTGTGTTATTTTTGTATTTCTATCTTAGAGTCTCGTTCCACGGGTTTTCCTTTGGCGTAGGGTTGGAAAATCCAAATTATATATTTCTCTAGTGCAATCCCGGGAGGTTGCATGATGTGGGTGAATCCCCTAGCTTGAGGAGTAGGGAGAGTATATACCTAGGTCATCTCATCCCACGTTAGGGTGCAATGTGTGTGTACTCCACTTGCATAGGGAATAGACCGCCTCCACCGTTTTGTATTTTTACCATGACCATGAGTGAGTCCGGATTGGTACCGTGGTATTGTGAGTAAACCCGAATTCAGATAGGGACTACGAGACTGCATCCTCGAGTTATAGCTCAAAGGGATGGTTATATTGCTTGTGATTGTAATAAGTATAATTATATTCGTTGAGCATAGTATATTGCTTTTATACGAAGCTGAGATATTATATACTTATATAAGGTGAAAAGAATGATAAAGTATTATCCCATTTTCGGTAGATATGTTTATCCGAATTTATATGAATATGAATTAGAGGTTATAAAGAGACCTATATATTTATATATGAGTTTTATATGTGTTGGGTGCTGAGGGCCTAATTGATCTCGACGATCAACATTGCCAAGTAGTAGTGTATCGAGGGGGGAGGTCCTTGTTTGGATTTTTCTTTGCGAGACACCCCATGCATGAATGTGTAATACCCCGTATTTTTGTGATATTTATTTATGGGATTAATTGAATTAAATGTGTATTAATTGGAAATTAATCCGGATAAAAATACTAGCGAGATGGGAGTTAGTATTTGATATTAATGAGTATATATGGCTATATATGAATATTGAATTATGAAATTTGTCGTGAGATTTAAATACGAAAATTTGGAAATTTTGTTGAGACGCGTGTGACAGTCGCGTCAGGAATATATTTATTTTAATTAAAAAGTGAATTTTATTTTTATTAACCGTATGGTCATTTTGAGTGCGCCAACGCGTCCGTAAGGGTCGAAATAGTCAGAAAACACTAGCCGGGAGTTTAGTTTGGGTCCCGGTGCATTTTTAGGCCATACCGGCAACGTATAAGGGTAGTTTGGTAATTTTAGAATTTTGGGATTTTTGATTAACGAATTTTAGGAGTTTTAAATGGAAAATTAAAAGACCCACCAACTCATTACCAGCCATTAACTGATTAGAGGGCTACGGGGGTTATTGGAATTAGCCCCAAAAGTTCCTAAGACAAACCCTAGCCTCCATTGCCACCATTAGAGAAGAAGGCTTGTAGAGAGAGAAGAGAGGAGAATTCTGCAGAGAGAGAGAGATAAATTCATCAGATTCGTCATCAAATCCCGAGATACACATAAGGCAAGTGGTTTAATTTTGTTTATTACAAAGAATGCTTCTTCCATGCGTAGGAAATTGACAGAATTTGTATTGTTCTTGGGAGTTTGATAAAAACCCATCATTTGGAATCAGAACTTGTATTTTGATGAGGAAATTGCATGTAGAACTGTATGTAGGTGATTAATCTGATGATAATATACTTTAGATGAAACAAAAACGGATTCAATTGGACTCATGGGGGATTTAAGAATTTTAGGGTTCATGCTCATGTGATTTGGGGGATAAATGGAGGAAATGGATGATTCAATAATGTTTAGGAAGAATTGGCCCTATATAAACGTTAATATATGACCTAAGTATGTTTAGGATTGATTAGAACTCTTGAACAATTGCTGGTTTGATGTTTAGAGGAGGTTAGAGGGGTAGAAAAGTTGGAAAAACGAGTTAAGGAAAATCTGGGCTCGAATCTGGCCACTCGTTAGAAGACCTGCCCAGGTCGTTCGAACGAGCTCGTTCGAACGAGCTTCTAACGAGTTGATAGTTTGACTTCTAAGGAGAGGGATGGTCGTTCGATGACTTTTGTTCGAACGAGATCTCGTTAGAAGGCTCAGTTCGTTCGAACGAACTCTCGTTCGAACAGCCTCGTTCGAACGAGACTTCTAACGAGCTGACAGTTTGGGCTTTTTAGCCTGTTTTGATCCCGAGTGTCCCGTAACCTTGCTTATATGTAGAGATGACACTTCCTTGTGGATTAATTAATATATTTGGGATGTTTGGGATATAATGAGGAGTAAAACCTAGAAGTGTAGTTTGAACCTAAGGGGAATTATGAATTAGGACGTGAGTGCCTATTACGACGCGAGAACTATTGACGGCCTAAATAATTATATTAACCGGGAACATATAAATTTGGTAGCTTTATATGTCGGTACGAGAATGAGAAGTGTACCACCAATATATTATGGTGATTACTAAGATGTGTACATACTTAGTATATGTATTGCTTTTATGTGTATGACATACCTACCATACTTGCTATCACGAGAGGTTTACGTTTGCTTAGGGCCCTCTAATCCTTGTGTTGCCCGGATTTAGATTGGTACCTCGATGAACATAGGTCAGAGAAGGACTTATTGGGATGTTAATAAGTCTGCTGATCGTGGGAGCGCAGGTATGTGCGTGACCCATGTGATGTGACTGTGTTCGCCTAGATTATTTGTGATGTTGTTATTTGAGAACGATTCCTGAGAGATTCGGAATGCGTGATCCTTATGTACGTGATGTACCGGGATGGGTAGCAGAGTATGTGTGCACCGCAGTTTAGTCTCGGGGTGCTTGTATTGTATATTTATGACGTGAATAATATACTCTTAATTAATGGGAACTTTCATGTGATATTGTGTGTATAAATATGGAAACGTTTTGAGAAAACATAAAGGGATAACCTGAAATGAATTGTGTTACTAATTGCGAATCTGAGTTAAGTAAAGCCCTCTATTTAATTGTTAACGCTAGAATGTAATATGGGAATCGAGTAGTCAGGGGTAGAACTTATTACGGCTTGGTTAGATATGTATGTCATTTAGATGGGTACGGTACGTTAGGAGTGCACATGTAGTCGAGGGGTGAGAATTTCATGTGAGTGCACGTCCTAACATGTATTTTGCATTTAATGTTTTAATGTTATTAAAACACTTGTTGTTTTTAAAATGATTTCCACTTTCGGGCTCTGACCCATATGCTTTCAAATCTATTTTTGTAAAAACCATTTTAGGTGCCCAGCCACAAGGACACCATGCTTAGGATCCTCATTCAGGTGACGAGCTGTAGCTGTTTGTGGAAGTTACAGGACTTTGCTTGTAGACGCTTCATCTATATTGACTCTATATTCAGCATTTATCAGTTGTAGGGCATGTCACCCATTTCTTTAGAGGCATTTCATTTATTTCAGTTATTCAGACTTCGGGCATGTAATTAATTCAGGATTCAGACTTGTCATATTGTTTTCAGTTGTGAGATTGTTGTGAGGAGTTTTTCTCCGGACTTATTACTATTTGTTGGTTATTTCATTACTTCGTTATGGTGAATGGATTATGTTGTTCTTCCATTATTCTTTTATTGCATGTTAATCAGACTTAACTTAAAATTTGGCAACTTACTTTTTAAATACTAGGTGGTTAGTAATTATTAAAATGTTTTCGACTGTGATGCTATTAACTGAACCAACTTGGCATTTTGTATTGATTTAATAAAGGAGTAGCTACCCGGTATTTAATTAGTCGGGGTGTCACACGTGGTATTAGAGCATCAGGTTCTAGTGTCCTTTAGGATCTGTACGGTTTATTATCTTTCCGCTGAGCTTTCTTTGATGTAGAGCCCTATATTTTAGGACTGCTGTATTCTCTTGTATATGATACGTTCTTTAGCTATTTTAAGTTTATAACTGCGAACTTATAAACTTCATTCTTATTTCAGATGCATCCATGACATGCACAATGGGTTCCCAGGGATGCAACGCCAGAACCACAGCCCGCACCAGTTCAGGGCACGATGAATGCCGCCGAGGTTGCAGCCATTGTGGCCGAGGCGATAAATGCCGCACTAGCCGTAGTTCAGCAGGCACCACCTCAGGCGCCAGTAGTCGCGCCAGTTCAGGCACATGCATTCCCGTCTGCTTGGGAACGTGTACGTGATTCTTTTCAGAAAGCATACCCTCCGGAGTTCGCAGGTAGCTCCGATGTGGTAGTTTCGAGTCAGTGGAGGAAGGACATTCAATGGCACCTGAGGATGTATGAGTGCACCGATGTCCAGAAGCAGATACTAGCTACCTTTAAGCTAGTGGGGTCTGCGCTGCAGTGGTGGGAGTCTATTACCACCGTGGAGGAGAGAGATACTCTCACTATTCAGGAGTTTTGGGTGCGGTTTGACCGCAAGTACTTTCCGTCAGCTGTTCACACGGAGATGAGAAGGAAGTTGATGAGCCTCAAGCCGGAGGGTAAGACTGTGGCCGAGTATGAGGCCGAATTCACTGATCTTCTGAACATTGTTCCGGATGAGATATCGACAGAGGAGAAGAAGATACAGAAATTTACAGACGGGTTGACTTGGAGGATTTTTCAGCACTTGTTAGGGAACCTCTCATTAGCCACTTATTCTGATGTGGTTAACGCTGCATTACTCCATTTCCAGGATCACCGCTTTCACATGGTTGGGGGCAAGCGATCGGGAGAGTACAGCCATCAGGGCAGGACTGGAGGACCTGGTGCCAGTTGGGCACAATCTGTTCAGGGGCAGAGACAGGGTGATCAGGGTTCCCAGCAGGGGGATCACAAGAGGTTCAGGTCGGGAAATTTCAGGCACGAATAGGGAGGTTTCCGGCAGGGCCATTAGGGTCCGAACGGCCATCAGAACCAGCAGGGTCAGAATGGTCAACAGCAGTTTCAGAAGGGCCAGTGGAGGAACGGTAACGGCCACCAGGGCCAGGGACAGCAGGGACAGAGAGGGGGGAACTTCCCGGGGAAGTGTTTCATTTGTGGCAAGACTGGCCATAAACGTCAGGACTGTCCTGATAGGGGCAGGGCCCCACAGCAACAGCAGGGTGCTCGACATGAGCCACAGAGGCCACTTTTTCCACCTGCTCTCCCAGCTCCAGCCCAGGTTCCAGCACTACCAGCCATTCCAGCAGTTGCTGTGCAGCAGGGCCAGTTACAGTATGGACGTGTCTATAACGTCCACCAGGCAGCAGCTCCACAGGCACCACCCGCGATTGGGGGTATGTTTCCTATCCATGGTACTATGGGTCGGGTTTTGTTTGTTACGGGGGCAACGCATTGCTTTATAGCTACACATTTTACGAAAGCCTTAGGATTTTTAGCCACAGCAGAGAGCACAGTGACGTGTGTAGACTCACCATTGGGGAGTGCATCGCTTATTTTCTTTATATGCCGGGGAGTGGGGGTAGAGATTGGTAGTTTGATATTACCTGCAGACATGTTGGTATTAGATATGCATGTTCACGATGTGATTATCGGTATGGATTGGCTCGCTGATTATAGAGCCACGATTGATTGCTTCGGTGGGAGCATTGTTTTTGCCATTCCGGGGCAAGAGATGTTTGTAGTGGCGATGCCTCGCCCAAAGGGAGGCTCGACCGCCCATTTGTATTACATAGAGGAGGATACCTCTAAGGAGGTTGTGATTCCTTTAGATTCGATCCCAGTTGTCAGGGAGTATTCCAATGTGTTTCAGGAGATACCATGCCTACCCCCCAGTCGATAGATAGACTTTGTCATAGACTTATTACCAAAAATGAGACCTATAGCACGCGCACCGTACCGTATGGCTCCGGCAGAGATGCGAGAGCTACGAGATCAGATTGAGCAGTTGTTGGGTCAGGGGTTTATACGGAGGAGTACTTCGCCGTGGGGTGCCCCTGTGTTGTTCGTGAAGAAGAGAGATGGTTCACTGAGATTGTGTGTGGATTACCGAGAGTTGAATAAAGTCACGATACGGAATAAGTATCCATTACCTCGAATCGATGACTTATTCGACCAGTTGAGAGGAGCTTCTTTCTTCTCAAAGATTGATTTGAGATCGGGATACCATTAGTTGCGTATCAGGGAGGAGGACGTCTCAAAGACTGCGTTCTTGACGAGATATGGTTCTTACGTGTTTCGGGTTATGCCATTTGGTTTGACCAATACTCTAGCTGTGTTTATGGACTTGATGAATAGGGTGTTCAGAGATTTCATAGATCAGTTTGTCATTGTCTTCATTGATGATATTCTGGTTTACTCCCAGACAGAGGAGGAGCACGCCGAGCATTTGAGGCAAGTTTTGCAGACGCTACGTCAGAACGAGCTGTATGCAAAGTATGAGAAGTGCGGGTTTTGGCTGAAGGAGGTCCAGTTTTTGGGACATATTATTTCCGACCGGGGGATATCTGTTGATCCGGTGAAGGTATCCGCGGTGAGGGAGTGGGGAAAGCCCACGACACCGATGGAGATCCATAGTTTCTTGGGATTAGCAGGATACTACAGGAGGTTCATTCGGGGTTTTTCGAAGATAGCGGGTCCTTTGACACATCTGACTCGTAAGGGTGTACCATTCATCTGGAGTGATGCCTGTCAGTTGGCATTCGATGAGTTGAAGAATAAGTTGACCTCAGCACCTGTGTTAGCATTATCGAGACCGGGAGTTGAGTATTTAGTTTACACCGATGCATCCTTGCAAGGACTTAGAGGTGTATTACAGCAGGAGAGTCAGGCCATTTCTTATGCATCCCGTAAGCTAAAGCCTCACGAGAAGAATTACCCCACTCATGACTTGGAGTTGGCAGCAGTTGTATTTGCCCTTCTTATTTGGAGACATTATTTTTTGGGGGAGAAGTTTCGATTGTTCATGGACCACAAGTCCCTACAGTACCTATTCACACAAAAGGAGTTGAATATGCGGCAACGAAGGTGGCTTGAGTTTGTGAAGGATTATCAGTTTGATATCCAGTATCACCCGGGGAAGGCTAACATGGTAGCAGACACGTTGAGCCGTAGGCCAGTAGATGAGGTGGCAGGGGTGTGGAAGGCCAAGTGGAAGGAGTTAGGACACCAGAATGCAGTGGCCCGATCGTTTATGTCTGTGATGACCGTTACACCTCAGATTGTCACGAAGGTAGTAAGGGCACAGGAAAATGACTCGTTTGGTCAGGAGCAGATAGTTCAATTACTAGCAGAGGGAGTCGAATCCTATACTGTTAGCTCAGACGGGGGATTATGCTTCAATGGGAGATTGGTGGTTCCGGAAGGGGAGGAATTGCGGCACGAGGTGATGGCAGAGTCGCACGGCTCACGGTTCGCGGTACATCCCGGTGGGGACAAAATGTACCAAGATATGAGACGACAGTATTGGTGGAGCGGGATGAAGAGATATATTGCCGTGTTTATTTCAAAATGCGCCACTTGTCAGCTAGTAAAAGTGGATCATCAGAGATAGGCAGGACTTCTACAACCGTTGGAGGTCCCAATGTGGATGTGGGAGAGCATCTCCATGGACTTTATCACGGGGTTGCCTACGTCACAGAGAGGTCACGACTCCATTTGGGTAATTATGGACAGGTTGACCAAAGTCGCTCATTTTCTACCCGTAAGGACAGACTACACTGCGGGACAGTATGCCCAGCTCTTTATTACAGAGATAGTGAGACTACACGGTGTGCCCCTAAATATCGTGTCTGACCGAGACAAGATATTTGTTTCACGGTTTTGGGAAAGTTTTCAGGAGGCCATGGGCACGGAGTTGCGATTGAGTACGGCGTATCACCCGCAGACCGATGGGCAAACCGAGCGTACGAACCAGATGTTGGAGGACATGCTACGTATAAGTATCATTGATTTTGGGGGTGGATGGGAGCAGTATCTTCCACTGGTGGAGTTTGCTTACAACAACTCCTACCAGTTCACCATTGGCATGGCTCCATTCGAGGCATTGTACGGTAGACCTTGTCGTTCCCCATCATGTTGGTTGGAGGTGGGTGATAACAAACTACTTGGGCTGGAAGTGATTCAGGATACTTCGGCGAGGATAGAATTGATTTGGAGTCGCATTCGGGTAGCTCAGGATCGGCAGAAGAGCTATGCTGATGCGAAGAGGTTCTTCAGGGAGTTCCAAGTGGGGGACCAGGTTTTGCTCAGAGTATCTCCTATGAAGGGGATTATGCGTTTTGGGAATAAAGGGAAGTTGGCGCCGAGATATGTGGGACCATTTCCTATTATTGAGCGCATTGGACCGGTTGCGTATAGACTTGGGTTACCGGAGCATTTGCATCGGATTCACGATGTATTTCATATTTCCTCGCTAAGGAAATATCTTAGAGACGATTTGGCTCATTCTCATATTGCTTTGGAGGACATCGATCTCCATCCTGATAGCTCCTACGAGGAGGGGCCGATTGCTATTTTGGACCGAAGTGAGCAGAAACTGCGGTCAAAGATAGTTCCATTAGTGCGTGTTTAGTGGCGACATCATAATGTCGAGGAGTCCACATGGGAGCGCGAGGATGAGATGCAAGAACGTTATCCATAGTTGTTCTTACCAGGTACTTTCTAGTTTCGAATTTCGGGACGAAATTCTGTTATTAGGGGGGAAGTATGTAATACCCCGTATTTTTGTGATATTTATTTATGGGATTAATTGAATTAAATGTGTATTAATTGGAAATTAATCCGGATAAAAATACTAGCGAGATGCGAGTTAGTATTTGATATTAATGAGTATATATGGCTATATATGAATATTGAATTATGAAATTTGTCGTGAGATTTAAATACGCCAATTTGGAAATTTTGTTGAAACGCGTGTGACAGTCGCGTCAGGAATATATTTATTTTAATTAAAAAGTGAATTTTATTTCTATTAACCGTATGGTCGTTTTGAGTGCGCCAACGCGTCCGGAAGGGTCGAAATACTGAGAAAACACTAGCCGGGGGTTTAGTTTGGGTCCCGGGGCATTTTTAGGCCATACCGGCAACGTATAAGGGTAGTTTGGTAATTTTAGAATTTTGGGATTTTTGATTAACGAATTTTAGGAGTTTTAAATGGAAAATTAAAAGATCCACTAACCCATTACCAACCATTAACTGATTAGAGGGCTACGGGGGTTATTAGAATTAGCCCCAAAAGTTCCTAAGACAAACCCTAGCCTCCATTGCCACTATTAGAGAAGAAGGCTTGTAGAGAGAGAAGAGAGGAGAATTCTGCAGAGAGAGAGAGAGAAATTCATCAGATTCGTCATCAAATCCAGAGATACACATAAGGAAAGTGGTTTAATTTTGTTTATTACAAAGAATGCTTCTTCCTTGCGTAGGAAATTGACAGAATTTGTATTGTTCTTGGGAGTTTGATAAAAACCCATCATTTGGAATCAGAACTTGTATTTTGATGAGGAAATTGCATGTAGAACTGTATGTAGGTGATTAATCTGATGATAATTTACTTTAGATGAAACAAAAACGGATTCAATTGGACTCATAGGGGATTTAAGAATTTTAGGGTTCATGCTCATGTGATTTGGGGGATAAATGGAGGAAATTGATGATTCAATAATGTTTAGGAAGAATTGGCCCTATATAAACGTTAATATATGACCTAAGTATGTTTAGGATTGATTAGAACTCTTGAACAGTTGTTGGTTTGATGTTTAGAGGAGGTTAGAGGGGTAGAAAAGTTGGAAAAACAAGTTAAGGAAAATTTGGGCTCGAATCTGGCCACTCGTTAGAAGACCTGCCCAGGTCGTTCGAACGAGCTCGTTCGAACGAGCTTCTAACGAGTTGATAGTTTGACTTCTAACGAGAGGGATGTTCGTTAGATGACTTTTGTTCGAACGAGATCCCGTTAGAAGGCCCAGTTCGTTCGAACGAACTCTCGTTCGAACAGTCTCGTTCGAACGAGACTTCTAACGAGCTGACAGTTTGGGCTTTTTAGCCTGTTTTGATCCCGAGTGTCCCGTAACCTTGCTTATATGTAGAGATGACACTTCCTTGTGGATTAATTGATATATTTGGGATGTTTGGGATATAATGAGGAGTAAAACTTAGAAGTGTAGTTTGAACCTAAGGGGAATTATGAATTAGGGCGTGAGTGCCTATTACGACGCGAGAACTATTGACGGCCTAAATAATTATATTAACCAGGAACATATAAATTGTGTAGCTTTGTATGTCAGTACGAGAATGAGAAGTGTACCACCAATATATTATGGTGATTACTAAGATGTGTACATACTTTGTATATGTATTGCTTTTATGTGTATGACATACCTACCATACTTGCTATCACGGGAGGTTTACGTTCGCTTAGGGCCCTCTAATCCTTGTGTTTCCCGGATTTAGACTGGTACCTCGATGAACATAAGTCAGAGAAGGACTTATTGGGATGTTAATAAGTCTGCTGATCGTGGGAGCGCAGGTATGTGCGTGACCCATGTGATGTGACTGTGTTCGCCTCCATTATTTGTGATGTTGTTATTTGAGAACGATTCCTGAGAGATTCAGAATGCGTGATCCTTATGTACGTGATGTACCGGGATGGATAGCAGAGTATGTGTGCACCGCAGTTTAGTCTCGGGGTGCTTGTATTGTATATTTATGACGTGAATAATATACTCTTAATTAATGGGAACTTTCATGTGATATTGTGTGTATAAATATGGAAACATTTTGAGAAAACATAAAGGGATAACCTGAAATGAATTGTGTTACTAATTGAGAATCTGAGTTAAGTAAAGCCCTCTATTTAATTGTTAACGCTAGAATGTAATATGGGAATCGAGTAGTAAGGGGTAGAACTTATTACGGTTTGGTTAGATATGTATGTCATTTAGATGGGTACGGTACGTTAGGAGTGCACATGTAGTCGAGGGTGAGAATTTCATGTGAGTGCACGTCCTAACATGTATTTTGCATTTAATGTTTTAATGTTATTAAAACACTTGCTGTTTTTAAAATGATTTCCACTTTCGGGCTCTGACCCATTTTCTTTCAAATCTATTTTTGTAAAAACCATTTTAGGAGCCCAGCCACAAGGACACCATGCTTAGGATCCTCATTCAGGTGACGAGCTGTAGCTGTTTGTGGAAGTTACAGGACTTTGCTTGTAGACGCTTCATCTATATTGACTCTATATTCAACATTTACCAGTTGTAGGGCATTTCACCCATTTCTTTAGAGGCATTTCATTTATTTCAGTTATTCAGACTTCGGGCATGTAATTAATTCAGGATTCAGACTTGTCATATTGTTTTCAGTTGTGAGATTGTTGTGAGGAGTTTTCCTCCGAACTTATTACTATTTGTTGGTTATTTCATTACTTCGTTATGGTGAATGGATTATGTTGTTCTTCCATTATTCTTTTATTGCATGTTAATGAGACTTAACTTAAAATTTAGCAACTTACTTTTTAGATACTAGATTGTTAGTAATTATTAAAATGTTTTCGACAGTGATGCTATTAACTGAACCAACTTGGCATTTTGTATTGATTTAATAAAGGAGTAGCTACCGGGTATTTAATTAGTCGGGGTGTCACAGAATGTAGCGCACTGTTGGGAATGGGGAGAAGTTTAGCCCTTAGTACTCGGGTTAATTAGGATTTTTAGAGTTTGGGAGAGACAGATTAATTAGGCAGGGTAACTTAACTAGGTTATTTAATAGGAACGCGATAGCTATGAACTATTAGAAGAGGGGAGAGGGATATCTCATGGGAGTACGATACCAATTTAAATATGAGGTAAAGCATATTTTTAAAAATTTAGCATTTATGCACTTGCAAAATATTTTCACAGCTCCGGTTTTGACCCGTTTATCTATTATTCCCTTCTTTTGCTATATATGTATATACATAGGTGTCCAGACACAGAAATGCCTCGATGATGATTCCTTCGAGTCAGACATTCACTGCAGCAGCTGTGGATGTATGCAGATTTACTGTAGACGTTTCTATTCTTGTAATCTAGATATGAGGTGCTTTAGAACCATTCGGGATGATAGCCCAACAGTATTCCTTTATTATTTTACCGCATTTTAATGTACGCCCTTTGATTTGGTTATACTATGTTAAACCAAGTGTTCGGTTATTTTATTTCATTTTCATTTTCATATATTGACTGTGTGGATGTTTTATTTAAATGATTTGTTTAAAAAGATTAGTTAGATAAAATATTGACGCCAGCCTAATAGGTTATCTGTAATTAATATGGTCTTCGAAAGTGATGCTAAGAATGAACCATATGAGACTCCTGTTTTAATTTGGTACAGAATTGATCACCCGATATTTTACAAGGAGGGGTGTTATAGATAGTATCAGATCATCAGGTTCTTGTGTCCTTAGGAATTTGTGTGGACATACTACACTTTCAGCACTTCTCTCGAATTGATATTGAGACTTATGATTAGGATTATTGACTTCTCTTGTGAGATTTCATTCTCCTGCTATTATATAGGACTATTTTAAATCTTTTACGTGCTCGTTCGATACCAGTGTGTTGATCGATGAAGGATGACCAAAGAAGTCCGTTGTGAGGGAAGCAGGAGGTGGGGCTTAGTTGGAGCTATAAGTTGAAATTGGAGACTTGGACCGCAATAGAGGTCACTCTCCTTGTGACTTTTGTCAAGGATGGTTGCAATGACTACTAAAGTATAGTAATTATGGGTATTTAAGTACTGTTATAGTAGAGAGTGGTGCTAAACTTGAATTACCTAGTGAAGTAAATTTATGAAAAAGGTTTGAGAAGGTCTTTGATAAGGAACATACGTTGAAGTTAAGTTGTACGGAGTGACTATAATGTAATTCAGCGGAAGTAGAAGGCTCGGGAGCTTTGACTTAGAGTAGGGTATGGAAATACCCCTATGTGAAAATTTGAGGAAAAATTTTCACTCGTGGGAGCAATACTTAAATAGTGGGAACGGTGGTCACCATATCTAAGGGAGCAGGACATTTCGCTCATAGAAGGATCTTACGACGGGATATTACCGTTAATTCTTTTGGTTTATCAAAAGTGAAGAGAATGTAGTTCCTGAATTATTCACATGAGGATCGGCCAAAGGCCGACAGTGAATGGAGAGTTACCTGGATAAGTGAACCTTGTGCCGAATTAAGGAAGGTACAATAAAGAGAGAGTCCTTCTAAAGAATGATAGGCTCACTAGAAAAGTGTTCCTAACATTTATGGAGAATTTGTGTTTGTGGAACCCTATTGGTGGACATCCACCCGGGGAGTTCATTGAAATAGGGTTGTTGAGGCCGGTAGTGGAGTTTCCTTTTGATGAAGAAGTTAAGGAGACTATGAAGGCGATTTTCAAGATCGAAGCTATAGAGTTTGAGATAATGAAACCCTAACATGGACAGGGTGGCCAGCGATGGGGATTATTGCAATGTGGATCATAAAACCACACGATTAGTCCTTTCCCGGTAGGAGTTAAAGGATAAGAATGGAGAGCCGAGATGGAGCAGTGATCAAAGTAATTTTGATTCGATTAAGACAAGTGTGCTACGTCAGGGAACCAATCGGAGAAGTTAGGGATATTGGCGAGGTTATTGTTATGAGTTTTGACTTGGATGAACGAGGTATATTTTACGTGGCTAGATAGAGTCATGATATTTCGCTCACCCTAGATTCGCATGGGAAATTCTAGCTCTTTGGCGGTATCGATAACATTATATAGTGTATGTCTATATGTTTTTCCACGGTAGCGGGGTTCTATTTTGAATTTGTATCTAATTTGTACAACTAGTTGTGTATGCGTTATACGAGTATAGTACTATTATAAGAGTAATGTTATTGTATTATCGGAGCGATAGCGTGCTAATGATTGCAAGACTATTGTATCCTCGATTACAGGGTGGAACAGAATGTTGTTGTAATATCTAACCTGGATACACATTGAGCTCGACTTTAATATATGTTTAGATGGAACTTCGATGAGTAGATGTTTCGTTATCATGATTTGAGTGCGTGGCGACCTTATAGATATGATTTAGCGTACGCAAGATTTCTTGTTAAGTTGTGAGTTCAAGCTTAGTGTTGTATGCGCAAAGGACTTAGTGTTAGTATAAGCGCTTGGTGGTGTGGATCCTGGTTGGAAATAGGAGTTCTGATGAAATTTTTGTTGATAGGTGGGATGGGATTATCCCAGTGGCATTTTTGAAACTAACGGACCTCCACGATCGATAAAGTTAAGTAATAGTGTATAGGAGGGGTTCCTTATTTGGATTTTGTTTGTGAGACACTCCACGCATGAAACTTAATGACGTCGAGAATGGAGAGATGTTATGGGAATGCAAGGATGTTGGTTTTGATGAGGAGTCACCTGATGTGGACAAAACACTATAGATTGAGAGCCATGTGAGGATTATATGGTTATGGAGATAGAAGTGCTATGAAAAAGCACTGAAATGGTTCTCTCACCGCAAGTATGTGGGTGAGGTAAGGTAAAGAAAATCGATGTAAAATTTATGGCCAAGACCTTTACAAAAGGCAAATTCAATGGAAACATGTCTTAAGTATCTAGAATTTAACACCTTTGTAGAGAATTGGCGCCCCGATTAGTTAGATATTCCATTTCCCCAAGATGGAAGGACATAGTAGTAGAAGTACGTCAGTAGGTTAGCGAGGTAGGACTTAGAATATCCCACTAGTATGCCTTAGACCGTTATATCTCGATGACCGACGACACGATGGAGTAGTGTAACATGAGGGTTCCTTATTTGGATTTTTCTTTGCGAGACGTCCCATGCATGAAACCGGATAAATGTCAGAAGTTGAGAGAGGTCTTGGGCAGTAGGGATATAGTTATAATAGTACTCATTTTACTTGTGTTGGAAACACTTTGATCGTAGGGTTATTAAGAATTAAGGTTAGTAGGGCTAGTGGCATCGATATAGGAAGATTATTGGGAGTCAACCACAAGAAGATTGGTGGGTTAACCTTGAGAAGGATTGGATTTCCAAGTATAGGAAGAATTAATTTTTGAATTTTGTGGGTTAGGAAAACCCATGTGTTAGTACTACGTGAGGAAATGAGGCCCATTGTTTAGAGAGAGTGTTATGTGTCAGACGTTTACAATAGTGATGCCTATAGGCATGGGTCAAAAGGTATATGTGCACCTTGGTAAGACAACTTTATATGCCATCTCAATTAGAAGGGACGTAGTATATAAAGTTGAAGTATATGCTATGAGGCAGTTATACATGTAATTATAGGTTGTTGGATGGAACGTCGTAGGAGGCATGCAACAACCCAATGGTGTAGGGGCTACGAGAGTTAGTAAACTTAAGATAAGAAAGCAGATGATGGGAGTAGTCTAACATTAAGGTAATTTCCTTTTTGGAAAGATTTAGATGTCCTGACGTAGATGAGTGGACGCCTGGAGTAGCTAATCTATGATGGGATCAATAAGTTAGAGCGGCGGTTATAGGCATGTTTCCTTTGGATGTAATTATAGAAGAACTAGGTGCGACGTGACGTTAGAGTCAACCTTACAACCAAGGTAGCATTGTAGAATAGGGAGATCAAGATAAGCTTGTAGTAGAGTATTAACCTTGAGATCGGTGAATACTAAATGAGTGTATGGTTGAGTACCATTGGATTAGTATCATTCCCCTTTTATGCAATAGGATGTGGAGTGATTCGCAATCCTAGGTTAGTATCAGTCGTATCTGAATTTCGAGGACAAAATTCTATTATAAGGGGGAGAGAGTGTAATACCCCGCACTTTTATGGATAATTAAATTTCATAAGTAAGTGAAATTTAGAAATTGAATAATAATTTTTGGAGTTTACGAGGATTAGATGATTTTTTATGTGTGCTATATTTACTCTTGGGATTAAGTTAATGAGTTGGAGTATTTTAATTATATGTCGCAATTGGGTAAAGCGACAAAGGATAATATTTTAATTGGAAAAATGACATTAAGTTGTGTTGGGTTTAATTAATGAATTATGGTTAAGTAACTCAGATGGAGATTTCGAGTGCGCGGTTGGTTTCGGAATGGCCGAGATAGTTAGAATAGAGTATTCAGGAGTAGTGTTTGGGTTCCGAGAATTTTTGGACCAATAGGGACTCGTAATTGAGTAAACGAGTCATTTTTGGGTTAAGAAGGGACAAACCCTTATTTCTCTCTTATAAAGGCACGAGAGATGGAGCAAGAAAGAAAGAAAGAAAAGGAGAGAAAGAAAGAAAGAAATAGGAGAAAAGAAGACAAGAAAGGGAGATACCGGCCAAACTCCGCGGGATTCAACTCGAGGTTGTCGGATTTTATCCTCCAGGCAAGTTCTTACTTTCTTTATTTTCATTTAGTGTATATATATCATATTGTAGTTGGTAAACTATATCAATTTTGGGTTATAACCCTTACAATAAATTTGGGTAGTTTGAGTATGAGTTTACAAATTGATGAAGTGTAAACTCTTAATGATACCTAGATTTAAATCCATAATAATGGAGGGTATAAATGAATTGAAATGGGGGAAAATGGTAAAACTAGGGCTTTAAGAATTTTTGGGTTTAAATCTAAGAAAAATTGGTTTAATCCCCCAAATAATTGATGTGTTAGTTAGAAATCAATGTTCATATGATTGTAGTGTTGTTGGTTGAGATCAGAAACCATAAAAATGGAGTTTGTGATGTTATTTGGGATTTTGGAGAAGATGAAATCGCCCAAACTGTGAGCCTCGAACAGGGTGAATCGATTCGGGTCTAGATCGAATCGATTCGGGTCTAGATCGAATCGATTCGGGTTTAGACCGAATCGATTCACCTTTGGAGACATGTTCGCAAACCCTTTTCGAACCGATTCACTGGTCTGAATTGATTCGCCGGGGGGGGGGGGTGGGGGGGTGAAGGGGGCGAATCAATTCGGTTTATACAGACTTTGGCAGTTTTTCCCTCATTGAGTTAAGGGGAATTGAATTGAAGTTGGAGATGAATATGGGGGACTCTAGTTATGATATTAGGAGTTATTGGTTTGGAGGGTATATAAACCTTGAGATGAAAGGGGGAACCTCGGGTCGATTCAGTATGAAATCCGAGGGACAGACTTAGTGAGTGTTCGAGTCGAGAAATATTTGAGAGAGAGAGTTCTTATGCCAGCGAGCATAGATATTTATGTCATTTGAATGTATACGAGCTTAATACATTCGAGTAAATCCTAGGATGTGATTATTAGGAATTAGTATATTTGGGATTATACAATTATAAATCCTTAAACGTGATTAAGGTGCGAGTCATACATTGAGTGAGAGAATACTTATGAGTTCAGTATTTTAGGTGTATGAATACTTAAATATTATTATGAATGGGAACATTCGGGGTTATTGGTTGTCGCTATATAAGATTGACAATTATAACCGTATATATAAAATTGAGAAGTGATAAACGATATATATACGACGGGATTACAGTATATATAACATAATACGAATGAACATATATCTGATTGTGATTATTGTATTTGTATCTTAGAGGCTCGTTCCACGGGCTTTCCTTTAGAGTAGGGTTGGAACAGCCAGATTATATATTTCTCTAGTGTAATATGGGGAGGTTGCGCGATGTGGGTGAATCCCCTAGCTTGAGGAGCAGGGAGAGTATATCCCCAAGTCATCTCGTCCCTCGTTCGGGTGCGATGTGTGTGTACTCCACTTGCAGAGGGAATATGACTGCCTCCACCGTTGGGTATTTTTACCATGACCACGAGTGAGTTTGGCTTGGTACCGTGGTATAGTGTGTAAACTCGAATTCTGATAAGCACTATGAGACTGTATCCTCGAGTTATAGCTCAGAGGGATGGTTATGTTGCTTGTGATTGTAATAAGTATAATTATATTCGTTGAGCATAGTATATTGCTTGTATATGAAGCTGAGATATTATATATTTATAAGAGGTGAAAAGAATGATAAAGTATTATCCCCTTTTAGGGAGATATGTCTATCCGAATTTATATGAATATGAATCAGAGGTTATAAAGAGACCTATATATTTATAATGAGTTTTATATGTGTTGGGTGCTGAGGGCCTAATGGATCTCAACGATGAACATTGCCAAGTAGTAGTGTATCGAGGGGGGAGGGGAGGAGTTCCTTGTTTGGATTTCACTTCGCGAGACACCCCACGCACGAATGTAGGGCAGTGTTGGGAATGGGAAGAAGTTTAGCTCTTAGTACTCGAGTTAATTAGGATTTTCAGAGTTTGGGAGAGACAGATTAGTTAGGAAGGGTAACTTGACTAGGTTATTTAATAGGAACGCAATAGTTGTGCACTATTAAAAGAGGGTTGAGGGGTATCTCATGGTAGTGAGATACCAATTTAAATATGAGGTAAAACATATTTTTAAAATTATAGCATTTATGCACTTGGGAAATATTGTCACAACTCGGGTTCTGGCCCGTTTATCTATTTTCCGCTCTTTTGCTATGTATGTATATACATAGGTGTCCAGACATAAGGACGCCTGAATGATGATTCCTTCGAGTCAGACGTTTGCTGTAATAGCTGTGGATGGATGCAGGTTTACTTTAGACACTTCTATGCTTGTAATCTATATAAGAAGTACTGTAGAACCATTCGGGCCGATAGCCCAATTGTATTCATTTAATCTTCTACCACATTTTAATTTATTCCCTTTCGATTTGGTTGTACTATGTTAAACCGAGTGTTCAGTTATTTTTTTGCTTTTTCAGTTTCATATATTGACTGTGTGGATGCTTTATTTAAATGATTTGTTTAAAAATATTATTTAGATAAAATTTTGACGCCAGCCTAATAGGTTATTAGTAATTAATTTGGTTTTCGACAGTGATGCTAAGAATGAACCATATGAGACTGGTGTTTTAATTTGGTACATAATTGATCACCCGATATTTTATTAGGCGGGGTGTTACAACAAGCCCTTCACCAATTCAAAATTCCTGTCACACTATTGCCAAGTAAATCATATTGGGTCTTCAAACTATGCAAATTAACCATGGCATGTAAAGTTGTTTGATCTTTGTCACAACCAGGGTTTAAGGGTTGGGCTGCCTTAAATTTTAAACTTTGATAGTCATAGTCAAGGTTTATCCCAATATCTTCATGAGCACCTAAACCTTTGTAACTGACCTCATTTTCTTCCACTTCATGAACTCCATATGCGTCATCAACTAAGTCCTCTAGCATATTATGATCTACATTGTCCTCCTACCCTTGTTCATCTATCATTTTTGTTGATTATTGTGAAGGTTTTTTGGTAACAAAAGGAGCATGCGATTACCCGTGAAAAACCCAAATCGGTAACTATCTTCCATACCCCATCTTAACAAATGTTGTTCAACTGTTTTCCACTCAAACACCTTACCATTCCTACACTTAGCATAAGGACATAGGAACTCTTCATCTTTATGACATCTCTTTGCGTATTTTACACATTTATTAGCACCTCTATGAAATAAATCCCCTAATCCATTTGTCTCACACATCCATTCTTTGTATAGAGGATATACCATCACAACAACTACAAACAATCACCTATTATGGATATATATTCATGAATTAGTATAAACAAAAGTGTAAAAATTTAGTTTCTAGTAAATGTTTCACTTTAAGATTGATATTTCATCTTTCACTGCTATATTATAAAAACAATATTAACTAATTTAGTTATTAACACAAGAGGCATTATGAATAGTATTTCATCCATATCCTCTAAAGGGGGAGTGGTCTCATCCCATTAAAGACCGTATATTTCTATGATACACTTAGCAGCAGATCTACATTTTTCCAATTTGAGAAAAATTCGTATCATATCCCTATAGTTCTCCAAGTACATGACACATGTTCGTAATTATTCTTGTTATTTCAATTCATCAATTGAAATAACACCTAATACTGCATCATCTAGTATGTACCCAGAGAACGTTAAGAGATAGTAGACGAACTTCCCGCAAAAGTAACAAGTGTAAGCCACTAAGGAGATTATTATATAGAAACTATTTTGTCCCAAACTTTCCCAATGGGACAATTTGAAAGATCTCATTGGAGGGATAATGACTCTCGCATGGCTCTAAGGGTTATTGAATGCGCACTCATAAGAACTAGAAGGCTAGTAATTATTCACACTATCTGTAACTTAATATGCTTATGACTATGTATAATTTAACACTATAGACTTTATTTGGTAATTAGCGGTAACGTCGGAACATGCATTATTTGATGATTAATTTTTTTAATGAATTAGATTTTACCTGTGTGATACAACAATACGGTGGGAAACAATCTTACACTAGAAAAGTATAAACTTTTTAAATGAATCATCAAATAATGCATGTTTTTGACATTACCACCAATTGCCAAATAAAGTCTATAGTGATGATTTATACAAAGTTATGTTTCATTTTTGTTTAATTGTTTGACAACAAGCTTTTAAATTTAAAGTATGTTTAACTTTGTCTTATTTATATTTACATGGTAAATATGTTTAGTTTTTGTCATATTTATATTTTCACATCACATGTCACTATTCGGTAAAATCATACCCCTAAATATTAGAAATTCTTATGGCCAACCAAGTCAATGTCCACACTACAAGAATTTGCACCATTAGCAACATACAAATTATGTTGCTAAAGTTAGAATTTTGTTGCTAAAAGGTATCGGCAACAGATTTCACTCTGTTGCCAGCTTGTTGCCCATTGCCTGTCTAGGAAACCATTTGGCAACACAGCAGGCTTGTGTTGCTGAAAGTATACTTTTGGCAACACGCAATTGTGTTGCCAAAAGTATTTTTTAATTTGTCAAATTTATAATAAAAAATATTATTTGTGTTGCCAAAAGTCACTCAACAGCAACAAAAAAAGTTGTGTTGCCAAAAGCTATAGCTTTTGGCAACACAAGAGCTGTGTTGCCAAAACGCTATACCTTTGGCAACACAGGTCCTGTGTTGCCAAAAGCAATATCTTTGGCAACACAAGAGCTGTGTTTCCAAAGGTATAGTCTTTTGGCAACACAGCTCTTGTGTTGCCAAAAGTCGTACCTTTGGCAACACATCTCTTGTGTTGCCAAAGGTATAGCCTTTTGGCAACACAGCTCTTGTGTTGCCAAAAGTCGTACCTTTGGCAACACATCTCTTGTGTTGCCAAAAGCCATACATTTGGCAACCAAACATGTGTTGCCATATCCAAAGTGATAAATGTAGATGATAACTTTTAGAGACAAAAAATTGTGTTGCCAAAAGTACAATATTTTATTTATTACCTATTATTTTTTTCGCAATTGTAAGCACTTTTAAACCTGCACTTTTTCATCAAACGTGCAACCTTCTAATCCAAAATAACATTACACATTTGTCATACAATCATAAGTAATACAAAATTCTACAATTTTCAACCAAATCTGATAAATATGAATTACAAAATAATATTTCATCACAATCCAAGTATAAAGGTACAAAATAAATATCTCCCAAATAAGAACGTAACAAAAGATGTAAACATGATCTAATCTAATACATTAACACATTAAAATATGTTAAAAAAATCGACATAAACTAAAACGACGACAATATCGCTCCCCTATACTATAAGAAACCGCAGCTCCAAGCCACCACGAACATAATAACTTCAAGCAAAATCCATCATAACCTGCACAAGATACAAAAATAAATTACTACACGGGTTTGTATAACTTCAAATGCATGTATGTTTGACTTGATCAATTTAAAACACTATTTAATTTCAGAAAATTTCGGCAGAGTTTCCTTTGTTTATTCATGAAATCCAACATGTTTTTAACATTAAAATAAACCCAGCAGCAAAAAACGCAGCTAAACCACCATTAAATCCCTTTCGCCAATTTAATATCTAAAAGTAGTATCCGAGTAGCTACATAAACTTAAATAAGTATCCGAGTAGCTATGTACCTCGATCCTCCGTATCCATTGACGTTTCCATGTGTCGCAAATCCATTTTCATTCTACACAAAATACAAAATAAATTATAATCTATCCGACTTCAAAAGATAATAATAATTTATAACTATTAAACATTTATATATAACTATAAAAACAAAGTTTCTAAAAAAAACATTTATATATATGTCTAAAAAAACAAAGTGTCAATTTTTAAAATAAATTGAACATAAACTCCTTTGTTTATTGGACTATCCACCCTTTTTAAGGGGTAACGACAAATCCAACAATATAAAAAAAAAATCCCAAATTCGTCTAACAAAAGGTTCAATGAAACAAAATTCTTATTGGCCCATGTTCGATGTGAACTAACCAACTGTCACGTGTTCACTTCCATGGGGACATCACCATGGTACATCAAATAGCACTCCATATACTTCCCTTGACGAGGGTTCCATATTGCCATATTGCCAAATTTCATCATTCATATTGTGTTCACTAACGACACAAAACTAAAGTGCCATAGCTTCATTTTTTTCCACGTGGAATGGGACTAGAGAGAATCATTTGAAAAACCATAATGTATATATATACTGGGTAAAAAAGCTACAAAACCATTGAAATTCCAAGACACATGTTGACATTACATACTGGATTGCAATGGAGAAACAAAAATAACAAGCATTCTAGTCAACGAGAGGGTCCCGACTTGCTTATGTGTCGACAAAACTACAAGTATCGTACATGTCGTATTCATAATCCTCGTTATATATAACAGTGTATATAACTATTTTATGTATATATATACACATATATAAAACAGTTATATACACTGTTTTATGTATACATATAAAAAAACAGTATATATACATATATATATATATATATATATATATATAACTGTTTTATGTATATATATATATATATAACAGATATATATATACATAAAATATATAACTGTTTTATGTATTTAGGTTTAAAATATATAACTGTTTTATGTATATATATATATATATATATATATATATATATATATATATATATATATATATATATATATACATAAAACAGTATATATATATGTTTTATGTATATATCTGTTATATATATATATATATATATACATAAAACAGTATATATCTATATAATATGGGACAATGGTGTTATGAATAGTAACTCATGTATGATAAGACATGCATGATAAACATGCATGGCATTTTATGTGTTGCATGATTGCATGCATACATACATACATTATTATTTATTATTTTTTTATTAAAATATTTAAAAAAATAATAATTTTTTTAAATATTTTTTTTATTTTTTTTAAAGTTTTTTTTTTCCTAAAAAATGACGGGTTATTATGGGCTGGGTTTTATCACGGGGACAAATTTATCACCGTGTCCTCGGGCACGGGCATCTGCTAGTATATATATATAACAGATATATACATAAAACAGTTATATATATATATATATATATATATATATATATATATATATATATATATATATATATATATATATATATATATATATATATACATATATATACATAAAACAGTTATGTATATATACACATAACAGTTCTGTATATATATATATATATATATATATATATATATATATATATATATATATATATATATATATATATATATACATAAAACAGTATATATATATATACATAAAACAGATATGTATATATATATATATATATATATACATATCTGTTTTATGTATATATATATATATATGCTGTTAAAACAGTTATGTATATATACATAAAACAGTTAACTGTTTATGTATATATACATAACTGTTTTATGTATATATACATATATATATATACATAAAACAGTATATATTACATACATATATACATAACTATATATACATATATACATAAAACATATATATATATACATATATATATATATACATAAAACAGTATATATTACATACATATATACATAAAACAGTATATATTACATACATATGTACTGTATATACTATTCCTAGTCAGTACTTCATCTTTTTCATCATGTGTGTAACGTTGTAGCACTCGTACATGGATTAGAGCAATGGAATATGTTCCTTGGTGCCATTAGAGATGACTTGTACATGCGGTTCTAACAGGAAACCACTAATGTAAATGTCCTTACCTTTGCGTTGAATTTACAGGACTAAAGTATTGGTTCCTTCTCCTTAGAGTAAGTATTGGTACCGTTTTGTGGCTGTTTAACGTTTTCACCATTCGATGGAATGTTTTTATGCTCAAGTCTAATTTTTTGCAAATTCACGTCGTACACTCAAATTGGGAGCCCCGTGACTACGCGGTCGGTTCCTACGAGTCGCATTGGTCCCGTGCGAGGTGTTTGTGACTCTTACGGGACCGTTTTGTGGTTGTTTTACGTTTTCACCCTTCGATTGCATGTTTTTATGCTTAAGTCTATTTTTTGAAAATTTACGTCGTACACTCAAATCGGGAGCCCCGCGACTACGCGATCGGTTCCTACGAGTCGCATTGGTCCCGTGCGAGGTGTTTGTGACTCTTACGGGACCGTTTTGTGGTTGTTTTACGTTTTCACCCTTCGATTGCATGTTTTTATGCTTAGTCTATTTTTTGAAAATATACGTCGTACACTCAAATCGGGAGCCCCGCGACTACGTGATCAGTTCCTACGAGTCACATTGGTCCCGTGCGAGGTGTTCGTGACTCTTACGGGACCGTTTTGTGGATGTTTTACGTTTTCACCATTCGATGGAATGTTTTTATGCTTAAGTCTAATTTTTTGCAAATTTACGTCGTACACTCAAACCGGGAGCCCCGTGACTACGTGGTCGGTTCCTACGAGTCACATTGGTCCCGTGCAAGGTGTTCGTGACTCTTACAGTACCATTTTGTGGCTGTTTTACGTTTTCACCATTCGATGGCATGTTTTTATGCATAAGTCTAATTTTTTGCAAATTTACGTCGTACACTCAAACCGGGAGCCCCGTGACTACGCGATCGGTTCCTACGAGTCACATTGATCCCGTGCAAGGTGTTCGTGACTCTTACGGTACCGTTTTGTGGTTGTTTTACGTTTTCACCCTTCGATGGCATGTTTTTAGACATAAGTCTAATTTTAGGCAAATTCACGTCGTACACTCAAACCGGGAGGCCCGTGACTACGCGGTCGGTTCCTACGAGTCGCATTAGTCCCGTACGAGGTGTTCGTGACTCTTACGGGACGATTTTGTGGTTGTTTTACATTTTCACCCTTCGATGGCATGTTTTTATGCATAAGTCTAATTTTTTGCAAATTTACGTCGTACACTCAAACCGGGAGCCCCGTGACTACGCGATCGGTTCCTACGAGTCACATTGATCCCGTGCAAGGTGTTCGTGACTCTTACGGTGCCGTTTTGTGGCTGTTTTACGTTTTCACCGTTCGATGGCATGTTTTTAGACATAGTCTAATTTTAGGCAAATTCACGTCGTACACTCTAACCGGGAGCCCCGTGACTACGCGGTCGGTTCCTACGAGTCGCATTAGTCCCGTGCGAGGTGTTCGTGACTCTTACGGGACGGTTTTGTGGTTGTTTTATATTTTCACCCTTTGATGGCATGTTTTTATGCATAAGTCTAATTTTTTGCAAATTCACGGCGTACACTCAAACCGGGAGCCCCTTGACTACGCGGTCGGTTCCTACGAGTCGCATTGGTCCCGTGCGAGGTGTTCGTGACTCTTACGGTACCGTTTTGTGGCAGTTTTACATTTTCGCCCTTCGATGGCATGTTTTTATGTATAAGTCTAATTTTTTGCAAATTCACGTCGTACACTCAAACCGGGAGCCCCGTGACTACGCGGTCGGTTCCTACGAGTCGCATTGGTCCCGTGCGAGGTGTTCGTGACTCTTACGATAACGTTTTGTGGCTGTTTTACGTTTTCGCCCTTCGATTCCATGTTTTTATGCTTAAGTCTAATTTCTTAAAAATTCACGTCGTACACTCAAACCGGGAGCCCCGTGACTACGCGGTCAGTTCCTACGAGTCACATTGGTCCCGTGCAAGGTGTTCGTGACTCTTACGGTGCCGTTTTGTGGCAGTTTTATGTTTTCACCGTTCGATGGCATGTTTTTAGACATAAGTCTAATTTTAGGCAAATTCACGTCGTACACTCTAACCGGGAGCCCCGCGACTACGCGATAGGTTCCTACGAGTCGCATTAGTCCCGTGCGAGGTGTTCGTGACTCTTACGGGACGGTTTTGTGGTTGTTTTACATTTTCACCCTTCGATGGCATGTTTTTATGCATAAGTCTAAGTTTTTGCAAATTCACGGCGTACACTCAAACCGGGAGCCCCGTGACTACGAGGTCGGTTCCTACGAGTCGCATTGGTCCTGTGCGAAGTGTTCGTGACTCTTACGGGACCGTTTTGTGGTTGTTTTACGTTTTCACCCTTCGATTGCATGTTTTTATGCTTAAGTCTATTTTTTGAAAATATACGTCGTACACTCAAATCGGGGGCCCCGCGACTACGCGATCAGTTCCTACGAGTCGCATTGGTCCCGTGCGAGGTGTTCGTGACTCTTACGGGGCCGTTTTGTGGATGTTTTACGTTTTCACCATTCGATGGAATGTTTTTATGCTTAAGTCTATTTTTTTGCAAATTTACGTCGTACACTCAAACCGGGAGCCCCGTGACTACGCGGTCGGTTCCTACGAGTCCCATTGGTCCCGTGCAAGGTGTTCGTGACTCTTACGGTACCGTTTTGTGGCTGTTTTACGTTTTCACCGTTCGATGGCATGTTTTTAGACATATGTCTAATTATAGGCAAATTCACGTCGTACAATCAAACCAGGAGCCCCGTGAATACGCGGTCGGTTCCTACGAGTCGCATTAGTCCCGTGCGAGGTGTTCGTGACTCTTACGGGAAGGTTTTGTGGTTGTTTTACATTTTCACCCTTCGATGACATGTTTTTATGCTTAAGTCTAATTTTTTGCAAATTCACGTCGTACACTCAATCCGGGAGCCCCGTGACTACGCGTTCGGTTCCTACGAGTCGCATTGGTCCCGTGCGAGGTGTTCGTAACTCTTACGTGACCGTTTTGTGGCAGTTTTACGTTTTCGCCCTTCGATGACATGTTTTAATGCATAAGTCTAATTTTTTGCAAATTCACGTCGTACACTCAAACCGGGAGCCCCGTGACTACGTGGTCGGTTCCTACGAGTCGCATTTGTATAGTGCGAGGTGTTCGTGACTCTTACGGTAACGTTTTGTGGCTGTTTTACGTTTTCACCATTCGATTCCATGTTTTTATGCTTAAGTCTAATTTCTTGAAAATTCACGTCGTACACTCAAACCGGGAGCCCCGTGACTACGCGGTCGGTTCCTACGAGTCGCATCGGACCCGTGTGAGGTGTTCGTGACTCTTACGGTACCATTTTGTGGCAGTTTCATGTATTCACCCTTCGATGGCATGTGTTTATGCATAAGACTAATTTTTTGCAAATTCACGTCGTACGCTCAAACCGGGAGCCCCGTGACTACGCGGTCCGATTCCTACGAGTCGCATTGGTCCCATGCAAGGTGTTCGTAACTCTTACGGTACCGTTTTGTGGTTGTTTAACGTTTTCACCATCGATGGAATGTTTTTATGCTTAAGTCTAATTTTTCGCAAATTCACGTCTTACACTCAAATCGGGAGCCCCGTGACTACACGGTCGGTTCCTACGAGTCGCATTGGTCCCGTGCTAGGTGTTCGTGACTCTTACGGGATCATTTTGTGGTTGTTTTACGTTTTCACCCTTCGATTGCATGTTTTTATGCTTAAGTCTATTTTTTGAAAATTTACGTCGTACACTCAAATCGGGAGCCCCGCGACTACGCGATCGGTTCCTACGAGTCACATTTGTCCCGTGCGAGGTGTTCGTGACTCTTACGGGACCGTTTTGTGGATGTTTTATGTTTTCACCATTCGATGGAATGTTTTTATGCTTAAGTCTAATTTTTTGCAAATTTACGTCGTACACTCAAACCGGGAGCCCCGTGACTACGCGGTCGGTTCCTACGAGTCACATTGGTCCCGTGCGAGGTGTTCGTGACTCTTACGGTACCGTTTTGTGGCTGTTTTACGTTTTCACCCTTCGATGGCATATTTTTAGACATAAGTCTAATTTTAGGCAAATTCACGTCGTACACTCAAACCGGGAGCCCCGTGACTACGCAGTCGGTTCCTACGAGTCGCATTAGTCCCGTGCGAGGTGTTCGTGACTCTTACGGGACGGTTTTGTGATTGTTTTACGTTTTCACCCTTCGATGACATGTTTTTATGCATAAGTCTATTTTTTGCAAATTCAGGCCGTACACTCAAACCGGGAGCACCATAAATACGCGGTCGGTTCCTACGAGTCGTATTGGTCCCGTGCGAGGTGTTCGTGACTCTTACGGGACCGTTTTGTGGTTGTTTTACGTTTTCACCCTTCGATTGCATGTTTTTATGCTTAGTCTATTTTTTGAAAATATACATCGTACACTCAAATCGGGAGCCCCGCGACTACGCGATCAGTTCCTACGAGTCACATTGGTCCCGTGCGAGGTGTTCGTGACTCTTACGGGACCGTTTTGAGGATGTTTTACGTTTTCACCATTCGATGGAATGTTTTTATGCTTAAGTCTAATTTTTTGCAAATTCACGTGGTACACTCAAACCGGGAGCCCCGTGACTACGCGGTCGGTTCCTACGAGTCACATTGGTCCCGTGCAAGGTGTTCGTGACTCTTACGGTACCATTTTGTGGCTGTTTTACATTTTCACCATTCGATGGCATGTTTTTAGACATAAGTCTAATTTTAGGCAAATTCACGTCGTACACTCAAACCGGGAGCTCCGTGACTAGGCGGTCGGTTCCTACGAGTCGCATTAGTCCCATGCGAGGTGTTCGTGACTCTTACGGGACGGTTTTGTGGTTGTTTTACATTTTCACCCTTCGATGGTTTTTTTTTATGCATAAGTCTAATTTTTTGCAAATTCACGGCGTACACTCAAACCGGGAGCCCCGTGACTACGCGGTCGGTTCCTACGAATCGCATTGGTCCCGTGCGAAGTGTTCGTGACTCTTACGGGACCGTTTTGTGGTTGTTTTATGTTTTCACCCTTCGATTGCATGTTTTTATGCTTAAGTCTATTTTTTGAAAATATACGTCGTACACTCAAATCGGGAGCCCCGCGACTACGCGATCAGTTCCTACGAGTCGCATTGGTCCCGTGCGAGGTGCTCGTGACTCTTATGGAACCGTTTTGTGGATGTTTTACGTTTTCACCATTCGATGGAATGTTTTTATGCTTAAGTCTAATTTTTTGCAAATTTACGTCGTACACTCAAACCGGGAGCCCTGTGACTACGCGGTCGGTTCCTACGAGTCACATTGGTCCCGTGCAAGGTGTTCGTGACTCTTACGGTACCGTTTTGTAGCTGTTTTATGTTTTCACCGTTCGATGGCATGATTTTAGACATAAGTCTAATTTTAGGCAAATTCACGTCGTACACTAAAAACCGAGAGCCCCGTGACTACGCGGTCGGTTCCTACGAGTCGCATTAGTCCCGTGCGAGGTGTTCGTGACGCTTACGGGACGGTTTTGTGGTTGTTTTACATTTTCACCCTTCGATGACATGTTTTTATGCTTAAGTCTAATTTTTTGCAAATTCACGCCGTACACTCAAGCCGGGAGCCGCGTGACTACGCGGTCGGTTCCTACGAGTCGCATTGGTCCCGTGCGAGGTGTTCGTGACTCTTACGGGACCGTTTTGTGGCATTTTATGTTTTCGCCCTTCGATGGCATGTTTTTATGTATAAGCCTAATTTTTTGCAAATTCACGTCGCACACTCAAACTGGGAGCCCCGTGACTACGCGGTCGGTTCCTACGAGTCGCATTGGTCCCGTGCGAGGTGTTCGTGACTCTTACGGTAACGTTTTGTGGTTGTTTTACGTTTTCACCCTTCGATTCCATGCTTTTATGCTCAAGTCTAATTTCTTGAAAATTCACGTCGTACACTCAAACCGGGAGCCCCGTGACTACGCGGTCGGTTCCTACGAGTCGCATTGGTCCCGTGCGAGGTGTCCGTGACTCTTACGGTACCGTTTTGTGGCAGTTTTACGCATTCACCCTTCGATGGCATGTGTTTATGCATAAGACTATTTTTTTGCAAATTCACGTCGTACACTCAAACCGGGAGCCCCGTGACTACGCGGTCCGATTCCTACAAGTCGCATTGGTCCCGTGCGAGGTGTTCGTAACTCTTACGGTACCGTTTTGTGGTTGTTTAACGTTTTCACCATTAGATGGAATGTTTTTATGCTCAAGTCTAATTTTTTGCAAATTCACGTCCTACACTCAAACCGAGAGCCCCGTGACTACGCGGTCGGTTCCTACGAGTCACATTGGTCCCGTGCGAGGTGTTAGTAACTCTTACGGGACCGTATTGTGGCTGTTTTACGTTTTCACCCTTCGATGGTATGTTTTTATCATAAGTCTAATTTTTTGCAAATTCACATCGTACACTCAAACCGGGAGCGCCGTGACTACGCGATCGGTTCCTACGAGTCGCATTGGTCCCGTGCGAGGTGTTCGTGACTCTTACGGGACCGTTTTGTGGATGTTTTACGTTTTCACCATTCGATGGAATGTTTTTATGCTTAAGTCTAATTTTTTGCAAATTTACGTCGTACACTCAAACCGGGAGCCCCGTGACTACGCGGTCGGTTCGTACGAGTCGCATTGGTCCCGTGCGAGGTGTTCGTGACTCTTACGGCACCGTTTTGTGGCTGTTTTATGTTTTCACCCTTCGATGGCATGTTTTTAGACATAAGTCTAATTTTAGGCAAATTCACGTCGTACACTCAAACCGGGAGCCCCGTGACTACGCGGTCGGTTCCTACGAGTCGCATTAGTCCCGTGCGAGGTGTTTGTGACTCTTACAGGACCGTTTTGTGGCTGTTTTATGTTTTCACCCTTCGATTGCATGTTTTTATGCTTAAGTCTATTTTTTGCAAATTTACGTCGTACACTCAAATTGGGAGTCACACACACCACCTTACACAACACACAACATTATAACTGTTAACAAAAAATGATCTAAAGCTTGCATGCTATGAAATTATAACTATTAACAAAAAATGACTCATTACAAACAATACAACGAACAATATAACAATACATACAACGAACAATATAGCAATACGTGATATATATATATATATATATGATCAGATATGATCAGATATAACAATATAACAATATAGATAATCAGATATATATATGATTAGTATATATATGATTAGATATATATACGAGAGCATTTGGCTTCAGAATACTTGTTTTTTTTCTATTGACTGCATAAATTTGATCTTCCAACCCAAAGGAGGATAATCTCTTTTGGCAGCTCAATCCTCACGGTAATAATTATGCCAATTCTGCCTAAAAATCCTTTAGTTATAGTTCAAGAGGCCCCATTAAACTGAACTGATGTATATATATATATATGTATACCAGATATTTATATATGATAATCATATATAAATATCAGTCATATATAAATATCAGTATATAATCAGATATATATAATCAGACATATGATATATCATATAAATATACCTGATATATAATCAGGTATAATCATATAATATGATATATCATATGTCTGATTATATATCAGGTATATTTATATGATTATATATAAATATATCAGTATTATATATATATATATATATATATCAGTGTATATGATATATATATCAGTGTATATGATATACTTATATATTAGTATATATTATATCAGTATTATATATATATATATATATATATATATATATATATATATATATATATATATATATATATATCAGTGTATATGATATATGTATTATATCAGTATTAAATATATTAGTATTATATCAGTATATCAGTATCAGTATTATATCAGTATATGTATTATATCAGTATTAAATATATCAGTATTATATCAGTATTATATATATATATATAATTATATCAGTATTAAATATATCAGTATTATATATCAGTATTATATCAGTATTATATATATATATATATATATATATATCACAGCCGATTTTTAGGCATTTTTTAAACCTAAAAATCGAGCCCCAAAAATCGATTAAACCCAAAAATCGATTAGACAAAGATCTGAAAAATTGATTAAACCCAAAAATCGAACAAAAAAATCGATTAGACAATGATCTTAACAATCGATTAAACCCAAAAATCGATTAGACAAAGATCTGATATATATATATATATATATATATATATATATATATATAGAGAGAGAGAGAGAGAGAGAGAGAGAGATACCCCGTAAAAGTTGGAGCGGTGGTGACTGGTGGGGCGGAGCGACGATGACGGTGGTGGCCGGCGGGGCGCCAGACTTTGATCGCGACGGAGAGGTTTCAGAAAGGAGGGTTCGTGTGTTTGTTTTCGACGGAAAGTGTTTCGGAAATAAGGGTTTGATACTTAATTCTTATTTGACAAAAAGATAAAATACATTTGGCATCACAATTTTTGTTGTTGCCAAAAGTCTTCTATTTTTCTCAACACACTCTTGTGTTGCCAAAAGTCATCATATATTTGGCAACAAACAATTATGATGCTAAAAGCTAATATTCTCCCCCCTTTTATTTTGGTACCTTCCCGCTTAAAATTTTAACCTTTGGCAACAAAATTTATTTTATGCTGCCAAAAGTACCTTCTAAAATAGTCTTTTGGCAACATAAATAAGATTTTGTTGCCAAAAGGGTATCTTTGGCAACAACAATAGCTTGTGTTGTTAAATATTGTTGCTAATGGTGTAAATTCTTGTAATGCCATCTAAATGTTCAAATTCACCAGTCAACAACACTTCAAGAATCTCAAACAACAATTCAAATATTAATTCAAATGTTTGTTGATATAACTATACTTGAAAGAAGAAAGGCTGCAGCAAAATATTCAATAAATTTTAGCATTCAAACTTATAAGCCCAAGCCACTATATTTCAGGATGTAAATGATTTTTATTTTTTCAACATAATAAACATGATCAACATAATTTCAATAACAAATTAATTAAAGTTTAAGAATGTGATACATCAACATTTCATTTCAGTTAACATCAATGTCGATAAAAATGCCTTTTGAGCTACATGCATGTGCTACATCTATGTTTCATTTATAATATTCATCAATTACACAAAGACAAACCATTTTAGCTTTATTATTACTCACTAATTATTTTTAAATGCATGCACTTAATTTTCCCCTACATTTTATATATAGATACATATGGATATATAGATACCTTGAAGAAGAAGAAAAACCAAGATATTTTAATCGGCAGTGGCGACTGTGGCCTGAGATCGCCTGAAATTGCACAAATGCAATCCAAACCACAAATGCAACCCGAGAAATCGCAACAAAAAACCGATAACAGCAGTTAAAACACACGGATCCAAAAAATTCAAATCCTTATCTGATAATTAATCCTTTATGTTGTCTAGCATGTTTTATATTTTAATATACTTTTAGAACCTAATATATGTCCATGACTAAATATATGTCAACCAAGTTTTTTGTGTGTCGATAGCACGGTTAAAAATTTATTGACAAAATTAGTCAACTAGTGTTTGTCACAAAATTTATTCACATAATTTGTCACAATTAATCATATTCAGCCTAAATAGGTCTGCCATAAGAGAGTCATGAATAAATAGACACTTTAATTATACAAATCAAAATAATTTTACAAATTAATTTTATCAGACAAAAAATAATTCTAATACTAATATCCAAACAAATACATGGCAAAACGGGGAAATAATTAAAAATAAAAAAATACCTCTAAAGTGGTGGTTGTGGGATAAGGCAGTGGCGGTGGCCCTTTTTTATGAGAAGCATGGTGGTAGTGGCGTAGGGATGGTGTGGGGTGGGGTGGTGGTGGTGGTGGACTAAGGCGGTAGAGAGTGGAAAAGATGGTGGAGTAGAGAGAGGGAGAGATAGTAGCAATGACACAGAAAGAGGGAAATGAGAAAAGGGCAGGCTGGATAGACTGCTAGTTTTTTTTTTATTTTGTCACAATCGTGTCACGGTCAATGACTATGACAACAATATAACGTTGTCCCGGTCAATGACCGTGACAACAAATACAATTTTTGTTGTCATGATTTTTTACCGTGACAACGCTAGGTAGGTGAAGAGTGAAATTTTATGTGTTTTGTTGCAGTGTATGTTGGACGTCTGCTAATTGATTCGATTTAAATCTAATGGGGATTATGGTCATCCTCATATTCCTCCGGCTGAAATCCATGAGAAATTAAAGAATGAAAATGTCATTTTATTACCTCCACTTTTATGAAGGAACATATGAAGGTTATGGAGCTGGTGATTTATAGTGAGTTTTTTTGTTTTCTTTTTCTTTGGTTATCAAAGCATGTTTTCTATGTCAAATGTGACTAGGTTATGTTAGAATATTATTTTTAGGAGGTCATTCTTATGAAGGGGAGATAAGTGGATTTACCCCCTTAGCTCTTAAGCTCCACTTATAAAACATTATACGAGCTTTAAACTTATCGCTTCAATGCCAATTTTTGGGTTATTTAGATTGAGCTTTATGAATATTTTGGGTTGTGAGCATGGAAGATAAGATTTGTGATCTTGTCAACCAAATATCTTAGACTAGTGTTAATTGTCAGGTGATTTTATTATGTTTCATGCCTCAATTAAGAGACTTGTGTTTCCTTTAGGGAAGATTTGATGTATGTGATAGGTTGTGGTATTTAACTAGGACAAAAATAATAAAATTTTATGAATTAAAGAAAATTAATGCTTTGTAATTAAGAAAAGAAGATGTAATTAAAAAAACGGTTTGGAAGAAAGAAAAATGCAGGTGAGCTAAAGGATTACAATAGGAAAACAAACAACAACAAATGTAAAGGCGAGAAACTTAAATTAATTTTAAAAATGTTATAACTACCTTACAATCTACTTGTATAATTGTATAAAATGCAGTAAATAGAAAAGAAAATGGAAAAGAAAATGGAAAAGAAAATGAAAACATGATAAAAGTAATGTAAATGAGTTTTTAGTGAGGGCGCCCTATCTTTTTCATTGGGTTTGTTGCTTATATATATTGTTTCTTACATATGCAATATAACGCCTATGGTAACTACTACGTGCACTGTTCTAAAAAATCCGCCTAGGCAATGCTTAGGCTTGAGGCTTGGGAGAAACATCCCGCCTTAAGCTTTTTACGCCTTATTCTTGGTAAATCCTTAAGACGAACTTTTTTCTAAAAACAACAATATTTTAGTGAAACGATATCACCTTTCAAATAATATTTTTGCAAATCGGACCATTATTTCATCCAAAATAATCAAATAGTATTTTAATTTGAATATATTCAAATATATTTTTATGATATGTACAATTTAGTATTTTAATAGCCTCGTTATGATTAAAAAAATATTAAGAAGACTTAAACACATTTTCACGTCTTTTTACGCCTAAAACTCATCTAGGGTTCAGACTTGACCTCCACGCCCAGTACACACCCTTTGTTTTTTTAGAACCATGACTACTCACCCATATGTGTTTTCGTTCTTTGGAGCACCTCACACTCCAATTTAAATTCTAGTTGCTCCAATGACTCTATTTGTGACAGATGTCAAACATGAATGCTACCCACAATTTTGAATTTTTATAACATTACTCGACGATTTTTTTTTGCTTTAAATAGTACGTTGTAGTTGTAGAACCTCATTGGTAACATCGTGTAAACATGTCCACCTCACTAATAAATTTTTATAAAAAAATTCATTGGACTTTAAGTTATCTAAACCACTAACGTAAGGTTAATCGTCATTTCTTCTCTGTTTACATACGTGTGAACTGGCTATCATCCATCACTGCACCAAATCACTCGCCATTTCAGCCTAAGATCTGAGTATCTTTTCCTTCTTAATTATATTTCTCTTTTGTCTTCAATGGATCAGCAAAGCAACAATGGTTCTAGATCTAAACTTCCCCTTAGACCCTTTTATATATCTTAAAATGTTAATGCACATCCTCTTGGTCGTTATGACGATAATGTTTTATTTATTCCAAAGGGGTGCAAAGATTGGATTATTTTGAGTACTCTTTTCCCTCGACTTGTAATGGATTTGATTTCTGCATCATTCAACCTGGTGTTGAACATTGTCTCCTAATTATGAGCAACAACAATCATAATATAGAGTGTATTTTGGTCATGATGGTCCCTTTCAAAGGCATGAATATGTGGCAAAGTATATTCTTCCCCATTCATCCAATGCATATGGTACCCTTCCCACCAGAGTTCATGGTGGTTCAGCTATATATGCCATATTTTGGTGCTCATTGAAAATCCCAATGAAGTGGAAATTTGATGGAATATACCATGACTTTGAACTTTCGGTTAGTCAACCACATTATAACTCCAATGGTTTTACGCACCCTTAATGCTCATCCTCGCAATGCCAACTCTTGGTCGTGACTTGCACAACCTTATGACTTATTTAACAAATAGATCAGAGCTTATATTAATCTTTTTTCTACTTATGGTAATTTTCCCCCATCTCATAAGGTTCATTCCCTCATTGCTTCATTTTTCATAGTACTCCTTACCATTTTTGTAATGTACTCCATTCTTCTTTGGTCTTGGCTAGGGTTCATTTTGATACTTTGGCCTTCGAAAGACGAGTTGTGGACATTCCATTCTCTTTTGTTTTCCTTTCACGAATGGTTGTCTTCCCCAATAATCTATCGGGGGATCCTTTTATAAACATAGAGGGCCTAGCCGAGACTGGGCAAAAGATTTGATAAAATTTAATTTCTCAGTTTTTTTCTCCTAATAATGTTGGCAAGGCCTTGAATTTTCTCCAAAATCTCCCCCATATTTCCCCTAGATTTTGTTGAAAGGTCATGACCTAGATAATTTTCTTTGGGCTAGTATTAACGATACAAAACTTTGAAGACATCCTCCCCACCCCTCAAGATCATATTTACTTTTCCCCTCAAGCTCTATCCTTCTTTTGTTAGTAGGTTGAAGTAATATGATCTTGACCTCTGAGATCATGATCACCAATTGGGAATACATGCAGACTTTTTTTTACGAAGGTCGGTTGTGCTTTGGAAGATTGGAAGGAGTTTTCCTCTATTTATATTCGCCAAGAAAGTACTTCTAAAAACTATGGACTTGATGGTCTCTAGTTTGGGAACATTTTTTTGTTTAAATCTACATTTTAGGGAGGCATCAGGTATAGTTCAAAGGATGAGAGAACCTCATCCATTCTTTATAAAGTTTGTTAGGGAGCTTGCATATTTGGGTGCAGAGAAGGAGGATTTTCTTAGCCGATTGAGAACTTTCCACAAGCACGTCACCTATGACATTCCATACTATTGTACAATTATAATGGGTTAATGCTCCCTTTAACTTTTGTTCTTCTAATCTTTTTGAATCCCATAATATTTTGTTAGTCAGTAGAAGTAAACTTTTTACTTCAAAAGCTTATTTATGATTTCTTTTTTACTAAACAAATTGCATTATATATTCATTTTTTGGACTAGTATAATTTGTGTGATTAACAAATTTAGTTAACTTTGGCCTAATGATGACTTTTAATCACATCAAAACAAAAATGATACATTACTTTGAGACTTTAAAAACCCTTTAATTATTATAATTCAAAGCTTATTTACACGCATGCTTGAGCTCACCAAATCTCATAGTAGGTGTAGAACCATTCAAATGATGACTTTTAGTTTCCAAAGTAGATAATCAATCAAGATATGGACAACTTTTGCAAATATTATTTTATTCAATGCATTTGGCTTGTCTACGGACTGTCTTACTTTTTTTTTTTGTTTACACCAGGGTATCCACTAGCGACTTAGTGACTAATTCCTTCGCTGATTTGTAGCCACTTCGATGGGTGGGACATCTGACCCAGAGATTTAAGGCTGCTCCATGCCCAAGGCGGGGATCGAACCCCCGACCCTTGGTTAAGGGAGGAAGAGCCTCTTCTGCTCTACCACACCCCCTAGGTTATCTCCGGACTGTCATCATCTGATTTTTTATATGTTTTGGTCATTATTGAACTAAAAACTAATGATGAGAAAATATTAGAAGCGTATAGCCACAAAAGTGGCGCGTGTCTCTCCACTTCCCTATAAATTTAAATTTTCGAGGGAAAGTTTTGTGAGACCACATGGCATAGCCCCTTTGATTCACATTTTAATTCAAATGGTGATAATAAGATATTTTAGTTTATTTCTTTTCACTTTTCACTTTTACTGCTTAATCTTCTCTCTAGAATCCCCTAAACTTTATAAACCCTTTTCAACTTTCTATAGAACCGTTCACCAGCAATGGAGTGGATTTCATTAGGGATTTATGAGTTATTGGCTTTTGAATAGATTGATAATAGGCTATCTGCCCATAAGGTGGTGGTTGTTGGAAGCATTCTTTGTCCCATTTAATCTATTAATGTGATTGGGCTTACCACCATTAGTCTTTACTTCTACAAAGGGATTCATATACAAGTTCCCCCTACTATTCAAGATTTGGGGAGCATAATCATTTGGTTCTAGAGTTGGATACTCTTGAAGAACCATTTGATAGAGACTCTGATAGATTTTCTTGAGTTTAAACTATTAAGGTGTTCAACTAGTTTGGATAGTTTGTGCAAAATATTTTAGTAGAGTTCCCCTCTCAAGATTCATTCAATATTAATGACCCAAGGGAACCCTATCTGCAACATGATTCTAGTTGGGAAGAATAAGATAAAACTGAATATAGTGGAATAAACACACCAAACATTTTAGATAAAACTGTGAAGTATATCTCGTGTTATAACCATTGGATCTTTTTAATCGAAGGTTGAGATTTTGGTCTTGGGTTTTCACATGGATTACAAACCTTTGTATTTACCTATTACCTTATTAAACCAGTTTGGCTGACTTAGTACACTTTATTCCCAACTCTTTATTTGATACTCAATTAAGAGAAAGAGATTTGAAACAATTATCCCATGCAGTGGTAACCTCATATTCATCTATAGTATATAAACACGTACCTCGATTTAATCTGAGCCTTTTGGTCATTTTTCTTTTAGAGAAAGAGAGGGGGAGCGAGAAAATAGAAAATAAAGGATACATGTACGTTCCAAATTGATTGAATTTGAGTTATGACCTAGATAGATTTTCACGATCTTTACACTTTTGGCTAGGCTCTAATTTGGTTTTTCGTTTGAAGCTATTTCTGTTTTAAAACAAAAGCTTCTTGAAAAACATTTTATTAAACTCTTGAAACATCTTTTATATGTTTCATCTCATTGAATTAGAGTAGTGATTTTTATAAAGATTAAAGATCTAAATTCTTTTGTATTGTCTATAAATACTTGTTTGAGGAAAACAATTTGTTTTCAAAAAATATTTTGTAAACTGAGTTCGTTTTCGTTAGATCCGGTTTGTTTAAACATTGAAAATATTATATTTGATTTTAGAGTCTTGTAAAAGTGTAGTTGCATGTAGAAAATATCATGTAATTTGTACACATGATTGTTTATAACACTTAAGTGTGTGTGTGCGTCTCACAAGTAATTTGTTGATATTTGGAGGCTTTGCTTTTCCATTTAACTCGTGTTGTTTGAATCAACATTCAGAGGCTTATACCCACGTCTCAAAGGGGATTCTCAGTTAGGTAACATATTCAGCTATTTTTTTATGTTTGTTCTATTAGTAAAAACAATTCCTGATTTTAAAGAAATTATTTTTGATTTTGGCATTGAGGCTCGTGTTGATGTTTTCTCTTAGGAGGTTTTGCCACATTAAATCTTGTGTTGCGGATGATTCTTGTTTTACTGACTCATCCTAGTTCTTTGTTTGGATGGTTACTTTAAAAGATTTTTATTAAAACTTGAATAAAGAAAATTTTCAAATAAAATTTGTTTAGACTTTAGGATACACACATTGCATTATACTTTAATCTATTTTCGTTAATAAGCTTTCTTCAACAAACTTTCGATTTACAAAAAAAATTATTAATTGTTTTTTTTTTCAATTAGTATCAGAGATTCGTACTAAAAACATTCAAGATTATGAAGTTTCTAAAATCTTGTAAAAAATTGATGAAAAAAATATTATTGAAAAACTTGGAAATCTTTCAAGTCCCCTTATACTTGATGGAGGCAATTTTCCATATTGGAATCTTTAGATGATAGCTTTGATTAAAGGATAATTGGGTGATGATGTTTGAGATGTCATTAAAATTGGTTATAAAACACCTACTAGACCATCAACTCATGGAAGTACTGTGAGAATATGAAACATACCGAGTGAATATACTAAACAAGAAAATTTTCTATCTTAATATATACTAACAAAGGATGTAATTTTATTTTCATGGTTATTAATGAACCTAAATTAAAATAGATTTCTCATTGTAACATTGTTAAGGAATCTTGGGACACTATGATCTCTGCCTATGAAGGTGATCAGTGTGTTAAAGCTACCACGACATAAATCCTTATCCAATAGTAAAATTCTATAATGATGTATGATGCATAAACCTTTAACAAATTCTATATTAAATTGTCTGACATAATCACCAAATGGCATGTTAATGTGACACCCCGACTAATTAAATACCGGGTAGTTACTCCTTTATTAAATTAATACAAAATGCCAAGTTGATCCAGTTAATAGCATCACTGTCGAAAACATTTAAATGATTACTAACCACCTAGTATTTAAAAAGTAAGTTGCCAAATTTTAAGTTAAGTCTGATTAACATGCAATAAAAGGATAATGGAAGAACAACATAAATCCATTCACCATAACGAAGTAATGAAATAACCAACAATAGTAATAAGTCCGGAGGAAAACTCCTCACAACAATCCCACAACTGAAAATAATAAGGCAAGTCTCAATTTTGCATTAAGTACATGCCCGAAGTCTGAATAACTGAAATAAATGAAATGCCTCTAAAAGAAATGGGAGACATGCCCTACAACTGATAAATACTGAGTATAGAGTTAAGTTAGATGAAGCGTCTATAATCAATGTCCTGTAACTTCCAAAAACCGCTATAGCTCGTCACCTGAATGAGGATCCTAAGCATGGTGTCCTTGTGGATGGGCACCTAAAATGGTTTTTACAAAAAGATAGATTTGAAAGCAAATGGGCCAGAGCCCGAATGTGGAGAGTATTTTAAAAATAGCAAGTGCTTTAATAATAATTAAAACAATGAATGCAAGATACATGTTAGGACGTGCTCTCACATGAAATACTCACCTCTCGTCTAACTGTGCACTCCTAACGTTCATGTACCCATTCATGTGTTTTCTCATAACTATCTAATTCCAAAGAGTTTCTAACACTTCTACTCGGTTCACGTTTAATTTCCAACCTTAACAATTAAATAGAGAGTTCTACTTTAATTATCGGATTCCCAATTATTAACAAAACCATTTATTGATATCTGTTCCCTTTTATCTTTTCATAATATTACAATTACTATACCCACAATTTAACATAGCAATTTCCTTTTCATTTAACCGTATATTATTCACATCATAAATATACAATACAAGTACCCAAAGGCTAAGCTGCGGTGAACACATACTCTGCTATCCATCCCGGTACATCACGTACATAAGGATCACAAATTCTGAATCTCTCAGGAATTGTTGGAATAAACACCACACACAAAAATGGAGGCGAACATAATTCAACATATCCATGGTCACGTACATACCTACGCTCCATAGTCAGCTGGCTTATTAACTCACAAATAATTCGTTCTCTTGAACTATGTCCTCGAGGTACCAATCTAAATCCGGGCAACACAAGGATAAGAAGGCCCTAAGCGAACGTAACCTCCCGTGATAGAAAGTATGGTAGGTATGTCATACATATAAAAATCATATACTAAGCATTCACACATCTTAGATAATTCAATATTAATAAAGGTATACTCTACATTCTTATACCATTATTCCAATTTTTTATATTTTACGTCTCCCGATAATATAAAAGTTAAACTGTCGACACGTCTCACGTCGTAGTTTCTTATACTTAAAACCTATCTAAAATAGATTATTAAGTTCCTATTATTCCCACGTATAACATCTTTATTCCTAAGGTCCTTACTTCTGCCCCAAACCTCATTTCATCAAATTATTCAAATTTACACTATTAACCCAAATATTAACTCACTTATCGAATTTCATTAGTTTAGAATAATTCCTTAAATTGAATTCTAATTAAGGTCCAAATTTCATAACCATGCCTACTGGTCTTCCTTAAGGTTAAGGGTATTCATATGGTCTCCAACAATATTATTCAATGGTTAACATCATTAAAATTTAAATAGGGAAAAACTTTACTCATTCTGGGAAGGTCGATCGATCGACCTTGACCTTCGATCGATCGATGGTGGTCGATCGATCGACTGATGAATGTCGATCGATCGATCGCACCAGGTAGGCTGCGGACTGCTTCGTTTTGCAATTTACAAATCAACCCAAAACACCATTAACAAGCATGAAACTCTAAGATAACGTTATAATATCATCATACAACCATCCTACAACAGTGTAAACGTTCTAAAACCAATAATTCATCATTCAAGGGCTTTGTATGGATCAAATCTTCATCAAGAATTCCAGATTTCTATTTCTTTCAAGAACATTAATAAACTTCTTCTAAAATCCGTTTTTAAATCATCAAGGGTCATAATTCTGAGTTCATAATTCGTCCAGAATGTTTCTACATGCAGCCCCTAACATAGTTCATAGTTTTAAACTTCCAATTCATGGGTCTATATCATCTTCCAAGATAAATTCGATAATTCCTAAACATGGAAAAGCATGGCATTGAATCAATTGTAATTAAACCACTTGCCTTAATCTTTCTCTAAATTTGATGTTGAATCTTGAAGGCTGAGTTGTTCTCCCTCTCTCTTTCTGCAGAATTCTCTTCTCTCTCTCTCTCTCTCTCTCTCTCTCTACAAGTTTCTCTAAGGATGATGACAATGGAGGTGTGGTTGGTTTTTGGCAAGTTGGGACTATATCTTAACTTCTCCTGTATCCCATTAAGTCCCTTAGTGTAGTTAGTGGGTTTAGTGGATAAAGAATAAGTCAGATTTTTGTTTCTAATTTTCGTGGGTTTTAATTCCCAGATTTCCGAAATTACCAAAATGCCCCTATAAGTTACCGGTATGGCCCAATAATGCCCCGGGACCCAAACTTAACCCCCAACTAGTGTTTTCTGACTATTTCGACCCTTCCGGACGCGTTGGCGCACTCAAAATGACCATACGGGTGATAAAATAAAATTCACTTTTTAATTCAAATAATTATATTCCTGACGCGACTGTCACGCGTCCCAACAAAGTTTCCCAAATTGCCGTATTTCAATCTCGCGAAAATTTCAATATTTCCAATATTCATATATTTCCAAGTATACACATTATAATCAAATACTAACTCACATCTCGTTAATATTTTTATCCGGATTAATTTCCAATTAATACACATTTAATTCAATTAATCCCCAAAAATAAATATCACGAAAATACGGGGTATTACATACTTCCCCCCTAATAATTGAATTTCGTCCCGAAATTCGGAACTAGAAAGTACCTGGTAAGAACAACTCCGGATAACGTTCGCGCATCTCATCCTCGCGCTCCCATGTGGACTCCTCGACATTATGATGTCGCCACTGAACACGCACTAACGAAACTATCTTTGACCGCAGTTTCCGCTCACTTCGGTCCAAAATAGCAATCGGCCCCTCCTCGTAGGAGCTATCCGGCTGAAGATCGATGTCCTCCAAAGCAATGTGAGAATGAGCCAAATCGTCTCTAAGATATTTCCTAAGCGAGGAAATGTGAAATACATCGTGAATCCGATGTAAATGCTCCGGTAATCCAAGCCTATACGCAACCGGTCCAATCCGCTCAATAATAGGAAATGGTCCCACATATCTCGGTGCCAACTTACCTTTCTTCCCGAAACGCATGATCTCCTTCATAGGAGATACTCTGAGCAAAACTTGGTCCCCCACTTGGAACTCCCTGAAGAATCTCTTCGCATCAGCATAGCTCTTCTGCTGATCCTGAGCTACTCGAATGCGATTCCGTATCAATTCTATCCTCGCCGAAGTATCCTGAATCACTTCCGGCCCAAGTAGTTTGTTGTCCCCCACCTCCAACCAACATGCTGGGGAACGACAAGGTCTACCGTACAACGCCTCAAATGGAGCCATGCCAATGGTGAACTGGTAGGAGTTGTTGTAAGCAAACTCCACCATCGGAAGATACTGCTCCCATCCACCCCCAAAGTCAATGATACTCATACGTAGCATGTCCTCCAACATCTGGTTTGTACGCTCAGTTTGCCCATCGGTCTGCGGGTGATACGCCGTACTCAACCGCAGTTTTGTGCCCATGGCCTCCTGAAAACTCTCCCAAAACTGTGAAACAAATATCTTGTCTCGGTCAGACACGATATTTAGGGGCACACCGTGAAGTCTCACTATCTCTGAAATGAAGAGTTGGGCATACTGTCCCGCAGTGTAGTCTGTCCTTACGGGTAGAAAATGAGCGACTTTGGTCAACCTGTCCATAATTACCCAAATGGAGTCATGACCTCTCTGTGACGTAGGCAACCCCGTGATAAAGTCCATGGAGATGCTCTCCCACACCCACATCGGGACCTCCAATGGCTGTAGAAGTCCTGCCGATCTCTGATGATCCACTTTAACTAGCTGACAAGTGGCGCATTTTGAAACAAACACGGCAATATCTCTCTTCATCCCGCTCCACCAATACTGTCGCCTCATGTCTTGGTACATTTTTTCCCATCCGGGATGTACCGCGAACCGTGAGCCGTGCGACTCTGCCATCACCTCGTGCCGCAATTCTTCCCCTTCCGGAACTACCAATCTCCCATTAAAGCGTAATCCCCCGTCTGAGCTAACGGTATAGGACTCGACTCCCTCTGCTAATAATCGAACTATCTACTCCTGACAGAACGAATCTTTTGCCTGTGCCTTTACCACCTTCGTGACAATTTGCGGTGTAATGGTCATCACAGACATGAATGATCGGGCCACTGCATCCTGGTGTCCCAACTCCTTCCACTTGGCCTTCCACACCCCTGCCACCTCATCTACTGGCCTACGGCTCAACGCGTCTGCCACCACGTTAGCCTTCCCTGGGTGATACTGAATATCGAACTGATAATCTTTCACGAATTCAAGCCACCTCCGTTGTCGCAAATTCAACTCCTTCTGCGTGAATAGGTACTGTAGGGACTTGTGATCCGTGAACAATCGAAACTTCTCCCCCAAAAGGTAATGTCTCCAAATACGAAGGGCAAATACCACTGCCGCTAACTCCAAGTCATGGGTAGGATAATTCTTCTCGTGAGGCTTAAGCTTACGGGAGGCATAAGCTATGGCCTGACTCTCCTGCTGCAGTACACCTCCAAGTCCTTGTAAGGACGCATCGATGTAAACAAGATACTCAACTCCCGGTCTCGGCAATGCTAACACAGGTGCTGAGGTTAACTTGTCCTTCAACTCATCGAATGCCAACTGACAGGCATTACTCCAAATGAACGGCACACCTTTACGAGTTAGATGTGTCATGGGACCCGCTATCGTGGAGAAACCCCGAATAATCCTCCTGTAGTATCCTGCTAAGCCCAAGAAACTACGGATCTCAGTCGGTGTTGTGGGCTGTCCCCACTACCTCACCGCGGATACCTTCCCCGGATCAACAGATTTCCCCCGGTCGAAAATAATGTCCCAAAAACTGGACCTCCTTCAGCCAAAATCCGCACTTCTCATATTTTGCATACAGCTCGTTCTTGCGTAGCGTCTGCAAAACTTGTCTCAAATGCTCGGCATGCTCCTCCTCTGTCTGGGAGTAAACCAGAATATCATCGATTAAGACAATGACAAACCGATCTAGGAAATCCCTGAACACCCTATTCATCAAGTCCATAAACGCTGTTGGAGCGTTGGTCAAACCAAATGGCATAACCTGAAACTCGTAAGAACCATATCTCGATAAGAACGCAGTCTTTGAGACGTCCTCCTCCCTGATACACAACTGATGGTATCCAGATCACAAATCAATCTTTTAGAAGCAAGAAGCTCCTCTCAACTGGTCGAATAGGTCATCGATTCGAGGCAACGAATACTTATTCCGTATCGTGACCTTGTTTAACTCCCGGTAGTCCACACACAATCTCAGTGAACCATCTCTCTTCTTCACGAACAACACAGGGTCACCCCACGGTGAAGTACTCCTACGAATAAACCCCTGACCCAACAACTGCTCAATCTGATCCCGTAACTCCCTCATCTCAGCTGGAGCCATACGGTACGGTGCGCGTGCTATAGGTCTCGTATCCGGTAATAAGTCTATAACAAAGTCTATCTCTCGACTGGGGGGTAGGCCTGGTATCTCCTGAAACACATCGGAATACTCCCTGACAACTGGGATCGAATCTAAAGGAATCACAACCTCCTTAGAGGTATCCTCCTCTAAGTAGTACAAATGAGCGGTCGAACCTCCCTCTGGGCGAGGCATCGCCACTACAAACATCTCTTGCCCCGGAATGGCAAAAACAATGCTCCCACCGAAGCAATCAATCATGGCTCTATAATCAGCGAAACAATCCATTCCGATAATCACATCGTGAACATGCATATCTAATACCAACATATCTGCAGGTAATACCAGACTACCAATCTCTACCCCCACTCCCCGGCATATAAAGAAAATAAGTGACCCACTCCCCAATGGTGAGTCTACACACATTACTGTGCTCTCTGCCGTAGCTAACAACCCTAAGGCTTTCGCAAAATGTGTAGCTATAAAATAATGCGTTGCCCCCGTATCAAACAAAACCCGACCCATAGTACCATGGATAGGAAACATACCCTCAATCGTGGGTGGTGCCTGTGGAGCTGCTACCTGGTGGACGTTATAGACACGTCCATACTGTAACTGCCCCTGCTGCACAGGAACTGCTGGAATGGCTGGTAGTGCTGGCACCTGGGCTGGAGCTTGAAGAGCAGGTGGAAAAAGTGGCCTCTGTGGCTCATGTCGAGCACCCTGCTGCTGCTGCGGGGCCCTGCCCTTATCAGGACAATCCTGACGTTTGTGTCCAATCTTACCACAAATAAAACACTTCCCCGGGAAGTTTCCCCCTCGCTGTCCCTGTTGCCCTCGGCCCTGGTGGCCGTTACCATTTCTACCCTAGCCTTGCTGGCCCTGGTGAAACTGCTGATGTTGACCATTTTGACCCTGCTAGCCCTGATGGCCGTTATGACCCTACTGGCCATTCCGGAATCCTCCCTGACCGTTCCTGAAACCCCCTGATTGGAACCTCTTATGATCCCCCTACTGGGAACCCTGATCACTCTGCCTATACTGACCCTGAGCTGACTGTGCTCCGCTGGCACTATTTCCCCCTGTCCTGCCCTGATGGTTGGACTCTCCTGATCGCTTCCCCTCTGTCAAGTGAAAGCGGTGGTCCTGGCAATGGAGCAATGCAGCGTTAACCACGTCAGAATAAGTGGCCAACTAGAGGTTCCCCAATAAATGCTGACGGATCCTCCAAGTTAATCCATCTATAAATTTCTAAATCTTCTTCTCTTCCGTAGGTATCTCATCTGGGACAATATTCAGCAAATTGGTGAATTCGGCCTCATACTCGGCCACAGTCTTACCCTCCTGTCGAAGGTTCATCAACTTCCTCCTCATTTCCGTGTGAACAGCAGACGGAAAGTACTTGCGGTCGAACTGCATCCAGAACTCCTGAATCGTGAGAGTATCTCTCTCCTCTGCGGTGGTAATAGACTCCCACCACTGTAGTGCAGATCCCACTAGCTTAAAAGTAGCCAGTACCTGCCTCTGAACGTCAGTGCACTCATACATCCTCAAGTGCCTCTGTATATCCTTTCTCCACTGACTCGAAACAACAACATCGGAGCTGCCAGCAAACTCCGATGGATGTGCTTTCTGAAAAGCATCACGTACACGTTCCCAGGCAGACGGGAATGCATATGGCTGAACTGGCGCGGCAACTGGCGCCTGAGGTGGTGCCTGCTGAACTACGACTAATGCAGCATTTACCGCTTGGGCTACTATGGCTGCAACCTCAGCGGCGTTCATCGTGCCCTGAACTGGTGCGGGCTGTGGTTCTGGCGTTACATTCCTGGGAACCCGTGGTGCACATCGTGGAGGCATTCTGAAATAAGAATAAAGTCTATAAGTTCGCAGTTATAAACTTAAAATAGCTGAAGAACGTAGCATATACAAAAGAATACAACAGTCCTAAAATATAGGGCTCTACATCAAAGAAAGCTCAGCGAAAACATAATAAGCCGTTCAGATCCTAAAGGACACTAGAACCTGATGCTCTGATACCACCTGTGACACCCCGACTAATTAAATACCGGGTAGCTACTCCTTTATTAAATTAATACAAATGCCAAGTTGATCCAGTTAATAGCATCACTGTCGAAAACATTTAAATGATTACTAACCACCTAGTATTTAAAAAGTAAGTTGCCAAATTTTAAGTTAAGTCTGATTAACATGCAATAAAAGGATAATGGAAGAACAACATAAATCCATTCACCATAACGAAGTAATGAAATAACCAACAATAGTAATAAGTCCGGAGGAAAACTCCTCACAACAATCTCACAACTGAAATAATAAGACAAGTCTGAATTCTGCATTAAGTACATCCCCGAAGTCTGAAAAATTGAAATAAATGAAATGCCTCTAAAAGAAATGGGCGACATGCCCTACAACTGATAAATACTGAGTATAGAGTCAATATAGATGAAGCGTCTATAATCAATGTCCTGTAACTTCCACAAACGGCTACAGCTCGTCACCTGAATGAGGATCCTAAGCATGGTGTCCTTGTGGCTGGGCAGCTAAAATGGTTTTTACAAAAAGATAGATTTGAAAGCAAACGGGTCAGAGCCCGAATGTGGAGAGTATTTTAAAAATAGCAAGTGCTTTAATAATAATTAAAACAATGAATGCAAGATACATGTTAGGACGTGCTCTCACATGAAATACTCACCTCTCGTCTAACTGTGCACTCCTAACGTTCCTGTACCCATTCATGTGTTTTGTCATAACTATCTAATTCCAAAGAGTTTCTAACACTTTTACTCGGTTCACGTTTAATTTCCAACCTTAACAATTAAATAGAGAGTTCTACTTTAATTCTCGGATTCCCAATTATTAACAAAACCATTATTGATATCTGTCCCCTTTTATCTTTTCATAATATTACAATTACTATAGCCACAATTTAACATAGCAATTTCTTTTTCATTTAACCGTATATTATTCACATCATAAATATACAATACAAGCACCCAAAGGCTATGCTGCGGTGCACACATACTCTGCTATCCATCCCGGTACATCACGTACATAAGGATCACAAATTCCGAATCTCTCAAGAATTGTTGGAATAAACACCACACACAAAAATGGAGGCGAACATAATTCAACATATCCGTGGTCACGTACATACCTACGCTCCATAGTCAGCTGTCTTATTAACTCACAAATAAGTCGTTCTCTTGAACTATGTCCTCGAGGTACCAATCTAAATCCGGGCAACACAAGGATAAGAAGGCCCTAAGCGAACGTAACCTCCCGTGATAGCAAGTATGGTAGGTATGTCATACATATAAAAATCATATACTAAGCATTCACACATCTTAGATAATTCAATATTAATAGAGTTATACTCTACATCCTTATACCATTATTCCAAATTTTTATATTTTACATCTCCCGATAATATAAAAGTTAAACTGTCGACACGTCTCACGTCGTCGTTTCTTATACTTAAAACCTATCTAAAATAGATTATTAGGTTCCTATTATTCCCACGTATAACATCTTTATTCCTAAGGTCCTTACTTCTGCCCCAAACCTCATTTCATCAAATTATTCAAATTTACACTATTAACCCAAATATTAACTCACTTATCGAATTTCATTAGTTTAGAATAATTCTTTAAATTGAATTCTAATTAAGGTCTAAATTTCATAACCATGCCTACTGGTCTTCCTTAAGGTTAAGGGTATTCATATGGTCTCCAACAATATTATTCAAGGGTTAACATCATTAAAATTTAAATAGGGAAAAACTTTACTCATTCTGGGAAGGTCGATCGATCGACCTTGACCTTCGATCGATCGATGGTGGTCGATCGATCGACTGATGAATGTCGATCGATCGATCGCACCAGGTAGGCTGCGGACTGCTTTGTTTTGCAGTTTACAAATCAACCCAAAACACCATTAACAAGCATGAAACTCTAAGATAACGTTATAATATCATCATACAACCATCCTACAACAGTGTAAACGTTTGAAAACCAATAATTCATCATTCAAGGGCTTTGTATGGATCAAATCTTCATCAAGAATTCCAGATTTCTATTTCTTTCAAGAACATTAATAAACTTCTTCTAAAATCCGTTTTTAAATCATCAAGGGTCATAATTCTGAGTTCATAATTCGTCCAGAATGTTTCTACATGCAGTCCCTAACATAGTTCATAGTTTTAAACTTCCAATTCATGGGTCTATATCATCTTCCAAGATAAATTCGATAATTCCTAAACATGGAAAAGCATGGCATTGAATCAATTGTAATTAAACCACTTGCCTTAATCTTTCTCTGAATTTGATGTTGAATCTTGAAGGCTGGGTTGTTCTCCCTCTCTCTTTCTGCAGAATTCTCTTCTCTCTCTCTCTCTCTCTCTCTACAAGTTTCTCTAAGGATGATGACAATGGAGGTGTGGTTGGTTTTTGGCAAGTTGGGACTATATCTTAACTTCTCCCGTATCCCATTAAGTCCCTTAGTGTAGTTAGTTGGTTTAGTGGATAAAGAATAAGTCAGATTTTTGTTTCTAATTTTCGTGGGTTTTAATTCCCAAATTTCCGAAATTACCAAAATGCCCCTATAAGTTACCGGTATGACCCAATAATGCCCCGGGACCCAAACTTAACCCCCAACTAGTGTTTTCTGACTATTTCGACCCTTCCGGACGCGTTGGCGCACTCAAAATGACCATACGGGTGATAAAATAAAATTTACTTTTTAATTCAAATAATTATATTCCTGAGGCGACTGTCACGCGCGTCCTAACAAAGTTTCCCAAATTGCCGGATTTCAATCTCGCGAAAATTTCAATATTTCCAATATTCATATATTGCCAAGTATACACATTATAATCAAATACTAACTCACATCTCATTAATATTTTTATCCGGATTAATTTCCAATTAATACACATTTAATTCAATTAATCCCCAAAAATAAATATCACGAAAATACGGGGTATTACAGTTAATTGTATAGACTATCATAATAGGTACATTTCGATGAAAATCTTAAGATCTCTCCCTCCTATTTTTTACCATAAAAGGTATGTCATTTAAGAAATTGATGATCCTAATTTAACCCCTGATCTTCATAGTAGCCGATTGAGGACTATGGAAATAGAATTTGATTACAAAAAAATGTTGTTTTCAACTACTAGAGGGCACAAAGAGTCAAACTTGGACTTTACTTCTAAGATGAACAATCCTAAGTTATTCGTGACCGACTTAGATAATAACTCAGACTATGAACTAGATGTTGAAACCCCTAATACCCAAATTGACTAAATGAGCAAGATATTTAAATATTTTTTGAAATATAAAAATATTGTTGTTGCTCGTAAAGGATAATCTGAAAAATAATGCTTACTAGAAAGTTAATTAAAAGTTAATTTTAAGTAAACTCTGAATACAGACTCGTTAAACGAAACGCTTTTCGAAATAAATAATAAGATGTGTAAAGAATATTATGAATATGAATGATATATTTGGTAGTTTGATTTCCTTAGGTTTTTAAAATAAAACCTACTTTTAAGTCTTAAGTGAGAACGAGTCACATAAACAGTTAAGAACAATCTATGAAAATTGAGACAAAATTTTTACGTGGTAAAACTTCAAATTAGGGGAAACATCCACAGTCCCCTTTACCCCACAAAAGAAAAAGAATCCACTAAAAAAATCACAATGTACAAGTTACAAAACTAACCATGCATTATCAAGATCCTAAACTAAGTTAAGATAATATAGCTACACGAGTAACTCCACTGTCGAAGGCCTCTGACCAGCCTTGATCTCCCTCCAGGTGCTTCCTTGCTTTGTCCTTGCTTTCTGATTCCAGTGCCTCTACCAACACCAATCTCTCAAACGAATCACTAAATCTAAGTGTTCATGTGAGAGTGAAGGTGTATGTGATGTAAACTAAATGCAAAAATGCTTTTGACACGTCTCAATTAACAAGTCAAACTATATGACATGCAAAGGATCTCAACTATGTTTTGAAAAAAAAAACTTCAAGAAACTTTCAGATCTGAAGTATAATCTTTCTCAAGACTGTTTTAAAATCTTATTTATGTTCAAACTTATTTCACAAACCGTGAAACAATATTTTAAAACAAAATCTCTTTAGATCTGATGATATACAAACTCAGAAGTTTGTTTTTCAAAAATATTTCGAAATAAAGAGAGTGTATCTGAAAGAATAAAACAATAAAGCCAAGATCCAGCAGAAAATACAATGAAAACCTAAAATATTCGTGAAAAATATTTCTCAAGGTAAATCTCACAATTTCTATGAAGAAGAAATGAGATTTACTCATAGATAGGTTTCTTGAGAAAGATATAGGTTTAAGAGTGTCTTCGACATGAACAAACAAACCCCACAACTATTAGACTTTTCTGGTATATGATGTAAGGAAGGATTAGGGTTTATTTATGGAGGAAAACATTTAGGTTTAACACAGGCTATTTGGTTTTCTCTCCTTTCTCTCCTTTTCTCTGATTTTTCTCTCTAAATCATAAGATTTTTAAAAACTTCTCAAATGTAAACCCTAAGTCTCCTTTTACACTAGGCAATGGAGGATCGAGAAGACTGAACCAAATTAAGGGTTAGGATCAATTTTGACCTTTGACTTCTCATCCAAGGGTTGATAAAAAGCGGTGGTTATGCATACGATGATTAGCTTATATAAGAGTCATAAGGATTGAGAACAATATATGCAGACCGTTGATTAATTTAAATCAAGGGCTAAGATCTATCCTCTCATCTCAGACTCAAAAGAAGCACAATTTGCATCAGTATTAAGGCAACATGTGTAAGGTCTGGATGAAAACAAAAACGTGTGTTTTTGAGTTTTTAACTAATACGAATCCATCCCCAATATTCTCTAGAGGTTTCGTTTTCTACCCTAAAAAAGTTGTAAGGACAAAAAACATTTATTTTTTAACCCCAAACATTTAAAAAAACATTTTAATTAATTTCAAAAATCATATTAAATGATTTAAAAATGTTTTAAGTGATTTAAAAATGTCCAAAAAATTCCAGGAAATTATATGACCTTTGTGCACACATAATAACACATATGAAGTGATTGTGTCTTATTTGTGGGTTCATGATAGTATTACTTCCCTTTTTGGTAGATCATTGAGGTTCTTAGACTTGATTTCCATCTTGAAGCTTAGAATCTTTGAGAGAGGGCAACTTATAAAACTCAAATCCTATTTTTTGCCAATATCCAAACTAATTAGAACTCCTATATGGCATAGACTTAAGTGAGTCAACCTTATAGTGTGTTCTCAATCTCCCCCTTTGGATATTAGAGAGAAAATTCCTTTGAGTAACCTGTACTCGTGGGTAAAAAAAATAAAAAACCTAGATTTCCTTTACAAAGAATCTAACTACCCATTCCCATCCTAGAACCGGAAATAAGAGGAAATAAAATACATTACTTAACTAAAATACAGACCAATGCCCTAAATAATTACAACAAGCTATACTTTTGGGTCTAAAATAATGCCTGAAAAATATAAACACTTTAAAAAGGCATATTAGTTGAGTTAGTCTTGAAATAAAATATGAAATTAAAAACCAGGTACTCAAATTCCTCTCCCCCCAGTTTTTCTCAAATAGATAATGGGGTAAAAAAATGCAAAATTATGTAAATAATGAATACAACACAAATAGTATCATAAGCAAGGGCAGAGTCAAGGGTCTCCTACATTAAATAGATTTTAGGAGGTGTCTTTTGTCATTTGAGGAACGTCCATGCCCTAAATCCTCATAAACTAATTATTAGCATGAAACTACCGAGGTTATGACAGTTTGTGCAAAAAGAAATTATGTAAGAACTATCATTCCTATGGCTTTTCGAAGGAACTCAAATCTGATATGGTCTAAAGGTTTCATAAAAAGGTCAGTTAACTAATTTTCAGTACTTAGATATTCCATATTTAATTCTCTGGAATCTACAATCTTCATGAATAAAATGATGTCTTATCTTTATGTGCTTAGTTCATGAGTGCTAGACAGGATTTTTAGATATATTTATGGCACTCTGGTTATCGTAATACATAGTCAATTTTTTTTCGACGATACCGTAATCACTAAGCATCTGATTTATCCATAAAAGTTGGGCGCAGTAACTAGCCGCTGCAATGTATTCAGACTCTGTCGTAGATAGTGATATGCAATTTTGTTTCTTACTACTCCATGTTATGAGCTTATTACCTACATAATAATAGACTCCAGACTTGATTTTGCTATCGTCTGAGCATCCTGTCCAATCGGCATCCGTGTATCCTACAATGGAACTACTGTTGTCCTTTGTATACCAAATAGCAAAGTTAAATGTGCCCTTAATATATTTAATAATTCTTTTAACACACAATAAGTGGGTTTCTTTATGTTCACATTGGTATCTAGCACATATACATACAACGAAGGAAATGTCGGGTCTAGAAAAAGTAGGATATAACAAACTTCCTATCATATTTCTATATAGAGTCGGGTAGACGTCTTTCCCATGTTCTTCTTTAGATAATTTCATTGGCGTGCTCATGGTTGTACGTTCTAGTTTAGAGTTATGTAGCCCAAACTATTTAACTAGATCATTAACATATATTGATTGAATGATAAATAACCCAGTATTAACTTGTTTCACTTGTAATCCTAAGAAATATTATAATTCTCCCATTAGAGACATCTGAAACTCGGCGTGCATGATATCGAAAAAATCTTTTACTTGATTTAAACAAGTCGATCCAAAAACAATATCATCAACGTAAACTTGGGCAATTAAGACATGTTTGTCTGTCTTTCTAATGAATAAGGTCGGATCATTTCCTCCATGAATAAATCCATTTGAGACCAGAAAGGTGGATAAACACTCATACCAAGCTCTAGGTTCTTGTTTCAAATCGTATAAGTGTTTATTAAGTCTAAAGACATGATCAAGATAGGTGGGATTTTTAAAAACTTTAGGTTTGTCTATGTATACTTCCTCAGTTAAAATTTTATTTAAAATGCGGACTTGACGGTCCAATTGGAACACATTAAATTATAAGTGACATGATATGGCAAGGAGGAGACGAACTGACTCAAAACGAGTAACGGGGGAAAAAATTCGTCAAATTCAATTCCCTCTAACTGAGAATAACATTGTGCTACCAATCTAGATTTATTTTTAAGGACTTCCCCATTTTCATCAATTTTATTCTTGAAAATCCATCGTGTTCCGATAATCAGCTTATCTTTTGACCTAGGAACAAGATACCACACATCATGACTCTTAAACTGGACAAGCTCTTATTGCATAACATTGATCCAGAATGAGTCACAAAATGCATCTTTTATATTTTTCGCTTCTTCAATAGAAAGGAAGCATGCAAATTTTGCCACTTTTTGAAGTTGAGATCTTGTTCTAACTAGTTCAGAAGGATTACGAACAATCTTTTCAATAGGATGGTCTTTAGAAACCCAAGTTGGTACAAAAGGACTCTCAGATGGAAGTGAATCAGTTATCTCTGGAGAGGCAGGAATAAAAAAAGTTTATTCCTCATCCAAGATCATTGTTTAACTGCCACTACTCTCAGCACTAGTATCATTAACAATTACATTAAATGAATATTTTATGACTTTGGTTTGATAATTAAACATTCGATAAGCCCTACTCGTTTAAGAGTAACCTAAAAATATTCCTTTTTCTCCTTGGGTGTCAAATTTTGAGAGGTTTTCTCGATCTTTACAGACATAACATATACTACCGAAGGTTTTGAAATATTTCAAGTTAGGATTTGTGTGGTACCAAAGTTCATAATATGTTCATTTAGAATTTTTCTTGAGGTAAACACGATTAATGATATGACACGCAATCTGTACAGCTTCAACCCAAAACTGTTTTGGCAGGTTTTTTACGTGTAACATAATCGTAGCCATTTCTTGCAAGGTCTTATTCTTTCGTTCAAAAATCCCGTAATGCTGAGGTGTTTTAGGAGAACTAAACTCGAGATTATATCCATTGCCTATACAATGTTCTGTAACACCAGAGTTTTTAAACTCTCCACTTCTGTCAGTTTTGACGTGACATACTTGGGTGTCCTTCTCGTTCTCAATTTTTAAAAGAATTTTTAAGAACTCAAGGAAGGTATCAATTTTATTTTTTATGAATGCGACCCAACTATATCATGTGAAATCATCCATAATAACTAATATTTAACTATTACCACAGAAGTAGACAGTTCTAAAAGGACCCATAAGGTCCATGTGGATTAGTTCCAAAGGTTTTGAAGTTAAAACACCTTTAAAAAAATTTATGAGCAGATTTACTTATCTCCCCTTCTTGGAAAGGACCACAAATAGAATTGAAAGAATTTTTAATTTTTAGCAGTCCTCTAACTATTTCTTGGGAATTTAAGCTACGAAGATTATCAAAAATTTTGTGTCCCAATTGATTGTTCCATAGACCAGCATCATCTAATCCGGGGACTTAGCAAGATTCATATTTTTAAATCACTGTATAAAAGTTATCATCATTTCTATTTCCTGTTAAAATACATTTTTTCTTTTCATTAATAATTATACAATCAGTTTTTAAAAAGTTATCTGTGTGATTGGAATCATAAAATTGATATATGCTTAGTAGGTTAGCTTTAAGACCTTCAACTAGAAGAACATAATTTATATTAGGGAGCCCATCCTCGTATAATGTTCCCTTACCTATGATCTGGGATGAAACACCATCTCCAACCATGACACTACCCCCAAGGAAGTCTACCTTATTTTTCAATTTAGTTTTGTCTCCAATCATGTGTTTAGAACATTCAAAATCTAAGTACCATCCACATGAAGTGAATTCTACCTTAAAAGAAGATATACCAATATTACACTTGAGTTGGGGTAACAAATCATCTTTTCTCAACCAAGTAGGCCTAGTTTTTAAATTTTCATTGGCCTTGGATTTTGAAAAGGTTTGATGGATTTTTCTAAATGATGTCTTCTTAATTTTAGATCCTCCCTTCTTTTTATGGTTATAATTATGAGTGGTCTTCTTTGGGAGAACATAAGTGTTCCTACTCTTTCTAGAATAGTTAAAGTTTTGAAAAGTAGGTGTTCATAGTCTCTTTTGAAAGCATTCAACATAATGAATAGTATTAGTGAGTGGAAGTCTTGACTTTATTAGTAAAGTCTTTAAATATAGGGTTGGCCCTATTCGGTAGAGTTGTCCTAGTGTCATTAGGCTTGAGTTTTTTGCGTTGGTCTCTAGCATGTGGACATACATACTTGGCTGGATAGTTAAGTTATTGATTATTCAGACATTGCATTGCCTTAGAGACATTTTTGTTAAAATTTTCTTTCTTAGAATTCTGAAGATTTTGCCTCGTTCAATAAAAATGACATTTTTAGGAGACACATTTATTTTACTGGTAATAACTTTTTCTCCAAAACCTAGGCCAGACTTATATTTAGAATAAAACTTACTTCCTACAACTATTCCAAAACATGAATTTTTTTCCAAAACATGAATTTTTTTCAAAACAAATCTTTTATTTTAAAGGTAAACTCTTTAAATTCTGGCTCATGGGCAACGCATTGAGCTGTATAATCTTCATCATTCTTTCTAATGGTATGGTTAAGTCTATCTATACGTTCAGTTAATAGATATTTTGCGGTTGTTCCATATTTTATGGTATGGTTTTTCCATATTTTATGGTATGGTTTTCCATATCACTATATATATTTTTTTATTAAATGGTTGTTCTAATATTCATGTTATGTTTTATTTATATTTACGAAAAGGTTCAATATAAAATTTTGAATATTAGATGTATGATTATGTGTTTGACCATAACATTTCGATAAATTAGATTATTGTGTATAATCTATATTTGGTAGTCCAAAGGTCATAATATAATTAATGTTTCGACACTAATATTTATATGATACTAGGTGGAAACCTGCGCAGTGCATGTGGTATTTAATGCATCAAGAAATGAAAAAAATTGAAAAATTGAGAGTAGGAAAAAAATTGTAATAGAGAAAGAATGTAGAATAATAGTGATAGTTTAAACCCATGTAGACATCTTAAAAAACATTGTCAATATTTAACATAGAGAAAACAGAAAAGTTGAAACTGAAAGTAATGATTGACATAGAGATAGACAATAAAGATGAAACTGAAAGTAGTAGTAGAAGGTATAAAATGCTGATGAAGATTGCACTATTGAATTTTAAGCTACAACAACCTCTTTTTCCATTCATCAATGTTCCTGCAATTAATGGAAAAGATATGTTAGGGGAATATGATAATAGTAAAGTAAAAATTTTAAGAGAATTTTAAAAGACAATAAATTTAAACTACCTGACCGAATGCTTCTTTTTAGAGATATGTTCTCTTTTAATGTCACTAGAAGGATGTGTTTTATTTGATGTAGTAGATATTAGAGAAGAATGAGGAATTGAATCAATGTCGATTTCGTTGTCTGTGATAATGATTGGGTCTTGATTGGAATTGACTTGATTTGTTTCCTAGTATGTGAAATAGATAGGATTAGAGTTTCCACAATAAATATAGTAGATATATTTGAAGTAGCATGTGTACAATACCTTTTGAATGGAGGTCTTACTCTTTGAAATATCTCCAGTAAATGAATCCTAGAAAATGGTCGACATGGTGTAGTTTTCGTAACCACGGACTAAGTTGTAATTATTGAGCTTGAGGTGGAATTTGTGCGAGGTTCCAATGATCCTTGTGATTATAGGTGGGATTGGATATTTGGTCACTTGGATAAAATAGTAAATGTAGTATGTGTGAATTAAAAATTGGTAAAATGAATGTTAGGGGAGAATATTATCAATTATTATTAAAAACATACGATATTGGCATGGTTTATATGGGCAAGCTTAGAACATTAAACTTTGATTAAAGATTCAGCTTCTTTGTTGAAAAGGACAAATGTGGTAGAAGCAGTTTCGTCCTTGACGGTGATTTTCACTTTATACCTATTTATGGAGGATTTTATTTTGTTAAAAACTGTTAGATTGAATCGGAAAAAAAATTACTTGTAAGAATATATTACTTAGGAGAAGGAACGATAATGTCGGTGTTGCACGATTCACAAAGAAGGAAGTGATATTATGTTTTAGTTTCTTGTTGTAATGGTTTCATGCTGGATAATACCACCCGATATGTTCATCTACACTTGTGATTGTTACATGGAAAATAATGTATAGAACCTGTAAAATTTATTTTATGAATAGATAATGAAGGAGATATATTAATTATATATTTGTAGTTGGACACCTCATTTGGTGAATCAGAACGAAGAGCCAAGATATCTTCAATAAATTTACAATCTCCTTCAACTTGATATGAATTGTTTCCCCTTGTCAGATTAGTTGCAAGGAAGACAGGTCGCATTTTTTTATTGAGTCTATATAAATGTAATAGAAGTTAGTAAAAGTAAGTTGAAATGAATGACTATGAAATTGATTTTGTAATAGTAGATTAAAATGTTAGATGAGGAGAACATCTAAAATATTTTCACATAACTATAATTGTATTTGAAGTGTTGATGCTGTTGTGAGGAAGAGATTGGAAAATAAATTGAGATCTAGATTATACAATAGGAACCAAAATCAGATTCAACGTCACAAATAATTAGAGAAACCATTATATATATATATATATATATATATATATATATAGATATATATATATATATTTGAGTGTAAAGCAATCTGAAATTAAATAAATCAACTGTTCATAGAATTATAAATCAGAAGGAATTTAAGGTTTGATAACATGTGATGCTCTATCACATCAACAGTGACATGAGTGTATATGTATGTGTGTGTGTGTGTGTCTCTCTCTCTCTCTCTATATATATATATATAAATCCAAAAAATTGAAATAGCGTTGCTAAAGCCGTTTATTGAAAATAAACTATTTAAGCAACTCCGAAAAGTTTGTTGAAGAAACTCTTTACTTAAATCAAACTGATTTTAAACACAAGATGTGTTAACAAAATTATGTACGAGATTAGGACAAGATTTGATAACAAGTTTTAGTAAACAGTTTAAAATATTTTAAACTCAGAACACAACAGAATAGGATGAGAAGATGTAGAAATATTAATACTCAGGATTTTTAACGTGGTAAAACCTCACCAATTGAGGAAACATCCACGACTCCCTCTACGGAGTAAAACAAGAAAATATCACTAAAACAAATATGTGAGTTACAATCTATTTAACTAACATGCACACAATAACAAATCTATACAAGTTCAGGATTGTACCCTCTGGCGTCCTTAAAATTTTCTGCAGATCTTGTTAGTTGATGTAGTTCTCTCAGTTTGTCAACTCTTCCTTTGTTTCAGCAGTATACGTCGACTTATGTTCACCAAATCTTATAGCCAACACTTTCAGTGTATGTAGTGTGTTAAGTGTTTGTGTAGTGAATCCTATTCACATGCATGAACTCACACACACTTAGATTTACAAACAGTCCTATACAAATTACATATAAAGTCTATATGCAGTGAGTTTGTTATTTTTCTTTCTTACAAACCAAAAACCTTTTTGACCTTTCAATATAACCCAGATTCCACGGAGATCATGCTTAAGAAATCGGTCAAGACCTTTCTCAATCTCTTTTGAAAATATTTAGGAGATTGAAAACCCTCCAAGTGCGAATCCAACTAGGTCAGGTTAAGTTTTGTAAAAACAGAAACTATAAAACATTTATTGTTGATTCTGAAGTAAGAAAATGTTTTAACAGAAAACAATCAACAACGAACTTCTCAAGATGAGAAATAAAATGCAACTAAGTGTATTATGACATGAAAAACTTCAGATCTATGATTTCTATTGAATCAGAAACAAGATCTGAGTAAGTGTCTAAGTTGGAAATAAGATTTTATGAACACAAGGTTACAGCAACCCAAAAATCACTCAACTCGAACTCTCATAAACTCAAGAAACACTAAAGATGATGTTTATTTGGTTATGGTGTTTTGGAGAGGTAAGTGGTTTAGGTTGGAGAAGTTTTAGACGAAGTGAGGGTTTCTAACTTGACTCTCTGGTTTCTCTCTCTCTCTTCTCTTCTTTCTTCTCTCTCTCTCTCTATTCTTTCTCCGAGAATTTTCAAAGTGGCAAAAGCTTTCGAAGGCTGAGATGAGAGTCCTTTAAATAGCAAGAGGAGAAGGTTCCAGACTATCGTTCAAAAACAACGGCTGAGATTGAGTCAAGCTTCTTTGACTTTAATCCAAGGGCTCACAACAGGCGGTTGATTAAACAGGCTGTGATTGGCTTAAAGGTTTACACGGGGATTCACTCAGGTGGCATGCAGGCCATTGATAAGGGTTGATCCAAGGGCTGTAAACATGCGAAGTTTTGTCTCTGTAAAGAAACACAACTCTGGCCAATCAGAGAGCAGCAAGTGTTGGCCATAGAATGAATACAAACGCGCGTCCAAAACTAATTACAAAGCCAACCCTGGAGTCTCTAGCGCTTTTGGTTTCTACCCAGAGTAACTTTAGGCCAAAAATCACAACAATATATATTTAGATATTAACCCCAAAACTTTTTAAATCAAGTTTTAATTTAATAAAACCTTAATTAAAAGATGTTTAAAATTCCCAAAAAATTAATAAAAATCAAATTGAGGGATTTAAACACACTCACCACATGAATAAACATAAAGGTGCAATATGATATGCAAAAAATAAGTTCTAAGTGTGTGAGTGATGGCTATAGTCTCAGGATCATTACAAGATGAATAGGAGAAGAAGCAAAACAATCTCTGAGGCTCTTTGGTTTCTAGGATGGACACAATTTTGTTATAATTTCCAAACTAGATGAGCTCTTATACAGTCTAGACTCAAATGAGTCGAAAGTATAAGGGCTTCAAAAATATCATTGTAAATATATGATTAGCAGACATTGAGCAGAGAGAAATCAATTGTTGAATAATGAGTCTAAAAAGTATTTTTTTTAAAGAGATTAATAGGAGGAAGGTTGTTTTTATATAAACCATAAAAACTTCCTAGAGACCCCAATGAGAAGTTTTCATAAGTTATCATGCATATTGTAGATGCATCATAACCATGTCAGAATTATTACAAAACTCACAACCCTGAGAAAGATTTAAAGCTGTGATTTGGCAAAAAGAAGTACTTTTACAAATGTATATGTGTCTCGATAAGATCAACCAATAATTTTAATTGATGCATTATGAGGCAAATTTTGAGAGTATTAGACATCTTTTCATCTCACTAATGCACGACTCTTGAGCACCTCTAGATATTACACTGTAATATGAAGACAACGAAAGTAGTGCCATATTGGAAGTTTAACCCACATGCTACTAATGGAAATGGAAAAGTGATTTCATTAAAGGAAAGTAAACATCTGGAACAATTATGCATTTCATAATATTCATATAAATTCACAAAGTCAATTTATAATTTGTTACTTCCTCGAATAACAACATCATACTGATGTTTAAATACAAAATCTTAAATCATTATTAAAAGTCTAATAAAGAGAGAGACACTCTGACTCTAAGCTAGCTATGCATCTCTAAAAGACCTACAACATAATCAGACGACTCAATTATAAGAAGAAAATGATCAAATTATTTGTAAGACAAATGAAATAGAGCCAAAAAAAATTGTGCACATAGTATAACATCTTTAACACTTCTTACATGTGACACCCCGACTAATTAAATACCGGGTAGCTGCTCCTTTATGAAAATTAAAACAAAATGCCAAGTTGGTTAAGTTAATAGCATCACTGTCGAAAACATTTAAATGATTACTAACCACCTAGTATTTAAAAAGTGAGTTGCCAAATTTTAAGTTAACTCTGATTAACATGCAATAAGAGGATAATGAAAGAATAACAACCATTCACCATAACGAAGCAATAGAATAACCAACAAAATAAAAATAAGTCCGGAGGAAAACTCCTCACAACAATCCCAAAACTGAACTAAGTAAAACAATGTATCCTGAATTAATTACATGCCAAAAGTCTGGAAAATCTGAAATAGGAAATGTTTCTAATAGAAATGGGCGACATGCCCTACAACTGATGAAAGATGAATATAGAGTCAAGATAGATGAATCGTCTACTAGCAAAGTCCTGTAACTTCCACAAACAGCTACAGCTCGTCACCTGAATGAGGATCCTAAGCATGGTGTCCTTGTGGCTGGGCACCTAAAATGGTTTTTACAAAAATAGATTTGAAAGCAAACGGGTCAGATCCCGAAAGTGGAGAGTATTTTAAAAAATCAAGTTCTTTAATGACATTAAAACAATGAATGCAAAATACATGTTAGGACGTGCACTCGCATGAAATACTCACCTCTCAACTAATTGTGCACTCCTAATGAATAGCACCCATCTAAGTGATACTTTTATCTACTAAACTGACATGAGTTCTATCCTTTCTACTCGGTTCTCATTATATATTCTAACGTCATAAATTAAGTAGAGGGCTTTACTTAAACTCAAATTCTCAATTATTAGCAATACAATTCATTACAGGTTATCCCTTTATGGTTACTCAAAGCGTTTCTGTATTTATACTCACAATACCAACATGAAAGTTCTCATTAATTTAAGTGTATATTAGTCATGCCATAAATATACAATACAAGCACCCCGAGACTAAGCTGCGGTGCACACATACTCTGCTATCCATCCCGGTACATCATGTACATAAGGATCACGCATTCTGAATCTCTCAGGAATCGTTCTCAGATAATAGCAAATCAGAAACAATGGAGGCGAACACAGTCACATCACATTGGTCACGCACATACCTACACTCCCACGATCAGCAGACTTATTAACATCCCAATAAGTCCTTCTCTGACCTATGTTCTCGAGGTACCAATCTAAATCCGGTCAACACAAGGATTAGATGGCCCTAAGCGAACGTAAACCTCCCGTGATAGCAAGTATGGTAGGTATGTCATACACATAAAATCATATACATATACTAAGTATACACACTTCTTAGTAATCACCGTAATTTATTTGTGGTACACTTCTCATTCTCGTACCGACTTATAATGTTACTCAATTCATATGTTCCCGGTTAATTCAATTATTTAAGCCGTCAATAATTCTCGCATCGTAATAGTCACTCACGTCCTATTCCACAATTTCCATTCAATTCAAATTACACTTCTATGTTTTACTCCTCAATATATCCCAAGTATCCCAACTATATCAATTTATCATCAAGGGAATATTATCTCTACAATTAAACAAGGTTACGGGACACGCGAAATGAAAACAGGCCAAAAAGCCTAAACTGTCAGCTCGTTAGAAGTCTCGTTCGAACGAGGTTGTTCAAACGAGAGTTCGTTCGAACGAACTGGGCATCTAACGAGATCTCGTTCGAACGAAAGACATCAATTGAACATCCCTCTCGTTAGAAGGAAAACTGTCAACTCGTTAGAAGCTCGTTCGAACGACCTGGGCAGGTCTTCTAACGAGAGGCCAGTTTCGAGCCCATAATTTCCTTTTTCGTTTTTCCAACTTTCTTCACCTCTAATCCCATATACAATTCATCCCAACAGCATTTTAAGGTTTCTAATACACACTAAACATTCGTAGGTCATAATTAAACATTTATATAAGGCCAAATCTTCCTAAACATCATCAAATCATCAAATCCCCTCAGTTTTCCCCAAATCCCATGAACATGAACCCTAGAAAATTAAATTCATCCATAGACATAACTAAATCAATTTTTATGATTTAAAAGATGTATTTTTCTCTGAATAATCACCCTAACATTGTTCTACATGCAATCTCCTCATAAAATTATAAATCTCTAGACCCAATTCAATGGGGTTTTATCATTCTCCAAGAACAATACAATATTGTCAATTTCCTACGCATGGAAGAAGCATTCTTTGCAATTAACGAAATTAAACCACTTGCCTTATGTCTTTCTCTGATTTTGATGTCGAATTGATGAGTTGTTCTCTCTCTCTCTGCAGAATTCTCCTCTCTCTCTCTCTCTACAAGTTCTTTTCTCCAAGGTGACAATGGTGGTTAAGGTTGCCCTAGGAAGCTCTTGAAACTAATTCCAATAACCCCCGTAGCCCATTAAGTCATTAGGTGTAGTTAGTGGGTTTAGTGGGTAAAGGTTAAATCAGATATTAATTTCTAATTTTCGAGGGTTTTAATTCCCAAAATCCCAAAATTACCAAACTACCCTTTTACGTTGTCGGTATGGCCTAAAAATCCTCGGACCCAAACTAAACCCCCGGGTAGTGTTTTTTGACTATTTTGACCCTTTCGGACGCGTTGGCGCACTCAAAACGACCATACGGTTAATAGAAATAAAATTCATTTTTTAATTAAAATAATTATATTCCTGACGCGACTGTCACACGCGTTCCAACAAAATTTCCAAATTGCCGTATTTCAATCTCACGACAAATTTCATAATTTAATATTCATATATAGCCATATATACTCATTAAATAAAATACCAAGTCGCATCTCGCTAGTATTTTTATCTGGATTAATTTCCAATTAATACACATTTAATTCAATTAATCCCATAAATAAATATCATAAAAGTACGGGGTATTACATACTCCCCCCCTAATAATAGAATTTCGTCCCGAAATTCGAAACTAGAAAGTACCTGGTAAGAACAACTCTGGATAACGTTCGCGCATCTCATCCTCGCGCTCCCATGTGGACTCCTCGACATTATGATGTTGCCACTGAACACGCACTAACGGAACTATCTTTGACCGCAGTTTCCGCTCCCTTCGGTCCAAAATAGCAATCGGCCCCTCCTCGTAGGAGCTATCAGACTGGAGATCGATGTCCTCCAAAGCAATGTGAGAATGAGCCAATTCGTCTCTAAGATATTTCCTTAGCGAGGAAATATGAAACACATCATGAATCCGATGCAAATGCTCCGGTAATCCAAGTCTATATGCAACAGACCCAATCCGCTCGATGATAGGGAATGGCCCCACGTATCTCGGTGCCAACTTCCCCTTCTTCCCAAATCGCATAATCTCCTTCATAGGAGATACTCTGAGTAAAACCTGGTCCCCCACTTGGAACTCCCTGAAGAACCTATTCATATCAACATAACTCTTCTGCCAATCCTGAGCTACCCCAATGCGACTCCGTATCAATTCTATCCTTGTCGAAGTATCCTGAATCACTTCCGGCCCAAGTAATTTGTTGTCCCCCACCTCCAACCAACATGCTGGGGAACGACAAGGTCTACCGTACAACACCTCAAATGGAGCCATGCCAATAGTGAACTGGTGGGAGTTATTGTAAGCAAACTCCACCAGTGGAAGGTACTGCTCCCATCCACCCCCGAAGTCAATGATTCACATCCGCAACATGTCCTCCAACATCTGATTTGTACGCTCAGTTTACCCATCGGTCTGCGGATGATAAGCCGTACTCAACCGTAATTTCGTGCCCATGGCCTCCTGAAAACTCTCCCAAAACCGTGAAACAAATATCTTGTCTCGGTCAGACACGATATTTTGGGGCACACCGTGAAGTCTCACTATCTCTGCAATAAAGAGCAGGGCATACTGTCCCGTAGTGTAATCTATCCTTACGGGTAGAAAATGAGTGACTTTGGTCAACCTGTCCACAATTACCCAAATGGAGTCGTGACGTCTCTGTGATGTAGGCAACCCCGTGATAAAGTCCATGGATATGCTCTCCCACATCCACATCGGGACCTCTAATGGTTGTAGAAGTCCTTTCGGTCTCTGATGATCCACTTTTACCATCTGACAAGTGTTGCATTTAGAAACAAACACGGTAATATCTCTCTTCATCCCGCTCCACCAATATTGTCGTCTCATGTCTTGGTACATTTTGTCCCCACCGGGATGTACCGCGAACCGTGAGCCGTGTGACTCTGTCATCACCTCATGTCGCAATTCCTCCCCTTTCGGAACTAACAGTCTGCCGTTGAAGCGTAATCCCCCGTCTGAGCTAACGGTATAGGACTTGGCTCCCTCTGCCAATAATCAAACTATCTTCTCCTGACAGAATGAGTCATCTTCTTGTGCCTTTACCACTCTCGTGACAATCTGTGGTGTAACAGTCATCACCGACATGAATGATCGGGCCACTGCATCCTGGTGTCCCAACTCCTTCCACTTTGCCTTCCACACCCCTGCCACTTCATCTACTGTCCTACGGCTCAACGCGTCTGCTACCACGTTAGCCTTCCCCGGGTGGTATTGGATATCAAACTGATAATCCTTCACGAACTCAAGCCACCTCCGTTGCCGCATATTCAACTCCTTCTGCGTGAATAGGTACTGTAGGGACTTGTGGTCCGTGAACAATCGAAACTTCTCCCCCAAAAGGTAATGTCTCCAAATTCGAAGGGCAAATACAACTGCCACCAACTCCAAGTCATGAGTGGGGTAATTATTCTCGTGAGGCTTCAGCTTACGGGAAGCATAAGCTGTGGCCTGACTCTCCTGCTGTAATACACCTCCAAGTCCTTGTAAGGACGCATCAGTGTAAACTAGATACTCAACTTCCGGTCTCGGCAATGCTAGCACAGGTGCTGAGGTCAACTTGTCTTTCAACTCATCAAATTCCAGCTGACAGGCATCACTCCAAATAAACGGCACACCTTTAGGAGTCAGATGTGTCAAAGGACCTGCTATCTTCGAAAATCCCCGAATAAACCTCCTGTAGTATCCTGCTAGTCCCAAGAAACTACGGATCTTCGTTGGTGTCATGGGATGTCCCCACTCCCTCACCGCGGATACCTTCCCCGGATCAAGAGATATCCCCCGGTCGGAAATAATATGCCCCAAAAACTAAACCTCCTTCAGCCAAAACCCGCACTTCTCATACTTTGCATACAGCTCATTCTGACGAAGCGTCTGCAAAACCTGCGTCAAATGTTATGCGTGATCCTCCTCTGTCTGGGAGTAAACCAAAATATCATCAATGAAGACAATGACGAACTGATCAAGGAACTCTCTGAACACCCTATTCATCAATTCCATAAACACGGCTGGAGCATTGGTCAAGCCAAAAGGCATAACCCGAAACTCGTAGGAACCATATCTCGTTAAGAACGTAGTCTTTGAGACATCCTCTTCCCTGATACGCAACTGATGGTATCCCGATCATAAATCAATCTTGGAGAAGAAAGAAGCTCCTCTCACCTGGTCGAATAAGTCATCGATTCGGGGCAACGGATATTTATTCTGTATCGTGACCTTATTTAACTCTCGGTAATCAACACACAACCTCAACGATCCATCCCTCTTCTTTACGAATAACACAGGGGCACCCCACGGTGAAGTAATCCTCCGTATAAACCCCTGACCCAACAACTGCTCAATCTGATCCCGTAACTCTCTCATCTCATCTGGAGCCATACGGTAAGGTGCGCGGGCAATAGGTCGCGTGCCCGGCGTCAAGTCGATCACAAATTCTATCTCTCTACTCGGAGGTAATCTAGGTATATCCTGAAATACGTCGACAAACTCTCGAACAACCGGAATCGAATCAAGTGGTATCACCACTTCCTTAGAGGTCTCCTCCTCTATATAGTACAAATGAGTGGACGATCCTCCCTCAGGACGAGGCATCGCCACTAAAAACATCTCCTGCCCGGGAATGGCAAAGATAATACATCTACTAAAATAATCAATCATGGCTCGGTACGCAACAAGCCAATCCATACCAATAATGGCATCATACTCGATCATCTCTAATACTAACATATCCGCGGGTAAAATAAACCTCCCGATCTATATACCCACGCCTCTACATACACGTGAAATCACGAAACCCCTACTCAACGGCGAATCTACACAAGTAACCGTACTCTCGGAGGTGTCTAACAACCCAATGGTGCGTGCAAATATCATAGAAATAAAACAGTGTGTAGCCCCCGTGTTAAACAAAATATGCCCCATAGTCCCCTGAATAGAGAACATACCCTCAATGGCTGGTGGATCCTGTGGGGCTGCGGCCTGCTGAAGCTAATATACTCTCCCATACTGCAGCTGTCCCTACTGAACTGGGACCGCTGGAATGGGTAGTAATGCTGCCATCTGTGGTGAAGGAGGGAGGGCGGCGGGAAACATAGGCCTCTGTGGCTCCTGTCGAGCACCCTGCTGCTACTGCGGGGCCCTGCCCCTATCTGGTTAATCCTGGCATTTATGGCCAGTCTTGCCACAAATGTAGCAGTTCCTCGGGAAGTTCCCCCCTCTCTGTCCCTGCTGCCCCCGGCCCTGGTGGTCGTTATCGTTCCTCCCCTGGCCCTGCTGGCCCTACTGAAACTGTGTTGACCATTCTGACCCTGCTGGCCCTAATGGCCATTCGGACCCTAATGGCCCTGCCGAAAACCTCCCTGTCCGTGCCTGAAATTTCCCGATCTGAACCTCTTGGGATCCCCCTGCAGGGAACCCTGGTCACCCTGTCTCTGCCCCTGAACAGATTGTGCCCCACTGGCACCATGTCCTCCAGTCCTGCCCTGATGGCTGGACTCTCCCGATCTCTTGCCCTCAGCCATATGAAAGCGGTGATCCTGTCAGTGTAACAGTGAAGCGTTAACCACATCAGAGTAAGTGGCCAACGATAGGTTCCCCAATAAATACTGACGGATCCTCCAAGTCAACCTGTCTGTAAATTTATGTATCTTCTTCTCTTTTGTCGGTATCTCATCCGGAACAATATTCAACAGATTTGTGAATTCATCCTCATACTCGGCCACAGTCTTACCTTCCTGCCTAAGATTCATCAACTTCCTCCTCATTTCTGTGTGAACAGCTGACGGAAAGTACTTGCGGTCGAACCGCACCCAAAACTCCTGGATCGTGAGAGTATCTCTCTCCTCCACAGTGGTAATATACTCCCACCACTGCAGTGCAGATCCAACTAGCTTGAAGGTAGCTAGTATCTGCTTCTGGACATCGGTGCACTCATACATCCTCAAGTTCCGCTGAATGTCTTTCCTCCACTGACTCGAAACCACAACATCGGAGCTACCTGCGAACTCCGGTGGGTGTGCTTTTTGAAAAGCATATCGAACACGTTCCCAAGCAGACGGGAATGCATGTGCATGGACTGGCGTGGTAACTGGCACCTGAGGTGGTGCCTGCTGAACCATGGCTAGTGCTGCATTTACCGCCTGGGCCACAATGGCTGCAACCTTGGCGGCATTCATCGTGCCCTGAACTGGTGCGGGTTGTGGTTCTGGCGTTGCATCCCTGGGAACCCATTGTGCACGTCGTGGAGGCATCTGAAACAAGAATAAAGTTTATAAGTTCGCAGTTATAAAATCAAAATAGCTGAAGAACGTAGCATATACAAAAGAATACAACAGTCCTAAAATATAGGGAACTACATCAAAGAAAGCTCAGCGAAAACATAATAAGCCGTACAGATCCTAAAGGACACTAGAACCTGATGCTCTGATACCACCAGTGACACCCCGACTAATTAAATATCGGGTAGCTACTCCTTTATTAAAATTAATACAAAATGCCAAGTTGGTTCAGTTAATAGCATCACTGTCGAAAACATTTCAATGATTACTAACCACCTAGTATTTAAAAAGTGAGTTGCCAAATTTTAAGTTAACTCTGATTAACATGCAATAAGAGGATAATGAAAGAATAACAACCATTCACCATAACGAAGCAATAGAATAACCAACAAAATAAAAATAAGTCCGGAGGAAAACTCCTCACAACAATCCCACAACTGAACTAAGTAAAACAATGTATCCTGAATTAATTACATGCCAAAAGTCTGAAAATCTGAAATAGGAAATGTTTCTAATAGAAATGGGCGACATGCCCTACAACTGATGAAAGTTGAATATAGAGTCAAGATAGATGAAGCGTCTACTAGCAAAGTCCTATAACTTTCACAAACAGCTACAGCTCGTCACCTGAATGAGGATCCTAAGCATGGTGTCCTTGTGGCTGGGCACCTAAAATGGTTTTTACAAAAATAGATTTGAAAGCAAATGGGTCAGAGCCCGAAAGTGGAGAGTTTTTAAAAATAGCAAGTGCTTTAATGACATTAAAACAATGAATGCAAAATACATGTTAGGACGTGCACTCGCATGAAATACTCACCTCTCAACTAATTGTGCACTCCTAACGAATAGCACCCATCTAAGTGATATTTTTATCTACTAAACTGACATGAGTTCTATCCTTTCTACTCGGTTCTCATTATACATTCTAACGTCATCAATTAAGTAGAGGGCTTTACTTAAACTCAAATTCTCAATTATTAGCAATACAATTCATTACAGGTTATCCCTTTATGGCTACTCAAAGCGTTTTTGTATTTATACTTACAATAACAACATGAAAGTTCTCATTAATTTAAGTGTATATTAGTCACGCCATAAATATACAATACAAGCACCCCGAGACTAAGTTGCGGTGCACACATACTCTGCTATCCATCCCGGTACATCACGTACATAAGGATCACGCATTCCGAATCTCTCAGGAATCGTTCTCAGATAATAGCAAATCACAAACAATGGAGGCGAACACAGTCACATCACATGGGTCACGCACATACCTACGCTCCCACGATCAGCAGACTTATTAACATCCCAATAAGTCCTTCTCTGACCTATGTTCTCGAGGTACCAATCTAAATCCAGGCAACACAAGGATTAGATGGACCTAAGCGAACGTAAACCTCCCGTGATAGCAAGTATGGTAGGTATGTCATACACATAAAATCATATACATATACTAAGTATACACACTTCTTAGTAATCACCGTAATTTATTTGTGGTACACTTCTCATTCTCGTACCGACTTATAATGTTACTCAATTCATATGTTCCCGGTTAATTCAATTATTTAAGTCGTTAATAATTCTCGTATCGTAATAGTCACGCACGTACTATTCCACAATTTCCACTCAATTCAAATTCCACTTTTATGTTTTACTCCTCAATATATCCCAAGTATCCCAACTATATCAATTTATCATCAAGGGAATGTTAATTAAACAAGGCTACGGGACACGCGTAATCAAAACAGGCCAAAAAGCCTAAACTGTCAGCTCGTTAGAAGTCTCGTTGGAACGAGGTTGTTCGAACGAGAGTTCGTTCGAACGAACTTGGCATCTAACGAGATCTCGTTCGAACGAAAGACATAGAACAAACATCCCTCTCGTTAGAAGGCAAACTATCAACTCGTTAGAAGCTTGTTCGAACGAGCTCGTTCGAACGACCTAGGCAGGTCTTCTAACGAGAGGCCAGTTTCGAGCCCAGAATTTCCTTTTTCGTTTTTCCAACTTTCTTCACCTCTAATCCCATATACAATTCGTCCCAACAACATTTTAAGGTTTCTAATACACACTTAACAATCGTAGGTCATAATTAAACATTTATATAAGGCCAAATCTTCCTAAACATCATCAAATCATCAAATCCCCTCAGTTTTCCCCAAATCCCATGAACATGAACCCTAGAAAATTAAATTCATCCATAGACATAACTAAATCCGTTTTTATGATTTAAAATATGTATTTTTCTCTGAATAATCACCCTAACATTGTTCTACATGCAATCTCCTCATAAAATTATAAATCTTTAGATCCAATTCAATGGGGTTTTATCATTCTCCAAGAACAATACAATTTTATAAATTTCCTACGCATGGAAGAAACATTCTTCGCAATTAACGAAATTAAACCACTTGCCTTATGTCTTTCTCTGATTTTGATGTCGAATTGATGAGTTGTTATCTCTCTCTCTGCAGAATTCTCATCTCTATCTCTCTACAAGTTCTTTTCTCCAAGGTTACAATGGTGGTTAAGGTTGCCCTAGGAAGCCCTTGAAACTAATTCCAATAACCCCCGTAGCCCATTAAGTCATTAGGTGTAGTTAGTGGGTTTAGTGGGTAAAGGTTAAATCAGATATTAATTTTTAATTTTCGTGGGTTTTAATTCCCAAAATCCCAAAATTACCAAACTACCCTTTTACGTTGCCGGTATGGCCTAAAAATGCCCCGGGACCCAAACTAAACCCCCGGCTAGTGTTTTCTGACTATTTCGACCCTTCCGAATGCGTTGGCGCACTCAAAATGACCATACGGTTAATAGAAATAAAATTTACTTTTTAATTAAAGTAATTATATTCTTGACGCGACTGTCACACGCGTCCCAACAAAATTTCCAAATTGCCGTATTTCAATCTCACGACAAATTTCATAATTCAATATTCATATATAGCCATATATACTCATTAAATCAAATACCAACTCGCATCTCGCTAGTATTTTAATCCGGATTAATTTCCAATTAATACACATTTAATTCAATTAATCCCATAAATAAATATCATAAAAGTACGGGGTATTACATTACATATAACATTAAATAATGCCGATTTAATTAATATATTGAAAAAGATAATGCAACCATTTGTTAAGAGCTAAATAGATAGTTTCACAATCAAGCAAACAAAACATATAATATTGTAGATGATGGGATTTTCATGTTAGTAAAGCAAAAAAGGGTAAAGAAATGATTTCACATTCAAATTAAATTATAGTTCTCATGTAAGTTTTTACTTAGTTGACAAATACGACGTTCCTCTATGAGTCCCTCGACATGTAGAATGTCTACAATGTCTTCCCCTATTTTTTCCAATACAGTTTCATATCCAGCAGAGTTGCACTGGAGAGTTTTTTTATATTTCGGATCTCACTGTTTATGTATAGAAGGAAAGGGGAGATTTTCCAAGGAAACATAAATTTGTGCAAAATTTTAGAGTATAAGATGTTTTTCATCTTAGTAATGCACGACTCTAATGCACGACTCTAGAGAACCTCTAGATGTTACACTTTAATCTGAACACAAAGAAAGCAGTGCCTTAAGTATAATGATGTATGAGGCAATTTCATATCGATGAGAAGAACTAACAGCTTCATGTTTATTTGGATTAGCAGAGAGCCTAAAATTGTAAGAGAAAAATAGTTTTTAATATGTTCACACATTACTCAATACGCTCTTTAGAAGATCAACATCTTCAAAAAATATGCTACTTCTCCTGTTGGATTTAGGAATCTCTATTCTAGGTGTTGGGATAAATAGGTTTATTACTCAAACATTTATATTTTTATTTTTCTAAAAAATTATTAGTGAAACTTTACTAAAGGAACCTGCAGTGATTGTAGGTAAAGAAAGGATCCACATATAACTCTTGTGTGTTTTCCATCCAGAAGGGTTATTTACCTATCAAGGTCCTTATGAGCTTCATTTCTTCAAAATAATAAAAACAATTTTGAGGGTGTGCATACCATTAGGCAAACAACCAAATCAAGGTCCTTACAAATAAATTAATATCTATATTTAGGCATGCAGCATATTAGACTACATTTTATTTATAAATACAATATAAGGATATTAACAAACTTATAAATACATTTCACTATTAAGGTCTTTATCCATAAATTAATATGTCTATATTTTAACATGTAGCACATTAGATTGCAGTGCATTGATAATGCATATAAATTAACATTATAACTAATTATATAGATGATAAGGTTATTAATGAACTTGAAACTGTGTAAGAAAAAAAGTACTATTTTTCAGAATTCATAAAACGTTATTGTCACACGTGTATCTCTTGAGAGGCTCCATCTTGAGCCTCGCAATTACATCCATGTAAAATGCAGTGCACTTAAAGACCCTCCAAACCAAGTTTAAAAACAATCAAGAACTAATCAAAATCCTAGTAGTCACCTACAACTACTCAACATTAACTTAACATTGAACGTAATCAAACATAAGAGTCAATTAAAACTAAGAAACATATAAGAATCCCCAAAAACTCGCTATAAACCTTAACAAACTCAATTAGACATATATAAGAGTCGCCATGGCCAATAGTAAGCCACCCGTACCACCATTAACAACACAACAAACACCAAATTATTGTTCGTAATTAAATAGAGGAAAAGTAAATATTAAAAAAGGCTAAGAGATGGAGGGGGGACATATCATACTGATGCTTAGATGTTAATGTATGAAAGGATTGAGTCAGATTTCCAACTGAAGATATCACTTTTCAGCATAAGAAATCTATGTAATAATGTATGACCCAAATGGTAAATATTAAATTAATTAGTAAGTGTATGTGTGAATTGGTCGATTCGAGCAAACGTATCCAAAAACAGGTCATGAATTGATGAAGTATTTATGTAAAACAATATATGTATCTAAATGAGAAAAATGTCTATAGTGAGTAAAATGTGGTTCCAACTGATGTGGTATATTTGTGGGACAATAAAGAAAAGTCAGACACATTGCGATATGACAATGGTAAAAGAAGTGATATATTAGCAGTGTTCAGGCCTCGACCTGTACACAGTTGCCAAACAGAAGGAAAAAAAAGGCATATGATCGTGAGAACGATGAATATGTTATAACTAAATGTTCTCAACTTCTGAGGTTAGGATATTATTTTAGCACAAAATTGTAGCTACCAAAAGATAATGACTTTCAAATTTGAAACTAATGGTCCAAATGCCTCTACTCTTATGACCATAAATGGAAGCTTATGAATAAGGCTGGAATATGAACAAAGATAATTTGAAATATCTCCTCATCCATATCCGTTGATGCAAGATGCATAAATATGCATTTATCATTTAACAGAGAAATAAGATGGGAAAAGAAAAATTATATATATTGGTGTTATAATTAAGTTGGTAATTAGTATACATTACTTGGACATAAATTATTTAGTGGCTTGAACATCCGAATTTATATAAACTTCGAATGTGTTTGTTGCTAAGAGAAAAAAATCCCCTACGAAATAAAAGTGATATGAATGTTAAATTGTTTGATTTAAAATTATGAATAGTTTGAAATAGGATTTTATAAAAAAATATAGTAGAATTATCTCTAAATTGTTTTACTATAGTTGAGATAATGACAACAATCAAATGATCTTTCAAATTCTTGCAGATATCTTCAATTATTAGTTTAGTTTCATTAGCCCACGGAGTGATGGAAATAATTTTCCCACTGTATAATAGGGCATGTGGTTAAGGAAGGATGCTTATTATATCTTGAAATCTAATGAATTGAATATTTTGAAAGTAAGAAATTAGTACCTTGGATTTTTAAGCCATAAAACTCTTTTTCAACTATAGTGACCCTAGCAGGCTAATCCTCAATCGGTGATATTGATTTTAAAAGTCCCAACACATCTAAATATATAAATAGTGATTAGATATAAATGAAATGAATTTAACGTACACTGTAAAAGGATTAATGAGTAATGAATATAATATACCCGTAAGGTATGTGTCATTGCCTAATTTAGATGTCAATTCCTCAAATTTCATAAATTGGAAGTGGTATGTCGAAATCAGAATATTAGTAGCTTTAGAATGTATAAACCTTGAAGATGGAATGGATTCAATCATTATATTTTGGGATGACACCCTGTAGATATGCTTAGTGTCCATAACTCTGAAATTAGTTATTGTGTAGAAATTTTCAAGCTTCAGTGAATTGTCGAATTTACCAAGTAAGTATCTCCGCATTACTGCATGTATCGAGTCACCCTATTAAGGTAAAAAACATGTATAATTAAATGAAAAATAGTAATAAAGATAATGTGATTTGTAACGACAAAAAAGTAATAAAAATGATATGGTATAAACTATATACCTACTCATCAACTAAGAGAATATCATCCGATAGTTTTGGGTTATTGCCATATCGAGCCTTGGATTCCCATTTTCTTATAACACCTACAAAAATGGTCTAATCATCCCTGCCTAGTGAAAGATCTTCAAGTCTTGTAACTTGTTTCATGTTTCTGAAAGGTTTTATGAGAAAAATATTAATGGTGACATGAAATAAGGGAGTAGAATCTAGAGTAAAAGGATTAAGAATATTAACAATTTAGTTAATTATGTAAATATACCTATAGATTTAGATGAAAGAACCTCATTGTAGACAACATTTTGTATGTACTCGCTATCAATTTGGTCTTCATTATCTATGAATAATGTTAAACCGCTACTTGAAGTTACTCTAGATATAGCCACATACAGTTGACCGTGACTGAAAACAGGCTTTGGTAAGTATATTGAAACTTGATCAAGAGTTTGGCCTTGGCTTTTGTTGATTGTCATTGAGAAAGCAAGAAATTGATGTCTTCTTAGAATAAATGGCCATTTGGAGTCCGTTGCAGACATTATTATTCGTGGAATGCATACTTTTGTGCCTATATTTGATCCTGTGATAATTATAGCCTCAATGACCAATGGATATAATTGTGTAATGATCAATCTTGTCCAATTGCAAATACCGACACTTTGGTTTATGTTTCTCATTAGCATAATCGGTGAACCTATCTTTAGGTCCAAGATATGACCTGGGAGTCCAGCAAAGTACGTAAGCATCGATATTGTCCACCATATGGTTTGTTGGAGATCTAGTACATAAGAATTGATGATGTCAACCATATGGTTTGTTGGAGTAAGAATAGCTCGGCCTTTTATGCTATCTAGATCACTGTATCTATTGGATAAATTGGGGTATGCACTTAAAATAATATCGGTAATTGGGCATCTGAATGGGGAATAAGGTTAGCATTTAGTATTTTTACTCACGACTGATATTCTTTATTTTTGAATGATTCTCTTTGCAGTTTCCCATCACCTAGTGCTAGGATCCAATCTATGAATGAAGTCGAATGTTATATCTGTATGTCTTTTGATTGGTTGAAATCATGGCACAAACTCCATAGATTTGATTTGTTAATTTATGCATTTATAATTTCTTTTCTACTTCCCTTATGAACAACAAGTAGGTTTTGACAAAAATCTCCACTAAGAAGAACTATAATTCCTCCAAAAGCATTTTCAAAAGAATTTTCGTCATCGAACTGCATTATGTCTCTTAATGTTCTGTCAACAGCTTCAAAACAATGACGATGGTTCATTGGAGCCTCATCACAAATAATTAAGCTCATTTTCCTAATGATCTCTGCAAGATGATTCCGTTGATGAATATCGCATGTTGACTCAGCGTGAATATCAATAGGAATCTTAAATCTTAAATGAGTGATCCATCCAACGGGTAGCAATAGTGATGCAATTCCCGAAGATACAACTGCGAGAACCACTTTTCCATCTAAACGCAAGCGTGAAAGAATTGTTTTGTACAAAAAAATTTCCCTATCCCACCTTCCCCATTTACAAAATAAAATTATCCTCTTCTTTTGTAGACGGATCATATAGCATGATTATAGACATCCAATTGCTCATCATTCAATGTGTTGAACATTTTAGCATGGTCGCTTGCCAAAGAGTCCTCATCTTATGAAAGTTACTCTTTTAAGATCCTATTATCCTTTTCTCAAATCAATGTAGCATCCGGTAGTGGCATTGGTGAGAAATCTTTTAGGCATTTCTCATTTCTGTTCAAAATCTGTTCAATTTCATGAATAGCATAATTATTCAATTGATTTTCACTCGGAATAAGATCAAGGAGGCCTAACATTTTTCTTTCGCGATGAAGAAAATCTTCTGATAAAACCTACTAATTATCGTGCCAAAGCCTTTTCTAATCAGCAAGTTCATAGAAAAAAAGCATTACAGTAAATAGGTCACGCAATTGATTACTCGTAGCCCATTGTGAAGCTTGTTCTAGAGCTTCGTGCCATTCATTATCATCTTGTAATCGACCAAGAGCGTAACATGCGGCTTTGCATGTTGAATAAATAATTCCATTAACAATCTTCACCTCATCGTAATTTCTTGCTATGCGAATAACGTTGCGGAGCATACGAAGGTAAAATCTTTTACTAGAGGCTGGATGATCATAAACTATATGACCTAGGAAGATTCCTAAATTTTTCCTTGTAAGCCATTCCTTTGCTTATGAGTCCCAAACCTATTTTGATGGAAATTCAGCATACGTTAACTCCCTCGCATGCACATGGATACAATTTGTTAGCATGCATTATGTAAGCATAGTCTTCTCTATGTCTACCTTTTTACTGACAGTAACCATATTTTCAGAATCTTTAAAAGTGACAACTTGCTTATCCAGCAGATGGAATAACAAACATTCAGCATCGATGCTTCGATATTTTACATGAAATTGATTAATTCTCTAGCAAGCATCACATGCGGATAAGTAACGACAATCGCTGAATGTTTTAATTTCATCAACCTCTAATATTTCATCGTTACAATTGTCATTATTTCGGATATTTGATTCCTTCAAATCCATTGTGGTTATGTCTGCGACTTTATATATGTACTTGAAAAGGTACTTAATCGCCCTTGATTTATTGCACCATTCAACTTTAATGTGATCTTAGTATTTGACGACCAAGTCAATATTGGGGGGAACTATGAATCTGTTGTCATGTTTGATTCACATCTTCTCTAGAAATATCCCATCATCTCTATGTCTGTAAATTGGGAGTCCATTTTCATCAAAAATTTTTATGCTTGTGAATTTTTTTGGGAACTTTTTGGAGCAACATTCGTTTACCATACAAGGCGACCCGAGATTTGCATGCCCTCATAGTTCATGAATTATGAATTATGAAATATATGCGTACCCAACTGGGTCGCTAATATAATCAGGTAGCACAACATAAATGATCTTATCAATATCATCTGATGTTGGTTGTTTTGTGACTGCATGTAGGAATAGAAGTATGTGGGCACATGGTAATACTCTTTTCTAGAATTCAATTGGGTAGATAACTGTCATAAATATTATATCTCGTTTTAGTTACAAATATAGTGTAGATAGTTAGGACCACAAATAATATGATTTTTAAATAAGGATCATCACTTCTTAAATATAAAATACGTGCCTTCCATTACTTTTTCAAAGTACTTTTCTTGGACTAAATCCTTTATTAGAGCATCAAGTTTAATTTTAAAAACTCGTGTGATAGTATTTGGTCTATCCTCAGGCTCCTGACCAGGAATTAGTTCAAGAAACATTGTGATTTCGGGCCATTTAGGATTAGCCGTGCATGTGATTAACCGATCGGGATTACCAAAGATATAAAAATATCCATAGCATCTTGGAAATAATGAGCCATATAACGTGCAACTCCAGTGAAACTTGGCAAAAGGATAATACGTTTCCTACGGACGACGGCATCGAAGCTCCTTAAAGAACAACATCATTCAAGCCTTTATAAATCTCAACCCTTAATCTTGGCTGGTTTGTTCTAACCCATCTCATCCTTTCTTATTCTATGCATATGCATCAAAAACATATTGTTGGAAACGTCTTCCTGAGCGCAAAATGGTGTGAGCTTCATTTGTTCTTTAATGCAAACGATATCCATAATATTCTCTCATTGTCAGGCAATTCCGTTTAGTCTTACATTTCTCACTATTGTTTTTATAAGTTATACCCAGTTAATAACCATCTTCCCCATATGTGAATAACAATTGGTATTGCATAGCCATAAAGGATGGATGAAGATTGCTAATTCTTTGCAACTCATTTGACATACGGTCAATAATAATATCTCTCATAACATTTTTCTCAGTAAAGTCCCCATCAATTAGTGCAGATATTTTGGATGCAGTAGGAATATTGTAAATTGATGGTTCTTTAGAACGATTCTTAATCAACATTATTCTCACATGCATGACATTTGAATGCTGAAAATGCTCACATGCCATTAAAAACATTTTTGAAATCTCATTGTGCTCATCAAGCATTGGTAGTAATTTCAAAATTATTTCTGCATCCAGCTTTGATGTCAGCCTATCTACTCCTAATGATTTCATTTGATTGTCCAACTCATTCTCCGTGTCATAAATATATAGTTGCGCAAACTTAGGCCTTTCACCTATAACTAAAAGCAATGAACCAAGAAAATGATGGTTTTCTCCGCTAATGCGATAAATATATGGACCAAATGCATTATTTATTTGATGATAAACTTTATCTCCAATAGAGGTAAACTCAAATATTGAATTGTATGCTCTAATGTTGTCCTTGAATTTAGATGAACACCCATCATTTTCAAAATTTAGTAGATCGTTCAAAATCTATGGTGCTGCTTTTATATTGGGTAAGATGATCTTTCATTCTTGGCAACCCAATGAGAATGTAGGAGACGCAGGAGTACGATTCTTATCACTTCTCTCCTCGTTGCATAGAATGGCACTACAATTTTTGCAAACTGCGCTTGGACCACCGAAATCCCATGCTTCATTAAACTTCCCTAAAAAATTGTCAAATTATTGCTTTTGTTAAAACATAATTGAAGTAAATCCATATTTTTTATGAGTTTTTTCAATGAGCGATTACTAATACAGTACTTACTTTTCGACATCCTATTCAAATGATCCTTACTTTGATTCGTACACTCAGTTAGTGTTGTATCCCTTATAATTCCTAGATACATATAATCGTCAATAATTATTAAAAAAATTATATATATGTATTTATAATATAGATATGTGTTACTGTTATATACTGTTAATAAATGACTAACTTTATCAGGTTACATAATGGAATGATTTCAAAGCATGGGTTACAAAGGTAATGGTATATCTACAATAGTTAGTAGGGGGATTAATCACATTTGATGAGTCATCAACAATTGTTATTGTTATGACATCTCCATTATCTGGTACTTTTATTCGAGACGTAATTGTCTTCTGTTTCTTTGTGGTTGCATTACCTCATTTCCTTAGATTGCCAGGAGTCCAACTAAGATGCCCAATGGATGACATATTTTGAATCGATGGATGAATATTATACGACATATTACTTAAAGTAATACTTGGAGTTAACGTATGATGTAAGTTAATTTATCGCTTTTGAAATATAATCAACCTACGACGGGATCTAGCAATGTGATATTGGTACGCAGGATCCATCTAAAAAGAACTTTTCGGTGTATATGTGTTTCTTCGTTGCTTGAAAAGCTCCTCTAATCAAAACCTCAAATACCTACAAATATATAACAATCTCAAGTGTATAGGTAAGTAAGGGTATCAATCCACTTCCAAGGGGATAAGCTAGAGACAAATTCAATTATAATTCACTTTTTATTTTCTTTTTGTGCTTTTTCACTTTTCTACTTTTTTTTAGCCTTTTCAAATATTAAAACAATTAGGTGAGGTGATGATTTAAATTAGACTAAACTAAATGTGATATGATAGCAACTAACTAGAAAGTTACTAAAATGAAAAATAAAGCCTAAACTAAAATAAGAGATAAAGTGAGGTAAATAATTGTGAGAACAATCAAGGAATGGGATTACACCGCAAATTTTAGCTATTCTAATTAATTAATTTAATTAATTGAATTCTCCTAAATTAATATCAACATTACAAATCAATTCTCGCTGCAAATGTAATTTTAATCGCAACCTTTTAGAAAATTAAGTTTAACACCCCACAACTCTAGAAAATAGATTCACACTCCTTTTAATTAATCACCCGCTAGGATCGATCAATTAAAATTTATGTCAATCTTAGAAAATAAATTTAGAGTTGAAATTAAAGTTATAATACCCCACTTAAGAAACTCCTATCTCTAGTTAGAATCTAAAAAGGGTATTATAAGTAGAATTTCGATTTTCTCTCAAAAATCATTTACCCTCTCTCGAGGCGTAAATTTAAGGGTCAAGAATCAAAATTAATATTCAAAGAGAATTTTCAAGTGATTAAACTAATTAAACTAAAATAATCATCAACTAAGGGTTTCCCCCAACCCTTGAAAGGGGATTTAGCCTAACATGATATTAAATATGATGAACAAATAATCAAAGGCATATATAATAAAAGAGTAGAGAAAGTGAACAATTCTTCTACAAGTTTCCTTGAAATTGGTAATTTGAACTCTATCATCTTCCATACAATTCAATTACTCACAATTAAATCTCACCAAATCTCTAAAAAAATAAAAATAAAAAACTATTTATAAAATGGTGTTTATCTCTCTACAATTCTCTCTCTAAAAATTCCTATCTAAAAAGCTCTCTTTCTTATATGGGGTCTCCATCTTCATTTATAGTAGGCACATGGAGTATGGGGTAATTTTGGGAATGGACATGATGTGCATGGAAATGGTGAGAGGAGTGTGAGGTCATGTGAGTGAGGGGATTTGGGAATAAAATCTGATATGGTTAAAGGGGTAGTTTTGGAAATTGGGGTAAGTAGGTAGTTGGGGGTAAAATTGAGAAAAAGGGTTAAAAGGGGTTTAATGGAACATGGGGAATTTATTGGTTTGTTTGGCTTTCATATTTATGCAGGTGAACAAAACGTGGAAAGCATTGGAGAAATGGGTTTTGGAGGTTGGCTATGGTTTCATGGGTGAGTCGGACACGGGTTAAGGAAGTGGGTGAGGGACAGTTTGGGACAGAGGTGGCCGGCGTCGGAGGTGCAAGGGGGTATGATTGGACGACGGTTGGGTTCAACTCCGGGTATGGGGGTTGTGGTAGGGTCACACCGGAGATATCGGAGTTGGGTTCGGATCTTAGGCAACGGCGGGCTGGGCGCCAGTGGGTAGGAGGTTCGTCGTCGGTTGTTGGGGCGACGGGTGGTGGCGGGTTTGGTTCGGGTCTCAGGTATGGAGAGATAAGGAGATGGGTTGATAGTGTGTGTTTTGTTAATGAATGTTAGATGATAGGAGAGAGGGTGAGTTGTTGGGGAAGATGAGGGTGAGGGTGTTAGGGTGTGTGAGTGTGTATGGTAATGGGTTGAGGGTTAGGGATTGAGGAACGTGTTGTGATAGGGTATTGGGTGGTTATGGTGTGAGGGAGTTTATGTGTGTGTGTGTGTGTGTGTGTGTGTGTGTGTGTGTGTTTAATTTGAACACCTAACTAAAATAATAAAGACTCAACTAAAATAAAATTAAAAAATTAAAATTAAATCTAATTAAGAATAAAATAAAAAATAAAAATATTAAAACCTAAGAAAATACAATCCTAAGTAGTTAAGAACGAAAAAATTAATAAAACAAAAGAAATAAAAACTTAAAATCTAAATGAAAACTAAAGTCCTAAAAAAATATAAAATATAATGAACTAAAAATTAAATGAAATCCTAAAATTTAAAAACTAATAAAAATAAAAATAAAGATAAATTAAAAATACACTAACAAAGTATAAAATAAAATAAATAGAAAATGAAACCTAAAAAATTCTAAATAAATCTACAATAAATCCTAAAAATAAAAAAATGACTCAAACTAAAAATATAAAAAATATACAAAGACACAAACTAAACGCACACAGGTTTGGGGTGATGCTTTGGGCTAGGTTTAGGGTCGGGTTTGGTTATGGGAGAGGGAATTAGCACCATTCTAACTACAAATTGCTCTGAAATATAGCTTTTGACACCACAACTGCAATTAAACCTGCATATTGAACAATTAAGCACTTAAGACTCATATTTTTTAGAATTGGCAACTAAAGTACATCTATTCGGGGTATAAAATGTACAGTTTTGGGTGCTTATCAATGCCCACTATATGACATATTTTGAATCGATGGATGAAGATTATACGACATATTACTTAAAGTAATACTTGGTGTTGACGTATGACATAAGTTAATTTATCACTTATGAAATATAACCAACCTACGACGGGATCTAGCAATGCGATATTGGTACGCAGGATCCATCTAATTTGAACAAAAATAACAATTATGTTTTATTGGCTGAATAATATTATAACATATATATATAACATGGCAATGCGACAACATTTTACATCATTTATGTAAATATTTATATACTTTTATGCATAGTTTACACGATAAAAGGAGTTAATTTCAGGTGTATGAAAATGATAACACTCATTGCTAACGTTATGTACTCGAAAAGTGAAAATCATAAAATAAGTTAAATTAAGTTTATTCGGGATGTAATAACATTCCTGAGCCTCTTAGATAAGTTTGTTTAACTATGCATCATCAACTAAAGAAACAGACCTTTTTGAACACTTCATTGAAACACATATATTAATTTTAGAGGTTTCATGTCAAACATTGAAGTTATCCTAACCTTTTTGCGTTATATGTTCTTGTGAATAGTACTAGTGTTCAACAAAAAATACGAAGTAGGCCAAACAATTTAGACATATCTCGAGTAATCATCATGTATAGGAAAACAAACACAAAGGTGGAAAACTATCAAAGATGACTACCACCATTTAATTTCATTTGAGAGAAGAACAAATAGCAACCATACATAATTTTGCACTATCATTATACAAATTAGGATACAACCATAATATTATGAACGTGGGTGGTAATTTAACATAAAAACTGATGAAGTTGTGAGTTTTTTTATATTTTGTATTCTGGACATCCAACCAAATAAGATAATAGGGGAAGAGAATATAAGATGTCCAAAATACAAATAAACAAAATTCACCACTTCATCACTGGTTTTGTTAAACTACCAGCCACATTTATAATGTTATGGATGTCTCATAAGCTTTCTGATGATAGTGTGTGGATTTGTGGCCGGAGACTTTATATAATGATTTTGGAGCAACTGTAACTATTGTATATGTGGCATGTTCTTACGCTCTATAATTTGTGTACTTATGCCCTGTGAATATAAATGTCAATAGCACTTAAGAAGACTAAACAACCTTCCAACTTGGGGTATTTGGGGAGACTTTTTTCTATTCTAAAGTGTTTGGCTGGAATCTGATATGCTTTAGCGATCTACGCTACATGGACAACCTTAAACTACGATAGAGAGTAGCAACTGAACATTTTTATGAGTCTCATATTATAACGTAAGACTACCTGTTAGAGTAAAACTTTAACGTTGTAACTAAAAGAGGTTTTTTGGTTAAATGAGAAGATGGAATATGTCCTAGGATAGGAAGAGGCGTTTATTCCAAGAAGGAGAACATGAATACTTATAAATCATTTTATGGTATTACAGAGATGTGCGTAACATGTAAGTTAACTTCATTAAATAATTTTTATTTCAATACCGAATAATTTATATATGAACAAAATTATCTACGTTGAAAAGGAAAGGAAATGAAACAAATGTTATTATAGGCTGGATAAGAAACTAAGGGTGCCTTTTTGTTAATTTTCTCATTAAATATGAGTAAACAATCATGACCATCATACATTACCATTTTTAAAGGCAAAATTATATTGCAAAACCCTAATTTAAATAAGTCTATGAACCAACTTAAGCAATAAACAAAATTCACTACGAGCCGATTCAATTACCATTAAGTTGTATACACGTTTGTATCCTAAATAAGACAGGTGGCCTTGGTCCACATTTAGCATTTAATATTATATCTACTTTAAAATTATGTTTGAAATGTCATACAAGTAGTTCCTTTAAGTTTACTCTTCATGATTTGTATCCTGTAATTCTAGCAAAGCATGAGCTCTTGGACTCATTAACATCATAAATCCATTAATTTATGCAAAAAAAAGTGAAGACTCACTAACATGTCATTGTAGATATCCTCAAACGATAAATATAATCATATTAACTATCCTAATTAGGTAAATTGAGCAATGTTTCATAACTGTTTTTAACATCTTATGCTAAAATTTTGCATAACCGAAAAATACATCAGTCAGCACGTGTTTACTTGCACTAAAACATGTGTCACTTATGCAAAACGCGTACTTTGAACATGAACCATCTAATTCATGCAGTCAAATTCTAAAAAGAGGCCAATTGCGCATATAATTTTTTTTTCTACATCACCAATGCTAAATTGTATATAACACTCTTTGTGCACGTTACTTTTCCATACCAACCCCACATTCTATATATCATACTAATTGTGCTTTACCATTTGGTGACATAAATTAAAAAAGTACATTTATAATGTAAATTAGAATTAAAATCCCACTCGTCGGTTACATAGCCATTGATAATGTTCATGAAACATAAAATTAGAATGCCCTCATCTCATATGCAATCTTTCTGCAGAGTCCACCTTTATGACCATCATAGTAAGGATTACCATGACCCTCATAATTGAAGACTCGCTAACATGTCATTTTGGATAATCACCATATGATATATATAATCTCAGTAACTATCCCAATTCGGTAACTGAACAATGTGGCATAACTGCTTCTAACATCTTATGCTGAAATTTTGCATAACCAAAAACAGAGCATCCAACACGTGTTTGCTTGCACTAAAATATGCAATTACTTGCACAAAATGCAAGCTTAGACCATGAACCATATAATTCATGCAAACAAAGTCCAAAAAGAGGTCAATTGTGCATAGCACAATTAATACATTAAAATAGATAAAAATTTCATTTATATGTACACATCATTGTGTCGATTGATTCAAACTCACATATTTCAAAAACAAATCTTCTCCAAGTCTATGCTTTAATTTCTTAAACGTATGACTTATTAATAGTATAATCATAATAATATGTAGACATTTGACTAAGATAAACATATGTAATTTATTTTCCTAAACTAAATTAAAATAGAACCAATCTAAATCTACTGCTTAAAATCCAAAATCTCTCAATTTTGGGACTACTTTTTAATGCTTCTAACATAATCTTACTTCTCAAATACACCATAAATTCAAACAATGAAAAATTAATACATGTGAATAGATATAAGAAGTGGTATACTTACTAATCAAATTCACTAACCCATGTCTCCTTACCAAAATGTAAGAAATTCATAAAATGCACATGTAGAAATGCAATATTTTTTTACATACATTAGACCATTGAATCTACAAATCTTATATCTCTAAATTCTCAACTTATACTAATATAATGCATTTAAATTGATATACTCACCTATATCACTATAGGTTTACGTAGATGCACTTAAAATGATATGTTATAACATAATTATTACTTTAATAATACCCTAATTTTAACATACTTCAAAATTATAAAATTCATTTAACTTAAAACTGAATTAAATAAAAATCATCCCCATATTGATTGGATTCAAACTGATAGAACTCTTAATTCAATGCACTATATGTTTCAAATTTATATGTTTCAATGTTGTATAAAATCTGATACAAGTCATTCAATTAAAATATGGTATCAAGCCATTTTACAACTCATCTCATTTCTCATGTAGGCTGTTATGTAATGTCTATACTAACAAATAAATCATTAAACTATTACAATGATGTACTGATATTCATATGGAAATGCTCAAACAAACTTCATCATAACTTATATGTTTACCTAGTTCAATTCTTACTTCTATAATACCCCCTTTTTAACTTACTTCAAACTTATAAAATTCATCGAACTTAAAACATAAGTAAATAAAATTCAGCCACATATCTATTGAATTCAAACTCATACAACAATTAATTAAATGAACTATACATTTCGAATCTATATGTTTCAATCCAATATACAATCCAATATAATTCATCCAATTAAAAAAGCGTATCAAGCCATTTTACAACCCATCTCATTTCTCTTATAGGCTGTTATTTAATGTCTATACAAACAAACAAATCTATAAAATATTACCATGACATACTGATATACATATGGAAATGATAAAACAAATTTCATCATAATCTATATATTTACCTAGTTTAAAAGAAATAATTTCCACATACAGACAATAACTAATATTTCTATTCTAAATACAACTTCAACCATTTCAATCCATACATTAGATCATTGAATGTACAAATCACATATCCCTAAATTTTCAACTTATACTAATATAATGCATTTTAACTAATATACTCACCTATAGCAATACAACTATAAGTAGATGCACTTAAAATGATTTGTTATAACATAATTCTTACTTCAATAATACCCCAGTTTTAACTTACTTAAAAATTATATAAAGTACACAATCCAATACACTTCATCAGATTAAAATATGGTATCAATCCATTTTACATCTCATCTCATTTCTCATGTAGGCTACTATATAATGGCTATACTAACAAACAAATCTATAAACTATTACAATGACATACTGATATTCATATGGAAATGCTCAAACAAAGTTCATCATAACTTATATGTTTACCTAGCTCAAAAGATACAGTTTCCACATACAAACAATAACTAACATGTTTATCACATATATAACTTCAACAACATATGATCCTAATAACATGTTACCAATTTTTCCTACATTTCAATCCTAGCGTTTAATCGACATTCCAAATTCCACTTTAATCTTATTTACTTAATTGAGTACGTTTAAGTTTTTTTTTCAATATTTATATATGCCATAATAACAAATAATTCATTATGACTCTCAACATACATCTACAATAACACAAAACAAATGTATTTTATAATTTTTTTTCATAATTTGAATCAAATATAATCTTTAAAATTGAGCATAATCCAACTTCGGAAATGATTTGAGGGGAAACATGTGTGTTTACAAAAAACAAATCCCATTCGTTCTCTTGAACTCATTTCATAAACATCTATTGGGCATTTTTTTATATGCCATAGTCTTATGCCTTATCAAATACACAACAAAGTATAACCACTTAAAATTAATACATTTAAATAAATATTGGAAGTGGTAGACTTACTTGATTATATGCAACAATGATGGTTTCCTTAACAAATTGTAAGGAACTCTTCAACCGATGATTCATCACAATGTCATTGATTTCCATCGGGATTAATAGATTTCACATATAACTTTACATATGCCATTATTAATTCTGCAGTTGTAACCTCTTAAGCGCTACATAAAGTTGTAGAGTGTAAGGAGGAGTTCATTTATAAGGTCAATCGACATTTGGAGATTAATCTTACTAGAAATACAAGTTGCTTACCGGACAAAATTATGATTGCATATGAATACGAATGGTAGGCACCTTTGATTTCGGTTTATGGCGATTAGGATCTGACTTTGAATATGAATACGAATGGCGATCTCTTCTGATTTCGGTTTATGGTGACTAGCATCTGACATGTGAGATGATATATTAGCTTTCATACCTTACATACATGGCTAACCTCTTTGTTGAGGAGTCATAAATGCTTGTATTGCATTTTATTGTAGTATAGAGATTAGATGGGGAAGACATTAAAGTGTCTTAATCTATAATTGTAAATATTTGATTATTGTGCATGCATCCATATTTGGACCCTTAATTTTTTAGTATAATATTTTTGGGGTAATTTATTTTACATAAATAATGTTTACGACAACATCTCATTCCAGAAAAATTAGTTTTGAATTCAGTCGAATGTTTTGGGATTTTGGAGTAATTTGCTATAGTTCCATAATGCTAACACATTTTTTTCATTTTTGAAAAAAATTAAGTTTCACCATATTTCATGTATGTTTTATCTAGAACTATTATAAAACCTTGTTCGAATGATCCTATTTTAGTTGAATATTCATGAAAAACAAAGATCAACACATTACATATAGAATGATATCAGACTTTTGTTATTGATGATATTTATATTTTGATGAGTCTCGTGCCAAACACAGGCTAACGATTCATATTATTGAATATTATGTTATTATTAATATTCATATTTTGACGAGTCTCGTGCCAAACACATTCTAATGATTCATATTATTGAATATTATGATATTTGTGTTTTAATGAGTCTCGTGCCAAACACAAGCCAACGATTCATGTAGGTGAATATCAAAATTATTGTTTATTCAAATGCTAGTACTCCCATTAAGTTGAATTAAATGCCAAACTCATGCTACAATTCATATTTGTGAATACTAGATTTTTGATTCTGTTGCATGCATGCGTATTTGAATGCACGGCTTGTAATTTTGAGGCTCATAAGTATGTATTCATTCAGTTTAATCAAAGGCCAAATACAAGCCGAGATTATATGTGAAAATATTATACTTGTAGTCATTTCAAATTATCTTAATGTTTGTTATAAGGTTAAATTGAAGTGCAACACAGAATCAAATAAACATTAGAATTTTTGTGAATATTTAATAATTAATATCAAAGTTATATAGTCATATTTACAAATTCCACTAGTATGGTAGTTGTGATTATAATCGTATTGTGCATTATTATGACCATGAATGATTTTGGTCAATATTTATGATTTGTTACCGATACATAAGTGATGAACTAAAAGTAAATGATTCATATTTTTTATTTACTATTATTCATATAATATCTCATGGGAACTCCTTGTCTATATGAGTTTCACATTATGTCTAGTTTTTTGTGAATTTTAAATTAATAAATACACAATTACATAATGTATTCATGTATTATGCGTATTTCACACATATATGTTTATCTCTAATATTTATATAATGTAAGGATTGGCGTTCATTAAAGTACTCCATTCCATAATAGATAAATATTGGACTGATGCGTTCATATCATGCTTATTTTGGTTTTCTACCAGTCCATGTATGATATTGAATGTTAAGATTAATGATGTTGCACACACATTATTATTTATTTAATTATTTTGATTTGATGCTTACAAGTCCAATTACAATTATTGAGCAAAAATTAAGTGGTAAAATATGTTTTGCGAAAGCAATAATGGTCATCAAATGCAGATGCCATTATTTATTTCATCATGATATCACCAGTTAATAGTATCAAACCCAAACATGAATAGTTTAGTTCATTGCCCATGCGATATTTAATGAGCATAATAGAAAATTTTATTGACTTGTGTATGTAAGTCTTTACTTAATGTAATATTCATATTATAAAATATTTGGTAGTCACCACAGTGACCCAACAATAATGAACATGAATATTAGATGTAAAAATGATAGCAGTAGTAAGATGTGATGCTTATAATTATGGTTTATATTGAGTTTAATCATCAAACAAGATTATTCCTTACAGGGAGTTGATTTTGACTAATTGAATGAACTCTATATAACATATACATTATTCAAGTATATATCATGTATATTTAATACTCCAGTATGTAAAAAATCATATAATCTCTAATCAATGGTTATTAATAAGAAAAATAAAATGTACATTGGGTATTAAAGAGATGTTAATGTATGTGTTGCCAATCAAAGTATTAATATAGTGAGCAATTTATCTCATATCTCTAACATGTTAGGTCTGATTTTGTTTCTCTCCAATATTATGTTTAATTTTTTCTGGACCACCATTGATGATCAATATTGTGTGGAATACTCCATATAAAGTTTGAAGATATTAAACAAATTAAATTTGTTTACATATTGCACACTCGAACTAATAATGATAGAAATAATATGTATCATTTATTGTTTGAAACGAGTTTTCATCTTAGTAGAGTTAACGAAAAGTATTTACTTTTGATGCAAGGATTGCTTAGAAAATAAACTTGAAATGCAAATAAAATTCCTTTTTTTTTTTTAATCTGGAGGAATCAAGCCATTTGTTTTTCATCAAATCTCAATGCTTCTAATTTGCTTGAAAAATATATGTCTAGACATGATTGTGAGGGATATTTTTAAAGCATCTTTCAGTCCTTATTAAAGGTTATTGTATCCCTTTGTTTATGTATAAAATATAGTTTAGATATATTTCTTTTAATGATTGTACTGATCCTGCATCATTGAAGAGGAAACGTGGATGGTCCCTATGTGTGTTTAAATTCAAACCAATTTTAATAAAAAATTACCCAACTTTTAATCAGCACCAAACCAAGTTGTGAAAAAATAATTCTTACTTTAATTCAATTTTTCTTGATTAATACTAAACATGCATCTAGTGATTAAAGAAAGTAAAGTAAAGTAAAGAATACTCACAATGCTGGATGTACGAGGAAAAAACCGAAAACGGGAAAACAACCTCGGACGGCCCAAGCCAAAAAAATCACTATGAACAAAGGTTTTACAAAGACAAATTAGCCTTACTCAATTACTCTATCCCCACAGGTCTTGACGCTCCTTCTGATCTTTTACCATTCTTCAATAGTGCCCGCCCAGAAATTCCATCTTCCACGATACATATCCATAACACACGTGTCCATGTATGTCTCGATGTCCACCGAATGACTTTGATACGTCTATGATGTTAAACAAGAAGTCCTTCTCTTTTCTTCACCGCAAAACCTTGATGTTCAAGTGTAGAACAAACCTTCTTGGTGAAGCAAGATCACATAAACATATAATAATGATAACTCGGATCTTTGCAAACTCTAAGGATGCGTTTATGCTTTGAAACCTTAGAAAAACATGTGCAAAATTCGTACTGGATTATAAACTATTTTTTCAAAATGCACACCCCATAATTCTGTCAAAACCACGTTTTAAATATTAAAAAATGACCGCCTCAAAAATTTTGTCGTTCGAACGAGATTGGCAAGTTGTTCGTGCAACATGACCATCTCCCTCGAACTAAGGACAACTGTCGTTCGAACGATGTCGCGTGTCAGTTTGACTTTTTTTTAAAACGACTCTTCCACAAGAGATCAAAATAAGTCAAATTCTTTTTCGAGCTTATCAGAATAAAACAGAGTGTAAACATTTAAAACACTTTTAAAAACATTTTAAAATATTTTTTCTTATAAAATCACATCCTTATCTTTTATAAAAATAATTTCGAGAACCATTAATTATTCGCATTCATACCTGTGTGATCTCGGAATGCAATTAAATTGAAGACAAAAAAACTTGCACCAATTAAACTTCAGCATGATTAATTCTTTGAAGCTTCGCCACAACGTCTTCAATTTCTTCAATACGTCATAGACCAAGTGGGATCGTGTGAAAATAAATTCTCCCAATGACATATTACAAACACGGGTTTATTCACGGAATTAAGTCAAAACAATACAGGGACTCAGTTGGAATTTTATGTTCTTACAAATCTCCCCCTTTGACTATTCCAGGACAAAACTAAACCAGTGAAATGCCTAAGTCAGGCCGCCAAGCCGTATGACACCTAAATCCCAACCCATACCCCCAAAGTAAAAAATACAGAACACGGACTGGTATATAAAGTATCAGCAAGTATGAACTGTCTGAATGTGATGTAGACTTGAAATCTCCAATCTTTGAAGCATACCTACACACATGAAACAGACAAACAAATACGCAATGAAGTATGGAGGAACAAACGAAACCCATATATATGGAAATGATACCAAACGGCAATATATACCAATATGAATAAACTCTGAAAAATCATTTGTTAAACAATTTAGCAAAACGATACCAATTTCTACTACCAATTTGTAATATCATTTTGTAAAATATGTAATAAAAAATGCTCAAATCTCCCCCTACATCACATACATCTATCCCCCTTTTTGTCTCGAATAGACAATCTGGTGAAATGATAAACCAATCAACAAGTATCTAGAATGAGAATATACCAATTTGAGATCGCTAGATAATCATAAAATAACCAGCTAAATATGATCAAGTAATGACAAATCAGTAGATAGTAAACCAATGAATCACACAAAGAATATAGAAATCTAATCAGGTGTGATAAACAAAATCATATGCAAAATGTCAATATGAGATAATACAACCTGCATACAAAAGAGTCAGTCTAGAAAGCTTCCAGCAGTGCCAAAAAAATATTCCATAATAACCAGGGGACTGCAAACTAATGAGAAGCAAGAATTCAGGCTGTCGTTCGAACGAGAAAAGGATGTCGCTCGAATGAGACTTCACACTACATTGTAATGTTGTTCGAACGAGATCTCGCGAAATTCCAAACTTTCTACGTTTCCCAGAAATATCTAATATTTTTCCCCAGTGAAAAAATTAGAAGAAAAAAATCAGTGGAAGGGCCTGACATCAGCAACACAGTTCTAAAACAGTAAGCTTTTAACACAAAATTCAAAAACTCATAAAAACTAACAATGTGAGTTACATCCAAAACATAGTACCGATGTGCTTAAACATGGACATGGAATGTATGGGCGTGAAACTACAGAAGTGAGTCACAATTCCAACACATCGAAAAGATTAAGAAGCTCTAATCAATAGCGATAAATCATCAAGCTTTATCATATCCATATGACAGTTAAAGTGTGAGATTAATGAACTAAACATACTACATGCACACAAATCCAGAATTTGGACAATTCAACAAACAATAGCATCAAATTTCAATGTTTCAACATTAGGATTAGTTGTGCAAACCCGTTTAAATTTTCTGAAACTAAACTCCCTCATAAACCAACTTTTTCAAGTTCTTTTAAGGTTTTTAGCATTCTCAACCTAGAGAAAATATTATTGATCCTTTTTCTTAGAAATTTTCTTTTTCTTTTGGGCTGTTTTAAATGCCGTCTTTAACAAAGAGTTAATTTTGAACTCTCACAGCCCTTTCTCGTGAATCACTCATCATTTTTCCAATTAGGAACCAATTCAAATCCTCACAGTAAACGATTATTACATTCACACTTCTCCTTAAGTCTATTTATGCATAAATGAAAAGATTGAGATAAGAACATCTCACCAAATTCAAATATGCAAGAGAAGTCAAACATCCATATAAACTCGTGCATGTGTGCAAAGTTGGCATATATACAAAGTTGAATCAAAATGCATATCAACATTGAAACAATCCCATATAAACAATGATTAAGATCATTCTAAGCATCGATAATAATGACCAAATATCCTAGCCACATGGATCAAGAATCGATGGGGGTGGGGTGGGGTCCAAGCACATCAATATGCCACATCAAACATGTAAACTCAAAAATAAAAGCTGAAAAATATTTTTGGATTTTCAAACATATTTTGACTCAGATAAAAGGAAAAATATTTTTGGTTTTTCAAAAGTTTTCTTAAAAACAAAATCTTTTTGGATTTTCAAAAGGACTTAAACAAATGAAAACTATAATACCAAATGATACGTAAGTCATTATACTAGCAATGAATATATCATGAAGCAAACTAGAATATTACAAACAAGGAAACACTTTCATCTTTTAGATTAAACATGGGAAGAATCAAGTGCACCCAAACGAGAATCATGAAGTTTTATTCCTAAAGCCATTAAACCTGATTTCTAACCGAATTAGGTGTAAAACGACGCATGGGGGTTCGGGGAACCGGGGCAACTTTATTCCTAAACTTACTAGGATCTTGTCTAAGATCGAAACAATAACACCTAAGGTGACCTTTCCTACCACAAAACGTGCAGGCGTAGAAACGGTGGGAATGATTATCTTGATGTGGATCTTTTCTAACCTTCATAGTGTTTCTCACATGTGCGGGGGGAATGGGAACAACTCTCTCATCAAAACCTATACCTCCCCTACTCCCTTAATTTGGACGGTGCCTAGAATATTATCTAACCTCTCCGACTTAGCCTCCAAATCAATCTTAACTCTAGACGTGTCTCTCAATCTCTCCTTCAACTCATGAATCCTAGACTCGAGCAAACGCCTAGACTCCTCAAACGTTAAAATCTCCTTTTTCCACTACACAAAAATGAGTAAATTGGTACCCTTCCAGTGGCTAGCCTTGTCATGGTCATTAAACACGCATTTTTTATCACGATCATTGACCGTGATAAACCCGTGACAATGTATTGTCACGGTCATTGACCGTGACAAGACCATGACAACGACACTTATCTCGAACTTGTCATGGTCAATGACCGTGACAAACCTTATAATATTATCATGGTCAAGGATTGTGACACGTATGTAAAAAGTTGTTCAGTAATGAAACCCTACGCTTTCTTTTTTCCCCACCATTTTTGGTTTTCCATCTCTTTCTCTCTATAAGAGATTTTGAGCTCTCTCTCTCTCTAAGGTATGTTTTTTTCCTCTCTTTCTCTTTCATTTCTATATGTGTGTGTATGTGTGTGGTGGTGTATGGTGGGGGGAGGGTGCAGGGGTGGGTGGGGTGTGGGTGTATGTGTGTGTGTGTACGTGTGTGTGTGCGTGTGTGGTGGGGGGAGGGGGTGGGACAGGGGGATAGGTAGGGGAGGGACAGGGGGCTGGGTGGGGGGTAGGGGTGGGGGTGGTGTGTTTGCGTGTGTAGGTGTGTGTGTATGTGTGTGTGGTGGGGTGAGGGGGGCGAGGGTGGTGGGGTGTATGTGTGTGTGTGTGTGGTGGGTGGAAGGGGGGGTGGTGCGTGTGCGTGTACGTGTGTGTGTGTGTGTGTGTGTGGTGGGGGAGGGGGAGGGGGTGGGTGGGGTGTGTGTGGTGGGGCAATCTCAACAATTGAAATGGAAAAATTTATTAATAAAATATGAATTGCCCCTTTCATATGCAACTAGGATTGCCCCTCATTAAAATATAATTGTTGAGATTTGAAATAACTTTAATTGTATAGCTTTAATAAAATAAATTGTATTGCTTTAATTGTAACTTTAATTTTATAGTTTTATATGAAAGTAAATTAATAATTAGTGCCCATTTCATATGAAAGTAGGATTGCTCCTCATTGTAAATTAGTAAATTAATGATTGTATACTTTAATTATTAGTTTAATTGATGAAATGATTTGATTGAGTCGATGAATTAGAAGGAGTACGGGATATACATTTGTTGTTGCGGTTGGATTATAGTGGATCGATGTTGGGTTGGTTAATTTTAGAAGTGGTATGACCACGAGATTAGTGTCCACATGGGGGTGGGATTTTTCAATTTTTTTAAAAAAATTACTTTGTATCACTCTTGTGTAGTGTGTGTGTGTGTGGGCAGTAGGGGTGGGGGTGGGGATATTTCACTCCTGTACATATTATGAGATAGATGCAGTTGTTTTGGAATTTAGAATTGAGGTGTGTGTGTGTGGTGGTGGTGGTGGGGTGTGGTTTGTGTGTGTGTGTGTGTGTGTGTGTTTGGTGGGGAAATCTTAACAATTGTATAGCTTTAATTAGATTATAGTGGATCGATGTTTGGTTGGTTAGTTATAAAAGTGGCAAGACCACTGGATTATTGTCCATGTGGGGGGGGATTTTTCACCTTTTTTTTTTAAATTACTTGAAATTAAATGAAACATACTTGAACTCACCCTTAGGAGGAGATGTAGGTGATGGGGGGGGGGGGGGGGAGGGAGTGGTGGGGTAGGGGTGGGGGTGGGGGGCTACCCGCGTGTGTGTGAATGTGTGCGTATGTGTGTGTGTATGTGCACATGTGTGTATTTGTGTGTGTAATGTGTGTGTTTGTGCGTAATATCCTTTGTGAACGAATTGATTGGTTATTAATTTTTTTAGTAAATTAATATATGATTTCCCCTCATTGTAAATTAGTACATTAATATATAATTAATTATGAAAGTAGGATTGCCCCTCATTGTAAATTAGTAAATTAATAATTGTATACTTTAATTATTAGTTTATTTGCATGTCTTCTTTTAATTCATTTTGATATGTACTAATAACATTTTTTTACAGCAAATGTCTCCTACACGTATTAAGGCAAGAATAATGATGCTTGTTATGATGATGTCGTTTGGGGTCGGTGGTAGCGGAGGCGAAGAGGGATCCTCGGCCCCTAGGCTCCCCAAATATAGAAAATTGTGGATGGCCATCGAGAACAATTCGGGTCTATTAGCGAGATCCCTTGAGCTAGTAAAGACGATCATCGGCCCGGGGTACATTAGTTGGAAGAAGGTTCCATATGAGCTCAAGTTAGCTGTTTGGGTGGCACTATAGTTAATGTATTTATATTTATATTTATATTCATATGAGTATTTCAATTTCGATTTCAATTTCATTTTATATTTATATTTATATCTATTTGCAACTAACATTGTATTTGTTGGACAGGAACAATTCAACCTGGATCCAAAGCTACGCGATTCCGTCTTGGAGCAGTTGAGGGAGCAACACAAGACGTGGAAGAAAAATATGAGGATCCAGTACTTTGGGAAGACACGAGAGTCCATTATCTAAAGGCGTGAATCTGTCCCGCCGAAGGAACCGATCTCATTGGCACAATGGCAAAAGTTCGTTGACAATGATATTGGGGAGCGAAAATTGGCATCTCACCAATCAGGAAGGGAAAACCGGGAAAAAAATACAGACGTGCACTACTCCAGCCAGACGTCTTATGTCGGGGTGGAGCATAGGATGATGGTAAGATTTAATTTTTCCATAACTACAGAAATATATTATTTTGCATTAGTTTACTTTGCGGGGTCGATACTAATTTTACTTTATTTTATTTCAGGGGATAGGGAGTGGCCCTGTGGGTAGGTCACATAGGCTCGATACTTATGTGGCTCTTCGAACGAAGAAGGGGAAGGATAAGGAGGTGTCCCCGAGCGTCGCGGCCAGGATTGTAAGTAATCCGATGTTTACTTTTTATTAATTACGTTATAATTTTTTAATTTACTTATTTTACTAATAATGTGCTTTTTGTCGTTTCAGGCAAAGCTTAAAGAAGTGCATGAGTCGCAGTCTGATGTCGACAAGGCATGTTTTTCCATACACGCACTCAGCCAAGTGCTTGGCTCTGATCGCAAGTGGAGGACAAGGGGTGTGAGCTCGCGGGTGGCCAAATCTAGCATCATCGGATATGAGATGAGCGACACTGGGTTGGATCGAACGGTGGACTTGCATGACGCGGATGTGGACCTCATTCATGAAGCGTTTATTGGGTGGAAGAAAAGCAACGGGAAAGGGAAGGAGAAGGTGGTGGGGGAGGGTGTGCGGGAGGACGAGGTAAAGGATGACGAGGATGTGGACCTCGCTGCTTCATCGATGACACATGAGGACTTTGATGATCCACTTACCTATTTGTATCCCTTCGACCGACCGATGTCGATGCTTGGTTGTTCGAGCATGTTTATACTGGACATGTTTTATGGAAAACGGATAGGGCGGGGGTTGAGGGACCCAAATATCGTCCCGAGTGGACTAGTTTTTGGACGTGAGCTTCAAGACATCGATTTCAAGGTTCTCGTCACGCATGTGATACCCGAGAAAGAGAACTCCCCATTGTGGTTGCGCGAGCAATGCAGCACGATGTATATCAGTGGGTGTGTCAATTCGTATATCGTGTGGTCTACTCCCCTCCTCGGATTTAACCTTACCCAAGACATGTAATGACATTATTTGAATTGAATTGTATTGTTTTTTACTTAGTACATTTGAATAATTTTTATGTTGGTACATTTGAATTATATTTGGATTATATCATGATGCATATTGTTTTTATTTTGAATGTATATTTGCATTATCTCTAGTTTATTTGGATATATGATGTTTGAACAGGTACAACGTTGCTATAATAGGTACAAATATACTGCTGGGCAGTGGCAGTGGCCATACTGCCCAGCAAATTTTTTTTCAATTCTGCCCAGAATTGTCACGGTCATTGACTGTGACAAGTCCTTGACTAAGAAAGTTGTCATGAACTTGTCACGGCCATTGACCGTGATAATTTTTTTATTAAATGTCACAGTCTTGTCATGGTTTATAATCGTGATAAAACTTGTCATGGTCACTGACCATGACACGATCGTGACAATTATAACGATCTTATCACGGTCAATAATCGTGATATGACCGTGATGAAAAAGTTATCTCGCCGAAAATTGTCACGGTTATTGACCTTGACAAGTTGAAGTTGTCAAGGTCAATGACCGTGACAGTTCGACATATTTGATTTAGTGTTCAAAGACTCCATCAAACCGCGGAGATTATCTCTCTCTTTCTACACAAACTCTAGTTTCTTCCTAAACTTCTTATCTTGTGACCTAAGATGCTCAATCAAACCATCTTTATTTTCTATGGCACTCTCATTCAACTTAGCTTGCAATTTTGAGTTAGGCTTTTTCACCTTCACCGTTTCGACATACAACTCATTAAATGCATTTTCACATCTACCCCCTCCTCGTCACTCTTTTCGCCCTCACAAGCATGGGATACACTCAAGACCTCCCCGGAAGTGTCATTCACATAAGAATCGTCGAATGCAAAAAAGTTACGATCAATGGGGGAACTCTCTCCCTCTTTCGGATCACTATCACTTAAGGTGGTATTATAAACAATGGGTTGATTGCCCTCTTTCTTAAGTCTAGTGGGACACTCCTTAACTTTTTGATCGTACCCCTCACACCCAAAACAATTATCCAACTCATCTCTCTTAGGATTCCCAAACTTATCCTTAGAGGTGGGATCAACTTTGTTGTTCTTGAATTTTTCAAATTTCTTGGCATCTTTTGATTGCTTTTGAAAGTTAATAAATTTTTTAAATTTCTTTTCCAACAAAGAAACATCCTCAAAATCGAAATCAAAATCGGAATTCAAAACTTTAATTTCCTCCTTTTCGGGTTTTCAAAGAAATAACCTTTTCTTTCATGGGCACTTGCTTGGAGGTAATCATGTCGATTTCATAGGTTTGTAAGTCACCTACAATCTCTTCTAGTTTCGTCGACTCTAACTTACCCAAGGAGTTTTAAACAGCCACTTTCTCATCAAACCTACTAGGCAATGACCTAAGGATTTTCTTAATGACACGATTGTCAGGAATTTTCTCACCTAGGTTAAATTACGAGTTGACAATATTGGACAACCTATCATAAAACTCATCAAAAGTATCACTTTCTAACATCCTAATGGTCTCAAACTATGTAGTGAGATTTTGAAGTTTTGACGTCCTAACTGTGCTAGTGCCCTCGTGAGTGAGTGCCAAAATATCCCAAGCCTCTTTTGATGTTTCACAAGTCATAATTCTATTATATTCTTCTGGTGTGACATGTGAAGAAATAACGTGCAAACCCATAGAATTATATCGCGACAGTCTATGTTCAGTTTTGGTCCATGACTAGATAGGCTTTAAACTAGTGACCTCACCTACAATAGTGACAGGGGGTCCAACCTTTCTCAACTTCTATCCACACACGCTCATCAATCGATTTTAATTCACTTTTTATTCTCATCTTCCAATATGTGTTATTAGTGCCATAAAAAATAGGAGTTCGAAAAAGTTCGTTATTTCCAAAATTCATCTTTGAAAACACACGGGATCACAAAAAAAATAAATTTTGTTTTCTAGCTCTGATACCAATTTGAATAGGAAATGTGGATGGTCCCTATGTGTGTTTCAAATCAAACCAATTTTTACAAAAAATTATCCAACTTTTAATTAGCACTAAACCAAGTTGTGAAAAACCAATTCTTATATTAAACCAATTTTATCTTGATTAATCCTAACATGCATCTAGTGATTAAAGAAAGTAAAGTAAAGTAAAGAATACTCACAACACCGGATGTACGAGGAAAAAACCCAAAACGGGAAAACAACCTCGGACGGCCCAAGCGAGACAATCACTATGAACAAAGGTTTTAAAAAGGCAAATTAACCTTACACAATGACTCTATCCCCATGGGTCTTGACGCTCCTTCTGATCTTCTACCATTCTTAAATAGTGCCCATGAAGAAATTACATCTTCCACGATACCTGACCACAACACACAAGTCCACGTATGTCTCGGTGTCCACCAAATCGCTTTGATACATCTACGATGTCTAACAAGAAGTCTTTCTCTTTTCTTCACCGCAAAATGCTGATGTTCAAGTGTAGAACAAATCTTCTTGGTGTAGGAAGATCACATAAACAGATAATAATGATAACTCGGATCTTTGCAAACTCTAAGGATGCGTTTAAGCTTTGAAACCTTAGAATAACATGTGCAAAACTCGTACTGGATTGTAAACTATTTTTCCAGAATGCATACCCCATAATTCTGATGAAACCAAGCTTTAAATATTAAAAAATCACCGCATCAAAACTGTATCGTTGGAACGAGATTGGAAAGTCATTCGCGCGACATGTCCATCTCACTGAAATGAAGGACAATTGTCGTTCGAACGCCGCCGCGTGTCAGTTTGACTTTTTTTTTAAAACTTCTCTTCCAAAAGAGATCCAAATAAGTCAAACTCTTTGTCGATCTTATTAGAATAAAATGTAGGGTAAACATTTAAAACACTTTTAAAAACATTTTAAAATATTTTTTCTTATAAAATTACATCCTTATCTTTTATAAAAACAATTTCGAGCACCATTAATTATTTACATTCATACCTGTGTGATCTCAGAATGCAATTAACTTGAAGATGAAAATCTTGCACCAATTAAACTTTGGCATGATTAATTCTTTGAAGCTTCGCTGCAACGTCTTCAATGTCTTCAATACGTCATAGAGCAAGTTGGATCGTGAAAAAATAAAATCTCCCTATGACATAATATAAACACAGTTTTGTTCAAGGAATTAAGTCAAAACAATACAGGGACTCAATTGAATTTTATGTTCTTACAAATCTTCCCTTTGACTATTTCGGGACAAAACTAAACCAGTGAAATGCCTAAGTCGGGCCGTTAAGCCGTATGACGCCTAAATCCTATCCCATAAACCCAAAGTCAAAAATACAGAACACATACTAGTTTATGAAGCACCGGCAAGCATGAATTGTCTGAATGTGATGTAGACTTGAAATCTTGAATCTCTAAAGCATACCTACACACATGAAACAGACAAACAAATATGAAGTGAAGTATGGAGGAACAAACAGAACCAATATATATCCAAATGATACCAAACGACAATAGATACCAATATGAATAAACTCTTAGAAATCATTTGTTAAACAATTGGGCAAAATGATACCAATTTCTACTACCAATTTGTAATACCAATTTGTAAAATATCTAATAAAAAAATCTCAAATATCCCCCTACATCACATACATCTCTCCCCCTTTTGTGTCGAATAGGCAATCCGGTGAAAAGATAAACCAATCAACAAGTATCTAGAATGAGAATATACCAATTTGAGATCGCTAGATAATCATGAAACAACCAGCTAAATATGATCAAGTAATAAGAAATTAGTAGCTAGTAAACCAATGAATCACACAAAGAATATAGCAATCTAATCAGGTGTGATAAACGAAATCATATGCAAAATGTCAATATGAGACAGTAAAACCTGCATATAAACGTTTCAATCTAGAAAGCTTCCAGCAGTACCAAAAAAATATTCCATAATAACCAAGGGACTGCAAACCAATGAGAAGTAAGAATTCCGGTTGTCGTTCGAACGAGCCAAGGAAGTCGCTCAAACGAGATGAGGACGTCGCTCAAACGAGACTTCGCGCGACATTGTAATGTCGATCAAATGAGATCTCGTGGCATGTCAAACTTTCTCCATTTCATAGAAATATCTAATATTTTTTCCCAGTGAAAAAATTTCCAGAAAAAAAAATAAGTGGAAGGGCATGACAGCAGCAAAATAGTGCTTAAACAGTAAGCTTTTAACACAAAATTCAAAAACTCATAAAAACTAACAATATGATTTTCATCCAAAACATAGTGCCAATGTGCTTAAACATGAACATAGAATGTATAGGCGTGAAACTACAACAAACGAGTCACAATTCCAACACATCGAAAAGATCGAGAAGCTCTAATCAATAGCGATAAATCATCAAACTTTATCATAGACATATGACAATTAAAGTGTGAGATTAATAAAACTAAACATACTACATGCACATAAATCCAGAATTTGGACGATTCTAAAAACTAAAGCGTTAAATTGCAATGTTTCAACATTAGGATTAGTTGTGCAAACCCGTTTAAATTTTCTCCAACCAAACTCCCTCATAAACATACTTTTTCAAGTTCTTTTGAGGTTTTTAGCAATATCAACTTAGGGAAAATATTATTGATCATTTTTCTTAGCAAATTTCTTTTTCTTTTGGGTTGTTTTAAATGTTCGCTTTCACAAAGAGTTAATTTTGAACTCTCGCAGCCCTTTCTCGTGAATCACTCATAATTTTTCCAATTAGTAACAAATTCAAATCCTCACGGTAAACGATTCTTACATGCACACTTCTCCTTAAGTCTACTTATGCATAAATGAAAAGATTGAGATAAGAACAGCTCACCAAATTCAAATATGCAAGAGAAGTCAAACATCCATATAAACTCATGCATGTGTGCAATGTTGGTATATATACAAAGTCGAATCAAAATGCATATCAACATTGAAACAGCCCCATATAAACAATGGTTAAGATCATTCTAAGCATCGATAATAATGACCAAATATCCTAGCCACATGGATAAAGAAACGATGGGGGGGTCAAGCACACCAATATGCCACATCAAACATGTAAACTCAAAAATAAAAGCTGGAAAATCTTTTTGGCTTTTCAAACATATTTTGATTCAAATAAAAGCAAAAATATTTTTGGTTTTTCAAAAGTTTTCTTAAAAACAAAATCTTTTTGGATTTTCGAAAGGACTCAAACAAATGAAAACTATAATACAAAATGATACGTAAGTCATTATACTAGAAATGAATATATCATGAAGCAAACTAGAATATTACAAACAAGGCAACACTTTCATCCTTTAGATTAAACATGGGAAGAATCAAGTGCACCCAAACGAGAATCATGAAGTTTTATTCCTAAAGCCATTAAATCCGATTTCCTAACCGAAGTAGGTGTAAAACGATGCATGGGGGTTCGGGGAACCGGGGCAACTTTATTCCTAAACTTCCTAGGAGCTTGTCTAAGATCGTAACAATAACACCTAAGGTGATCTTTCCTACCACAAAAGGTGCAAGTGTAGCAATTGTGGGAATGATTATCTTGATGTGGATCTTTTCTAACCTTCATAGTGTTTCTCACATGTGCGGGGGGAATATGAACAACTCTCTCATCAAAACCTATACCTCCCCTACTCCCTTAATTTGGACGGTGCCTAGGATCTTATCTAACTTCTCCGACCTAGCCTCCAAATCAATCTTAACTCTAGACGTGTCTCCCAATCTCTACTCCAACTCATGAATCCTAGACTCGAGCAAACCCCTAGCCTACTCAAATGCTAAAATCTCCTTTTTCCACTGCACCAAAATGGGTAAATTGGCACCCTTCTAGTGGCTAGCCTTGTCACGATCGTTGACCATGACAAAAAAAACATTCATTTTTTGTCACGGTTATTGACCCTGACAAGCCCGTGACAACGTATTGTCACGGTCATTGACCGTGACAAGACCGTGATAACGACACTTATCACGGATTTGTCACGATCAATGACTATGGCACACCTAATAATATTGTCACGGTCAAGGACCGTGACACGTCCGTGACAATTTGTTCAGTAAAAAAAAACATACGCTTTCTTTTTTTTCCACCGATTTTGGTTTTCCCTCTCTTTCTCTCTCTAAGCGATTTCAAGCTCTCTCTCTCTCTCTCTCTCTAAGGTATGTTTTTTTCATCTCTTTCTCTTTCATTTATATATGTGTGTATGTGTATGTATATATGTGTGTGATGGTGTGTGGTGGGGGCAGGGGGTGGTGGGGGTGGGTGGGTGTGTATGTGTGTGTGTGTGCGTGTGTGGTGGGGGGAGGGGGAGCGGGAGGGACAGGGGGGCTAGGGAGGTAAGGGATAAGGGGATGGGTGGAGGGAAGGGGGGTGGTGTGTATGTGTGTGTGCAGGTGTGTGAGTGTGTGTGTGGTGGGGTGAGGGGGCAGGGGGTGGTGGGGTGTATGTGTGTGTGTGCTGGTATGTGCATGTGTGTGTGGTGGGGGGAGGTGGGCAGGGGGTGGTGTGGTGTGTGTGCATGTACGTGTGCTTATGTGTGGTGGGGGAGGGGGTGGGGTGTGGGGTGTGTGTGGTGGGGCAATCTCAACAATTAAAATGGACAAATTGATTAATAAAATATGTATTGCCCCATTCATATGCAACAAGGATTGCCCCTCATTAACATATAATTGTTGAGAATTAAAATAACTTCAATTGTATAGCATTAATAAAATAAATTGTATAGCTTTAATTGTAACTTCAGTTATATAGTTTTATATGAAAGTAAATTAATAATTAGTGACCATTTCATATGAAAGTAGGATTGCTCCTCATTTTAAATTAGTAAATTAATAATTGTATACTTTAATTGTTTGTTTAATTGATGAATTGATTTAATTGAGTAGATGAATTAGAAGGAGTATGGGATACATATTTGTTGTTGAGGTTGGATTATAGTGGATCAAAGTTGGGTTGGTTAATTTTAGAAGTTGTATGACCATTTGATTAATGTCCATATGGGGGTGGGATTTTTCAACTTTTTTTTAAAAAATTACTTTGTATCACTCTTGTGTAGTGTGCGTGTGTGTGGGCAGTAGGGGTGGGCATGGGGATGTTTCACTTTTGTACATATTATGAGCTAGATGTTGTTGTTTTGGAATTAAGAATTGAGGTGTGTGTGGTGGTGGTGGTGGGGTGGGGTGGTGGGGCAATCTCAACAATTGTATAGCTTTAATTGGATTATAGTGGATCGATATTGGGTTTGTTAGTTTTAAAAGTGGCATGACCACTAGATTATTGTCCATATGGGAGTGGGATTTTTCAACTTTTTTTTAAAATTACTTGAAATTAAATGAAACATACTTGAACTCACCCTTAGGAGGAGATGGAGGAGATGGGGGGGGGGGGGGGGGGAGGGGACAGGGATGGGTGGGTGGGTGGTGGGGTTGGGGTTGGGGGTTGCGTGTGTGTGTATGAATGTGAGCGCATGTGTGTGTGTATGTGCGCGTGTGTGTGTATATGTGTATGTAGTGTGCGTGTTTGTGCGTAATGGCCCTTATAAACAAATTGATTGCTTAGTAATTTTTTTAGTAAATTAAAATATGATCACCCCTCATTGTAAATTACTAAATTAATAGATGATTAATTATGAAAGTAGGATTGCCCCTCATTGTAAATTAGTAAATTAATAATTGTATACTTTAATTTTTAGTTTATTTGCATGTCTTCATTTAATTCATTTTGATATGTACTAATAATTGTTTTACAGCAAATGTCTTCTTCAGGTATTAAGGCGAGGATGATGATGCTTGTTATGATGATGTCGTCTGGGCTCGGTGGTAGAGGATGCGACGAGGGCTCCTCGGCCCCTAGGCTCCCCAAATATGGCAAATTAGGGATGGCCATCGAGAACAAGTCGAGGCTATTAGCGAGATCCCTCGAGCTAGTAAAGACGATCATCGGCCCGAGGTACATTAGTTGGAAGGAGGTGCCATATGAGCTCTATCTGTTTGGGTGGCACTACATGTAATGTATTTATATTTATATTCATTTGAGTATTTCAATTTCAATTTTAATTTCAATTTCGATTTCAATTTCATTTTATATTTATATTTATATTTATATTTATATTTATATTTATATTTATATTTATTTGTAATTAACTTTGTATTTGTTGGACAGGAACAATTCAGCCTTGATCTAAAGCTACGCGATTTCGTCTTGGAGTAGTTGAGGGAGCAACACAAGACGTGGAAGAAAAATATGCAGACCCGGTACTTTGGGAAGACACGAGAGTTCATTATCCAAAGGTGTGAATCCGTCCCGTCGAAGGAGCTGATCTCATTGACATAATGGCAAAAGTTCGTTGACAATGATATTGGGGAGCGACAATTGGCATCTCGCCAATCAGGGAGGGAAAACTGGGCAAAAAAGATGGACGTGCACTACTCCGGCCGGACGTCTTACGCCGGGGTGGAGCATAGGATGATGGTAAGATTTAATTCTTCCATAACTACAGAAATATATTATTTTGCATTAGTTTACTTTTTGGGGCCGATACTAATTTCACTATATTTTATTTCAGGGAAAGGGAGTGGCCCTGGGGGTAGGCCACATAGGCTCGATATTTATGTGGCTCTTTGGATGAAGGAGGTGTCCCCGAGAATCGCGGCCACGATTTTAAGTAATCCGACAGTTTACTTTTTGTTAATTACGTTATAATTTTTTAATTTAGTTATTTTACTAATCATGTGCTTTTTGTCGTTTCAGGCAAAGCTTAAAGAAGTGCATGAGTCATAGTCTGATGCCGACAAGGCATCTTTGTCCACAGACGCACTCAACCAAGTGATTGGCTCTGATCGCAAGGGGAGGACAAGGGGGTGAGCTCTCGGGTGGCCAAATCTAGGATCATCGGATTGGAGAGGAGCGACATCGGGTTGGCTCGAACGGTGGACTTGCATGATGCAAAGCTGTCCCGTTTGGAGGCGACAGTCAAATATATGTTCTCATTCATGAAGCGTTCATTAGGAGGCAAAAAACGTAAGGGGAAAGGGAAGTAGAAGGTGGTGGGGGAGAGGGTACGGGAGGACGAGGTGAGGGATGACGAGGATGTGGACCTCGCTACTTCATCGCCGACACAAGCGGACTTTGATGATCCACTTCCCTATTTGGCTCCCTTCGACCGACCGATGTTGACACTTGGTTGGCCGAGCGTGTTTATATTGGACATATTTGATGGCCAGTGGATGGGGTGGGGGTTGAGGGACTCGAGTATCGTCCAAGGTGGACTAGTTCATGGATGTGAGCTTCAAGATATCTAGTCCAATGTGCTCGTCATGCATGTGATACCTGGGAAGGAGAACTCCCCGTTGGGGTTGCGCGAACAATGTAGCACGATGTCTATCAGTGGGTGTGCCAATTCTTATATTGGATTTAACCTTACCCAAGACATGTAGTGACAATATTTGAATTGAATTGTATTGTTTTTTAGTTGGTACATTTGAATTGTTTTTAAGTTGGTACATTTGAATTATATTTGGATTATATCGTGATGCATGTTGTTTTTATTTTGAATGTATATTTGCATTATCTCTAGTTTATTTGGATATATGATGTTTGAATAGGTACAACGTTGCTATAATAGGTACAAATATACTACTGGGTAGGGCAGTGGCCATACTTCCCAACAGATTTTTTTCAATTCTGCCTAGAATTGTCACGGTTATTGACCGTGACAAGTCCTTGACTAAGAAAGTTGTCATGGACTTGTTACGGTCATTGACCGTGATAATTTTTGAATTAAATGTCACGATCTTGTCACAGTTTATAACTTGACACAACTTGTCACGGTCACTAATCGCGACACGACCGTGACAATTATAGCAATCTTTTTACGGTCAATGACTGTGACAAAAAAAGTTGTCTCATCTAAAATTATCACGGTTATTGACCTTGACAAGTTAAAGTTGTCAAGGTCAATGACCGTGACAATTCGGTAGATTTGGAGTAGTGTTCAAAGACTCCATCAAACCGCGGAGATTATCTATCTCTTTCTCCACAAACTCTAGTTTCTTCCTAAACTTCTTCTCTCGTGACCTAAAATCCTCAATCAAACTATCATTATTTTCTATGGCACGCCTATTCAACTTAGCTTGCCATTTTGAGTTGGCCTTTTTCACCGTCAGCATTTCGGCATACAACTCATTAAACGCATTTTCACATCTACCCCCTCCTCGTCACTCTCTTCGCCCAAACTAACATGGGATACACTAAAAAACTCCTCGAAAGTGTCATTCACATGAGAATCATCGTCACTCACATAACATGCCATAAATGCAACAAAGTTACGATCAATGGGGGAACTCTCCCCCTCTTTCAGATCACTATCCCTTAAGGTGGCATTATAAACAATGGGTTGATTTCCCTCTTTCTAAAGTCTAGTGGGACACTCCTTAACTTTTTTATCGTACCCCTCACACCCAAAACACTTATCCGACTCAACTCTCTTAGGCTTCTCAAACTTATCGTTAGAGGTGGGATCAACTTTGTTGTTCTTGAATTTTTCAAATTTCTTGGCATCTTTCGATTGCTTTTGAAAGTTAATAAATTTTTTAAATTTCTTTGCCAACAAAGCAACATCCTCAAAATCGGAATCCGAAACTTTAATTTCCTCCTTCCGGGTTTTCAAAGCAATACCTTTTTCTTTCTTAGGCACTTTCTTGGAGGTACTAATGTCGATTTCATAGGTTTGTAAGTCAGCTATAATCTCTTCTAGTTTCGTCAACTCTAACTTACCCAAGGAGTTTTACATAGTCACTTTCGCATCAAACCTACTACGCAACGACCTAAGGATTTTCTTAATGACACGATTGCCATGAATTTTCTCACCAAGGTTAAATGGCGAGTTGACAATATTGGACAACCTAGCATAAAACTCATCAAAAGTCTCACTTTCTAACATCCTAATGGTCTTAAACTGTGTAGTGAGATTTTGAAGTTTTGACGCCCTAACCGTGCTAGTGCCCTCATGAGTGAGTGCCAAAATACCCCAAGCCTCTTTTGATGTTTCATAGGTCATATTTCTATTATATTCTTCTGGTGTGACATATGAAGAAATAACGTGCAAACCCATATAATTATATGGTGATAGTCTATGTTCAGTTACAATCCATGACTATACAGGCTATAAACTAGTGACCTCACCTACAATAGTGACAGGGGGTGTCCAACCTTTCTCAACTTCTATCCACACACGCTCATCAATCGATTTTAATTCACTTTTGATTCTAATCTTCCAATATGTGTTATTAGTGCCATAAAAAATAGGAGTTCGAAAAAGTTCGTTATTTCCAAAATTCATCTTTGAAAACACACAGGATCACAAAACAAATAAATTTTGTTTTCTAGCTCTGATACCAATTTGAATAGGAAACGTGGATGGTCCCTATGTGTGTTTCAAATCAAACCAATTTTTACCAAAAATTATCCAGCTTTTAATTAGCACCAAACCAAGTTGTGAAAAAACAATTCTTACTTTAAACCAATTTTATCTTGATTAATCCTAAACATGCTTCTAGTGATTAAAGAAAGTAAAGTAATGTAAAGAATACTCACAACGCCGGATGTACGAGGAAAAAACCCAAAACGGGAAAACAACCTTGGACGGCCCAAGCCAAACAATCACTATGAACAAAGATCTTACAAAGATAGATTAACCTTACTCAATGACTCTATCCCCATGGGTCTTGACGCTCCTTCTAATATTCTACCATTCTTCAATAGTGGCCGCACTGAAATTCCGTCTTCCACGATACTTGTCCGCAACACAAGCGTCCACGTATGTCTCGGTGTCCTCCAAATGGCCTTGATACATCTACGATGTCAAATCAGAAGTCCTTCTCTTTTCTTTATCGCAAAACCCTGATGTTCAAATGTAGAACAAACCTTCTTGGTGCAGCAAGATCACATAAACATATAGTAATGATAACTTGGATCTTTGCAAACTATAAGGATGAGTTTAAGATTTGAAACCTTAGAAAAACATGTGCAAAACTCGTACTGGATTATAAACTATTTTTCCAGAATGCACACCCCATAATTCTGATGAAACCATGCTTTAAATATTAAAAAATCATCGCCTCAAAAACTATGTCATTCGAACGAGATTGACAAGTCGTTTGCGCGACATTGCCATCTCGCTCGAACGAAGGAAAACTGTCGTTCGAACGACGCCGCGTGTCAGTTTGACTTTTGCTTAAAACGACTCTTCCAAAAGAGATCCAAATAATTCAAACTCCTTTTCGATCTTATCAGCATAAAACGTAGTGTAAACATTTAAAACACTTTTAAAAACATTTTTGAAAAAATTTCTTATAAAATTACATCCTTATCTTTTATAAAAAAAAAAATTCGAGCACCATTAATTATACGCATTCATACCAGCGTGATCTCGAAATGTAATTAACTTGAAGAGGAAAAAACTTACACGAATTAAACTTCGGCATGATTAATTCTTTGAAGCTTCGTCGCAACGTCTTCAATTTCTTCAATACGTCATAAACCAAGTGGGATCGTGACAAAATAAAATCTCCCTACGACATATTACAAGCACAGTTTTGTTCACTGAATTAATTCAAAACAATACAGGGACTCTATTGGAAATTTATTTCCTTATAATCATAATCATCATATTATTGATGAAACTCTTTAATCTTGGAATCTTGTACCAAATTAAATCTAGACTCCTTATGATAATTTTTACGGACAAGAATTTTGTAATATCTCTTACAAATATTGATAGTGGAGTTATTCCCTTAAGGTATTGCAATATCTAACATGAGGATGACCTTATAAGAAAACTCCCTTAAAGTTGACCTACATTGATCATATAATTATCATTTACATGTACTTATTGCATTAAATAAAATCGAATATCAAATTCATTATGAAGGATGAAATTAGTGGGAGCTGAAAATCATATAATATGGTTATAAAGGAAGGTAGGGTACTTATCCCATTATCGATAACTTTTTCAATACTTGTTATTTAGTTGTTGGATTGTTTAAACAATAAAAAAAAATGATCAACCACTACATCATGGCATTATCACTATGAGACAAATGTAGATAAAATTATAGAGAATAGTATTAAGAAGATCCTAAATGGAGTCTATTATTCTAAATGACTATGTAGTGTATCTACATGAATATGAATTTGTCAAAAGGATAGATAAATATTTTTTTTTGTTTTTACAAATCATAAGAAGGAAAATTATTGGACTATGATATCTCATTGAATTGCATTTAAGTTGAGTATGAAGAGGTCGTCAAGACCAAGCGCGATGTTTATTGTAATTAAATGAATAAAGTTAAATTGTAGTAAAATGTTTTATGTGTAATGGGAAAAAGGTTATAAATGAACATTCTCACCTTTTCCAAGGACATTATTTTAAGGATGAAAAATTCTTATGAGATGAGTAACTCATTATGATGAGACTTACATTTAGTGTATGTGAAAACTATTATGTTTTTGATATTTTACTCATATTATGAAGAAATGATTGTATAAACTTAAATAAATTTCCCACCTATGGTATTTTTGGAAGTAATACCATTATATTGTATATTCAATTTATAAAACTTATGATCAGTGGGACTAAGCTTATATATTCAATTCACTATAAGGTAGAGAAATGAAATGTTACATGAATTTTGAATATGCGATGGATGAATTTATTAGATACTAAAAGATTATATGCTGACATTAAAGTTGGCCGTTCTTTTTTGGACGATCAGTTATTACAACTCTGATTTACTGGTTTATGGAAAGTATGGAGTTCAGTCTTATCTACTTATGTTTATTTTTGTTTAACGACCAATATAATGAAGGATTGCAACAAAATCCATTAACTATTATGGAAATCTGAATCTGTAGCATGTTATGATGCTACAACTTAATGATTATCGCCATGCAATTTCGGTACATAGAGTCCTCAACACTATTACCATGATGCTGATATATTAGGATACCGTCGTTGCAATCTTCTTTATTAAGATACATTAGGTATTATGTGAGTAACTAGGCACATTGAATATAAATACGTTTTAAAGAATAAATTTTGAAACAGGTGTCATTTATCACATTTGTAAAAGTGTTAACATGAAAATTCCACATGATTGGGCAAGCATGAAAGATGTTAATAAAGAAAGCTAAATATTCAAGTCTTAAAGTATAGACAAATATAAACTTGATGTGGTGGATTTTTTAGTGCTTATTTTGACACTACCATATAATATAATACAGTGTTTCTGAATCATTTATTTCTGTCATAATTGTACACATGCATTTGAATGAAAGAATGTGACAAAAATAGTCTTTTACAAAGACATTATTGTACCATTATTGAATAACCCCATTTATAGACCTTGGTGGATGAGTTGTTTGTGACACCCCGCTTATTTAAAATAAGAGGTGGCCAGCCCGATATTCCAATAATTATAGGAGTCATAGATGGTCCATTCTTAGCATCAATATAAAGTAATAAGTATACGAGATAACCACCTAATATTTCAAAAAACGGATCGTCAAAAAATTTGTTTTGTAAGTTAATGAAAAAAAATTAAACAATCCCATTTAAAAGGAAGTGGATAAACGCAAGGATAGAAATGAATCAACAACTATAACAAACAAAATAACCGACTAAGCTGTCGGTTAACAGACATAGACATCCTAGTTACACAAAGTATTACAGTACAATATCACATAATATAATACAAGTACAAACGGGGGCAATACGCCCGAACATGTAACTGATCATAACTAGAATACAAAAGATGGAAGTGTCTATAACAAAATATCCCGTAACCTCCGCAAGGTATTACAACTCCAGGACACTGGAATGGAAAAGTCAATACGGGAGTCCTTGCGGCGGACCATCTAGGCGAATATAAGATTCATGCAAAACAAAGAGATATAAATGGGCCAGGGCCCATTTTGATATAATCAGCATGTGAATAAAATGCATGACAGTATGGGAAACTTAACTATCGTAAATGAACTAATTACGATCATCTAGAATAATGATAAACAATCTAACTTCTCAATTTAAAATCATAACCTAACGCAATTATAATGACAAGGATCACAATTCAATTTTGCTAGAGAATATGAATAATATCGTACTTATTAAGATTCCGTTTCAATTTTACACAATTTCATTTCACCTTTCATTATCTCATTAGGAAACGTATTCAAGGCAATTTATTTTGTAAAGTGACGTATAATCAATAGGATTTCACTTTAACAAGAATAGTTATATTACACAACATATAATGATTCTAAGACCGTCCTTCCGAGTTTCCCCACTGGACGCGCCCCTAAATAGCTATCATCTTCTAGGTCCTATCACACAAGTCAACCTGGGCATCCTATATTGTGTGACGTCGGGAAGTGTCCATATACCTTCGAAAGTGAGTCATAACCACACCCGAAATAACCTCACTTCGCACAATAATCACATAATATTTTAATAAACGGTCATATGGCCGAGGGCTATATTCACCAGGCATTCACTAGCCATGGGACTTCACCTCATATGCGTAACTTCCCCTATGATAGCATTTAGAGAGGTCTGTATATACAAATTCTCATTCACAATTTCTTTACTTTATCAAGTATGCAATACATTATATCCGGAGCCATAAGCGTTTGATATCTTCATTATAAGTCGAAATGTATAATTATCTCTCAATACAAATCTCCCTGAATAACATACTTTCTATAACACATTATGAAATTATATTCTTCCCTCCAATCCTAGAAATCCACATTAACTCATTGTAATCCTCCCTAGGTCTAAACTATTTCATTCTATAAGAGAATCATTTATCTCCCTCTAAATTACCTAACCAAATTATCCTTAACTTAAGCCCCAACTCTCATTCTAACTTAGGTTTCTAAACACACCATAACTAGACTCTAATACTATAGTTTTACTTCAATTAAGAAGGTTCCTAAGTCCCTATCTTAAAAGAAAGAAGCTAGAAAGAAATAGGATTTGAAGAGTGAAAAATAGGGGACCGATCGACCGATCATGGGACCGCGGTTGACCGCATCCCATGGATTTTTCGTAGGAAGAAATGTAGAAAGCTTATTTCGGAAGGCCCGATTGACTGGTCTTGGGACCGCCGTTGACCGCGCTTGGCACGCCCAAAATCTCTCTTCTTCTATAATGATAAAACCTAAAACCTAAACTCCTTATTCATATATCTCCTTCATTATCATCAACCTACAACATAACTACAACATTTCTACACCACAACAAACTCTCATAATCAACTTAATTCATTCAAATATCAAGATCTAAGGGTTAAACATCAAGATGTATCTCAAAACCTAACATTTACTCAATTCCTCCAAATACACAACTATCGTTACATTTTATCCACATGAAATCATATATTTGCAAGTAAAAACTTACCTTAGGGTTTTAGTCTCGGATTTCCTTCTAGTAGCAACAAATCCGAAGCCCAAATATTCAATTTTCTTCCTTTTCTCTCTTTTCTCCACACTTCTCTTACTCTCTCTTTCTCTCTAAGGTTTGGAACGTGTAAGGGAGAAATAAAAAGGGGGTTGAAAGACTTTAAACGTGCCTTAGCACTAATTTCCAATTGTTAATTGTTAATACACCATTAGAATAACTCGTAATTACATAATTAAGTTATAACCTGTCAAAGATGCCCGAACCTCAAAAATACAATTTGACACTTATTTTGAGTATCTCGACTATTTCGGGACAAACCGCGCCCTCTAAATTTGCATCCGGAATAATATAAATCATTTTAAGTTCCAACTTCATTTTAACCATGTATGTCGTTTAAAGCACAACGATACCATGAATCGCAACATAATGTCGTTTACACTCTCATAATAGTAAATATGCAAAAATCTAGTAAATATTATCTTTTAACTCTCATAAAATAATATTTACCCCATCATTCAATATTTTATATAATTATCTCACATGACAAATTACTATAAAATAAATTACTCAAAAGTAAGGGTTATTACATACTCCCCCCTTATAAGGTAATTTTGCCCTCAAAATTAGGCATACCTTGCGAAAAGAGATGTGGATACTTTTCTCGCATATCGTCCTCACGCTCCCATATTGACTCATCCGCATTGTGATGCCCCCATTGGACTCGAACCAAGGGCACCACTCAAGATCTTAGCCTACGCTCCCCGTGATCTAAGATTGCAATCGGTTGTTCTTCGTATGAAATATCAGGTTCCAATTCGATATCATTCTAAAGAATATGCCAGTGAGCTCCTTCACACCTCTTATACTTTTTCAGGGATGAAACATGAAACACATCATGAATCTTTTGTAAGTGCTCCGGTAAAGCAAATTGATAAGCTACGGGGATAAACTTAGTAATAATGGGAAATTGACCTACGTAACGAGGGACAAGTTTTCCTTTCTTTCCAAATCGCTTTATGCCTTTCATTGGCGATACTCATACCAAAACTTAATCTCTAACCTCCAAATCCACATGCCTTCTATTCGCATCAGCATAACTCTTTTGCTGATCCTGAGTAATTCAGATGCGATTGCGAACAAGTTCAATCTTTGAAGAAGTATCTCGGATCATTTAACGTCCAAGAAATTTATTATCCCTTACCGCCAACCAACAAATAGGTGATCTACACGGTCGGTCATACAATTATTCATAGGGTGCCATTCTGATAGTGAATTGGTACGGATTATTATAAGCAAATTCGACCAAGGGAAGATATTGTTCCAAACCTCATTTGAAATCAAGCACACACATTCTTAGCATATCCTCCAACATTTGGTTGACTCTTTCCATCTGCCCTACCATTTGAGGGTGATAGGAGGTACTTAACTTCAATTCGGTTCCCATAGCTTCTTGGAAACTTCGCCAAAATGGAAAAAAAATGTAGTCTCGAACCCACAGGTCTAGGATCGAAACCTGGCTCTGATACCATCTATGACACCTCTCTTATTTAAAATAAGAGGTGGCCATCCCGATACTCCAATAATTACAGTAATCATAGATGGTCCATTCTTAACATCAACATAAAGTAATAAGTATACGAGATAACCACCCAATATTTTATAAAACGGATTGTCAAAAAAATTGTTTCGTAAGTTAATGAAAAAATATTTAAACAATCCCATTTAAAAGAAAGTGGATAAACGAAAAGTTAGAAATGAATTAGCAACTATAACCAACAAAATAACCGAATAATCTATCTGTTAACAGACATATACATGAGAGTTACACAAAGTATTATAGTACAATATCACATAATATAGTACAAGTTCAAACGGGGGCAACACGCCTGAACGTGTAACCGATCATAACTAGAATACAAAAGATGGAAGTGCCTATAACAAAATATCTCGTAACCCCCGCAAGGTGTTACAGCTCCTGGACACTGGAATGGAAAAGTAATTACGTGCGTCCTTGCGGCGTAGCACTTGGGCAAATATAAGATTCATGCAAAACAAAGATATATAAATGGGTCAAGGCCCGTTTTGATATAATCATCGTGTGAATAAAATGTATGATAGTATGGGTAACTTAATTATAGTAAATGAGATAATTACGATCATCCAGAATAATGATAAAGAATCTAACTTCTCAATTTAAAATCATAACCTAACGCAATTATAATTACAATCATTACAATTCAATTTTGCTAGAGAATATGAATAATATCGTACTTATTAAGATTCCGTTTCAATTTTATACAATTTTATTTCACCTTTCCTTATCTCATTAGGAAACATATTCAAGGAAATTTATTTTGTAAAGTGACGTATAATCAATAGGATTTCACTTTAACAAGAATAGCTATATTACACAACATATAACGATTCTAAGACTGTCCTTCCGAGTTTCCCCACTGGATGCACCCCTAAATAGATATCGTCTTCCAGGGCTTATCACACAAGACAACCCGGGCATCCTATATTGCGTGACTTCGGGAAGTGTCCATATACCCGCGAAAGTGAACCATAACCACACCCGAAATTACTTCACTTCGCACAATAATCACATAATTTTTGAATAATCGGTCCTATGGCCGAGGGCTATATTCACCAGACACTCACTAGCCAGGGGACTTCACCTCATACGCATAACTTCCCCTATGATTGCATTTAGGGAGGTGTGTATATACAAATTCTCATCCATAATTTATTTACTTTTTCAAGTATGCAATACATTATATCCGTAGCCATAAGCATTTTATATCGTCATTATAAGTCTCAATGTACAATTATCTCTCAATACAAATCTCCCTGAATAACATACCTTTTATAACCCATTATCAAATGATATTATTCCCTCCAATCCTAGAAATCCACATTAACTCATTGTAATCCTCCCTGGGTCTAAACTATTTCATTCTATAAGAGAATCATTTATCTCCCTCTAAATTACCTAACCAAATTATCCCCAACTTAAACCCCAACTCTCATTCTAACTTAGGTTTCTAAATACACCATAGTTAGACTATAATACTCTAGTTTTACTTCAATTAAGAAGGTTCCTAAGTCCTTATCTTAAAAGAAAGAAGCTAGAAAGAAATACGATTTGAAGAGTGAAAAATAGGGGACCGGTCGATCTGTCATGGGACCGCTGTCGATCGCATCCCATGGATTTTGTCTAGGAAGAAATGTAGAAAGCTCATTTCGAAAGGCCCGATCGATCGGTCTTGGGATCGCGTTCGACCGCACTTGGTAGACCCAAGAATCTCTCTTCTTCTACAATGCTAAATCCCAAAACCTAAACTCCTTATTCTTATATCTCTTTCATTATCATCAACCTACAACATAACTACAACATTTCTACACCACAACAAACTCTCATAATCAACTTAATTCATTCAAACAACAATATCCAAGGGTAAAACATCAATATATATCTCAAAACCTAACATTTACTCAATTCTTCCAAATACACAACTATCGTTACATTTTATCCACAAAAAATCATATATTTGCAAGTAAAAACTTGCCTTAGGGTTGTTGTCTCGGGTTTCCTTCCGGTATCAACAAATTCAAAGCCTAAATCTTCAATTTTCTTCATTTTCTCTCTTTTCTCCACACTTCTCTTTATCTCTATGGTTTGGAACTTGTAAGGGAGAAATAAAAAGGGGGGTTGAAAGACTTTAAACGTGCCTTAGCACTAATTTCCATTTGTTAATTGTTAATACATCATTAGAATAACTCATAATTACATAATTAAGTTATAACCTGTCAAAGATGCCCGAAACTCACAAATACAATATGAAACTTATTTTTACTATCTCGACTATTTTGGGACTAACCATGCCCTCTAAATTTGCATCCAAAATAATATAAATCATTTTTAATTCCAACTTCATTGAAACCATAAATGCCGTTTAAAGCACAACGACACCATGAATAGCAACATAATGCCATTTACACTCTCATAATAGTAAATATGCAAAATCTAGTAAATATTATCTTTTAACTCTCATAAAATAATATTTACCCCATAGTTCAATATTTTGTATAATTACCTCACCTGGAAAATTAATATCAAATAAATTACTCAAAAGTAAGGGTTATTACATACTCCCCCCTTATAAGGGAATTTTTCCCTCAAAATTAGGCTTACCTTGCGAAAAGAGATGTGGATACTTTTCTCGCATATCGTCCTCATGCTCCCATGTTGACTCCTCGGCATTATGATGCCCCCATTTGACCTGAACCAAGGGCACCACTCAAGATCTTAGCCTACGCTCCTCGTGATCTAAGATTGCAACCGGTTGTTCCTCGTATGAAATATCAGGTTGCAATTCGATATCATCCAATGGAATATGCCAGTGAGCTCCACCACACCTCCTGTACTTTTTCAGTGATGAAACATGAAACACATCATGAATCTGTTGTAAGTGCTCCGATAAGGCAAGTTGGTAAGCTACTGGGCCAACCTTTGTAATAATGGGAAAATGACCTACGTAACGCAGTGCAAGTTTTCCTTGCTTCCTAAATGGCTCTATGCCTTTCATTGGTGATACTCATACCAAAACTTGATCTCCAATCTCTAAATCCACATGCCTTCTATTCGCATCAGCATAACTCTTCTACCGATCCTGTTCAATTCAGATGCGATTGCGAACAAGTTCAATCTTTGAAGAAGTATCTCGGATCATTTCAAGTCCAAGAAATTTGTTATCCCCTACCACCAACCGACAAGTAGGTGATCTACATGGTCGGCCATACAATACTTCATAGGGTGCCATTCCGATAGTGAATTGGTATGAATTATTATAAGAAAATTTGACCAAGGGGAGGTATTGTTCCCAACCTCATTTAAAATCAAGCACACACATTCTTAGCATATCCTCCAATATTTGGTTCACTCTTTCCGCCTACCCATCTGTTTGAGGGTGATAGGAGGTACTTAACTTCAATTCGGTTCCCATAGCTTCTTAGAAATTTTGCCAAAAATGGGAAACAAAAATATAGTCTCAAACCCACCGGTCCCAGGATCGAAACCTGGCTCTGATACTATCTATGACACCCCGCTTATTTAAAATAAGAGGTGGCCAGCCCGATACTCCAATAATTACAGGAATCATAGATGGTCCATTCTTAGCATCCACATAAAGTCATAAGTATATGAGATAACCACCCAATATTTTATAAAACAAATTGTCAAAAAATTTGTTTTGTAAGTTAATGTAAAAACATTTAAACAATCCCATTTAAAAGGAAGTGGATAAACGCAAGGATATAAATGAATTAGCAACTGTAACCAACAAAATAACCGAATAAGCTGTCGATTAACAGACATATAGATGAGAGTTACACAAAGTATTACAGTACAATATCAAATAATATAATACAAGTACAAACGGGGGCAACACGCCCGAACGTGTGACCGATCATAATTAGAATACAAAAGATGGAAGCGTCTATAACAAAATATCCCGTAACCTCCGCAAGGTATTACAGCTCCAGGACACTAGAATGGAAAAGTCAATGTCTTCATCCTTGAGGTGGATCACCTGGGCGAATATAAGATTCATGCAAAACAAAGAGATATAAATGGGCCAGGGCCTGTTTTGATATGATCATCATCTGATTAAAATGTATGACAGTATGGGCAACTTAATTTTCATAAATGATCTAATTACGATCATCCAGAATAATGATAAAGAATCTAACTTCTCAATTGAAAATCATAACCTAACGCAATTATAATGACAATGATGACAATTCAATTTTTCTAGAGAATATGAATAATATCGTACTTATTAAGATTCCGTTTCAATTTTACACAATTTCATTTCACCTTTCCTTATCTCATTAGGAAACATATTCAAGGCAATTTATTTCGTAACGCGCCGTATATTCAATAGGATTTCACTTTAACAAGAATAGTTATATTACACAACATATAACGATTCTAAGACCGTCCTTCCATGTTTCCCCACTAGATGCACCCCTAAGCTATCATCTTCCAGGGCCTATCACACAAGACAACCTAGGCATCCTATATCTCGTGATGTCGGGAAGTGTCCATATACCTGTGACAGTGAGACATAACCACACCCGAAATTACCTCACTTCGCACAATAATCACACAATATTTTAATAACTGGTCCTATAGCCGAGGGTTATATTCACCCTGCATTCACTAGCCAGGGGACTTCACCTCATACGCATAACTTCCCATATGATAGCATTTAGAGAGGTGTGTAAATACAAATTCTCATTCACAATTTATTTACTTTATCAAGTATGCAATATATTATATTCGGAGCCATAAGAGTTTGATATCTTCTTTATAAGTCTCAATGTATAATTATCTCTCAATACAAATCTCCTTAAATAACATACCTTCTATAACCCATTATGAAATGATATTCTTACCTCCAATCCTAGAAATCCACATTAACTCATTGTATTCCTCCCTAGGTCTAAACTATTTCATTCTATAAGAGAATCATTTATCTCCCTCTAAATTACCTAACCAAATTATCCCCAACTTAAACCCCAACTCTCATTCTAACTTAGGTTTCTAAATACACCATAGCTCGACTCTAATATTCTAGTTTTACTTCAATTAAGAAGGTTCCTACGTCCCTATCTTAAAATAAAGAAGCTAGAAAGAAATAGGATTTGAAGAGTGAAAAATAGGGGACCGATCGACCGGTCATGGGATAACGGTCGATCGCGTCTAATGGATTTTGCCTAGGAAGAAATACAAAAAGATCATTTTGGAAGGCACGATCGACTGGTCCTGGCACCGGGCTTAGCTGACCCAAGAATCTCTCTTTTTCTACAATGCTAAAACCCAAAACCTAAACTCCTTATTCTTACATCTCTTTCCGTATCATCAATCTACAATATAACTACAACATTTCTACACCTCAACAAACTCTCATAATTAACATAATTCATTCAAACAACAAGATCTATGGGTTAAACGTCAATATATATCTCAAAACCTAACATTTACTCAATTCTTCCAAATACACAACAATCATTACATTACATCCACATAAAATCATATATTTGCAAGTAAAAACTTGCCTTAGGGTTGTAGTCTCAGATTTCCTTCTGGTAGCAACAAATCCAAAGCCCAAATATTTAATTTTCTTCCTTTTCTCTCTTTTCTCCACACTTCTCTTTGTCTCTCTTTATCTCTAGAATTTAGAATGTGTAAGGGAGAAATAAAAATAGGGTTTGGAAGACTTTAAACATGACTTAGCACTAATTTACATTTGTTAATTGTTAATACACCATTATAATAACTCGTAATTACATAATTAAGTTATAACCTGTCAAAGATGCCTGGAACTCAAAAATACAATATGGCACTTATTTTTACTATCTCGACTATTTCGGGACTAACTGCGCCCTCTAAATTTGCATCCGGAATAATATAAATCATTTTAAGTTCAAACTTCATTTAAAACATAAATGTCGTTTAAAGCACAACGACACCATGAATCGCAACATAATGCCATTTACACTCTCATAATAGTAAATATGTAAAAATCTAGTAAATATGATCTTTTAACTCTCATTAAATAATATTTACCCCATCATTCAATATTTTATATAATTACCTCACATGGCAAATTAATATAAAATAAATTACTCAAAAGTAAGGGGTATTACATTGTTAATGTCGTGGTACATGGAAGCAATCATGCTCTTAAATTAGTGTGTGAGCGCCATGACTCGCAATAATGATTTGTTTGATTAAGGTGTTTATAGAAATTCATTTAAGGATGAATCAAAGATTATTTCGCACTTTATGATACTTATGGATCAAGTGGGAGACTATTAGAATTATTTTAAATAATTCTCCATTATGTGCTCCATAATTACATTAATACTAAGAGTGACTTTGGTTAATGAAAGCGTACTCTAAATACCAAGAGTTAAAAGGACTCTTAGGCATCTACCTTGATGGACGGTTGATACTAAGTGACTGTTGGATATTTAGGTCTTGTCCATGTCTATAAATAAGTGACTGATTTCGATCATTCAGACACTCAAGAAAGACAATATAATGAAATTATAGGAAACAGAGATAAATATAAATTATCAAGGAGAGAAAATATCGGAATGGTATTTTGACCATACTGGGAGATCTAACTATTCGAATGTGTTGAAATTGGAGTATGTTCTTTCCATATAAAAGATGAAGCCATGTTCCAAAATTTTGCATAATCAGACATCGTTAAGATTGACAGCTCCATCAATCATTCTAGTTAAGAAAATTACAGAGCTTTGTTATTTTTAATATCATTTACGTCCCGCATAATGCTTATATGTGATAATCGTGAAGATTCAAGATAATTTTATTAAGAACAATTGTATGTGAAAATTTAATCGATAATGTATCAATGATTAATATTATGTTGTTCTTGAAAATATTTTTACAGTGTAGTGTCGGTCAAAGGATTTGTACGTGTTATAAGCTAGTTGATGGTAGCATTAAATGTGGATGTGAGCTTTCCATGCATGTGGGTGTGCAAGGTGGACGTAGGTGAAAGGGTCATGTGTTTTTCATCTATCCACTAGGTCGACTACATAAGCCTTGGTTGGGGATGACGAGGTCTTGAACATATGGGGTATCACCCCTAGGGGTCCTAGAGCTACTACACAACTTCTTCTTAATGCAATTAGGTTCACGCAACACCAAGGGATTATTTTCACGTATTTTAAGGTTTCCCTAGGGCATTAGATGGGGTGAACCGTCGTGTTATGGTATCTCAGTTTCCTTTAGGAGTTGTGCACAATGAATGGCCTTTATGGATGGTGTAGGAGGAAGTTGAGTTTTTTCCTCGAACTAGGGACTAGAAATGGGACCAATGGAGGTCGTATAAGCTAAGAAAAGTTCTATCTGAGCCCTGAGCCAACAGTAGGACCTTTGTCCTTATTAAGGGGATGACTTCAAGGGTTGGAGAGTCTTTCAAGTGTCCTTTGTGGTAACTGGTATCATGCAGAACTAACTATTTAACTAATGCTAGTTAAGAAATTTAGGGGCGTGTAATAGAGTTGCTAGCTAAATGTTAGCCAAAACATTTAATCATATTGCTTTTTAAATTTTTTTCATGGTCGATTTAAAGGAAATATTTTAGAAAGCTTTATAAATATTATTTTTAAATGAATAATGAATAGTGAACAAAAGATATTAAAATATGGTTCCTAATATTTGAGTAGCAATTTCTAGTTTTATAACTAAATTATATATATGATACATTTACATTTATGTCTCAAATTCCTTACTCTTTGGAAAAACATCTTTTGGGGTACCAAATTCAAATTAAGGTATCAAATTTCAGAACATTTGTGTTTTTGTATTTAAATTTTTTTATAGTATTTCAAACATATATATATATATATATATATATATTTTATTATCAAAATTTATGTTATAATATTCGATTGATGATAGTTAGGAAGTGGGGTTTAATACCATCATTAATCCAACCATTACTTTTAACATTTGATCATGTCACTTTTTAATTTTTTTCACAACTAATAAGAAACCAAATTAAAATTAAAAACTTTGATAGATAAATATATTAAAAAAATATCAATAATACAAAAAAGACAATTAACCATATATATATATATATATATATATATATATATATATATATATATACATAGAGAGAGAGAGAGAGAGAGAGAAATGACATATATGATTCCTAATGTTAAAAGAAAATGAAAAATTAACTTTCAATTTTGGGGTAGTTCTCATTTTGGACATGATGTTTAAGAATTTGTAATGTTAAACCTGAATTTTAAAAATAAATTCAATTAAACCTGAATTACAAACCCGAATTTGTAATGTTCGTTCCCCGGATTATGCCCTACACCAATCCAAGGCCTTCTCTTTCATCTAAAGGTTTACTAACCCTCAAAATCATCATTTAGGAGTCCCAATATCATAACTAAGATCCCCCATATAAGAGCTCAAATTATAATTTAACTCCCCATACTTTTAAGGGGAGAAAACTGTTGAATCTGACCAAAGAGAATCGATTCACCCCAATTGTGAATCGATTCGGATGGGCGAATCGATTCGGCCCCCAATCCGAATCGATTCGAAAAATGTTATGCAAACAGGTCCTTAATGGCAAATCGATTCGGTCTAAATCCGAATAGATTCATCCCATTTCATAATCACATATCCCCTTAGGCGAATCGATTCGTCCAAGACCCGAATCGATTCGGCCTGTTCGAGGGGCACTATTTGGGCAATTTTTTTAATCTCCAAAATATCCAAAAATTCAATCCAATCTCCATTTAAATCACAACTTGGATTTATTCCTACGAACCCAAAGTTTTTATATCTCCTAAAATTCTTTGGAGGTCCTAACACTCCATTTGAGAACCCCTAATATTTATCTCCAAAGTTCTATCCTTAATTTCTAACTAATGATTTCAATCTCGGACAACTTTCGTAGAAAAATCACTATAAATCCAAAAAAATTCTAAAAAATACGGGGTCAGCACCCATGCGACCGCATCAAAAAGATCTACAATTTTTATTTTTTGACTAGGAGCCGAATCAATTCTCATCAAGGAAGAATCGATTCAGAAGGACGCAGGTCAACTATTCATCGTCTTCTCCAAGACGGTTTCGGCCATTAAAGCTTCTCCCAAGCTTTGGTCACCTCACCCAACGTCCTACAACCTCAACCAACTACAAATACACATATATTAAGGGTTCTAAACATCCTAGAACCCGAAACCAACAAAAATTTTAGATTAAATCCTAAATTACTCAAATTGAAATATTATAGGGGTTTAATGGTTTTAACTCCTAAAAACCCGTTTTATCCACGAAAACCCGACTAAAAATCATTAGGGTTTGTTTATACCAAACTAGGGTATGAGATATTTATGCAAAAATTAAATAAAGCAAGTAAACACTTGCCTCGTGGATAAAATTCGACGACCTCGAGTCGAATCCCGCGGAGGTAGGCCGGAATCTCCCCTTTTCTTCCTCTTTTCTTCGTCCTCTCTCTCTTCCCTATCTTCTCTCTTCTTTCTTTATTTCTCCTTTTCTCCCTCTCTCCCTCTTTATATAGAGGGAAAAGGGTTTTAACCCTTAAAACCCCAAAAACGGCTCGTTTACTCAATTACGGGCCCATTTAACTCCAAAATTACCCGGAACTCAATTTCGACAATCGGACACTCTTTTTCGACAATCTCAGCCATTCCGAGACTCACGGCACAGTCGAAATTTCCATCCGAGGTACTTGACCGCAAATCACTATTTCAACCCAACACAACTTAATGCGGGTTTTCCCATTTAAATCTCACCTCGTGTCACTTTACTCAATGACGACATATAGCTAAAATATTCTGACCTATATAATCCCAAAAATAATCACAACATCCATCGAAAATCATTTAATCCTTGAAAATCACAAAAATTACTATTCCGGGAAAATCTCCAAATTCCAATTAATTCTCAATAATGGAATTTAATTATCTCCAAAAAGGATGGGTTGTTACACATGTTTTGCTACATCTTTCTCTTTTGCCTGATCTTCCCCCAAACACAATAAAACAAAATCTGAAAGGTCTTCAATTAGACTGCAACATATAGAAGGTATACCTGTGTATATAACAGGTATGTAGGATATATGCAACTGGTAACTCTTTTGCAGTTGGTGCAACTCTTTTACAGCTATACCTGGTGAAACATATAGCTGGTATACTTGTTATATAACAAGTATACCACGTGTATCTCTTTTGTAGTTGAAAATCATTATTGGAGAGAATATATTTTTTGGGTTTTTTATTTACTATAATATGTAAATAATTATGGTTTTGAGTTTGTTACATATTACTTTTATTTATATTTGGTACACATCAGGTGGGGATTCGCATTTGAAACCTCAGGTGGGTGGAGCAACCACACTGCATCAATTTTGCAGCCACCTCGCAACCACGCCACCACAAGCTTCTTCAAGCTTCTTTTGCCATCACGCCACCTCAGGTGTGTGGGTAGCGAAAACACCAAACAGCCCTTAAGTTTTACACCAAAACAAGTCAGTTATTTGGTTTGTCACATATACCAACTCATATCTTAAACATAGCTATTAAACATGGATTGTTTGGTGTTAAAAGGGGAAACTTATGTCCATGTATTTCTACTGCTCACTGAGAATATTTTGGTATTTCTATGTTTGTGTATTTCTTGACTTTTTAATTTTTCAGTTTGTTAATTTATAAACAGATCATTTGTTCACCCAACTCAAGAGATATTGTATACACCTTTTTTTTTCTATTTCTGCAATGTTTCATAACACTCAGGTAGGAAATATTTTTTTTATTGATTACTATAATTTTATATTTAGGGTGTGTTTAAGTGCTAATACTTCCATATTCGGGGTACACGATATCAAAATTTTAAAAGATTCAAATCATGAAAATCTGTCATAATTTTAAAAGATTCAAATCATGTTTGTAAATCCTACAAACATGATTGGTATAGTTAAATTTAAAACTAATTGTTGACTACATTAATTAATTAAGTTTTTCATTTTTTTGTTAAAATTTAAACAAATTTATTATTTTATTCACTATTCTCTCCACACATTGCACACATAATATATTTTAGTACTCGAGAGTGGAATCAGAATTTGTTCTCGCGGATTTTTAATATAGTTTTTTAATAGTATTTTTGTTAGCAAGAATTTTAAATATCCAATATGATTTTCTATGTTGATCTTAAGTCTTATGACGGGAATTAGTTAACTAAATAGTGTCATAGTCGTGCTGCATTAACAGTAAAGAGTGTTGTTGTTACTTGGCCATATATATGTTTGGTAAAAAAAAGATTTTGTATTATGTCATATTTTAATTCGGTTATGTTTCTATTTTTTGGGTAAATAAATGAAAATAATATTATGTGTTATGTCATGTCGTCTTTATTTGGATTATATTCGTGTTATGTTAAAAAAAAATTATGTCGTATCCAACTAACCCTAAGTTCATTTAAAGATAATTATTTTATGAAATTTTGTTGCGGAACGAAAATTTTGTTCTTTTACAATTATGTGCTTTGGAAATTTTACACGCCTTACGATTACGTACTTTGGAATGTTTCATCGTGTCTTCAGGCACGGGCATTCCGCTAGTGTGTGTGTGTATATATATATATATGTGTGTGTGTGTGTGTGTGCATCTTCGCTATCCTCTCTCTCTTTATAAATCCTATAAAATATTTTGTAAATACACAAATCGATCAAAATATATATCGATTTTGTGTGTATACACATATGTGTATATACAGAAATCAAGCTATATATTTATCTCGGTATGTGTGTATGCTTATGTGTCTATTATGGAAGAATATTGCATATGATATGCTTTATAGTTTTCTATGTATGTCTATGTTGGGCATGTATGTTCATCTATTCATATGTGTTGGTATGCATTGTGTATCTGTAAGTATAATTATGAGGGTGTTTTCATAGAAATATTGGAACAGAGTGGTAGGGTGATTCAACAGGCATTATTTTAATTCAACATGTTAGTTTTTCCATATTTCTAAATTTATGTCTTTTTGCAAATTTTTTAATTAGTTATTTTTAGTCCATATGTCAAATTTTAATTGATAAACTTGAAATTTTAAAAACATCATTTGTGTGACCAAGCAACATTTCATCAGTGCCTCTTAATGGAATTTTATCTATGGGCTAATACTACCAGTTTTCAAATTTCATGGTTAACATTGCAACTTCTCATACATTGGGTCTGAAATTGAAACCCACAATAAACTTTCGCGTTAAGTTTTCCTTTTCCCAATTGTTTAAGATCAAAATTTTATCGAACATTATATTATGTAACGATAAGCAGTTTAGGCTCTTCATTAAATGTAAGATATTACATGAAAACTATCGAGCAAAATTTCATTTTGTTGCAAAGAAGTTGAACGACTATTGTATAAGAAATCACGTAATAATAAATAACTAAAACCATATAATGTTATTCGTAATGACTTCCATTTATGTTTAAGTTTTATTGCAGTTCAACATCCACTTATTTAGGCATTACTTCCAACATATTTATAAAATTACTTTTAATGCTTGAGTTTTTCTTATTATTGTTAGTGGTTACTCCTAAGGGGATAACATATCAATGATATAGTAAATTTTACTTTAATTCATTCTTTACCATTATGTAACTCCCAAGCAATCTCTTCTCTATATAATACAATGTCAAAAGACTAGTAATATAAATTGCTTCTCATTTGAAAGTCCCATTTCAATAGTAAAATATTATAAAGGCCAGTTTAGCTTTTATCATTACTATAATCTAATTAACTACTTAGCATATTTTACCCACATTAGGCATGTCCCAAAATACCCTCTATACCCATAATGCGCGAAATTCAGACACTAATATTTCATATGACAATGGTGATCGAAAATTTAAATTTTGATATCTATTGAAAATAATTTAGCTATTTCGACTATGCATTAATATTGCTAGAGGTATTCCTCTTTCGTGGATTCTCACCTGATAGAGTGATTCATAAACACTCAAGATTCAAGATGAGAAAAAATCCAAGATAGTAAAATCTAAATGCAATGTAATGATAAATTAAAAAGAAAATCCACACCATCAAGCACAAGACAATATGTATGTGGTTCACTAATATGGCTACATCTACCAATTATGTCTAAATTTCTTTGATTCAATAAACAAGGATTACAACTTTAATTATCGTCAAAATCCCCTCAATCTGTATACAAGAGAAATAATAATAAATGATGATTAATGGTTGGTCTTAAACTTAACTTAAAATCCCTAATTTTTCAATATATACATCGGAGAAAATTTTGGAGAAATTCCCAAATAACTATCACTTAAAACATAATGGTTGGTCTTAAACATAACTTAAAATCCCTAATTTTCAATATATAAATGGGAGAAAATTTTGGAGAAATTCCCAAATAACTATCACTTAAAACATATTTTCTTACAAACTAACACTCTTTCGTAGTTTTAAGCCTTGAAATTTGCTGATCGTGAGATTCCACATGAACAAACTCCAAAACTCTGGTCCAATTTGTGACTAGGGATATATCCTTCGCTATTCGCACCAATGAGATGAATATGTGGGTTTCTCGAATTTGAGAAAAAAATTTGACAAATCTCCAATTGACAAGTCTCCACATTGGTAAAATAATTGTGTAACCACCATACATTTACTCAATAATTTAAGGGAAAAACCATTATACAAACCTCGAAAAGACATAATAATACAGAATAGTTATCAAGTTTTAATAATAATCAATGTTGATAAATGGTACCACAATCATCAACATGTTGTTAAAATTATATTTGGTGCTATTTTCCTTTAAAACAAAACCACTCCATTGATAATCTCTAGTATAAAAGGAAATTGAACATCAATATTATTGTCCTCCCAAGATGTACTTGGTTATTGTCTAGGTGAAAAGATGCTTTACTATCATGATTCATATACAAAAAATCTTTAGTAATCCCCAAATAACCAATGAGACCTTAAAGCCATAATCCCATTTAACGAATTGAACATTTGCTTGACCTCGGTAGTAGACAAAGCAATCATGGACTTCAACATGGACCTATATCTCACTAGGCCACTAGTTAATGTAAGCACATACCCTATAATAGATTGATATTTGTCTAGATTACCAACATATTTGGAATTAACATAGCCACACATATGTGACTTCTCCACCCATTGGTACGCAAGACCAACATCAAGTGGCCCATCTAGATGCCTCAAAATTCACTTCACTACATTCTAATTCAATTTCCCCATTTTTTTTTTGTATAACTACTCGCAATGATCATTGGTTGAGTTATATCTAGTTGAGTTTAAACCCTAGCATACATCAAAATACCCGCATCACTTTCATACAGAACATGGTCCATATGCTCCAACTCATCCTCGATGCCCAGAGATACCATAGAAAAAAGTCTTAAGTGTGTAACCAATTAATTATTCATATGCTTTCCATCCCGTATCCCAAAATTTACCACAACCTTTTTAAGTACTTCCTTTATATACGGGTCAACTTTCCCTTCTTTATATCTCTACTGATCTTCATGCTAATAATTTTCTTGTCTCTATACAAAACTTTCATCTTAAACTTGCGAGTCAATTGAATTTTCACCTTGGTAATTTCCATCAGGCTCATAGAAGCAATGATCGTGTCATCAACATCAAAGAGTAAATAAAATAAGTATCTTTTGCAAGCCTCTTAATATTAACACAATGATCAAAATTACCCCATGTGAATTTTTGTCTCACCATAAATGTGTCACATTTTTTGTACTCCAATCGGGGTGGTTTCTTCAACCCATATAAAGACTTATGTGATTTATCACATGATATTTTTTTACAACTACTTTGAAACCCTATGGTTGAGATAAATAAATTTTCTCCATTACATCCCCATGCAAAAACTATGTTTTGTATTTTCTTTGTTCAATATCCAAGTCAAAATGCACCGCCAATTTTAATAAGACTTGAATGGAAGTGTGTTTAACCACCAGAGAGAATTCCTCCTTGTAATCAAAACTCTCCCTTCATCAAACCTCTTAGTACCAATCATTCATCATTATGAACATTAGAATCAAGACGCCCATTTTTCTTAGCATACCCCATTTTCACCTGATAGACTTCTTCCCATCAAGACACTTCACAAGCTACCTTGTTTAGTTCTTATAAAGATAATAAATCCCCTCACCCTTTTCTACCTCCTATTCACTACAATGAGTGTCATTGATCACCCCTCACAACGTGGACGATGAATCACCATAAACTATTAATTCATATGAAATTGTATCATCATCAAGGCCATTTCTCCTTGTACATTCATGGACCCTAGGTTATCTTTTACAATATAAAGATGGTTTTTTTCCCTTTGTTGATTAGGCCCTTCATTTCAAGCCTCCACATCTTAACCTGAAGATTAATTTAGAGTAGTTACCACCACTTGCACCTTTAAACTCTCATTCTCCATCATATATATTATTTTCTCTACCTTTTGTATCTTGGGCCTATCCACCTCATAAAAAGTCACATAACTTCATACTACCTTCTTTATGTCTTTTGGGAACCATAACTTGTTTCCTTAACCCTATTACGTGAACCCGTAAAAAAATCTTTTCAAGCTCTCGGATCTATTGCTGCCTTACTAACATGAAAATAAGTTGGTCACCCAAATATATGGAACATCTCATAAGAAAGATGTGAACCCTACTAGGCATCCATAGGATTATTATAGTTAATTACGATAGATGATAGGTGGTTGATAATAAAACAAGCATAGGATAAAGGATTCACCAAAAAATGCTTCAGGTGGCTCATATTGGACAATATACACACCTCATATTTTTAAGCAATGATTGGTTTATCCCATTCGCTTCTCCATTTTGATGTGGCATTTTTCAAAATAGAAAATGTTGAACACTACCCTCATATTGACAATGCATTTAGTAAGGATCATATCATTACTCCCCACATTTTTCCTCGGCCTAAGTTTGTTGAACTTCCTAACAATGTGATTCTCCACCATCTTTTTTTATTATTATACACCCCAAAACCTTGACTCTGTGTTTCCATTGGGTACACCCAAGTCCGTCCCGAGTAGTAATCAATAAACGTCACAAATTAGTGATTATCTCACAAAGATAGTGTTTCACCCCAAATATATGCGTGAACATAATCAAGTAAGACATTCTTGTAATGAATTATTGTGCCAAACTTGACCCGTGTTATATTCCTACTCATGCAATGCTCATAAAAGTCCAGCATGTCTCTTCATAACCATTAGAAATCATTTCTTAAACAACGGAGCCATGGCATTCTCCTTGGCATGTCCTAAATGCATATGCCAAAGTCTAGTGTAATATGGCTTTTCCCCTTATTTCTCATTATCAATTAAAGAATGACATCATACCATTCCCCTTTATGAAAATTACGACTCCCCTCATTCTTTTGTCTCATCACCACTAAGAAACCCTAGAAAACTTTTAGCATTCCTTTATCAATTACAATTTTAAACCAGTTGGAACATAAAAGACCCAGAAAAAACCAAATTCTTCTTTAAATACGGATCATAATAAATATTTTTGAGAATTATAATAACTTCATCATTCATCTTCAATTTCATTCCTCTATTCACCTCATTAAAGGAATGAAATAAATCTCTATTTAAGTACATGTGGTAACATCACCTTGAGTCAAGAATCCATTCATTTGAAGAACTTTTCGCATGAAGAAACAATAAATGTAATAAAAAATTCATTGTCCTATCAAGTAACGTTTTAATGAATTTTACCACCGGTTACTTATGTAAAAATTCCTTTATCTTAGGTAAATTCATCTTGAAATGTCCTCTCGAACTTGTAACATATAAGATTAGCCAATACATTGGTTTGAGAGTTGGAACTAGATAATCCTTTTTCGCCTTGCCTTTTATTCTCGGTCTTACCTCGCACAAGCAATGCACCAAACTGATAATAATTTTTCTCCTTTCATTTTGTCACATCCTATAATGCTTGAAAGACATCATTAAAGTTTTATTCAGTCAACAAGGTTACAACTCTCTCTAGCCTTGCAACCCTCTCAAGGTGTTTAAAACATTAAAAGAAATAAATAATTATTAATAGTTCCTCTTAAACCTAGGTTAAATCCCTAAAATGCTATATTTTTGTGAGGGAGATAAAATGAGAAAATGTCCAAAATAACCCTCACTTGAAAACCATTTTGTGCACAAGATGACCATTCACTTAAATCAACATTGACATTCATTGGTAGCGAGTTTCCACTTAAACAAACTCTAAAACTCTGGTCTAATTCGTGACCAATGAAGTAAATTTTACATCCTTCATTACTCGTGCACATGGGAAGAAAATATGTGTTGTTGGTTTGAGCTAAAAATCCATATCTTCAACCTTAGCGAGAGCCATTCATGTATGTTGATTATAGTTCTTTCTTATATTAGTCCTAATTATAAATTTCACCATCATCTAGGTACTCAAAAAATCCCTTATATCTTTAAAACCATTCATGTATACTAATTACACACATAACCCTTACCCGAATCTCAATTTCCACTTGTCTCTTTATCACATATTAATATTGATATCAAATTCTCTCACTATTTTGATTTAATTTTGAGTTTTTATAGAATTCCAAACAACCATCATTTTATATGTATATTGAATTGTCATTTCCAACAAGATTTATTTAAGAACGGTGTGTGGAAATCATTTTATTAAAATTAGTGAAAGACGTGAATCATATGAAAGGTAATAACATATCCAGTGAAAATGTCTATATTTTTGCTTATGTAGATGTGGAATAAAATAACGTGAATATTATGAGACCAAAAAAATAGCTCACACACTATCAAGGAAGGAAAGAAAGAAAAAAAAATCTTCAATGCAAGCGTTTAAACCTTAACTTGTAATAAATGTGGAATTAAAAAAATTAGATTAACTGGAAAAGAGATTTTGGATTTGATATATATGGATCTTTTCCTTTATTTATTTAAAATGTGGAAGATAGAATCTCAATTTTAAGGGACTCTTTCACATTATGGATAATCATTATTGCCTCGTAACTTTCACATTTATCATGGAGGTTTTCATTTGATATATTATTTTACTATCATTACCAATGAATTGTGTGAATCTTTATCGTATTCCAGTTGACATTAGCATTATAGATGCCCATAAAACATTATTTTTACATATTATGTTTATGTTTATATTCTTTTGATGTTTAATCCAAACACCTGATTACAATAATCGCATTAAATTTGTTTTACGAAAAAAAAATATTTTACGATTTCATTCATTTATTGATTCAAGGGTTAAATATTTTTGATAAATATAATCCATATTTTACGCAAATACTTGGTGTACAATGTATATCTAAAGATGTTTTAAGAATATATACATTAATGCCACTTCTTTATAATTAAGTTTGGGCTCCATAGGTTTCCATGGTTTAATTAGTTATTTACTTTGAGTGTAAATCCAACCAAAAGCAACCGATGTAAATATATGAATTAATTTAAATCATCTTGTTGATAGATATATAAACATATTATATTCAAAGAAAATATTTGCTTCAAATAGTAAACTGTAATATAAATCTCAAATCAAATGTTGTAATAGACGTTTATTAGGGGAATTTCGTTATACTCCAATCTTCAATGAAGTGTACACTAGTTTTTACAAAGTCATATTCTCTTTTATGGGAATATACATAATATTTCTAGTTCATATTTACTTTGAATAATCAAACCGAAAACAAATAGAAGAAAATCATTACGATATTCTTTATGGTTTTTATAAAAGAAAAAATATCCCAAGGTAAATATTACTTTTGAGTTATTGCATTTTGGAGAGAAATTGAAATTAATTAAAATTAAATGTTTTCTTTTTACTAAAACGAAACTAACTCAAAGTGCATATTTACTTTCACAATTCTAATTCATTAACAAATATATTTGTACATTTCATGGAAAAATGGCAAGAAGAAAAGGAAATTACTTCGATACCAACAGATAGACAACATGTGCACGATCGAGAGCATGGTAATGATAAGGGAAACCAAGCTATGGGTGCACCTTGAGTGCACTTCTCACATCGTTAAGGACATTAAAATTTGGATAAGAATGAAAAAGAACGTACGTCACGAACTTTGGGTTTAGTTTGAGTCGATAATAGTATAGTATGTTGTGACAAAATATGTAACCAAATATGATAGGAATGTCGATTGTCATATGCACATATGATGAATGAGTAACGTGTTTTAACGATAGCCAAATGGTTACCTTGACACAATTGATGTATCACTCATATTTGGAATGTCATTAGGTGAAGAGAAAATAAAATTTGAACAATATGCTCGAAAGAAAGAACATTTATTTATTCAAGAAAGATCTTGGAACTGTAAGAAAATTTTACATCAATAGGGAAGAAGGAACATTAGGCTAGAATCTTGATAAAAATCAATAAGATAGGGAGATTAATATGTTTTCCTAATACTTCGCTTATACACATATAAGACTCTTTTGTTTCCAACATTCAAATTGCAATAGAAATATATGGAGGAAGTATTATGAACACAAGTAATTCAATTCGACAATTATAACTCATATATACTTGATGAATTAAATATATACTCAATATAAAATTCATCAAAAGGTTATGTTGCATTTTATTCTTGATTGAAAGTATTTCTTAGAGTAAATATCATGCTTCATCCTTGTTGCACCTATAATTATATACAATCTTGTTTTTCAATATTTATAATGTGATAACACAAACATCTTATCATCAGTTGAAGGCTCTCAAACCACCGACACAAAAAAGGGAAACCATCTTGATTACCAATCTCCTCGAAATTAAAACCTATCAGACAAAGTCAACATTTAAATAAGACACATAGACATTCTCAATAACTTAATTTAATATTAACTAAAATCAATAATATTAGGTATTTTATGAATGAAAATGTAAATAATAATGGAAAATGATCATAGAATATTTTGTATCGTCAAACATGTTATTGTCTAAAATCAACCGCTGTTTTTATAGTGAAATAAATACCTTTTTTGTTATCCATAAAAGACAACAATAAATAAATAATTTTGTTCCAATTTTTCAACAGTCGACAACTTCAGATTTTTATTTCGCAACATTTATCTCCATAATAGTTGATTTGAAAATTTTAATAAATTATGGAAGTTGAACTAGTGAGACTAAATCCCCCCAAAAAACATCGTCGTTCCCAAATAAATAGTTAACCTTGTTAATCTCAATGTGCACAATATCTAAACCTACATAAGAGAGAGAGAGAGTAAGTGAGAAAGAGGATAACATCAAAAGAATCTTCATGGTATCTAATGAATCAACAAGACCTTTCTACGATTATCATGACTTCTTACCTAAATAATCCAATCAGTCCTAACTCTCATTGAACACCACCAATAACATCCAAAACAAATATGTAAATTTTTTATATTTGTTGTCCCTTATTGAAGGTGATCGAAGACGGAGGGACATTTTAAAAAATTAGTGAAAGCTAAAAATTTATAAGTTTTCTATGGTGTGGGTTATTGTTAATTCTAGTCCAATATGATCATAATGTTAGATCATGGGTGATTTATTGAGGTAAAAGAAGGAGCTTCAATCTTTTTTGTTTTATCCATATATATTATATAAAGAAGTGACTATTATAATATATATGTTTGTGGATAATATACATACTGATACATATAAGTGTGGTATCGTACCTAAATAGACTCAACCCGGTCTGATCGACATGACTCAACGCTCATCGAATGGACCTACTCATATGTCATCACACTAAAGGCCGCCCTTAATAGTCTCGACCTATGACACTATGGGAAAATGAGACGATATGATTATCCGGTAAATCTCACTCTCCCATCTATCTTAGATGTCTTGTCTCGGCCTTATGCCACCCTGGTAAGCTGAGACTACACTTCGACCCAGCTTCATAGTTGTTTATAGGGAGGTCCTCTATGTCAGTCTCGACCAGGTTGGGACCACCAAGGACAACATATACGCCATCTATGGCATGCAGGATTGAAGCATGGTTAGTCCACGTGGGCATGCAGTTATTATAGAACTTCACATCATGTGATGGAATATTTCATCATCATTGATTGAGAATGTTCTAGATAGGTATTGGAGTCCTATTGGGCTACTTACCTCACACACTCATGTACCCTATTTGGGGGGGGGGGGGGGGGGGGCATTATGCACCCCCTTACCTATATACACTCCATCTTCTTCATTGTAAGGGATCGATTACTAAAAACCCTAGCTAAGCTCTATCCAAATTAGAGTGGAGATAGAAAGCTTTAGGGTTGTAATCCTTAGTCCATTTATGCCTCATTCATAGTGAAAACTTAGCCATTCCTGCACAGTGGAGTAGGATAGAAAACTGAACCACTTATATCTTATATTATCCATCTTCCTCTTATCTCCTTCCCTTTCATTTACTTTACTTCACCTTTATGTAACACCCCGCCTAATTGAATACCGGGTGGACAGTCTTATACCAAAATCAAAATAGAATATACAGTTGGCTCATTCTTAGCATCACTATCGAAAACATTTACAAATCACCCAATACCCAATTAAGCTAGTGTTAAAAAATTTCCAAATTTTAATTCAACAAAAATCATTTTTAGTATACGAATAACACTACACATTTTATTCAACCACAATAACAACAGAACAGATAACTCAAAAGAATTTTAAATACAATTGGAATAAACATTCCCACATAATAATCCAATACAGTAATCCCAACAATAACAAAAGTATTAAAATGACACGAGTACAAGACTGTTTGACTCAGATAGAAAGAAGATAACAAAATTCCTCTGGGAGATATGCCCTAAATAAAAGATCACTATGAATCAAATGAAGTTAGGCGTCTAAAAAAAATTCCATAGCCCAAAGGTTGGCGTCCTTGCTACTGGATACCTGATATAGAAGGTACAATAGAAAAGAGAATATGCAAGGAAACGGGTCAGAGCCCGATGGTAAAAATAATTTTGAAAACAACGAGTATTTAAGAAGTGCAATAAAGTATTTATTGTGTACATGTTAGTATCCAGACTCTCACTTGATATTCTTACCTCTCATCTAGAGTGCGCGCCTAACGTTGCCTATTAACCTCCTAGTTAATGGTTCCTCCTATCTAGTTTTCATAATATGATTATGTCCCATATCATAATCCCGTATGTCCCATACCATATTTAGTATAATCATTAGTATACATTTCTCATTAGTATGAATTAAGCTTTTCAAATATATAAGAATAAATATTCATTAGCTTAATTCCATTCTTTTTCTCTATTCACCGTCATCTACAATTATTACATAGTAGATTAATCAAACCATTATATATACAATCATTTAATTATATATAAAAAAAACATATATAATACGGCACCCTGAGACATAGCTGCGGTGGATGCATTACTCTGCTATCACGTGTTAATATCGTTGGTCGCCAAATAGGGGACTAAAGGCTCGGTAAGGATTTCTCGAACCACAAACAACAACACACAAAGTGGAGGTGAACATAGTTCTCGTATCCATGGGTCACGCACATACCTACGTACCCATAGTCAGTGGACTTATCAACTCCCCAATAAGTCTTTCATAGAGTTACGTTCTCGAGCGACAAATCAAAAATCCCATTGATTCATCAGGATATGACTGCCCTCACGCGCAAACCTCCCGTCGATAGAAAGTAAGCTAGGTATGTCATACACATAAATCATCAATTAATCAAATAGGCACTATCATCCACCTACAAAAATAATATCAACAAGGTAATCACACTACCATCAAATAATTCACATACGTAGTATTCTATCTCTTAAATCCCACGTATTACAAATATTATGACTTTAATTCTTTAATTTAATTATTACAGAGTCTCACTCATTACTCAAGGTTTAAATAGGTTTTCCTCAATATATGTATTTAGTAAGACATCACTAATATCCTACTGGTCCATATCATCTTATCTCCCGAATTACTACGAAATAAACTCTCCTTTAATTAGGGTTATAATCGATAGTTTCTAATATCTTATAAACACCTCTTCTATCACTTAGGATTAAACCTTCTTGTAAACCTAAGGCTGCCTAGATGATTTATTAAATTTCCCTTAATGGACCTATCCTTAATCCTCATTCATACAAATTAGAATCCAACATATTAATCTAGCAACCAAAATTTCTTTCAATTTAATTATCATAATTCTAATCAATTAGGTCCCAATCACATTAATTCGGTTCTTATCTAGGGCTCACTGATCTTCCCCAAGTACCATTATATCCAAGGTACATTCTCTATATACCGAAATAATTAAATTATGAATTCTCATATATTTTTCCCAAAATGCTTTCCTATTTGAATTTACTATATGGTAGTTTAGAACATTCCCAGAAATTCACCCTTTCATTTGAACCAGAATGACATGTCATTCGAACCAGAATAAAATGTCATTCGAACCACATCCATTGTCGTTCGAACGAATTCGTGCGAGATCTCCATCTTGTTTGAACCACTTTGTGCGACTTCGCACGAGACCTACTGTTTTGTCTTTTTCACCAAATTTCAGCGTTTTTCACCATTTTTGTACCTAAAAACCTCTAAGATTCAACACCCAACAACTCATCATCAATATTCATCACCTCCTAACAGGTTATAAATCATTCCTAACCTCCTAGGATCATCAAGAGTTTGAATTAAAATCGTATATTTATCCCATTTTCTAGAAAATTATAAACATGATATCTTCAAGAACAAACCAATGATTCTCAGAACTTCTTTAACATCTCAATGATTATTTTGTGGATTAATATCTTCCTACAATATGAGTTTGATTCCTCTATATTTCCATTTTCTAGAAATCCATCAACAACTCTACCTTTATCTTCCAAACATGAAAAATCTCATCTTTTCATAACTATCCTAACATAGACAATATACTAACTAGATTGCAATTATCAAATACTTGCCTCTAATGAAGATCTGATCCTTTGGGGTTGTGTAACACAGGTGGTTCTCCACTTCTCCAGTCACTTCCGGTGGTGGTTGGTAGTGGTGACCTTTGGTCTTAGGTTCTCCTCCTTTCCAAGCAAGCTTCTCTTCTTCCAAGTAACGTTTCACTCTCTCTAAGAAGATGACCTCTCAATTTTGTGTAGAAGAGATGAATGAACCCACGTACAACTAATTTCAAAATATTTATAATAAGACAAAATCTGAAATCACTATTCACCCCTTGCAAAAATGACCAAAATGCCCTATTTGGTTGTCTTTTCATTTCCAAATGACTCGAGACTCAAAACCAACATCCAAATAGACTTTTCTGACTATTTCAACGACGCACTTAAAACGACTATAAGGTTTATGTCAAAATAAGTTTCCTTTTTCATTTAACAAATTTGTCCCGACACGCTGTAATACCCCGTACTTTATTGATATTTATTTTTGGGATTAATTAAATTAAATGTGAATTAATTGAGAATTAATCCGGATAAAATACTAACGAGATATGATTTGGTATTTAACTATAATGTGTATATATGGTAGTATATAAATATTGAGAATATTAAAATTGTCGCGAGATAGAAATACGGCAATTTGGAAATTTTGTTGGGACGCGTGTGACAGTCGCGTCAGGAATATAATTATTTTAATTAAAAAGTGAATTTTATTTTTATTAACTGTATGGTCATTTTGAGTGCGCCAACGTGTCCGAAAGGGTCAAAATAGTCAGAAAACACTAGTCGGGGGTTTAGTTTGGGTCCCGGGGCATTTTTAGGCCATACCGGCAACTTAAAAGGGTATTTTGGTAATTTTGGAATTTTGGGATTTATGACCAACGAATTTTGGGAGTTTAAAATAGGAAATTTAATGACCCACTAACCCATTACCAGTAATTAACTGATTAGAGGGCAACGGGAGTTTCATGAGAAGTTAGGAGAAGTTCCCAAAAGAGAAAACCTTAACCTTCATCTTCAACCTTCAACCTTCCTTGGGAGAAAAAGGAGAGAGCAACCTTCATCAATTCAACACCAAATTCAGAGAATAATCCAAGGCAAGTGGTTTAATTTCGTTAAATTCAAGCGAATGCTCCTTCCATGCTTAGAAATTGATATAATTGCATTGTATTGGAAGACTTGTAAAAACCCATGTAATTGGAGTTATAAATTCATGTTTTGATAAAGAGATTGCATGTAGAATTGTGTATGGGCGATTATACTGTTAGAAATACACCTTTTATGTTACAAAAACTGATTTAATTATGAATATTGATGACATTAATTTTCTAGGGTTCATACTCATAAGGTTTGGGGGAAAATTGGGAGATTTGATAATTGGGTGTTGTTTAGGGAGATTTGATCCCATAAATATGTTAAAATACGACCTAAGTATGTTTAGGAATGATTAGAAAACTTGTACTACTGTTGGAATGATGTTTAGAGGAGATTAGAGGTGAAGAAATTAGGAAAAACGAGATAGGAGAATTCTGGGCTCGAAACTGTCACCTCGTTAGAAGGCCTGCCCAGGTCATTCGAACGAGCTTCTAACGAGTTGACAATTTGAATTCTAACGAGTTGTAAGTTCGTTTGATGCCTTTCATTCGAACGAGATCTCGTTAGATGCCCACTTCGTTCAAACGAACTCTCGTTCTAACGACCTCGTTCGAACGAGACTTCTAACGAGTTGACAGAATGGCCTTTTTGGCCTGATTTGATTTCTAATGTCCCGTAACCTTGTTTAATTGTAGAGATAACATTCCCTTGATGACTAATTGATATAGTTGGGATGATATATTGAGGAGTAAAACATAGAAGTGTGATTTGAATCAAATGAGAATTGTGGATTAGGACGTGAGTGACTAATTACGATGTGAGAATAATTGACGACTTAAATATTTGTATTAACCGGGGATTGACGACTTAAATATTTGTATTAACCAGGGATATGTTAATTGTGTAACATTATAAGTTGGTATGAGAATGAGAAGTATACCACTAATAAATTGTGGTAATTACTAAGATGTGTGCATGCTTAGTATATGTATATAATTTTATGTGTATGACATACCTACCATACTTGCTATCACGGGAGGTTTGCGCTCGCTTAGGGCCATCTAATCTTTGTGTGCCTACGGGGGGGATATAGATTGGTACCTCGAGGACATAGGTCAAAGAAGGACTTATTGGGAAGTTAATAAGTTTGCTGATCATGGGAGCGTAGGTATGTGCGTGAACCATGTGATGTGACTGTGTTCGCCTCCATTGATTGTGATTGTTGTTATCTGAGAACGATTCCTGAGAGATTCGAAATGCGTGATCCTTATGTACGTGATGTACCGGGATGGATAGTAGAGTATGTGTGCACCGCAGCTTAGTTTCGGGGTGCATGTATTATATATTTATTATGTGAATAATATACGGTTAAATGAAAAGGAATTGTTATGTTTTATTGCGAGAATAATTATAGTAACGCCTCGATAAAGCTAAAAAGGGATAACTTGCTATGAATTGTAATGTTAATAATTGAGATTCCGAGTTTGAGTAAAGCTATCTACTTAAGTGATAACGTTGGGAATTTATATTTTGAATCGAGTAGAAAGGTTAGAACTTATGTCGGTTTAGTTAGATATGAATATCAGGTGTATGGGTACGGTACGTTAGGAGTGCACAATTAGTCGAGAGGTGAGTATTTAGTGTGAGTGCACGTCCTAACATGTATTTTGCATTCATTGTTTTAATGTTATTAAAGCACTTGATGTTTTTAAAATACTCTCCACTTTCGAGCTCTGACCCGTTTGCTTTCAAATCTATTTTTTTTTTGTAAAAGCCTTTTTAGGTGCCCAGCCACAAGGACACCATGCATAGGATTTCTACTCAGGTGACAAGCTGTAGATGTTGTGGAAGTTACAGGGCCTTGCTAGTAGACGCCTCCTTTTCTAGTCTTGACTCCATATTCAGTTTCATCATTTGTAGGGCATGTCTCCCATTTCTATTAGAGACATTTTCTATTTCAGTTATTCAGACCTTGGCTTGTAATTAATTCAGGATACACTGTTTGATTTATTTCAGTTGTCGGATTGTTGTGAGGAGTATTTCCTCCAGACTTATTATTATTTATTGGTTATTCTATTGCTTCTTTATGGTGAATGGTTATGTTATTCTTTCATAATTCTTTTATTGCATGTTAATCAGATTTAATTTAAAATTTGACAACTTACTTTTTAAATACTAGGTGGTTAGTAATTACTAAAATGTTTTCGACAGTGATGCTATTAACTGAACCAACTTGGCATTTTGTATTAATTTAATAAAGGAGTAGCTAACTGATATTTAATTAGTTGGGGTGTCAGACACGTCCCATACCGCGTCTGACTAAAAATTCAAATTACTAAATTAATATCACCCAGCCATATCAATAACATCATATTCATATATTACCTAAATATCTTTAAGTAATATTCAGAATCATTCATTTTAATATCCACAATTCGGATAGAACCCAAATGAATTAATTTATAATACAATCCAATTAATCCATTAATAACATATTTTTAGAAGTCATTAAAATTACGGGGTACTACATACTCCCCCCCTTATAATAGAATTTCGTCCTGAAATTCGGAAAGATAAATCATATTGGTAAGGTCAACTCTGAGTATAAATCTCACATCGCAAGTAATCTATGTCGTACCGCCCATACAGTACATTATCGAAAATCCTCATTGATGTTATACGCCAAGCCTCACCATATAATTTCAACTGAATCGAATTTAAACTTTATGCAATCTTCCCTATACCATCCTCGTGAAAAATTTTGGGAAACAAACTGATCCTTAATCATTAAGTAAATAATTCCTGAAGTGACAACCACTTATTGTTTCACGATTATGAAAAATGCTACAATCCAACCATCCAGGGCGACCATACACCCTTTCATGTAACTTTCATTATAAAATGGATATGTTTACCCGCATAATACTCTGATTTATCGCAAAGTTTATAAACTCATATCCTAAAGACCTAACTTACTTCGACTCCCAAAATTTGTTAGTTTCATGTGTGGGGTGTCTCGCAAGAGAAATCCAAACAAGGAACCCCCCCCCCCCCCCCGATACACTACTACCTAAAGTAGTCGGTCATCGAAACTCATCAGGTCCTTAGTCAATAGTATATAACTTCTCTATAGTTTATCGATTTCAAATAAGAGTCTACTCATCTACTCTCTTGGTAAAGAGAAGACGCTGCCTATAGTAGTCCATACGCTCTCATATACCACAAGTAAATCCACGCCGATAGTCACATCAGGTTCGGACATGCCTAATGTAAACAACTCCGTGATAAAAATCAGACCCACGTGATGACATGTAAAAATATAGGTGTCTCACAACCCCTCGGTGAGTCTACGTAAATAATAGGTCTAAAGGCTAAGTTTAGTAATCCTATTGGACCTATAATCTTATAATTCAACCCATCAGTGAACATTAGAATTCTCCTCTCCTCGGTGGTCGTAACCTCCTACCACTGCAAAGCTTCCCCTACTAGCTTGAATGTGGTTAGTATTTGACGTTGAGCCTCAATACATTCGAGCATTCTCAAGTGCCTTTGGATATCTCTCTTCCATTTGCCAGCAGTCACGACATGTGATAGTAGCTGAAGAACGTAAGTGTAACTAGAAAAGCAATAATCCTACTCTTAGGGCTCAACATCAAAGAACGCTAAGCTGAAAACAGAATAAGACGTACAGACCCTAAAGGACACTAGAACCTGATGCTCTGATACCACCTGTAACACCCCGCCTAATTAAATACCGGGTGGCCAGTCCCATACCAAATTAAAACAGAATATACAGTTGGCTCATATTTAGCATCACTGTCGAAAACATTTACAAATCACCCGATACCCAATTAAGCTGGTGTTAAAAAAAATTCCACATTTTAATTCAACAAAAATCATTTTTATTTTCCGAATAACACTACATATTTTATTCTACCACAATAATAACTGGACAGATAACTCAGAAGAATTTTAAATGCAATTGGAATAAACATTCCCACATAATAATCTGATATAGTAATCCCAACAATAACAAAAGTATTAAAATGACACGAGTACAAAACTGTTTGGCTCAAATAGAAAGAAGATAACAGAATTCCTCTGGGCGACATGCCCTAAATAAAAGATCACTATGAATCAAATGAATATAGGCGTCTAAGAAAAATTCCATAGATCCATAGCTCGTCATAAAAACCCTTAAGGTTGGTGTCCCTGCTGCTGGACACCTAATATAGAAGGTAAAATAGAAAGTTAGAGACCGATGGTAAAGATATTTTGAAAATAGCAAGTATTTAACAAGTGAAATAAAGCATTTATTATGTACATGTTAGTATCCAGACTCTCACTTGATGTTCTCACCTCTCATCTAGAGTGCACACTTAACATTTCCTATTAACCTCCTTGTTAATGGTTCCTCCTATCTAGTTTCCATAATCTGATTCTATCCCATATCATAATCCCGTATGTCCCATACCATACGTAGTATAATCATTCATATACATTTCTCATTAGTATGAAGTAATATTTTCAAATCTATAAGAATAAATATTCAATTACTTAATTACATTCTTTTTCTATATTCACCATAATCTACAATTATTACACAGTAGATTAATCAAACCACTATATATACATTCATTTAATTATATATATAAATATATATAATACGTCACTCTGAGACACAGCTGCGGTGCATGCATTACTCTGCTATCACGTTCCAATATCGTTGGTCACCGAATAGAGGACTAAAGGTTTGGTAAGGATTCCTCGAACCACAAACTACAAAGTCACAAAGTGGAGGCGAACATAGTTCTCGTATCCATGGGTCACGCAAAAAACCTACGTACCCATAGTCAGCGGACTTATCAACTCCCCGATAAGTCTTTCATAGACCTATGTTCTCGAGCGACAAATCAAAAATCCCATGGATTCATCGGGATATGACTACCCTCACGCGCAAACCTCCTGTCGATAGCAAGTAAGCTAGGTATGTCATACACATAAATCATCAATTAATCAAATATGCATTATCATCTACCTATAGATATAATATCAACAAGGTAATCACACTACCATCAAATAATTCCCATACATAGCATTCTATCTCTTAAATCCTACGTATTAAAAATATTATGACTTTACTTCTTTAATTTAATTATTCTAGAGTCTCACTCATTACTTAAGGTTTAAATATGTTTTCCTCGATATATGTATTTAGTAAGAGATCACTAATATCCCACTGGTCCATATCATCTTATCTCCCGAATTACTACGAATTAAACTCTCCTTTAATTAGGGTTATAACCGATAGTTTCTAATCTCTTATAAACACGTGTTCTATCACTTAGGATTAAACCTTCTTGTAAACCTAAGGCTGCCCAAATGATTTATTAAATTTCCCTTACTGGACCTATCCTTAATCCCCATTCATACAAATTAGAATCCAACACATGAATCTAACAACCGAAATTTCTTTCAATTTAATTACCATAATTCTAATCAATTAAGTCCCAATCTTAATAATTCGGTTCTTATCTAGGGCTCACTGATCTTCCTTAAGTCCCATTATATCCAAGGTACATTCTCTCTATACCGAAATTGTTAAAGTATGAATTGTCATATACTTTTCCCAAAATGCTTTCCTATTTGAATTCACTATATGGTAGTTTAGAAAATTCCCAAAAATTCACCCTTTCGTTTGAACTAGAATGACATGTCGTTCTAACCACTTCCAATGTCGTTCGAATGACTTCGCGCGAGATCCCCATCTCGTTTGAACCACTTCGCGCGACTTCGTGCAAGATCTATTGTTTCGTCTATTTCACCAAATTTCAGCATTTTTCACCATTTTTTTAAGCTAAAAACCTCTAAGATTTGACTCCCAACAACTCATCATTAATATTCATCAACTCCTAATAGGTTATAAATCATTCCTAACCTCCTAAGATCATCAAGAGTTTGAATTAAAAGCATATATTTATCCCATTTTTCCAGAAAATTATAAACATGATATCTTTAAGAACAAACCAATGATTCTCAGAATTTCTTCAACATCTTAATGATTATTTCGTGGATTACTATCTTCCTATAACATGAGTTTGATTCCTATATATTTCCATTTTCTAGAAATCCATCAACAACTCTATCTTTATCTTCCAAACATGAAAAAACTCATCTTTTCATAACATGGACAATATACTAACTAGATTGCAATTATCAAATACTTGCCTCTAATGAAGATCTGATCCTTTGGGGTTGTGTAACACATGTGGTTCTCCCTTTCTCCAGTCACTTCCGGTGGTGGTTGTTGGTGGTGACCTTTGGTCTTTGGTTCTTCTCCTTTCCAAGCAAGTTTCTCTTCTCCCAAGCAACCTTTCACTCTCTCTAAGAAGATGATGTCTCAATTTTGTGTAGAAGAGATGAATGAACCCACATAAAACTAATCTCCAAATATTTACAATAAGAAAAAATCTAAAATCACTATTCACCCCTTGCAAAAATGACCAAAATGCCCTTTTTGGTTGTCTTTTCATTTCCAAATAACCCGAGACTCAAAACCAACATCCAAATAGACTTTTCTGACTATTTCAACCCTTCCGGATGCAACGACGCACTTAAAACGACTATAAGGTTGATGTAAAAATAAGTTTCCTTTTTAATTTAACAAATTTGTCCTGACACGTCCCATACCGCGTCTGACTAAAAATTCAAATTACTAAATTAATATAACCCAGCCATATCAATAACATCATATTCATATATTACCTAAATATCTTGAAGTAATATTCAGAATCATTTATTTTCATATCCACAATTCGGATAGAACCCAAATGAATTCATTTATAATAAAATCCAATTAATCCATTAATAACATATTTTTAGAAGTCATTAAAATTATGGGGTATTACACTTTATCACCATTATTATTGATTGATATCTTGAACTCTACAAATTTAAGTGTTGATATTTCTGGTATTGTCATTTTGGCTCCATTTTTGGGAAAGAACTTGATCTTCTTCATCTTCTTTTCTACCTTAGACCTTAGTTTTGCCTCTATTGGTTGTCCAGCTAAACCCTTGTTGGGCCTTTACCACCATTGAAAGATTTGGGTGTGCTCTTTAAGCTTCCCTTATTATAATAGTTCATCTAGCTTTGCTTTTTCTCCTCACCAGAGCTATGGCATCAAATGTGCCACTTGGAGTTGGCCCAAGTTCCAACCAACCACCACCTCAGTCAAAAAAGGGTGATGTGCCGGTGGTGATGCGATCTCTAATGGACAACTAGTAAAACATGTAAGAACTGTTCATGGAATTTAATCAAAGTGTGTTGGGTAGAGAACCAAGGGACACAGTCTTGATTATCACTCAGACTGCCAGGGAGATAGTGGATCCAATGATAGGGGAACTAGCCGTGACCCTATAAAAGGAAGCTCGGTTCCACCAGTGGAAAAGGGATGTCTTTATCCTAGGTATATTTTCTTGGGAAAATAAATAAAGGATCGTCCGATGACTAGGACTGTGATGAGGAAGAGTTTTAGGAGCCCTATGAGATTTACGGTGACACAATTCGATCGGATCCAACCTATAAAGGGAAAATTGTTAGACTGACACTAGACGGTAGACCAAGGACTTACAGCCTTCGATAGGCTTAATAGAGATTCAACCTTCGATCTCCTCGGCCTAGTAGGAGACTTGCATGACCGGTGTAACGACCCGCCTAATTGTGACACCCCTCTTATTAAAATAAGAGGTGGCCAGCCCGATACTGTAATAATTATAGGAATCATAGATGGTCCATTCTTAGCATCACAGTACATACAATAAGTATACGGGATAACCACCAATTATTTTAGAAAACGGATTGTTAAAATTTTTATTTTGTGAGTTAAAGAAAAACATTTAAACAATCCAATCGAAAAACAGGTGGATAAAGAATAAGGACAGATCATAAAACAGTAACCATACACAATAATTTAACCGAATAAGCTCTCGGTTAATAGACCCGTACAATTTAGTTACACCGAGTATTTAAAGTGCAATATCACATTATATAACACTGGGACAAAATTGGGGCAACACGCCCGAATGTGTAGATGATCCTAACTAGGATACAAAAGATAGATGCATATAAATTCAATGTCCCATAACCCCCGTAATGTGTTGCAGCTTCGAGGACACTCGAAAGGAAAATTTAATACGGGCGTCCTTGCGGTGGAACACCTGAGCGAATATAAGATTCAAGAAAAACAAAGAAATAAAAACGGGTCAGGGCCCGATTTAATATGATTACCAAGTGAATAAAATGAAGGACAGTTATGGACAATTTAATCCTCATGAATATGTTTATTTCGATCACCATCATAATGATAAGGAATCTTATCTCTCAATTTAAAAGCACAATCTACACAATTATAACGACCATGATCATAATCATTTATGAGGGGGAATATAAATAAAATATTATTTAATGAGATTCCATTTCCTTTTTACACAATTTCATTTCACCGTTCCATTTCTCATTAGGAAACGTATACAAAGAAATTTACTGGATAAACTACTGTATCTTCAATAAGGTTCCACTTTAATAAGAATAGTTATATAACACAATATATAATGATTCTAAGACCGTCCTTCCAAGTTTCCCCACTGGATGCGCCCCTAAATAGATATCATCTTCCAGGGCCTATCGCACAAGACAACCTGGGCATCCTACAACGCAACATCGGGAAGTGGCCATATACCTTCGAGAGTGAGTCATAACCACACCCGGAATTACCTCACTTCGAACAATAATCACACAATATATATAATAACCAGTCCTATGTTCGAGGACTATATTTACCCTGCATTCACTAGCCAGGGGACTTCACCTCATGCGCGTATTTCCCCTATGATAACCTTTAGAGAGGTGTGTATATACCAATTTATCATTGACAATTTTTTTAAAATCTCATTTTAAATATACATCACATTTTACCCGAAGCCATACTTAATTAATATCATCATTATAAACCTCAATGATTAATAAACCTCTAAATTAGTCTCCGAGAATTAATGTTGTTACCATAAGCCACCAAGAATATCAAACCTCACTCATGTCTCTCAATTTCCCCGATTATAATCCTACATCTCCTAATCTCAAACTAGCTTGCTAAGAGAAGAAACTACCTTATCATCTTTGTGCAAATTCCCGGAATAAACCCCATCCACTCCCTTTCTAATATAGGATCGTAACCTAACTAATATAAGACTCTAGTACACTAAGTTTACTTCACAAGGGAAGGTTCCTAGGTCTTAAGCCTAAAAGAAAAGGCCTAAGACTAAGTTAGAAAAATCACCTAAAACAGCAGGAATTCCAAATCGATTCGAACTATCCGAATCAATTCGGTCTTGTAGCGAATTGATTCGGATTGTCCGAATCGATTAGGTCAAGAAAACCCAACATTCTTCAAACTTCCTAATCGATTCGGGGAGGCTGAATCTATTCACTTATCACACACCTATAGCCTACCCCTTTAGCGAATCAATTCACTTGGGGCGAATCGATTCGCCTAGCCCAGAATTTCCAGTTTTGGCTATGGTGTTTAATGCCCTACTTTTCCCAAAACTCATATCTCCTCCATTATTATCCACAACAACCATCATTAATCCAACCAAATTCAGTCAACCGGAAAACTAACTACCATAATCCAAAACAAACCTATCTAAACAACATGTAAGGCTTCAAATACCATAAATTCATCAAAACCCCTATTTGTTCAATTAATTCAATTACACAACAATCAATACAATTTATTCACCCTAAATCATATATTAGCAAGTAAGAAACTTGCCTTAAGCTGAAATCTCAAATTTCGTTCCGATATAAGCAAGATCAATCCCAATTTCTTTTTTTCTTCTTCTTTCTCCCAAATTCTCTTACTCTCTCTTTCTCTCTAGGTTTAGGAAGCAACACACTTGAGAAATAAAAGGGGTTGTAAGACTTAATTGGGACTTAAACATTAATTTCCATCTTTAAAATGTTAATAAACCATTAAAATGACTCGTAACTACATAATTGAGTCATAACCTGTCAAAAGTGCCCCGAATCCAAAAATACAATATGGCACTTATTGCTACTATCTCGACTATTTCGGGACTAACCGCGCCCTCTAAATTGGCATCCGGAATAATATAATACATTTCAAGTTCCAACTTCATTTAAAACATAAATGTCGTTTAAAGCACAATGACACCATTAATCATAATGTAATGCCATTTAAGTTCACATAACAGTAAATAGGCACAATTTAGTAAATTTGATCTTTTAATTTACTTAAAATAATATTTATCCCATTAACCAATATTTTATATAATTACCTCACATGGAAAATTAATATAAAATAAATTACTCAAAAGTAAGGGTTATTACACTCTCCCCTCCTTATAAGGGAATTTTGCCCTCAAAATTCCGGCATGCCTTGCAAAAAGAGACATGGATACTTTTCTCGCATATCATCCTCACGCTCCCACGTAGATTCCTCAGCATTGTGATGACCCCATTGAACCCGAAATAAGGGCACCACCTGAGATCTTAGCCTACGCTCCCTATGATCTAAGATTGCAATTGGTTATTCCTTGTATGAAATATCGAGCTGCAATTCGATATCATCCAAAGGAATATGCCAATGAGATCCTTCACACCTCTTGTACTTTTTAAAAGATGATACATGAATCAAATCATGAATCTGTTGTAAGTATTCCAGTAAGGCAATTTGATACGTTACTGGGCCTACCTTAGCAATAATGGGAAATGGGCTTGCGTAACGCGGTGCAAGTTTTCCTTTCTTCCCAAATTGCTTTATACCTTTCATTGGCGATATTCGCACCAAAACTTGATCTCCTACCCCCAATTCCACATGCCTCATATTAGCATTAGCATTAGCATAACTCTTTTGATGATCTTGAGATATTCGGATGTGATTTCGAATAAGTTCAATCTTCGAAGAAGTGTCTTGGATCATTTCAGGTCCGATAAACTTATTATCCCCTACCTCTAACCAATAAGTAGGTGATCTACACGGTCGACCATATAATGCTTCATAGGGTGCCATCCCGATAGTCAATTGGTACGAATTATTATAAGAAAATTTGACCAAGGGAAGGTTTGTTCCCAACCTCCTTTAAAATCAAGCACACACATTCGGAGCATGTCCTCCAACATTTGGTTCACTCTTTCTGTCTGCCCATCTGTTTGAGGGTGATAAGAGGTACTCAACTTCAACTCGGTTCCCATAGCTTCTTGGAAACTTCACCAAAAATGGGAAACAAAAATGTTATCTCGATCGGAGACTATATTAATGGGCACCCCGTGGAGTCTAACAACCTCCGCAATAAATAGTCGAGCATAACGAGCAGTATTGTAGTCTGTACGTACGGGTAAGAAATGTGCCGAAATGAGAAAAAATAATCCAAATAGAATCATGACCGCTCTGCGACATTGGTAATCCCGTGATTAAGTCCATTGAGATACTTTCCCACTTCCATACCGATATTTCCAAGGGTTTTAATAATCCTGTCGGTTGTTGATGATCTACCTTCACCAGTTGACAAGTGGTACATTGGGAAACAAATTCAGAAATGTCCCATTTCATGCCTGCCCACCAATACTGACGGCGTATGTCTTAGTACATTTTGTCCTCACCAGGATGCACTACAAATTTGGACCGGTGAGATTCTAGCATTACGACCCGTCTCAAATCCCCTTCGTCTAGGAAAACAAGTCTTCCGTGGAAACGTAACCCACCCTCAGAACTTATAGAGTAGGATTCCACCCCCTCAGGTAACAATTGATGTATACGGTCCTGAAAACATTTATCCCTTCCTTGAGCTTCCACAACCCGTGCCACAATAGTAGGCATAACGGTCAGCACCGACATAAATGCTCTAGCAACCGCATCCTCCTGGTTGAGCTCCTTCCATTTAGCCTTCCATATCAGCGCTAGCTACCCCTCGGGTTTTCGACTCAACGCATCGGCCACTTCATTCTCCTTACCTAGGTGATAATGAATATCAAATTGGTAGTCCTTCACGAACTCTAACCACCGACGTTGTCACATATTCAAATCTTTCTGAGAAAATAAATATTACAACGATTTGTGGTTCGTGAAAAGACAAAATTTCTCCCCCAGGAGATAATATCCAAATCTATAAGGCAAAAACAAATCAGCGAGTTCCAAATCATCAACCGAATAAATCTTCTCATAGGGCTTTAGTTTGCGACAAGCATAAGAAATAGCCCGATGTTCTTGTTGTAGTACAGCTCCCAATCCTTAAAAGATGCGTTAATAAAGACCAAATATTCCAATCCTGGCCTTGATAACGCAAGTACTGGAGCAGAAGTCAACTTATCTTTTAGCTCATCAAAAGCTAACTGATAAGAATCATCCCAAATAAGCCTCACCCCTTTTCGGGTTAAATTTATCAAAGGGCTAGAAATTTTAGAAAAACCCTTGATAAATCTGCGGTAATAGCCTGCCAAACCCAGAAAGCTACGAATCTCGATTGGTGTTATGGACTGACCCCATTTCCTCACCACAATAACTTTACTTGGGTCTATCAAAATACCCTGAGCTATCACAATCTGACCCTGAAACTGTATTTCCTGTAGCCAAAAGCCACACTTCTCAAACTTAGCGTACAATTGATGATCGCTCAACGTCTGCAGGACCAACCGTAAGTGCTTAGCATGATCGGCCTCCGTTTGAGAATACAAAAGGATGTCATCAATAAACACGATAACAAACTAATCCAAGAAGTCTTTAAACATTGTATTCATGAGGTCCATAAGCACTGCAGGTGCATTGGTTAGTCCGAAAGGCATAACCAAAAATTCATAAGACCCATATCAAGTTAGGAATGCAATTTTAGACACATCCTATTCTCGTATCCGAAGCTGGTGATACCCGTCCTCAAATCTATTTTAGAGAAGTACGATGATCCCCTAACTTAATCAAATAAATCATCAATCCGAGGTAGTAGGTATTTTTTCCTGATGATAACTTTATTCAACTCCTTGTAATCGATGCACAACCGGAGACAACCATCTCTCGTATTTACAAACTACACAGGATCTCCCCACGACGATGTACTAGGCCTAATAAACCCCTGTTCTAGCAACTTATGAATCTAATCTCTTAACTCCCTCATCTCAACAAGAGCCATACGATACGAGGCTCTAGGAATCGATCGCGTTCCCGTTGCTAAATCAATCACAAACTCAATTTCCCTATTTGGAGGCAAACTCGGTATTTCCCAAAAAATATCTCTGAAGTCTCTAGCAACCGGAATCGAATCAATACAAATAAGTTATAGACCCTCCCTCAGAACGAGGCATAGCCACTAAAAACATCTCTTGCCCCGAAATGGCAAAAAAATACTCTTTCCATAATAGTTGACTATCGCACGATACTTCACTAGCCAATCCATACCCAGAATTACATCATACCCAACCATATCAAGGGCGAGAAAATTGGCCTCAAAACACAAATTACCAAGATTTATTTCTACTCGTTTATAAACAAAGAAAATAAGGGAACCTTCACCCATATAAGAATCAATACTAGTGAAAGTACTTTCTGCACTTTTAATTAGCTCCGTAGACTGAGCAAAACTTTTAGAAATAAATGAGTGTGTCGCACCCGTATCAAACAATACAGGACCCATATGCCCATGAATGGGAAACTTACCCTCAATTTCTTCTTTTCTTCTTCTTTCTCCCAAATTATCTTACTCTCTCTTTCTCTCTAGGTTTAGGAAGAAACACACTTGATAAATAAAAGGGATTGTAAAACTTAATCGGGCCATAAACATTAATTTCCATCTTTAAAATGTTAATACACCATTAAAATGACTCATAACTACATAATTGAGTCATAACCTATCAAAAGTGCCAGGAATCCAAAAATACAATATGGCACTTATTTCAAATATCTCGACTATTTCGGGACTAACCGCAACCTCTAAATTGGCATCCAAAATAATATAATTCATTTCAAGTTCCAACTTCATTTAAACCATAAATGTCGTTTAAAGCACAACGACACCATTAATCATAACGTAATGCCATTTAAATTCACATGACAGTAAATAGGCACAATTTAGTAAATTTGATCTTTTAATTTACTTAACATAATATTTATCCCATTAACAAATATTTTATATAATTACCTCACATGGCAACTTAATATAAAATAAATTACTAGAAAGTAAGGGTTATTACACTAATTAAATACCGGGTGATCAGTCCCATACTTAATTAAATCAGAATATACAGTTTGTTCATTCTTAGCATCACTGTGGAAAACATTTTCCAATTACCTAATACTCAATTAAGCTAGTCTTATAAACTCTCCAATTTTAATTTAATAAAATTTTATTTTACCATTTCGAACAATTCCACGCATACCATTCCACAACAACAATAAACTGAATAGATGTCATAATAGAATTTAAATGCACCTGGAATAAAATTTTCCAGTAAATATATCTCAATACATAAATCCCAACAATAGTAAATGTACCACAATGACACGAGTATAAAATCCTAACTTAGATAGAAGAGAAATATCCAAAATCCTCTTAGCCGACATGCCCTAAATGAAAGATCACTACAAAGTATGAATCAAATAAATGAAGGCATCTAAACAATACTACATAGCTCCATATCTCGTCAACCATCATAATCCTATGGTTGGTGTCCCTGCGAATGGACATCTGATATAGAAGATACAAGAGAGAAAAGAGAATATGCAAGGAAACGGGTGAGAGTCTGATGGTAAAATAGTTTTGAAAACAGCAAGTGACTAATTACAATATTTATTACATATAATATACACCTTAGATTATCGTAATCTCTCTTGAGATTATCACTTCTCATCTAGAGTGTACAACTAACGTACCTCTAACCCATCCTAGATATAGTTCCCACGCTAACTAGATTAACCACATGTATCCATTCTTTATAGCCCAAATTATTCCCACGTATTAACCCTATGATACATATAATGATGTTACAAACATATGTGTGTGTATATATATCCATTCTTTATAGCCCAAATTATTCCCACGTATTAACCCTATGATACATATAATGATGTTACAAACATATGTGTGTGTGTCTATATATATATATATATATATATATATATATATATACTATACTCCTCCCTAAGATACAGCTGCGGTGTTGCATTACTCTGCTCTCTTGTCCCAATACATCTCGTCACTGTATAGGGAACTATAGGTTCGATAAGGATAGCTCGAAATAAAACTATCAAATCACAAATAATGGAGGTGAACATAGTCCTAAGACTTAGGGCTACGCACATACCTACCCACCCATATGACCGTTTTATACCATTGTTCTCACTAATGGTAATCGGCCTAAGTCCTATGCTCTCGAGTGACAAGTCGAAGGTCCCATTTATTCATCAAGATACGGCTGCCCTCACGCGTATACCTCCCGTCGATAGCAAGTAAGATAGGTATGCCATACACATAAATTATCAATCAATCAAATAGGCATTATCATTTACCTATATAAAATTAGGTACCTACACTACCTATATCATATTAGGAATTCATCCTATCACAAGAACCTGACGTATTTATTGAATACTACCCACACTTGTAATCATGATTATCATCATATATTTTTTTATGTAGTTATCACTCACATAATATTTTATCCGACCCAAGTACCCGTAAATATATCATCAATATTACCCTTATTTGATAAAATGATTATTCTCCTGTAAATCGTAATATAATTATGCAGATATCTCTCACAAAAATTTAATCCTCAAATCAAAATAATTTTGTCCCTCTCTCCTTGTTAATGTACCAAAATTAATAAAATTTCACCATGGGCCAAATTACCATTTTCCAATTTTTTTTTTAATAAAGGTACATTCTGGCATAAATATAAAATTATAATTTTGAGGCTTTTCTGCTCCAATTTTGAAAAAACTTAAAACTGTAAAGTTGTGCAGAACCTGATTTTATGCATAAACTTGCGAGCGTACTTCCAATATCCTCTTAAAATAGTCCTAAAATTATCATATAATGTTCATCCTTTTCGAATAATTTTTTTCATGCATTTTATCCATTTTCTTTCTCATCAAAACCAACACAAATCAATCCCAAACTTCTCCTAATTAATCTCAATTGACATAGCAAGTTATATGATCAGTTTTTATTAATCAAACAACCTAAAATCATCAAACAGTTTGGATTAAATCATATTATTCCCACAATTCGCATAGGTTCCTATTTCTCCAAAAATCATAATAACTCAGACTTCTTCTATCATTCAAACAGAACGAGATTTATTCTATCTAATTTTCATATCAAGAACAAATTCCAAAAACTCTATAGTTCATCCTTAAATCGTGCAAGTTCATAGTTCTTACTTAACCTATCTAGCATGGATATTGTAAGCAATAAAATAGAGCAAGAATTACACTTGCCTTAATTATGTAGGTCTGAATCTTTGGTGATGATGGTGTAGAATCGTTTCCTCATTTTACGGTGACTTTTTGGTGGTGGTGCTAGTGGTAGAAGGTGGTTAATCCCCTTTGACTTACCCCAAAAGTCTCTCCTTCTTCCTAAGCAACCTCTTCTCCTCCTATGAAACTCTTCACTTTCTCTCACACTAAGACCTTTCAAGTGTTTTATGATAAAAATAAATGAAACTACATTCCTTTAATCCATCACCTTTATAATAAGACAAAACCCGAAATTACTATTCACCTTCCAAATAAAATGACTAAAATGCCCCTTCGGGGTGTCCTTTCATCTCCAAATTGACCCGAGACCCGAATCCAACAACCGAAAAAACTTTCCTGACTATTTCAACCCTTACGAATGCAACGACATACTCGAAACGACCATAAGGTTAATATAAAATAATGCTTCCTTTTTATTTATTTAAATTACTCCCGACACCTCCCATACCGCGTCCTGACTTAAGTTTCGAAATTACGGTATTGGTAATTCATGGCAATATAAATAACATCATATTGATATATTACTTAAATATCACTAAGTAATTTACAGAACCATATATTTCAATATCCACAAGTAATATAAAAATCCGGATTAATCCCATATAAATAATTTATAATTAATTCTAATTAATCCCATTAACTTTTAATTTAACTCATTTTAAAAGTCATAAAAATTACGGGGTATTACATACTTGCCCCCTTAAAACAGAATTTCGTCAAATGGTATAGATGAATTTGATAAACAAATCAAAGAATTATTGGATATAAACCTTATTGAAGAAACAATAAGTCCACACTCTAGCCCTGCCTTCATGGTAAGAAAACACAATGAAGTCATAAGAGGAAAAGCTAGAATGGTTATAAATTATAAAAGACTAAATGAACAATTAGAATTTGATGGTTATTTTATTCCAAGAAAAGATGTATTAATCAACCAAACTAAAGGAAAAAAGTTCTTTAGCAAATTCGATTGTAAATCTGGATTTTGGCAGTTAAAACTAACTGAAGAATCCAAGCCATTGACAGCCTTTAGTACCCCTAGAGGACATTATCAATGGAATGTTATGCCTTTTGGACTAAACACAGCTCCTCAGGTATATCAAAGATGGATGGACAAAATCTTTAAAGACCTTAAGGATTTTTGTGTTGTCTATATAGATGACATCCTTGTTTTTTCCAAAACCATAGAAGAACATAGATATCATCTGAAAATTATCTGTGAAAAATTCCAAAGACATGGAATCATTTTATCACCTAAGAAAATTGATGTTGAAAAAACAGAAATTAATTTTCTTGGCATAATCCTAAACCAGGATGGCCTACAATTACAAGATCATATCATCTCTAAAATAAGAGATTTTAATGAGGAAATTTTGGATAAAAAACAATTACAAAGTTTCCTAGGGATCCTTAATTATGGAAGAAATTTCATAAAAGGATTATCTCAAAAAGAATTACCACTTCTTGAAAAACTCAAAAAGAATGAAGTTTTTACATGGAGTGATAATGATACCCTTGTTGTTAAAACAATTAAACAAGAAATTATTAATAATTGCCCAAAAGTCTATTTTCCTAAAATAGGAGATAAATTAATATTGGAAACTGATGCTTCGGACAATTGCTGGGGATGTGTTCTCAAAGCAATTCCTGGAGAATATTGGAATGAAAACAATCCTTCCAATACTTTTGGTATTCGTGGTAAGAAAACCACTATCCCAAAAACAATTCAAAAACATGAATTGATATGTGGATATAATTCAGGAAAATTTAAACCAAATGAACTGAATTATATTATTTTTGAAAAGGAATTATTAGCAATTAAGCTTGCTATTAAAAAATTCCATATTTTCTTAGCACCTGAAGACTTTATTGTCAGAACAGATAATAAAGCTGTCAAAGACTTCCTCATAAATAAAAGAAATATTTTAGAAGGAAGAAGACTTAAATGGTTCAACCAAATCGCTGTCTATACATTTGAAGTTGAACATTTAAATGGTACTAATAATTTTCTTGCAGATTATCTTAGCAGGAACTATGAAGAAAAACCTACTAACCAAGTAGAGTTTTTAGAAACCCATTAAACAAGTGGAATATTTTGAAATATATTTTATCAAAACCACTAAACAAGTGGAATTACTATTTTCAGGATGGGAGATAAGCACCCCGGGGAAGCACAAGGAGATTGGGTAACTATTGCTAAAAAGGCAAAAACCCAAGCATCATCATCTACACAACCTCAACAAAATCATGTTTATGTTGTATTCAGTGGAAGAAATCCAGGCTTCTATGACAACTGGAATCAATGTTTTATGCAAGTAAACAAATACCCTGGTGCGTGTCACCAAAAATTTAATACTATGCCAGAAGCCATCACAGCATGGGAAAATTGGATGAAACAGTTAGGACCTCCTAATATGATTTACCAGTTCTCCAAACTACAGACCAAGGAAAGCCTCCTTGATACTGAAACCCATGACTTTCACAACCCAGGAATTCCCTGCGAGTTGTATACACCATTAAATGAAGCATGGAAATCTCATCTCCGAGATAAAAGAAAAGATTTTAGAAAAAATATGAGTATCCTTGCTAACAAAATTGCTGAACAAACAGCAACTTTGGATAAATTCAAAAGTCTGAGCCTCAAACTCATAAAAAGCTTAAACTATGAAAATGAAGATTTTCCTTTAGAAAAAATTGATACTTTTCTGGAATTTTCTGAATTACTGGAAAATGATTTTTCTGACAAGATCTTCAATACCATCAGGAGAATTTGTCTATTTGAAAAATCAAAGATAATTCTCCCACGTCCTCTATTCCAAATCGAAATTTTACCAAAAATTGAGGACCATGAGCAAAAGATAAAAAGTCTTTTACTCCAACATTTTTACTCCAGTTTAAATTATAGTGATGACATGCCAAAACTGCATTTCATTACTGAAGAGGGATATCCACCTGGGATATTGAAACAATTGAATGGGGGTTAGTAAACAAACTAATCTTCTCCAGTGTAGCTTGCTTCAATCATTTTGAATTTTTACCTATGATGATCAAAACCATGATCTATCATGTATTGACAAAAAGCAAGTACAAATATACTCGCTATCTGTCATTTCATATCACAAGCACAATTGGTTGGCGATCAAGAGAAATTTTCTATCAACCCTACCAGATCTGGTACCTCAGAGGTACTGAGGACTATGAATGGGACGAGATTGAACAAAATTGGGAATTTGCACTTAATGTACCGTTGGACCAGTTGGACACAACGAGATATTGGTCACAAAACCTGATCAATACTTCAAACTATGCAGAATATTTTTGTCGGGAATCAACATTAAAATTCATGGTAACTGATGGCAGACGATTATTTGTTACCGATTTACCGATAAATTACACCACCTCGCTTGAACAACGAGCGGCGGTAAGGGAGTTTCTAAATAATTTGAAAAACAAAAATAATTTGGATGTTCCCTTTGAACAATTAAGCCATGCGGAGGAATATGAACAAGCCCAATTACATGGACCTCCAAACCACAGCCCTAACGACAGCATGTCCTTCGACTCTGTTGCTGAGGCCAACATTGCCAATGCATTTGATGCATGACAAATGTATGAAGAAGATGAACCCACATGAACGACTGCAAATCATCTAGCACACGAAGTGGGGATTGCATAAGGACAGTAACCAACTGACGCATGCAATGACGTTTGGCGTTTAAAACAAAAATGTCCAAATCACATTACTATGCACATTTACTGTGCAACTACTATTTTCTTTAATATTACTGTGCACTTTTTGAAAAAATGAAAGATGCTGTCAGATTGTATTATCTCTTTTGTTTGTTTCTCTTTTCTTTCTGAATTAGAATACATAACGGATGAAGTCCGTAGGTGATAAATAGGAGAGCTTCCTCTCAGTTGAAATCATCAGTCATAAGTTGTAATATTTCTCTTCTCCTCTCTTGTAATATCCTTTACTCACATCAGTTCAATAATATTATCAGTTCAATAATATTTCGATCCGCACTTGTGAAGTTGGTATCTGAGCATAAAGCATAACTTGTAAGGATAACTGTGGGTATTACTCTCAAATCTCTGTAATCTCCATCGTACCCCCCATACATTACTTTACCGAATACCCTCACTAATGTTATGCTCCAAGCCTTACCATTTAGTTACAAATATCTCGAGTTAAATTTTACCCAATCCTTCCTATACCATACTCTTGGCAAAATTTTGGGGAGTAGTGGTCCTAAATCATCAAACTAAATCCTAAAGTCACAACTTCTACTTTCATTAATCCTAAGAATACTTACTGTGTCACAATTAAGAAAAATACTACAATCTCACCCTCCGGGGCACCCATAAACCCAATGTGTGTACATTCCATCATAAGATCTAAATGAATGTGATTCCTATGTAAGATTACCCTTAATAAACTGACTACTTATAATATAATTCGTAATACCATGATTTCCACATTCATATTTGGCGGCTCCCTTAGCCTCAAATCATGCTACAACTCATAACTCTCTGATTAATACATATATAATATTAAAGGTTATAAACTCATATCCTAAAGACCCAACTTACTTCGACTCCCAATGTTCGTTAGTTTCATGCGTGGGGTATCTTGTAGAGTGAGATCCAAACAAGGACCCCCCCGATACACTATCGCTTAAAATAGTCGGTCATCGAAATGCCTCAGGTCATTAGTCTATAGTATATAACTTCCCAATAGATTTTTATCTATTTATATAAATGTCTACTTATTCACTCTCTTGTCAAAGACAATACACTGGCTATAATGGTCAACCTTGGCCTCTTATCAAGCCATGCCGATAATCACATTGAAATGAAACATTCCTAATGACAGGGCTCTACATCAAAGAATGCTAAGCTGAAGAATAGTAAGCCGTACAGACCCTAAAGGACACTAGAATCTGATGCTCTGATACCATCTATAACACCTCGCCTAATTAAATACTGGGTGATCAGTCCCATACTTAATTAAATGAGAATATATAATTGGTTCATTCTTAGCATCACTGTCGAAAACATTTTCCTATTACCTAATACTCAATTAATATGGTGTTAAAAACTTTCCAATTATAATTTAATAAAAATTTATTTTACCATTTCGAACAATTCTGCACATACCATTCCATAACAACAATAAGCAAAATAGATGTCATAATAGAATTTAAATGCAAATGGAATAAAATTTTCCAGTAAATATATCTCAATACATAAATCCCAACAATAGTAAATGTAACACAATGACACGAGTATAAAATCCCGACTCGAATAAAAGAGAAATATCTAAAATCCATTAAGGCGACATGCCCTAAATGAAAGATCAATACAGAGTATGAATCAAATAAATGCAGGAATCTAAACAATACTCCATAGCTCCATAGCTGGTCAACCATCATAATCCTCAATGGCTCGTGTCCCTGCGGCTGGACACCTGATATAGAAGATACAATAGAGAAAAGAGAATATGCAAGGAAACAGGTCAGAGCCCGATGGTAAAATAGTTTTGAAAACAGCAAGTGAAAAATTGCAATATTTATCACTTATAATATATAGGTTAGATTATCGGAGTCTCTCTTGAGATTCTCACCTCTCATCTAGAGTGCACACCTAACGCACCTCTAAGCCATTCTGGTTATAGTTCCCACGCTAACTAGATTAATCACATTTATCCATTCTTTATAGCCCAAATTATTCCCACGTATTATCCCTATAATACGTATAATGATGTTATAAACATAAATATCCATTTAGATTCAACATGGATAAGTTCGTTATTAATTCAATTCAAATAAGTGTTCTCATACGTAACTATCTTATATTTCTACTTAAGCCACATAGTAGATATCATCACATGTATATATATATATATATATATATATATATATATATATATATATATATATATATATATATATATATATATATATATATATACACACACTATACTCCACCCGAAGATACAGTTGCGGTGCTGCATTACTCTGCTCTCTTGTCCCAATACATCTCGTCACTGTATAGGGAGCTATAGGTTCGATAAAGATCCCTCGAAATAAAAATATCAAATCACAAATAATGGAGGCGAACATAGTCCTAAGCCTTTGGGTTATGCACATACCTACCCACCCATATGACCGTTTTATACCATTGTTCTCACTAATGGAAATCGACCTGAGTCCTATGTTCTCGAGCGACAAGTCGAAGTTCCCATTTATTCATCAGGATACGGCTGCCCTCACGCGTATACCTCCCATCGATAGCAAGTAAGCTAGGTATGTCATACACATACATTATCAATCAATCAAATAGGCATTATCATTTACCTATATAAAATTAGGTACTCACACTACCTATATCATATTAGGAATTCATCCTATCACAAGTAGCTGACGTATTTATTGAATACTACCCACACTTGTAATCATGATTATCATCATATATTTTTTTATGTAGTTATCACTCACATAATATTTTATCCGACCCAAGTACCCGTAAATATATCATCAATATTACCCTTATTTGATAAAACGATTATTCTCCTCTAAATCGTAATCTAATTATGTAGATATCTCTCACAAAAATTTAATCCTTAAATCAAAATAATTTTTCAACATTAACCCAAGTCCCTCTCTCCTTGTTAATGTACCAAAATTAATAAAATTTCACCATGGGCCAAATTACCATTTTTCAATCTTTTTTTTAATAAAGGTACATTCTCCCATAAATATAAAATTATAATTTATAGGCTTTTCTGCTCCGATTTTGGAAAAACATAAAACTGCAAAGTTGTGCAGAACATAATTTTATACTAAAATTCATGTGCACACTTCCAATATCCTTTTAAAACATTGATAAAATTATCATATAATGTTCATCATTTTCCAATAATTTTTTTCACGCGTTTTATCCATTTTCTTTCTCATCAAAACCAACACAAATCAATCCAAAACTTCTCCTAATTAATCTCAGTTGGCATAGCAAGATATATGATCGGTTTCTATTAATCAAAAACCTAAAATCATCAAATAATTTGGACTAGATCATATTATTCTCAGAATTCGCGTAAGTTCTTATTTCTCTAAAAAATCATAATAACTCAGACTTCTTCTATCATTTGAAACCCAAAATTCATGGCTTAAATTATTTAAACAGAATGACATTTATTCTATCTAATTTTCATATCAAGAACAAATTCCAAGAACTCTATTGTTCATCCTTAAATCGTGCAAGTTCATACATCTTACTTAACATATTAAACATGGATATTGTAAGCAATAAAATAGAGCAAGAATTACACTTGCCTTAATTATGTAGGTCAGAATCTTTGGTGATGATGGTGTAGAATCCTTTCCTCTTTCTTCGATGACTTTCTGGTGGTGGTGCTGGTGGTAAAAGGTGTTTAATCCCCTTTGGCTTGCCTTAAAAGTCTCCCCTCCTTCCTAAGCAACTCTTCTCCTCCTATGAAACTCTTCACTTTCTCTCACACTAAGACCTCTCAATTGTTTTATGATAAAATGAAATGATCCTACGTTCCTTTAATCCATCACCTTTATAATAAGACTAATCCCAAAATTACTATTCACCTTGCAAATAAAACGACTAAAATGCCCCTTCGGTGTGTCCTTTCATCTCCAAAGTGACTCAAAACCCAAATCCAACACCCAAATAGACTTTTCTGACTATTTCGATCCTTTTGGATGCAACGACGCACTCAAAACGACCATAAGGTGGATGTACAATAATATTTCCATTTTATTTATTTAAATTAGTCTCGACACGTCCCTTTAACAACCCGTATTTTTGACGATTTAAATAATTATGTGATTAATTATTATTATGGGAATAAATAGGTGATTAATTATTGCTGTTGGATTAATTAAATTAAAATGTGAGAAATTAATTTGTTATTAATCAGAATTAAAATAATTATTAACTAGCATGCCAAGGGTTAATACTTATTGTTGTGAACTATTAAATATTATTGTGTGATATGTAATATGGATTTATGATAATTGATAAATTGTCGAAAGTGAGAAATACGGCAGTTTGGTAATTTAAGTCTGTCACGCGTGTGTGTCGTATCGGGACTAATTGATTGAGATAAAAAGAGAATTTTTTTAGTAACTCATATGGTCATTTTGAGTCCGTCGTTGAGTCCGGGAGGGTCGAGATAGTCAAAATAGTATACCCGGGTATTTAGTTTGGGTCCTGGAGAGATTTTAGGCCTAAACGGCACCCCGAGAGGGCATTATGGTAAAGTGTATTTTTGGGCTAAATTAATGGACGAAAATTAAGGGTAATTATATCAGCCTAGGAAATTCCATTAGTGTTAACAGGTTACACAAATCAAGAATGGCCATGGAGGGTGTGAGGGAGAACCAATTTCCAAGAGAGAAGACTCATTTGGTATCACCTTGCATAACCGTGACCACCAATGCGTAGATCGAGAAGAAAGGAACGCGTATGTATCAACATCACCAACATATCAGACCATCATATTCGAGGCAAGTGTTTATTACTTGCTTTCTTTTAGCAATAACATGCTCATGTTAGTATAGGTGGAATTAATCATGATTTATATGTTAATTGGGTGAAAATTGGAGATTTAAATTATGACTAAGGATTGGTTTAATTAGTGGATGAATTTCCTTCATGTATGTAGAGGATTAATTACGGAAGTTGATTGTATATTGATGAATGAATCTGGGTTGATTAGGTTCTGTAATTGAAAATTTGGAAACTAGGGTTCATATGAATTAATTTGGGGATTTTATATAATTATGGTGATTTATGACGAATTAATGATCCTAGGAGGTTAGAATTTGATTTATAACCTGTTAGGTGTTAATGGGTATTGATGATGATTTGATGGGAATTGAATCTTAGAGGTTTTTAGGTTCAAAAATGGTGAAAAATGCTGAAGTTTGGTGAAGAAGACGAACAGTGCAATCTCGCGCGATCTCGCGCAAAGTGGTTCAAACAAGATGGGGATCTCGTGCGAAGTCGTTCGAGCGAGATGGCATCTCGCGCGAAGCCGCTCGAACAACACGTGGAATTCGTTCAAACGACAATCCTTCTGGTTCGAGCGACAGAGGGAATTTTTGGGGATTTTTCTCAAAGTCTATTTTTGAGTTTTCCGGTTTATTGGAGTGAGAGAAACTGCCAAATAGTAAATTTAAATAAGATGGAATTTCGGGAAAGTATGTGAGAATAAATACTTTAATTATTTCGGTATAGAGAGAGAGTATACCTTGGAGATTACGAGAGAGATAGTAATCTAAATATTTATACTATACGTAGAGATGAGATTAAAATACGTATGAAGAGTATATATGCAGGTTGGTGAAATACCTATAATTTATAATAGGATGTGTGTATGCCTATTATGTGATATTATTGTAAGAGCACTAATGGGTGATAACTCGGGGGTAAAAGAACCATATAGTTAAGAGCACTAATGAGTGATAACTCGGGGGTGCAGAAACTCTATTGATAAGTGTACTAATGGGTGATAACCCGGGGGTACAAGGATGACTATTATTAGGCGCACTAATGGGTGATAAACCGGGGGTGCTGGATTAATATTTATAGGTGCATTAATGGGTGCTAACGCGGGGATGCAAGATTTTATTGTTAGGCGCACTAATGGGTGATAACCCGGGGGTGCTGAATTATTATTGATAGGTGCATTAATGGGTGCTAACCCGGGGATGCATGATTTCCAGAATATGTGCACTAAGGGGTCTTAGCCGGGGGTGAAGGATTAGTATATATATATATATGTGGACTTGTGAATATGTCTACTGTGTGAAATTAATAGACTTGGTAATAATAATAATTATTACGTTGCACCAAGTGGTCTTAACCTAAGGGTGCAGGATTAGTGTATATATATAGGGATGATGAGACTATATATATGTATGAGTGTACTTGGGTAACTTTCTACTTTGTGAGACTAGTAGATAAAATGAAAATGAGAAGCAAAATGATCTTAGTGAATAAAAGATTAACCATTCAAATGGTGAATAATGAAATTTAGTATGTGAGATAAACTATCTGAATAGCGTATTGTATGGGAGATACGGGAATACTACTTGTGAGCATAGTTAGTATTAGTATGGTTTCTGACTAGTTAGACTGGGAGGCATAACAAGGGGGAGATTAGATGTACGTTAGTCGTGCACAATAGATGAGAGGTGAGAAACTCATGTGAGAGTTCGATAACTAACATGCGTATAAGACTTGTTTTAAGAACGAATTTTAAATACTTGCTAAATCATTTTTACACATCGGGTTCTGACACGTTTCTTATATTTCTTCTCTCTTTCTCTATATATATGTATTATATCAGGTGCTCAGTAACAGGAGTATTAGATTTAGAGATTTGGATTGCTTGACGTGCTGCAACTGTTGTGGAAGATGTAGGTCCTCTCAGTAGATGCATCTATCCTTTCCATTCAGTTTCATCTAGACTTCTTATTTAGGGCATATGTCGCCCACTTCTAGTTCTTTCATCAGAGATATTGTATTCAGTTTATTGTATGGTTTGGAGTTTTGAACTGGGAAGTTTTATCCAGTCTTATTTATTTCAGTACTTGATTCATGTTCAGTATTTATTTACATTCCTATGTATGGTAAATGGTTTATATTTTAAGATGGAAAGAAATGGATTTACTTGGTTTTACTAAAATTGGAAATCTTTTGACACCTAGCTTAATTTTATATTAGGTGATTAATATGTTAAAAAGTTTTTCGACAGTGATGCTGAGAATGAACCAATTGAATATCCTGTTTTAAATTGGTAGAGGACTTATCACCCTATATTTAATTAGGAGGGGTGTGAGAGGTGGTATCAGAGCATCTGGTTCTAGTGTCCTTAGGATCTGTGCGGCTTATTACGTTTCAGCGTATCGTTCTTTGATGTAGAGCCTTATGATAGGTTTGTTGTGTTCCTTTACGTATGCGACTTATGTTCTCCTGCTACGAATTATAATGGAGGTGACTCATTATACGAAATTCGGTGTGATTTGAACCCCAAACATTTTAGAATGACCAGCGAGGGTCGTAAGAAGAATCGCGGGATAATAGGCTCAACAGAAGACATAGAGTAATCGGGTAAGAGTGATTGGGACAAAAATCACCACGAGAATTACTTTAGTAGGAGATAGTAAAAAAAATCGGCACTCGGGAACGGTGGGTTCCCAGGACACAATCATAGATAACGGTGGAGTGATTTCAGGACCACCTAACATAGTCGATAAAGGGGAAATCAGAGGGACTCTTTTGAAAACCCATCGGTGAAGATGCAGAAAAGAAAATGAGAAAGTGTAACAGACCAGCGGAGGTAGAAAATCTGAAGGCAATTGTGTAGAGTGGGGCGTGACGACACTCAAAATTTAATTTGGAGTTAAAAGTTACAGCTCTTAGGAGCATCATGTAGTGATTATAGATAATCACCGTACATGAAGAAGTATATTTGAAATTTAAGGAGAAATTTGGGTACGATTTGACCGTGAGGTCTTCCATTCAATGTGGTAACAAAATGCGAGTGAAATTTTGATGTTTAGCACAATGGGTAAGATAGAAACCGATCGTAAGAGAACGGTTGAATTGCATAATGAACTTCGTACCTGGAAGAGGTGTATAAATTATCCAAAGGGTTTATAGTTGATAAAGGACCCATGAGTAGAATACCACTATGGATGAGAAATCCATCTAGGATGACTAATGTTTATGTCATCAAAGTTATATGGTTGCTAGTGATAGCAGTCCTACCAAGAGAAGGGAGTAAAGAGGGTTAACGAACCTGTTGAAGAGCATAAACTGAATTTAACAGTGTTAGTGAAACCCCACATGAGAGTATACCCAATAGGGAACTCAGTTAGATGATGTTAAGTGATTAACTTCAAGAGGATAATTAATTTAATCAAGCTGTAGAGGCCAACCATAGTTCCGGATAGCTAACGTAGCCAAAGGGACAGTGGAAGAATAATTGTGAGTTAAGACTGTTGGTCTGAGAGAAGGACATTCCCAAAATGGTCAGTGGGACCAATGACGGGGAAATGGTTCGTAAATTTTTCCTTATGTTAAGGAAGTAGAAGTACAAGTATTGAAGGTGTCCACAATTAAGAAGTGATACCAAAGAGATTAGAAATGGTAAACCGTGCCAGTTAGGCATAACGACTGGAGGATAGAGACTTTCAGCAAAAGAATTTGGGGTCAAGAGAATTAGGCCCAGGAAATTTATAACCCGAGAGTGATGGGTTCAGGCTGGACCAATGGAGTCCTCGTTAATAGTAGCATACGGTATGTCAGGGTCTACGGGAGTTTAATAAAGCTATAATTGAGGCCTGGAGAGTTTGGGCCAATGTTTCAATAATGGGAGTGAAATCCACAAGATGGAATAAATTGTCCATGGTGATAGGGGACAACTATAGGATGAAATCCTAGGATGTATGACGATTACAGATGTTCATGGGTCGTGATGGAAGCCACGTGCTGAGATCCTATGATTTGGCAAGACTGGTGATGTTTTTCTTCTTCCTTGTGAGTAAAGGATAGATTCTAGTGACATGGGTGTGCCACAACTTTTATGTAAATTTGAAACCCTAAACTTCGCGTGCGGGTCGAGTTTAGTGGGAACATTAGTTTTACCAGTCTTGTTACAAACGTATTTCTCGTTATTAGAAGGGCATTTTGATAATTGCCCGTGAGGGAACCGGGTGGACCCTAAGAATATGTTTTTTTATTATAATTTACAACTGCATTGAGTCATCTTTAGTAGATTTTATTATGGTAATGTGTAGTAATTAATTACCGTATGGTTAAACGATAGTAAAAATGTAGTGATATGACTATCACGTCGGATACTCCGGGAGGAGTGATCTTAGTTTTGTGCGGCGCCACCTGAAATAGGGTCGGGCCCAGATATGAGTATATATATGAAACTTTTATGGTATTATAGACCTCAGCAAGAATAGTGTCTAACTATATGAGATTCCTGAGCATAGGGATTTATTTGTCTATTAAGACTTAGAATACATTGTGTCCTTATCGAGTGACAAAATATAGCTCGTTATATATCTATAGTGCCAAGTACTTGGGATAGTGAGGGCACCATACTTCATGTTACATTTTTAGGGACATGAGAGTGGTCGAGTAAAATTTTATATCACAATACGTAGAATGTGGGAAAGTACATAGTAGGTACTGAAGGCCTTACGGACCTCAACAACCGGCTAGGTTAGATAGTAGTGTATCGGGGGGGTTCCTTATTTGGATTTCGCTTTGCGAGACATCCCACGCATGAAACTAGTGAAAGTTGGGAGTTGAAGGGAAGTTTGGTCGATAGTACATAAGTTTTGTATGTTAGTTATTGTACCTATAGGAGAATATATTTGAGGGATGATAATTCTTTTATAACTCAAGGCCAATAGAGTAGCCTGGACTTAGTATTTTTCGAAATAGATGAATGATGCCATTGAAGGATGGTTTAAGTCATGACTAGTGGGGTGGTCGAGTGCAACCCTACCACACCAGCATACCGAGTGTGCAAGAATTTAGGTAAGAATATTTTATGTCGTTTGTATAATGATGCGTGAGGCATAGGGTGTATGGGCTCCCTAGGGGATTGAATCAAATAGTGGATTATGATTATCTTTAGAATTCGATAACATGTAATCGGGTAATCCGAAAATTACTCCGTGAGATTTGTCAGAAACTTATGTTTCAGGATGAATTGAAACTTATTCAAGAGAGTATAAAATGTATCAGAATACAAACAATAGTGGTGATGAGTTACGATGTAGGTTAATATTGTAAGGATAGTCTTGTAGTGGGTCACCTGACGGATTGAAAAATGGTGGACAATTCGAAACCAGTAGGGGCTTCTTCCACTAGAGAATGGAAGATTATCCCCAAGGATCTTCTCATGTAGCTGAGATGGTGAGATTATAGGTACTAAGATGCAATTTACTATGGCATAATAACCATAGAGGGATGGGCAGGACAAGCGGTCTAATCGGATGCGAGAGAGAAAATTTTATGTGGACCTTGAGATCTTAGAGGAGGACGGGAGCAGTACCTTCCACTAGCGGAGTTTGTGTCCGAATAATTCCTATAAGTTCACATTCGGGCAGAGTGCCAGTGGAAGTATGGCATGATAAACTTGGTTGTTGTCCTACTTAATAGTTAAAGGTGAGGAACCAGTTAAGATTACAAAAGTCGGAGAAGAATCGATATTATCGTATATATTGTGTGTGAAATATATATTGCACAACGAATTTACTTGTATGTACGACACGAGATGAATTCGTATGTATATAAAAAGAGGATAGATCTACTAAGGTGCAAATAGTAGAAGGCTAGATTGACAATATCTAAAATAATGTTGAAGTAGTGAAACTTAAGCAGAAAGGCTTAGGCAGGAGCCTATATGACATGGTAACCTGGAGTTTAAAGCAAACAAATGTGAAGTGTTCATTATTAAGGGTATTCGATAGCATACTATATGGGTGGTACGGAGTAGCTTACTTGTGAGCGCCAGGATGCGCAATATTTTTACAGTATTGTTTGTACCTGGTATACTTTTTTCTAATTTCGGAACGAAATTCCGTTGTAAGGGGGGAAGTATGTAACACCCCTTATTTTTGACGATTTAAATAATTATGTGATTGATTATTATTATGGTAATAAATAGGTGATTAATTATTGTTGTTGGATTAATTAAATTAAAATATGAGAAATTAATTTGTTATTAATTCGAATAAAAATAATTATTAACTAGTGTGCCAAGGGTTAATACTTATTATTGTGAACTATTAAATATTACTGTGTGATATGTAATATGGATTTATGATAATTGATAAATTTTCGAAAGTGAGAAATACTGCAGTTTGGTAATTTAAGTATGCCACGCGTGTGAGTCGTGTCGGGACTAATTGATTGAGATAAAAAGAGAATTTATTTTTAGTAACTCTTATGGTCATTTTAAGTGCGCAGTTGAGTCGGGGAGGATCGACATAGTCAAAATAGTATACCCGGGTGTTTAGTTTGGGTCCCGGAGTGATTTTAGGCCTAACCGGAACCCCGAGAGGGCATTGTGGTAAATTGTATTTTTGGGCTAAATTAATGGACGAAAATTAAGAGTAATTATATCAGCCTAGGAAATTCCATTAGGCCTAACAGGTTACACAAATCAAGAACGACCATGGAGGGTGTGAGGTAGAACCAATTTCCAAGACAGAAGACTCATTTCGTATCACCTTGCATAACCGTAACCACCAACGCGTAGATCAAGAAGAAAGGAACGCGTATGTACCAACATCACCAACGGAACAGAACATCATATTCGAGGCAAGTGTTTATTACTTGCTTTCTTTTAGCAATAATCATGCTCATGTTAGTATAGGTGGAATTAATCATGATTTATATGTTAATTGGATGAAAATTGGACATTTAAATTATGATTAAGGATTGGTTTAATTAGTGGATGAAATTCCTTCATGTATGTAGAGGATTAATTACGGAAGTTGATTATATATTGATGAACGAATCTGGGTTGATTAGGTTCTGTAATTGAAAATTTGGAAACTAGGGTTCATATGAATTAATATGGGGATTTTATATAATTATGGTGATTTATGACGAATTAATGATCATAAGAGGTTAGCAATGATTTATAACCTGTTAGGTATTGATGGGTATTGATGATGAGTTGTTGGGAATTGAATCTTAGAGGATTTTAGGTTCAAAAATGGTGAAAAATGCTGAAGTTTGGTGAAGAAGACGAACAGTGCAATCTCGCGTGATCTCGCGCGAAGTGGTTCAAATGAGATGGGGATCTCGCGCGAAGTCGTTCGAGCGAGATGGCATCTCGCGCGAAGACACTTTGAAGGACATGTGGAAGTCGTTCAAACGACAACCCTTCTAGTTCAAGCGACAGAGGGAATTTTTAGGGTTTTTTCTCAAAGTCTAGTTTTGAGTTTGCCTGTTTATTGGAGTGAGAGAAACTGCCAAATAGTAAATTTAAATAAGATGGAATTTCGAGAAAGTATGTGAGAATAAATACTTTAATTATTTCGGTATAGAGAGAGAGTATACCTTGGAGATTACGAGAGAGATAGTAATCTAAATATTTATACTATACGTAGAGATGAGATTAAAATACGTATGAAGAGTATATATGTAGGTTGGTGAAATGCCTATAATTTATAATAGGTGCATATTATGTGATATTATTGTAAGATCCCTAATGGGTGATAGCCCGGGGGTGCAAGAACCTTATAGTTAAGAGCACTAATGAGTGATAACTCGAGGGTGCAGAAACTCTATTGATAAGTGTACTAATGGGTGATAACCCAGGGGTACAAGGATGACTATTATTAGGCGCACTAATGGGTGATAACCCGGGGGTGCTGTATTAATATTGATAGGTGCATTAATGGGTGCTAACCCGGGGATGCAAGATTTTATTATTAGTTTCACTAATGGGTGATAAGCCGGGGGTTCTGAATTATTATTGATAGGTGCATTAATGGGTGCTAACCCGGGGATGCATGATTTCCAGAATATGTGGACTAATGGGTCTTAGCCGAGGGTGCAGGATTATATATATATATATATATATATATATATATATATATATATATATATATATATATATATATATATATATATATATATATATATATATGGACTTGTGAATATGTCTACTGTGTGAAATTAGTAGAATTGGCAATAATAATAATTATTACATTGCACCAAGTGGTCTTAACCTAAGGGTGCAGGATTAGTGTGTTTATATAGGGATGATGAGACTATATATATGTATGAGTGTAATTGGGTAACTTTATACTTTGTGAGACTAGAAGATAAAATGAAAATGAGAAGCAAAATGATCTTAGTGAATAAAGGTTTTACCATTCAAACGGTGAATAATGAAATTTAGTATATGAGATAAACTATCTGAATAGCATATTATATGGGCGATACGGGAATACTACTTGTGCGCATAGTTAGTGTTAGTATGGTTTCTGACTAGTTAGACTGGGAGGTATAACTAGGAGAGATTAGATGTATGTTAGGCGTGCATAATAGACGAGAGGTGAGAAACTCGTGTGAGAGTTCGATAACTAACATGCGTATAAGACTTGTTTTAAGAACCAGTTTTAAATACTTGCTAAATCATTTTAACACATCGGGCTCTGACCCGTTTCTTGTATTTATTCTCTCTTTTGCTATATATATGTATTATATCTGGTGCTCAGCCACAGGAGTATCAGATATAGAGATTTGGATTGCTTGACGTGCGGCAGCTGTTGTCGAAGTTGTAGGTCCTCACAGTAGATGCATCTATCCTTTCCATTCAGTTTCTTCTAGACTTGTTGTTTAGGCCATATGTCGCCCACTTCTAGTTCTTTCATCAGAGATATTGTATTCAGTTTATTGTATGGTTTGGAGTTTTGAACTGGGAAGTTTTATCCAGTCTTATTTATTTCAGTACTTGATTCATGTTCAGTATTTATTTACATTCCTATGTATGGTAAATGGTTTATATTTTAAGATGGAAAGAAATGGATTTACTTGGTTTTACTAAAATTGGAAATCTTTTGACACCTAGCTTAATTTTATATTAGGTGATTAATATGTTAAAAAGTTTTTCGACAGTGATGCTGAGAATGAACCAATTGAATATCCTGTTTTAAATTGGTAGAGGACTTATCACCCTATATTTAATTAGGAGGGGTGTGAGAGGGGTATCAGAGCATCTGGTTCTAGTGTCCTTAGGATTTGTGCGGCTTATTACGTTTCAGCGTATCGTTCTTTGATGTAGAGCCTTATGATAGGTTTGTTGTGTTCCTTTACGTATGCGACTTATGTTCTCCTGCTACGAATTATAATGGAGGTGACTCATTATACGAAATTCGGTGTGATTTGAACCCCAAACATTTTAGAATGACCAGCGAGGGTCATAAGAAGAATCGCGGGATAATAGGCTCAACCGAAGACATAGAGTAATCGGGTAAGAGTGATTGGGACAAAAATCACCACGAGAATTACTTAAGTAGGAGATAGTAAAAAAAATCGGCACTCGGGAACGGTGGGTTCCCAGGACACAATCATAGATAACGGTGGAGTGATTTCAGGACCACCTAACATAGTCGATAAAGGGGAAATCAGAGGGACTCTTTTGAAAACCCATCGGTGAAGATGCAGAAAAGAAAATGAGAAAGTGTAACAGACCAGCGGAGGTAGAAAATCTGAAGGCAATTGTGTAGAGTGGGGCGTGACGACACTCAAAATTTAATTTGGAGTTAAAAGTTACAGCTCTTAGGAGCATCATGTAGTGATTATAGATAATCACCGTACATGAAGAAGTATATTTGAAATTTAAGGAGAAATTTGGGTACGATTTGACCGTGAGGTCTTCCATTCAATGTGGTAACAAAATGCGAGTGAAATTTTGATGTTTAGCACAATGGGTAAGATAGAAACCGATCGTAAGAGAACGGTTGAATTGCATAATGAACTTCGTACCTGGAAGAGGTGTATAAATTATCCAAAGGGTTTATAGTTGATAAAGGACCCATGAGTAGAATACCACTATGGATGAGAAATCCATCTAGGATGACTAATGTTTATGTCATCAAAGTTATATGGTTGCTAGTGATAGCAGTCCTACCAAGAGAAGGGAGTAAAGAGGGTTAACGAACCTGTTGAAGAGCATAAACTTAATTTAACAGTGTTAGTGAAACCCCACATGAGAGTATACCCAATAGGGAACTCAGTTAGATGATGTTAAGTGATTAACTTCAAGAGGATAATGAATTTAATCAAGCTGTAGAGGCCAACCATAGTTCCGGATAGCTAACGTAGCCAAAGGGACAGTGGAAGAATAATTGTGAGTTAAGACTGTTGGTCCGAGAGAAGGACATTCCCAAAATGGTCAGTGGGACCAATGACGGGGAAATGGTTCGTAAATTTTTCCTTATGTTAAGGAAGTAGAAGTACAAGTATTGAAGGTGTCCACAATTAAGAAGTGATACCAAAGAGATTAGAAATGGTAAACCGTGCCAGTTAGGCATAACGACTGGAGGATAGAGACTTTCAGCAAAAGAATTTGGGGTCAAGAGAATTAGACCCAGGAAATTTATAACCCGAGAGTGATGGGTTCAGGCTGGACCAATGGAGTCCTCGTTAATAGTAGCATACGGTATGTCAGGGTCTACGGGAGTTTAATAAAGCTATAATTGAGGCCTGGAGAGTTTGGGCCAATGTTTCAATAATGGGAGTGAAATCCACAAGATGGAATAAATTGTCCATGGTGATAGGGGACAACTATAGGATGAAATCCTAGGATGTATGACGATTACAGATGTTCATGGGTCGTGATGGAAGCCACGTGCTGAGATCCTATGATTTGGCAAGACTGGTGATGTTTTTCTTCTTCCTTGTGAGTAAAGGATAGATTCTAGTGACATGGGTGTGCCACAACTTTTATGTAAATTGGAAACCCTAAACTTCGCGTGCGGGTCGAGTTTAGTGGGAACGTTAGTTTTACCAGTCTTGTTACAAACGTATTTCTCGTTATTAGAAGGGCATTTTGATAATTGCCCGTGAGGGAACCGGGTGGACCCTAAGAATATGTTTTTTTATTATAATTTACAACTGCATTGAGTCATCTTTAGTAGATTTTATTATGGTAATGTGTAGTAATTAATTACCGTATGGTTAAACGATAGTAAAAATGTAGTGATATGACTATCACGTCGGATACTCCGGGAGGAGTGATCTTAGTTTTGTGCGGCGCCACCTGACATAGGGTCGGGCCCAGATATGAGTATATATATTAAACTTTTATGGTATTATAGACCTCAGCAAGAATAGTGTCTAACTATATGAGATTCCTGAGCATAGGGATTTATTTGTCTATTAAGACTTAGAATACATTGTGTCCTTATCGAGTGACAAAATATAGCTCGTTATATATCTATAGTGCCAAGTACTTGGGATAGTGAGGGCACCATACTTCATGTTACATTTTTAGGGACATGAGAGTGGTCGAGTAAAATTTTATATCACAATACGTAGAATGTGGGAAAGTACATAGTAGGTACTGAAGGCCTTACGGACCTCAACAACCGGCTAGGTTAGATAGTAGTGTATCGGGGGGGTTCCTTATTTGGATTTCGCTTTGCGAGACATCCCACGCATAAAACTAGTGAAAGTTGGGAGTTGAAGGGAAGTTTGGTCGATAGTACATAAGTTTTGTATGTTAGTTATTGTACCTATAGGAGAATATATTTGAGGGATGATAATTCTTTTATAACTCAAGGCCAATAGAGTAGCCTGGACTTAGTATTTTTCGAAATAGATGAATGATGCCATTGAAGGATGGTTTAAGTCATGACTAGTGGGGTGGTCGAGTGCAACCCTACCACACCAGCATACCGAGTGTGCAAGAATTTAGGTAAGAATATTTTATGTCGTTTGTATAATGATGCGTGAGGCATAGGGTGTATGGGCTCCCTAGGGGATTGAATCAAATAGTGGATTATGATTATCTTTAGAATTCGATAACATGTAATCGGGTAATCCGAAAATTACTCCGTGAGATTTGTCAGAAACTTATGTTTCAGGATGAATTGAAACTTATTCAAGAGAGTATAAAATGTATCAGAATACAAACAATAGTGGTGATGAGTTACGATGTAGGTTAATATTGTAAGGATAGTCTTGTAGTGGGTCACCTGACGGATTGAAAAATGGTGGACAATTCGAAACCAGTAAGGGCTTCTTCCACTAGAGAATGGAAGATTATCCCCAAGGATCTTCTCATGTAGCTGAGATGGTGAGATTATAGGTACTAAGATGCAATTTACTATGGCATAATAACCATAGAGGGATGGGAAGGACAAGCGGTCTAATCGGATGCGAGAGAGAAAATTTTATGTGGACCTTGAGATCTTAGAGGAGGACGGGAGCAGTACCTTCCACTAGCGGAGTTTGTGTCCGAATAATTCCTATAAGTTCACATTCGGGCAGAGTGCCAGTGGAAGTATGGCATGATAAACTTGGTTGTTGTCCTACTTAATAGTTAAAGGTGAGGAACCAGTTAAGATTACAAAAGTCGGAGAAGAATCGATATTATCGTATATATTGTGTGTGAAATATATATTGCACAACGAATTTACTTGTATGTACGACACGAGATGAATTCGTATGTATATAAAAAGAGGATAGATCTACTAAGGTGCAAATAGTAGAAGGCTAGATTGACAATATCTAAAATAATGTTGAAGTAGTGAAACTTAAGCAGAAAGGCTTAGGCAGGAGCCTATATGACATGGTAACCTGGAGTTTAAAGCAAACACATGTGAAGTGTTCATTATTAAGGGTATTCGATAGCATACTATATGGGTGGTACGGAGTAGCTTACTTGTGAGCGCCAGGATGCGCAATATTTTTACAGTATTGTTTGTACCTGGTATACTTTTTCCTAATTTTGGAACGAAATTCCGTTGTAAGGGGGGAAGTATGTAACACCCCTTATTTTTGACGATTTAAATAATTATGTGATTGATTATTATTATGGTAATAAATAGGTGATTAATTATTGTTGTTGGATTAATTAAATTAAAATATGAGAAATTAATTTGTTATTAATTCGAATAAAAATAATTATTAACTAGTGTGCCAAGGGTTAATACTTATTATTGTGAACTATTAAATATTACTGTGTGATATGTAATATGGATTTATGATAATTGATAAATTTTCGAAAGTGAGAAATACTGCAGTTTGGTAATTTAAGTATGCCATGCGTGTGAGTCGTGTCGGGACTAATTGATTGAGATAAAAAGAGAATTTATTTTTAGTAACTCTTATGGTCATTTTAAGTGCGCAGTTGAGTCGGGGAGGATCGACATAGTCAAAATAGTATACCCGGGTGTTTAGTTTGGGTCCCGGAGTGATTTTAAGCCTAACCGGAACCCCGAGAGGGCATTGTGGTAAATTGTATTTTTGGGCTAAATTAATGGACGAAAATTAAGAGTAATTATATCAGCCTAGGAAATTCCATTAGGCCTAACAGGTTACACAAATCAAGAACGACCATGGAGGGTGTGAGGTAGAACCAATTTCCAAGACAGAAGACTCATTTCGTATCACCTTGCATAACCGTAACCACCAACGCGTAGATCAAGAAGAAAGGAACGCGTATGTACCAACATCACCAACGGAACAGAACATCATATTCGAGGCAAGTGTTTATTACTTGCTTTCTTTTAGCAATAATCATGCTCATGTTAGTATAGGTGGAATTAATCATGATTTATATGTTAATTGGATGAAAATTGGACATTTAAATTATGATTAAGGATTGGTTTAATTAGTGGATGAAATTCCTTCATGTATGTAGAGGATTAATTACGGAAGTTGATTATATATTGATGAACGAATCTGGGTTGATTAGGTTCTGTAATTGAAAATTTGGAAACTAGGGTTCATATGAATTAATATGGGGATTTTATATAATTATGGTGATTTATGACGAATTAATGATCATAAGAGGTTAGCAATGATTTATAACCTGTTAGGTATTGATGGGTATTGATGATGAGTTGTTGGGAATTGAATCTTAGAGGATTTTAGGTTCAAAAATGGTGAAAAATGCTGAAGTTTGGTGAAGAAGACGAACAGTGCAATCTCGCGTGATCTCGCGCGAAGTGGTTCAAATGAGATGGGGATCTCGCGCGAAGTCGTTCGAGCGAGATGGCATCTCGCGCGAAGACACTTTGAAGGACATGTGGAAGTCGTTCAAACGACAACCCTTCTAGTTCAAGCGACAGAGGGAATTTTTAGGGTTTTTTCTCAAAGTCTAGTTTTGAGTTTGCCTGTTTATTGGAGTGAGAGAAACTGCCAAATAGTAAATTTAAATAAGATGGAATTTCGAGAAAGTATGTGAGAATAAATACTTTAATTATTTCGGTATAGAGAGAGAGTATACCTTGGAGATTACGAGAGAGATAGTAATCTAAATATTTATACTATACGTAGAGATGAGATTAAAATACGTATGAAGAGTATATATGTAGGTTGGTGAAATGCCTATAATTTATAATGGGTGCATATTATGTGATATTATTGTAAGATCCCTAATGGGTGATAGCCCGGGGGTGCAAGAACCTTATAGTTAAGAGCACTAATGAGTGATAACTCGGGGGTGCAGAAACTCTATTGATAAGTGTACTAATGGGTGATAACCCAGGGGTACAAGGATGACTATTATTAGGCGCACTAATGGGTGATAACCCGGGGGTGCTGTATTAATATTGATAGGTGCATTAATGGGTGCTAACCCGGGGATGCAAGATTTTATTATTAGTTTCACTAATGGGTGATAAGCCGGGGGTTCTGAATTATTATTGATAGGTGCATTAATGGGTGCTAACCCGGGGATGCATGATTTCCAGAATATGTGGACTAATGGGTCTTAGCCGAGGGTGCAGGATTATATATATATATATATATATATATATATATATATATATATATGGACTTGTGAATATGTCTACTGTGTGAAATTAGTAGAATTGGCAATAATAATAATTATTACATTGCACCAAGTGGTCTTAACCTAAGGGTGCAGGATTAGTGTGTTTATATAGGGATGATGAGACTATATATATGTATGAGTGTAATTGGGTAACTTTATACTTTGTGAGACTAGAAGATAAAATGAAAATGAGAAGCAAAATGATCTTAGTGAATAAAGGTTTTACCATTCAAACGGTGAATAATGAAATTTAGTATATGAGATAAACTATCTGAATAGCGTATTATATGGGCGATACGGGAATACTACTTGTGCGCATAGTTAGTGTTAGTATGGTTTCTGACTAGTTAGACTGGGAGGTATAACTAGGAGAGATTAGATGTATGTTAGGCGTGCATAATAGACGAGAGGTGAGAAACTCGTGTGAGAGTTCGATAACTAACATGCGTATAAGACTTATTTTAAGAACCAGTTTTAAATACTTGCTAAATCATTTTAACACATCGGGCTCTGACCCGTTTCTTGTATTTATTCTCTCTTTTGCTATATATATGTATTATATCTGGTGCTCAGCCACAGGAGTATCAGATTTAGAGATTTGGATTGCTTGACGTGCGGCAGCTGTTGTCGAAGTTGTAGGTCCTCACAGTAGATGCATCTATCCTTTCCATTCAGTTTCTTCTAGACTTGTTGTTTAGGCCATATGTCGCCCACTTCTAGTTCTTTCATCAGAGATATTGTATTCAGTTTATTGTATGGTTTGGAGTTTTGAACTGGGAAGTTTTATCCAGTCTTATTTATTTCAGTACTTGATTCATGTTCAGTATTTATTTACATTCCTATGTATGGTAAATGGTTTATATTTTAAGATGGAAAGAAATGGATTTACTTGGTTTTACTAAAATTGGAAATCTTTTGACACCTAGCTTAATTTTATATTAGGTGATTAATATGTTAAAAAGTTTTTCGACAGTGATGCTGAGAATGAACCAATTGAATATCCTGTTTTAAATTGGTAGAGGACTTATCACCCTATATTTAATTAGGAGGGGTGTGAGAGGGGTATCAGAGCATCTGGTTCTAGTGTGCTTAGGATCTGTGCGGCTTATTACGTTTCAGCGTATCGTTCTTTGATGTAGAGCCTTATGATAGGTTTGTTGTGTTCCTTTACGTATGCGACTTATGTTCTCCTGCTACGAATTATAATGGAGGTGACTCATTATACGAAATTCGGTGTGATTTGAACCCCAAACATTTTAGAATGACCAGCGAGGGTCATAAGAAGAATCGCGGGATAATAGGCTCAACAGAAGACATAGAGTAATCGGGTAAGAGTGATTGGGACAAAAATCACCACGAGAATTACTTAAGTAGGAGATAGTAAAAAAAATCGGCACTCGGGAACGGTGGGTTCCCAGGACACAATCATAGATAACGGTGGAGTGATTTCAGGACCACCTAACATAGTCGATAAAGGGGAAATCAGAGGGACTCTTTTGAAAACCCATCGGTGAAGATGCAGAAAAGAAAATGAGAAAGTGTAACAGACCAGCGGAGGTAGAAAATCTGAAGGCAATTGTGTAGAGTGGGGCGTGACGACACTCAAAATTTAATTTGGAGTTAAAAGTTACAGCTCTTAGGAGCATCATGTAGTGATTATAGATAATCACCGTACATGAAGAAGTATATTTGAAATTTAAGGAGAAATTTGGGTACGATTTGACCGTGAGGTCTTCCATTCAATGTGGTAACAAAATGCGAGTGAAATTTTGATGTTTAGCACAATGGGTAAGATAGAAACCGATCGTAAGAGAACGGTTGAATTGCATAATGAACTTCGTACCTGGAAGAGGTGTATAAATTATCCAAAGGGTTTATAGTTGATAAAGGACCCATGAGTAGAATACCACTATGGATGAGAAATCCATCTAGGATGACTAATGTTTATGTCATCAAAGTTATATGGTTGCTAGTGATAGCAGTCCTACCAAGAGAAGGGAGTAAAGAGGGTTAACGAACCTGTTGAAGAGCATAAACTTAATTTAACAGTGTTAGTGAAACCCCACATGAGAGTATACCCAATAGGGAACTCAGTTAGATGATGTTAAGTGATTAACTTCAAGAGGATAATGAATTTAATCAAGCTGTAGAGGCCAACCATAGTTCCGGATAGCTAACGTAGCCAAAGGGACAGTGGAAGAATAATTGTGAGTTAAGACTGTTGGTCCGAGAGAAGGACATTCCCAAAATGGTCAGTGGGACCAATGACGGGGAAATGGTTCGTAAATTTTTCCTTATGTTAAGGAAGTAGAAGTACAAGTATTGAAGGTGTCCACAATTAAGAAGTGATACCAAAGAGATTAGAAATGGTAAACCGTGCCAGTTAGGCATAACGACTGGAGGATAGAGACTTTCAGCAAAAGAATTTGGGGTCAAGAGAATTAGACCCAGGAAATTTATAACCCGAGAGTGATGGGTTCAGGCTGGACCAATGGAGTCCTCGTTAATAGTAGCATACGGTATGTCAGGGTCTACGGGAGTTTAATAAAGCTATAATTGAGGCCTGGAGAGTTTGGGCCAATGTTTCAATAATGGGAGTGAAATCCACAAGATGGAATAAATTATCCATGGTGATAGGGGACAACTATAGGATGAAATCCTAGGATGTATGACGATTACAGATGTTCATGGGTCATGATGGAAGCCACGTGCTGAGATCCTATGATTTGGCAAGACTGGTGATGTTTTTCTTCTTCCTTGTGAGTAAAGGATAGATTCTAGTGACATGGGTGTGCCACAACTTTTATGTAAATTGGAAACCCTAAACTTCGCGTGCGGGTCGAGTTTAGTGGGAACATTAGTTTTACCAGTCTTGTTACAAACGTATTTCTCGTTATTAGAAGGGCATTTTGATAATTGCCCGTGAGGGAACCGGGTGGACCCTAAGAATATGTTTTTTTATTATAATTTACAACTGCATTGAGTCATCTTTAGTAGATTTTATTATGGTAATGTGTAGTAATTAATTACCGTATGGTTAAACGATAGTAAAAATGTAGTGATATGACTATCACGTCGGATACTCCGGGAGGAGTGATCTTAGTTTTGTGCGGCGCCACCTGACATAGGGTCGGGCCCAGATATAAGTATATATATTAAACTTTTATGGTATTATAGACCTCAGCAAGAATAGTGTCTAACTATATGAGATTCCTGAGCATAGGGATTTATTTGTCTATTAAGACTTAGAATACATTGTGTCCTTATCGAGTGACAAAATATAGCTCGTTATATATCTATAGTGCCAAGTACTTGGGATAGTGAGGGCACCATACTTCATGTTACATTTTTAGGGACATGAGAGTGGTCGAGTAAAATTTTATATCACAATACGTAGAATGTGGGAAAGTACATAGTAGGTACTGAAGGCCTTACGGACCTCAACAACCGGCTAGGTTAGATAGTAGTGTATCGGGGGGGTTCCTTATTTGGATTTCGCTTTGCGAGACATCCCACGCATGAAACTAGTGAAAGTTGGGAGTTGAAGGGAAGTTTGGTCGATAGTACATAAGTTTTGTATGTTAGTTATTGTACCTATAGGAGAATATATTTGAGGGATGATAATTCTTTTATAACTCAAGGCCAATAGAGTAGCCTGGACTTAGTATTTTTCGAAATAGATGAATGATGCCATTGAAGGATGGTTTAAGTCATGACTAGTGGGGTGGTCGAGTGCAACCCTACCACACCAGCATACCGAGTGTGCAAGAATTTAGGTAAGAATATTTTATGTCGTTTGTATAATGATGCGTGAGGCATAGGGTGTATGGGCTCCCTAGGGGATTGAATCAAATAGTGGATTATGATTATCTTTAGAATTCGATAACATGTAATCGGGTAATCCGAAAATTACTCCGTGAGATTTGTCAGAAACTTATGTTTCAGGATGAATTGAAACTTATTCAAGAGAGTATAAAATGTATCAGAATACAAACAATAGTGGTGATGAGTTACGATGTAGGTTAATATTGTAAGGATAGTCTTGTAGTGGGTCACCTGACGGATTGAAAAATGGTGGACAATTCGAAACCAGTAGGGGCTTCTTCCACTAGAGAATGGAAGATTATCCCCAAGGATCTTCTCATGTAGCTGAGATGGTGAGATTATAGGTACTAAGATGCAATTTACTATGGCATAATAACCATAGAGGGATGGGAAGGACAAGCGGTCTAATCGGATGCGAGAGAGAAAATTTTATGTGGACCTTGAGATCTTAGAGGAGGACGGGAGCAGTACCTTCCACTAGCGGAGTTTGTGTCCGAATAATTCCTATAAGTTCACATTCGGGCAGAGTGCCAGTGGAAGTATGGCATGATAAACTTGGTTGTTGTCCTACTTAATAGTTAAAGGTGAGGAACCAGTTAAGATTACAAAAGTCGGAGAAGAATCGATATTATCGTATATATTGTGTGTGAAATATATATTGCACAACGAATTTACTTGTATGTACGACACGAGATGAATTCGTATGTATATAAAAAGAGGATAGATCTACTAAGGTGCAAATAGTAGAAGGCTAGATTGACAATATCTAAAATAATGTTGAAGTAGTGAAACTTAAGCAGAAAGGCTTAGGCAGGAGCCTATATGACATGGTAACCTGGAGTTTAAAGCAAACACATGTGAAGTGTTCATTATTAAGGGTATTCGATAGCATACTATATGGGTGGTACGGAGTAGCTTACTTGTGAGCGCCAGGATGCGCAATATTTTTACAGTATTGTTTGTACCTGGTATACTTTTTCCTAATTTTGGAACGAAATTCCGTTGTAAGGGGGGAAGTATGTAACACCCCTTATTTTTGACGATTTAAATAATTATGTGATTGATTATTATTATGGTAATAAATAGGTGATTAATTATTGTTGTTGGATTAATTAAATTAAAATATGAGAAATTAATTTGTTATTAATTCGAATAAAAATAATTATTAACTAGTGTGCCAAGGGTTAATACTTATTATTGTGAACTATTAAATATTACTGTGTGATATGTAATATGGATTTATGATAATTGATAAATTTTCGAAAGTGAGAAATACTGCAGTTTGGTAATTTAAGTATGCCACGCGTGTGAGTCGTGTCGGGACTAATTGATTGAGATAAAAAGAGAATTTATTTTTAGTAACTCTTATGGTCATTTTAAGTGCGCAGTTGAGTCGGGGAGGATCGACATAGTCAAAATAGTATACCCGGGTGTTTAGTTTGGGTCCCGGAGTGATTTTAGGCCTAACCGGCACCCCGAGAGGGCATTGTGGTAAATTGTATTTTTGGGCTAAATTAATGGACGAAAATTAAGAGTAATTATATCAGCCTAGGAAATTCCATTAGGCCTAACAGGTTACACAAATCAAGAACGACCATGGAGGGTGTGAGGTAGAACCAATTTCCAAGACAGAAGACTCATTTCGTATCACCTTGCATAACCGTAACCACCAACGCGTAGATCAAGAAGAAAGGAACGCGTATGTACCAACATCACCAACGGAACAGAACATCATATTCGAGGCAAGTGTTTATTACTTGCTTTCTTTTAGCAATAATCATGCTCATGTTAGTATAGGTGGATTGCTTGACGTGCGGCAGCTGTTGTCGAAGTTGTAGGTCCTCACAGTAGATGCATCTATCCTTTCCATTCAGTTTCTTCTAGACTTGTTGTTTAGGCCATATGTCGCCCACTTCTAGTTCTTTCATCAGAGATATTGTATTCAGTTTATTGTATGGTTTGGAGTTTTGAACTGGTAAGTTTTATCCAGTCTTATTTATTTCAGTAATTGATTCATGTTCAGTATTTATTTACATTCCTATGTATGGTAAATGGTTTATATTTTAAGATGGAAAGAAATGGATTTACTTGGTTTTACTAAAATTGGAAATGTTTTGACACCTAGATTAATTTTATATTAGGTGATTAATATGTTAAAAAGTTTTTCGATAGTGATGCTGAGAATGAACCAACTGAATATCCTATTTTAAATTGGTAGAGGACTGATCACCCTATATTTAATTGGGTGGGGAGTGACAGTCCAATACCGCATCCCGACTTAAGTTTCATAATTACCGGATTAGTAACTCACGATAATATAAATAACATCATATTCATATATTACTTAAATATCACTAAGTAATTTATAGAATCATATATTTCAATATCCACAAGTAATATAAAAATTCATATTAAACCCAATTAAATAATTTATAATTAATTCCAATCAATACCATTAACTTTTAATTTAACTCATTTTAAAAGTCATAAAAATTACGGGGTATTACATACTTCCCCCCTTATAACAAAATTTCATCCCAAAATTCAGAAAATAAAGCATAATTGGTAAGGGCAACTCTAGGTATTAATCTCACATCTCATGTAATCTCCATTGTACAGCCCATACAGTACTTTACCGAATACCCTCACTAATGCTATACTCCAAGCCTTACCATTTAGTTTCAACTATCTTGAGTTAAACATTACCCAATCCTTCCTATACCATCCTCTTGGCAAAATTTTGGGGAGTAGTGGTACTAAATCGTCAAACTAAATCCTGAAGTCACAGCTTCTACTTTCATTAACCACAAGAATACTTACTATGTCACAATTATGAAAAATACTACAATGTAACCGTTTCGGGCGTCCATACCCCCAATGTGTAGATTCCATTATAAGATCTAAATAAATGTGATTCGTATGTAAGGTTACCCTTAATTAACTGACTACTTATAATATAATCCGTATCACCATGATTTCCACATTCACATTTTGCGACTTTATTAGCCTCGAATCATGCTACAACTCATAACTCTCTGATTACTAAATATATAATAGTAAAGCTTATAAACTCATATCCTAAAGACCCAACTTACTTCGACTCCCAACGTTCGTTAGTTTCATGCGTGGGGTGTCTCGCAGAGAGAAATCCAAACAAGGAACCCTCCCGATATATTACTACCTAAAATAGTCGTTCATCGAAACTCTTCAAGTCCTTAGTCTATAGTATATAACTTCACAATAGGTTTTTATCTATTTATAGAAAATTATACTTATTCATTCTCTTGTCAAAGACAATACGCTGGCTATAACGGTCAACCTTGGCCTCTTATCAATCCATGTCAATAATCACATTGAAATATAACAATCCTAATGATAGGGCTCTACATCAAAGAATGCTAAGCTGAAGCATAGTAAGTCGTACAGACCCTAAAGGATACTAGAACCTTATGCTCTGATACCACCTATAACACCTCGCCTAATTAAATACCAGGTGATCAGTCCCATACTCAATTATTTCAGAATATACAGTTGGTTCATTCTTAGCATCATTGTCTAAAAAAATTTCCTATTACCTCATACTTAATTAAGCTGGTGTTAAAAACTTTCCAATTTTAATTTAATAAAATTTTATTTTACCATTTCGAACAATTCCACGCATACCATTCCACAACAACAAAAAACTGAATATATGTCATAATAGAATTTAGATGCAACTGGACTAAACTTTTCCAGTAAATATATCTCAATACATAAATCGGAACAATAGTAAATGTAACACAACGACACGAGTATAAAGAAATATCTCAAATCCTCTTAGGCGAGATGACCTAAATGAAAGATCACTACAGAGTATGAATCAAATAAATGAAGGTATCTAAACAATACTCCATAGCTCCAAAGCTCGTAAACCATCATAATCCTCCATGGATGGTGTCCCTATAGTTGGACACCTGATATAGAAGATACAAGAGAGAAAAGAGAATATGCAAGCTAAATTACACTGTCAATCTACACAAAAAATAAAATCCTCCAAACCTCGTTCTCTAAAATCCTCCAACGATCCATAGAGTCCAAATCCAAGCTAACCTGCAACTAAAAGAAAAGTACGGGGAAGTACACAATATGAGAAGAATAGAGGCTCAGAAGTATAACGGTGAATAAATACAACAATACGAATACGAGTTCAAGTCCAATGCGACATCCGAGAATTATACCAATTTAATTTCTCAATAACACCTCAATAGGTCACTAGTACTCACCTCACCTCATATAAGCTTCATAAAGCCTCATCCTGGCAATTACACTATTGGATTATTAGCGGGTGGCCATTATCTGTGCCATATAAAAATTTCATTGCACCATGCCCATCGAAAAATACAATATATAAAATCGAATCAATATTTTAGATACCAATAAACGTCATGATATCAACAATATGAGTACAACTAAATGAGTGACAAATGAATACTCTCAAGAGATTCAAGGAGTATATTGCGTAAATCCCATACCTTAAAATTCGTCACAAGAAACCCATAAGATTTTGCCTCAAAATTTTGATGACACCACTATGTTCCTCTCTCGTGAAAACAATAAAAACTCGCTCTATCCAAAACTCAAGAAAACACCAAATAATCCTTCAAATCATGGGTTGAATGTTGGTTTGAATGGGGAGAGGGTTTGTAGGATGAAAAATATGAAAATTATAAGGGTTTACTGCTCTTAGATGTTGTGAAAATATGTTTGAAAAGTCCTAACCCCTTATTAATTTAAGTGGAGAAAGATTAGAGAATTTAAGTGGAATTAGAATACAATGAAAACTAAAACAGTTCACCTATTAGTCACACTCCAGAATCGTGAAAAAAAGTCAGTCACGCTTTTAAGCCGTGACAAATTATCTGAAGCGGGATTTTTTACCTTGGCCCTATTTTTTTTATCCCACAGAGTTTTATGTTTTGAGGACTATTCTAAATTACCCAAGACTTATATATACTCATATTAGGAGTCTTTGAAGACAACTTTCCAAATTCTAAATTAATTTTATTAAATACCGGATAAAATTACGAGTTGTTACAATTGACTCTCTCGTTCTCGCAATAACGAAGCCTCCGAAGGGAGTGGCAGATGTCGTGACAGTCAACCATAACTAGGCCGAGACAAGGAGAAAAGGTAGGTAAACAACTAATAGAGAACTTATAGGAGAGAGAAGGTACCATACCTAGTTGATCGGGAAAGGGGCACAAATGATATTGTGGTAGAGGAAAAACCCTGGAATAGAGCCATCCAGAGGTTAGAAGATAAGATTGGTATGATGATAAAGAGTCAAGACCCATGACAATGAATTTACACAAAAGGGTCTCCTTTCATTGCCAAGATAGTAAGCTTTCCTACTCCTACCAAATTTAAACCTCCCACTGTGACCCAAAAGTATGATGGAAGTGAAAATCTAGTGCACCACATAGAAATGCATCAGTCGGTAGCTGATATATACTTAACCCCAGATGAGATGAGTTCACTGGCCTTCTCTATCACTCTCAGAAGTGCTGCCCATATGTGTAACACGTCCATGCACAAGAATTCAATTGAAAAATTCAAGCAGCTGGCCGAGAAGTTTATTTACAATTTTTTCTTTGGTATGAAATCGTCGAAAAAAGTAATCCATTTCCTTCACGTGAGGTAAGGAAAGAATGAAACCCTAAGGGATTACATCTCTCGATTTAATAAAGACAAATTGTTAGTAGAGGACTATGAGGAGAATATAGCCACCGCGTATCTCATTAGTGGACTACAACCTGAACAATCTCTTGAGAACTTTAGGAGGATCCTCCAAAAACCATGATAGAACCTATGGCTTTAATCGGGGGAGTCATGAATTCATAGGAAGCTATGGAGGTCAAAAGAGGAGATATGAAGGAGGCTAGTGGTAGCAAATCGAAAGACAAGGAAGGGAAGAAATGATTGGACGAGGATAAGTTAGCCAAATACACCCTTTAATAGTGAGCCCATATATAATCATCAATGAAATTAAGGATGATAGGGTGCTTCACTGGACAAAAAAAATTAAGTCCCCTCCTCATAGGAGGGAAAAAATAAAATAATGTGAGTTTGATGAAGATCACGGATACACAACTGCTAAATGTTTTGCTCTAAATGATGAGATAGAAAAGATATTGAAGCATGGAAAGCTTGAGAAGTATGTGGACCAAATTGGTGCTAAAGATGACTCTAGAAAAAAGCACATTGGAGAAATGGATGAAAAGTTGAGACGACAGGCCCTAATTGATAAAAAAAGATATTGAATCAGACACTGAAGAGGATAACCCATATATCCCACCTAAGATCCTAGAATCCAAAGGTCACATGAACATGATATCCTTAAATGTTAAGAGGATACGTATCAGATTAGTGGAGGGAGACACAGAAATGGACGATCATAAAGCTCATGCAGTGGAAGGAAAGTCGACACCTAAGAGGCTGGATGTTAACCCGCCTGAGACATAGCCAAAGTTGAGAAAGTTAAAGAAAGTGGATATGGACACCCTAGTAGTGGGATTTTTGAGAATGTATTTTAAGGGCATCTTGGCCCCTCATGATAATAGTTTGGTCATCAGTACCAGGGTCTATGGGTATGATGTGTCTCGCAAACTAGTTGATGGAGATAGCTCAGCTGATGTAATGTTTTGAGGCTGCTTTAAGGGTTTGAAGCTCAGTAAAATGAGACTAGTCCCATAACGTCATCCGTTGATCATCTTTAGCAAAGAGAAGGCCCATCCTCTAAGGGTATTTGAAATGGATATCTACATAGGAACTTGACTGAGGTGTCTCGCCAAGAAAGTAAGCTTCTTTATAATGGATGAGAACGTGTTCTCAGCGTACAAAATTATTCTTAGAAGATTGGAACTTAAGGAATTTGAGGCAGTCCATCCACAGTTCACTAAATAATAAAATTCCCAACTCCTTATGGTATAGGGGAAGTTCAAGAGGACCAAGTAAAAGCTAGGGAATGTTACTTTAGTTCAACCAAGAAAAATAGGCTTATAAGAAACTGACCACTTCCTATGATATAGATACTCTCGGCCCAAGGGGTAAGAAGAAGCTAAAGAATGGAGAACCCATAAAGGTGGTATAATCCATCATCCTCAATAAGGTCGGGCCAAAAAAAATCATCCAAATCAAAAAAACCTTGAAGAAGGAAGTGGAAGAAGAGTTGGTTAAACTACTCAGGAAAAGCCAAAGTATTTTTTCATGGAGTCATGAGGACATGCATGAAATAGACCCAAAGGTCATCTGCCACTGACTGAATATTGATGAGAAGGTGAAGCCTGTGAAGAAAAGAAGAAGAACCCATGCAAGATAAAAGTACGAGGTCATTCAATAAGAGGTTAAAAAGCTACAGAGCAATGAGTTCATCCGTGAGGTACAGTATCCAAAAGGGTGATCTAACGTCGTAATCATCCTAAAGGCCAATGGAAAGTGGAGAATGAGTGTGAATTTCAATGATCTAAACAAAGCTTATCCTGAAGATAGTTTTCCTTTACCTCATATAAATCTGATAGTAGATGCAATGACTGGGAATGAGCTGATGAGCTTTATGGACGCTTATATAGGTTACACCCAGATCTTTAAGGACGAGGTTGATCTGAGCAACACTTCCTTCATCACAAAGAAAAGGAACCTACTTTCATAAGGTCTTGCCATTCGGCCATAAAATGCAGGGGCAACTTATCAAAAGATGGTTAACTAGATGTTCAAAGACCAAATTGGTAAGACTATAGAGGTTTGTGTTGATGATATTCTGACTAAGAGCCTCAGGGCCAAGGATCATGTGGTTGACCTTAAAATAACATTTGACATCATGGACCTTTACAAGATGAAGTTGAATCCTATTAAGTGTGTGTTCAACATCGGTGCAGGTAAGTTACTTGTCTTCATTATCAACCAAATATGGATTGAATCCAATCCAATAAAGATTAAAGCAGTGATCAACACGCTGACATCCAAAACCATAAAAATGTGCAGAGGCTGACAGGAAGAGTAGCAACTCTCAATCGTTCCATCTACAAAAGTGTCTATCATTTTTTAAGATCTTTAGAAAAGCATTTGTCTGGGATGAAGAGTGTGAAAAGGCTTTTCAAGATCTGAAAGCTTATTTGGCATCTCCAATACTATTGTCACGGCCCATTCAAGGGGAGAAAGTGTTTTTATATTTGGTTGTATTAGAGTCAACCATCAGTGAAACTATCGTACATGATGATGAAGGTTTCTAGAAGCCACTGTATTTCAATAACAAGGACTTGAAGGGGGTCGAGTTGGTCCACTTCCTAGAATGGGTCAATTGACATATACACTAATACATACTTCAAGGAAGATAAAGCCATACTTGTAAGCTCATACGATGGTGGTGCTCATCGATACTCCCTTGAAGAAGGTCATCCATAAACCTTAGAAATTGGATAGGTTGATGGCTTGGTCAATAGAGTTAGGTGAATTTGACATCATCTACCATCCTAGGACTACAATTAAGTGGAAAGACCTGGAATATTTTATTGCGAAATTTACTTAGTCCGAGACCAATAATGAGGTTAATAACGAAGTGGTGACACCAACACCTGTGCCGAAAGAAGTCTTAGAAAGACTAGCAATGGCCAAGACCGATACCATAGATCAACAAAGCCTTATAGCGATCCATAGTATAGAGAAATATTTTTTTATTCTGGAGTGGAACCTTGGGTGAAGGTCCCCTCTCAAAGAAAGGTCATATATAGAGAGTGCTCACTGATGGCTCATATTGTGAAAGTGGCAGTGGCTTCGGGTTTATAGTCTTAGTTCTAGATGGTACTAATACTGAATATTCTTTAAGATTTAGCTTCAAGGCATCCAATAACGATTCGGAGTATTAGGTCATGCTATCAGGCCTGTCCCTATCCAGACTATTGAATGTTGGCCAAATAATAGTTCATAGTGACTCATAATTGGTCGTGAATCAGATCTTGGGGTGTATGAGGCCAAGGATAAGAAGATATCCAAATATTTTACCAGGGTTAAGAAAGTTTTGAAACATTTAGGAAATGTTACACTCATAAGGATTCCTCATCTAGATAATAGTCGAGATGATGGTTTGGCGAGGTTAGCATCAACAACAATAATAAAAATCATATGCACGACACTGGTGGAGATCTTAAGTAAACGTACATAGAGAGGGATAACCGTGGAGCCAAATTTTTCTTGAATTTAAATTTAAGGGAGTCATGGATGGATCCATTAGTCAAGTACATCGAAGATAGTGAACTCATAGAATCCAAGGCCGATAGAAGGAAGCTCAGATATAGAAAAACCAAATTCATTATCATTGGAGACGTACTTTACAAAAGAGGATTCTTACTACCCTTGCTCATATGTGTTCATCCCTATGAGGTTGGCTATGTCCTACAAGACGTTCATGAAAGGTCATGTGCAAGTCATATCGATGAATGATCTTTAACTAAGAGAATTATTACTTAGGGATATTGGTGGCCAACACATGCAAACGATGCAGTTGAGTGTGTGAAGAATTGAGATGAGTGTCACGGTTCTCAGGTATCCCACACTAACCTTATCATTAAGTCTCATCCATCACTACACCAAATTTGCAGAATTGTCACAGTCATTGACCTTGACAAGTTGGACTTGTCAAGGTCAATGACCATGATAATTCTGGGGGTGACAATTTTTTTTGTCATGATCATTGACCATGACAAGGTCGTTAGAATTGTCACGGTCATGTCACGGGCCTTGACCGTGACAAGCTTTGTCACGGTTAAAGACCGTGACAAATAGTAATATTGTTTAAAAAATGTCACGGTCAATGATCGTGATAAGTCCGTGATAACTTCCTTTGTCAAGGACTTATCACGGTCAATGACCGTGACAATTCTGGGCAGAATTGGAAAAAAATATGCTGGGTAGTATGGCCACTACCACTGCCCAATAGTATATATGTACCTATTATAGCAATATTGTAACTGTTCAAACATTATATATCGAGATAAAATAGAGATAGTGCAAATATACATTCAAAATAGAAACAATCCCGAACCTATTCAAAACTTTGGCATTCTCCACAAAGTACCTAAACTGGTCAACTCCATTGTTCGACCCTAATCCCGTAATTTCGATTGTCTTTAGGTGTGATCTCAAACAATCAGGTACATACCATTCCAACCACGATGTCCCGATTTGTTTACAACAAAATGAAAAACCCAAATATAAGAAAAAACAATATCACCATCAAGTATCTCAAATCTACAAACTATTTAGCTGGAAGTGATGTTATGAACCCTTGACGTACCTCAAAGATAAGAACCTCTAGAAGAGGAGATCTTTTGAGAAAATCCAGCACCAATTTCCAGTTCCTGTTCCACTATAAGAATCAACCGCTACAAGACACTACACAAGAGTGTAGTGCTATCCAATAAGAAAATATTCATAAAAATCGAAATCAAAATCGAAATTGAAATTTAAATATTCATATAAATATAAATATATTACCTGTAGTACCACCCAAACAGCTAACTTGAGCTCATATGGCACCTCCTTCCAACTAATGTACCCGCAATCGTGTCAAATATAATTACCTTCATATCTGAACACTAAGAAATGAAATAATCCTATTGAGTTATGCTCTGCGAATTCCTTCCAACTGTTGTGTAGACAAACATCACGAGTTGAAGTTGTCAATTACACTTTCCATATTTTCCCATGTTTTGCTAGAGGTTCCAAGTGGTGGGGTATGGAAAGTGTAATTGACAACTTTAACTGGTGATGTTTGGCTACACAACGGTTGGAAGGAATTTGCAGAGCATCACTCCATAGGATTATGGTATTTCTTAGTGTTCGGATATAAAGGATAAACGAAGACATTCAGTCTCCTCTCCACAAATAGGTCACCCCAATCAACTATGTACTAATCACCTATTAAAGGTAAGAAGCGTATATTCATGGATTAGTATAAACAAAACTGAAATTTCAAATTCAATTCAAATTCAATTTATAATAGAAAATTCCTCCAAAAGTAACAACTTTAAGCCACTAAGAATATTATACAGAAATTATGCACTCCCAAACTGTCCAAACACATTGGAATATTTCGGTACAAATTGGAATATTTATTACAAATTGAAAAATTGTTCAAAATTCGGGTTATCATCAAAATGGATTGATATTCGGTAGGAGCAACCAAGTCATCCACACTACTATTTAGACGCTTTGGCGCATGTTGGATAATTGACCAGGGTTCGTTGTTGATATACTCCAAGTAAAACACTTGGTTAACATTTTGAAATGCACAAACAAACGGCTCATCGCTCAAGTGGTCGTTGCTCTTCAACTTGGACAAGTCAACCATGATCAAATTGGTGACAACATCAACTTTACAAGCATTTTTATCCTCAACTCTTACTCAGTTACAGTAAAATAAAACCTCTTTAAATCTTATATAATCCAATTCAAATATATTTCGGATTACACCATAGTAAGTCATTTCAGCTTCAACGAGGTTTTTATCTTTTGCGCTCGCTCGAAAGAAAGTAAGAGCCTTGTATGAAATGTCCGAGTTCTGTACATTTGTACTTTCCTCGTACACTTTAGCGAAGAAAATGTAATAGTTCAATCGGTACTTTTTATACTCTTATGCCACGAACAAGGGTCCAGTGGCTAGACGAGCAAGCCTTGATGTCACATCACCCGTCTTTAAGAGTTCAGAATATAGATAAATTAATTATATTAGTTGTAAAATTTGAGTGTAATGTAGCATTATATAACAACCATTTTCATTATAATTACCTCTTATGTCAACCACAGCCTAAATTCGCTGTCTGATTGCATCATTGTTTTTCGTCTTTTATTATTCTCACAGGCTTCATATTTTCTGCATATTACAAAATTAATCATGTATAAAATAATCTAAAATAATATTAAACATTATAATAATCAAAACTTACTTTTTCCATTCTTCGACATCTTCATGCGTGTCAAATAGATAACAAGATACTTGTTCATGTTGCAAACTCGTTAATTTCACTCGTTTTCCTATCACATGACCACTATCATCGACGAACTCATCAGTGTCATCAATGCTAGTCGAGTCAGGCATATATTCCCGAGTATATATTGATGACTCCACGATTATATATTCCTCTGCAATTGATCCTGCAATGTATCGCGTATTCTTGACCTACTCTTTAAAAACTTTCATTAATCTTTCAAATGGATACATCCACCGATATCTAACTAGACCACAAAGAAGTGCCACGTCACATAGGTGTACCAACAAGTGAACACTTATGTCATAGAATGTTGGGGTAAAGTACTTCACCAACACACAAATCTCTTCAGTCACCACTTATTTTTCGGCCACTATGTGTTCTTGATTGACTACCTTTTCACACAAGAGTGAGAAGGTAATAATAATTTGCATAATAACCCTCTGCAAATCCTTGTGCTTGGAGAAACAGTGCTTACACAATAGAGGGACTAGTTGCCTGATCACATGCCAATCGTGGGATTTACACTTATGTAAATCATGAGTAGCATAATTCACAATCCTTTGCAAGTTGGACGAAAAAGTAGATGGGGCCTTCAAATTATATATTGTGTCTAAAAGCACCTTCCTTTCCCCACTCGTCAAAGTAAATGCACCAGGGGGAATTATTATCCTTCCCCTACTATCTTCTTTCAACCATAGTTGTGGCTTAAGTTTCAATGATTTAAGGTCTTTTCGTGCAGTTTATCCATCCTTCGAATGACTCCCCCCAAGGCAAGTGCCCACAATATGTTCAACGAAGTTCTTCTCTGCATGCATCACATCCAATACATGGCGCACCGATTTATTCTTCCAATAAGGCAAGTCAAATAAAATTGACCTCCTAGACCATGCCTTTCTTGTCTTAGTTCCATTCCCAGTTGGGCTCTTATTATGCTTGACATTCTTAAATTTGGAATTCTTATCTGGCATATAATGTCCACATTCAGAAGATTTACTTTCAATTTATGAACTAGAAAGTTGTCTCGACGGTAGCCTATGTTCAACCCCGCACAATAAAAAATTGGAACCTTTCTCAGATCTTAAACTATGAGCCGGGAATAAAAACCTCTTGTGGCAATGGTATACATTTTTTAAGCTAAAGGATAGATAAAGAGATTTAGTCTCCTCTCCACAAATAGGACACCCCAAATAACCATGTACTACACAACCGAATAATGTCCCATAAGCTGGAAAATCATGAATTGCCCACATCAGCATAGCTTTTAGCGTAAACTCTTCTTTTCTAAAAGAATCAAATGATTGCACACCCTCTTCTCACAACTCATTTAATTCTTCTACCAAAGGATCCATGTAGACGTCAATGTCATCACTCGGTGCCTTTGGCCCAGGTATCAACAAAGCCATCATCGAAAATTCAGGTCTCATACACTGTGAAGGAGGGAGGTTGAGTGGGGCTAGGATCACTGACCATACACTCTGATTGGTGCTTAGATTTCCAAATGGATTGAAACCATCTGTTGATACAGCCAAACGAATGTTGCGTTGTTCTCGAGAAAAATCGGGATACTCACAATTCATCCTCCTCCAGGTAGTAGAATCAATAGGATGACACATGATAATACCTTCTACTTCTGCCCTAGCATGCCAAGTCATTGCCTCTGCTATCCATGGTACTGTGAAAAATCGCTTTAATCTAGGCCCAACGAGAAAATATTTCAATACTTTTTGAGGCACTTTTGGGCTTGTGCCTTCCTTACTAGTAGATTTAACATATCTAGGTTCATCACATACCGGATAATGATCGAGATTTTCATACTCCTTTCGGTATATGCACCCAATTAATCAATTAAAGTTCATGTAAATCTTAGAAAATAATTTTAGAGTTGAAATTCAAGTGATAATACCCCACTTAAGAAACCCCTATCTCTAGTTCGAATCTAAAATGGGTATTATCACCAGAATATCGATTTTCTCTTGAAAATCATTTACCCTCTCTCGAGGTGTAAATTTAAGGGTGAGGGATCAAAATTAACATCCAAAGGGACTTTTCAAGTAATTAAACTAATTAAAATACAATAACATCAAATAAGGGTTCTATCCCACCCCTTGAAAGGGGTTTTAGACTAACATGATATGAAATTTAATAACCAAATAATTAAAGGCATATATAATAAAAGAGTAGAGAAAGAGAACAAATCTTCAACAAGTCTCCTTGAATTTGCCAATTTGAACTCTATCATCTTCCATTCAATTCAATCACTCACAATTAATTCTCAACAAATATCTAAAAAAAAGGAAAAACTATTTACAAGGATAATTTTCTCTACAATTCTCTCTCTAAAATTTCTATCTCTAAGCTCTCCCCATTTGATTTAGGGTCTTCTTCTTCTTCTTCAATTTATAATAGGCATGGAGTATGGGGGTAAAAATAGGAATTGACTATGGTGATCATGTGGGAAAGGTGAGAGCACATGTGCATGGGGTTGTGAGGTGCGAGGATATTTGAAAGAGGGAATAAAAATCTGATTTGAGAATGAGAGGTTTGGGGTCATTTTTGGAATTGGAGTTTAAATAAATTAGTTGAGGTATAATAGGGAAAAGGGGTGAAAGGGGGTTTAATGAGTGTATTAACACATGTGAGTTTATTTGGTCTTGCTTTTGGAATGTCTTTGTTTGGTTTATGGAGATCGTGGCTTTGAGGAAGAGGGGAAAATGAAAATGGGTTTTATTTGGGAAATGGGTCTTCTTGGGTTTGGCATGGAGGTGGTTGCAGATGGGTATGGGCGGTTCCGGGTTGTGATGGTTTCGGGTATGAGCTCAGGTGAATCGAGGAGAGAGGGAGAGGCCGGATTGGGTTTGGGTAGAAGAGGCGCCGCCGGAGAGGGTCTCAGGTGGTCGGCGGTGGCAGTGAGAGAGAGGGACATCACCGGAGTGGGGCGATAATAGGGTCACCGGTTTTTGTCGCAGGGAGAGAGGGGTAGGAGGCTTCATGGCTGGAAGCAGTTTCGACGGTGACAGAGGAAGGTGGGGCCGAGGTCTGTCGCCGGCGTTAATGGGTCGCCGTGGGGAGGGACGAAGGGGGTAAGGAGGCGACAGCAAGGAGGTACCGCCGGCAGAGGGGAGTTCGAAGATTGGAGGGGCTGGGGTCAGGCGGCTGGGCGCCGGCAGGTGGGGTCGTGTGCAGGTGGGCGAGAAATGGGGCTGCGCGGCCAGTGGGTTTTGTGGTCCGGCGACGGGGGGGGGGGGGGGGTTGAATAGGTGGATACCTGCGAGAAATGGGGCTGCGCGGCCAGTGGGTTTTGTGGTCCGGCGACCGGGGGGGGGGGGGGGGTTGAATAGGTGGATACCGGGTTTGTTGGTGTTGGGGTTTTCAGAGAGAGAGAGAGATGGGTTTTAGTTTTATTTTGTGGCTATGGGGTTTGGAGAGAGGAGAGAGAATGAGATGGTGAGAGGTGGAAGATGATGGTGGATATGATTGGGTGTGGTGGGGTGTAGGGTGTGTGAGTGTGGGTGATGGAGTGATTAGGTTTGTGTGGGTGTATGATAGTGTTTGTGTGTTTACGTGTCTGTTAAATTTAGATCCCCTAAAAAATAAATAGGGACATATATCAAATAGTCCCTCGGACATTTTTTAATATTCATTTAGTCCAAACCTTTTTATTTTGCCTCAAAAAGTTCTTTGCCACATATTTTGGAGAGGGAGTGTCGCTGGCGCGGACCTCTAAAAATAAGAGGATATTGAGTGCTTGAGGGACTAAATGGGTTAAACTAAAAATATGTGTCATTTTTAAAAAATATATATTTATAGTAGGGACTATTTAATAATTGACCCAAAATAGGGACATATACCAAATAGTCCTTCGGACATTTTTTAATATTCATTTAGTCCAAACTTTTTTATTTTGCCTCAAAAAGTCCTTTGCCACATATTTTGGAGAGGGAGTGTCGCTGGCGCGGACCTCTAAAAATAAGAGGATATTGAGTGCTTGAGGGACTAAATGGGTTAAACTAAAAATATGTGTCCTTTTTAAAAAATATATATTTATAGTAGGGACTATTTAATAATTGACCCAAAATAGGGACATATACCAAATAGTCCCTCGGACATTTTTTAATACTCATTTAGTCCAAACTTTTTTATTTTGCCTCAAAAAGTCCTTTGCCACATATTTTGGAGAGGGAGTGCCGCTGGCGCGGACCTCTAAAAATAAGAGGATATTGAGTGCTTGAGGGACTAAATGGGTTAAACTAAAAATATGTGTCCTTTTTAAAAAATATATATTTATAGTAGGGACTATTTAATAATTGACCCAAAATAGGGACATATACCAAATAGTCCCTCGGATATTTTTTAATACTCATTTAGTCCAAACTTTTTTAAAATTAATCTACAACTTTTTTAAACTAAAACTAAAATTAAAATTAATCTAAATTAAAAATTAAACTAAACTAAAAAAAATAAAAAGTAAAATAAAATAGTCCCGACATGATACACTAAACAAACTCTTAAAAAAAACTAAACGCAACTAAATTAAAAACTAAGAATAAAAACTAATAACTAAAAAAATTAATTAATAACTACAAAAAAATAAAAAATCCTATAAAATAAAAAATAAAAAAAGATAAATCTAAAAAGAAATAAAAAATAGAAATAGAAATCTATAAGACTAAAAACTAAAATCCTAAAAAAATAAAATCTAATAAATCTAAAAATAAATGAAATCCTAAAACAAAACTAATTTTAATAAAATAAAACTAATAAAAAAATAAAGATAAGATAAAAATAGTAAATAAAACCTACAAATTCTAAATAATTCTAAAATAAAATCTAAAAAATGAAACGACACTAAATAAAAATCTAAAAAAATTAAAATAAAATAAAAAGGGATCAAACCAACACAAATGGGGCTTGGGTGACGGTTTAGGGACAATTTTTAGCGTAGGCTAGGGTACGAGACAAGGGTATTAGCTCCATAAAATGCACAATTGTCTTGATTTAAGCGTTTGAACTCTGCGATGCACATTAAGCCTGCATAATAAATATTTAAGCGCATAAGACCCATATTGTCGAGAATTAGCAAATAAAGTACGTCCATTTGGGGTATAAATTGTACAGTTTTGGGTGCTTATCACACCGCCCCCAAACAGAGCGTTGCTAGTCCTCGAGCAATAAGATAGAGAGAAATAGACAGATAAGTAACCAAAAGTGTACCACTTTCGCGGGCACTTTTGATTACACTTAGCATGTGCAACAAGCCTTTAAACCTATAGGTTGCTCTATAGGACGAGTTGTGTCTCATGAGGGTTTGCAGGGAATATACCCACAAAATTCTTATTTGAAAAGATTTACTAAAAGGCAGTCAATCTCTTATTAGATGTAGAATAATCGCACAATCCATCACATGAGAAATATTTTTAGAAATACAAGCTAGAAGTGCATAAAAATTTAAGCTAAGTAAATACTCAAGGCACATCCTTCCTAGAACTCAACGTGTGTAGTGTGAATCAGTCAAAATGGGTTGAGCATCATAAGAGTAATTCCTAGATTGCCTTGTCGGAATCAACGCTTCAACTTTCAAATCTCACTGATATATCTCTCACAAACGAACTCTTGAGATTTGGGTTAGTGTATCGCTCTTGTGTGTGAGGAGGTGAGTAAATGTAAGCAAGTTCAAACGTCTCACACACACATAAGAAAGAACGAACAATTAGAAAGAAAAATGATCTTATGAAAGGAATGCTAATCACTATAGTGAGAACGTCGAGTTATTCACCACGTTGACTTTTATTTACCCGAATGTAATACCCCGTACTTTTGGCTATATTTATGGGATTAATTAATTAATGCGTATTATTCGGAAATTAATCCGGGTAAAATACTAACGAGATGCGAGTTGGTATTTGATTATGTGCATACATGTTTTTATATTAATATTGAATTATGAAAAATTTGTCGTGAGATTGATATACGGCATTTTGGAAATTTTGTTGAGACGCGTTTGACCGTCGCGTCACGATATAATATTTTGATTATAAAAGTGAATTTAAATTCTATAAACCGTATGGTCGTTTTGAGTGAGCCAACGCGTCCGGAAGGGTCGAGATAGTCAGAAAACACTAGCCGGGGGTGTAGATTGGATTCCGGGGTATTTTTAGGCCATACCGGCAACTTAAAAGGTATTTTGGTAATTTTGTATTTTGAGGAATTAATAATGACGAAAATTAGGAGTCTTAATCTGATGTGGATTTAACCCACTAAATCCACTAACCAACCCATATTAACCCATTAAGCTACGGAGGTTATCATTTAGGTTTCCAACTTTCCCAAAGAAAATCCTAGCCACCATAGCCACCTTTGGAGAAGAAGCTTGGAGAAAGAGAGAGAGAGAGAGGGAATTCTGCAGAAATCTTCACCAAACCAACACCAAAATCAGAAATCGAATCAAGGAAAGTGATTTAAATTACATTCTTTATGCAGTGAATGCTTCTTCCATGTTAGAAATCTTGATAATCTATCTTAATTAAGAGTTAAAGGAAAACCCATGAAATTGGAAGTTATTAGCTTAATTTTGGGTATAGGTTTGCATGTAGAAACATTGCTTGAAGATTGAATTCAGAGATTTCATTTTTATGTAGTGTAAAACAAACGGATTAAATTCCGGGATTTGATGATGATAAAAATCTAGGGTTCATGTTCTTGAAAAATTGGGAAAAAATATAGAATCTTGTGATTTAATGATGTTTAGGATGCATTAATGCCTTAAAAGATGTTAGTATATGACCTTAGCATGTTTTAGGATGATTAGAGAACTTAAAACATTGTTGGAACGAACTTTGGAGAAGATTTGAGGAGTAAGAATGGTGAAAAATGAAATTTAGAGAAATCTGGGACGAAACTGGTAGGTCGTTAGAAGCCCCTCCCCAGGTCGTTCGAACGAACTCGTTCGAACGAGCTTCTAACGAGTTGACCAGTCGCTTCTAACCAAAGGGAACTTCGTTCGATAACTTCGTTCGAACGAGATCTCGTTAGAAGGTACAGTTCGTTCGAACGAACTGGATCTCGTTCGAACAGTCTCGTTCGAACGAGACTTCTAACGAGATGACAGTGCAATCTCGTTCGAACAGTCTCGTTCGAACGAGACTTCTAACGAGCTGGCAATCTGGGCCTTTTTGGACTGTTTTGATTTTTGGAGTCCCGTAAACTTGTTCGAGGATATAGATAACATTCCGATGATGATGTAATGATAAAATTGGGACTTTGGGTATTTATGAGAAGGAAATTATATACGAGAGTTAAATTAAATGGACGGTTTGGGTTGAGACGTGAGTGTCTATTACGACGAGAGAATAAATTAGGGCGTGTATGATTATAAACCGGAATAGTATAAATTGTGATAATTATAAGTTGGTACGAGAATGCGATATGTACTACGATTAAACTACGGGATTACTAAGACGTGTGTTTACTTAGTATTGGTATATGAATTGTGTGTATGACATACCTACCTTACTTGCTATCACGGGAGGTTTACGTTCGCTTAGGGCCCTCTAATAATTGTGTTGCCCGGATTTAGACTGGTTACCTTGATGAACATAGGTCATAGAAAGACTTATTGGGATATTAATAAGTCCGCTGATCGTGGGAGCGTAGGTATGTGCGTGACCCATGTGATGTGACTGTGTTCGCCTCCATTATTTGTGATGTTGTTATCTGTGAACTATTCCTGAGAGATTCGGAATATGTAATCCTTATGTACGTGATGTACCGGGATGGATAGCAGAGTATGTGTGCACCGCAGCTTAGTTCTCGGGGTGCTTGTATTGTATATTTATGATGTGAATAATATACACTTAATTAATGGGAACCTTCATGTTAATGTTATGAATATAATTACGGTATTGTTTCGAGAAAAACATAACGGGTTAGCTGATAGTGAAATATATTCCATATTGAGCATCTGAGTTACGTTAAATCCCTATTTAATTGCGAGCATTATAATGTTAATAGAACCGAGTAATAAGGGTAGGACCTATGACAGTCTAGCTAGATATGATGTCACTTAGCTAGTGGTTTTTGTCGTTGTAGATGGGTACTTACGTTAGGAGTGCACAGTTAGACGAGAGGTGAGAATATCATGTGAGTGCACGTCCTAACATGTAGTTTGCATTTAATGTTTTTAAAGCACTTGCAGGTTTTTAAAATATAACTCCACATTCGGACTCTGACCCGTTTGCTTTTCAATCTATTTTCTTTGTAAAACCATTTTAGGTGCCCAGCCACAAGGACACCATGCATAGGATACTCATTCTGGTGACGAGCTGTAGCTGTTTGTGGAAGCTACAGGGATTTGCTTGTAGACGCTTCTATCACTTGGATTCCAGATTTATTATCTATCAGTTGTAGGGCATGTCGCCCATTTCTATTAGAGTTACTTTTCCATTACAGTTATCAGACTTTGGCATGTATTGATTTAGTATTCAGTTTACTTTTCAGTTGTGGAATGTAGTGAGGAGTTTTTCCTCTAGACTTTATTTACTTTATGTGATGGTTATTCTATTTACTTCATTATGGTGAATGGTGTTATCATTCTTTATTACACTTGTTGCATGTTAATCAGACTTAAATTAAAAATTTGGCACTTGCTTTTTAAATACTAGGTGGTTAGTAATCCTTAAAATGTTTTCGACAGTGATGCTATTAACTGGACCAACTGTGCATTTTGAATTAATTTAATAAAGGAGTAGCTACCCGGTATTTAATTAGTCGGGGTGTCACAGGTGGTATCAGAGCATCAGGTTCTAGTGTCCTTTTGGATCTGACGGCTTATTATGTTTCCGCTAAGTTTCTTTGATATAGAGCCCTAAATTTTAGGACTGTTGTACTCTTTTTGTGTATGCTTCGTTCTTCAGCTATTTTAAGTTTATAAACAGCGAACTTATAAACTTTGTTCTTATTTCAGATGCCTCCACGACGTGCACGACGAGTTCCCAGGGATGCAACGCCCGAACCCCAACCCGCTCCAGTTCAGGGCTGATGAACGCCGCTGAGGTTGCAGCTATAGTAGCCCAAGCGGTAAATGCCGCAATTGCCATTGTTCAGCAGGCACCACCTCAGGCGCCGATTGCTGCGCCAGTACAGGCAAATGCATTTCCGTCTGCTTGGGAGCGTGTACGTGATGCTTTTCAGAAAGCGCATCCGCCAGAGTTTGCAGGTAGCTCAGATGTGGTAGTCTCGAGCCAGTGGAGGAAGGATATGCAGAGGCACTTGAGGATGTATGAGTGCACGGATGTTCAGAAGCAGGTGCTAGCTACTTTCAAGCTAGTTGGATCTGCGCTACAGTGGTGGGAGTCTATTACCACCATGGAGGAGAGGGATACTCTCACTATTCAGGACTTCTGGGTGCGGTTTGACCGCAAGTACTTTCCGTCGGCTGTTCACACGGAAATGAGGAGGAAATTGATGAGTCTGAAGCAGGAGGGTAAGACTGTGGCCGAGTATGAGGCCGAGTTCACGAATCTGTTGAATATCGTTCCAGATGAGATACCAACAGAGAAGAAGAAGATTGAGAAGTTCACCGACGGGTTGACATGGAGGATCCTTCAGCATCTGCTAGGGAACCTATCGTTGGCCACCTATTCTGATGTGGTTAACGCTGCATTGTTACACTGCCAGGACCACCGTTTTCATATGGCCGAGGGCAAGAGGTCGGGGGAGTCTAGCCATCAGGGCAGGACTGGAGGACATGGTGCTGGTGGGGCACAATCTGTTCAGGGGCAGAGACAGGGTGAGCAAGGTTCGCAGCAGGGGGATCAGAAGAGGTTCCGATCAGGGAACTACAGGCAGGGACAGGGAGGTTTCTGTCAGGGCCATCAGGGTCCAAACGGCCATCAGGGCCAACAGGGGCAGAATGGGCAGCAGTTTCACCAGGGCCAGCAGGGCCAAGGGAGGAACGGTAATGGCCACCAGGGCCGGGGACAGCAGGGGCAGAGAGGAGGGAACTTCCCAGGGAAGTGTTTTGTTTGTGGCAAGAGTGGCCATAAATGACAGGATTGTCCTGATAGGGGCAGGGCCCCACAGCAGCAGCAGCAGGGTACTCGCCAGGAGCCACAGAGACCTATGTTTCCCGCTGCTCTCCCCGCACCGCCACAGATGGCAGCATTGCCACCCATTCCAGCAGTCCTAGTCCAGCAGGGGCAGCTACAGTATGGACGTGTCTACAACGTCCACCAGGCTGCAGTTCCACAGGCACCGCCCGCGATTGAGGGTACGCTTCCTATCCATGGCACTATGGGTCGGGTGTTATTTGATACGGGTGCTACACATTGTTTTATAGCTACACACTTCGCGAAAGATTTAGGATTGTTAGCTACGGCAGAGAGCACAGTGACGTGTGTCGACTCACCATTGGGGAGTGGGTCACTTATTTTCTTTATATGCCGGGTAGTGGGGGTAGAGATTGGTGGTTTGGTATTACCTGTAGACATGTTGGTATTAGATATGCATGTTCACGATGTGATTATCGGTATGGATTGGCTCATAGCTTATAGGGCCATGATTGATTGCTTCAGCGGGAGCATTGTTTTTGCCATTCCGGGGCAAGAGATGTTTGTAGTGGCGATGCCTCGCCCAGAGGGAGGATCGACCGCTCATCTGTATTACATTGAGGAGGATACCTCTAAGGAGGTAGTGATTCCTTTAGATTCTATCCCAGTTGTCAGGGAGTATTCAGATGTGTTTCAGGAGATACCAGGCTTACTCCCCAGTCGAGAGATAGACTTTGTTATAGATTTGCTACCGGGTACGAGACCTATAGCACGTGCACCGTACCGTATGGCTCCAGCTGAGATGAGGGAGTTACGGGATCAGATAGAGCAGCTGTTAGGTCAGGGCTTTATTCGTAGGAGTACCTCACCTTGGGGCGCTCCAGTTTTGTTTGTGAAGAAGAGGGACGGTTCACTGAGATTGTGCGTGGACTACCGAGAGTTGAATAAGGTCACGATACGGAATAAGTATCCGTTACCTCGAATCGATGACTTATTCGACCAGTTGAGAGGAACTTCTTTCTTCTCGAAGATTGATTTGAGATCGGGATACCATCAGTTACGTATCCGGGAGGAGGATGTCTCGAAGACCGCATTCTTATCGAGATATGGTTCTTACGAGTTTCGGGTTATGCCTTTCGGTTTGACCAACGCTCCAGCAGTGTATATGGACTTGATGAACAGAGTGTTCAGGGATTTTCTAGATCAGTTTGTCATTGTCTTCATTGATGACATTCTGGTTTACTCCCAGACAGAGGAGGAGCACGCCGAGCATTTGAGGCAGGTTTTGCAGACACTTCGTCAGAACGAGTTGTATGCAAAATATGAGAAGTGCGGGTTTTGGCTGAAGGAGGTCCAGTTTTTGGGACACATTATTTTCGACCAGGGAATATCTGTTGATCCGGGGAAGGTATCAGCGGTGAGGGAGTGGGGGCAGCCCACGACACCAACGGAGATTCGTAGTTTCTTGGGTCTAGCAGGATACTACAGGAGGTTTATTCGGGGTTTCTCAGAGATAGCAGGTCCTTTGACACATCTGACTCGTAAGGGTGTGCCATACATCTGGAGTGATGCCTGTCAGTTGGCATTCGATGAATTGAAGAACAAATTGATCTTAGCACCTGTGTTAGCATTGCCGAGACCGGGAGTTGAGTATTTGGTTTATACCGATGCGTCTTTGCAAGGACTGGGAGGTGTATTGCAGCAGGAAAGACAGGCCATAGCTTATGCTTCCCGTAAGCTTAAGCCTCATGAGAAGAATTACCCCACGCATGATTTGGAGTTGGCGGCAGTGGTATTTACCCTACGGATTTGGAGGCCCTATCTTTTGGGGGAGAAGTTCCAACTGTTCACGGACCACAAGTCCCTACAGTATCTGTTCACGCAGAAGGAATTGAATATGCGGCAGCGTAGGTGGCTTGAGTTTGTGAAGGACTACCAGTTCGACATCCAGTATCACTCGGGAAAGGCTAATGTGGTAGCAGACGCGTTGAGCCGTAGGCCAGCAGATGAGGTGGCAGAGGTGTGGAAGGCTAAGTGGAAGGAATTGGGACACCAGAATGCAGTGGCCTGATCTTTCATGTCTGTGATGACCGTTACACCGCAGATTGTCACGAAGGTAGTACGGGCACAGGCTAATGACTCGTTCTGTCAGGAGCAGATAGTTCGATTACTAGCAGAGGGAGCCGAGTCCTATACCGTTAGCTCAGACGGGGGATTACGCTTCAATGGGAGATTGGTAGTTCCGGAAGGGGATGAATTACGACACGATGTGATGGCAGAGTCGCACGGCTCACGGTTCGCGGTACATCCCGGAGGGGATAAAATGTACCAAGACATGAGACGACAGTATTGGTGGAGCGGTATGAAGAGAGATATCGCTGAGTTTATTTCGAAATGCGCCACTTGTCAGCTTGTAAAAGTGGATCATCAGAGACCGACAGGATTGCTACAGCCATTGGAGGTCCCGGTGTGGATGTGGGAGAGCATATCCATGGATTTTATCACGGGGTTGCCTACGTCGCAGAGGGGTCACGACTCCGTTTGGGTAATTGTGGACAGGTTGTCCAAGGTCGCTCACTTTTTACCCGTAAGGACTGACTACACTACGGGACAGTATGCCCAGCTCTTTATTTCAGAGATTGTGAGACTTCACGATGTGCCCCTAAATATCGTGTCTGACAGAGACAAGATATTTGTTTCGAGGTTTTGGGAGAGTTTCCAGGAGGCCATGGGCACGGAATTACGGTTGAGTATGGCTTATCATCCGCAGACTGATGGGCAGACCGAGCGCACAAATCAGATGTTGGAGGACATGCTGCGCATGTGCATTATTGACTTCGGGGGTGGATGGGAGCAGTACCTTCCACTGGTGGAGTTTGCTTACAACAACTCCTATAAGTTCACTATTGGTATGGCTCCGTTTGAGGCATTGTACGATAGGCCTTGTCGTTCCCCAGCATGTTGGTTAGAGGTGGGGGACAACAAACTGCTTGGGCCGGAAGTGATTCAGGATACTTCAGCAAGGATTGAGTTGATTCGGAGTCGCATTCGGGTCGCATTCGGGTAGCTCAAGACAGGCAGAAGAGTTATGCTGATGCGAAGAGGATTTTCAGAGAGTTCCAAGTAGGGGACCAGGTTTTACTCAGAGTATCTCCTATGAAGGGGATTATGCATTTCGGGAAGAAGGGGAAGTTGGCACCGAGGTATGTGGGGCCGTTTCCCATTATTGAGCGGATCGGACCGGTTGCGTATAGACTTGGGTTACCGGAGCATTTGCATCGGATTCACGATGTGTTCCATATTTCCTCGCTAAGGAAATACCTTAGAGATAATTTGGCTCACTCTCACATTGCTGTGGAGGACATCGATCTCCAGCCAGATAGCTCCTACGAGGAGGGGCCGATTGCTATTTTGGACCGAAGCGAGAGGAAACTGCGGTCAAAGATAGTACCGTTAGTGCGTGTTCAGTGGCGACATCACAATGTCGAGGAGTCCACATGGGAGCGCGAGGATGAGATGCGCGAACGTTATCCAGAGTTGTTCATACCAGGTACTTTCTAGTTTCGAATTTCGGGACGAAATTCAGTTATTAGGGGGGGAGTATGTAATACCCCGTACTTTTGGCTATATTTATGGGATTAATTAATTAATGCGTATTATTCGGAAATTAATCCGGGTAAAATACTAACGAGATGCGAGTTGGTATTTGATTATGTGCATACATGTTTTTATATTAATATTGAATTATGAAAAATTTGTCGTGAGATTGATATACGGCATTTTGGAAATTTTGTTGAGACGCGTGTGACCGCCGCGTCACGGTATAATATTTTCATTATAAAAGTGAATTTAAATTGTATAAACCGTATGGTCGTTTTGAGTGCGCCAACGCGTCCGGAAGGGTCGAGATAGTCAGAAAACACTAGCCGGGGGTGTAGGTTGGATTCCGAGGTATTTTTAGGCCGTACCGACAACTTAAAGGGTAGTTTGGTAATTTTGTATTTTGAGGAATTAATAATGACGAAAATTAGGAGTCTTAATCTGATGTGGATTTAACCCACTAAATCCACTAACCAACCCATATTAACCCATTAAGCTACGGAGGTTATCATTTAGGTTTCCAACTTTCCCAAAGAAAACCCTAGCCACCATAGCCACCTTTGGAGAAGAAGCTTGGAGAAAGAGAGAGAGAGGGAATTCTGCAGAAATCTTCACCAAACCAACACCAAAATCAGAAATCGAATCAAGGCAAGTGATTTAAATTACATTCTTTATGCAGTGAATGCTTCTTCCATGTTAGAAATCTTGATAATCTATCTTAATTAAGAGTTAAAGGAAAACCCATGAAATTGGAAGTTATTAGCATAATTTTGGGTATAGGTTTGCATGTAGAAACATTGCTTGAAGATTGAATTCAGAGATTTCATTTTTATGTAGTGTAAAAAAAACGGATTAAATTTCGGGATTTGATGATGATAAAAATCTAGGGTTAATGTTCTTGAAAAATTGGGGAAAAGTATAGAATCTTGTGATTTAATGATGTTTAGGATGCATTAATGCCTTAAAAGATGTTAGTATATGACCTTAGCATGTTTTAGGATGATTAGAGAACTTAAAACATTGTTGGAACGAACTTTGGAGAAGATTTGAGGAGTAAGAATAATGAAAAACGAAATTTAGAGAAATCTGGGACGAAATTGGTAGGTCGTTAGAAGCCCCTCCCCAGGTCGTTCGAACGAACTCGTTCGAACGAGCTTCTAACGAGTTGACCAGTCGCTTCTAACCAAAGGGAACTTCGTTCGATAACTTCGTTCGAACGAGATCTCGTTAGAAGGTACAGTTCGTTCGAACGAACTGGATCTCGTTCGAACAGTCTCGTTCGAACGAGACTTTTAACGAGCTGACAGTGCAATCTCGTTCGAACAGTCTCGTTCGAACGAGACTTCTAACGAGCTGGCAGTCTGGGCCTTTTTGGACTGTTTTGATTTTTGGAGTCCCGTAAACTTGTTCGAGGATATAGATAACATTCCGATGATGATGTAATGATAGAATTGGGACTTTGGGTATTTATGAGAAGGAAATTATATACGAGAGTTAAATTAAATGGACGGTTTGGGTTGAGACGTGAGTGTCTATTACGAAGAGAGAATAAATTAGGGCGCGTATGATTATAAACCGGAATAGTATAAATTGTGATAATTATAAGTTGGTACGAGAATGCAATATGTACTACGATTAAACTACGGGATTACTAAGACGTGTGTTGACTTAGTATTGGTATATGAATTGTGTGTATAACATACCTACCTTACTTTCTATCACGGGAGGTTTACGTTCGCTTAGGGCCCTCTAATCCTTGTGGTTCCCGGATTTAGACTGGTTACCTTGATGAACATAGGTCATAGAAAGACTTATTGGGATATTAATAAGTCCGCTGATCGTGGGAGCGTAGGTATGTGCGTGACCCATGTGATGTGACTGTGTTCGCCTCCATTATTTGTGATGTTGTTATCTGTGAACTATTCCTGAGAGATTCGGAATATGTAATTGACTCGCTTAGAAAATTGTATAGCGCAAGTGTACGCTAATCGCGAGAGTAATAAAAGACCGGTAAGACCGGGGTCGATTTCCGCAGGGAGTTATATGAAGTACCGAGGATATTCTTTCAGTTAAAAATCAATAAACAAGAATAAAAGATAAAAAGAAAAGATGATTTAGGTTATACGTGTTGTAACGAACCAAAGCGACCCAAGATAAATGGAACACTTCACAAAATAGAAACAGGACAAGCGAGATTTATAAACAGGATTATGAAACGATTCTTTAACAAAAGGTTAAGGAGCATTCTCCCACCTCGGATGCGCATAACTCAACGGATTCTTCCGATTAAATCACAATAAAATGGGAATAATATATCAATATCAACAATCCTACATGAAGGATGTCAACCCAACAATATAAGATGAAGGTAACAATATATTATCGGACAAATGCGTTGATGTTGGAGTTAAGTCTTAAAATACAACCCTTACATGATAAGAGAGGATAAAATCCTATGAAACTCCAATCTCAACCCACACACCCATTTATTGGATTTAATCATTGAACCAAGCCAAGAACTAAACTCTCCAAGGTGGGTTTATGCTCCCAACCTAGGGAGATTAGCTACTCATGACACCAACCATATCAAAACACATCATTAAACTAATAGTAAGTGTAATAACTATAATGAGAATAAGCATTCAAGGCACAAACACAACATTAATTGCACCACACTGTAACAAGGATCAACAAGAAACAATAGAGGAGGAAATTTACTTGCAATAAATGAAGTTGATGATGAAAATGACAAGCAAATTATCTAGCCCTAGGAGAGAGAGAGAAGCCAACAAAAATCCCTTTTATCTATTTCTTTTCACACGAATGTAATCAGATGATTTACAAGAATAAACCACCACAAATATATACTAAGTGGAAGAAAACCACAAAACAAGGGTGGTAAGGCCAAACCAAAACTGCGGGGGTTTTGCAGAAAATGAAGTACCGGTCGACCGCTGGTCAGTGACCGGTCGACCGCTTATCAAGGAGAGGGCACACTGTCTCATTTCGAAGGCAAAAGGCAAAACACCGGTCGACCGCTTATCTTGGACCGGTCGACCGCTCCTGCAAACATCAGCACTCTCCCCTCTTTTGATACACAACAAAAGGGCTCGGGAAAACGCCCATAACTTGGTCATCGTGAACCGAATTGACAAACCGTCAGGGGCTACGCGAAGTTGGCAAGAAGAACTACAACATCCGTGAAGGGTTCGGGTACAAAGCTCGAATGTAGGAATGACAGAATTACCCCTGAAGTTGCGTAAAGCACTGAACGTTCCCGGATGATGCGCACTTGCACCGTTTAGCATTCCAATCCCTACAAAAGCTCAAATAAACCTCGCAAAGCATATATATATGGAAACCAAGGGTTATACAGTACAAGAGCTTAAATACGTGAAATAACGGTCGCAAGCGTGCGTGCATGCATAATTAACGGGCGCAAGATATACAATATTTGCGACTAATCAGTAATCCTTACTTACACATTGCTAGTCCCTGGCTATGAAACAAAACAAAACCCGCCACAAAAGTGCGGTGGTATAGAAACAATATAAACACAGAAAAAGTGCCACTTTCGCGGGCGCACGGTTGCATTTAGCGAATGCAACAAGCCGTTAAACCGCTAGGTTACCTTAGCGGACGAGTGTTGTCTCGTGAGGGTTTTCAGGGATGATACCCACAAACATCGAATTTCCTCAAAACATGCATGGACAAACCACCCAATATGCCAAACTCAACAATAATTAGATATTTCAACATATTATTAACAAAGCAAAGGAGAGGTTCTGCCCAATAATCCAAAACTATGAACATTAGAAGAATAACTACATGGAATTGAAACCTCAAATATGAGTGGTGCGCATGCATATGTAAAGAGATTTGATTCGGTAAAAACGCCTACAACCCGGATAACCATTAAAGCATGCTTCCACTCAATCCTCTCCGGATATCACACTCAACAATTAGAAACACTCGGAATAGGGTGTAACACACGGGACATGTGGGCATAAAGAGTAATTGTAAAAGGAAACTAAGCCGCGCACATGTCAAAGAAGGAGAACGCAATATAAAAGTGAAAAAAATACAATCTCATGAAAGGATATCGCATACTAATCAATGTGAAATGCACATAAACAGATTATCGCTAATGTTCGACCGTTGAATCACGTCACCCTAGGATCAAATAGGACTTTATTGGGTTGTAATGTGGGTTTGGGGTTATGGGAAATGAAATGAAAGTAAGTATTTACGGATACAAAAACTGTTCGGAGATGAAAATATTTGGGATAATGGAAAATGGCGGGCAATTTCAAAATTGGAACATGATATCCAAACACGCCTTAAATATATCAATCGTGAGAGTAACAAGGATTATTGAGTTACTATGAACATAATATACAAATTGCTCTTTCTTTTCTTTTTTTTTATTTTTTTATTTTCTTTTCTTTTTTTTTTTTTTTTTTTTTCTATTTTCTTTTCAATTGCACCCACACTACACAACATCATTCAATCCCAAATATCATTCCAAAACATAGGTAAGAAAGGTAATGTGTATGGTGTAAAACTCCAATGTGGAGTTGGTTAGGGAATTGGGACGAAAAGAAAGGTCATAATTAGGTTCAACGGGGTTGACTAGGGACATATATAAGGGTAAGGTTAAGGTCATATGGGTTAATAACAAAGAGAGCCTAAGATCCTTTCCTAAAGTTTCATGTGATTCTCGAGACACAACACCGTTGAAAATCATGCTCATGTGATACATCAATTAATATGCAATCAATGAAAAGAAAATGAGATCGCCAACAAAATACGTTATTCAAGAAATAGAGTAATGTATAATCACTCTGAAACGAAGAAAAGCACGAAACTCGCTAGGTTTTTAGTGTACACAAAGCAACAACAAGATACCAAGCTATAATTGTCCTACCGAATGATTTAGAAAATATGCTCAAGTGCTCATGGGTTTCAAGGTTTAATTCATGCATTTATCCCCAATGTTGAATAATATAAGGACTAGAGTTTAATAACATGAAAGAAATAGAAAATGCATTATTGAATTAGCAATCGGATAGGGCAATTATTAAGTTTATCATAGGAAAATAAGGCATAATGCCCAAAAGAGGGAAAAGAAATAAAGAAAATTTTTATTTTTATTTTATTTTATTATTATTTTTTTTAATTAATTTATATATATATATATGGCACACGAGGGATGAAAAAGAAATTGAGATGCCTAAACACACCCCCTAACTTGAATCGCACATTGTCCTCAATGTAATTAAAAGACATTATGAGAAAAAAGAGGAAGTAGAATAAATCACCCCAATTTAGAGTGAAGTCCGAGGTTATCAACGTGCGCCCTATACCAACATAAGAAAAACAAAAATATGTACCACAATGATTAAGTTAGAAAGAAACATGTCATGAGTCTCAATAGTTTAGAGGGGTTGAAATGCAGATACTAGATAATTGATGGTGGACATAGGATTTGAAAAAATGTATACACATCAAAATCTAATAATTCAACAACAACTAAATTATCATTACTAATATCATAGAATTCAGTACAAGCATCTTAATCAATGTGAAAAACAGAGAATACATAGTTCGCATAGTCGCCCCCAAAAATGAAACAAATCATCAGCCATCAGAAAAAAAAAACACCCAATATCCCCCATACACTAGACTAGAAACCCGCACCACTGGATGAACCCGGATTAGCTGGGTCGTACGGACTCTGAAAATGCGGCGGAAGCGGCGCCTCAGGGCCATGCTGCTGGATATAGAGATCACGCATCATGGACTGGACCATATGAAACTCGTGTCGCCACTCGGTCCGGTCCTGGATCTGGTCAACCCCATACTGGTCAAACCGGGACTCCAAAGTCGCCAGCCGTAACTGGGTCTCCTCCCATATGCGCTCGTGCCGTGCCTCGAACGCCGCAAAGAGGGCGTCGGTAAGTGCAGTAGGCACCTCAGTGTGCTGGCCTGAGCCCTGCTCTGCCCTCCTCAGCTCTGTCTCCTCGTCAACATCGATTTCAATTTATCGAAAGATTCCTGGCACGAATTACTCCACAGAAACGGAGCATCTTTAGCAAGAAGAGCGCACATGGGGCGTGCGATCGAGCTAAAATCCTGAATAAAACGTCGGTAGAAACCGGCGTGACCAAGAAAGGACCTTACATCCTTGAGGTTTTTCGGAGCGGTAAGGTTGGCTATAACTTCGGTTTTAGCTTTGTCAACTTGAATACCGTCGTTAGAGACGATATGACCCAAAACTATCCCTCGTGTCACCATGAAGTGACACTTCTCCCAATTGAGAATAAGGTTATTCTCAATACACCTCGCTAGCACTCTTTTCAGATTGGCTAGGCAATCATCATATGTATTACCAAAGACACTGAAGTCGTCCATGAAGACTTCTACAATGTCTTCCACTATGTCACTGAATATGCTCAGCATGCACCGTTGAAATGTTGCCGGTGCATTGCAAAGACCAAACAACATTCTCCGAAAGGCAAAAGTGCCGTACGGGCAAGTGAACGTGGTCTTCTCTTGATGCTCGGGGGCTATTTCGATTTGATTGTACCCCGAGTATCCATCAAGAAAACAGTAATACATATGTCCGGCTACCCGTTCTAGGATTTGGTCAAGAAAGGGTAATGGAAAGTGGTCTTTCCTTGTGACCGCGTTAAGCTTTCTATAATCAATGCACACGCGGTAGCCGGTAGGAATGCGTGAGGGTAAAAGGTCACCCTCCGCACTCTCGACAACAGTGACACCCGACTTCTTTGGCACAACTTGTGTCGGGCTCACCCACTTGCTATCGGAAATGGGGTAGATTATCCCCACATCCAACAATTTGATTACCTCCGCCATCACCACCTTACTCATAATCGGGTTCAACCGTCTTTGCATTTGACGGGTGGGTTTGGCATCTTCCTCTAAATAGATGCTATGAGTTCAAATGGAGGGATTGATCCCTTTTAAGTCGGAAATGCACCATCCTATAGCACTCTTGTGTTCTCTCAACACCCCAAGTAAGGCCTCCTCTTGACAATTGTCAAGGTTCGCCGCTATAATCACCGGAAAAGTGTTCTCACCACCTAGGAAAGCATACTTGAGCTCCTTTGGCAAGGTTTTGAGCTCGAGGCTAGGCATTGAAACACTCGACGGGAAAGGAAAAGAGTCGCGTGGGGGTAGTTTCTCAAAGTGGGATATCCACATCGAGTCTTCGCTAACCCCGTCGCTTTCATTATGCGTGAGGTCACTTCCACCGTCACCATCTATGTTGTTACCATCCAACCCTTCATTCATCTCCTCAAAGTGCTCGAGGGAATCACACATGTCCACTAACTCCCCATTCAGTGAAAAACAGTTTGCATAAAGGGCATCTTCATAGCCCTTATCATTGAGGAGCAAACTGCTTTCCAGGGAGTTAGCAAGAATTGCCTCTAATGGATCTTGAAAATGGGAGAGGTCAAAACAATCTTGCACAAGTGTGTCGATACAAGCCACAGACTCAACCGCATCCTCACTCTCATTGCTAAATTGGGGTTGCTTGAGGAGGTTGAACACATTGACCTCAACCGTCATGTTCCCAAATGAGAGTTTCATCACCCCGTTTCTGCAATTGATGTTCGCATTCACGGTGGTGAGAAATGGGCGCCCAAGAATGATAGGGATTTGTGCAGTCCCATTAGGCACGGGTTGAGTGTCCAATATGATAAAATCTACCGGGTAGTAGAAAGAATCAACTTGGACAATCACGTCCTCTACAACTCCTCTAGGTATCCTAGTCGAACGGTCGGCTAGTTGTAACGTGACAGGAGTTGATTTAATATCACCGAGCTTTAACTCGAGATATACCGAATAAGGAAGCAAGTTTACACTTGCTCCTAAATCGAGGAGGGCGCGTTCAATTCTAGTCTCCCCAATCACACATGAAATGGTGGGGCAACCCGGGTCTTTGAATTTTGGGGCTAGTTCATTGGTTATGATAGCACTAGCTTGGGCGGCCATGTATGCCTTTGAGCGCACACTTTGTCTCCTTTTGACCGTACACAAGTCTTTTATAAACTTGGCGTACTTGGGCACATGTTCAATTGCCTTTAGGAGGGGGATGTTCATGTTCACTTGCTTGAACAACTCGAGAAACCCCTCTTCGGAGGCTTTTGTGGGCTTTACCCTAAGTCGTTGAGGAAAAGGCGCCGGAATGGGACAAATTGGGCCTTTCACAACAATAGGCTCATCTCCCTCTTTGGGGATGTCATCGTCTATGTTTGCGGGACCGTGCAATGGCACGTCCTCAGTAGCAACGGCTTTGCCTTGGGATTTAGCATGAATGGGCGACTCTGGCGATGGTCGCACAACTTTGTTGTCGACCGTTTTGCCGCTCCTAAGGGTGGCAATACCCTTAGCATGCTCAGTGTGCGACGTACTCGAGGTGGAGCCCTCATTACCCATTTGGATTTTGGGATTGGGTTGAGGTTGTGCCGGGAGAAGGGGTCTCGCGACTCCTTGGGAATTCTGAACCAACTGAGCAAGAGAGATTTGCATCTCTTGCATAGTGCGCGCCATTTGCGAGATAGACTGTTCAAGTTGTGACACTTTTTGAACAGTCGCGAATTGTTCCTCATTATGGCGTCTCTGAGGCGGTAAATACGAAGCGGGTGGTCCCGCGGGCGGGTGTTGCTGTGATTGATATGGGGGCGGTTGTTGGAATTGCGGGGGCTGACACGGGCCTTGAAAGTTCGGAGTTGGGGCTATTTGGGAGTTGGAATTATGGTCCTTCCAACTCATCAGAGGATGGGTTGTCCTCCAACTAGGATTGTAGGGAGGGTTATTGGGATCGAACGGGGCATTAGAGTATTGTTTCCGATATGCCCCTATAACATTGGCTTGCTCTTGCAACTGGCCTTTAATGCTAGGGAGTGACGGACACTCCCTCGTTTGGTGGCCAATGTTGTCACAAATAACGCACACAACTTCCTCCATAACAGAAACATTTTTTACGGTTTCCATGAGTGGGGGTTGTTGTGTGAGTTGCATTGCGTCAATTCTACGACATAACTGGTCATACTTGGCTTGAGTATCTTGATTTTCCTGTAGGATACTCAAACCACTGGTTTGCCCACGAGGGACCGGGTTATCGCGAATAGTTCGGTCGTAAGGGTTCGATGTGTCCCATCCCCGAGATGTCTTTGAGACAAACTCGAAATGGGCCTCTACCTCCTCACTACTCAAGTCTACAAGACTACCTTGACACATTGTTTCGACCAATTGTTTGGTCAAAGGATTAAGCCCTCCGTGAAAGATTGAAATTAATCGCATCTGATCAAAATTGTGATGCGGGCAAGACCGCTTTAAAGATTTAAAGCGTTCCCAACATTTGTCAAACGTCTCATGATCATATTGTTGAAAGTTTTGAATTTGTTTCATGAGCGCATTTGTCTTATGTATGGGAAAGAATTCCTTTAAAAAGAGGTCCTGCAGCTGCTGCCAATTCCCCACAGAGTTGGGGGGAAGGGTAATCAACCAATCTTTCGCTTTGTCTTTAATGGAAAATGAAAATAACTTAAGCCGCACAAGATCGGGTGTGCAATTTTGATCGGAAAAAGTGTTGCACACCTCTTCAAAGTCTCTTATGTGGCGATAAGGGTTTTCATTTTCCATCCCGTGAAAGGAAGGCAAAAGATTAATCATACCATTCCGAAAGTGGAAGGCTCCGTGGTTAAACGGGAATGTGATGCATCCGGGCAAGGAGACTGTCTCCGGTCGGAGGTAATCGCCAAATGATTGGCGCACAGGGGCAGCAGCCCGCAGGGGCGCATAATTATACTCCATATGGGGATCAAAAGATCGTACCGAGGGGGGTGCACTCGGGTATTGTGATATGGACGGCAAGTCTGTCTGGGATGGCGCCGTATTAAGCGAGTACCGATGTTGAGACGATTCCCCAGAGTTATTGAAGAGATTATTTGAGCCTTCAGAAGAAAATAGTGGTCTGTAGTCCCCGGCGATCCCTTGGTTCGAAGCGTTGCTCATTAGGACAGAAGACCTATCCTTCACAAACAACACTAGCTCAAACAATTAAATGCAAAAGGTTTATCGACAAAGAACTAAATCAATATAGTCGTTACTAATAATTCCCCGGCAACGGCGCCAAAAACTTTGACTCGCTCAGAAAATTGTATAGCGCAAGTGTACGCTAATCGCGAGAGTAATAAAAGACCGGTAAGACCGGGGTCGATTTCCGCAGGGAGTTATATGAAGTACCGAGGGTATTCTTTCAGTTAAAAATCAATAAACAAGAATAAAAGATAAAAAGAAAAGATGATTTAGGTTATACGTGTTGTAACGAACCAAAGCGACCCAAGATAAATGGAACACTTCACAAAATAGAAACAGGACAAGCGAGATTTATAAACAGGATTATGAAACGATTCTTTAACAAAAGGTTAAGGAGCATTCTCCCACCTCGGATGCGCATAACTCAACGGATTCTTCCGATTAAATCACAATAAAATGGGAATAATATATCAATATCAACAATCCTACATGAAGGATGTCAACCCAACAATATAAGATGAAGGTAACAATATATTATCGGACAAATGCGTTGATGTTGGAGTTAAGTCTTAAAATACAACCCTTACATGATAAGAGAGGATAAAATCCTATGAAACTCCAATCTCAACCCACACACCCATTTATTGGATTTAATCATTGAACCAAGCCAAGAACTAAACTCTCCAAGGTGGGTTTATGCTCCCAACCTAGGGAGATTAGCTACTCATGACACCAACCATATCAAAACACATCATTAAACTAATAGTAAGTGTAATAACTATAATGAGAATAAGCATTCAAGGCACAAACACAACATTAATTGCACCACACTGTAACAAGGATCAACAAGAAACAATAGAGGAGGAAATTTACTTGCAATAAATGAAGTTGATGATGAAAATGACAAGCAAATTATCTAGCCCTAGGAGAGAGAGAGAAGCCAACAAAAATCCCTTTTATCTATTTCTTTTCACACGAATGTAATCAGATGATTTACAAGAATAAACCACCACAAATATATACTAAGTGGAAGAAAACCACAAAACAAGGGTGGTAAGGCCAAACCAAAACTGCGGGGGTTTTGCAGAAAATGAAGTACCGGTCGACCGCTGGTCAGTGACCGGTCGACCGCTTATCAAGGAGAGGGCACACTGTCTCATTTCGAAGGCAAAAGGCAAAACACCGGTCGACCGCTTATCTTGGACCGGTCGACCGCTCCTGCAAACATCAGCACTCTCCCCTCTTTTGATACACAACAAAAGGGCTCGGGAAAACGCCCATAACTTGGTCATCGTGAACCGAATTGACAAACCGTCAGGGGCTACGCGAAGTTGGCAAGAAGAACTACAACATCCGTGAAGGGTTCGGGTACAAAGCTCGAATGTAGGAATGACAGAATTACCCCTGAAGTTGCGTAAAGCACTGAACGTTCCCGGATGACGCGCACTTGCACCGTTTAGCATTCCAATCCCTACAAAAGCTCAAATAAACCTCGCAAAGCATATATATATGGAAACCAAGGGTTATACAGTACAAGAGCTTAAATACGTGAAATAACGGTCGCAAGCGTGCGTGCATGCATAATTAACGGGCGCAAGATATACAATATTTGCGACTAATCAGTAATCCTTATGTACGTGATGTACCGGGATGGATAGCAGAGTATGTGTGCACCGCAGCTTAGTTCTCGGGGTGCTTGTATTGTATATTTATGATGTGAATAATATACACTTAATTAATGGGAACCTTCATGTTAATGTTATGAATATAATTACGGTATTGTTTCGAGAAAAACATAATGGGTTAGCTGATAGTGAAATATATTCCATATTGAGCATCTGAGTTACGTTAAATCCCTATTTAATTACGAGCGTTATAATGTTAATAGAACCGAGTAATAAGGGTAGGACCTATGACAGTCTAGCTAGATATGATGTCACTTAGCTAGTGGTTTGTGTCGTTGTAGATGGGTACTTACGTTAGGAGTGCACAGTTAGACGAGAGGTGAGAATATCATGTGAGTGCACGTCCTAACATGTACTTTGCATTTAATGTTTTTAAAGCACTTGCAGGTTTTTAAAATATAACTCCACATTCGGGCTCTGACCCGTTTGCTTTTCAATCTATTTTCTTTGTAAAACCATTTTAGGTGCCCAGCCACAAGGACACCATGCATAGGATACTCATTCTGGTGACGAGCTGTAGCTGTTTGTGGAAGCTACAGGGATTTGCTTGTAGACGCTTCTATCACTTGGATTCCAGATTTATTATCTATCAGTTGTAGGGCATGTCGCCCATTTCTATTAGAGTTACTTTTCCATTACAGTTATCAGACTTTGGCATCTATTGATTTAGTATTCAGTTTACTTTTCAGTTGTGGGATTGTAGTGAGGAGTTTTTCCTCCAGACTTTATTTACTTTATGTGATGGTTATTCTATTTACTTCATTATGGTGAATGGTGTTATCATTCTTTATTACACTTGTTGCATGTTAATCAGACTTAAATTAAAAATTTGGCACTTACTTTTTAAATACTAGGTGGTTAGTAATCCTTAAAATGTTTTCGACAGTGATGCTATTAACTGGACCAACTGGGCATTTTGAATTAATTTAATAAAGGAGTAGCTACCCGGTATTTAATTAGTCGGGGTGTCACAACGAACACCTAAGGGGAATATATGGATGTATATGGGTGAGGGGTAAATGAAATGAGATGAGAAGGATATGATGATGTGGGATAATATGGATGGTGATAGTGAGATAGGATGGGATGATGATATGATGGATGGATGGTGGATATGTAAGAAGAGTGTATACTTTTAGGCACAAATGTCTTTATTACTAACTACAAACTCTAATTTTCTTTTATTTTCTCTCTTTTTTCTTTTTTTTTTTAATATATTTTGCTATTTTTCTATTTTTTTTTGCTATTTTTCTTTTCTTTTCTTCTTTTTTTGCTATTTTTATGTTTCGCTCTTTTTTTTTTTTTTTTCAGTCTCCTTTCAAACCAACACTGAAGACATTTAACATTTTGGAACAACACTCTTTTTCTCAAAAATGAAGATGGATGATATGTGAATGGAGTGGAGAATGTGGAAAACCATGGAAATGTAATGGGTGAAAAATGGATGCGAAATGGAAAAAGTGGTAGGAGTATGGATGAAAATTTAGTATTCGGGACAAATTTCAAGACACGTGTTTCTTACAACTCGAAAAAGATGTCATTCTGAGTGATCAAGCCAAACTTTAATGAAGGATAATGAGATCATACAACAATTAAAGTGCGGACCCAAAAGAAGTTAATCAACTTGTGACTCGGAGATTGCGTAAAACACTCTAAAAGGGTGAAAGGCACAAATCTCACAAGCTAAAGTCTCTACTAGTGATCCATAAGGTTCTCTTTAGAATTGTAGTACTCCTCAACTCTAAATTGTATTGACGTGATAAGTGCGCAAATGTTGTTGAGTCTAGAAATTCATGGTGAAAAATGCCTTGCTACGTATTACATAAGCTATTTAGAAAAAATATTCTCTAGCTTGACTCCTAGACTTTAAAAGATGGATGATTGAAAATTCACATCAATGAGTGAGATGAAAGAAACTGCACGAAATTTAAAAAAATCAGGTTCAAAAATCGTAATTTTTCAAAAGAGGTACGATTTTGATAAAATTTCGCACCCCCAAACAGAAAGGAACATCGTCCTCGATGTTAAGTAAAATGATTTTTAAAATTGAGAGCATGAGGTAGGAAAGATAGTACCAGAATATACCGCTAGTGAAGTGGAAATATATAGCCAAGAATAAACCTGAATAAATGATAGGAGAAAAAAAAGGGTGTACAAGTCTATAAGCATGGTAAAACATAGGGCGATGTGAAACACCACCCCCAAACAGGCTGAGACTAGTACAAGAAACGCGGGCTGCCTCCCGGTAGAGCTAAGTTTAATGTCTTCAGCCAGACCGATGGGATCTCACCCTAAGGATAAGAACTATGAAAGCACGGGGTGGCAGAAAAATCGGGTGATGAGAATCACCCCCAAACAAGACTGAAGCGCCAGTCTTGTTGGAAACAGGCTAAAATAGTCAATGCACCTGTATGGCAAAGTGCATCACACGATGCAAAGCATTGGCGGAACAAGGGCAGGTGGGAAAAAGGGTAAGGGTGAGGGTGAATAGGTATCGGTCTCGGGCCTTACTGAGCTTAAAGGTGAGGGCAACTGGGGCCCTATAAGAATGGTGCTCTAATTAGTGAGGGAGGCAATATGGTTTGGTAAGTGGAAAGGGATGGGGCTCATAAAAATCACACGACCATTCTATAAATGGGAGATGGTAATGGTCGCGCCGTGACATGCCAGGGAGCTGTTGAGAAGAAAAATCAACACCACAAGGAAGTGGTGTGCATGGAGGAACAAGCTCGATGTCACGGTGGAGAGTAGCACCATAACTCTCGTGGGTGGGGGATGGTTTCAGGTTAGGATCTAAATATGTAGATGGAAACTTGAATGTAAAAAATCAAGATCCAAACTAGGTGGTGGGGTGGAAGGTATAATGGGTGGGTCAGGTGGGATAAACGATGGAGGAAGATGATCCAACTCAAGCGTGGGAGACACACACTCATTGGGAGGAGTAAAGGAATACTCACAAGGGAGTGTGGTTTCTAAAGATGGAGTTGTCAAATTCTCCAAAAAGGTAGCATTGGTAAATGGGGTGGGTGGATAAAACGAGGCACCAATCTCATAGATATAGGAATCTATAATAATCCGCGTAATTTTTGGGCTATTTTAATTAATATATGGAAAATTGAGGAAAATAAAGTTTTTGATAAAAATATTTTTATCGCTCAAATATGTTGAATATTATTTTTAAGGCGAGAATTTCAAATAGTTTCGAAAACGGAGTTAAAATGGATTTTAAAATTATTTTTAAATGTTTTTAACTCTTGGAGTTGTTTTGACTTCCAACTCTTCATTTCTTTGCCTTATTTAAAGGAGTCTTTTGGATTCCAACTTTTCATTTCTTTTCATTATAAAAGGGAGTCGTGGGCAACCTTTTTAACCTACTTTTGGCACAAATTTTGGCAGCAAAGATATTTTATATTCCTCTTCTTTTTATATACACATTGGCCCTTGAGATTTGTGAGTTCCAACCTTAGATTAGAGGTGTTCTTGGTGCTATTTTATTGGAGGTTATTGGAGGAGATTTTGTAGATCTTTTGTGTTGATCTTGAGGATGTGATCATTGGTTTCTCATAATGGTTTGAGGTATGGGGTTTTACACAATATGCTCCTTAAATCTCGCGAGTGTCATTCTCTTTGGATTCTTGTTTAATTGAACTCACATTTGAATTGTTAAATTCATTGAAATCTGGAAAATAATTGTTGAAATTATTTTGATTCATGTGGTATCATTATATTGTTTTTGAAGAGGATGGCATAAATTGAGAATCCAAAGTCGATATTTTAGACATTGAATCACTAATTTCAGTATTAGGAGGATGTATCATAGCCAAAGGTAGTAAGTGAATGGGAAGTGTAGGGTCGACTCCAGTCTTACTCTTAGCCTCGACCTCGGTCTCACATTTATGAATCACCCAAAAGATTCTCTCCCTAAGTGGTGCGAATTGGTCAACTAACTCGTATAGGGTTCTTAAAATTCAAAAAGTTTGTATAATTGACCAAGTTTAACTTCAAGATCTAAAAAAGGAAGACAAAGGTTTTATGGCAAGAACACCAAAGACAAGTTCACCGGAGAAGGTGATCGGAGGCTCATCGAGAAACCTAACAGTTGACATCCAAGGCACCTAATACCAAAACAGGTGGGAAAACAAGTCAAAAAATCCTAAGGGACACAGTGACAGCACAAAACCTCCTAAAAAATAACCCTATAACCACATTAGATGTGTGGCAGTTTTCCAAAAAATGAAAATCAATAGGAAAAGATAAGAAATGTGCAAGATACAAAGAAAAATAAGAGCAGAAGCTAACCTAAATTGGGATGAAGACATGGGAATAAAAAAAAGCCTAGGACATTGCTTAGAAATCGTCATTCAAAGAAATTAAATGTAGGTTTATTTTTGCAGAAATCTTGGACGCTAAGAAGTTGTGTGAGGAATAAAAATAAAGTGAATTTTTTTGGCATTTTTAAACCCCCTAATCATTGCACATGATTTCCCACGAAGTCATCATCTAGAAAATCTACCCAATGCAAGCCCCTAGTTGCCCTACCTTAGCTAATATGCCAAGCCCCATAATTATTGACAAGTGTCCAACCAAAGACAATTGAAATATGTTTCTACCCATAGAGACACTCTCAACCTTAGTTAAACAATAAACGTCCTCAAAGCCACTTTAGAAACAAGGGGTCTCATCCTCATTATGGGTTCAGCCGACAGTATCCCCCAGCCTTTCACTAACCTTGAAGACTAAGGTCCAGTGGGTGATTGATATACATTAGTGTGATCTTGTACCTAGATAGACTCAACTCGGTATGGATGACACTACTCAACGTTCAACAATGGATCTACTCATCCATTGGCATGGTAAAGGCCGCCCTTAATTGTCTTGGCCCGTGCTACCCTAGCAAATCGAGACTATATGATTACCCTACAAATCTCTCGCTACCATCTCTCTTGGACGTCTCGTCTTTGCCTTGTGCCACCCTGGAAAGCCAAGACTACACTCCGACCCAACTTCATTGTTGTTTATAGGAAAGGTCCTCTATGTCATTATCGATCAGGTCGGGACCACCAATGATGACATTTACGCCACGTATGGCATGCATGATTCAAGCATTGTTAGTCCATGTGGGCATACAGTTATAATAGATCTTCATATCACGTGAGGAAATATTTCATCATCATTGATTGAGCATGTGCTAGGTACTTGCCTCACACTCATGTTGTATGTTTGGGGCACGCATTGTGCACCCCGTTGCCTATGTACACTCCATATTCTTCATTATAAGGGATCGATTACAAAAAACCCTGGCTAAACTTTGTCCAAATTAAAGTGGAGAGAGGAAGCTTTAGAGTTGTAATCCTTAGGCCATTTATGCCTAGTTTATAGTGAAAACTTATCCATTCCTTCACAGTGGAGTAGGATACCAAGTTGAACCACTTATATTTTTTGTTATTTGTCTTCCACTTATCTCCTTCTCTTGCATTTACTTTCCGGTACATTTATCTCCATTGTTGTTTATAGCTAGATTGAACTCTACAAATTTAAGTATTGATATCTCTGGTATCATCACATGTCATTGTCTTCCATAATTTGAGATAATGGTAATGTATTATCTCCCACCATTTTAGACAAAGACTAGTGAAAGTATTAGTGGATTAAATATTGAATGTATATAATGATATATGGGTAATGTTTGAAATCCTAAAAATGAAGACATTTTGAAGATGAATGTTAAAGTATGAAAGAAAAAGAAGTTTCTCGATATATTGTATTGATTTAAGAGTTCTCATATTCTTAAGTTTTGTAGTAAAGTGATTGATTCTACAACACATATCAACACAAAAGGGCATATATTTTTCCTCTATAATTCCGTTAGTAATTTATTCTCCCACCTAACTAGATATATATAAATTATGATGCATCTTATAATTTCATTCATGTTACTATATACTGATTTACATATTTTTTTCCACTTGCCTTACTATAACACTAATTTATATTATCAATAATTAGTTAAAGGATAAATTACACCAAGCCCCCTTGAACTATCAATTTTTTACATCCAACCCATTTTAAACAAATTTAAAATTTTTATGCATAAAATGATGTTTTATCAACATTTTATTAATGAAAAGGGGTTGGGTGTAAAAAAATTAATAGTTTAGGAGGGTTTGGCATACTTTAGCCTTAATTAAAAGCCTCATATAATTTTATATTGATTAAATCACCAATTGTTGCGAAGTATTGATTACATATCAATATGGACGGTTATTACCGCCTACCAATATATACATATATAATCACTTTAAAGTCCCCTACAATCCATTGTCAATTAAATCATCAATTGTTGTGAGTTACCAATTTGTATACTAATAAATTATCATGGACCGTTCCAACACCTATATTGTTACTTGCCTTATAATTACTATCTAAAGTTGGGGCAAGAAGTCATTTCCATTTATATTTTGGACCTGAGGCTCCAAACATTTTTTTGATCTAAAAAATTAAATTAAATATTACAACATGACTTCCTAATTTTTTTATTAGAAGAATTATTTTATATATATATATATATATATATATATATATATATATATATATATATAGGAGAAGGCTCACCTACATCATGCTCTATACATCATCCATGCATCACACTTAATTACATGCCTTAAAAAACTTTTTTTTTTCAAATTTTATATTTTTCCTTTGAAATTAACCTTATAATCAACACATATGCAAAAAATTAGATCAAAATACATTTTGTAACTATTTTTAAAAATCCATAAAAAAGTGCTAAAAATACCTTATTTATAAGGGTCTGCGCCAACAGTTTTTTGTGGATTTTTTAAAAATAGCTAAAAAATGTATTTTGACCTAATTTTTTGCATATGTGTTGATTGGAAGGTTAATTTCAAGGGAAAAATATAAAATTTGAAAAAAAAGTTTTCTAGGGCCTAAAATTGGGTGTGATGTATGGTGTGATGTATAGTGCATGATGTAGGTGAGCCTTCCTCTCTCTCTCTCTCTCTATATATATATATATATATATATATATATATATATATAACTTTAACTATCACATAAATATTTTAGACCCCTTTTATACTAATTTTTTATAATATATTTAAACCAAAAATTTATTTAATTTAGGTGTCAAACCATAAGTTCTTGCCAATAGATAAATAAAAGAACTTATAGTTCTAATTTTTTTCGGACCTTATAATTCTAAGTGTGAATTTAAAGTTCCAACTATTTTTTTTTCTATTTTTATATATTATATCCTTTTATAATCATAATTCACTAATTAATAAGTTTTAAATCTCTAACATCTCTAAACTTGAATTTGAAGCACTTGAAATTTTCTAGGCCAACTATCTCAATTGTTCAATATGAGGATCTCTATCTCTAAGACCAAAATCTTACTGATGCCATTACACTTGATTATACTATATCCCGATAGGTCAAAGCTAAAGCCCTCATTTTCTTTAGGCATCACATTCAAACTGATCTAAAGATGGAGTACTTAACTGTGAAATATCCTATTGAATTATAGAACCCCCTGCATGAGCGTTATGACCACCAAAAGTCAGTCATACTTTCATGTGCAGACCATAAAGGGCTAAATTCGAGATTTTAGGATTTTAAAAGAATATCTGAATACAATTCGATCATGTTAAAGTTAACTCCAAGCTTAAATTATGTGGAGAAAAGATTTGAAATGAAAATATGTGGGACAAAACTTTCTCTACTTTTCATGCCTCAAATATGATCCTGCAGAAACAATATCGAGCAACGACTCAAAAATTACTCAATGTTAATTTGTGGTATCCTAGTCGTTGAGCATAATAATGGTTTATTAATGAAAAATCATACATCTCGGCCAACTAGCACACTAAAAAATGAAAGATAATTCCTCACAAAATATTAAAAGAGGGGAAGGCCATATGTGACCAGGTCGTGGCAACCCTAGGAAAGGTGGTAACTATAATTATGGACGACAAAAAATATCAACTTTAAGCCCCACCAAAAATGGAATGGCCAAAAAAATAACAAGAATAAGAAGCTATATCCACTAAATCTAAAAGATATTTGTTTTAGATGTGGTCGTAGGGACATTGGGCATGAAATTTTTGTTCATCCAAGGAAGTAGAAAAAAGATATCAGGCCGCCTTAAAAAGGGGCGTGGAGATAAATGTTATGGAAGATCCTAAAGACCATTAAAAACTTGATAATGTCCATCTTAATAATTATTAATTTTATGAAGATGATGATGGGAATCCCATTAATAATGAGACGTTTGATTCCATATTTGACAAGCCCCGATCATAAGACCATGAAGAACTAATCAACTTATATTTTATTAATATTTATACAATAATGCACTACACCAAAAATCGGAAATGGTCACGGAATGGGGGTCACGGCCAAGAGCTGTGACCAGATAATCACGACCCAAAGCCGTGACTACATGCAAAATGAGCGTGATCAATTCCAATACCCAAAGTGGTCATGGATGACTTGTAGGTGGTCACGACCATTAACCGTTAATTACGTGGGTCACAAATAACAACCATGACCCCGCCGTGACCATTATGGCGCCAAGTTTCTTGCCAAGTGTGGTCATTAATGGGGTCACGTCTCATTGCCATAACCCGGAACACAAATACACACCATTATAGTCACGGATTAGGGTCGTGACCATTGTTAGCAGGGAGTCATGGCTTTAGACCGTGACCATGGTCTTATTTCCACGCTAACGTGTTAAAAATAAAGGTGTCACATCATGGGGTCACGTCCATAAGCCGTGAACATGGTCTTTATACTTAAAAAATGCAGAACATGTTTTCATTTCCCTCGAAAACTTATAAAAAAAAAATTTCCCTCCCTCTCTCTGGAAATTTCATTTCGCTCAATCTCAAGCTCTCCCATTCTCTCAATCTCAGAGGTAAGCCAAACCCTTGTTATTTCATTATGTGTATTTCCAAACCCTTGTTTTTATTGCACTCTGTGCATGTATGTCTGTGTGTGTATATGTGTGTATGTGTATTTTGTGTGTGTGTGTGTGTGTATGTGTGTATATGTGTATGTGTATGTGTGTGTGTATATCTTTCTCTGTGTATACGTGTGTGTATTTATCTCTCTGTGTGTGTGTATACGTGTGTGTATAATCTCAAACCCTTATTAATTATTTCATTATGTGTGTGTATTTCCAAACCCTTGTTATTTATTTCATTGTGTGTGTGTATTTCTGTGTGTGTGTTTATTTGTGTGTATATATGTGTATTTCTCTGCTTGTGTGTGTATATATGTGTGTGTATTGTGTAGGTAGGTGTGTATAAATTACCAATGTGTGTATTGTGCTTGTATTCTAGAAAAAAAATACATATATATGATAAATGTTGGTTTAAGATTCAAACTAGGGAAAATTTTAATTTAATGGATATTATTGGTTGAATTTTCAAACTAGGGCAAATTTTAAGTAAATGGATACTGTTGGTTTAAGTCTGGGGATGAAATATAAAAAAATACCTCTCCATTAAAAAAATACTGGATCATTAAAAAAATACAAAGCATAACGGTTAATTTTAGGGATTGTTGTCTTAAATGAGAAAAGTAGGTATTCAAAATATAATAAATTAACGGTTGATGATTCATTAGAGCCATTATTTATAGGAATCATATCCAAGCCCTCGTACACAATAACTAGTTAATGATTCATTAGAGCCATTATTTATAGGAATCATATTCACTCCCTCGTTCATTATTCTCAGGAAAAATGAGTCACGGTGATAATCGATGGCAACAAGAGTATAAAAGGTTGAAATTGGTCCACACTCGTACCTCTTTCATTAATTATACTCATAAAGTGGGTAATCCGGTTTATTGGTATGGGAATAGGAAGATCGAACAATTTAACTACCTTGTAAACCATGGAGTTCATTTCCGGTAAGAGTACTTATTCGATAGTATTCTATTTTTCGTGACATAATGTTGGGATGAAGCTGTACAATATATATATCTCGTACATAATCCTGATAGATCATTGATTTTGCTTACACTATTAGACAAGGCCAAAAAAAAAAATCACCCATTATGGATAGAATTACGTACAAAGAGCATTGGCAAAGACTGTGATGTCTCACGACATATGCACGTTAAACTCCATCTTGCCAATAGGCTGAAGAGGATGAGATGTCGATTTCATGTCACCGACATCTATGCATCCATTATTGATACGCTTGCTCCTAATTGGCCCCGTGCAAAAATCCATAGGTTTTTAAACATAAATCCAGAATGGATGGAGATCAGACACATTGAACTTTTGTTAAGTCTTACCATGAACAGGTATATTATAATATATGGTCAAAAAATTTATTTTGTTATTTGTATTTTCATATTGAACTTTGAAATTATGCATCTATTATTATAGATACACATTTAAATTTTATTATTTTTATAGATAATGTTCGGCGGTAATGGAATCAACCAACAACAACCAATAACCACAAGGAGATTTCTTATCACCGATTTGTGAGCAATACTCAACTCCACCAACTGTTCACTCCCATACTCCAAAAACTATTCACTCCTACTTCGAGTTCTAGTAGGAAATGTACTCCTCTCACTAATCAAATAGACATGCCCAACGCTCCTAAAACTGTCGGTTCAGTTGAGAAGAAGCCCATTGGGTTCTCTCTTTTCGAAAATAACCCCTCGAGGGATAAGAATCACGTTTAACAGTTTAAACCCCAGTGTTTGTCCTTGGAAAAAATGAAAGTAGGAGTGGCAGTAGCTGACAATTGGATCCTCATAGATAAAGATATTAAAGATGACATCTATGAGAAACTCAGCAAACTGTTTTTATTTTTCTCTAACTCAAAAAATAAGGTGCTTTCTCGGGTTTCTGAATAACTCTGAACATATCTAAGAAACCTTAAGCAAAAGTATTTCCTTAAGGGAGCATCAAGCTCGGACATTTTGGTGCTCAAAGATAAAGTCCATTCGAACGTTGAGATGCTAGTCTCTTAATGGAATGATTTTCTGGAGAATGAGGCGAAGGACTCCAAAATACTGCAAGGGGAGAAAAACAAGCAGAATAGGGCCAAAAAACTAATATCCATCGGCTTCACTTGAAATATTATGAAGATTTGAAGAACTAGTGGACGACCATTACGAAAGGTAATCTGGATGAAAGAAAGAAACCGAATAGGGCCCACTTATACGTGCATGCTAAACATGACAAAGATAATAAATTCGATCCTCACTTGGCCAAGACTCTAGAATCAATAGAGTCTATCAGTAGTCAGTTAGATTCATTCTTGATAGAGGATATTGACAATGATGCCATTGTACAAACCTTTGGGAAGGACCACAGAGGGAGGACGAGAGGTTTGGGGTCACATATGTCAAAAATAAGATTAAAACACACCGCACCTCTCGTGGACGAGCTTTATTCTGTTAATAAGCATTTTGCGTCCAACGATGATCGTTAATCTAGGACTGAAGGGGGTATAATGGGGATTCAAAATTAATTGGGAGGTGTGAATAATTATCTTGCACAAATTGCGTCCCTTTTAACCAGTCGTATGCCCCTGCAGCCCCCAATGCATCCCGATTTCCCTCCGTAGATGCCAGGGATTCTTCAAAATTTACTCGTTCTCCATTCATCGCACACATTGCGATTCCTCCTTCGGCATTCCATTTCTCATCGCCTCATCATGGCACATGCTTTGGATCATCGTCAACAACCCATGGTGACTTTGGGGAGAAATATTTTATACAGGACCTGAGCGATAAATTCGTCGTTGGGATCTGCATGCTCATATCCACTATCGTAGGAACTTTAGTACATAATCGACCTTTGCAGGAGGGTGAATGTCAGATTATGGTTGATACAGTATATGAGTATTATGAAACTGTTCCCACGCACACCAATAGTGGAGAAAGGAACTTTTCAAAAAATTATGTAGACTTTATTACCACTTGGCTAGTTTATCTCTTGATGAAGATGTAATAATATTTATGTTATGTTGCAATAATATCGGTAAACAAATTTATTGAATTTCAGTTTAAGTGGGTTTGTAGTATCGCTGATTGGCCTGTTCATGTATTTAAGTTATTGCATAGTTTGATTGATTTGTGAGTTATGGTAAATATTAGTGCTTTGCTTTGATACTATATTAGTGCTTTACTATGAAACATGATATTTATTTTATCATGTTAACATAGGAATCCAATTTAAAGATTATAAAATGGATTTTCAACAATACAGATAGTGGATGGGGGGCGCTGACCGAATAACTAATAGTTATGTTAAAGGCGTTCAATAATTTAATAGATACACTTTTAAGAACCTTAAAAGTGAGAAGATTCCGTGTCCGTGCACCTATTGTACAAACAAAAAATATAAATCTTTGGAAGATGTTGAGTTAGATTTAATATTGTGGAGAATTTGTCAAGATTATAAAAAGTAGACATACCATGGTGAAAACATGTACTTATGTTCCCGAAGAATTATCGATAACCGACCACATAGAAGAACACCAATGAGTGGAAGTGGTAAATGATTCTCCAACACATCATCCATTGACCAACCTAATTGACGATGCTTACAGAGTCAACCACGAACAAAATCACCAACCTATGGAGATAGATAACGCGCACAATGAACAATTTGATACTGAACTACCAGGAGACCGAGAATATATACGATTTAAAGCCAGTAAGGCTAGACCGTCGTATAAAGATTGCGATGAAGATCATTCGGTATTATATGCAACGATTGGTTTGCATAACTTGAAGAGTCAATTTGGCTTGTCTGGGAACAGCGTAACCGAAATTCTTAAGTGGCTTAAAGAAATTCTTCCAAAAGAGAACACGTTACCAGACAATTACTCAACCATGAAGAAGAGCTTGAAGGGTTTGGGATTGAAATACAAATCTATTCATGCATGCAAGTGTGATTTCATATTGTATCCCAATAAACACGGAGAGAATGATAATGTCTAGTATGTTGTGAGCCTAAATATGTCATTTGTGAGAATATAAATGACAAACATGCATAATATCAAAAGAGCTCGTAAGTCCCATAAAAGGTTTTGAAGTATTTTGTACTTGGGCCACGATTACAATAATTTTTTAGTGTACCGTGGATAGCGGAGGCCATGATATGACTCACTCGATGTGAGGTGGGTGGGAATATGATGTGTCATCCGATTTATTCACTCGTCTGGCAAATTTCAAATGCACAACACCATAAATTTGCAAAAGAACCACGCAACGTTCGTCTTGCAATCTCAACTAATGGGTTTAACCCTTTTGGTAATTTAATTACTAGTCAACGTTATTGGACAGTTCTAATGGCACCTGTAAGTCTCCCTTCAACATTGTGCATGACAAAGGAGTTTAAATTATTATCTTTATTTATACCCAGGCCGAAGGCTTCGGGTTATGATATTGATATATTCTTAGCCCCAATAATCGAAGATCTTAAAGAGTTGTGAGATAAAGGCGTGACGACGTTCGACTCTCACAAGGGTGAAGATTTCACACTTAAAAAATGGTGATGTGGATGATATATGATCCTCCTTCTTATGGGACTTTGTCCGGTTGTAATGTTCATGGTTATTATGGATGTCCTATATGTGGGGAGGAAACTGAAGCCATTTGGATACAACATAGTAGTAAGATGAGTTACACGGGTCATCAAAAATTTATGCCGACCAGTCACCCTTTGAGGAATGACAAGTATAAATTTTATCCTATTGGTCATGTGCACCGGATGCAACCTGCTTGACTTCCTGGTTAGCAGATTGAGGAGAAGGAGACGGCTGCAACTACAAAGAATAGGTATGTAGGCAAACACCCCAAATTTGTAAACTTGAAGCGTAAATAAAGGGGAGATCCAAATGACCCAACTAAAGCAAAACCATGGTCCAGGTGATCAATATTTTTTTATTTTCCGTATTGGAAAGATCATCGTGTTGTAACAACTCGCGTAATTTTGGGCTATTTTAATTAATTTCTGGAAAATGGAGGAAAAGAAAATTTTTGATAAAATTATTTTATTGCTCAAATATGTTGGTTATTATTTTTAAAGGCGAGAATTTCAACGGTTTCGAAATCGGAGTTAAAACGGATTTTAAAATGATTTTCAAATGTTTTTAACTCTTAGATTTGTTTTGAATTCCAACTCTTCATTTCTTTGCCTTATTTAAAGGAGTCTTTTGGATTCCAACTCTTAATTTCTTTGCATTATAAAAGGAAGTCGTGGGCAACCCTTTTAATCAACTTTTGGCACAAATTTTGGCAGCAAATATATTTTATATTCCTCTTCTTTTTATATACACATTGGCCCTTGCGATTTGTGAGTTCCAACCTTAGATTAGAGGTGTTCTTGGGGCTATTTTGTTAGAGATTCTTGGAGGAGATTTTGTAGATCTTTTGTGTTGATCTTGAGGATGTGATAATTGGTTTCTCATCATGGTTTGAGATATGGGATTTTACACAATATTCTCCTTAAATCTCGAGAGTGCCATTCTCTTTGATTTCTTATTAATTGAACTCATATTTGAATTGTTAAATTCATTGAAATCTGGAAAATAATTGTTGAAATTATTTTGATTCATGTGGTATCATTATATTGTTGTTGAACACGTTGTCATGAGATTTTAATATGGCACGGACTTTGAGTACCCGCCAAAATACCTATTCCCGGGCTATGGCTTGATAAAGCATATGCAAATGTGGTGAGGCCTGGTGACCCATTAAAGTGTTGTTGAGAAATTATATTGATAAATGCTTTGAGATTTGCATTTCGATTTGAATTGTCGTACTCGTGTTGTTACGTTTTATTCATGGCTAACATATATTTGTTGAGCATCTTTCATGTCGTATTGTGTACTTCCCAATATTTTCTTTTAGTGGTAGGTTAGCGCGGATTTTGGGGCGCTATGGAGATTGATTTTAGCGAGGATTGTTTGGGAAAGATTTGTATTATTTTGATGTATAGAGCTTTGGAGATTTGTATTTTATTTTCAAGTTAGTTGTTGTATTTTTTATTCGAGAGACTTGTTGTAATTGAAGAGAATTGAGATTAGTGGTTTCGTTTATTTTGTGGGATTATTTAGATGCTCTATACCTTGTTATTTGTGGATTTGGATTTATTTTATTGTATTAGCGCTCCGTTCGCTCTCCCCGGGCGAGGGGGAGGGGTGTTACAAATGGTATTAGAGCATCAGGTTCTAGTGTCCTTTAGGGTCTCTATGGCTTACTGTGTTTTCAGCTTAGCGTTCTTTGATGTAGAGCCCTATGTTTAGGATTGTTGATTTCTTTGGTAAGATTCCGTATATATTAGTGAATATTATTTGCATTTGGACGGGTTCGTGCAAGAAGTCTGGCAGATGAGGGGCATTGGACGGATAGCGGAGGTAGTACTTAGGAGGTTATGAAGTATGTTCGAGTATGATGACCGTAGTCGAGGTCACCCCTATTATGCAAAAAATTGAGGAGAGTCATTAGTAGAAGTTCTTGAAATGCGGGAATTGTGTGTGTTACCTAATGAAGGCAATATATTCAAAGGCTTGGGCATATAGTGGAGTGTGGTGATCTAGAACTGAAAATTTGGGGTAAAATTTTTCTTGACTCATCGGAGCAAAGTTATAATATTGGGAGTCAACAACCACCACCCGCAAACGAGAGTATGTTTTCTATCTAAGGAATTATGAGGCGTGTATTGATTTTTGTAGCGATTAATATTGTATGGGAACTAGGGTTGCTAAACTTAGACAATAGCACTGTTTTTTACGTAGACTCATCGAGGGGTGTAGGATACCTATATTTTCATATCATCACGTGGGTTTGATTTTTATCATGTAATTACTTACTTTAGGCATGTCCGATCGTGATGTGACTATTGGCGTGGGTTGACTTGTGGTATTTGAGAGCGTGTGTACTACTATAGCTAGCATCTTGTCTTTTATAAGAGAGTAGATGAGTAGACTTTATTCGAAATTGATAAAACATGTAGAGAGGTTATAAACTATTGACTAAAGACCTGAGGAGTTTCGATGACCGACTACTTTAGGTAGTAGTGTATCAGGGGGTTCCTTGTTTCGATTTCGCTTGCGAGACACCCCACGCATGAAACTAATAACCGTTGGGAGTCAAAATAACATAGGTATTTAGGATATGAGTTTATAACCTTTGCTATAAATATTATAATGGAAGTTGTACGATAGGGTATATGGGCGCCCTGGATAATTGGATTGTAGTAGTTCTCATAATTGTGAAAGAGTAAGTAGTTGTGACTTGAGGATTTATTAGTTTAATAAGTGAGGATCATTTTTTTCCAAACTTTGCCACGAGGATGGTATAGGGAAGATTACGTAAAGTTTAAATTCGATTCTGTTGGAACTATATGGTGATGCTTGGCGTATAACATCAATGGGGATTTTCGTTAATGTACTGTATGGGCGGTACTACTTAGATTTCTTGCGATGTGAGATTTATACTCAGAGTTGACCTTACCAGTATGATTTATCTTTTCGAATTTCGGGACGAAATTCTGTTATAAGGGGGGAAGTATGTAATATCCCATAATTTTTAATGACTTTTAAAATGGTTATATTTTAAATTAATGGATTAATTGGATTTTAATTATTAATTAATTCATTTGGGTTTTATCCGAATTGTGGATATTAAAAATGTATGATTCTGAATATTACTTAAAGATATTTAGGTAATATATGAATGTGAAGCTATTGATATGGCTGTGTGAATTAAATTCAGTAATTTGGATTTTTAGTCGGACGTGGTATGGGACGCGTCGGGACTAATTTGTTAAATTAGAAAGGAAACTTATTTTTACATCAACCTTATAGTCGTTTTGACTGCGTCGTTTCATCCGGAAGGGTCGAAATAATCAGAAAAGTCTATTTGGATGTTGGATTTGGGTCCTGGGGCATTTGGAAATGAAAAGACAACCCAAAAGGGCATTTTGGTAATTTTTACAAGGGGGATGAATAGTGATTGATCTTTTCTTATTATAAATATTTGGAGATTAATGTACGTAGGTTCATTTCATCTCTTCTGCACAAAATTGAAAACTCATCTTCTTAGAGAGAGTGAAAGGTTGCTTGGAAAGAAAAAAGCTTGCTTGGAAAGGGGGAGAACCAAAGGTCAAAGGTCACCACCACCATCACCACCTGTGTTATTCAACTCCAAAGGATCAGATCTTCATTAGAGGCAAGTGTTTGATAATGGAAATTAAAGTTTGTATATTGTCCATGTTAGAATAGTTATAAAAAGAGATGATTTATCATGTTTAGAAGATAATAATGGAGTTTTAAATGGATTTTTGGAAACTAAAAATATATAGGAATCAAACTCATGTTGTAGGTAGATAGTAATCCACGAAATAATCATGAATCTGTTGAAGAAAATCTGGAAACCATTGATATGTTCTTGAAGATATTAGGAGGATAATTTTCTAGAACAATGAGAAGATAAATATGCTTTTAATTCAATCTCTTGATGATTCTAGGATGTTTTGATCATTTGAAATCATTTATATATGTTGATATATCATTTAGTAAGGATTATAAGTCGTTTGGGTGGTTAATATGAAGGTTTGAATGAACAAAAATGGTGAAACCCGTAGTAGAAGAAATGCAGAAAACTGGGCTGTTACCTGAGTGATCGATCGATCGACCCCCTTCCTTCGATTGATCGACCTCCCCATGAATGTTAAAGTCATTTATTTTAATGTTGATTCTTATCCCAAACCTTTTGTAGAGCTTTATTGATTATTAATTGGATATTATGGGACTTAGAAAAGATCAGTAAGTCCTAGTTAAGATTTGAATTAATTTGATTGGGATTCAATTGATTATAATGATGATAATTAAATTAAAGTAAATTTCGATTGCTAGATTCATTTGTTGGATTATAATTGGTTTTCTTGAGGATTAAGGATAGGTCCAGTAGTGGTGATGTAATATAACACCTGGGTAGCCTTAGGGTTAAATTTTGAACATCAAGGACTGAGTTTAATCTCAATATTTATTTCGCAAGGACTGAGTGTAATACAAGCACTTAGTAGTATGGCTCCTGGATAGAGATGGGAGTTTAGAACACATTTGGTTGAAAGAGGGTATGAGGTTATCCCGATCGCGTATTTGAAGATGATAGACCTCCTTGATTGACAAAGTTAAGTAGTATTGTATTGGAGGGTTTTCTTATTTGGATTTTTCTTTGCGAGACGCTTCGCGCATGAACCTCAACAACGTCGAGAGTGGAGAGATGTTATAGGATGCGAGGATGTTGGTTTAGTTGATAAGTCATGATATTTTAATAGGTAGGATTCGAAAGATATAATGCTACGTATGGGAATAATCTAAGGGTAATGTGAGTACCTTGTTGTTAGTATATTATAGGTATGATAATGCCTATTTGATAGATTATTGATTTATGTGTATGCCATACCTAGCTTACTTGCTATCGACGGGAGGTTTGCGCGTGAGGGAAGTCATATCCTGATGAATCCATGGGATCTTTGATTTGTCGCTCGAGAACATAGGTCTATGAAAGACTTATCAGGGAGTTGATAAGTCCGCTGACTGTGGGTACGTAGGTATGTGCGTGACCAATGGATATGAGAACTATGTTCGCCTCCAATTTTTGTGTTGTTATTTATGGTTCGTGGAATCCTTACCGAACCTTTTGTCCCCTATTCGGCGACCAGCGATATTGGGACATAATAACAGAGTAATGCATTGCACCGCAGCTGTGACTCGGGGTGCCGTATTATATATGAATATATATATATATATATATATATATATATATATATATATATTATATATATATATATATATATATATATATATATATAATAAATTAAAGGAATGAATGGTTATATTGTGGTCAAATTATCTTTTGCATGATAATCGTAGATAACGGTAAATTGAGAAAGAATTGAAATAAGTTAATGAATATTTATTAAAGATCTTAATTCATATTAATGAGAAACGATTCATGTTAATGAGAAAAGTATATGAATAATTATATGACGTATAGTATGGGACATACGGGGTTATGATTTGGGAATGGAATCTTGTTTTGGAAACTAGAAAAGAGGAACCATTAACTAGGAGGTTAATAGGAATCGTTAAGTGTGAACTCTAGTTGAGAGGTGAGAATAGCAAGTGAGAGTTGGATGTTAACATGTACATAATAAATGCTTTATTGCACTTGTTAAATACTCGCTATTTTAAAAATCATTTTCACAATCGGGCTCTGACCCGTTTCCTTGCATATTTTCTTTTCTATTGAATCTTCTATATCAGGTGTCCAGCAGTAGGGATGCCAACCTTAGTTGATTTTGACGAGCTACGGAGCTATGGAGTATTGCTTATACGCTTACTTTCTTTTGATTCACAGTGATCTTTTAGTTAGGGCATGTCGCCCAAAGGATTCAGTTATCTCTTTTCTATCGACGTCAAATACTCTTGTAGTCGTGTTGTTCTAATACAATTACTATTGAAGGATTACTGTATTGAATTATTACTTGGGAATGTTTATTCCAAATACATTTAAATTCTTTTGTGTTATCTATTCGGTAATCGGTGTTGTAGAATAAAATGTGTTGTGTTATTCTTAAACTAAAAATTGATTTTGTTGAATTAAAAATTTGGAAAGTTTTTAACACCAGCTTAATGTGGTATTGGGTGAGTTGTAAATGTTTTCGACAGTGATGCTAAGAATGAGCCAACTGTATATTCTGTTTTAATTTGGTATGGGACTGAACACTCAGTATTTAATTGGGCGGGGTGTTACAAATGGTATCAGAGCTTAGGTATACGGAAACCCTCGGGGCTTGGGTTTTGGGTTCATTGCGGGGTTAGCAATTTTTGGAGATAGAAAATTTTAGGTGATATTCGTGTTAAGTTTTGAGATTAGAGGTGATGAATTTATTTTTGGGAGACATGATTTAATTTTGGTGTTAGTGTAGTGGCCTGATTTTTGAGAGTTAGGCATTCGACGAATTTCGAGGGCGAAACTCCATTATTAGTGGGGAAGTGTAACAACCCCGCATAATTTTGGGCTATTTTAATTAATTTCTGGAAAATGGAGGAAAATAAAGTTTTTGATAAAATTATTTTATTGCTCAAATATGTTGGTTATTATTTTTAAAGGTGAGAATTTCAAACGGTTTCGAAATCGGAGTTAAAACGGATTTTAAAATGTTTTTAACTCTTGGAGTTGTTTTGAATTCCAACTCTTCATTTCTTTGCCTTATTTAAAGGAGTCTTTTGGATTCCAACTCTTCATTTCTTTGCATTATAAAATTAAGTCGTGGGCAACCCTTTTAACCAACTTTTGGCACAAATTTTGGCAGCAAATATATTTTATATTCCTCTTCTTTTTATATACACATAGGCCCTTGCGATTTGTGAGTTACAACCGTAGATTAGAGGTGTTCTTGGGGCTATTTTGGTGGAGGTTCTTGGAGGAGCTTTTGTAGATCTTTTGTGTTGATCTTGAGGATGTGATCATTGGTTTCTCATCATGGTTTGAGGTATGGGCTTTTACACAATATGCTCCTTAAATCTCGCGAGTGTCATTCTCTTTGATTTCTTATTAATTGAACTCATATTTGAATTGTTAAATTCATTGAAATCTGGAAAATAATTGTTGAAATTATTTTGATTCATGTGGTATCATTATATTGTTGTTGAGCACGTTGTCATGAGATTTTAATATGGCACGGACGTTGAGTACCCACCAAAATACCTATTCCCGAGCTATGGCTTGATAAAGCATATGCGAATGGGGTGAGGCCTGGTGACCCATTAAAGTGTTGTTGAGAAATTATATTGATAAATTCTTTGAGATTTGCATTTCGATTTGAATATTTGTACTCGTGTTGTTACGTTTTATTCATCACTAACATATATTTGTTGAGCATCTTTCCTGTCGTATTGTGTACTTCCACATATTTTCTTTTAGTGGCAGGTTAGCGTGGATTTTGGGGTGCTATGGAGATTGATTTTAGCGAGGATTGTTTGGGAAATATTTGTATTATTTTGATGTATAGAGCTTTGGAGATTTGTATTTTATTTTCAAGTTAGTTGTTGTATTTTTTATTCGAGAGACTTGTTGTAATTGAAGAGAATTGAGATTAGTGGTTTCGTTTATTTTGTGGGATTATTTAGATGCTCTATACCTTGATATTTGTGGATTTGGATTTATTTTATCGCATTAGCGCTCCGTTCGCTCTCCCCGGACGGGCGGGGTGTTAGACGTGTAAGGTATGTAATTGATGATATGCACACAGAGAAGAATGTTGCAGAACATCAGATAGGAACATGTCTGGGTGGATCTCATTCCAAATAAGGAGAGTGGGACCATCGAGATCTACCGGATATGAAGCTAAAGAAGAAACTCTAGTTAAAAAAAGATCCTATAATTGGAAGAATTTCTACCCCTCTGGCTGCTTTCACTTTTACTACTAGTGAGAAGAATATCCTCTTAGACACATTGTTCAACTTGAAGACCTCAACTGGTTATTTTGATAATTTATGTAGGGTCATTAACTACTAAGCAAATGACTTAAAATAGTGAAAATCTCATGACTAGCATGTAATCATCTAATTAATCCCTATATTATTTCGGCATTGCTTCTCTGAACAAAAAGATCTCTGTCGAGCAATTATGCAAATCAGTTTGTGTTTTACCCTAGTTTGTGCGAAAGTTGTAAACAGAAGGCACATTAGAGCTATTAAATCAACTCTATTCGAGGTAGTTTGTGTATTAGAGAAATATTTTCCTGAGTCGTTCTTTGATATCAACATCCACTTGCTTGTGAATTTATACAATGAAGCTTTATTATGTGGTCCCATTCGGTATCATTGGATGTATCCTTTTGAGCGCTTGATGAAAACTTTCAAAGATTACATAAAGAATCCAGAGTATATGGAAGGTCAATTGATGAAGAATACGTTATTATGGAATCATCGTTATATGCTAGGGAATATATGCCAGGACAAGAGGTAAGGAGGTTTAATCCTCGTAGAGGAGGACTAATCAAGGAACCTGATGAGTTTGAGGATGAATTATCATTTGGGAACCCTAAAGAGGTGAAACTCACAAACATACAATACGAGCAAGCAACTCGTTATGTCTTAGAATCGCAAGATGAAGCCAAATAATGCAGAGAGTGAGTATTTATTGAATTTTTCTTCTTTTATTATATGTATTTTATATTTTACGATCTAAACTCTATAATTTACCCATATGAAGTACGAGAATGAAATTTCTCAAAATCAAAGGAGAAATTGCACGACAACTGATTTTAGGGCATGGGTATCAAAAGAGGTAAACTTCACATCTTATGTGTGCGATTATTTATTCGTGTGTGATAAAAACATGCCTTAATACAAATTCATTAATAAATTCATCTTCTAAAAAGAGGCGATGTCTCTTCCAGGCTTGCATGCCTAGCAAAAGGCCCTAATTTTCGTGTGAAAGAGTTTAATAAATTCCACACCAACGGTTTTGATTTTATTTCATATCCATATGAGGAAAAACTTTTGACGCAAAATAGTGGAATATCAATTTCTTCCTTGAACACCTATATCGCTAGCAAAAGCGATGAAAATTCAAAGAATACGGTGCTAACCTATTATGGGATAGTCCAATAAATCCTAGAACTTGATTACTAAGATTTCACATAAACCAAATTCTATTATGATTGGGTAAAGGTGGAGGATAATACAAATGCTTAGAAAGTTGATCCGGACTCCAAACATGTTATGGTAGATATATCAAAGCTGAAGAGTAAAGATCGCATAGTGGCGGAGCCTCTTATTTGTGCCTTTGAGAACGTAAAGAAGGTATTCTACTCCAAGTGCATAAGCGATGGCAATTGGTCTATTGTTATGCATGCAACAAAGGGTATGACTACTAAAGTGGATGCGTTGAAGGTTCCAAAATATTTCCAGTCAGCTCTTTATGACAACCCTAATTTGAAGGATCTTTCAGTTTATTCAGAGGAAGATTGAGTATCAAAATATTTTGTTAACCTTGTCAATCTTATTTATATCCTATTTTGATATCGACATTGTATTATCGCTTTACTTTGATATATGAATGTTTAGGTACACTTATGAATGTTTAATATGATTTATGTAAGTTAACTTTCGATAATATATTATGCTCAGTCTAATATTTAGTTACTTTTACAATACTTTATTTAATAGCCTTGTTGGATCACAAGAATTAGGTACTCTTTATTTTAACTGAAGTAGTTATATAATTGATATGTATTATCTTTTAAATATTTTAGATGCATGGGATAATTATTGGTTTGTTTGGTTTGACCGTTGGATAATTATTGGTTGTTGGCTTGTTGTTGGATAGTATGTTAGAAGGAGTACAGGATAATGATTGGTTTTATTTGGTTGGCTGTTGGATAATAATTGGTTGTTGACTTGTTGTTGGATAGTATGTTAAAAGGAGCATGGGATAATTATTGGTTTTATTTTGTTTGGCTGTTGGATAATTATTGGATAATATGTTAGAAGGATTATGGGAAAACGCTTTAGGTTTTCTCCCTCTAACGACATGTTTTTAAACTTAGTTCTAGATATTTTCAAATTATCATCATATTCTCAAATAGGGGGATCCTTGACCACGTGGTCAGTTCTTACGAGTTACATTGGTCCCGTGCGAGGTGTTCAAACTTTTTTAGGGGTTGTAGGGTGGGAGTTAAGGTTTCCCCTCTAACGTCATGTTTTCAAGCCTAAGTGTGGATTTTCTCAAATTATTGTTATATTCTTAAATCTTGGGTCCCGTGACCACGCGATCGGTTCCTATGAGTTACATTGGTCCTGTGCACAATGATCTCTCCCCTAAAGGGGCCTCTTGGTGGTTGCTAAGGGGTTTCACCCTCTAACAGCACTTTTTCAAGCATAAGTTTGGAGTTTCTCAAATTATTGTCATTTTCTGGAACTTGGTGTCCCATGACCACGCGGTCGGTTCCTACGAGTTAAATTGATATTGTAAGAAGTGTTTGCATCTCACGGGGTCGTTTGGGAGGTGCTTTTGGTTTTCAACCTCAAAAGGCATGTTTGGTAAGAAAATCTGAACAGTCATGGCACGGGAACACTAAAACTGTGATCTGAACGGTCTTTGGATTTTTGTCTGGATAGTCTTTGGACCAGTGAAGCCACGTACTCTCCCACGAGTGAATCCCTGACTTTTTAGAACTGTAGCAAGTGTTCCCATTACTGATTGTAGAAGGTGGAGTTCGATTTTGTTAAGTAGAGTGAGCGGTAATGTTTGTAAGGGACGAATTTGAAGATGGAGGGAACTCAACATTACTAGGTGGCCTCTTTAGAAGATTAAGTGTTTGACAACCCTCATTAAGCTAAATGAGGTTTGTCAAACTCTTAATGTTCCAAAGAGGCCACCTTGTAATGTTGATTTCCTTACACCCTGAAATTAATCCCTTACAAACACTACCGCTCACTTTACTCAATGAAATCAAACTCCACCATCTAAAATAAGTAATGGCAACACTTGCTATGTTGTAAAAAGTCATGGATTCACTCGTGGGAGACTACGTTGCTTCACTGGTGCAAAGACTATCTAAACGAAACTCCAAAGACCGTTTAGATCACGATTCTAGTGTTCCTGTGCCATAACTGTTCAATTTTTCTTACCAATCATGCCTTTTGATTGCGAAAACCAAAAGTACCTCCCAAATGGCCCCGTGATATGCAAACACTTCTTACGGTATCAATTTAACTCTCAGGAACCGACCGCGTGGTCACAGGACCCCTGGTTCCAAACAATGATGATAATTTAAGAAAATTCACACTTGTGCTTGAAAACGTGCCGTTAGAGGGAGAAACCCATTACTATCCCCAAGCGGCCCTTTTAGGGGAGCGATAATTATGCACGGGACCAATGTAACTCATAGGATTCGATCGTGTGATCACGGGGCCCACGATTTGAGAATATGACAATAATTTGAAAAAATCAACACTTAGGCTTGAAAACGTGTCGTTAGAGGGAAACCCCTTAATTACCCATAAACGGTGCTTTGAGGGGAGGGATCACCACGTACGGGTCCAACATAGCTAGTAGGAGCCGACCTCCTGGCCACGGGACCCACGGTTTGCGAGCACAACCAAAAATAGAGAATATTCACACTTAGGCTTAAAAGCATTCCGTCAAGGGACGAAAACCATTAGCGCCACCCAAATGGCACCGTAAGCGGTGACAACACCTCGCACGGGACCAACGTAGCCCGCACAAGCTTTCCATGTGTCTATGAGACCCCTGTCTTGAGAGCACTACCCAAAATAGCGAATATCCACACTTAGGGTTGAAAACATGCCGTCGGGGGGTGAAACCCGTTAGCGCCACCCAAACGGCCCCATGAGCAGTGTCAACACCTTGCATGGAACCAACATATCTCGGACAAGCTGATTGCATGGCCACGGGACTCCCAGTTTGAGACCACGACCCAAAACAGAGAATATCCAAACTTAGGCTTGAAAACGTGCCGTCGGGGGGAGAAACCCCTTAGCACCCCACAAATGGCACCGTAAATGGTATCAACACCTTGCACGGGACCAACGTATCTCGTATGAGCCGACCACGTGGCCACGGGATCCCCAATTTGAGAGCAAGACCCAAAATAGAGAATAACCATACTTGGGCTTGAAAACTTGCCATCGAGGATGAAACCCTTTAGCGCACCCCAAAGGGCACGGTGAGCGGCGCCAACACCTCGCACGGGACCAACGTAGCCCGTATGAGCTGACCGCATGTCCACGGTACCCCCGATTTGAGAGCACGACCCAAAATAGAGAATACCAAACGACACTGTGAACGGTGCCAACACCTAGTATGGAACCATCGTAGCCCGTACAAACTGACCGCGTGGCAATGGGACTCTCGATTTGAGAGCACAAACCAAAACAGAGAATATCCACACTTAGGCTTAAAAATGTGCCATCGGGGGGAAAACCCCCTTAGAACTCCCCAAACGGCATCGTGAACGATGCCAACACCTCGCACGGGACCAACGTAGCCCGCATAAGCCGACCGCATGGCCACAGTAACCCCGGTTTAAGAGCACGACCCAAAACAGAATATATCCACACTTAGGCTTGAAAAAGTGCCATCGGGGGGGGGGGGGAGGGAGACCCCTTACCTCCCCCCAAACAGCACCATGAGCGATGCCAACACCTCACATGGGACTAACGTAGCCCGCATGAGCTATCCTCATGGACAGGCGACTCCCTATTTGAGGACATGGCCCAAAACAGAGAATATCCACACTTAGGCTTGAAAACATGCTATCAGGGGGCGAAACCCCTTAGCGCCCCCACATGGCACCGTGAGTGGCACTAACACCTCGTACGGTACCAACGTAGCCCGCACGAGATGACCATGTGGCCACTGGACCCTCGGTTTGAGAGCACGACCCAAAACAGAGAATATCCACACTTAGGCTTGAAAATGTGCCGTCAGGGGGAGAAACCCCTTGGCGCCCCAAAACGGCATCATGAGTGGTGCCAACCACTCGCACGTGACCAACATAGCCTGCAAGAGCTGACTGCATGGCCACGGGACCCCCAGTTTAAGAGCATGACCCATATTTCAGAATGCCTACATGGGTCCCGTGACCTACTGTTCACGGGACCCCTAGATTGGAGAGCACGAGCCCCCCGATTTGAGAGCATAGGACCTCCTCGAGGTCACCCAATGAGAACTTGCAACTGCTCACTGATTAGCCTCCCGATTCGAGGATTTTTTTATTACCATTAAAACTGGTCACGACCTAAAGCCTTGACAATGATTTATGCACAGTATGTAGAGTCATAGCCCAATGTCGTGAAAACATTTAATGCACAAGTATAGTCATGACCCATAGCCGTGACAATGTTTATTGCACAACAATATAGTCATGGCCCATAGTCGTGACAGTATCATATATACACGAAGTTTGGTCGTGGCCTTAAGCCGTGACAAAGATGGATCTCACAGAGAACTAGTCATGGTGGAAGTCCGTGACCACATGTTCTTTTATAGTGAAGTGGTCATAGATTTGGGTTGTGAGCACACATACAATTAGGGTCAGGGCTATGGGTCGTGACCACATCCGTGAGTATGTGAGATCCGTGACCAGGATTTGAGTTAGGTATTTGGGCCGTGACCACTGGAAATGGTCACGCCCGATTTGGTCACAGACCAAATCCGCGACCCACCCTTCCTGGTCAGGGATAAAATTCGTGACCATTACCCCAGTTTTGGTGTAGCGATGGCTATCTTATTATGCATGAAAAATCTTTATATTTTTTGTTTGAATTGATATTTTAGTAAGTGCATTATTTTTATATTTAAATTTGCAACGCTTATATGGTTGGTAAAATTAAATTCTAATTATGTTACTTAACTAAAAGGTATGGATAAAAAATGCAAGCAAATAATGACCCTTGTCTGGTTGACAGTGGAACAACTCATACTATTTTAAAAAACTAAAAGTTTTTCTTTATCTTGGTGTATGACACGACAAATGTTTCACAACATCCAACCCCACTAAAATTATTACAGGCTCTGGAAGATCCCACATGGTGATACCTAATGGTACCCACTTAATGCAATATACTCGAGAAATTCCATAAGAAATTTACTAAGTTTTAAATACATCATGATGAACGGGTATCATATGGAAACAAGTAATTAAGGTACCAAAGAGTTACTTTGCATTACTTATGCTATTGGAAGCTAAAAGCTCATACTAGAAAAGCTCCCTACATTATCCATGGTGTTATATCACAAAACACTTAGTGTTGTAGAATCACACTTTATAATGATCCAAAGCTCCAATGATCTTAATGCATTAATATTCCAGTTGGGTAACCCCAGATCCAAAATGTTACGAAATGTCGTAAATAACTCTAATGGGCACATGTCACCCTACCCAGTTACCATTTTCACATGAATATAAGAAAAATTAGTCACTAAACTATATTTTCTCAAAATATCCTCCGAGTCATCATATTTCTTACGAGTACAATGGGATATCTGTAACCCTGTTCACCCTTTAAGTGGACCTTTAAATATTTTACGGTTTTAGCTGATGCATCCACATGGCGGTGACATATTTTTTTACTATCTGCTCAAAATTTGTCATCTACAAAATTACATGCTCAAATCATTTAATATAAAGCACATTTTCCTGATCAACATATTAAATCCATTTTCTTAGATAATGCAAGCGAATTCACTTCTCAAGTTTTTGATGACTATTATTTATCTATAGGGATTGATCTTGAGCACCGAGTTCCCCACGTCCATGCATAAAATGGTTTATATGAGTCATTTATTAAACCCTTGCAATTGATATCACAATCTTTGCTTCTTGCGATCATTCCATCCTACACGCTTACAAGTTAATTCAACTTTGAAAAACTGTTTATCACTCCTTTTTACCCTTCATCACTCACGTCAGGATGTCAGCCAAACATCTCATACTTACATAAATTTTGTTGGCCGTATACCTGCCTAATGTCATTTTTGGAATATATGTTGGTTTTGATTCTCCATCAATTAGTAATTATATTAAGCCTTTGATAGGTGATGTGTTTACCACTATATTTGTGGATTATCACTTTAGTGAGATATTATTCTCATCATTTGAGGAAGAGAAGAACGAAGAGAATATGACTTCCACTTTGATTCATCTAAACACCCATACTTCTCAATGTGATCATGAAGTGCGAAGTATATACATCTCCAGGGACCTAAAAATCAATTACCCAATGTATTTAATGATACATCAAACATGACCAAGTCTCATGTGCCCATGGCTAATGCACGAGACAAAATTATTGTTCTAATGGGACAAACTTTGATTTAAATAGTAAATGAATTTGTTTCATGCTAAAAGCGTGGCAGACCTGTAGGTTCCAAAGATTCAACTCACCGTAAGAGGAGATCAAATGAGAAATCATTCCCTAATAATGCTACAAAAGAGTCTATATGAATAAAAGATCCAGTTTCCCTAAAACCTCTGAAGAGGTTAGTGCCTCTAACATGAGACAAGTCCCTGAAGTGACTATAAGGTCCCCCGAAAAGGCAAAAATACCTAAGAATAATAATGAGATCTTTTTGTTTTATACCTATTCAAGAGAAATGTGAATTCGAAATAAAATAGACATTGATGACATATTTTCGTTTGTAGTAGCTATGGAAATTTCATAGGGTATTGATGATGATAATGAACCACGTACAATAAATGAATATCGACAAAGAGTACATTGGAAAAAATGTAAGTCTCCATTAACGTAGAACTTAAGTCTCTAAATAAATGTGTTGTATTTTCACCTCTAGTACAAATCTCAAAATATGTTAACCCAGTAGGTTACAAATGGGTGTTTGTAAGAAACCTCAATAAGAAAAATGAAATCTCTAGATACAAAGAACTACATTTGACACAAAGTTTCTTGCAAAAAGCAAGGATTGATTATGAGGATATATACTCCCTCATTACAGACAATATAACTTTCAAAAATTGGATCAACTTAGCAGTTCATGAAAAATTAGATATGAAACTTGTGGTTTCTTTTATTGCTTATTTATACGGTGATTTAGACAAAGATGTATACATGAAAATCCAAGAAGGATTTACTTTTCCAGAAGAAAAGACAAAGAGTACGTACTCGATCCAAATAAGGTGTTCATTATACGGTCTGAAACTATATTTAAGGATGTGGTACTATGAATACTTGTCTAAGGAATGGTATGAAAAAAATTCCATATGCCCATACGTTTTTATAAGAAAATCCTCAATAGGATTTGCAATAATATTAGTTTATATGGATTACATAAATTTAATTGGGACTCCTTAAGAACTGAAGAAAACTATCCCATGGTCATCCGGTCAATAGACATAAAAAAGGATCCATACCATCCAAAAGAGAAAAATGAAAAGGTATTGGGTTCTGAAGTACCCTACTTAAGTGGAATTGGCACGCTATTGTACTTAGCACAATGTAATAAACTCTATATTTCCTTTTCAATTAACTTACTTGCTTGATATAGTTTTGAACCAACTCAAACGCTTTAGACTAGTATCAAACATATCCTAAGAAATCTACGTGGAACCAATAACCTGGGTTTATCGTATTCTAATAACTGTAATAGTTCAAAGTTAGTGGTATATGCAAATTTTGGATACCTCTCTGATCCTCATGAAGGTTGTTCTAAATTTTTTTATGTATTTCTTAGTGGTATTGCTATTTGTTGACATTATACTAAATAGACTTTAGTAGATACTTTTTCTAAGCACTATGAAATTATAGATATTCATGAAGCTAGATGTGAATGTGTACGGCTGATATATTTAATTTAAAATATTCATAGTTCTCGTCAATTACTTTTTAATACAGATAGTCCAAGTATAATCTACAAAGACAACGCAACATGCATAGCATAGATTCACGATGGTTATAAAACGAGACAAAACAAGCCAAATAATTTATTCACCCATGAGCTTCAGAAAAATAATGAGATTGAAGTCGAGCAAGCCCGTTCCAGTGACAATCTAGCTAATCTTTTCATGAAGTCACTGCCAAAATCAACATTCTAAAAGCTTATACATAAAATCATCATGCGTAGAGTTCATCATCAAACTATGTAGATGATTATGGTTATCATGAAGAGTTACAAATCAGGGGGCACATCCAAAAGTATATTATCAATGACATATGCGCATTGTAATCTTTTTATTTTACTTCGTTTTTTTCCCACTGAGTTTTTTTGTAAAGGTTTTAATGAGGTAATATCAAGCACAATTTAAACCAATTAAGTGATTTGAAATAAAGTTATACTCTTTTTCCATCACTTTGGATTTTCTTATTCGGTTTTCTTGGGCAAGGATTTGATGAGGCAACTATTATTTAATGATGGACGTTTAGAAAACATTATTATCAAGTTGAAATTATATGGTTTCAACTACAAGGTTTATTATACAAGGTTTGAGACAATATTCTGAGATAATGGATACAAAAGTGTTAATTTGAGGAAGAATTATAAACTTGAATATTGTAATCATACAGGGGGGTTGTCATAATCTAAATGTATATGGATGATATACACATCCTTATCTTTCACTATTTGATATAATTGTAATGCATTATCTCTCACTATTTAAGACTGGTGAAAGTAATAGTGGGGTAAACATTGAATGAAAATAATGGTATGTGGGGAATGTACAAAAGCCTGTAAATGAAGGAATTTGAAATATAAATGTTATATTATGAAAGAAGAACAATTTTCTACATATTTTGTATTTAATTTCAAAGTTCTCATATTTTTAAGTTTTATGGTAAGTGGTTAATTTTATAACAATGACAAGTTTTTAATTAAAATAATATAAAAATATAAACTTCTCGTCTGAAACCTTATCAACTCCTTACAAAATTATACACCTAACCTCTAGATCATTACTCATACATTATTGACACCCTGACATCTAAGATGATTTCAAATAATTTAGTGTTTTATCGATTCAAAGGGTTAACATCTGTTAATACTATATGAGTAAAAGGAAACACACGCACACAAAATGACATATATATATATATATATATATATATATATATATATATATATATATATATATATATATATATATATATATATATATATATATATATATATATATATATATAATAAGGGTGGAGGGTTTTTTTGTCTCCCCTAACTAATGGTTCAGATTGAATCTGGTGATTTTGGTGTTTATCAACTCACAGCTCAGATTAAATCTTACCGAATTGAATCTAATGGTAAAATCATATGCCACGTGATAAAATGTATTAAATGTTTGCAGCCAAGTCCCACGCGTTCCATGTCTCGAGACTGTCCCATGTCTCGAGACTCTCACTCTCAGGAAGTGTGTTTAACCAAGCCACAAAGTCATGATTAAAGCCACGTTTCCTATCTCTCATCAAACCCATCCCATGAGTCTCTCTCTCTCTCTCGACGAGGACAATCTATTCTCTGCAATGGTGAGTTTATATACCTAATGGGTCTCTCTTGCTGCATTTTGAGATACTATTTTTTACTTTGTCCGACTCTTCATTGTTTTTGTTATATGATATGCCATTACTCTTACTGAGTTGTGTCTCTTTTATCCTACCGATCTAATTTGTTTTGACATATATTTGAGATCTGTTGTGTCCTTTTCAGTGGTGAGCGGTGTAGTAGAAAATGAGTATGGTTGTTGATCTCCGATGTTTTTATGGGTACAGATCTGCGTGTACATAGATATCCCTGATGTAAAACGGGTTGGATTCATATTGTGAGGGTTTCTAATCATATTTTGTTTTTAAGATTCTCACTCTCTTTTTAGATGCTTTTGTCACCGTCACTATCTATATTTTCTTATATTTTCTTTTATTGTGCAGGTTTCTTATAATAAGCCCTCCATTAAAAGGAGAAGCTTCAATGGAAAATAGGGTGGAAAAACGTTATTAACTTTGTATGGAGGTTTTTAACTTTTATTGTGCAGGTTTCTTATAATAAGACCTCCAACAGAACTTACCAAAAGTTGTTGTTTAAGGTGTAAAAACTTTAGTGCATCGAGTCGAAGAATCATGGCAGGTGAGGGTAAATTTTGCCATTTGGAGAAAATAGGGTCATTGGATAACCCTTGATGGCCGACGACCATGTGCGGCGAATTTGCTGGTCGGCTTCCACAGTGTGAAGACGAGCAGTGGTGGTCCACATTTGTGCAGAGGATGCCATAAGTGGTTGAGGACCCCACAAGGTGAGGAAAGGATGGCATCAGTTTGATATATGTCAAAATTAGTAGAAATCCTATTTTGCAGCTATTTTAGAAATCCTATTTTGCAGCTATTTTAGAAATCCTATTTTGCAGCTATTTTTGACTTTGAGGGCCGGTCTACAAAAATGATGGCGGTTGGTTATTGTACATGAGGAGTACAACATTTTTTGAATCAATTTCAATACATGTCTCACTTTACAGATAAGGGCCCAATAACATCAAGCCATTGTACATGAGGAGTACAACATTTTTTGAATCAATTTCAATACATGTCTCACTTTACAAATAAGGGCCCAATAACATCAAGCATAAATGAGAAGAGAACAACATATCAAGTGGAAAACATTTTGAATTTTTTTGGGCCTTATCAGGTCTCTTTTTAGTTTTTTTGTTCTTACTATTTATTTATTTTTTATTTTTTTATAATTTATAACTTCAACTGCAATACAGTTGTGAAGCACTACTACAGTTTGAAGGTATAATGTATAGGATGAGGATTTGTTGATTTGGTTGTTGGGTACATTACACAGGGCACTACGCTACATGGAACTCAAGAATTGTGCGTACATTACACGGGGCTCAAGAAAAAACCCAGTTATTGTAGCACTCTTACTTTCAAAATGTCCAAAAAACTGACATTTAGAGAGAGAGTTTCGCAAGAAGTTATATCAAGTGACATATGGGTTTTATTTGGCTTACTTTTTTCAATCGGAAAATATATTATAATCAGCCTCTCAATTTTGTAATTTTTTTAAAATCAGATAATAAACAATTATGATTCACTCAAGTTAGCGCTACTTTATTTGGGGAGACCATATGTTATTGTGCATTGAAGTTATGATTTGAACATAAAAATTACTCTTGACATTAAGTAAGTAGTCTTTGAAGAATTTTTGGTTATAATTACGCATGTTTAGTTCGTGTTTTTATTGGTGCTCTTTATGTATTATAATGTTGTATTTATGTTAAAAATTTATACGATTGTTTCCATTACATGTTTGATAAAACGCAAAAGATAATTTACGTTTTAAATTATTTACAACAATAATTTTACTGTCCACATCTATTTTTTCACAACCTTTGATCAAAATTCTTAGGTTAGGGCATGATTGATGCCCATTGTCTAAATTATTTTATTAGTTAAAAAAATATTTGTACTGTTTTACAAAAAATAAAAAAAGTTGTTTTTAAAGAAATATCGAAAATGTTTTTCACACGAATAAATTGTTTTAAACTACGAAGTAACTATTTTTAATTGTTTTGATCAAATTTTTTTATAAGAAGTTATTTATTAAGGAGGTTTTATACATAAAAAATGATTGTGACGTTTTTTAACTTTTGAGAACTAAACAATTTTTTAAAACCTTTTTTCTTAATTTATGTACAGTTTATAATACAAAAAATTGTTTAAAAATATATAAATATTTGCCAATTGACACTTGTACACATGTCACGTGTCACAAAAATAAGTTCCAAAATAATGTCTTCTTGCAATTTTTCCCGTCCAATATTTGTAGATGTGTAAATGTGTATCGTAGATGCATATATGGACACAGGATACACCTAGCCATGACGAGTAAGTGAATGATCAACATTATTTATATTTGCACTATGGGTGACATGTTTAAAATGCAAAATATCACGACAACAAATTCGTCACGGGAACAAATGTATCGCCCTACTATCAGCACAAATACAAAATATCGCGAGAACAAATTTATCGACGTGCCATCGGCACGGGTACACCCTAGTATATATATATATATATATATATATATATATATATATATATATATATATAGAGAGAGAGAGAGAGAGAGAGAGAGAGAGATTCGGAATCACTTTGGATTTTTGCATAACTTTATCGTCAGTCATCCAAATAATTTAGCGAGACTTATTTGTCAAATTGTTATCAATATACATATGGTCTCAATATAGACCTCCATTTTCATGATGGACACTTACTTTATAGATTATGGATTGTTTGTTTTCAATTTGACAAACATACACACTATTGGCCTTTTCTGTAAGCTGATGAATAATCTAAATCTGGGCTATTTTTGTGCACCTATATCGATTGTAGGATCTTTTTTCTATGAATATGTTAATTGTGGGTCATTTTCATTTTATTTAACGTACATGGTTTTGTGAATTATTGGATATTTTTCACTCATCAAGAATTCATCCTTCTATGTACTTTGGCTTATTATATGGCTTATCATATAATCATAAGGAGTGTAATAGAGGATTTATACTATCATATATATACACTGTTTAAAACTATTTGAGCATGTGTAAATTAGAATTGTTCATATCTTCATTTATCTAAACACGTGAATATATGGACTATGAAATACTCTAAAACATTTCGATCATGGATATTATCGAATTATGGGCTACATTCACTTACCTAAAGGCATTATTATATGTACCGTGGGTTGTTTTCTTTTTATTGAACATACGTGATCATGAGGGTCGTGAAGTCCTTTAAAAAATAAGCATACATATATTGAAATTGCGGGTTATTTTGAATGCATGACTATATTTATTATGGGTTATCTTCATTTATCTAAACTAGTTACGTAGGCCATACGTTAATTGCATTTTATTGACCACATATGATTATACAAACTGTGGACATTCGAACTTATTTATATTAGAATAAGTGGTTATCTGGACTATCACTACACCCAAAACTCCAATATAGAATGCTTGAACACGGAGCATTTGGCACAATTTTGTTATAATCCGCCATGGTTTAAAAATGTTCCAAAATTTGGCCATCTTTTAAACCATGCAAAAACCGTGTAAAATTTGGAAATGTTAAGTGAAACAAAATATTAACAGTTATTCGAATTTTCATTTAAAACCAACTTATTTTCACCCAATATCACTCTCCTACTCACTCTCTACTAAGCCTGAATTTCTCTTTATCACATCATCGGATCTCCATATCTCTTTCCCAAGGCCATATGTCCATCCATCTGAGAAATGGAGGCTATCAATGGTTTCATTATATGAAAGAAAATCTCACATCCCCTTCCAATTGTTGTGTATAAAAAGGGGCCATTACTCGAAATTAGCATTTAATTGAATAACACCCGCACCTCTATCAATTGATATACAAAAAGTCACACATCTGATCTTAGATATGGCAAAGAAGCCACAATGATCTAAAATGAGAGCAACTTGACTAACGAAGTGGATGATTGGGGCAGTTTGACATTGTTGTTCGACAGCCTAGCCACAAAAGCCAAGGTCACTAGAGATGATTGGAGAAGTTCCATAAGATCCATATCCACCATCTCCTCCATCGAAACTTTCTCAGGGTAACAAAAAAATATAAACATCATTCTTTTATTATTATCTCTTTTGGTTTACGGTTTCGGTATATGGCTAACTCCGCTTACTTTCAAGGAATGAAATTTGCATGGTTATTGTTCAGGGTGCTCTGTCCATTTAGCTAGAGTTATTGTTGTTTTAGGTTTTATGTTATTTGTCAAAGATCAATGTGTAGATGACAGAAATTAGGTGTAGTGTAAAAGCTTCAAGTTTGAGTGAAATCAGGTATAGTGTGGTAACTGTGAAATTTTACTAACGAGAAAATTTAAATTAGTGACAAACTCAGGTAAAAAATTAACTGGTAATGTTTGGGACATAACTTTTTTATAGTTGAATTGCTTTAATATATTCTCTAACTTTTTTATAGTTGAATTGCTTTAATATATTTTCACACGCTACACAACTTTTTATAGCATCCAGATATAGGAATTTGACAATGTTCTTCTTCAAGATCGGGATTTTTAAAACCTACCCTATACACCCATGATCACTGTTTTAAATATTATAAAGTATTTGAATTAAAAAGTCTTCTAAGAAGAAATAAACTATACTTGATGTCCTACAACTTTATTACATTGACTTAAGACCAATTAAAGTTTCAATAATTATAAAATACCCATTGAAATCTTCAAAGTAATATAACTTGACTTATACTTCATTCCTAAACCTCTAATTTATATCAAATTAATTCTTTAGACTTCAACTAATGAAAAATCACAATTTCATCCCTTGAAACTTTCTAAAATTGCAAAATTACCCGTATACTTTGCCAAAAGTGTACTTTTAAGGCTATAAGTGTAAATATAAGGCCAACCAAGGACTAAACACAAAATATTTCTCAATTTCAAATGACTCCCTATCCAAATAAGCCCCATTGTAAGCATAAATAACCAAGAATCACATGTGTACACAATGTACACATGTGAAGAACAAGAACCCAAGTTGAAAACTCTCCTATAACAGTTCAAATCCACCTTTTTTTTTACCAATGAACTACCCTACTATTATACTATAAACACCCCACGAAAACCTCTGTTGAAACTCACTCAAACAGAAGTTTCAAAACTTTAAATTTTCACTCCAAACAGGTAATCTATGATTTTATGCACTATATTCAGTTGTTCTTTTGTTTCAAAATCGCCTTTTGTATAGTTATAGTGTTAGGATAGCTCAAAACAATAGGAAATTTTACGTAGAAAATAAGCTCTAGGTGAAGAACATAAGGTTTCCATGATTAAAGCTTGACCTTCAATGGTGAACTTACAAATATCTATCAAAACTCATGTTTAAAGCTTTGGATGTATTCAGTAGAACCTCAGTGACTCGAGTGTAGTGAACAAATGCCACAAATGTGTCTATTAAACTCGAATCAATTGAAAGTTTAAATTCAACTAGAAAACTAAAAATTTGAAGTTGTCCATGTATAATTCATCTCAACCTTTAAAATCAAAACCAAACTACTCCTATACATAGGAGAAAACAAACTATATTCATAAGAATCCTTGCCATATCCTAAAAATCAACGAATGTTAAGTCAATTTTTTAGAAAACCGTAGGGCTTTGGAACTTGAGATATGATGCATCTCCATCCACAAAACTTATATTTTTGGATTCCACATGAAAAATTAGGTTGAATTTCTTTAGAAATCGTCTCAAATGGTTTATAATTGAAGAAGTTATTCAAGATAAAAAAAAAATCAAAAAACCTAAAGTCAACTAGCCAGGGGAAGAAGATGAACTTTTTGACCCAAAACCTTGACCAAGCGCGTGGGGTGCATGGCCAATCAGAAATTTATGAAAATTTTATTTTATTTTTCTGGTTAAAATTCTATAAGATGAGGCTATGTTTGGATTAACCTAGCCTAGGTTATTGAAAAATGAGGTTTTAACTTAAGAATATTTTTCCAAAATTGTAAATTAACCCCTCCCGACTTTTTCAACTTATGAATTTGTTCCCCAAAATTTGTCTATGAATACTTCAAATTATTTTTACATAAAAAGTCCTTTGCACCAAAGTTAAAAAATGACCTTAGGTCCATCATTTTAAAGTCCCAAAATATTTAAAAATTAAACCCCTAGAACTTTGAAAGATTGTATAAACTAACTAATGCTAAATACTTGCATACCCAAACATTGTATACAAAAAAGGACCATCTCCTCCCGATATCCTCTTGTGATAAATAAAGCCGACTGATATACCAAGCAAGTAGGTTTTTCTTATATTTTTAATAGTAAACTTTGCATATTTGGCATACTACTATTGAAATCACTATATGATAGCTCCTATTTACTCTTAGTATGCGCATGTTATAATACTTCCATACTAAATATTTTAAATATCGTTGATATTTGAATTTGATCTTCAGTATTTGAATTTAACTATGGATGAATTTAACCCTTCTCACCTAATTACTGATATCATGTTCCTTATTGATTCATTTTTCTCCCGCACTTTTGTGCAAATATTTATACTATAAGCATCAGTATTAACTAGAAAGTAGACTGGTGTGTTATCCCACTGAACTTTCTACTTAGCCAAATGGTTTCATATGATTACTACATACGTATGATGCCACTTTAATTGTGTGCCTACCTGATTATTTTCTCAAAGGTTTTGGGTTGATTATTATTATTATTATTATTTTATTTTTATTGACGACTTAATTATTTCTGTGCCCCTTAGTGAACTGGTAAGTATGGGATTATTAGTTCAAAGATCTTTGATTTCCTTTACATGATCGTTAATGAACTGATAATGAACTTTATTTTCTTAATGGACTAGTAAGTATGGGATTCTTAGTTTAAGAACTTTAATTTTCTTTATAAACTGATAAGTATGGGATTATCTACTTTATTTCTTTTGTGTTTCTAAACATTGATTATATACACTCTCCAACTCTCATCTATACATATACTTGTTATAAAACTGGTAGAACATGCTTAGCATATTTGTTATAATTCATATTTCCTCCGGATGAACCTAGAGAAAGAGCATAATATCTCTTCCCTATTAAAGACAACTACCATTTAGCTATTTACGTACGTGACTATGTGGGCATTGAATAAGCGAGATATGAGTAAGGAGTGGGGCTTTTTGATTTCATACATTATAATTTGTAATAAAAAAATATTACTCACACCCTGCGGTGGTACTTCCATATGTAAACTACCTTAATGATGAATAAAGTTATGTTATTCCACCTTAACTTTATTTAATTACTTTATGCATACTTCTTGTTCATTCATACCAAAAAGAAGCATGTGACATATTTACTCTTTTTTGTTTAATTCTTTTTCGTATCATATCTTTTCTCATGTGCTTGTATCTTATATTTAAACTATATTTGGCATTCAATTTTCTGTACACCATTATTTAAAGGACATCCCATTTTTTTTTTATTCTAGTAAAATGTGTTACATATTGCATATTATAGGGTTATATGTTGAATCTATTGTGGGTATGTGATGAGGTTTGTTGTTAATCAGGATTCTTAGTTTTTTCAAAGGGCGGAGTACTTATACCTAAAAATAGTGAGAATTTCTTTGAATTTAAGAACGATTTTGCTAATATTTCAAGATATTTTTAATTTGCAAAATATCGACGTGAACTTCTATGTTGTAGCTAGTTCAGGCGGTAGTGAGGAGTTATATTGGCCATCAAAGGAGATGGAGTGTGTGAATGTATAGATATGAGTTTTGTAGTCTCCTACAATATTTCAAAGATTTATCGAGTTTTGTTATTTTGGTGGAGCTGAAGTGAAAAGTTGTTATAAGGTTATGTTTTTTTTTTCAATATTCTATTTTTTAAAGTATCTTTACTTAATTATGTTTTGTTTGATATCATTTATGTTAAACTCAATGTTGGTGGTAGCATGAAAATACGTGTTGAATGGTTTAAACTTTTTTCCGCATCAAATGAGAGGATGTACATATTTCCTTTCTCAAACTAAGTTTGAGAGCATGGCACATATTTATTTCCCCCCTTTATCTACCAATGTGAGTTACTGAATAAAAGCTTCGGTTTTGGCCACTTTTTACCTTCTTATTTGCAATCAAGTGTTGAAATTATTATGTTATAAATGAACTGATATAGTTTGAGTTTTGAGTAGCAACAAAAAATCATATATGGGTTTGTCCTAGGTGCTTGAAAAAATGTCGGAGTGGATTTTTTAGTTATTTTTCAAGTTCTCCAATCCCTCTCTATGTCGTCTTCGTCTGTTAGCTAAGTAGATAAATAGATTGAATAAATCTTATCAGTTTGATAATCATTCGAATGGTTGTGAGCAATATACTTTTTTAGTATTATTTATATTATGTGTACTTTTTGAAAATTGGTACAAGAATATAGATTGAATGATCTATGAAAAAGGGAGATATTCATGGTCCATATGGTTATTGTATACAATTGTTTCAATCATTTAGCAAACGTTGGTGTTAAATGTTTAGGTTTGGTTTTGGAAACTCATGTTTTAACTATTGAGTTACAGAATGGTGACACGAAAAGTTCATAATGCCATTTCTATTGGTAAAATCTCCCTCCCTCTTTTTCATTTTAGGGTTAAAAGGGTCTAATTCTTTCTTGGCACACAAATATCTTATAATGGTTAAAATGGTCTGATTATCGCTTGGCAATTATTTCGACTTTTTATTTACTAAGTTCTTAGTTTTTCTCTTTTTAGGTTACTATTTCAGTGATTTTGACTGTTGTTGGCGTTGTTATAGCATCACTGGGAGATTTTTCCTCTTATCTTATTGGATATAACATGTCCCTTACTTTTATTTTTTTTAACAGGTTAGCTTTTAGTTTCTTATGTTTCAGTGATAGTATAGATTTCGCTAGCTTTGTTAGTTTCCCTTAGACTGTCCAGACGTTAAAAATAATAGCAGGTCGAATTGCATTAACAAACCATGTACATTATATTGGTGGAGAGACCTAGAGTGGAACATCGACTTTCTCCTGTTAAAATAAGAATGGGCCAAACTCGTTGTTACTATTGTTTGCAAAGGTCAACTCTGAATGCATAAACATTTCATGATTAATGCTAGAGTGAAAAAATAAGATCTAACAAAACCCATATGCACCCTAATAACATTATGACAAATGACAAATCCTAAGTCTTAGGATTGATAACACGTCATTAAAGGGAAAAAACACAAAATAACCTATGAACGATCCCATAAGGGCAACACCGTGTATGGAACCAATGTAATCCGTAAAACTCACCGCTTCCTCACGGGACTTTTGAATTGAGATTTTGACAATAATATGAAAATCTCTAGACTTAGGCTTCAAAATAAACTATTAAAGGGAGAAAACATAAAACAACCAACAAACAGTCCGAAAAAAGACACGAATACCACGTACATGACCAATGTAACACATAAAAAATGATTGTAGTCTCACACTACTCCCGATATGAAAATATGATAATATGAAAATTTGTTGACTTAGGATAAGAAATATTCCATAAAATGGAGGAAATGCGAAGCAACCCCCAAACAACCCAAAAGAGTTATGAACACCTCGCGCGGGACTAATATGACTTGTAAGAACTTACTATGTCCTCATAGGACTCCTAGTTTGAACATATGATGATTTTATGAAAATATCTAGATATAGGTTTGAAAAAATGTTGTTTAGTATGAAAATGCAAAATCACTAAGAAACTGACACCTGACATGGGGCCAATATGACTCATAGGAACTAACTGTGTTCTCATGGGACTCTCGATTTGAGAATATGATGATAATTTGAAAATATCTTGTCTTGGACTATAAAACATGTCATTAAAGAGCAAAACACAAAACAACACCCTAAACGGCCCCGTAAGAGGCACTAACACCTCACACAGGACCAATGTAACACGTATGAACTGACCATGTTCTAAGGAGGCTCCTGGTTTGATCAATAATAACAATATTCAAATCTAAAGATAGGCTCTAAAATATGTAAATGAATGGATAAAACCCAAAATAACCCTTAAATAAACCGAAAAGAGTTACGAACACCTCGGGACTATTTTAACTTATAGGAATTGACCTTGTCCTCACGTAACTACCTATTTGAGCGTATGGTGATATTATGAAAATATCAATACTTAGGCTTGTAATCTTTCCATTAAATGTCGAACAATAAAAAAAAACCAACAAACGACCCCAAAAGAGACATTGATGCCGCACATGAGGTTAATGTCACTAGTATGAACTAATCATGTCCTGACAGGTCTCCGAGTTTGAGAATATGACGATAATTTGTAAATAAGTTGACTTAGGCTTGAAAACATGTCCTTAAATGTCAAAAATACAAAACAACCCCCAAACAGCCCAAAAATATTTATGAGCATCTCGCACTATACCAATGTCACTTGTAAGAACTAACCTTGTCCTCATGGGAGTCCCGACTTGATAATATAACGATAATATGAAAATATATAGATTGAAGTTTGAAAAAATGTCGTTAAAAAGCTAAAATGAAAAAAAAAATACACAATGTCCCGAAAAGAGGCACGCATACTCGCACATACCAATGTTATTCGTGGAACTAATCGTGCCCTCCCAGGACTTCTGATTCGAAAATATGATTAAAATTTTTAAATATCAAGGCTTAGGCTTGGAAACATGTCGTTAAAGGGAAAACATATAAAACATCCTCAAAACAACCCAAAAAGAGTTACGAATACCTCGCACTGGACTAATATAAATTATAGGACTAGACCTTGTCCTCACAAAATTCCTAGTTTGGGCATATGATGAAAATATGAATACCTCTAGACTTAGTCTTGTAAAATGACACTAAAGGGATAAAATGCAAATCAACCAAAACGTTACCCAAAAATAGACACAGATACCTCACACGGGGCCAATGTGGCACATATGAACTAATTATGCCCTTCTAAGATTCCCAGTTTGAGAATATGATGATAATTAGTAAATATAATGCCTTATATGCGAATTACCCTTATAGTATGGACAAACGACCCATTTTACCCCGAAGGGTCACATGGCACTTTTGGGCCCCAATTTACTAACGTTAACTCTACAAACTCAAGGAAGATGAATGAAATATCTAAGGGCACTGAATTCCCTTGCCAACAGTTTGACCTATGTGCGAATTGGCCTTATGATTTGGATGAACGATCCATTTTCCTCCAAGATTTTCCTGTCTAGTGATCAACGGGCGCATTTGGGCGTCATTTGATTTTGCTCAAATCCGAAACCTGGGAGTGGATCAATGGATTCTTGAAGGTATTTGAATGCCCTTTCCAACCGTCTTCCCTTTGCGCAATTATGACTTACCATTTGTATTTTACGATCATTTTTCCAAAATAAACTGTATCAGAAAACCAATTTGCAAAACTGAGGACCCTGACTATCGTTAGTGTATCTATGGTTTTTTGCTAATAGACGGGTATAGGACCATGCCAATCAGCATGCCCCTTGGACCTATAAATAGAGTCCATGACCTCACTTTGAAACACACCTCGAGGGATCCTTGAAAATTCCTCTCCGCAATTCAGAGAGGATTCCCTCGAATTTAGAGATGTTCTTTCCTTAAAAGCCCATTCCCACCTTCCTTCCATACTTTTCATACTATTTTTAGTAAATTTCCACCCACCGCCTCAAACCACCATCATTTCATCTTGAGATCAGATCATGTACAATCAATATCTACTTCAAGTGTTCACAAGGAGGTCTATTTCTTTCCTTCTGTCTTTAAATTCTCTTAATTTTGCATTAGTTACTTCATTTTTGCTATAGTAATTTACTTCATTACATGAAACATATTAATTTAAAACTCTTTATCATTAGTATTCGCATATACTTTATTTTCGTAGAAAAACCAAAAACTAAGAAAAGGAGGGTTCACTTGTAAATTCCAAATGGGGATTTCTCATCACATTTTCTCAGACTAAAACACTTTTTTCTATACACACGCACATATAAATAAAGTCCCCAATTGGATTTATGGGTTAAACCCCACCACATATTGGTTTTGAACTACGAACTTTGATGCCACCGGGCTATGTAGGTGTCTTGGGTAAACCCTCGACTCAAGTCCTTCCATATAAATTTGTAACTTTATTCTCGTCATATATTGATGTTATACATATTTTATATGCTTTCTTGCTTGTGTCTTATCCGATATACGCAATCATTCTTCCATATGACTTGTGACTCGATAAACACTTAAATTATATTTTTTAATTTCTATTTTGGGAACACTCCTAAGGATGACCTCGCTCCTCTTTTATCCATGACGAAAGTCGAGTTATTCCATCCTCTATTTATATTATGCACATAAGAACATACATTAGGGAGTTCTACAGTAGAAGATAAACACGTGACTATGAGAGAACAAAAGGGCGAGATGAGTGCCTAATGCCTCCCCATTCTGTAACTTAGTCCACGGACCCTTGAATTGCTTGGTTTCGCAAGCGTCAATATTGTCCTTGATTTTGTTCTCGTTAGGCGACAACATTTATTTTTCCTGTTTTCGGCAAAATAGGCTAGAAACTCTATCTATACATATCACCCCACATTGGCAATGATCGAATGCCCCGATAAAGGACATAATCCAGTGCACACGCCAGAAGGGGAAGGATGAATGGATTCACCTCGGGAACACACCCCTATTTAACCTAAAAAAATATAGGGATAGCCACAGTGGAAACTCTGCTGGGAATAATTATAAGAGAACTTGACTCTATTTTTTCATGGGCATTATTCTTTTTTGCATGTGTGTGAATGCAAGTACTTTTATGTTCCTTTTTCTCCTTTATTTACCTTTATATATATATATATATATCTAACTTGTACATTTCACACACTTGTATATACTCTCCATGTACACTTCACACATTTTCATTTAACACTCACATGCTTCACACACCACTTGAAATGTCCATGTGTAGGCCTCACTAGCACACAACCACACTTCCTACACTTGTATATATGCTCACTTACAAATGTCACACACCGTTTTTAGTTGATCCATGTATCATCACACTACCACATTCACTTCTATATACTCCCATGTCCCTTACTCATTCACATGTATCCATGCATAGTATAGTTTCCATTTTAAATTTACTTGTATATACTCCCCATTAGCATATTATTCCCTTTACTCATCGTGTCAAAAAATGATAAAAAAATACTATCTCTCCATAATATTTTAATTAAGACTCATGAGTTTTTACAGACTACATCATTAAGACCGTGGCTATATAGACCAAAATTTTGTCCCGTACTAGGGGGCTCTTTGTGAGGGAATTGGACCTGCGGGTCGTAGTTAGCCTAAGCGATATGAATCTTACCTTCCATTGGAATCGTACCCTCGATGTATATCGAATGCTTCCCCCCACATCGTACCTCTTAACCGAACTCTTGAAGGGAGGTATATAGTAGGGAACTCGTTCACATACGTACAGTATATCGAATTTACACTCACACGTACTATCCCCATAAGGTATATAGTGAGGTAATTCACGTACACTTAGGTGTATCAAATGTCTTGTCCACACATACCAATGAATGATTTCCCTTATAGGCAAAAGGTATATCGTGGGAGTCATGACAAAGGAAGTAACCCTTCCACTAACCTAACAATTGCATAAATCGCGTCTAGGTGTCGAACCTAGTACACTCATATTTAGTTTATTGATTACCTTGTGAAACTCTATCAAAATTCTGGGTCGGCATATCGCCCGATTTTTTGCATATTTTCACCTTTTTTCAAAGCAAGACCCCATCCATTAGCCTTGAAACAATTCCAACCGTATCTCATATATTTTTCAAACACTATTTTCCCAGGATCAGGTCCTGTCCGACATTTATTCTGCATTTAGGCAAAACCTAATATAAGTGAGAACCTAATAATAACATAATACTAATCATGCTGAGATTTCTCTCATTTTTCCTTCCTTTTCTAAAAATATCCAAAACATTTTTTTCTCCTCCTTCCAAAATACCCAAAATTTTCTCCCTCCTTTTAAAAATGAATTGGAATAATTTTTCCTCTCAGGTCGATCACATACCCCACTTTGGCTTAGCTACCTATTGGCTTTGATATTCCGTCAAGCCACCCCAAAGCTCCATAAGTTCTTCTTCTACTTCATCCGAGTTTAGGATTTACCTTCACAAGGATCTTTATGAAGAACACCAACCAAGCGTTGAATGTGCATCCCCATCTGAAGATCATCTTAGCCCAGCTCAGTGCCAAGATTGATAACCTTCAAATCGAGGTCCATGAGATGCATTGTCACTGAGCCTAGATTCCCAAAAAACCCGAGGTTCGCTTTCCTCTTTCCATGGGATCACTCGTTCTCGATCCTGTTTGGGTCCCAAAAGAGTATTTGCATGCTCTACATTCCCCGCTTGCTAATGGGCCAGCGCCAGCTCAACTCCATATTCCAAACCTTGCCCAACCAGGGGCTACCCTACCAATGCCAACAGATCCCAAGGAGGAGGAACTAAATAATGTCAAGGAAGACCTTAAGTTGTTGTCAAAGAAGTTTGACCAAGTCAAGATATATGAAAACTACATGGAAAACACCCACATGTCTCCTGTTCCAAAGCAAGACTTCTTGAGAAGTTCAAGATGTCAGACATCGAGAAGTTTGAGGGAAGAAAATCCCTAATAGTTCAACTTCAAAACTATCACAGATGCATAATCCTCCTTGGTGTCACTGAAAAGTTAATGGCCCAGATGCTCCAGAAGACCTTGAAAAAAGTTCCCTTTGGGGTTTTCTGTCCCTTAAAGAATCCTGAATCAGTAGATGGGAGGATGTCACTTAGGAATTCATGTCTAATTACAAGTACAATAAGGATATAGAGGTTACACGTCAAGATCTAGATCTTCTTCAGTAGGACCCTTGGGGAAACAGATAGTAACTTTATAGGAAGGTGAAGAGAGAAAGCTTCTACCATAACAAACATACCCTTCGAAGAGGAACAAGTTAATATCATGAAGAGGAACTTTTTGCCTCATATCCAAGACTCCACGAGAGGACAATACTCTCAACACTTTCGAGCCCTTCGAGTGTTTGATGTATAAATTAAGGAAGGTGTTGCCAAAGTCGAATCTAAGACAAAGAAAGTTACTGGAAAATTCACTCCTCGTAAGTATGAGAAACCCGCTAGTGCTATAGTCTCAACCATCAACAACATTTCATAACCTGCTACCTATTGGGAACCAAAAATCCGCCCAACCCCGCAAAGAAAGAGTACAATGAGCTCCATGCTTCCCTCTCCAAAGTCTATCAGTTCCTGCTGACCCGAAACCTCAGTAAACCACCCTCGTCCACTACCAATTCCACTCCCTAAAAATTTCAAAGCCAATTCCAGTTGTGATTTCCACCAGTTTGTTGTCCATACTACTTCCCATTTCTTCCACCTTAGTAATGTGATCCAAGGTTTAATTGACCGAGTATCACCACCCCATAAGCTAATCCTAAACCCAATACTAGTCATAACCCACTTCTAACCCATATAAATGCCATATTCCTAGAGTATGACCCGTCATTTGATCGATCTGCTCAAATTATTCCATTAAAGCACCCAACATACCCACAATCTCACCTAAACTACTCAAATTTTGCCCATATAATCTCACCCAAGTTGCTCAAAATTTTGCCATATTTTCATTAGTTAACTCAGTTGTTCTAAGTTTCCTAAATATAGAACTGCCTTCGTCAACAGGTGTAGTAGGGTGAGTGTATCCACTTTATATAAAATCCCAAATGTCATCACATAAGGTACGTTGAATAAATGCTTTCATGTTAATTTTCTAGTAAATAAAATTAGTATCGTCAAATATGGGTGGTCTACTGAAATACCCTAACCTAATCAATTGAGTTAAATTATCCATTGAAATAAGATAAAAAGTGTCTAACTAAAGGTTTTGAAAACATATTTCTATAAAGTCTAGATCTGATACCACTTGAGGTGGGGGCTACTACGTTATAGACTCTAATGCAGAACTAAACTAATGTTGATTAAATACAAGTTAACTACGAGTTTCTATATTAGATTCAAGAGGGACCAATTTAAACTTTTCTTAAATTGTTAACTAATTTATTAACCCACAGTAATTTTAATTTGTCAATTTGGGCCCAACTTTTATTATATAAATTCAAGCAAGAATGTTAAAATACATGATATAGAGACTCAACTTATTAGGTGCGTTTCTAGTAATTAACCTACTTTTTCATGTTGGGTTTATATATAGAAAATTACAACACATGGGTATCTATTTAACATTGCAAAAACCCTTCCCCTGGGAAAAACGACGAATCATTCTAAGGATCAAACTAAACTACTTCCACTAAAACCAAATCAAGTGGGAATGATTATACAAGCATGAAACAAGACTTAAAATAAACTAGTCAGAAAGTTATTACCTATACCAAGACTTTGTTGTGGTTACTCTTGTGAAACTCAGCTTCAAGTTGTTTGTCTTTCTTCACATCTTCACATCTCAGTGTCTAGTGATATGTTCTAGTGAAGTGTTGTGAAATAAGTTATTATAAAAGGACTCACCCACACTTAATGATACAAACAAATGATATGCAACAATGAATACTATCCTAGATATCTTTACAAATCTTATATTCAGATTCTCTAAGTCAAACTATCTTGAGTTAGGCAATTTCAAATTTCTTTTTCTCAAATATTTTGAACAATCAGATTTGAAAAAATATTTACACTAGTATTTTAGTGCCTATGTGAGATATGTGTTCTAAGTGACTGAACAGACTATATGATATGAAATATGAAGAATCCTGAAATAACACTAAAAAATTATGGAACAGATATAATCACATAAAGAAAGCATAATGAAGAACACAAAATAGTTTTAAATTAAAAGCCTCTTTAATCTAATAACCTATTAAGTTTATTTAAAACTTAGATTCAAATTAGGTTTTGATCTAAAACCTTATTATACACAATAGTATATGTTTTAACGAATCTAAATAGGTCTATCAAATTAGTCCAACGTTCTCAGTCTAGAAAGACCAATATGGTTCAAATGGGTCAAGCTCGGTTATATAACAACAATCAAGAATAACCTCTAACAATTTAGGTCATTAACAAGATTAGGTTTAAACTTCTAAGCCTACTTTATTTATAACCGTATTTTAAGAAAACTTTCTTAGCTGTGATTTAAAATAAAATGTTTTAATTAAATAAGAACTCAGAAGAAGATTACACAAATCAGAATATACACAAACGTTATATGTGCGTGATTTACTGTTCAAACTTGCACACGAAAAGATCTAAGGTAGATATGCACGATAAACGTATATATCCGTGTGTGTATAGTCACAAAAATCAAACATGTAGGCAAGTATCATCACTGATCTAGACAACAAATAACACATACAAGTTATATGATATAGCGTGTGATTAATTTTCTTGGTATACTAGGGCTAAGTGAGATACATAAGAGTATGTAAAGAATATAGAACAAAATCACCACAAAAAGTTGTAAAATCAGATCTAAACAAGAGAAGAGAGTTTTTCACTAGAATCAATTTAAACTTTGAAAAACAGTACTGAAAATATTAGGGTTATTTTTTAAAAGATTTCAGAATAGTAAAACCAAACCCTAATAAGAGAGTCTTTGAAAATATTTAAAAGATTCAAATAATTTCAACTACAACCAACCCACAAGAAATAATCAGAAACAGTGTATAAGTGTTCTTGTATCTAGATTTAATCTACAATGAAGATTAAATCTTATGAGGAAAACAATGTGTGTGAACTCCCCCCCCCCCTCTCTCTCTCTCTCTCTCTCTCTCTCTATTTTCAGTCTAGAAATAATTCGAAAGAAATTCAATATCTTTACAAATAAACTCAGCTATTAAAAATCAACACCGTGAGATCTCTATTTATAGGAGAAGTGGGTATGTGATGATTGGTTCTTAATGAAGCACATGGATAGCAAAAATACTCTCCAAATCGTAGATAAGATATAGATCCATAGGCTTTTAAAGAAACAGAAAGAACTCGATTATAAAAGAGACATGCCCCATACACAGCTGTAACCAATGCATAACCAATCCAAAAGTTGTGTAAGAGATAAGGGATATTACCGTTTCAAAAATAAACTAACGACAACGTTATAAAAAGTTACAAAGACGGTTGTATGAATGAAAAGCGTTGCATAAGAAGGTGTCATATGAGAAACTATTTGTACGAAATTAAATCGTGTGCTTAATATTACAACATGACAACTTTTAATTCAAAAGCGAAACCTGGTTATAAAACAAACCAAAATCGTGGGCTGTAGGTTTTGGTAAAACAAAATCTTCTATGATGGGTCAAAATCGAGGCGACATACGTCAAATATATAAACATAATAAAAAACATATAACACGAATGTTTCAATCAGAAATTTAGCTAATTTATAAATCATTTTAAAACCAAATGTAAATAAAAAATCCTAAAAAAGAGGGAAAAATTCAGAAAAATATTTTTAGCGATTTTACACTCAAAAATTTTATTCTTGAAATTTTACCCCTAATCTTTGTAACTTAAGTTAATTGTAGAAATTAATATAAATTAGAGAATTAATTTTATTTAATTGATTTAAAAACGTTTTGCAATTATTTAAAAATCCTTTTTAAACTTGCAAACACGAATCATGAGATATGATGTAATGTGATGGAGTGTAGTGTATCCTATGTGTCTTAGATTTAAATTCCCATGAGCCAATTTGCAAGTTGTGAGAGACTACCTTTATGAAAAATGATTTGAGCCAAATTCTAAGATGTGTAATCGACTAAGTAGAGGCATTGGCATAGGTATACTAGACTCAAACAAAAATACAAAATATCCTCTCAAAATTCATGTCCAAATAGTTGAAGGTCTATTTAGCTAAATAGAAAACAAACATGAATCCTAACGTGTTCTATATAGGAATCTTCAAGGAATTAGGGGACATCTTCACATGGTCCTACGATAACATGCCCGACCTTGACCCAAAAATATCTCGACACAAGATACAAACATTCCTCGAATGCAAAGCAATCAAAAAGAAGCTAAGAAATCTTCGCACATAATGATAGATCAAAGTCAAAGAAGAGGTGATCAAGCAACTGAACATAATTTTCATTCGCGTAGTCAAATATCCTACGTGGCTCACCAACATCGTCAATGTTCCAAAGTTAGGAGGGAAAGTCCACATGTGCGTCGATTATCAAGATTTGAATAAAGCATCCCCAAAGCACGATTATCCATTAGCCAATATGAAGACGAATGTGGATAACACGGATAGCCACACCCTTAAGTTATTTGTTAATGGATTCTCCAGATACAATTAGATCAATATTCACCCTGACCATAAGGAAAAAATCGCCTTCATCACCCCATGGCGAACTTTTTGTTACACTGTCATGCCATTCGGACTCAAGAACATTGGGGCTACCTACCAAAGGGCTGCCACAACGATCCTTCATGACCTTATTCACAAAGAGGTTGAAGTATATGTGGATGATATGATCATTAAATATAAGACTTAGGAAGGTCATATTCCCTCACTCCGAAAGTTTTTCAAACAACAATGGTAATATCAGATGCAGTTAAACCTACAAAAATGCATTTTTGACTCATAAAGGGAAAACTGTTAGAATTTATGGTCAGTGAGAAGGAATTAAAGCTAACCTTGCCAAGCTAAAAGGCATACTTGAGATGCCACCACCACATATGGAGAAGGAAGTCCAAAAATTCCTAAAAAAACTATGCTACATTAGTTAGTTCATTAGCCAACTGACTTCTATCTACAAACCCATTTTCAAGCTTCTACGGAAGGATTCGACTAAAGTATAGAATGAGTCCTGTTAAGAAGCCTTTGATAGAATCAAGCGATACCTTACCCGACCTCCGCTACTTATGCCTCCGCAATCAGGTCTCCCCCTCCTCCTATTCTTAACCGTGATAGATACAATAGTAGGGGATTTACTAACCTAATACATTGAAGAATTCCATAAGGAAAGAGACATTTATTATTCCATCCATAAATTGTTTGCGTACAAAGTTAACTACATTTATTTAGAGAAAGCATGTGTCTCCTTAGTTTGTGTCACGTAGAAGTTGCAGCACTACACTCTGACTTTCCCCATCAAACTAGTATCATGTATGGATCCCATCAAGTACTTTTTAAAAAATCCCTCTCTATCCAATCAGATGGGCCAATGGTTAATGTTGTTAGCCGAATTCGATATTTTGTACGTCGCGTAAAAAGCTGTGAAAGGGAGAGCCATCTTCGACTACTTTGTTGATTACCCCTTAAAAAAAGCAGATGTTTGGGTCTCTAAATTCCATGATGAAGACATTCTATACACCTATTAGGAAGACCTTAAATGGAAAATGTTATTTTACGGAGCTGCCAATAAGAAAGGATACGACATTGAGATACTCCTAATCGCCCCTGTTGACTCTCATACCCCCATTGCTATCAAACTAGACTTCCCTTGAACTAACAACATGATCGAATATGAGGCAGGCACTGTAGGCCTCAAAATTAATCTCAAGAAAAGATTCTGACACCTAGACATCTATGGAGACTCTTCCCTTATCGTCGACCAAATCCTCACAAAATGGAAAGTCAAAGAAGAGAAGCTCCTACCCTTCCATGCCCACCTAAAAGAGTTGGCCTCCCAGTTTAATGATGTCACCTTCCACTACTTGCTCCATGAAAAGAATAGACTAGCTGATCACCTTACTACACAGGCCTCCATAGTCGATATGCCTGAGGGAATAACAATGTCCCATTTCCCAGTTCAAAAACAAGCTAAGCATATGCACGCTACCACATTGAACTCTTTATTGAGGAGGATTCTAATATTATTTTATTATGGTACTATGACATTTTGTACCTCCTTAAATATAATAGGTATCCCCAAAATTCTGATAAGAGAGGCCGTACGACCCTTCGTAAACTTGTTGCCCAATATACAATCTGTGACAAAGAGTTGTTCAAGAGAAACTTCTATAGAACCCATTTTCACTGCAAAACAAGGGATGATGTTCAAGTAATGATACAAAATATCCACAATGGATAATCCAAGTCCCACATGAACAGTCACGTGCATGCTAAAATTACCATCCATTAAGGATACTATTAGACCACCATAGTTTAAGATTTCACTACTTATGTACTAAGATGCCTCAAATGCTAACAGTTTGTAAATCTCCAACACTTGCCTGCCCGAGAACTATAAAAAATGACCTATCCTTAGTCCTTTTCCACCCAAGGAATTGACATCATATGAAAATTTACTCCCAAAGTTTCCAATAGTCATGAATTTATCATGTTCACCATTTATTACTTCACCGAATAGGTCAAAGCCGAGTCGTATATGGTGTTAAATGCTAATAAAGTGGCAAAGTTTATCATAAACAACAACATCGATTGATACAGAGTTCTCCATTAGTTAGTATAAAAAAATAGACTCCATTTTGAAGGCGAGGTCATGAAACTGGTCGATGAGTACGGTATTCAGAGACATAAATATTTTCCATACCAACCTAAAATGAATGGTGCAATCGAAGCCACCAATAAAATTCTTCGTACCATAATCAACAAGATGACTGAAAGTTTCATAGATTAGGCTGATTAAATCCCTTACTCCCTTGGGGCTACCGAACTTCAAGCAGAACACCTACTGGGGCTACCCCTTATTCTCAAGTGTACAGTATGGAAGTAATCCTACCCATTGATATGGAAATACCTTCCATCCGCGTCTGCTTGAAATCAAAGTTGATGAAAAAGAATGGCATAAAGCCTCTTTTATTAATTATCTCTCTTAGATAAAAAGAGACTCGAGGCTTTGTACCATATATAGGGGTACCATCGCCGAATAGGGAGATCATTCAATACGAAAATCAAGGACCATAGTTTCCAAGAGGAAACCTTTCCCTAAAAGAGATCATGGAACCGGTCTGGGACCCTAGGGGGAAATTCAAACAAAATTTGAATGGTCCCTACATCGTGAAGAATATTATCTCAAGAGGCATCATTATGCTTATAGATCTCGATGGAAAAGAGATGGCACATCCAGTCAACTGGACTGTCTCAAGAAATTTTATCCTTAGTAAGAAATCTTGCCATGCTATAAATTTTCTAATCCACCTTTTATTCTAAAAAAAATTCTTCATTCCCCCTACCCAGAACTACATGGGACTTAATCCTCTCAAAACCTTTTTCTTTTCAAAATAAAACTCATGAAATTTTTTAAAACCCCCAGAGGTACATAGGCAAACCATACACCATACATGGGTCCGGCCCGCTTATTTTTCACATAATTCTATTCTCTTCTAGACTTTGAGAATGACTGCCCATTTCATCCTTTACATGAACAGAAGGATAATGTATGCCTTAGAAATTAGTGTAGATAATTCAAATGCAAAACTCATCAAGAGGCACAACAAAATATATTTAAAATCATTTTTTTCCTGATTAACGAGAATATGGCGCTATTATATGAAGTATCATCAAAGGGAGTCAAACGAACCACCCCTTTCTCCTGACTAAACCGTTCCAAAACAAACCTAATCGTAAAGTAAACTACAAGAAATTATCCCCAAACTCAAAACATAAAAACACCCAATCACCATGGTTGAACAAAAATCATCCAAGCTTCACAAGAACTACCTTCAACTGTCGGATGGTCCCACTTCATCATCATTACCATACTATGGAGGTTCCTAAGTTTCCCTTTCCTCATTGACATTCCGTATACGCTTCATGGAGTGGTACTCCCTGACAAACCTGGACATAACCACAATATCGTCTTCCATGGTGTCAAAAGCAGCGAACCACCTTTGATCAATCTCCTCGGCCATGAATTTCTCTACTACCCACTTCTATAACCATTTCAGGTAGTCGCCAGATACATGCTAGGACCCTCCCATAGACTGTGATGGATGGATAGATAGTCGACAACTTTACCATAAATAACCCAACATCATCCTTAGAGATTCAGTCAAATCCTCCACCAGGAAGAAATTTCTTATACGAGGGGAACAATATGTTCCCAACTGACTTGGTGCAGATGCCTCAATGGGAAATAGATGGAAGTCTATCAAAGTCCCATCAATCGTAAATACCGATAATCTCCAAGATGCAAGATATGAAGCAAGTCCCCCTGACCATGCCACTAACCAACGAAGACACCGGACTCTATGCTCTACAAGACAGTTGACACAAATATCTACATATGGGCCGAAGCTAAAGAAAGGCCAGATAGAAAAATTCAACTACCAAAGGGTACTCAAGAAGGGTATCCAGATCAAACCTCTATGCAAGACACATAAAAAAAATTATGGGGATTCCCCTTAAAAGTCAGAATGACCCTCTTTCCAATCCTTTAGGCCATTCAATGTCTCATCTAGCACCGTTGTAGTAGAATTATGGCATTAAGACATCTAGGCAATTATCGTAGTAGCCTGAGGATCCATAGTCAAGTCCCCCATCATCAGCAATAGCTACATAGCAAGGCCTAAGGCAAGAACCCCAACAAAGTCAGCATCCTCTAAACCCTGCAGGCGCATTGAATACATAATCGCCTGAAGAGAAATGGCCCCTATGGTAACTAATGGTCTAGCCATCGATGGAAAAATATCAACCAACTATGATAAGAAAATCCAGGGAGAACGGGAGAAATAGGACAAAGCTACCTCCACACATGGGCTGACCCCCAATGTGGTTGAGAACTCCTCATAAGTGGGATAGACATTGTCCAGGACAAAACAAAGGACATGATTTTCAAGATACCAGAACTATACTACTGCTGCCAACAGGTTCCAGGTTATGGATCAGTTGTGCCACAGAAAATCCAGACCTAAGTTGAAATCATCGTAGTCCACATTATACAAGCACATGTTCTCTTGACCGTTAAGATAAGAAGTGAATCCTTCATGTATGGGAATATCTATTTGAGAGTGAGGAATATGAAGCAAGAGAAAAATATTGGTATTGGTGGAGAAAACCCATCCCACGCATCCCCTTTTTATACTTAAAATCTTTTGCAAAAGATAAGAGTCCTGGAAACCTGAGTAAAATTCAACCCCGTAAGAGTAGTTCGTTGTGTAGGAAAGTGCAATCATGTACTATGGATGATTTAACTTGATGTGACACCCCGCCTAATTAAATACCGGGTGATCAGTCCTTTATTAAATTATAATCAAGGTGAACGGTTGGTTCATTCTTAGCATCACTGTCATAAAAATAAAATTTCCAATTAAACACCCTAATTAATTAAGCTTGTAAGGACATTTTTCTCATGTCCGAAATGTTTCATTTAATTATGTCGTACGCCGCTACATTTGGCACGTCACCTCACGATCTCACATGACGGCCTCTATCCGAATTTCGGGAATCAAGCATGCATTATCTCCACTAATGTGTCCCTCATCTGCATCAATGACTTCACATTCCTTGATTCTAGGCTCGTAATGCAAGTGGAACGCAAGACAAGTCAAATCAGTGAAACAAGGCATGATAGGGATGTTCAAGGGAAAATTGGTAATTTTACAGCCACCGTCCGGAGGACCAATCAACTGGAAAGTTTAAGATCTTGCCGCAACAAAGATACTAGAAGAAACGGCACCTCAATCCGAGATACGGTGAACAAGTTATGGCCCGTTGAAAATGGAGATATGTTCTTTGAAAAATCTGGAAAATTTTCTAAGTGTTTAAGCACCAATTCCCAGCACACTTTCCCGAACCCAGACCCAAACCGGTTCGGAGGGGTGAACCGGTTCGCAGGGGTACCCGAACCGGTTCGGGGTACCTGTACGCTGGATAGAATTTCAGCAGTTTAAAATCGTGGGTCTCTTCATGGATTTCCCTATAAATACCAACTTCGGGAGAGTTATTTTGCAAGACTTTAGGAGATGAATTTGAGAGTCCAAATACATCTAGTCTTCATATTCTTGAGTCCCAAGACTCATGTTTTGATTCACATATCATTGCCAAACCTTTGTGAATCCTTTAAGCAACCCAAGAACACAACTTTGGTTTATTCAACCCTTGTGGAGGAGACCGTTCTTCTTCTTCATTGCAGCCCTACTGGAAAGGGATAATTCCAGCCGCGACTACAGAATTCGATACCCGAGGGTAATTCTTAGTCAACTTGTATTTTCATTGTAATCCGATTGTAAGACGTTTTCTTACAAATTATAGTGAAAATAAATGGTTTTGCCCCCGAGGGGGATTTTTCCTTAATTGCATGTGTTTGAATGTTCTTGCGTAGATTATCAATTTATTCAATCACATACTGCTGTATGTTTAGGGTTTGTTTGCGTTAAAAGGGTTTTATATATAATTTGATCATTTGAACGCGAGCACACACGTTCTCAAAGCTAAGTGACAAAAGCCATTTTAAGACATTAATTCAAAATTTCAATTAAAACCAATATTTTAAAACTTAACATAAATTATAAATTAAGAATCACCCAATAACTATACTAGACCAAACAATCCAAATAATTAAACATCCAACTAATTGATTCCAACATTCAAACTTAAAGGAAAACATCCTGACATGAATAAATCCCAAAGTATAAATGCTGGAAATAAACTAATCGCAATATCTGATAAACAACTGAATAATGGAGAAGGGCGACACATGACCAACTGAATAAATAGTGCTAGAAGTGGAATCAACAATGAGGTCGTCTAAGCAAGAGGCCTACAACTCCCACCTAAGCTGCAGCGCGTTCATTACGGAGGATCCTATGCAAGATGCCCCAGTGGCTGGGCACCTGTAATATATACATATATATATACAAGAGAAAAGAGAAAATAGGAAATGGGTCCGAGCCCGATTGTAAAAATAGTTTAAAATTAGTTTAGAAAGTATTTAAAATGCTACCGGCTAATCCAACAAACATATTAGTGCGACACTCCCTTAAGAAATTCTCACATCTCTTCTAATGTGCACACCTATCGCACTAATCTTTCCAACAGTTAACTTATCTTATCTTAAGTTGCTCATAAGGTTTCAAACTGACAAATTCAAATGTTTAAAGTTTCTCAGTAATATATCATACTTTTCAAACACTTATTCCCAAGTTGAAATAATTATTCATTTCTTACTTACCATAGACACAGTAGGTAGTTCCCAAATTCCAGATTTAAATATATATATTAAATACTCATATAATATATATATTCTAACGGCACCCCACATAACAATTATGGTGCGGGCATACTCTGCTATCCAGTCCCCGTATCACTCGTACTAAGGGAAAAACAAGTTCGAAATCACTCTCGAACTGTATTAACACAAAACACATACAATATTGAGGCGAAGCATAGTTCCAAGTCTCTAAGAGGTCAACACATACCCACAGGTCTCTTAGGACCGCCTGACTATCGATTCGATAGCCTGTACCATTGATTTCCATCATTTAGGGTACGAGTCAATATCCCCCATAAAGGTCCCATCGAGATAAGATTGTCCCAGCGCGGTACCTTTAGGGATAGTAAGTGGCGCGGGCATGATTTTTACACGTATATAGTATATGCATAAACACAGTCATATAAATATACTACTATTACCATATCAAATTTAGGTACACTCTCACGACTCATAATTATGATATTTATCCTTAATACTCGTTACTTAGTTATCACGTATAACGATTTGTCTCTTATTCTAATTTGTGGGATTATTCCAACTTACTGCGTAACACTCATGGATTCCTATCTCTCCAAGTGTAATTTTAGTAGGTACTCATTTATTTTGCAACATAACTTCCTTACGAGTCTCACCCTTTAACACAAGTTCCCATTGTCCCTTATGTGTAAAACAACCCCCTCGTGAGATGTTAATCTCGTATTACATTAATGGGTCCTACTGGTCTTCTTTATATCCCAAAATGTATTAACATTAATATCCAAGAATGTATAATCATTTAAGTTGGGATGAACTGTTAAAAAGGGATTATGAGTTATACAGGAGGGGTCGATCGATTGATGGCAAGTGTTCGATCGATGCACTAGGGTCGATCGATCGATCAAGCATGTATGGCAAATCTGTAGAATTTCCAGATTACGGGTATCCTCTTCCAAAATCATCCAAAATGGTATCTTTGATTACAAAGCTCCAAATAATTTATACTACAAGTATTATAACCTCAAATAAATGATTTCCTACATCAAGCATGCGGATTTTCATCATGAAATAACGAATTAAAAGGGGTATAGTCCATAAAAACATCAAGAACCCTAACAATTCTTTTGTCTAGTTTCTTCCCATTCTTTTACCAGATTTCATACTCTTTATTTACTATAATTTCTTGGTTCAATCTCCACATATGAATTGAGTTTCCAGAATACATCTAATACTCTTACAACATGCAAATTTAAATCTCCAAAATGGGTTTTTCTTTCACAAAAACTAGTCCTAATCAATCCTAGGCTAATATGATTGGAACATTAAATGAAATAGAGCAAGATCGATAATTTCCTGAGAATTTTCGATTCATATTTGTGGAGAGATTTGTATGGATGTGATCCTCGTTGCACGATCTATCGTTTGGCGGCGACGATGGTGTAAACGGGGGAGTTCTTGGCCTAGAACTCCTTCGAAAACCTCTCCTCTTCCTCTCCTATAGCCGTCTTTGGTTTATGGTGTTTCTAACCCTAGAAGATGACCCTTGTCATCTGATATACCATTAGAATTTTCGTCGGTTTTCAGGCCCAAAAATGTTAAATGTCCAAAACGCCCTCCCGGGGTGTTAATTAGGCCTAAAAACGCCCCGAGACCCAAACTAAACCCCTGGGTACATTATTTTGACTATCTCGATCCTTTCGGACACATTGACGCACTCAAAATGACCATACGAGTGATTTATAATTTATTTAATTTTAATAGTCCAAATTTAATCCCGACACGACACAAGTGCGTCCCGATAAATTTCCAAAATTATCAAATTAGATTTCCGTGATAATTTTGTTAATCATAATTACACCACTTCCTTTACCCATAAAGCAACTATTAACAAAAATAATTAATAACTCTCATCACTCTAGTAAGTATTTAAATGATTTTTAGGATTAATATTAATTTAATATCTTTAATTAAATTTAATAAATCCCCCAAATTAAAAGGCATAAAAATACGAGGTATTACATACTCCCCCCTAATAACGGAATTTTGTTCCGAAATTCGAAAATAAGGTGTACCTGGTAAGAATAACTCTGGATACTTCTCACGCATGTCCACCTCACTCTCCCAAGTGGTATCCTCCACATTATGATGCTCCCACTGGACCCGGACAAGTGGGACTGCCTTTGACCTCAATCTCCTTTCGCTATGGTCTAGGATAGCCACTGGCCTCACCTCGTAGGAGTTGTCTGGCTGTAAGTCAATCTCCTCAATCGCGATATGGGTATGGTCCATGTCATCCCGAAGGTATCGTCTCAACGACGAGATGTGGAATACATCGTGACTGCAATATAAATGCTCTGGCAATCCCAATTTGTATGTTACCGGCCCAATCCTCTCGATAATAGGAAATGGTCCCACGTACCTCGGGGCCAATTTACCTTTCTTCTCAAACCCCATCACTCCTTTTATAGGAGATACACGTAGTAATACTTGGTCCCCAACATTAATCTCTCGGAAGAACCGTTTTTCATCTGCGTAGCTTCTCTGCCTGTCCTAGGCTACCCGAATGCGACTCCTGATAATCTCAATCCTAGCGGAGGTTTCCTTAATCACCTCTGGTCCTAGCAACTTGTTATCCCCCACCTCTAGCCAACAAGTTGGGGAACGAAAAGGACTGCCATACAAAGCCTCAAATGGAGCCATGCCAATCGTGAACTGATAAGAGTTATTATAAGCGAACTCTACCAGTGGAAGTGCGGATCCCAACCTCTTCCAAAATCAAGGGAACACATGCATAGAATATCCTCCAACATCTGATTAGTATGCTCTGTTTGTCCATCTGTCTGTGGGTGATAAGCTGAACTCAACCTCAACTCCGTACCCATGGCCTCCTGAAAGCTAATGCGACATGAAAATCTTGTCTCCATCTGACACAATATTCAGGGGCACCCCATGTAATCTGACAATCTCAGTAATAAACAGCTGAGCATACTGGCCTGTGGTATAGTCTGTCGGCACCGGAAGAAAATGAGCCACCTTGGTCAAACGGTCCACAATCACCCAGATGGAGTCATGGCCCCGCTATGATGTAGGCAACCAGATAATAAAATCCATGAAAATACTCTCCCACTTCCATGTGGGTATTTTCAATGGCTGAAGCAACCCCAACAGTTTCTAGTGGTCTATTTTTACCAGCTGGCAGGTAGAACACTTGGACACGAACTCAGTAATGTCCTTTTTCATCCCACTCCACCAGTATTGTCGCCTCATATCCTGGTACATCTTATCTCTCCCAGGATGCACCGTAAATCAGGACCCGTGAGACTGGGTCATCACTGCATGACGTAATTTTGCTCCTTCGAGAACCACCAATCTCCCATTAAACCTCAAACCTCCATCGAAACTAACAAAATAAGACTCAGCTCCTTCAGCTAAAAGTCGTAAAATCTGCTCCTGGCAAAATGGGTCTACTGCTTGTGCCTATATTACCCTCATAACAATATCAGGTGTCACTGTCATGACAGATATGAAGGAACGGGCTACTGCGTCCTGGTGACCCAACTCTTTCCACTTTGCTTTCAAGACATCCGCTACATCGTCTACCAGTTTACGGCTCAATGCATCAGCAACTATGTTGGTCTTCCCCGGATGGTACTGTATGCCAAACTGATAGTCCTTCACAAACTCTAACCACCTGCACTAACGTATATTCATCTCTCACTGAGTGAACAGGTACTACAGTGACTTGTTGTCTGTGAACAAACAAAATTTCTTCCCCAATAAGTAGTGTCTCCATATTCTCAATGCAAAGACGACCACTGCTAACTCTAGGTCGTGTCTGGGATAATTCTTCTCGTGCAGCTTAAGTTTACGGGAGGCAAAAGCTATAGACTTATCCTCCTGCTAAAGTACTCCCCCAAGTCCCCATAAAGAGGCATCAGTGTAAACCAGATACTCCACGCCCGGCTTAGGTAAAGCGAGGACTGGTGCTGAAGTAAGCTTGTCTTTCAGGTCGTCAAAAGTCAATTGACAAGCATCATCCCAAACATATGGTACCCCCGTGTGAGTCAGGTTCGTCAATGGACCCGCTATTTTGGAGAACCCCCGAATGAATCTCCTGTAGTATCCGATAAATCCCAAGAAATTATGCACTTTTGTTGGTGTCGTGGGCTATCCCCACTCCCTCACCACTGACACTTTACTCGGGTCAACTGCTATTCCCTGTTCAGAAATGACATGCCCCAAGAACTGCACTTCCCGTAACCAGAACCCGCTCTTCTCATACTTAGCATACAACTGATGCTCTCGTAGAGTTTGAAGAACCTGCCTCAAGTGCTCGAAATGCTCATCCTCAGAGTGTGAATATATCAAGATCTCATCTATGAAGACGATGACAAACTGATCCAAGAACTCTCTGAACACTCGGTTCATCAAGTCCATGAATGCGGATGGAGCATTTGTGAGTCCAAATGGCATCACTCTGAACTCATCGGACCCATATCTCGTCAAGAGAGCAGTCTTCGAAACATGCTGCTCCCAAATACGTAGCTGATGGTACCTTGACCTCAGATCTATCTTCGAAAAGAAAGTTGCTCCCCTCAGCTGGTCGAACAGATCATCGATTTGAGGCAACGGATACTTGTTTCGTATCGTGACCTTATTCATCTCCCGGTAGTCCACACATAACATTAGTGAACCATCTCTCTTTTTCATAAACAAAACTGGAGCGCCCCAAGGTGAGGTACTCCAGCAAATGAAGCCCTGACCTAACAGCTGCTCTATCTGATTTCGTAGCTCTCGCATTTCCACCGGAGCCATACGGTATGGTGCGTGTGCTATAGGTCGAGTATCCGGTAATAAATCTATGACAAAATCTATCTCTCGACTGGGGGGTAGGCCTGGTATCTCCTGAAATACATCAGAATAATCACGAACAACTGGGAACGAATCTAAGGGGATCACGACCTCCTTAGAAGTATCCTCCTCTATGTAATACAAATGAGTGGTCGAGCCTCCCTCTGGGCGAGGCATCGCCACTACAAACATCTCTTGCCCCGGAATGACAAAGATAGTACTCCCACGGAAACAATCTATCATGGCTTTGTAAGCTACGAGCCAATCCATACCAATAATGACATCGTGCTCATGCATATCTAAGACTAACATGTCTGCTGGTAATACCAAGCTACCAATCTCTACTCCCACACATCGACATATGAAGAAAATTAATGATCCATTTCCCAGTGGTGAGTCTACACATGTTGTAGTGCCCTCTGCTGTGGCTAATAACCCTAAGGCCTTTGCAAAATGGGTATCTATATAACAGTGTGTCACCCTAGTATCAAATAAAACCCGACCCATAGTACCATGGATAGGAAACATACCCTCAATCGCAGGTGGCGCCTGTAGTACTGCTGCCTAGTGGACGTTATAGACACGTCCGTACTGTAACTACCCCTGCTACACTGGAGCGGCTGGAATGGCTGGTACCTGAGCTGATGCTGGGAGGGAAGTTGGAAAAAGTGGCCTCTGTGGCTCATTACGAGCACCCTGATGCTGTGGGGCCTTATCACGCTTTGGACAATCCTGGCGCTTGTGACCATTTTTACCACACCCGAAGCATTGGCCCCTGAAGTTTCCTCCCCTATGTCCCTACTGATTATGGCCCTTCTGGCCGTTACCACCCCTCCATTGGCCCTGCTGGCCTTACTAAAAACGTTTTTGGCCCTAATGGCCCTGCTGCTGCCCCTGTGACTGACGATGTTGGCCCTGCCTAAATCCCCCAAATCCCTACCTGGAATCACCTGATCGGAACCTGTTTGGTAGGATCCCCCTGATGGAAACCCTGCACGTGTTGACGAGTCTTCCCCTGAGATGTCGGTGCTCCACTACCCCTATCCTTCCTTGCTAGCCGGACTCTCCTGCTCGCTTGCTTCCCTGCAGATGGAAGCGGTGATACTGGCAGTGTTTCAATGCAGCATTGAGTACGTCTGTATAGGTACTCAGAGATAGGTTTCCTACAAGGTGCTGATGGATCCTTCAAGCTAACTCGTCCACAAACTATAGTATCTTCTTACCCTCAGTGGGTGCCTCATCTGACACTATAGTGAGATGTATTGTGAAATCCTCTTCGTACTCAGCAACAGTAGAATTTTCATACTTCAGACTCAGTAACTTCCTCCTCATCTCAGTCTGCACGGCGGATGGGAAGTATTTTCTGTCAAATTATGCCCAAAACAACTAAATAGTAATAACCTCCCTCTCCTCCAAAGTGGTAGTGGATTCTGTAATACCCCGTATTTTTATGCTATATTAATTTGGGGATTTATTAAAGTTAATGTGAATGAATTATTTAATAAAAATTCGGAAATTAATTATGTTATAATTATTAACGTGACGAGAGTTAGTAATTATGGTAAATTTGTTGAATATTACTAATGAGCAAAGTAATATATTATATTGGTTATATTGAATGTCATGAGTGAGTTAAATGACAATTTTGGAAATTTAAGTCGGGACGTGCTCGTGTCGCGTCGGGAGTAAATTTTGATAAATAAAAAGTGAATATTTTATAAGTTGCCCGTATGGTCATTTTGAGTGCGCCAACGCGTCCGGAAGGGTTGAGATAGTCAGAAAAGTGTACCCGGGGGTGTAGTTTGGGTCTCGAGGCGTTTTTAGGCCAAATTAGTAACCCGGGAGGGCATTTTGGTCATTTTACATTCTTGGGTAATTAAACCCACGAAATTTAGCAACCTATATCAGAGTTTTAGGCTAGTCATTTAGGGTTAGAATATTCAGAACCCTAGAACGGCCATTGGAGAAGAGAGGAGAGAGCTCTCAAGGCAATTCAAAGCCAAAAAGTCACCGGTTTGCACCGCCGCCACCACCAACGCGTAGATCGCGAGAAAGAGAACGCAACCACACCAAAATCAGCCGCAATCCAGACTTCTGAAAATCCCAGGAAAGTGTTTATCTTGCTATTTTCGTTGGTGCAATTTGCATATTAGTTTAGGAATGATTAGGGATGAAAAATATGGAAGAAAACCCAAATTGTGATAGGAATTTGCATGTAGTAAAGACTTAATCCTTATTCTGGAAGTCTCATGTGATGTAGAAAGATAACCCATGAAATTTTGGTGTAAATAAGAAGGAAATTCTGGGATTTAACAGATTAGAATCATGAGTTAGAGATTTTTAGGGTTCTTGAGTTTTAAATGAATTATGGCATGATAAATCCATGTTTAGTGATGTAAATTGATATGTTTTACGTTGAATATACCTGTTATGATGATATAAGGATAGTAGTATTAATTCTGGGACGATTGGAATTTGAAAACATGGATTTGGTGTAAATTTGGAGATGAAACCCGTAACTGCAATTCTGCAGATTTTCGCAGACCTGCTTGATCGATCGATCGAGCCTAGAGCTTCGATCGATCGAAGGTTCGATCGGTCGAGCCCCAAACCTCGATCGATCGACCCCTCCTTGCAGACTCCTATTTCCCTTTGTAAATGATTTAAAAATCAAATTTTCAAAATATAATTCTTGGGCATTCTTAGTATAATGATTTGGGAGACATAGAGGACCAGTAGGGCGTATAAATAAATGTTGGGATCATTAATATTCGACGAGAATGGTATTTATGGGATGTTTACTCTAGGGTTAGTAAATTGATATATTAAAGGGTGAGGCGCGTAAGAGAGTTACGATGAAACGTAAATGTGACACCTACTGAATTTTCTACTTGGAAGAATAGAGTCCACGAGTGTCACGAAATAAGTGAGAAAACCCTTCGAGTTAAGGTTAGAGATGAAACCTTATACGTAACACTAATAATGTGAAATTAAGGATAAATGTTGTAATTATGGGTGACGAGAGGAACCTATATTAATATGATAAAAGTGGTATATTTATATGATGGTGTGTACATATATTATATACATGTGAAAAACATACCGCGCTACTTGCTATCCTTGAGGTTACCGCACTGGGACAGTCTTATCTCGATGGGACCTTTATGGGGGATATTGACTTGTACCCTAGAAGATAGATATCCTTGGTACAGGCTATCGAATCGATAGTTCAGACGGTCCTAAGAGACGTGAGTATGTGCCATCCTCTTAGAGACTTGGAATCTATGCTTCGCCTCGATATTGTTTGTGTATGTGTTAATACAGTTCGAGAGTGATTCCGAACTTGTATTCCCCTTGATATGAGTGGTATGGGGTTTGGATAGTAGAAGTATGCAAGCACCATAGTTTTATTTGGGGTGCTGTTATTTTATATATATTATATGAGTAGTTAATATATATATGAGATTTGGAAATTTGAAACTGCCTACTGTGATTTGATAAGTAGGACATGGTTGATGACTCAAATAGTAAATACTTTCTTTGTGAAGGTATAATATGGCACTGGAAAACTTTATAAATTAATAAAGCTAAAACGAGAGTTGTGCTGCTAATTGGAAGTATTTTTTTTAAACAGTGATATTGTTCGGTTTTGAAATCTTATGAGCAAGTTAAGATAAGCTAAATTATTGGGAAGGTTAGTATGATAAAATGATAAGATAACCCATTGGGAAGGTTAGTACGATAGGCGTGCACATTAGAAGAGAGGTGAGAATTTCTCAAGAGAGTGTCGCTCTAATATGTTGTTGCATTGGCCTGTATCAATTTAAATACTTTCTAAACGTATTTTAAATCAAACACACTTTCGGGCTCTGACCCGTTTCTCTCTCTCTCTCTCTCTCTCTCTCTCTCTCTCTTGTATATATATGTATGTATTACAGGTGCCCAGCCACAGGGGCGTCTTGCTTATGATCTCTTGGAAGGATCGCGCTGCAGCTTAGGTGGGAGTTGCAGGTCTCTTGATTAGATGACTTCGTTCATTCGGATCCACTCTTAGTACTTTCATTTAGTTGAGCATGTGTATCTCTTTCCATTATTCCGTTGTTATTGGACATTTGTATTTCAGTTATTTCCAGTATTATTACTATGGGTTTTATTCAGTTTGATTGTGTTACTTTATATTTCGCATGTTGACATTCGATTGACGAATGTTTTAAATTAATTGGACTATGTTGTAAATATTTAATGTGGTGTGATTCTTACTTATTGAATGTTGTTAATAAAATAAATTATTTTCTTTAAATAAAATTTGGTAAGTATGTATGAAAATGGTTTTGACACTTAGCTTAATTATTTAGGGTGTTAAATTGAAAAATTTATTTTTATCGACAGTGATGCTGAGAATGAACCAACTGTTTACCTTGATTTAATTTAATAAAGGAGTGATCGCCCAATATTTAATTAGGCAGGGTGTCACATGTGGTATCAGAGCATCAGGTTCTAGTGTCCATAGGATCTGTACGGCTTATTTCGCTTTCAGCTTAACGTTGTTGCTATAAAGCCCTATTTTTAGGATTGTTGTACTCTTGCTTTTACGTTTAAGTCTTCAGCTATTTGAGATTTGATAATAACTGTAGACTAATAAACTTGTTCACATTTTAGATGCCTCCGAGACGTGCTCCGAAAGATAGGCGTGCCTAGGGCGAGCAGCCAGCAGCTCCGGCACCAGGCATAATGAATGCAAATGAAGTAGCCTCCATTGTTGCTCAGGCGGTGAATGCCGCGATAGCAGTGATTCAGCAGGCTCCACCCCAGGTTCAGACAGTGGCGCCAGTACCAACACAGCTTCCATCTGCATGGGAGAGGGTTCGGGATCCTTTTCAGAAAGCGCATCCCCCTGAGTTCTCTGGTAGCTCCGATATAGTCACAGTTAGCCAATGGAAGAAAGACATCCAGCGGCACCTCCATATGTATGAGTGCACTGACGTGCAAAAGAAGTTATTGGCTTCCTTTAAGCTGGTGGGAGCCGCATTGCAGTGGTGGGAGTCCACTACCACTTTGGAGGAGAGGGACACAATCCCTATTTAGTTGTTTTGGGAGTGGTTAGATCACAAATATTTTCCACCCGCCGTGCAGACTGAGATGAGGCGGAGATTACTGAATCTGAAGCAGGAGAGTCTTACCGTAGCAGAGTATGAGGAGGAGTTCACGAGACTTCTCACCATTGTGCCAGATGAGGCACCTACTGAGAGCAAGAAGATTATGCTGTTTGTCGACGGGTTAGCTTGAAGGATCCGTCAGCACCTTATTGGGAATTTATCCCTGAGTACTTTCATTGATGTACTCAATGCCGCGTTGTTACATTGCCAGGATCACCACTTCCATCTGCAGGGAAGTAAGAGAGCAGGAGAGTCCAGCCAGTAGGGCAGGACCGGGGGTAATAGTGCCAGTGGGGCACTATCTCATGGACAAACTCGACAGCACGAGCAGAGTCCCCATCAGGGGGACCCTTCTAAGCGATTCCGTTCAGGTGATTCTAGGCAGGGATATGGTGGCTATAGGCAGGGCCAGCAGGGCCAACATCGACAGCAGGGACAACAGCAGGGCCAGCAGGGCCAACAGTGTGCACATCAGGGTCAACAGGGCCAGTGGCGTGGAGGTAACGGCCAATAGGGCCGTGGACAGCAGGGTCAGAAGGGAGGTAACTTCAAAGGCCGATGTTTTGGGTGCGGTAAACATGGCCATAGGCGCCAGGATTGCACAGAGGGCGATAGGGCCCCACAGCAGCAGGGAGCCCGTAATGAGCCACATATACCACTTTTTCCACTTGCCCTCCCAGCTCCAGCCCAGGTGCCAGCCCTACCAGCCATTCCAGCAGCTCCAGTGTAGCAGGGGCAATTACAGTATGGACGTATCTATAACGTCCACCAGGCAGCAGCTCCACAGGCACCACTCGCGATTAAGGGTATGTTTCCTATCCATGGTACTATGGGTCGGGTTTTGTTTGATACTGGGGCGATGCACTGTTTTATAGCTACACATTTTGCGAAGTCCTTAGGGTTGTTAGCCACAGTAGAGAGCACCGTGACGTGTGTAGACTCACCACTAGGGAGTGGGTCCCTTATTTTCTTTATATGCCGGGGAGTGGGGGTAGAGATTGGTAGCTTGGTATTACCTGCAGACATGTTAGTTTTAGACATGCACGAGCATGATGTGATTATTAGTATGGATTGGCTCGCAGCTTATAGAGCCATGATTGATTGCTTCGGTGGGAGCATTATTTTTTCCATTCCGGGGCAAGAGATGTTTGTAGTGGAGATTCCTCGCCCAGAGGGAGGTTCGACCGCTCATTTGTATTACATAGAGGAGGATACCTCTAAGGAGGTTGTGATTCCCTTAGATTCGATCCCAGTTGTCAGGGAGTATTCCGATGTGTTTCAGGAGATACCAGGCCTACCCCCAGTCGAGAGATAGACTTTGTTATAGATTTATTGCCAGATACGAGACCTATAGCACGCGCACCGTACTCTATGGCTCCGACAGAGATGCGAGAGCTACGAGATCAGATAGAGCAGATGTTAGGTCAGGGCTTCATTCGTAGGAGTACCTCACCTTGGGGCACTCCAATTTTGTTTGTGAAGAAGAAAGACGGTTCACTGAGATTGTGTGTGGACTACAGGGAGCTGAACAAGGTCACGATAGAGAATAAATATCCGTTGCCTCGAATCGATGATCTGTTCGACCAGCTGAGGGGAGCAACTTTCTTTTCGAAGATAGATCTGAGGTCGGGGTACCATCAGCTACGTATTAGGGAGCAGGATGTTTCGAAGACTGCTTTCTTGACGAGATATGGGTCTTATGAGTTCCGGGTGATGCCGTTCGGACTCCCAAATGCTCCAGCCATTTTTATGGACTTGATGAACCGAGTATTCTAAGAGTTCTTAGATCAGTTTGTCATCGTTTTCATAGATGACATTTTGATATATTCACACTCCGAGGAGGAGCATGCCGAGCACTTGAGGCAGGTTCTTCAGACTCTACGAGAGCATCAGTTGTATGCTAAGTACGAGAAGTGCGGATTCTGGTTGCGAGATGTACAGTTCTTGGGGCATGTTATTTCTGAGCAGGGGATAGCAGTTGACCCGAGTAAAGTATCAGCGGTGAGGGAGTGGGGACAGGCCACAACACCGACGGAAGTGCGTTGTTTTTTGGGGTTAGCTGGTTACTACAGGAGATTCATTCGGGGATTCTCCAAAATAGCGGGTCCATTGACCAATCTGAGTCGCAAGGGAGTACCATATGTTTGGGATGACGCTTGTCAGTTGGCTTTTGACGAGCTAAAAGACAAGCTTACTTCACCGCCAGTCCTTGCATTACCGAAGCCGGGTATGGAGTACCTGGTTTACACCGATGCGTCCTTACGGGGACTTGGGGGAGTACTTCAGCAGGAAGATAAGGCTATAGCTTTTGCCTCCCGCAAGCTTAAGCCGCATGAGAAAAATTACCCCACCCACGACCTGGAGTTAGCAGCGGTTGTCTTTGCATTGAGGATATGGAGACACTATTTGTTGGGAGAGAAATTTCATTTGTTCATAGACCACAAGTCGTTGCAGTACCTGTTCACTCAGAGAGAGCTGAATATGCGTCAGCGCAGATGGCTAGAGTTTGTGAAGGACTACCAGTTCGACATACAGTATCATCCGGGAAAGGCCAACGTAGTTGCTGATGAGTTGAGTTGTAGACCGGTAGACGAAGTAGCAGACGTCTGGAAAGCAAAGTGGAAGGAGTTAGGACACCAGGATGCAGTAGCCCGTTCTTTCATATTCGTGATGTCAGTCACTCCCGAGATTATTACGAGGGTGATACAGGCAGAGACCACAGACCCGTTTTTCCAGGAGCAGATTGTGCGACTTCTAGCTGAGGGTGCTGAGTCCTATTCTGTTAGTTCTGATGGAGGTTTGCGGTTTAATGGGAGATTGGTGGTTCCTGAAGGAGTAGAATTACGTCATGCAGTGATGACTCATTCTCATGGGTCCCGATTTGCAGTACATCCGGGAGGCGATAAGATGTACCAGGATATGAGGAGGCAATACTGGTGGAGTGGGATGAAGAAGGACATTGATGAGTTCGTGTCCAAGTGTTCTACCTGCCAGCTGGTGAAGGTGGACCATCAGAAACCGTCAGGATTGCTTAAGCCATTGGAAGTACCCGCGTGGAAGTGGGAGAGTATTTCCATGGATTTTATTACAGGGTTGCCTACATCACAGCGGGGTCACGATTCTATCTGGGTGATTGTAGACCGTTTAACAAAGGTGGATCATTTTCTGTCGGTGCGGACAGATTACACCACGGGTCAGTATGCTCAGTTGTTCATCGCTGAGATTGTCAGATTACACGGGGTGCCCCTGAATATTGTGTCAGATAGAGACAAGATTTTCGTGTCACGTTTCTGGGAAAGCTTTCAGGGGGCTATGGGTACTGAGTTGAGGTTGAGTTCAGCTTACCACCCATAGACATATGGACAGACAGAGCGTACTAATCAGATGTTAGAGGATATGCTACGCATGTGTGTTCTCAATTTTGGAGGAGGTTGGGAGCCACATCTTCCACTGGTAGAGTTTGCTTATAATAACTCTTATCAGTTTACGATTGGTATGGCTCCATTTGAGGCTTTGTACGGCAGGTCTTGTCGTTCCCCATCTTGTTGGCTCGAAGTGGGGGATAACAAGTTGCTAGGACCAGAGGTGATTTAGGAGACCTCCGCGAGGATTGAGATGATGAGGAGTCGCATTCGGGTAGCCCAGGACAGGCAAAAGAGCTATGCCGATAAAAAACGGTTCTTCCGGGAGTTTAGTGTGGGAGACCAAGTGTTATTGCGTGTATCTCCTATGAAGGGAGTAATGAGGTTCGGGAAGAAGGGGAAGTTGGCTCCGAGGTATGTGGGACCATTTCCCATCATCGAGAGGATTGGGCCGGTTGCATACAGGTTGGGACTGCCAGAGCATTTACATCGCATCCACGATGTATTCCACATCTCGTCGTTGAGACGATATCTTCGGGATGATATGGCCCATACTCACATTGCGATAAATGAGATCGACTTACAGCCTAACAGCTCTTACGAGGAGAGACCGGTGGCTATCCTAGACTATAGTGAGAGGAGATTGAGGTCGAAGATAGTTCCACTTGTGCGGGTCTAGTGAGAGCATCATAATGTGGAGGAATCCACTTGGGAGCGCGAGGCAGATATACGCGAGAGATATCCAGAGTTGTTTTTACCAGGTATGCCTTATTTTCTGAATTTCGGGATGAAATTCCGTTATTAGGGGGGAAGTATGTAATACCCCGTATTTTTATGCTATATTAATTTGGGGATTTATTAAAGTTAATGTGAATGAATTATTTAATAAAAATTCGGAAATTAATTATGTTATAATTATTAACGTGATGAGAGTTAGTAATTATGGGAAATTTGTTGAATATTACTAATGAGCAAAGTAATATATTATATTGGTTATATTGAATGTCATGAGTGAGTTAAATGACAATTTCGGAAATTTAAGTCGGGACGTGCTCGTGTCGCGTCGGGACTAAATTTTGATAAATAAAAAGTGAATATTTTATATGTTGCCCGTATGGTCGTTTTGAGTGTGCCAACGCGTTAGGAAGGGTCGAGATAGTCAGAAAAGTGTACCCGAGGGTGTAGTTTGGGTCTCGAGGCGTTTCTAGGCCAAATTAGTAACTCGAGAGGGAATTTTGGTCATTTTTCATTCTTGGGTAATTAAACCCACGAAATTCAGCAACCTATATCAGCCTTTTAGGTTAGTCATTTAGGGTTAGAATATTCAGAACCCTAGAACGGCCATTGGAGAAGAGAGGAGAGAGCTCTCAGGGCAATTCAAGACCAAAAGGTCACCGGTTTGCACCGCCGCCACCACCAACGCGTAGATCGCGAGAAGGGGAACGCAACCACACCAAAATCAACCACAATCCAGACTTCTGAAAATCCCAGGCAAGTGTTTATCTTGATATTTTCATTGGTGCAATTTCTATATTAGTTTAGGAATGATTAGGGATGAAAAATATGGAAGAAAACCCAAATTGTGATAGGAATTTGCATGTAGTAAAGACTTAATCCTTATTCTGGAAGTCTCATGTGATGTAGAAAGATAACCCATGAAATTTTGGTGTAAATAAGAAGGAAATTCTGGGATTTAACAGATTAGAATCATGAGTTAGAGATTTTTAGGGTTCTTGAGTTTTAAATGAATTATGGCATGATAAATCCATGTTTAGTGATGTAAATTGATATGTTTTACGTTGAATATACCTATTATGATGATATAAGGTTAATAGTATTAATTCTGGGACGATTGGAATTTGAAAACATGGATTTGGTGTAAATTTGGAGATGAAACCCGTAACTACAATTCTGCAGATTTTCGCAGACCTGCTTGATCGATCGATCGAGCCTAGAGCTTCGATCGATCGAAGGTTCGATCGATCGAGCCCCAAACCTCGATCGATTAACCCCTCTTGGAAGACTCCTATTTCCCTTTGTAAATGATTTAAAAATCAAATTTTCTTGATATAATTCTTGGGCATTCTTAGTATAATGATTTGGGAGACATAGAGGACCAGTAGGGCGTATAAATAAATGTTGAGATCATTAATATTCGACGAGAATGGTATTTATGGGATGTTTACTTAAGGGTTAGTAAATTGATATATAAAAGGGTGAGGCGCGTAAGAGAGTTACGATGAAACGTAAATGTGACTCCTACTGAATTTTCTACTTGGAAGAATAGAGTCCACGAGTGTCACGAAATAAGTGAGAAGACCCTTCAAGTTAAGGTTAGAGATGAAACCTTATACGTAATACTAATAATGTGAAATTAAGGATAAATGTTGTAATTATGGGTGACGAGAGGAACCTATATTAATATGATAAAAGTGGTATATTTATATCATTGTGTGTACATATATTATATACATGTGAAAAGCATAACACGCTACTTGCTATCCTTGAGGTTACCGCACTGGGACAGTCTTATCTCGATGGGACCTTTATGGGGGATATTTACTTGTACCCTAGAATATAGATATCCTTGGTACAGGATATCGAATCGATAGTTCAGACGGTCCTAAGAGACGCGAGTATGTGCCATCCTCTTAGAGACTTGGAATCTATGCTTCGACTCGATATTGTTTGTGTATGTGTTAATAAAGTTCGAGAGTGATTCCGAACTTGTATTCCCCTTGATATGAGTGGTATGGGGTTTGGATAGTAGAAGTATGCAAGCACCATAGTTTTATTTGGGGTGATGTTATTTTATATATATTATACAAGTAGTTAATATATATATGAGATTTAGAAATTTGAAACTGCCTACTGTGATTTGATAAGTAAGACATGGTTGATGACTCAAATAGTAAATACTTGCTTTGTGAAGGTATAATATGGCACTGGAAAACTTGATAAATTAATAAAGCTAAAACGAGAGTTGTGCTGCTAATTGGAAGTATTTTTTTTAAACAATGATATTGTTGGGTTTTGAAATCTTATGAGTAAGTTAAGATAAGCTAAATTATTGGGAAGGTTAGTATGATAAAATGATAAGATAACCCGTTGGGAAGGTTAGTACGATAGGCGTGCACATTAGAAGAGAGGTGAGAATTTCTCAAGAGAGTGTCGCTCTAATATGTTGTTGCATTGGCCTGTATCAATTTAAATACTTGCTAAACGTATTTTAAATCAAACACACTTTCGGGCTCTGACCCGTTTCTCTCTCTCTCTCTCTCTCTCTCTCTCTCTCTCTCTCTCTCTCTCTCTCTCTCTCTCTCTCTTGTATATATATGTATGTATTACAGGTGCCCAGCCACAGGGGCGTTTTGCTTAGGATGTCTTGGAAGGATCGCGCTGTAGCTTAGGTGGAAGTTGCAGGTCTCTTGATTAGACGACTTCGTTCATTCGGATCCACTCTTAGTACTTTCATTTAGTTGAGCATGTGTAGCTCTTTCCATTATTCCGTTGTTATTGGAAATTTGTATTTCAGTTATTTCCAGTATTGTTACTATGGGTTTTATTCAGTTTGATTGTGTTACTTTATATTTCGCATGTTGACATTCGATTGACGAATGTTTTAAATTAATTGGACTATGTTGCAGATATTTAATGTGGTGTGATTCTTAATTATTGAATGTTGTTAATAAAATAAATGATTTTCTTTAAATAAAATTTGGTAAGTATGTATGAAAATGGGTTTGACACTTAGCTTAATTATTTAGGGTGTTAAATTGAAAAATTTATTTTTATCGATAGTGATGCTGGGAATGAACCAACTGTTTACCTTGATTTAATTTAATAAAGGAGTGATCGCCCAGTATTTAATTAGGTGGGGTGTCACAGATTCCCAACAATGCAAAGCGGCCCCCACAAGCTTAAAGAAAGCCAACAGCTGTTTCTTCACTTCCGTGCACTCGTACATACGCAGATGCCTCCGGATATCTTTCTTCCATTGGCTGGATACAATAATATCTGAACCACCCGCAAACTCTGGAGGATGCGCCTTCGGAATGGCATCCCTAACTCGCTCCCATGCAGATGGAAGCTGTGTCGGTACTAGAGCCACTGGCTAAACTTGGAGTGGAGACTGCTGTACTACCGCTAGCCCGGCATTTATCGCATGAGCAATGATGGCGGCTACCTCATATGCATTCATCATTCCCTGAGCCGGAGCTACTGGCTGCTCAGCTTAGGCACACTTATCCTTTGGTTCACGTTTTAGGGGCATCTGAAACGTTAAGAAATTTATTAGTCTACAGTTATTATCAAATCTCAAATAGCTGAAGACGTAATCGTAAAAGCAAGAATACAGTAATCCTAAAATAGGGCTCTATAACAAGAACGCTAAGCTGAAAGCGAAATGAGCCGTACAGATCCTAAGGACACTAGAACCTGATGCTCTGATACCACCTGTGACACCCCGCCTAATTAAATACCGGGTGATCAGTCCTTTATTAAATTATAATCAAGGTGAACGGTTGGTTCATTCTTACCATCACTGTCGTAAAAATAACTTTTCCAATTAAACACCCTAATTAATTAAGCTAAGTGACAAAAGCCATTTTCAGACATTAATTCCAAATTTCAATTAAAACCAATATTTTAAAACTTAACATAAATCATAAATTAAGAATCACCCAATAACCATATTGGAACAAACAATCCAAATAATTAAACATCCAACTAATTGATTCCAACATTAAAACTTAAAGGAAAATATCCTGACATGATCAAATCCCAAAGTATAAATATTAGAAATAAACTAATCGCAATATCTGATAAACAACTGAATAATGGAGAAGGGCGACACATGCCCAACTGAATAAATAGTGCTAGAAGTGGAATCAATAATGAGGTCATCTAGCAAGAGGCCTGAAACTCCTACCTAAGCTGCAGAACATTCCTTACGAAGGATCCTATGCAAGACGCCCCCTATGGTTGGGCACCTGTAATATATACATATATACAAGAGAAAAGAGAAAATAGGAAAAGGGTCAGAGCCCGATTGTAAAAACAGTTTAAAATTAGTTTAACAAGTATTTAAAATGCTACCGGCTAATGTAACCAACATATTAGTGCGACACTCCCTTGAGAAATTCTCACCTCTCTTCTAATGTGCACACCTGTCCCACTAATCTTCCCCATAGTTAACTTATCTTATCTTAAGTTTCTCGTAAGGTTTCAAACCAAAAAATTCAAATATTTAAGAGGCTAATTTTATTTAACTACAAAGTTCTCATTTAAACCTTATTTGATAATAAAGTTTCTCAGTAATATGTCATACTTTTCAAACACTTATTCCCAAGTTGAAATAAATATTCATTTCTTACTTACCATAGACACAGTAGGTAGTTCCCAAATTCCAGATTTAAATATATATATTAAATACTCATATAATATATATATATTCTAACGACACCCCACATAACAATTATGGTGCGGGCATACTCTGCTATCCAGTCCCCGTATCACTCGTACTAATGGAAATACAAGTTCATAATCACTCTCGAACAGTATTAAGACAAAACACATACAATATTGAGGCGAAGCATAGTTCCAAGTCTCTAAGAGGTCAGCACATACCCACAGGTCTCTTAGGACCGTCTGACTATCGATCCGATAGCCTGTACCAAGGATTTCTATCTTCCAGGGTACGAGTCAATATCCCTCATAAAGGTCCCATCGAGATAAGACTGTCCCAGCGCGGTAACCTCAGGGATAGTAAGTAGCGCGGGCATAATTTTTACACGTATATAGTATATGAATAAACAAAGTCATATAAATATACTACTATTACCATATCAAATTTAGATACACTCTCACGACTCATAAGTTTGATATTTATCCTTATTACTCGTTATTTAGTTATCACGTAGAACGGTTTGTCTCTTATTCTAATTTGTGGGATTATTCCGACTTACAGCGTAACACTCATGGATTCCTATCTCTCCAAGTGTAATTTCAATAGGTAGTCATTTATTTTACAACATAACTTCCTTATGAGTCTCACCCTTTAACACAAGTTCCCATTGTCCCTTATGTGTAAAACAACCCCCCCGTGAGATGTTAATCTCGTATTACATTAACGGGTCTATATATTTCTAAGGTCCTACTAGTCTTCTTTATATCCCAAAATGTATTAACATTAATATCCAAGAATGTCTAATCATTTAAGTTGGAATGAACTATTAAAAAGGGAATATGAGTTATACAGGAGGGGTCGATCGATCGATGGCAGGTGTTCGATCGATCGATGCACTAGGGTCGATCGATCGATCAAGCAGGTATGACAAATCTGCAGAATTTTTGGATTACGAGTATCCTCTTCCAAAATCATCCAAAACGGCATCTTTGATTACAAAACTCCAAATAATTTATACTACAAGTATTATAACCTCAAATAAATGATTTCCTACATCAAGCATACAGATTTTCATCATGAAAAAACGAATTAAAAGGGGTATAATCCATAAAAATATCAAGAACACTAATAATTATTTTGTCTTGTTTCTTCCCATTCTTTTACCATATTTCATACTCTTTATTTAGTGTTATTTCTTGGTTCAATCTCTACATATGAATTGAGTTTCTAGAATACATCTAATACTCATACAATATGCGAATTCAAATCTCCAAAATGGGTTTTTCTTTCACAAAAACTAGTCCTAATCAATCCTAGGCTAATATGATTGGAGCATTAACTGAAATAGAGGAAGATAGATCCTTGCCTGAGAATTTTTGGTTCAGATTTGTGGAGAGATTTGTATGGATGTGATCCTCGTTGCACGATCTATTGTTTGGCGGCGACGACGGTGTAAACGGGGGAGCTCTTGGCCTAGAACTCTTTGGAAAACCTCTCCTCTTCTTCTCCTATAGCCGTCTTTGGTTTATGGTATTTCTAACCCTAGAAGATGACCCTTGTCATCTGATATACCCTTAGAATTTTCGTGGGTTTTCAGGCCCAAAAATGTAAAATGTCCAAAATGCCCTCACGGGGTGTTAATTAGGCCTAAAAATGCCCCGAGACCCAAAAGTAAACCCCCGGATAAATTATTTTGACTATCTTGACCCTTCCGGACACATTGACGCTCTCAAAATGACCATATGGGTGACTTATAATTTATTTACTTTTAATAGTCCAAATTTAATCCCGACACGACACAAGCGCGTCCTGATAAATTTCCAAAATTATCAAATTAGATTCTCGTGATAATTTTACTAATCATAATTATACCTCTTACTTTACCCATAAAGTAACTTGTAACAAAAATAATTACTAACTCTCATCACGCTAGTAAGTATTTAAATGATTTTCCGAATTAATATTAATTTAATATCTCTAATTAAATTTAATAAATCCCCAAAATTAAAAGGCATAAAAATACGGGGTATTACACTTGACCCCCATGCCGATCAACAACCACCCTATTTTGGAAAATTATATTTTTCCCGTTTTATCAAATTCAATTTCAGAAAAATCCTCATTTTGGAAAATTACCCCTGGTTATTTACTAATTTTTTCGCTTAAGAAAATTATTTTCTCTTAAAATAAATTCGTACTCAAAAATCTTTCTTCCTGAGTTAATCACTTTTACTCTTTTTCATAATAACAATTCTTATGCGTGTCATTTTCTATTCTATACTCATCTTTGCATAAAACAAACAATCTCAGGAGAAAATTAAAGCTGCATTCACGATAGATCACTAAATCAAGAAAAAAACCAAAAAGAAAATGCATATTTCTTCATATATATTGATTCACTGAGTTAAATTTTGTAGATAAGAAAAAAAGAAATAGGACTCTGCCCAAACCCATAAACTCTCTCTCTCTCTCTCTCTCTCTCTCTCTCTCTCTCTCTCTCTCTCTCTCTCTCTCGCTCTCTAACTCTTTGCATCCACGACAGATGCATTTTCCCCTGCGACAAGTAGTGGATCCTCCACTCCCAGAACCCGAGCCCTCATCAGGCAACAAAAATCATGAAGAAGATGAACTCTTTATAGACTCAAAAATGTAGGACATTCAATTCTAGATATCCCTCCACCAGGTGGTTGACACCCGAACATCCTACAAGCAAATAAGAAACAAGAAAAATGCAAATTAGTCAAAAAAATCAAAGTAGGGTCAATAGAACAAGAAGAGAAAGAAAAGGAGGCACAAATACCTCACATGGGACATATGTAATGCGCATAAACTATTCATGTCCCCACGTGACCCTATTTAAGAATATTATGATAATTTGAAAAAATAAGACTTAAGCTGCCCCCTAACAACACAAAAAGAGTTACGAACACCTCCCACGTGACTAATGTAACTCGTAGGAATTGACTGCATCCTCATGGGACTCTTGGTTTAAGTATTTGATGATAATATGCAAAATTCTAGACTTAGGTTCAAAAACATGTTGTTAATGGGATAAAACCCAAAGAATCAACTAAGCAACCTGAAAGAGTTATGAACACCTCACATGGGACAAATGTAACTTGTAAGAGTTGGTCGTGTCCTCACAGAACTCCCGTTTTGAGCATATGATGATATTTTGGTAATATATAGAATTAGACTTGAAAACTTACCGTTAATGGGAGGGAAACACAAATCAAGCAACAAACTACCCGAAAAGAGACACGAACACATCACACCATGCCAATGTGACTCGTAAGAACTAATCATGTCCTCACAGAACTCTGAGTTTGAGAATATGATGATCAATTTCAAATCTGTTGACTTAGGCTTGAAAACTTGCCCTTAAAGGTAAAAAATACAAAATATCCTCTTTATGGATAGAAAATAATTTTGAACACCTCACATGGGACTAACTGATGTTGTCCTCACGAGAGCCCCGATTTGACAATATGATGATAATATAAAACCTCTAGACATAGGCTTGAAAATATGTCATTATATGGTGAAAATGCAAAACAACCAAACAATGGCCTAGGAGGAGGCACATATACTGGCACGGGACCAATGTGACTTGTAGGTGTAAGTGCAAGTTTTTTAATTTCTCAATGTTATTTTATTTGGCTAATCCCAGTACACCCCACTGCACCTTAAAGACTACTTCCACGTATTCAAAGAGAATAAATTGATGACTTCTAGAAGATTTAAGATCATTCGTCATAATAACATTCAAAAGAGTTATGAGGTGGTTTGGGTATAGTTTTTGATTATACATGGGTTAATTTTAAAGCTTTTTCATTTAAAAGTTTTCAAAATGTTTTAAATTTACTTTTTAAAGAATTTTTTCAAAAACTTGTTAATTCATTAGAACGGGAATTGGCATGTCATTCAAAAGAGTTGTCTAGTGTCATTAGAATGAGGTTCCTTTGTCCGAAACAAATCTAGAAAATTAACTTTTGGTTAGTTCAGGATTGTCATTCAAAGTTTTGTTCAAAACCATTCGAATGATATCTGGATAAAAACCTTCTGAGTAGGCTCTAGAATATTGTTTGAAGTTTCATTGGAAGTTGCTTGAATGGGAAAGTCGTTCGAACAAAGTGACAGTTCATTTGGAAAAGTGCGCATGTTTTTTTTTAAAACATATATTTCCAAATCTTTAATCCCTATATCTTTTCAACAACTTTCCCAAAAAAATATAGATGCGGTATTAGACTTTAAAAAAATGACATTTAAGAGTTTTTTTTTGTAATCAAACTCAATACTTTTTTTAATCTAAACCACCTGGATTTTTTAGGATCATTTTTCCAAATCTAGAAGAAAAATTCCAAGTTCAAGAATCCTTGTAGAGATTTTCTCTAGTGTTGAATTTTAAGTTAAGGCTCTACTTATGAAGAAGAAAGGAATTGAAACTCCTAAGGCTGATTGGTGAATACTGAGACAAGATTGCTTGACATGGATGGTGCTGGAGTGCATTGTTTTTTGTTGAAGGATTGAAGACATCTCCGCATTATATTTTTTTTTATATCTAAGTAGTCTATAAGTCACGAAGTGTTTGTCTTTTCTTAAATAGTGCTGAAATCAATGGTTTTCCTTTTCCCCGAAAATAATTTTTTCCTTTAAATCTTCTTTTAGTTATTTGGTTTGAAATTTGGTTTCATAATTTTATTGCATGTTTATTAATTTATTTTAGATAAAATTTGATAAAAAGTGAATTTGTGGGTTTGTCCTAAGAAACAAATATTCCATATAGCCCTAGTTGTGCATTTTCTGATTGGTATCAGAGCGGGTTACACTATTTTGATGTGTGATATTTAAATTTGGCTAAAATGGATAGTTAGTATAATAGGGTTCCGATTTTTTATGGGTCCAGTTATGCTTACTGGAAAACAAGTATGAGTTCAGCTTTATAATCTACTAATGAAAGAGTTTATCTTGTGTGTGAAATAGGGTGGACACAATCCACTGTGATTAATGGTGATGTCATAAGTCCTAAATCTGCCACCTTTTGGATGAATGAAGAATTTAAGTGATTTAATTTCAACTCGTGCAATTTAAGTTACAATTTATGAGCCATCACCCCTGATGAGTTCCTCCACATCATGATGCGCACTACATCTAATGAAGCGTGGGATATCCTCAAAATCAGGAATGAGGGTACCAACGCTATGAAATCTTCTAAGGTTCAAAATCTTATCACACAATTTGAGACTATTATTATGCTAGAGACCGAGTTGTTTAATAAATTTATGCATGATTCACTACAAGAAAAATGAGTATTAGGGACGGTAAAAAACCGTCCCTAAAAGTACAAAAACCGTCCCTAAAGAGTATTTGGGACGGTTTTTGCAACGGCAAAAATTCGTCCCTTATACTAGGCGTCCTAAATATTTTAGGGACGGATTTTACCGTCCTAAATTTTAATTCATGGACACTCTGCATTTGACATTAGGGACGGATTTTACCGTCCCAAATGGTGTTGCCGTGAAAAAATCTCTGCTCCCGCCAATAGTAGTAGGGACGGATAAACCGTTCCTAATACTACTGAGATTCTGGTAACCCAATTAGGGACGGTAAAAACCGTCCCTAAAGGTAATTTCAATTGATGCATAAATGAGTATTAAGGACGGTAAAAACCGTCCCAAAAGGTATTCTCAATTAATACAAATTAGTATTAGGGACGGTTTATAACCGTCCCAATTAATAAATAAAAAATTATCATAAATTGTTATATTGTTATATGTTTTATGTTGCAATAATAATTGATGTCTAATATGCATTATAAATCAAATCATCCCATCAAAAACACAATATATCAACCACATTCATTGAAGCACGTATCCAATAACAATTTCTTCCATTAAACTACATTCAAGTCGAAATATTTAAATGAGTACAAAATCATACTAATTAATAAGATATACAACTATCAAAAAAATATCATCCCTAAATTAAGATGATAAATATGGTTGTCACGCTTCAAAAACTTCTCTTAGTGTCGCATATAGTAGACACACTCAAAATCCTGTCTTTTCAACTTCTTGTGCACAACCTGCAATCAATAAATAATCATTTTATCAAAATAATATTATAGTAAAATAAAATATCCAAATATATTAGTTAATCGTACCACCAACTTTTTAAAATTTTTTAAAAAATTTGATAGAATCTCCTTTGTTTATACATGAAAACCAACCTGTTTAATCAATAAAAAAGCTCGCACAGCTATAAGAATCTCGCATATCAACGATTCTTTACAATTTTTAAAAAAATTCGACAAAGTCTCCTTTGTTTATACATGAAAACCAACTTGTTTAATGAACACAAAAGCCCGCACGACCATAAAAAAATTGAAAAATCTCCCAAATCAACAATTCATTACAATTTTAAAAAAAATCGAGAGAGTCTCCTTTGTTTATACATGAAAACCAGCCTGTTTAAACAACACAAATGCCCGCACGACCATTAAAAAAAATCAATCTCGCATATCAACAACGATAATAAATAAACAATTTACCTGTCGCAAACCATTGCTTCGTTCATGTGTTCCACGAGAATAAAATACACCCCTAAAATGTTATCCTGCAAAAAAATATAAGAAACAAAACAAAAAAGTTAGTTTTACTTCTTTTGCAAATTTTAACCCTTAAAAACTTGTGATTAATATTCACTCATTTTTAGTTCCTACATAACAAACCAACATTTTTTAACAACTACTAATTAAAATTAAAGTTTAATACAAATTTCAGCAACAACTAATTTTAGAGACAATTTAAAATTTCAACAAAAAATTATTTTTTAGCAACAACTAATTAAAATTTCAGCATACTAATTTTGGGGACAACTAATTTGGGGGACAGATTATTTTTTAGCAACAACTCCAACAACAACAACAATTTCAGCATACTAACATACACAAAAAAAATTCAGCATACTAACTTCCAAACTAATTAAAAATAAAAACTAAACTAATCTACTGAAAAAATTAACTAATCAAATTAGATCTATTGAAAAAAAATAATATACTCAAGAATGTGTTGCTCTACTGCTGCTTTGTGGATGAAATGAAAAGGTGTTGTCAGTGTCGGGCGGACCACCGTCGGCAGGGGGCTGGCTATGCATGTGAGTGAGGGAGGGAGAGAAGAGAGGACAGGGCTGCAGGGCACGAGCGGGAGAGGGAAAGCTCAAACCAGACGGGATATTTACAAATAGGTCTAATTTTTTAAAAACTTATAAATACGTATATTTTTTGTTTTTTTTACAAAAACTCACGGTAGATTTTCCGAAAACCCGTGGGTGCAGTCACCCCCATTCAGGATGGGGTAGGTCCGCCCCTTCATATATACACAGTTATATATATATATACTATATATGCAGCATATATAGTATATATATAACTGTATATAATGCACATATACACAGTTATATATATACTATATATGCAGCATATCAACCTTGCCATTAAATGTAACTTTTTCTTTCCGAAATTTATGTCTCATTGGTAAGAATCGACGATGACCCCAATAACAGTACTTACGACCGTTATTCAATCGTATAGCTTGATGGTCCTTATTGCAACAAGGACAAGCAAATTCACCTTTTGTGCTCCATCCTGATAACATGGCATAACTAGGAAAATCGCTAATTGTCCAGCCGCATGTACCTAAAAAAATTGTTTCATTAATTCATCATAAGTAAGTACCCCATTAGCCCATAACTCTTTCAATTCATCAATTAGTGGTTGTAAATATACATCAATTTTATCACCGGGCCCTTTTGGTCCCTTAATAAGAACAGACGAAATTAAGTGGGGTTGTTTCATACACAACCATGGGGGCAAGTTTAATATCATTAGCACAATAGGCCAAGTACTGTGAGCAATGCTCATATTACCAAACGGATTGAATCCATCAGTTGCTAGTGCAAGTCTAACATTTCAACAATCACTCGCAAAAGATGGATTTCGCTCATCAAATGTCTTCCATGCAAGGGAGTTAGCAGGATGCCTCAACACGCCATCATCGATTCGTTCATCAGCATGCCATTTCATTAGTGGAGCAGTATGCGATGACCAATACAATTGTTGTAATCTCGGTTTCAAAGGAAAATACCTTACCTTTTTCGCTGCTACTTTTTTACCCTCACCACTATCAAATTCATTTTTGAACCTAGATTCCCCATAAATTTTTCATTTCTCAAGATTCTCGCTCTCATTTCGAAACAACATACAACTCTTAGGACATGCAACCCACGTTTCATACTTAAATCCTAAATATTTTATCAATTTATTAGCTTAATAGAAGGATTTTGGAATCTTGGCTTTCGGGAACACCTTCTGCAAGAATAACATCAACATCGTAAAAGAATGATTTGTCCATCTATTTAGTTGTTTCAAGTGTAATAATTCAATAACAAATGACAACTTGGTAATGTCCTTAGGACAATTCTCATATAACTCACTTTGTGCCTCTTTTAAAAGTCTAAATATTCTGGGAGGTCTGCGTCGGGCACGTCATGATCTTCGATGTTAGGTTCTCCATTATTGCCCATATTTTCCTCTCTACATGGAATCCCCCTTCCTTCTTGAACCATTGCAATCATGCTTGCCCCCGAGTTCAAATCGGTTAATACATCATCAACAACCATACCATCGCTCCAACTATTTACATTGATATTAAAATCACCCAATGATTCCCCATGATAAATCCAATTCATGTAACACTTTTCAAAACCATACATCTCTATGTTATTCCTCACAGTTTGTGACTTATAGTAGACACGATTAACACAAGTACTACATGGGAATTTGATGCTAGAAGTAAGAATATCCTTATTTCTATATGAAAAATCAACAAAGATTTGAACTCCATCGGCATACGCCTTTGTGGTCCTATCTCCTTCGATCCAACTCTTAACCATATTGATCTTATTGAACCCCTATTACAAATTGAAAAAAAGATTTATAAATATATACAAAATTGCATTTTAATATCATTTGTTAGTGTCAATGTTCTAAAGTGTCCGTATCAATGTTATAAATATGAATTCCTAATTAAACATGGATGGAGCACAAAGCAACAATAAACTGGAAAAAAATGAAATCCTTCATTTTCATTTGGCACATGGGATTTAGAAAATTATAAAAACTATAAATTTTGTAGCTAGAATCCATTTGACATTTTCGGATTTAGACGAGATCCGATAGTCAGACACGGATCAGTACATTAGCAACTGAATCCTAATTTGTTAACAATTCGGTAGTCCGATCCGGTAATCTAATCTGATTTTTGTTTGTTATTTTTTAAATCTGGTTTGCTATAAATAATTAAAAATCTGCTTTACACTTATTGATGTTAAATGCATAAAAAGCCCTAACTAGTATGTTAAAATATGTAAACAGATCACTAAACAAAACTGTAAAAAATTCCTAAACTACTATGATAACAATCTAAGCAAATCCCTAATAAATGTCTAAACAAATCAATACAGATAGTGGATGTGTGTGTGTTTATATATATATATATATTGCAGAAGGGATTAATACCTGTGCGCATGGGAGAGGCGGAGGCAAAGAGGGAGAGGAAGAGGCGGAGGGGTGGAGCGGGGGTACGGCAGGGGAGAGGCGGAGGCTCAAGATCTGAGTAGGGGGAGAGGCAAAGGGTTAGGGCTGCGCAGAGGTGGGTAGGGCTGTGTAGCGCAGAGGCGAAGGGGGTAGGGAGCAGCGGCGGTGGACAAAGGAGCGGAGCGAGCGAGAGAGAGCGCGAGAGCACACAGAGAGAGCGGTAGTCCAAAACATAGAATTAGGCCAATTTTTGGAATAAGTGGAGGAAAAATTAGGGAAAACATTAAAAGGGTCGGATGTAACCGTCCCTTTTTCTATATTAACAGGGACGGATTTTTTAACCGTGTTATTTGGTATACTAAAAGAGACGGTTTCAGATATTAGTCCCAAATGCTCATTTGAAAAAAATAAAAAATAATTTATACCAAAAGGGACGGATTTTTAAAACCGTCTTTTTTGGTATATTAAAAGGGACGGTTAAAACAATCCGTCCCAAATACTTATTTGGAAAAAATAAAAAATTAATTTTTACTAACTGGGACGGAATTTAAAACCGTCCCTTTTGCTATATCAAAAGGGCCGAATTTTACAATCCGTCTCTTTTGATATAGCAAAAGGGACGGTTTTAAATTCCGTCCCTTAAAATAACCAGAGAAAAATCAGCGCTAAAAATCCGTATATGCTTTAAGGGACGGTTTTAATTACCGTCCTTTTTGAGAAATACCAAAAGGGACGGTTTTTAAAAACCGTCCCTTTAGGTATAGTATTAGGGACAAAATGACACGGCCGTCCCTAATACTCCCGTCCCTAATATTCATTTTTCTTGTAGTGATTGTCCGATATCCTTAACTCTAGTTTTAATTTGGGTGAGAGAATTCCTGAGACATACATTGTGAAAGAGATTTTGAGATCCCTACCGTCCTAATTCATCCCTAAAGTCAATGTGCTTAATTCTTTGGGTTATAATTAGGTTATAAGAACTCGTAGGAGACCTTAAAACTTATGAGATCGACTTATTTTCCAAAACTTTTAAGACCAAAGAAAAAGGTATTTCTTTAAAATCTCAATCTAAAAGAAATATGATGTCTGTTGTGAATCCGAATATTATTTTAACTTATTTGATCTTGCCCATTTTGCGAAAAAAATTAATGCTACGACTAAAGACAACAACGATAAGGTTAAACAAAAGGTTGCATCCACTTGGGGATCAAAGAAACACGACAAAGTAATTGTTCTCCATGTTTCTACGAAGGTTTAAGATACTTACCAATGGTATTTAGATAGTGGGTGCTCTAGGCACATGATGGGTGAGAAAATATTTTTACCGACGTTATGGATTTCAAGGAAGGCAAAGTCACCTTTAGAGATAGGATTGGTTGTGTTGATATACCCAAATTTCCTAAACTAAACAATGTGTTGTAAACCGAAGCGTTGAAAGAGAACTTAATTAACATAAGCCAATTGCAAGATGAAAACTTCACTGTAAAGTTTGATCGGCACAAGTGTAACGTATATGATCAATCTGGAGAACTATTAATACAAGGTTTGAGGATCACAGATAATTCCTATGGGATCATTTCTAATCCCTCTTTCATGTGCAACAATGCTAGAGTCTCTTTTATGGACCTTTGGCATCAATGACTAAGTCATGTGAATTTTGAGATCTTGAGAGATTAGTAAAGGAATACCTAATTTGGGGCTCACAATCACTTGGAAAATGAACTCCCTCTATTTATGGTCCTTGACAATAAGGAATTGTTTTTTAACTCCCATCAAAAGTTGAATACCATTACTACCCCTCGTGTCTTGGAGTTAATACATATGAATCCTGGGGTCATACTCGTACAGAGAGCATACGTGTTAAGAGATACATTCTCCTGATGTATGATGACCTCTAGAGATACTTTATTTTGGGGTTTCTTAAAGAAAAGTCCAATGCACTTGAGTTCCTAACAATCAACTGTTGTGTCCTACAATCAATTTCTTGACATATTTCACCTTTGATTATCTTTTTGATTGAGTTACTAACAATCATGGGACGCATGGTGAATGGGTCCACTATAAAAAATCCATGAATGAGTGAGAATGGGAGGAACATTACCGGTGAAGTTTAAAGTAATTGGTGGTCATTCTTGAGATTCATTGGTCTGATGTTTAAGATGATTGATTAGAAGAGAAATGTGTTGTTGTCATTGATTTGAGGACAACATAGATGACGAACCATAACTAGAATTTTCAAATTGATTATTGGAGATGGAAGTTTGATTAACAACTGACTTCATATGCTTATTTTGTTAATCATTTGCCTTGCAATGGTCTTTGTAGCCAGGGGGAAATCATGAAGAACATAACATTTTTCAAAAGTATGCCAAGTCTTCTTGCAATGAGTGAAAAATGATCTATCCTTTTTGTTCCTATATCCAGAGTTATAGCTAGATAACATAGTATAAGCAATAGTCATGGGTTGAAAAATAGGTTATATGGTAACGGATCTTTACCTCTTTTTTTGACAACCAAAGTGAAGACTCTATTTATATATGGTAATATATCTACCATAAGAATTTGTTCTCAAATATGATTATATGACTCATTTAGTCTCATAAAAAACTGAAGCACTTGATATTATTATTGATAATCCATGAATTCCTTTATAATTCCATAATTTCAAACTTCAAGTGGCTTGAGTTCTTTAAACTCATCCCATCGAGCCTTAATCTTGTTGTAATAACTTCTAAAATCATTGGCACCTTGCACCAAATTGTTCAGCATTTATTTGATTTCAAATATTCGTGGTCCATTTCTTTGACGATACCAATCATGAAGATCACTTCAAATTTTAATAAAATTATCCAAATACATAACCCTTTTTGCTATGTCTTTTGAAATAGAATGAAGGATCCAAGACATGACCATGCAGTTACATTTGGACTAACAACTGTAAGTGACATCAACAACATCAATTTGAGTTTTGTTTTTACCACTAGAGGCATAGTAATAGATCTCTTACAATAAGTGTTCCAATTAAATTAGATGAAACCAAATTCAATCCAGGATAATCACCATTGCTAAAATACAAAGGACTATTTGATTCATAAAAAATAGGTCGATCTAGTATTTCCCAATTTATGAAACTATTGAAACTACTTCCACCACCTAGAGTACCATTGCCTCCATTATTGCCTCCTCTACCAGCTGTTTGACCATAGTTCAAAATGAATAAGAAAAGAGATTAAAGATGTATGAAAGATTGATAAAAGAATACAACTTGAGCATAAAAAAATCTCTGATACCATATTACTTAATAGAGGATAACAAAGCCAGGAATATATGAAAAAGATAATGAATTTCTTATTAAAGTGAATGAATGGCTACATCAGAGGAGGCCTGTATTTATAAGCCTTTTGTATCAAACAATACAACTATCCTACCTAACTAATTATGAGGATAGTTGAATGTAATACTCTGTAGCACCTAAATAACTAACTGACGTACTAATTAACTGATAGTTCTTAATAGAGATTGGGTACAACAACACTTAAAAAAGAGTATAATAATAGTTGATATATATTATAACATCAAAGAGTATAACAACATTGTATAACATCACTCAGTGAAGATTATAACAACATCTGTGAAAGGGAAAAACAACATTTCATATTTGGTATAATAACAATGATAAATAGGCATAAAACCATGAATAATACCAATTGTGAATGTTCGACATAATGCCATATGACAAGAAAAGGCATAGGCATAATACCAACAATAAAACTAGTGTCATAATCAAGAATAATGATATATACTAAATAGGATCATAAATAAGAACCATTGTAAGTGTTGAATCTCATTATAATTAAGACACATGGTGGAACTTTTAATTTCAAATACAATATGTTCGTACAATATTATATTGAGAATAGAGTAATTTTCCATTACGAATATTGAGAAATTTCAGAGTTTTCTTTACGCAACTATTATCTTCACTAGTAAAATATATAATTATTGTCTTACAATCTATTATGGAATTTCCTTACCTTAAGAATTATCCTCATTGTGGTGAAAATAATACAAAGATATTATCTCATTTTGAATAACATTTGTATCAATATGACGCCTAATAATATGAGCATTTGATATTCCTAAAAATTTCAATCTTGGCATGCGATTTTTCATCATGTGATAAAATATGAATTTCTTGTAAGGAACATTATCAATAACCATGCATGTTACAACTTTCACATAGTTTTCCAAAGATCTCAATAAATAAAAGATATGGGAGGAAACAATAAGAATGATTGTTGTAAACCACCACCAAAATTCAACGACTAATAAGCTTTGATAAGCAAATCAACATTCAAAGATTTTATCACTTTTTAACCAACAACTACCATCTTTAATTTATCCTTCGAATTCAAGATCTATAATGAACTAGTGAATAACTTTGAATATTTCTTAATACCTTTCAAAATGCAGGGGCGGTGGGATTACGAGGCGAGTGGGGCCTATAGTAGCCATAATTTTTTTTTTCAAAAAAAATAGATATGTATATTTATATAAACTTTTAGGTATAAAATAATAATAGAAAAGAAACTTGGTCCCATAAACTCAAAAACTCAAAAGACAAAAGCCTATCCCTCTCCTCAAGCCTCTTGTCGCTACCTCTCACATCCTCTTGTCGCTTCCCTTCATTGTCGACTGCTACATCTCATGGCATCTTGTCACTTCCCTTCGTTGTCGACTTCTACATCTCTCTCTGTCCTTCTCTCTCTCTAGCGCTATTATTTATTTTTCAATTTAGAAAACTAAACGGTTTAGTTTGTTAGTATGAGTTTTTAGTTAATGTTAATTTGTATTAGTTTATTTGTTAGACTAAATAGTTATATTAAATAGTTAATTTGTATTAGTTTGTTACATGGTTTGCATTAATTTGTGTTTGTTTCTTAAATGATTTAGTTATATTAAATTGCTAAATTAGTGGGCATAAATTCTTGTCTCTAGGATTAATTTTTTTAGGATTAATGATTGTTTAAGTTTGATGCTGTAAATATAATTTTTGGGTCGAAATTGATAATTTAAATTTGATGTTATAGGAATAAATTATAGAGAAATACTTTATAAAAAATTGGCAACGACATCCACACTACCACCTATTAAAATCTGGGGTTTATTTTTGGGTTATGATGCTAATGTTTGTTAGAGTTTGCTTTAATGTTTTTGCTGGTTTTTATTTTAAGGATAATTAAGGATATTGGTGGTTTAAATTTGGGGCCGAAATGTTGGTTTAAATATTCTTCTCTTTCTATTAGACTATAAAATACGTTATTTTTGTTAAATACTCAAAAATAACCTCAAACAATTTGGCTCGAGGATCCCGTCCCCAACCCTAGATATCACCATTAAACTAGCCGACCTAATGAGAATTCCTAGCTTCGTCCCTGGCTAAATGCAATAATGAACTATTCACGGTATTTAGAGTATATTCCCCTTCATGCCTCCTCACTTCTCACCATAACTTACTTATATATATATATATATATATATATATTACTTATAAAATAACTTAAATAAACTATTCCCATTTAGATGTTTTTTCCTTGAGGACTAAAAAATTACAAATATCATTCAATACACTTGCATATAAAACCTATAAAATACCATCATTGAAATTATTCTTAAATGTTTCTTTATCTATCTATATTGTTTATCTATAAAGATAGAGTAAACAAAATATTTAATTTTAATCATATTTAAAATGTCCTAAACTAATTATTCTCTGTTAGAGGTTTTTATCTCTTGAAGGATAATAAATTACATACACGATTCAATAAACTCTAATATAAAACCCATAAAATTCACTAAAATAAATTCTTAAATGTCCATTAATCTATAAATGTAGCTTGAACATAATATATCAATTGAATCACACTTACCCTTATGAATATGATAAGTGACTAAAATACTTTTCATTATCTCTCTTCTCATAACCGTTTATGTTACTCCTTTTATCACAACCCATTATTTTCTTTTTAATCGGATAGGATAGCTTCATTTAGTTTTGACTATTCTAAACCATAAAGGTAAGAGTGGAATTTCAAATATTACATTTTTTAAATGGTGATTTTTTCCGATTAATTTTATCAAATTTATATATTATTTTATATATTATTTTAATGGTCATACAAACATACCATACAATATGAACACAATCAATTACTAGAAGTTATGATACTGTAAATCATTTTGAACTTTAAGACCACGGTTACTCCTCTTAAGACCTGAGACGATTAGAATGAGAGGTATGTCATTGTGTAAGAAAAGTATTTAAAGTGGTTTGTACCTCAGAAGATGATCCTATATCCACTTTATAAAGATGTTATGTTTGTATAGTATAATATTAATGAGTATAACAAGATAAGGGTCCCTTTTGACATTCGTCGAAGGAGTCTGAGGTCATGTGTCCTTTGTCATGTGACAACCCGCTCACCAAAATAAGGGGTGGCCAACCCAATACTCCAATATAACAGGAGTCCCGGATGGAATCATTCTCAGCATCACAATAAAATATAGAGTATCCAGGATAACCACCCAAAATTTCAGAAAATGGGTTGCCAAAAATTTTGTTTTAAAGTAAATAAAAGAAAACAAGCAACCAAAATCTTGGAAAGATAGGGGAAACCTCAAGGATGTAACTATATTACTACAACAACAAGTGAAAAATAAGAGGACCAAATAGGTTATCGGTCCGATCATACATACAACCTTGTTAAACAATTTCAATAAATTTATATAATACATTACATTACTCAAGTACAAAAGCATGGGCCTCTCGCCCGAGTAAAAAGTCCTAATCCTGTCTAGAATACAAGAATGAAAACGTTTATACCCAATGTATCCCGTAATACCCACAATGCATCACGGCTCGCCGAGGACATCAGAATAAGAATTCAAATCAGGCATCCTTGCGGTGGATTACCTGAGTAGAGACAAGATGCATATGCAAAAAGAAATTTGAACGGGTCAGGGCCTGGTTCTATATGATTACAAGATGAATAAAGAGTACGACAGTTATGAATATCATCATTCTAGGAAGAATAAAATCTATCTACACAGTTCTAAAACATAAGCTAAGACAGTAAAGAAAAGCATGAGTTTAATTTGAATGTGCATAGAAAAGAAAGGGTAACATAAATTTAAAAACTTCCATCCCATTATTATGTTCCTTATCAGGAGCTCATAATTACAACATTTATGCTCTTTACTAGAATTTCATATAATTATAATCTTAAGCTTTTTATGGATTTTATATCAATTACATGCCCATCCCGGCATCACCATTCCTTAGCAGGAATATAATCAACATTAAATGATCTTTGTGGCATTTTACTGTGCTCTTTGTGTCACTTCAGTATGCTCTTTATGGCATATAATCCATAAAGTCCCACTTGATGATGAATAGTTATATTTATATACATATAACGATTCTAAAACCGCCCCTCTGAGTTTCCCCACTTGGCGCGCCCCTAAATGACCATCATCTTCCAGGGACTATCTATACAAGACAACCTGGGCACCTATCGCAATACGTCGGGAAGCGGCTATATGCCTGCGGGAGAGTCAAGACCACACCCAGAATCTCCTCACCAGCGCAGAAAATATAACATAATAGCTCATATGGCCTATGGACTATATCCACCCTGCATTCACTAGCCTGGGGGCATCACCAAGCGCACGAACTTCCCTTATGATGTCATTTAGAGAGGTGTGTTTAACCAAATCATCATTTATCATATTAATGATTAAGTAAATTATCATTTACCATCATTATTTCCATTTCCATTTACCATTTCCAATTCCATTTACATTTTACCAAATGTATGTTTCATATCACAATCCCATTTACATTTTAGCAAATGTATGTGTCATTTTATTCGAAACCATATCCCTTTACATTTCGTAAATAGTTCACCTTTTTTATCCGGAGCCATATATATTTTATATCGTCATTACAATCCTCAAAGGATAAATGAACTCCCAATTTATTCTCCCAAGAATCATTAATAGGTATTATAAACCATCAAGACTATCATAGCTTCATTGAGCTTCTAAAGTCTCCCAAACATAATAATACATCTCCTAGTTTCATAAAAATCAACTAGAAGAAAGAATACCCTAACATCAATCGGCATAACCCCGAAAAACCCCATCTAAACCCAATTCTATTTTAGGGTAGCTTCCTAACCCATCTATAACTATAGGAATCTAATTTTACCTCATTCAAGAAGGTTCGTAGGTCCTAAGCCTAAAGAAAAATAATCAAAATTGAGTTATAAAAATAACTCCAAAACTGCAGGAAAACGAATCGATTCGCCCTAGGGCCGAATCGATTAGCCCTAGCGAATTGATTCGCCCAAAAAGTGAATCAGTTCGAACCATAAAACCAACTTTTTGCAATTGACCAAATCGATTCGGCCTTAACCCGAATCGATTCGAGTTATGCAGACTTAGAAGTTACCCCTTACCGAATCGATTCGCCATAGGGTCAAATCGATTCGGTCCTGTAAATTTGCCAAGAATGGCTTCGATGGGTTATGAACCCTAAATTCCCCAAACTTCAAATCTCTTCATTTTTTTCACACAACCAACAATATTTATCTACCCAAGACTTATACTACATGGTTTATACCCACTAAAACCCACAAGATCATCATCAAAACCAAAAATCTAGGTTTAAATACCATAATTTCCATTTTTGATACCCAAATGCAAAGACATAAATATCACACAAATTATTCATCTTAAATCACATATTAGCAAGTAGAAAACTTACCTTAGGGTTGCAAATTCAGATTTCTTTGAGGTAGGAGCAATCCCAATTCTTCAATCTCCAAATCTCTCTCTTCTTCTCCTCTCTTCTCTTCTTCTCTCTCTCTCTCTCTCTTGTGTTTGGTATGACATGGGGAAATAAAGGGGGTTTAGAAGACTAAAATCGTGGCTTAAGTTAAAACTCCCAACTTAAGTGGTTAATACCACATTAAAATGACTCCCAATATGCGTTTAAGTTAAAATTAGGTAAAAGTGCCTGAAACCCAAAAATACAATATGGCACTTATTTTGACTATCTCGCACCTTCTGAGACTAACTACATCCTCTAAACTGGCATCCGTAAATTTTATAATTTATTTCCAGTTCAAATTCCATTTTAACCATAATGTCATTTAAAATGCATGACACTATAAAACATAAAACCTGATGATATTTACTTTCACATACAGTAAATATGCATCAATATAGTAAATATTAACTTTCAATTCATTCAATTAATATTTACTCCAGTCCCCACATTTTATATAATTACCTTATGTGGTATAATTAGTATAAAATGAGCCTTCCAGAATCGAGGGTTGTTACATACGCCCCCCTTATGAGGGAATTTTTCCCCCAAAATTCGGGCATTCCCAAATCTCATAAAGGGTATACTACTCTCAACTAGGATTCTACCATCCCAAATATACCCCTCGTTATCGCAATCATCCTAAATGGACCCAAACTAAGGTTGACTTTATCGATCTCAGCGTACAACATTTGTGCTCTAGCATAGCACACAGCGTTCCTCCCTAACTATCGATTCTACCGTCTTAAAATGGAAGGAGATACCCACACAACTCGGCATAGACCGCTTTACTCCCTCCTTGGGGATATTTATTCCAACGCTAATTGGTTTAACCCCAATACTAATCAACTTTTCTTCACATTGACATATCCCATCATGGCTTATGGCTCGAAAGACAAATCTTTAAAGAATTGTCACGAGATCACTCCAAGTCCAAGGAATATATTACCCGTCGATTCCATCCAACGAGTATGCGAATTACTCAACCGACCACGCTAGGCCACTCACGATGCCATGCCTAGGAAATGATCCAAAAGGCCATTCAATAGCCTAATGGTTGTACGGGAATCTCTACCCATATACTTATTGCTCCCATTTGTTATGTATTCAAATGCGCCCGCATCGAGATATGCCTTTCGGCCCTATGTCAATTTCCTCCCATTCATCCATCCACTTTAGAGTGGTAGGATATACGCCATTTCCATACGGTTCCCATTTCTTCATGGAAACTTTTACCAAACTTATGACACGAATATCTAGTCTCAGTCTGTCCTATTTTAATAGGCACCTCGTACTGTTCTACCATTCCTCCATCAAGAATGGGGTGTACTCTTCTACATGTAGTCCATCCATAATGGACGGAAATGCAATGGTCTGGTCAAACGATCAACAATTTTCTCAAATAGGATCATGACCATAACTATCTCAGCACTTCAATGCAACCGTATATGAATATACCCCTCTTCATTCCACCGATACTCTTTTTCGCACGAGTAGGTGAAATGGCAAATCACAGACCGGAATGCTCTCGCTACAGAGTCTTCCGAGTCATGCTCATTTCATTTGGCTACCCATGCCAACACAAATATCTACGATGGGTTTCTTACTCAATGCATCTACTACCCCAATCGCATTTCCTTAGCTAATAAGAATACCCAAATGATAGTTCTTTAAGAAATCCAAACACTAACTCAACTTCTCCCCCGATATATTGCAACCGCTTGTTGCTTGCGAGAAAGACTAAATTTCCCTGCCCAGGAAGTAGTGCCTCCATTTCTTTAAGGTGACTTCCACTGCAACGAATCTTAATTCAAGCGTGGGATAATACTTCCCACAAGTTTAAGTTGTGAGACGCATAGACAACGGGTCCATGCTCCAGTATTATTACTTCCCGCTCCTAGCAGAGACTTATTCATCAAATTCACCCTCGAGCTTAGCCCCATGAACTCGGGAGTGAAAGTCAATTAATCCATTTAACTCCCCAAAAGTTAGGTTACCAATGTAACACTTTAACTAGGAGAGGTCTCACCTATATCGTCCTAACCTTCGAAATCTCTCAAGATTCCACACTTCCCATTCCTAGGGACTTAATTCCTCCTAGGGTTAACCCACAACCTATTTGTGGTCAACACCTTATAATCTTCCTAAATCAACATCACATGCCCTAAAGATCTAACATCCTAATAAGTCTAAGGTCAATTTATATATGCCCTATCTAAGTCGTATATATATATAATACTAAGTATATCCCTAGTGTCCAAGACCTATCTCAACTTTCGACATTCGCTCGGTTTCGTGCGTGGGACGTCTCGCCGAAGCGAAATCTAAATAAGGAACCCTCCCGTTACACTACTACCTCTCATCATCGGTCATTAAGATGTGACGGCCTAAAACACATAATTGGGATCGATAAATTTTAACTTGCAATTATTTCAACAAAATTCTACGTCTACATCTTACCATAACATTATTAAAGATTTTAACTGATCAGACATTCACTTCTTGCGAAGTCTTTCAAATATATATCCCCTTATATAAACATGGCCTTCTTATCAAGGCAAAATCCTGAAGTCTTAACTTGGCTTCGTATCTCAATCTCCCTCACATCGATCAGAGGAGAGAACTATATACAGTGCTTCTATCTCGCACTTTAATAGCCCTTAATCACTCTTCTATGTGATTCTTGGCTAATCCTTCCAATCCCACTTCTAACAACAAAATAAATAAAATAAAAGTGAAAGAAAGGATAGAGCCTCTCCAATCACAACATCGTTAAGTGTTTATGCGGCGGAGTGTCTCGCCGAAGCGAAATCCAAACAAGGAACCCCTCCGACGCATGCCTGCTTAACTTGTTAATTATGGAGATAAAGCGTAACAAACACAAACAAACAATCACACACTCACACAAGATAACACAATCAAATATAAAAATCTCCTACCTACCTCAGTCCACCTCTATAAAGTCTCAACATGTATCCAGGAGAGATATTATAGAACAACTAGTTCCATTTCGAACTAGAAGTGAGATAGCCTTACAATTTTATTTACTTGCTATCATTCCAAACCGACCAAAATATCTTTACTCGCATAATGTACATAAAATAAGAGAAAGTAAAAGTAACATCTCTCCACTCCCAATGTCGTTAAGGTTCACACGTGGAGCGTCCCACAAAAGCGGAATCCAAACAAGGAACCCCTCCTACGCATTACTACTTAACCTTGTTGGTAGTGGAGATAAGTCATAACATCCACATACAATGCAAACAAGTAGAAAAACATTCATACTAATTATCACATATATCATATATGCCTTTAAAATATCATCACTCACTTTATAACGAGTGAAGAGATCATAAAACTTCCCTACCACGGAAGTCATCTAATTACCTTTCTATAATAATGTCGATACCACTATCAGCTCAATATACACACCCGAATCTACAGTAGATATAATACTACTAAGTCTTATCTTAAGGAATACACCACCCACAACTAAGGTGGAATTCCCATCAACATTCTTACTAAACACTCCGCATCATAGCCATTACTCTGACTCTGGTCGATAACAATTGCCCACGCAGTCCCTCTTACTTTCTCAGTAAAAGAGGACACGCTCTCGGCCTCCTTTTACTTAGTTAAATGAAACCTCCCCAGGCGGATGTCCACCAAAAGGGTTTCATGATTATTACCCCATCAAAAGTGCTAACGACAATTATTCTGGAGCCTATCATTTTATGGTTCACGGTCTCCCTAACCGCACAACACTTTATTCGCTATCGAACTTTTAACCGATCATTATGTAAACATTCGAAAATCCACCTTCTCCTCAGTCCAGTTTTCCCAGAGAAACTTGATGTTATAAGTATCGACCGGGATTTTCTAGGGCCAAACTTCTAGCACCCATAAATATGGTGACCATGATTTCACCCTCTCAACACTATTCCTAAGGGAGGAAGGTTTCCCTCCATCCTATTTCTGGGCACTTCTCCACTTCAATTTAACATTGCTTGAAATCTCAAGCTTAGTACCACTTTCCGCTTCTAGAGGTACTTGGGAATCTACATCAACTGTAAATAGTAGTCGTAGTAGCAAGACAAGGAAGTCCTACAAAAAGGGAGAGACCTCCAAAGCGGTCCTCATCCCCGACCACATTTTACAGTCTTAAAAAATCCTTCCCATGACGCCCTTATTCAATCGACCTATTATTCTCACACGAATACGCAAAAGATTTTATAATTTCTACCCCATGGAAGAAGAACGAGATCTCACTAAAGAAACCAACGATCTTAATCCTAAGGCTCTATGTCAAGTCAAAAGCAACGCGGAAAACTTAAGGCGTTCACACAGATTCCTAAGGACTCTAGAACATGATGTTCTGATACCATCTGTGACAACCCGCTCACCAAAATAAGGGGTGGCTAGCCCAATACTCCAATATAACAGGAGTCCCGGATGGAATCATTCTCAGCATCACAATAAAATATAGAGTATCCAGGATAACCACTCAAAATCTCAGAAAACGGGTTGCCAAAAATTTTGTTTTAAAGTAAATAAAAGAAAACAAACAACCCAAATCCTGGAAAGATAGGGGAAACCTCAAGGATGTGTATATATTACTATAACAGAAAGTGACAAATAAGAGGACCAAATAGGTTATCGGTTCGATAATACATACAACCTTGTTAAACAATTTTAATAAATTTATATAATATATTACATTAATCGAGTACAAAATCCTGGGCCTCTCACCCGAGTAAAAAGACCTGATCTTGTCTAGAATACAAGAATGAAAATGTTTATACCCAATGTATCCCGTAATACCCGAAATGCATCACGGCTCGCCGAGGACATCGGAATAAGAATTCAAATCAGGCATCCTTGCGGCGGAGTACCTGAGCAGAGACAAGATGCTTATGCAACCAGAAATATGAACGGGTCAGGGCCCAGTTCTATATGATTACGATATGAATAAAGAGTATGACAGTTATAAATATCATCATGCTAGGAAGAATAAAATCTATCTACACATTTCTAAAACATAAGCTAAGACAGTAAAGAAAAGCATGAGTTTAATTTGAATGTGCAAAGAAAAGAAAGGGTAACATAAATTTAAAAAATTCCATCCCATTATTATGTTCCTTATCAGGAGCTCATAATTACAACATTTATGCTCTTTACTAGCATTTCATATAATTGCAATCTTAAGATTTTTATGGCTTTTATTTCAATTACATGCCCATCCCGGCAGCACCATTACTTAGGAGGAATATAATCAACATTAAATGCTCTTTGTGGCATTTTACTGTGCTCTTTGTGGCACTTCAGTATGCTCTTTATGGCATATAATCCATCAAGTCCCACTTGATGATGAATAGTTATATTTATATACATATAACAATTCAAAGACCACCCCTCCGAGTTTCCCGACTTGGCGTACCCCTAAATGACCATCATCTTCCAGGGCCTATATATACAAGACAACCTAGGCACATATCGCAATACGTCAGGAAGCGGCCATATGCCTGCGGGAGAGTCAAGACCACACCCGAAATCTCCTCACCAACGTAGAAAATATAACATGATTGCTCATATGGCCTATGGACTATATCCACCCTGCATTCACTAGCCAGGGGGCATCACCAAGCGCGCGAACTTTCCTTATGATGTCATCTAGAGAGGTGTGTTTAACCAAATCATCATTTATCATATTAATGATTAAGTAAATTATCATTTACCATCATCATTTCCATTTCCAATTCCATTTACATTTTGCCAAATGTATGTTTCATATCCCATTTCCATTTATATTTTATCAAATGTATGTTTCATTTTATTCGAAACCATATCCCTTTACGTTTCGTAAATAGTTCACCTTTTTTATCCGGAGCCATATATATTTTATATCGTCATTACAATCCTCAAAGGATAAATGAACTCCCAATTTATTCTCCCAATATTCATTAATAGGTATTATAAACCATCAAGATTATCATATCTCCATTGAGATTCTAAAGTCTCCTAAACATAATAATACATCTCCTAGTTTCATAAAAATCAACTAGAAGAAAGAATGCCCTAACATCAATCGGCATAACCCCGGAAAACCCCATATAAACACAATTTTATTCTAGGGTAGCTTCCTAACGTGTCTATAACTCTAGGACTCTATGTTTACCTCATTCAAGAAGGTTCCTAGTCCCTAAGCCTAAAGAAAATGAATCAAAATTGAGTTATAAAAACAACTCAAAAACTGCAGGAAAACAAATCGATTCGCCTTAGGGGCGAATCCATTCGCCCAAAAAGCGAATTGGTTCGGACCATAAAAATAACTTTCTGTAATTGACCGAATCGATTCGGACTTAACCCAAATCGATTCGGGTTATGCATACCTGGAAGCTACCCCTTACTGAATCGATTCGCCATAGGGTCGAATGGATTTGGTCCTGGAAATTTGCCAAAAATGGCTTCGATGGGTTATGAACCCTAAATTCTCCAAACTTCAAATATTTTCATTTTGTTCACACAACCAACAATATTTATCTACCCAAGACTTATAATACATGGTTTATACCCACTAAAACCCACAAGATCATCATCAAAACCAAAAATCTATGTTTAAATACCATAATTTCCATTTTTGATACCCAAATGCAAATACATAAATATCACACAAATTATTCATCTTAAATCACATATTAGAAAGTAGAAAACTTTCCTTAGGGTTTCAAATTCAGATTTCTTTGAGGTAGGAGCAATCCCAATTCTTCAATATCCAAATCGCTCTCTTCTTCTCCTCTCTTCTGTTCTTCTCTCTCTCTCTCTCTCTCTCTCTTGTGTTTGGTATGAAATGGGGAAATAAGGGGAGTTTAGAAGACTAACGTTGTGTCTTAAGTTAAAACTCCCAACTTAAGTGGTTAATACCACATTAAAATGACTCCCAATGCGCGTTTAAGTTAAAATCAGGTAAAAGTGCCCAAAACCCAAAAATACAATATGACACTTATTTTGACTGTCTCGAACATTCTGAGACTAACTACACCCTCTAAACTGGCATCCGACAATTTTATAATTTATTTCTAGTTCAAATTCCATTTTAACCATAATGTCATTTAAAATGCATGACACTATAAAACAAAAAACCTGATGATATTTATTTTCACATACAGTAAATATGCATCAATCTAGTAAATATTAACTTTCAATTCATTCAATTAATATTTACTCAAGTCCCCATATTTTATATAATTACCTTATGCGGTATAATTAGTGTAAAATGAGCCTCCCATAATCAAGGGTTGTTACATATCAATTGTCCAAAAGACCTTAGAAAGTATTAGCAACTCTAAGGATATCCAAGTGGTATCTTAGGGATCAATAGGGTGTATTGTGATGCCCTGTTTCCGGGTGTCAATGTCGAAAACCATTTTATACTTTGATTTCATTTATGAAAATCCCCTTTTGAAGAAAACACTTGTTTTACAGATTTGTGTCAAAAAATATATTTAATTTAATTAATGAAATTATTTACAACTTATGAAACTCATAGGAATGCTTAAAATAAAAGGGTTTTACAGATTCAGGAAATAAATGGGCATTAAATTAAAATTTGCATTTACCTTTTATTATTACAACCAAACATAAAGTCATTACCTTAGAGTCAAATGATAAAAAATATTGTTCAAATTAATTACATAATTAAACTGAGTAGCGATAGAGATCTAATTTCGTTGAGAACTTTTCTTTCCTTTCCCGTTATCCATGTCGTTTCCTTTACCTAAAGAACCTGGAGGTGGAAAATGGCGACGTCTGATCATGTGCAAAGTGGAACAAATACTAGCAGAGTATGAAATAGAAATGAATATCTACATACATATACAATATATTTTAATATTTATGAAATCACAATTCATTTGTTTAAGTATTCTCATGCAAGTTGTATCCTAACAATTTAATTAACAGTATGACTATGCAACCCGGATGATGATCCCACTGATACTCAATATTTATTACATTACCACCAATGTCCTGTTAATTCAACTATTAATGCAATTTCATATTTTTTTAAGTGGTTTCATAAACATTTTTTTGCAAGAAAGAGCATGGTGCTCAAAATTATCTTTTCACTTAATTAATCGGGGTACCAATAAACGAGTGTTATACATCCTTTCACTGACTCCCACCGTGCCGAAATGTCCTCCTGATTAGTGGTCTTAGGTCTAAGCATTAAGCCATATCCTATGACTCCAAGACCTTCTTAAATTTTTGATTACCTCTGAGGTCCTTTAATTGTTACATCATTGTAACCATTTTTCTTTCTTTCTTTCTCAACCACTTTTATGCATTTTTCTTTATTTCCTTTTATAGGATAATGAGGATAAATACTCGGAACAATACAAACCCCCACACACATTATTTACAAGTTTCGCACTTTATAAAAAGTCTATTTTCATTTCACTTTGAAACTCGATGTTTCACCTTTTGAAAACAACTTTATTTATCATTTTTCTGGAAACTTGATCTTTGAGTTCAAATACCCATTTATACACTTTAATGTGTTTTTCACCATTCACATACACTTGTAAAGTTGCATTTCACATATTTTGCCAAAAACTCTTCTTTTTATCTTTAGGTTACAAAACATGACTTTTAATCACATAAAATCTAGCTCTTTAACTAGAGTCCTTAGTTTGGTGAAATCATCATTAAGTTCATATTTCACAAAATTAACATTTTTTCCCAAAACATTTCCTTTTCCATTTCAAGACTTTCCCTTTCAAAACATTAACTTTGCATTTATCATTTCATATTCTTACTTTAGAACTAATTTTTCAAAATAATACTCACTTTTGCAAATGTTACTACTTAATTTAACTTTTTATAAAATCACACTTTTGGCCCCAAAACTAGACTTTTGACAATTCAAGAGTTGTCTTACAAATTGATAACTTTTCATTTTTTATCCTTGTTCCTTTCTTTGATTTGGGCTTTAGCTTTCAATATTGCACATCTGAACACCCATGCTTTTACACTTCGCACCCATTTAGTTTGCTTCCTTCAAGTATCTTAAACTTTGTCCACATAAATTGTATTCTTTTATATTATTGGCATTATGAAATTTTAACAATTATAATTTCGTGTTCAAAGACTTATTTTCATACACTTTCGACACATTTAACCCATTTTCCCCAACTATATGAATTTATATTGTGAATATAAAATTCTCTACATATAAACCCCATATATGCATCCCACCATGTCTTGAAAAATATTCAACATAATATTTATCATGAAATAAAAAAGGTTTGCTTGATTTATACAAAAAACAAGTTGCTTATTAAAAATTTGTCTTCTTTAAATCGTTTAATTTCATCCATTTTTATCACATGTTCTTCAAATAATATTCATATATAATGATAATAATAATTTCAATCATACATATATATAAAATTCTTTGTTTTTAAGCTTGAAAAGAGAGTGTTCATCTCCTACCTCTTATGAAGATAATGAAAGATTAATCCTCTATCCCCTAAATTTCTTGAAATGTGTTCTTCCCAAACCCACTTCTACAATAAACAACCCTCTTTTACATAATGCTTTAACATAAGGAAATGGATAATGTAAATCTCTTTTAGTTTGTTTGACTAAAAGGAAGGTAATGAAGATTTTAGTTAAGAGAAAATGGTGGGGGAAAGAGAAAATTAGGATTGGTTCTTCGGTAGAATTCATGTCCGCATAAATGAAGGATATATGGTGGGTAACACCTCTTTGTAACCTCTTAAAGACTCTATAACCTATAATTAATGTTCCTAAAGCTTTAGGAAAGTTTTCCCATGCCTATATTAGTCAAAATACGAGAAAAATTGGACTGATGGGGAGTTTATCTCATTTACCATCCAAAAATATAAATCTAAAAAACCTTCAAACGAGGCCTGGGGGGGGGGGGGGGGGGGGGGGGGACTCTGAATCAATTTTGTTCCAAACCGAATCGATTCTCACCTTCATGTCCATTTTTTTATAATTCCTTCTTTATCTGAATGTTATTATAACATGAATATAAGTCTATTTATATAATTCGTTCCATATAATTTCTTTTAATTCTATTTAAAGCGTGCAACTTAATTTAACACATGGTACATAACATTTTTATTTTTCTCCTTAAGCTCAATTTCAATTAAAATAACCTATTAAAACTAATCCCATTAAATTAACATAAATTGAGATCCATAAAATTTGGGAATTATGAGAGTCCAAAAATATGACACGATAGCTAATAATTCAATAAATTCTTTATGTAACTACCTTCGTACCTTCGTTGCCCTCGAAACTAAAACATTACACAAGAAGATATTAACATCATCACTTTACTTTGAAGTTCATATTAAGATCACTCATCAAATGCCTATCCATACATTACCTTTTATTCCTTGATTCTCATTGACATGTTAACCTAGACATACACTCCTCGATTCCTTATAAAATTTATGCAAGTTAATTTATTTCACTCGAGCTTAAAGATCCATGTGGTTCTCTCGATGTACAACTATACCTCTAGTTTTTCCAAAAAATGGAACTTCCTCCTTTAGAATTATTATTTTTGGGAACGAACAATTGTACCTTTAGTTTCTCCTTGTATGTACAATTGTACCTCTAGTTTCTACTATTGTTAATATGCTTTAAGGTCATTATAACAAACCTTTTTTCAAGTCCATGCCCACAAATGAAATCAATTCTTATGACCAAAATATATTTTTTTAGTTAAACACTAATCTAACCCTTTAAAAATAATAAACCTATACATTGATCCACAACATTCGAGTTGTATCCAATTCCTCAAAAATCCTTTTACTTAATATATTCACACCGATAAATTTCATGGTCTCTTATAGGCTCTTATCACCAAAGAGTTATATTGTTGAATCTATTAAGTCCTCAACTTTCACCAAATTTAAATTTAAGGGAATAATTACTTACGTCATGATAGTATACAACCATGTAATTACTATGCGTTGATAAACCCCATAACAACTTCTCAGATCTTGTTATCAATTACTCATCAAGGTCTATTAATTTTATTTTAAATTTAAAATATGAATTTGATTGATTATATAATAAATTCCAATTTAGAACTCATGATCATTTTTTTCCCACTAAGGTAAAAACTTACAATTTACTGTAAATAATAATTCACCATCAATCAAAGAGGAACTAATTATAGTCTCACTGACCTTTATGACTACAATTGCTTGAAATCCTTTCATTCCAACTTGAGATAATTATATTTCACCTAGTTGTTACTATAAATCATTTGTTTCATCCCAAATATCCAAAAAAATTCTCCATGTTGTAATGTGTACCTTGACTTTTATTACCAAACTCTCTAAAATGGGGTATACTTGATGCTAAATCAAATTCCTCATGACTCTTTATCAAGAACTAATTTTTTAATTTGAAACGGGAAACACCTCAAAAATCCGCTTTTAAACTCCAATTAAATTTCTTTGTCATTATACACCGTTGAGTGACTTATCATCTCTCATATGAAATTCAATCATTCCACCTAAGATACAACACCAATATTTTTTTAATACTTATTATGATTAAAAGGAGTGGCCTCAAGTCTTGACACACCCTGTGGGTCATAATAACTAGCAACAACTTACATTATTATACATATATCATATACCTAACCTCAATCCAAGTATTTAAGATTTGTACACCAATGTATACTTGCTTAACTATTAACACTTCTCTTTAGTCTAACACATTTTCCGTGTTAGATCCCTATATATACTTTATCTCTAAAGGTCCACTTGAATCGTTAAATTGTGCACATGTCCCTGACACTAACAACTTTCAATACCATTATTAATTTATTGTATGACCACTGATGGAATGACCTTATACAACATTAACCTGTTATTACTTAACGTGAAAAACTCCATCATCTTAATGCCTCACTAATGTAAATGAAAATTTTATAATCCCACATTCACTTTACAAATTATCTTTCAAATTCAAACCCGAATATTGAATGATTCCTGTTGTAATAACTAATTGTTAAATTACCCTTATTGTAGCCCAAATGGACTAATACCTTAGCGTAGAAATAATATAATAGTTGTGACACCCTATTTCAGGGTGTCAATGTGGAAACCATTTTTATACTTTGATTTCATTTAAGAAAATTCCCTTTTGAAATAAACACTTGCTTCATTGATTTGTCTCGAAAAATATATTTAATTTAATTAATAAAATGATGCCCAACTTCGAAATTCGTTGGAACACTTGAAATAAATTGGTTCTGTAGTTTCATGAAATAAATAGCCATTAAAGTAAAATTTGTATTTTCCTTGTATTATTACAAATAAACATAAACTCTTTACTTCAAATGATAAAAACCATTGTTCAGAAATAAATTACACAATTAAAATGAATAGTGAAAGATTTCTAATTGCATTAATAACTCTTCTTTCCTTTCACATTATCCTTGTTGTTTCCTCTACCTTAAGTACCTAAGGGTTGACAAATGGGGAGTATAATCATTGTAATACCCCGTATTTTTGTGATATTTATTTTTGGGGATTAATTGAATTAAATGTGTATTAATTGGAAATTAATCCAGATACAAATATTAACGAGATGTGAGTTAGTATTTGATTATAATGTGTATATTTGGCAATATATGAATATTGGAAATATTGAAATTGTCGCGAGATTGAAATACGACAATTTGGGAAACTTTGTTGGGACGCGCGTGACAGTCGCGTCAGGAATATAATTATTTGAATTAAAAATTAAATTTTATTTTTATCACCCGTATGGTCATTTTGAGTGCGCCAACGCGTCCGGAAGGGTCGAAATAGTCAGAAAACACTAGCCGGGGGTTAAGTTTGGGTCCCGGGGCATTATTGGGCCATACCGGTAACTTATAGGGGCATTTTGGTAATTTCAGAAATCTGGGAATTAAAACCCACGAAAATTAGAAACAAAAATCTGACTTTTTCTTAATCCACTAAACCCACTAACTACACTAAGGGACTTAATGGGCTACGGGAGAAGTTAAGATATAGTTCCAACTTACCAAAAACCAACCACACCTCCATTGTCATCATCCTTAGAGAAACTTGTAGAGAGAGAGAGAGAGAGAAGAGAATTCTGCAGAAAGAGAGAGGGAGAACAACTCAGCCTTCAAGATTCAACATCAAATTCAGAGAAAGATTAAGGCAAGTGGTTTAATTACAATTAATTCAATGCCATGCTTTTCCATGTTTAGGAATTATCGAATTTATCTTGGAAGATGATATAGACCCATGAATTGGAAGTTTAAAACTATGAACTATGTTAGGAACTGCATGTAGAAACATTCTGGACGAATTATGAACTCAGAATTATGACCCTTGATGATTTAAAATCTGATTTTAGAAGAAGTTTATTAATGTTCTTGAAAGAAATAGAAATCTGGAATTCTTGATGAAGATTTGATCCATACAAAGCCCTTAAATGATGAATTATTGGTTTTAGAACGTTAACACTGTTGTAGGATGGTTGTATGATGATATTATAACATTATCGTAGAGTTTCATTCTTGTTAATGGTGTTTTGGGTTGATTTGAAAACTGCAAAACGAAGCAGTCCGCAGCCTACCTGGTGCGATCGATCGATCGACATTCTTCAGTCGATCGATCGACCACTATCGATCGATCGAAGGAAAAGGTCGATCGATCGACCTTCCCAGAATGAGTAAAGTTTTTCCCTATTTAAATTTTAATGATGTTAACCCTTGGATAATATTGTTGGAGACCGTATGAATACCCTTAACCTTAAGGAAGACCAGTAGGCATGGTTATGAAATTTGGACCTTAATTAGAATTCAATTTGAGGAATTATTCTAAACTAATGAAATTCGATAAGTGAGTTAATATTTGGGTTAATAGTGTAAATTTGAATAATTTGATGAAATGAGGTTTGGGGCAGAAGTAAGGACCTTAGGATTAAAGATGTTATACGTGGGAATAATAGGAACTTAATAATCTATCTTAGATAGGTTTTAAGTATAAGAAACTACGACGTGAGACGTGTCGACAGTTTAACTTTTATATTATACGGAGACGTAAACTATACAAATTTGGAATACCGGTATAAGGATGTAGAGTATACCTTTATTAATATTGAATTATCTAAGATGTGTGAATACTTAGTATATGATTTTTATATGTATGACATACCTACCATACTTTCTATCACGGGAGGTTACGTTCGCTTAGGGCCTTCTTATCCTTGTGTTGCCCGGATTTAGATTGGTACCTCGAGGACATAGTTCAAGAGAACGACTTATTTGTGAGTTAATAAGCCAGCTGACTATGGAGCGTAGGTATGTACGTGACCATGGATATGTTGAATTATGTTCGCCTCCATTTTTGTGTGTGGTGTTTATTCCAACAATTCCTGAGAGATTCGGAATTTGTGATCCTTATGTACATGATGTACCGGGATGGATAGCAGAGTATGTGTGCACCGCATCTTAGCCTTTGGGTGCTTGTATTGTATATTTATGATGTGAATAATATACGGTTAAATGAAAAGGAAATTGCTATGTTAAATTGTGGGTGTAGTAATTGTAATATTATGAAAAGATAAATGGGGTCAGATATCAATAAATGGTTTTGTTAATAATTGGGAATCCGAGAATTTAAGTAGATCCCTCTATTTAATTGTAAGGTTGGAATTAAACGTGAACCGAGTAGAAGTGTTAAAAACTCTTTGGAACTAGATAGTTATGAGAAAACGCATGAATGGGTACAGGAACGTTAGGAGTGCACAGTTAGACGAGAGGTGAGTATTTCATGTGAGGGCAAGTCCTAACATGTATCTTGCATTCATTGTTTTAATTGTTATTAAAGCACTTGCTGTTTTTAAAATACTCTCCACATTCGGGCTCTGACCCGTTTTCTTTCAAATCTATCTTTTTGTAAAAACCATTTTTAGGTGCCCAGCCACAAGGACACCATGCATAGTATTTCCAGTCAGGTGACGAGCTGTAGCTGTTGTGGATGTTACAGGGCCTTGCTAGTAGACGCTTCATTTGCCTTGACTCTATATTCAGATATCATCAGTTGTAGGGCATCTCGCCCATTTCTTTAGAGACATTTCATTTTATATTTCATTTATTCAGACTTCGGGCATGTAATTAATTCAGAATTCAGACTTGTCTTATTATTTTCAGTTGTGGGATTGTTGTGAGGAGTTTTCCTCCGGACTTATTACTATTGTTGGTTATTTCATTACTTCGTTAGTAATCATTAAAATGTTTTCGATAGTGATGCTATTAACTGGATCAACTTGGCATTTTGTATTAATTTAATAAAGGAGTAGCTACCCGGTATTTAATTAGTCAGGGTGTCACAAGTTGTATCAGAGCATCAGGTTCTAGTGTCCTTTAGGATCTGTACGGCTTATTATGTTTCCGCTCAGCTTTCTTTGATATAGAGCCCTATGTTTAGGATTGTTGATTCCTTTAGTAAAAATTTCGTTCTCCTACTATGATGTATATGATAGCGAATCGTATTACGATCGGGTGTATTCGTGTGCCGAACAATGTAGTACGTCAGGCGAAGACAGTTGGGAGGACTACAGGAGGCAAATATTTATTGAAGTTAATTAATTTATTTAAAGAAGGATGACCGTAGTTGAAGTCACCGATATCATGGCACGGAAGTCCTGGATGATTTAGAAGGCTAAGGCGCGACTTGAGACTTCCGAGTACAGCTATAGTAGGAATGGGGTCAAATTAGACACATCCAACAAGGTTGGAATGGAAGAGTCAGAGTTAAGTGTAACATTGAAGAGAACCAGAAGTAGCAATACTCGAAAGGCGAAGACGGCATATGCTAGCCAAACGAACGCAATGTATCCAAAGTCTTGGACATATGTCGGAGTATGGAAAATCGAGAATGAAAATTGGGGAGAAATTTTTCCTTGACTCGTAAGGGCGGAGATTCAATGGTGAGAAACAAGCAACCCACTTAAAAGTGGAATGTAATGTCGAGAGGGTGTACACGTATGGTTTGACCATAAGTTCCTTCATCAGATGTTCAGGTTGAAGGGCGAATGTTATTCTGAACTCGCATAAGAGGGCCAAACAGAGGTCAACTTGTGAGGAGAAATTTAATGTTGTAGCGAACCTTACACCGGGTGGAGAAGGTGGTATGGAGAAGAGGATGTTAAAGGGAGAATCTACATACAATAAGAATTGTTAGCTCTTATGGGGAATTCTGCTTGGATGATAAATACAGATAGTAATTATATCGCGTGGTGTAAATTTGGAGATAAATGTTCCCTTGGGTAGGGAGATACAAAAATCGAAGAATTTTTATAGAATAAGACTGGGAAAATGGTGTTGGAGAAACATCACAAGGAGGAAGACCCAATGGAGAAACCGTTAAAATAATTTGATAGCGGAATTACTACCGAGCGATGGTAATTTCAGTACGAGAGGTGGAAAATTAGTAGTGTATTCCTTAGGTAAATCAAGCTAAGGGAATAATGGAGATAGTCTTCAGAGTCGAGACTACCAACGTCCGAAAGATGGACCACCCCAACACGATTTGTGAGACAAAAGATAAGTGGAGTATGTGTAGAGGTATCTCTGTGGGGAGTGAAACCCGTGCGTTATAAAAATTTTCACGATACAAGAGTAGGGATCACGGAATTGTGCCTGGCAAGGGCAACAGTTATTGAAATATCCGGTTTGGGACAGACATGTGTGGTAAGTCCAGTAACCATTTGAGCAGCCGAGACGATTATTAGGATAGAAGTATGAGTTATATCCTCAGATAAGGATGCGTGTTATTTGTGGCATGAATGAGTTACTACATTTGTTACAATTGTATTTTCACTTGAGAGTCAAAGTTTAGTGAGTATATCACTAAGTTTATTATATAAAAGAACATTTTCCCTGATAGTGTGGGGGGGTTACTTTTATTGTCATCCACGGAGGATGAATGGGTATATTAATAGCGGTTTATGCTTTATCGAAATTACTCGTTTTAGTGCTATGTTATACGAGTATGATATGATCTTAATTATTGTTTTATATATATGATTGTACCGATAGTGTGCTGGTATTACAAGTTTATCGAAGTTACTACCTTGGGGTAGCGGGTTTTATTCTGGCGAGGCCCCATCTGTGAGAGAGCCGGGCTCGCAATTGTACTTTCGTACGTATATATATAAATATATATACAAGTTATGATTTCAAATGGGTATAATGGTCTCGGATATTTAATCCCAGTATGCGTAGGGATTTCATTGTTATGAGTTGTATGTAATTGATTTACTAGTTAACAAAGAGTTAGTTGGTTCTTATAATTAACGATAAAGAGGTCGTAACAAAAAGAGTACATTGTTTTATCACCCGTTAGAGATTTGGAAGTTTATACTCATAGTTGTGTGTCGGGGGACGGAAATTTGAGGGTTCCAAATATCTCGCATGTTGTATATGAAATGTGATTCCCATCACTGTAAAGAGAAAAGTGTCTTTCAGAAGGAGTTCTTTGTTTATGCATAATTGCGAACTGAGATGAAACTTTTTTGTTAAAAGACGAGAGCGTAGGAGTACATATTATGGACAGGGCTTAACGGATTCCGATGACCGACAATGTTAGGTAGTAGTGTATCGGGGGGGGGGGGGTTCCTTGTTTGGATTTCGCTTTGCGAGACACCCCACACATGAAACTTAGCGTAAGGTTGGTAGTAAGGAGATGTGCAACCCTTTGTTAATGATTTGGATACCTCTATCGTTATGGGAGTACGTAATTATCACGGGAAGTTACAAGGAGTAAATTATGATGTAAGGCCATTAGAGCTAGTTGTTAGTAAATTACGATATAAGTACTAATAATGTTGGTTGTGTCACAACACGTTGAAGGACGCATTGAGGATAAGGAGGATTTAGGATTTCTGATTCAGAAACGATTGAGAACACCCAAGTAGTATAGCACCGTTGTATTTACAGTGACAATAAAGAATTTGGGATTTGTATGTAGCGTATATAATGTTTAAAAACCGTATGGTTGGGTTATAAGGGGCGTAGACATCTTGATTTACTAAAGTATAAATCAAAGGAAGAGGAAAATAGACGGGTGAGATTATTACTTATAAGATTAAATGTCACAAGAAAAGGTGTAAGTGAATATCATGTGTAGTAAGTGTAGCACGTTCAAACTTAGGCAGTAGAAAGACATTTAATAAAGGGATATCTCTTGAGAAGGCGAATAAATTATTATGAGAAATTTGGAGTAGAGTTCCGATCAATCGAATGTTGAGGGTGAATCACGAGTAAATAGAATGAGGATGTCAATCAGGTATAAAGTCCAGATATGCACAAAGTGGTGAAAAGTGTAAAGGTCCAAACCTTTGGTATTCGTCGGGAAAATAAGATCATTAAGTATCATTTAACGGGGAAATTTTTTATGTGAATATCGACATTAAAAGAGGTATAGTAAGTAGCAGAACAGTTGAGGTTAGATGATCAACCATATAATTTTGTATCAAGACGACGATTCCAAGAATGGGAGGGTCAAGTTGGAGAATTTTCTTGAGAGGTAGCCAACTTATTCATAAGTAATGAGTTCCTTCGATTATGTGGGACATGTTGTCCAGAAGGAGAGAAATTGTTATATACTTGGGGTGATTTACACTATTAGATAGTGAACAAGCCGGTACGTGGTTCGACGTAGTATTATTTAAAACTGGGATGAAATCCCCGAAATCCACATTTAGGTGGGGTGACAATAAGTAGTGGGAAATAACGATTCAAACTGAGGGTTGTAACACCTATAACCCGAGGTGCAGGCGCAAGGTGACTAACGACTGATGGATGTACGAAAGAAATTTTGGATTCATTGCGATATTTTCAATTCCAATTCGGGTATAACTAGTGAGGTATATTGTAGTCATGAGGAGTAGATATTACCTAATGGTAGAGTTGGGGGAAAAGCACCCGTATCTATTTATGGTGGACAAGGTTCTTACAAAGGTTTGTGTGACACCAACAGGCTGAAGTGTAAAAGTCACAATGTCGTGATACTTCAAGGAATGGATGAGCATAGTCAGATGTGTTATTGATTCAACCCAGGATGGGAGTTTGGAGTTTTGATAAACGCGGGAGTTAGTAGTGAGGTGCGGACTCACAATACTAATAAAAATAGTGCGGCTAATGATGTATGGGCTATTTTTATTCGAAGGTTGTTTAATAAGAGCACAACGTAAGGTGCATTTATCGAAGATGATTCTGATAAGGTATCAAGTATGTTAAACAAGCTTATTGTGAAGCGAGAATTTTAGTGATTTGGGCTTTTCTTTATAATTGTTTTGACTATTGGAGGATACCTAATTTTTTCAGGTGTGCCTTACTTTTCCGAATTTCGGGACGAAATTCAGTTATTAGGGGGGAAGTATGTAATACCCTGTATTTTCGTGATATTTATTTTTGGGGATTAATTGAATTAAATGTGTATTAATTGGAAATTAATCCGGATAAAAATATTAACGAGATGTGAGTTAGTATTTGATTATAATGTGTATATTTGGCAATATATGAATATTGGAAATATTGAAATTGTCGCGAGATTGAAATACGGCAATTTGGGAAACTTTGTTGGGACGCGCGTGACAGTCGCGTTAGGAATATAATTATTTGAATTAAAAAGTGAATTTTATTTTTATCACCCGTATGGTCATTTTGAGTGCGCCAACGCGTCCGGAAGGGTCGAAATAGTCAGAAAACACTAGCCGGGGGTTAACTTTGGGTCCCGGGGCATTATTGGGCCATACCGGTAACTTATAGGGGCATTTTGGTAATTTCGGAAATCTGGGAATTAAAACCCACGAAAATTAGAAACAAAAATCTGACTTTTTCTTAATCCACTAAACACACTAACTACACTAAGGGACTTAATGGGCTACGGGAGAAGTTAAGATATAGTTCCAACTTACCAAAAACCAACCACAACTCCATTGTCATCATCCTTAGAGAAACTTGTAGAGAGAGAGAGAGACAAGAGAATTCTGCAGAAAGAGAGAGGGAGAACAACTCAGCCTTCAAGATTCAACTTCAAATTCAGAGAAAGATTAAGGCAAGTGGTTTAATTACAATTGATTCAATGCCATGCTTTTCCATGTTTAGGAATTATCGAATTTATCTTGGAAGATGATATAGACCCATGAATTGGAAGTTTAAAACTATGAACTATGTTAGGGATTGCATGTAGAAACATTCTGGACGAATTATGAACTCAGAATTATGACCCCTGATGATTTAAAATCGGATTTTAGAAGAAGTTTATTAATGTTCTTGAAAGAAATAGAAATCTGGAATTCTTGATGAAGATTTCATCCATACAAAGCCCTTAAATGATGAATTATTGGTTTTAGAACGTTAACACTATTGTAGGATGGTTGTATGATGATATTATAACGTTATCTTAGAGTTTCATGCTTGTTAATGGTGTTTTGGGTTGATTTGAAAACTGCAAAACGAAGCAGTCCGCTACCTACCTGGTGCGATCGATCGATCGACATTCTTCAGTCGATCGATCTCCCACCATCGATCGATCGAAGGAAAAGGTCGATCGATCGACCTTCCCTGAATGAGTAAAGTTTTTCCCTATTTAAATTTTAATGATGTTAACCCTTGGATAATATTGTTGGAGAACGTATGAATACCCTTAACCTTAAGGAAGACTAGTAGGCATGGTTATGAAATTTGGACCTTAATTAGAATTCAATTTGAGGAATTATTCTAAACTAATGAAATTCGATAAGTGAGTTAATATTTGGGTTAATAGTGTAAATTTGAATAATTTGATGAAATGAGGTTTGGGGCAGAAGTAAGGACCTTATGATTAAAGATGTTATACGTGGGAATAATAGGAACTTAATAATCTATCTTAGATAGGTTTTAAGTATAAGAAACTACGACGTGAGACGTGTCGACAGTTTAACTTTTATATTATCGGGAGACGTAAAATATACAAATTTGGAATAATGGTATAAGGATGTAGAGTATACTTTTATTAATATTGAATTATCTAAGATGTGTGAATAGTTAGTATATGATTTTTATATGTATGACATACCTACCATACTTGCTATCACGGGAGGTTACGTTCGCTTAGGGCCTTCTTATCCTTGTGTTGCCCGGATTTAGATTGGTACCTCGAGGACATAGTTCAAGAGAACGACTTATTTGTGAGTTAATAAGCCAGCTGACTATGGAGCGTAGGTATGTACGTGACCATGGATATGTTGAATTATGTTCGCCTCCATTTTTGTGTGGTGTTTATTCCAACAATTCCTGAGAGATTCGGAATTTCTGATCCTTATGTACGTGATGTACCGGGATGGATAACAGAGTATGTGTGCACCGCAGCTTAGCCTTTGGGGTGCTTGTATTGTATATTTATGATGTGAATAATATACGGTTAAATGAAAAGGAAATTGCTATGTTAAATTGTGGGTGTAGTAATTGTAACATTATGAAAAGATAAAAGGGGTCAGATATCAATAAATGGTTTTGTTAATAATTGGGAATCCGAGAATTTAAGTAGATCCCTCTATTTAATTGTAAGGTTGGAATTAAACGTGAAATGAGTAGAAGTGTTAGAAACTCTTTGGAACTAGATAGTTATGAGAAAACACATGAATGGGTACAGGAACGTTAGGAGTGCACAGTTAGACGAGAGGTGAGTATTTCATGTGAGGGCAAGTCCTAACATGTATCTTGCATTCATTGTTTTAATTGTTATTAAAGCACTTGCTGTTTTTAAAATACTCTCCACATTCGGGCTCTGACCCGTTTGCTTTCAAATCTATCTTTTTGTAAAAACCATTTTTAGGTGCCCAGCCACAAGGACACCATGCATAGTATTTCCAGTCAGGTGACGAGCTGTAGCTGTTGTGGAAGTTACAGGGCCTTGCTAGTAGACGCTTCATTTGCCTTGACTCTATATTCAGATATCATCAGTTGTAGGGCATGTCGCCCATTTCTTTAGAGACATTTCATTTTATATTTCAGTTATTCAGACTTCGGGCATGTAATTAATTCAGAATTCAGACTTGTCTTATTATTTTCAGTTGTGGGATTGTTGTGAGGAGTTTTCCTCCGGACTTATTACTATTGTTGGTTATTTCATTACTTCGTTATGGTGAATGGATTTACGTTGATCTTCCATCATTCTTTTATTGCATGTTAATCAGACTTAACTTAAAATTTGGCAACTTACTTTTTAAGTACTAGGTGGTTAGTAATCATTAAAATGTTTTCGACAGTGATGCTATTAACTGGATCAACTTGGCATTTTGTATTAATTTAATAAAGGAGTAGCTACCCGGTATTTAATTAGTCGGGGTGTCACAACCATCCCCTTAGAAAGAGAAATATAAGGAGAGTATAATATATATCTATATACATGTACAATATATTTTGGCAATTATGAAATCATATTTTATTTGATTAAGTATTCTCATGCAAGTTGTATTATAACTATGAAATTGACAATATGACCATGTAATCCGAGCGATGAGCTCACTCACACTTAATCTTTATTACTTTTCCAACATTGTCCCATTAATTCAACCATTAATGTACTTTCATAATTTTTCGAGTTGTTTCATAAACTTGCTTTTCCATTATTAAGCATTGTGCTCAAAATTGACTTTTCATTTGATTAATCGGGTTACCAATCCACTAGTGTTAAACGGCCTTTCACCGACTTTTCACTTGAGTCTAATCCTTAAGCTCTGAGCCCTCCTTAAATTTCTCGGTTACCTCATAAGTCATTTACTTGTTACATCGTCGTAACTCTTTTCCTTTCTTTATTTCTTAACCGCTTTGTGAGAATTTTTTTCCTTTATTTCCTTTAATCAGACGATGAGGGCAAATACCCGAGACGAGATAAGTTTAAACACACTTTATTTCCAAGTTTCGCACTTTGTCAAAAATCCATTTTCATTTCACTTTAAAACTCGATATTTCACCTTCTGAAAATTACTTGATTTATTAATTATCATAAAACTTGATCTTTGAGTTCAAATATCCATTTGTACACTTTAATGTGTAGTTCACAACTCAAACACCCTTGTAAACTTGCATTCTATACATATTGTCAAAAATGTTTCTTTTCATCATTACTTTACAAAACATGACTTTTGATTATACAAAATATAAGTCTTTGACTAGATTCCTTTAGTTGGGTGAAATCATTATTATGTCCATGTTTCACATAAAATGACGTTTTTGTGCTAAAATATTTCCTTTTTCATTTCAAGACATTCCCTTTGAAAACATTAACTTTGCATTTATCATATCATCTTTATCCTTTAAAACTTAATTTCCAAATTAATACCCACCTTTGGAAATGTTACTACTTGGTACAAAATTTACATAAAATCACACTTTTGGCCTAAAAACCCATACTTTTGACATTTCAAGAATTGTCTTTCAAATTGATCAGTTTTCATTGTTATCCTTGTTACCTTGTTTTACTCTTGGCATTAACTTTCAATATTTTCACATTTCAACACCCATGCTTTTACCACTTTTACACTTAGCACCCAATTTAGTTTGTTTCTTTCATGTTTATCAAACTTTGTCCACATAAATTATATAAAAAATAATAATAACATACCATTTTTCTGAAATTAATAAGTTTTACATGATCGTATAAGAAATAATTTGCTTAAACATTATAAAAAATTTCATTCTTTCAATCATAGGGTTTGATCCATAATTATCAAAAATTCTTTAGCATATATTCATATCTAGTAATACTAATCATAAATAATCATTTAACTCAAACATATATCTAGCATGATTTTTCTTTAAACTTGAAAATAGCGTGGACAATCCCTACCTATTAATAAGAATAAAAACTTCTAAAAGTATGTTGAATAAGATCCCAACTAGCTCTAAGCTTTCTGAATTGTGTTCTTCCAAAATTCCTTTTCTACACTAAATAACCCTCTTATACAACACTATTAATTACTAGTAAATGAAAGATGGAAATGTGTTATATTTGGTATGACTATAGGGAGGGTAATGGACCTCTTAGTTAAGAGAAAATGGTGGTGGAAAGAGCAAATTTAGGCTGGTCTTTTGGCCAGAATTCCTCTCTAGGTAAATGAAGGATGTAGGTTGGTGGCTCATCTCTTCCACCTCTTAAATAGTCTATAACCTACCATTAATGTTCCTAACCCATTAGGGGAGTTCCCCCATGCCTAGATCAGTAAAAATTTTAGAGAAATGTCATCCTAACTGATGAGGAGTCATTGCATTTACCACCTTTAACATATACATCTTAAAAACCTTTAAAATAGGTATTCTGGGGGGTCTGAATTGATGTTGTTGCTGGCCCAATCGATTCTCCCATTTAGGTCCATTTTTTTAGTATTCCATGTCTATCTTAATGACATTACTACATGAATATAAGTGCATTTGTATAATTCTTTACGTATATTTTCCTTTAATTCTATTTATAATGTGCATCTTACTTTCATAGGCGACACATGGCATTTGTATTTTTCTCCTAGACCTTAATTTCAAATAAAAATAACCTATTTAAATTAATTCCATTAAATTATGATAAATATAAATTTATATGATTTGAAAATCGCACAAGTTCAAAAATATAACACGATTTTTAATAATTTAATAAAACGAGGGCATTACATGTACAATGTATGTCATAATAGGAAACGGTCCTAACTTATAAGTAAAGTCACTCAACAATAGGTTGAGAGTATGGAAAAAAGTCTAAAACAATTGTGAGAAGGTTTGAACTCCTTATTCTCGGAATCATTTCTTTTATCCCTTAAACTTTCCACCACACCCCTATTTATACACGTGTCTAGAAATATATTGATTGAACTGATTGTGACACCCTGCCTAATTAAATACCGTGTGATGAGTCATTTATTAAATTAAATTAGAATATACAGTTGGTTCAGATTATGCATCACTATCGAAACTTTATTACTAAGTACTAACCACCTAATATTCAAAAAGTTTGATGTCAAAATTTTATCTTTTAATTTATATAAAACTAAGTTATGAATAGTTAAACATTCACCATTCACATCAATCTCATATGATAGGAAAAACTGCAATAATATTTGAAACTCGAGAAAAAAAAATTCCAGTCTAACTCTCAAATACACTAATCCAACGTAAATAATCTCAACAAATGACTAAAGTAAATCACTAAATCCAAAACCTCTGAACATCTGAATAAAAGAGGAACAACATGCCCTAACTGATGAAATAACTCAAAAGGAAGAAATGATAGACATTGAGGCATCTACTATCAAGGTCCTGTAACGTCCACATCATCTACATCTCTTCGAGTGAATGGAACTCCTATGCTTGGTGTCCCTGTGGCTGGGCACCTAAAATAATTTGATAAGAAAAAGAGATTTGCAAAAAATGGGTCAGAACCCGAGTTGAAAATGGTTTAAAAATTATCAAGTCCTTAAAATGAGTTTATATCACATATATTAATCATGTTAGATTATTTTACTCACTTGAGATGCTCACCTCTCATCTAATATGCACGCCTAACATTCCATCAAACCCTACTAGTTTCTATTCCCATGCTAACTAGTTTTTTCCCGTCTAACATCTAATCATAACCGAATATCATTCCCATGTATTTCCCTCGTGATATACATAATACCCATAATCAACTCCTCTTTAACATGGATCAGCTCCGTTTCAATTTAATATATATACAATGTTCACCAACTTAGTTAATTTCATATTTCACTATTATACATCTTTTCTTAATTCATACTATAGAATGTATCACAAGCACATATATATACATACGCTCAATATTATATATATATATATATATATATATATATATATATATGTATATAATACTGCCCCTAGAGACACAGTTGTGGTGCATGCATACTCTACTATCATGTCTTGGTGCATAGCTCATTTCATAAAGGAATAAATGTCCAATCTCTCGTGAGCCATCAAAACAAACACACATATTGGAGGCGAACATAGTTCCAAGCCGATGGGCTATGCCCATACCTACCCACCCATATGACCGTCATCACTATCATTCTCACAGATATCCTGTACCTAGGTTCTATGCCCTAGTTGTACAAATCAAAATCCCACCCGAAGGCTCCTCAAGGCATGATTGTCCACAACGTGTAACCTCCGCAGCAAGCAACGTAGGTATGTCGTACACATAATAGTTCAATCAATAAGTATACACACAACTTATTACATTCATTAGGTAGTCACGTAACCTAATTTCCCAAATTAATATGTAGTATGTTCGTCTCAACTACCCACAATACTTTAACTGTACGATTACCTCTCTATCATATATACTCTTTAAGGTTCTCTCAATCCAACCCATTCCCTTAGTAGTTAAACAATTCCCCTCACTACCAAATTATGAAATAAGCTACTTTAGAATAGCGTAGGTCATATTCTCTCACTTAAAGGAACCTAGAAGGATTTTCAACTCGTCTGGAAAAAATGGAGTTTCTAAAATCTCATTATAACATAGGGATTCTCGTTCGAATGGGGTCGTTTGAACGATATTATCACTTCGAACGAACTCTAAAAATATCGTTAGTAATCTCGTTGGAATTCTCGTTTGAACAAGGATTTAGAGAGCTTTTTTTCTTTGAAAAATTTCATTTTTCCAAATCATTCAATAACCAAATCACTTCAAAACTCATTTTAATCCAATTTTAATAACTCTAAACCATACCCCCTAGTATTAGAACACCTTCCCATCCGTTTTTAACATCAAATCCCCAAAATTATAACATGACTTTTGATAAATTTTCTCAATTCTTCAACAAGCCTCAATTTCACATAACCTCCATTAATAACCATTTAATCCCATATTTTATTTCGTGAAATTAACATATAAAACCTATAATTATCATACCCAGAACATGGTTATTCAACTACATGCAAACCTATACTCCAAATTAAAGATTAATACCTAATTTCAATCCCACATTCATAATATCATGGTTATTCCACCAAATAAATTAACATGAATCATATATGCTCTAAAAATTCAGCAAGATAAACACTTGCCTTTCTGTGAACTTTTGATTTGATGGATGAAATTGTTATAGGGCTGATCCTTTCTTCGCGATCTAGGTGTTGGTGTAATTTTTTGTGTGAGATATTGAGTCTTTACCCTTGGGCTCTTATGGAGTTCTTATTCTTCCTCTTTGGTTCTCTCTCTCTCTCTCTCTCTCACTCTCTCTCTCTCTCTCTCTCTCACGTAGGTTTGGAAACTCACAGATATAATATTACCCACATACTCTTCCTTTTTAATTTTTGATTTTCTTTTTCATTTTAATTCTCAAAAATCTCAAAAGACTAAAATACCCCTCTGGGGTGTCGATTTGGCCTAAATTTCCCCGAAACCCCAATAAAATTCCCGATAGAGTTTTCTAACTATTTTGACCCTTCCGGACTCATCGGCGCACTCAAAATTGTCATACGATTTCTTAAAAATAAATTATCTTTTTAACTCAATAAATTATCTTTTCGCATATTATGATGTTTTTCACGAGCATTAGATTGGGAAAATTATCGTGCTATGGTATAATAGCTTCCTTTGGGAGTTATACCATAATGACTAGCATTTATGGATAGATTATGAGGTAATTCTGGTCGGTGCTCACACAAGGTCCTGGCTATGGGACCAACATAGGTCTTATAAGCAAAGTAATAATATATCTAGGATCTTGAGCCAATTATGGGACCTCTGTTATAATAAAGGGTGTGACATCAATTGTTAGAGAGTCTTCTAAGTGCCCTTTATGGTTACTGGTACCACTGGTATCATGTTGTTCCTTCTTGTTGAGGTTACAAGTGGTAAGACATACATAGATGAAAGTTGAGGAAAAATTTGTAACTCACCGATGAGATTTTCGTCATGATTTGATCACGTGGAGAAAATATTTTATCATATGGTTATCTACAAGTGTTGGAGATTAAGGGTATCAACATAACTTCAGGTGATTAAAACATTTGATTTGAGAGATAAATTGGACTAGAGCCCCAAAACATAAAGAGTCTATAAAACATCCCCTTGGGTCGAACTAAGTTATTCATCACTAACTTCCACCAATACACCAAATACCGAAAATGGTCACTGATAAGTGATCACGACTGGAAGCCATGACTAGCTAATCATGGTCCAAAAACGTGACCATAGTCAAAATTGGCATGACCAAATCCATGACTCTGTTTGGTAATGGGTCGTCTTGTGTGTGGTCATGGCTTTAGACCCTAACCCAGCAGCGACCATTATTGCACCAAGTTTCCCTCCAATTTTGGTCAGGGAAGGAGTCACTGCCCTTAACCGTGACCACAAATGTCATTACACAAGGATATGGTTATGGATTAGGTTCGTGACCAATAAATTATCTGAGTCACGACTTTAGGCCGTGATTATGGCCTTATTTCCACGCTGACGTGTAAAAAATAAAGGGGTCACGTCATATGTTCATGGCCCTAAGTTGTGACCATTATCTTTATACTTAAAAAATGCATAACAATTTTTTATTTCCCTCGAAAACTTCTAAGCCCTCATTTTCCCTCCCCCTCTCTAGTGATTTTGGCTCTCTCCTTCTCTCAATCTCAAGCTCTCTCTCAATCTCAATCTCAAACTCAAACGTAAATATGTGTGTGTACATATTTGTTTGTGTGTACTCTATAAATATATGTGTGTGCATGTATATATATGTATATACGTTTGTGTATATGTGTGTGTGTATATACATGTGTGTATTGTGTATATATATGTAGTTGTGTATACATTATCATTGTGCGTATTGTGTGCATGTATGTGGTTATACAGTAAATGTGTATGTGTGTGTGTGTATTATTAAAAAAATACATATATATGACTAATGTTGGTTTAAGTTTCAAACTAGGGCAAACTTTAATTTAATGTATATTGTTGGTTTATGTTTCAAACTAGGGAAAATTTCAATTTTATGGATCTTGTTGGTTTAAGTTTCAAATTAGGGCAAATTTTAATTTAATATATATTGTTGGTTTAAGTTTCAAACTAGGGAAAATTATAATTTTATGGATATTTTTCGTTTAAGTTTGGGGTTGAAATATAAAATTACACATCTCCATTAATATTGATGCTAAATTTGGGATTAATTTTAGGGGATTTGTAAAATTAAGTACCAAAAATGCATAATCTATTAATTGTTGGGGTAATGTTTGTAAGGGTTAATTTTAGGGATTGTTGGCTTAAATGACAAAAGTAGGTATTCAAAACCTAATAAATTATCAGTTCATGATTTATTAGGGACATAATTTATAGTAATCATATTCACTCCCTTATACATAATAACACGTTATTGATTTATTAGAGCCATTATTTATAGGAATTATAATCACGCCCTCGTTCATTTTTATCAAAAAATGAGTCACGGTGCTAGTAAATGGCAACAAGAGTGGGGAAGGTTTCAATTGGACCGCACACGTACATCTTTAATTAATAAGCCTCATAAAGTGGGTACTCGGATTGATTGGTATGGTAATAGGAAGATCGAACAATTTAACTACCTTGTAAATCGTGGAGTTCATCTCCAGTAAGAGTACTTGTTCGATCGTATTATGTTTTCCATGCCACAATGTTGGGATGAAGTTGTACAATATATTTATCACATACATAATCCCGATAGATCACTAACCTTTCTTACGCTATTAGAGAAAGCATAAACTTTTTTTACCCATTATGGATAGAATTACGTACAAAGAGCATTGATAAAGAGTTTTGTCTGGGCAGTCTTTGTTGTTTTGGAGTTTTGTCTAACCATAATAGGTTAGAACCGTGCTTTGAGCAGTCATTGGAGTTTTTTCTGGACAGTCTTTGGACTAGTGAAGCCACGTAGTCTCCCATGAGTGATTCCCTGGCTTTTTACAACTATAGCAAGTGTTACCACTATTGATTTTAGATGGCGGAGTTAGATTTTGTGGAGTAGAGTGAGCGGTAATGTTTGTAAGGGTTTAATTTTAAGGTGCAGGGAACTCAACATTATAAGGTGGCCTCAGTGGAAGATTAACATCTTGAGAACCCTCAATGAGGGTTGTCAAGATTTTAAACTTTCTGTTAGGACACCTCTTTTGTTCATAACGGCGGGGTCGAGCTACTACTATAAATTGTTCAAAACTTTGGGGCTATTATCAAGCGAGCTTAATAGAAACTCCTTCCCCATCCTTCATCTCCTGAGCATAAGTTGAGTTACCTATGAGGCCACCTTTGAGTTCCCGGGATTGTCCTATATTGCTGGTTATTTATGAAGGACACACTCCCCATAATGAGAGGAGTCCTATTTGGAATACTCTATCAAACTCCAAACGGGAAAATATATCATATTATTCAGGACTCCTTATCATAATAATTTCAATGAACTCTATAACACATTGCATTTAGCAAGGCAAAAAAAGGCAGATTTTCTTTCCAAACATGCCTTTTGAGGGCAAAAACCAAAATCACCTCCCAAACGGCTCCATGAAAGGTGAAAACACCTCGTATGGGATCAATGTAACTCATAGGAACCGATCGCGTGGTCACAGGACCCCTAGTTCGAGGAAATGATGATAATTTAAGAAAATACACACTTAGGATTCAAAATGTGCCGTTAGAGGGAGAAACCCCTTAGATCCCCCAAGCGGACACTTTAGGGGAACGATCATCGCGCACGGGACCAATGTAACTCAAAGTAACTGGTCACTGGTCACGGGACCCCTGGTTTGAGAATATGATGATAATTTAAGAAAACTCATACTTAGGATTGAAAACATGACGTTGGAGGGGAAACCCCTTAGCTCCCCCCAAATGGCCCTTTCAGGAGAGTAAGCACCATGCACGGTTCTAATGTAACTAGTAGGGGCCGATTGCATGGTCACAGGATCTCCAGTTTGAGGGCATGCCCAAAATAGAGAAAATCCACACTTAGGCTTGAAAACAAGTCGTTGGGGGGCAAAACCCCGTAATGGCCCCGTAGGCGATGCCAACACCATGCTCGTGACCAATGTAACTCGTAGGAACAGACCGCATGGTCATAGGACCCCCGATTTGAGAGAATGACATAAATTTTTTAATATCCACACTTAGGCTTAAAAATGTTCCATAGGGGGCCAAACCCCTTAGCGCCCCCAAACGGCCCTATGAGCAGCACCAACACCTCGTACTAGACCAATGTAACTCATAGGATCCGATCACGTGGTCACGAGATCCTCAATTTGATGGCACGCCCCAAAATAGGGAAAATCCATACTTAGGCTAGAAAACATGCCCCTAGGGGGTGAAACCACATAGCGGCCACTTAACAGCCTCATGACCATGCGGTTGGTTCCTGCGTGTTGTGGAGCTCATTAAATTTTTTTTTGGAAAGGAATCTCAAATAATTTGATGCTTTTTACCATTTTAAGTTTGATAAAGTATTCCAAATACAAATACTCTATTGGAGTGTCCTCGATTGGTGGATCTTGATGATGGCCACATTCCCTGTAATGAAAATATCTACCATTACGAGGAGTTTAGCGGAGTTGTATTTGGAATACTCTATAAAACTTCATTAAGACCCACATTTAGGCTTGAAAACGTACTGTTGGGGGGGTGAAAAACCCCCTAGCACCCCCCAAACCGCCTCATGAGTGGTGCCAACACCTCGCACATAACCAATGTAACTCGTAGGAACCGACTGCATGGTCACAGGACCCTCAATTTGAGAGCACAGCAAAAAATAGAGAATATCCACACTTACGCATGAAAACGTGTCGTTGGGGTGCAAAATTCCTTAGTGCCCCCACACTACCCTGTGAGTAGCGCCAACACATTGCATGGGTCCAATGTAACTCTCACTAACCGATCCCGTGGTCACGGGACCCTCGGTATGAGAGCATGGCCCAAAATAAAGAATATCCACACATAGGCTTGAAAACGTACCATTAGACAGAAAAACCTTGTGATGCCCACCAAACGGCCCTGTGGGTGGTGCCAACACCTTGCTCGGGACCAATGTAGTGCGCACCAATCGACCGTGTGGTCTCGGGACCCTCACCTTGAGAGAACCGTCCAAAATAGATAATATCCACACATAGGCTTGAATACATGTCGTTGGGCTGCAAAACCCCATAACGCCCCCCAAATGGCCCCATGTGTGGCACCAACACCTCGTTCGAGACCAACGCAGCTCGTACGCACCGATCATGTGGTCATGGGACCCTCGGATTGAGAGCAAGACCCAAAACAGAGAATATCTACACATAGGCTTAAAAACATGTCGTTGGGATATGAAACCCCTTAGTGCCCCCACACGACCTCGTGAGCACTGCTAACACCTCGCACGGATCTAATGTAAATCACATAAATCGATCACATTATCACAGGACCCTCAGTTTGAGAGAACAACCAAAAATAGAGAATATCCATAATTAGGCTTGAAATCATGTCGTTGGGGGTGTGAAACCACTTAGCGCGCCCCGTAAGACCCCATGAATGGCTCCTCGCACGGGTCCAATGTAACTCGTACGAACCAACCACGTGGTCACAGAACCCTTGATTTGAGAGCAGGCCCCAAAATAGAGAATATCCACACCTAGGCTTGAAAACGTACCATCGGGGGGTGAAACCTCTTAGCGCCCCATTAACATCCCCATGAGCCATGCCAACACCTCACACGGGACCAATATAATTTGTAAGAATCAATCGCGTGGTCAGGGGACCCTCGCGGTTTGAGAGAATGACCCAAAATAAAGAATATCCACCCTTAGGCATGAAAAATTGTCCTAGGGAGGTGAAAATACTTAGTGCCTTTCACATGGCCCCATGATCGGCGCCAACACCTCGCACGGGACCAATGTAACTCGTAGGAATCAACCGTATGGTCACGGGACCCTCAAGTTTGAGAGCATGACCCAAAATATAAAATATCCACACTCAGGCTTGAAAACGTTCCATCGGATGTCAAAATGCCTTAGTGCCCCCCAAACGGCCCCGTGAGTGGTGCCAACACCTCTCATGGGAACAATGTAACTCATAGGAATCGATCCCATGGTCACAGGACCCTCAATTTTAGAGCACAACCCAAAATAGAGAATATCCACACTTAGACTTGAAAACATGCCATCGAGGGGAAAAATCCCTTACCTCTCATCAAACGGACCCGTGAGCGGTGCTAACACCTCGTATGGGACCAACGTAACCCATAGGAACCGATCGCGTGGTCACGGAGCCATCATTTTAAGAGCAGGAACCAAAACATAGAATATCCACACTTAGGCTTGAAAATATGCTATTGGGGTGCAAAACTCCTTAATGCCCCCAACCCGGCCCCATCAGTGGTGCCAATACCTCGCACGTGTCCAATTTAACTCGCATAAACCAATCATATGGTCACGGGACCCTTGGTTTGAGAGCATCGTCCAAAATAGAGAATATCCACAAATATTCTTGAAAACGCATCGTTGGGGTCTAAAACCCTTCAATGCCCCCCAAACGGTCCCGTGGGAAGCTCCAACACCTCGCTCGAGACCAACGTAGATCGGACGAACCGATGGCTTGGTCACGGGACCCTCGACTTGAGAGCACGAGAGAAAACAGAGAATATCCACACTTAGTCTTAAAAATGTGTCATTGTGGTGCAAAAACCCCGCAACACCCCCCCCCCCCAAAGGCCTCATGGGCAGTTCTAACACCTCGCTCAGGACAACATAGCTCGCATGAACCGATTGCGTAGTCACGGGACCCTTGACTTGAGAGCACGACCCAAAATAGAGAATATCCACACTTAGGCTTGAAAACATGATGTTGGGGTATGAAACCCCTTTGAGCCCCCACACATGCCCGTGAGCTGCACCAACAACTCGCACATGTCTAATGTAACTCACACGAACCGACCGTGTGGTTACGGTACACTCGGTTTGAGAACACGATCCTAAAGAGAGAATATCCACACTTAGGCTTAAAATGTATCATTGGGGGGACCCCCAAACAGCCTTGTGAGTGGTACTAACACCTCACACGGGACCAATGTGACTTGTAGGAATCGATCGCATGGTCACGGGATCCTAGGTTAGAGAGCACGACCCAAAATAGAGAATATCCACATTTAGGTTTGATAACGTGTCGTCGGGGGACGAAACCACTTAGTACCCCCCAAACGGCCTTGTGAGCGCTGCCAACACCTCGTATGGGACCATTGTAACTTGTGGGAATAGACCGTGTGGTCACGGGACCCTCGGGTTTGAAAGTAAGGCCCAAAATAGAGAATAACCACACTTAGGCTTGAAAACATGACATCGGGGAGCGAAACCCCTTATCACCCACCGAACGGCTCCGTGAGCGGTGCATGTACATCGAATGGGACCAATGTAACTCCTAGAAACTGACCATGTGATCACGAGACCCTTAGTTTAAGAGAACGACCCAAAATTGAGAATAACCACCCTTAGGTTTGAAAACATGCCATCGGGAGGCAAAACCCCTTAGCACACCCAAACATCCTGTGAGCGGTGCTAACACCTCGGACGAGACAAATGTAATTCGTAGGAACTAACCGCATGGTCACGGGACACTTGATTTGAGATAACAACCATAAATAGAGAATATCCACACTTAGGCTTAAAAATGTACCATTGGGGTGGAAACCCCTTAGCGCCACCAAAACGGCCACGTGAGTGGTGCAAACACCTCGAACAGGATCAATGTAACTCGTAGGAACCGACTGTGTGGTCACAATACCCTCAGTTTGAGAACACGGCTCAAAATAGAGAATATCCACACTTAGACTTGAAAACTTATCGTCGGGGGGTGAGACCCCTTAGCGCCCCCCAAACGGCCCCTTAGTTGTGTCAACACCTCGCATTGGACCAATGTAATTCACAAGGAACCGACCGTATGGTCATGGGACCCTCGGTTTTAGAGCATGACCCAGTTTTTAGAATGCCTACACTTAGGCTTGAAAATGTGCCATTAGAGGGAGAAATCCCCAAACGCCCCCGTGGTTGGCGCCAACACCTTTCTTGGGACCAATGTAGCTCGTATGAACCGACTATGTGGTCATGGTTCCCTCTATTTGAGAGCACGAGCCAGATTTTTGAATGCCTACATGGGTCCTTTGACCGCGTGGTCATGGAACCCATGATTTGAGAGAACGGGACCCCCGCGAGGTCACCCAAGGAGCATTTGCAACAACTAAATGATTTGACTCCCGATTCAAGGATTTTTTATTATTATTAAAGTTGGTCGTGCCCCAAAGTCATGATCATGTTATGTATACAGTATGTTTGGTCACACCCCAAATCTGTTACTAAGTTGATTTCTACAGAAAACATAATCACGGCCTAAACCCATGATGAAGATTAATTATAAGAATAATAGTTACTGCTTAAATTCATGACCATGTTTCATTGTATTGAAAACATGTTCAGCCGTGACCATGCAGTGTGTTAAGGATTTGGGGCGTGACCACCGAAATTGGTCACGGACCAAATCTACAACCAGACTTCCTAGTGAGGGATAAAGTCCGTGACTAATTGCCCAACTTGGTGTCGTGCACTACCTCTCTTCTCTTTCGAGATCTTTATAGATTCCATACAAAGAAGAAATCTAACTAGATGTCCAATAGTTAGAACTCATATATCTAATCTTGTAATGGAGGCTTGAGGATAATAAGATATAGGAAAAAGCTCTTAGGGCGAAAAGGAATACTTTGAGGAACAAGGTTTCTTATTTGTAGGAAGAGAAGCCTTCCAATAATAAGGTCCTCTATGATAGTGCTTTTTTTTTTCTTGCTGATACTCAGTGATCTCTGCATAAGGTTAATGACATGTATGCCCTTTAGCAATTCAAGAAAAAAATCACTGTGGAGGTCATTAATTGTTTGAGAATTGAGGTTCGAACCTTTAAAGACAAAATCTCGTGGGATGATGAAGAGGCATTGATTTTGATTTTTTTTGTGAAAAGTCTTACCATTGAGAAAGATCAACTTTTCTCTCATGGTCAAGAGCTATAAAAGGCTTGTTACAAAGCCTTGGATAAGCCTAAGTATCTTCCAGGTCAGATTCATTCGAAAATGAAACACTAATTGGACTCATATCATTACTCTCAGGCCTTCAAGCATCATCTTTCGAAACTTTAACGTAGGCTTTAAGGCTTAAAAGACCAAAGTATAGGCCTTATTTCCTAAGGTGATTGTCTTTGGTCTATTTCTGGAATCCCCTCGATCATAGGAGGATATCTTAGATGATGAAGTTAGTGATGGTGACAATGTTTCTACAACATCTTCCTTTAGAACTTAATGAGTGAAATCCCAATAGACTCTCAAAATCTTAATCCTTGAAGATAATTTTATATTTTTTTTGTGAACTATTTTGTGCTACGGAAATTTTGATGTATACCTCCGACCCCCGTTGTTTTAATGATAATGGCTTGACTTTTGAATTTTTAACTTCTTTGTTGTTTACTTTTGCTTAACTATGGATTTTTTACATAACATCTTTCTCTCTGAGGTATGCTAATGAGTATTATTACCTTTTAGGACCCCTAATATCTCTTGGTAAGGATAAATAGAATAAGTGGCAAACTTTCTAGAGTGGATCTGAGAATCTCATTACCCCCCCCCCCCCGCCCCCCGCCCCCCCCCCCAATACTTTTGCAAATTTGAAAATCATGACTAAGGCTCTAAAATGGTCCATAAGATCTTAGAACCAAATAATCCCAAGTACTTGTATTTTTTTTAGTTCTGGGGGCCTATTTTTTTGGTATAAACACTTAGCACCCCCTACAAGAATATTGATTTTTTCTGGCATAAATCAAATGCCAAGAAAAGAACTAAAAATACCGGTAACACTTTTTTTGGAACTTTTGGAGGCATTTCCACAAGTGTGGTAGTAGCCAATTTGGTAAAAGAACAACGACATTTTAAAAATTTCCACAAACAGTTAGCGGCACTTTTGGTAGCATTTCCACATGTGCAGTAATAGCCAATGTGGTAAAAGAACGACATTTTAAAAAATCCCGCAAAATGTTAGCTGCATTGCTTACATTGCTGCAAAAAAACTCTTGGGGCATTTATATTAATACTGGTAATAATGATTTTGAGGCATTAAAAAAATATTGATATTAACTTTTTACAACACCTATTAAATGTTCAACACACTTTTAGCGGCACTAAAAAATGCCGAGAATGATAGTAGCAGCATTAAACAAAATGTTTATATTATTTTGCAATATATGACTGGGAACAAGTGTTAAATAAATCATTTATAAGAAGTATTGTATTTACCATAACTTTAATTTAAGAGGGAAGTAATCAAATTAAAACGTCATTAAATTAAAACCAATAGCATTTATCGCAAATAAACATAATTGAGCTTGGAACAATTATCCATCCACAAAATAAAATGTATCACATATCCAATAAGAAAAGGCGGTGAACATGAAGCGAAATGAAATATTATATAATGTACGATCCATTTTTATCAAAATCAAACATCCTCTTCGACCTATAAATAAAAAAAATCAATCGTTAGTCATTGATGCTTATTCTTTAGTGTTTTAATTAAAAAAGTAAAATTAAAAATTAGTACATTAGCAATATGCCACGCTATAGTTGAATGATATTCATCTCCAATTGTGGACTTATTTTCATAAGGTCTAGGGAATGGTTCATTTTTTACAAATGTTTTATTAATATATACTTCCCAAAAGTCTTCACCCAGTGGCGTATCCCTATTTTTGTCGAAGGGTCCTTGCTCACAATAATGCCACATGCCATAACTACTTTTGGAAGTTCGGAAGCGATAAGGTCTACAATTTTAGAAAGTGCATTATTTGAGACCATTTGTCATTGTTGATGTTTCTTCTTCTTCTTCGTATTTGACGGTTCCTTATACAAACAGGATGAATATGTCATCAACCATATATTTCTGGAAAAAATCGACAGAGTTTTATTTGTTTGTAAGACATCTCAAAACTTTTAAGACTATAAACTTTTAAGAGTATAAAGCATTATTGAAGTCCAATTCTCGTGGTAAATAAAATCAAAATGACAAAAGTAAAGAAGAAAAATTCTTTCATACCATGGCTATACGAAAAGGTTTGTAATATATAATAAGAGTGCTTAGGCATGTCAATTATTAGTGAGCATAATGTTGGAATTTAGTGTTATAATTATGTCTTGGTCTTTTGCACAGTTGGACAATTCAAGAGAGACGAAATCGAAAGAACTATTGTGGTGATTAGTTCAAGGGACAAATCATAGGGTTAAGACATATAAGAAGTTGTAACACCCTGTATTTTTTTTAATGACTTTTAAAATGGGACTAATTAGAATTAACTTTTGGATAATTGAAAATTAATCTGGATTAAAATATTAACCGAATAAGTTCATACCAATTCAATTTGTCACACCGAGTATTACAATTTAAATATCACAGTATAATAAATGAATACAAAGCATGGGCAACATTCCCGAATAAATACTGAATGTAACTAGAGTGCAAAGGAAAGAAGTGTCTATAACAAATATCCTACAACATCCGCGATATGCTATAACTCCATGACAACTGGAATGGAAAGTCAATACGGGTGTCCTCACGGTAGAGCACCTGAACGGACAAAGAGTTTCATGCAAAATGAAGAAATATATACGGGTCAGGGCCTGGTTTGATATGATTACCATGTGACTAAAATGCATCATAGTTAAGTGCATGATTCTCTCGCAATTAACATAATATTTCTCACCTCTCACATCTAAAATGCAACCTAGCGCAATATAAATAATGATGCTCAATGATCATATATGAAAAGGGAGAACTCATCTAAAAATAATCAAGGAGACATAAATAAATCCATTCACCATCTAAAGGCACAATTCCAATTTTCTTTAGGAAATACATATATGGCAATTCATTTTATCAGATGTTACCAAATCAATTTCATTTCAAAAATTTCTTTACCAATTTTATTTCCTTTCTTCCATCCAAGAAAATACATATTTAAAAGAAAATTTTATTAACATAAAAATGTTTTTCTTTCATTTCATATCTTCCTTATTCCTTCTTCCATCCGGAAAATGTATTTAAGTTCCCATTTCCCTTCTTCCATCCAGGTAATGTATTTAAAGCCATTTTATTATCATAAAAGCTTTAATCACTAATATTGTTCGACATTATTGTCCATAGTTATATATATCATATCAGATAACGTTCTCTAAGACCGCCCGTTCGGGTTTCCCCACTGTGCGCGCCCCTAAATGGCTATCATCTTCCAGTACCTATCACCAAGACAACCTCGGATCCTATCGAAACGTAGGGAAGCGTCCATATGCCTGCAGGAGAGTCATAACCACACCTAGAATTACCTCACCAGCGCAAAAAAAAAATGCAATAAATGCTCATATGCCTAGGGATATATCCACCATGCATTCACTAGCCAGGGGCCTTCACAACACGTGCGCAACTTCCCTTATGATAGAGATTTAGAGAGGTGTGTAATCACAAATTAACATTTATGAAAATAATTTTTCGATTTTTAAATCATTCATTTTTACATTCTCAAAAATCATTCATTTGTACTTATTCATTTAGTACCATATTATACAATATGCCTTTCTTATTCTTAGCGTCATATTTTATTAATGACCCAAGACCCGAAGTGCCATTATCCTCAAACTAGCCTCCAAGAGTTCAACAAAAAACCATAAATCATCAAAATGAGTCTCCCTCAATGATTGTCTCCCAAAAGTCTCAACATTAACATTATATCTCCTATAAAGTTTCAGGTTAACTTCCTATCTCATTTGGACATTAACCTACACAAACAAGCCCTTAGGATAAGCCCAATTGTCCCCATTTTAGCCTAGGACATTTGCCTACCCAAAACAACCCTCTAGGACTCCTCATCACTTACCAAAGTAAGGTCCCAAACCTTGAACCTAAAAGAAAAGGGATAAAAACTAAGCTGGAAAAACATCCTAAAAATGCAGGACTTCCGAATCGATTCGCCCTGGCCGAATCGATTCGGTTCTGAAAGTTAATCGATTAGGTCAATAAGGCCCTGATATTTTGCATAACCCCGAATCGATTCACTTGGTTCGAATCGATTTGGTCAACTCAGACCTGACTCCTTCCCCATTAACGAATCGATTCGGCCCTGCAGAATTTCCAAGTTTAGGCTATGGGTTGTTTGAACCCTAAAATTTCCAAAACCCTCAAACTCTTGATTTCTTCCAACATCAACAACAATTATTTATACTACTTCATTTCTATACTACAACTAACATATAATTTCTCCTCAAATTAAATTAAATCAAAGATCAAGGGATTAAACACCAAGAACCCCAAAAGCCCAAAAATGGTTTAAATCTCCAAAAAACTTACTATACATGCAATTTATCACATTAAATCAATATCTAGCAAGTAAGAAACTTGCCTCGAGGTTGTAGTCTCGGATTCTATTCCGGTAGCAACGGATTCCAGCCCAAATCTTCCATTTCTCTCTCTTTCTCTCCATTTCTCCCAACTCTCTCTTCTCTCTCTCTGTCTTGGCTTCTAACACAAGATTGAGGAAATAAAAGGGTTGGGGGACTTAATCGAGTCTTAAGACATAAATTCCCCTCTTTTAAGTATTAATACACCATAAAAATGACTCGTAACCACATAATTGAGTCATAGCCTATCAAAAGTGCCCGAAACTCAAAAATACAATTTGGCACTTATTTTGACTATCTCGACTATTCTAAAAATAACCACACCCCCTATTTTGGTATTCGGAATAACATGAACAATTTTTATGTTCCAAATTCATTTTATTTCATTAATTATACTCCAGTTTAAATATGAGTCATAATCGTCGTTTTACATATAACGATGCAATAAACCACAATATAATGTTATTTAATTTCTCATAACGGTAAATAGGCAATACATAGTAAATATTATCCCTTAATATTATGGAAAATAATATTTACCCCAACATCCCTATTTTATAAAATTAGCCCATCAAGCAAAATAATATAAAATAGTCACCCAAAAGTCATGGTTGTTACAATATGGTCTTAGTCCTATGACATGGAATAAAGGGTTAAATTTAATTTGGGATTATCGAGGAATAAACCTAATTTGAAGATAAATATAATTCACTAAAATTCAAAGATTATAATGACATGGACCAGTAGGGTGTAGATGCTTACCTACTGAATTTACATGAGGAATAAATGATACCCTTCGAGTGATGAGAAAATCTCGGGAATATACCTTAAGAAGTAAAGTCGCAGTCTATAGATACGTAGGATATTTGAGATATAAGTGTACTACGTATCATACTTATCATATGGGTTGTTCGTATTCCCCATTGCTATTATGTATATAGGTGGGGTGAATATTTATATTATGATTTATTTTGTGTTTGACATACCTACGCTGGTTGCTATCAGGATGGAGGTTTCGAGTTGTTGATGATATAATCTCGATGATCCCGTTGGGTGGGATTTTAGATTCATACCCTGAGCATAGGACCTTGGACATGTGCTATCGGTGAAAATGATAGTTTCGACGGTTGAATGAGAATGTAGGTTTGTGCGTGACCCATTTGGTTGGGGAATATGCTCGCCTATAATATATGTGTTATGATATTTATGGTTCATGAGAGATGCCAAACCAACAGTCCTCTATGCATCGAGAGTTGTACCAGGACATGATAGCAGAGTATGCATGCACCGCAGCTGTGTCTAGGAGGTTCCACATTAGTATATATAATAATTTGATGAATATGTATATATATATATACTGTGATTTCATCTACTGTGTGAAATTAATAGATGTAAAAGAATAATGAAATCTGAATTGAATTAAGTAAGTGAATACTTAGTCCTAAAGCTTTGAAAAGTCTAGTTCATATTAAAGAGAAATGAACATGTATAATTATCTTACAGATTTTTTGGGAAATATGGGTAAATGATATAATTTATAATCATAGTGACTCTTATTTCAAACAAGTAATTATGAACATTAATTAGGAGCATTATGAGGTACGTTAGGTGCGCACTTTAGATGAGAGGTGAGATTCTCAAGCGAGAGCCCGAGAAGATAACATGTACATAATAATTTTTTAATTGCACTTGCTAAGCACTTGATATATTTGAAAAATATTTTACAACCGGGATTTGACCCGCTTTTCGCATATTCTCTTCTTTCCTGTATCTTTTATATTAGGTGTCCAGCCACAGGGACGCCCAACATAGAGTAATGGATATTTGACATGCTATGGATGATATGGGAGTTTCATATTTTGTATTAGATGATTATATTCTATTTATTCAGACATCTGTAGTATCTTTTTCATTCAGAGAATGTCTCCCAGGACTCTAGTTATTCAATTTCTATCACATAAATTGTATTTACTTATGTCGGTATTATTATAATCGATTTTATTTGGATGATGGTATTGAGACATTTAAACTGGAGAGTTTATTCGAGTTACATGTAGTTCAGTTGTGATGTCACTTAATTATTATTCATTATTGTGGAACGGATTAAATGATCAATTGTCTATATTATTAAAATGGATTTTATTAAATTAAAATTGAAGGTTTTAACAATATCTTAATTAATTATTAGGTGATTAATACGAAAGTTATTTTTTGACAGTAATGCTAAGAATGAACCAAATGAATATTCTGATTTATTTTAATAAAGGACTGCTCACCCGATATTTAATTGAGCGTGGTGTCAAAGGTGGTATCAAAGAATCAGGTTCTAGAGTCTTTAGGATCTATACAACTTAATATACTCTCTGCTTAGCGTCCTTTGATATAGAACCCTATCATTAGGACTGTTGCATTCTCATTTTCATATTTATGACTTCAACTATTTTGTGAGATTTTAAATCAAATGCTGATGGCAATATTTCTCTCTCATTTCATATGCATCCTCGACGGGCATGATGAGCCCCCAGTGCGATGCAACCAGCACCACAGCTGGCTCCATCTCAGGGCACTATAAATGCTATAGAGTTTGCTTCCATTTTTGTTCAGAAATTTAATGCAGCCTTAGTGGGTGTTCATTATGCACCACCACAGGCATAGGCCATGCCACCATCACCAGCATAGGCTTTTCCCACTACTTGGGAGCGTGTTAGGGATGCCTTTCAAAAGGCACATCCTTTAGAGTTCCAGGGGTTACGATGTTGTCACTACTAGTCAATGGAAGAAATACATCTAGAGGCATTTGAGGATGTATGAGTGCACGGAGAGGTACCCACTAAAGAGAAGAGGATTTGAATGTTCATAGATGGCCTTAATTGGAGGATTCACCAGCATTTTTTACGTAATCTTTTATTACAGACTTACGCTGATGTATTAAATGTTTTTTCACTTTACTTCTAGGACCACCGCTTCAATGCTAGGGGAAGTAAGCGGGGGATTGAGTTCAGTCAACTGGGCATGACTAGGGGAGGCAGTGACAGTGGAACACCATCAGTTTATGGGCAGTAGAGACAGGGAGAGAAGAGTTCCCAATAGGGGGATTGTGTTAAGAGATTATGATGAGGAAACTTTTATTTTGGACAGGGAAGTAATAGGTAGGGCCAGTAGCACATTCAGTAGGACCAAAGGAGAGGTGAAAATAGTCAGCAGGGCTGAGGCCAGCAGGGTCAAAATGGATGGAAGTTTCCTAGAAGTTGTTTCACTTGTGGCATAACTGGACACAGGAAACAGGATTGCCCCGATAAGGGCAAGATACCACATCAGCAGAGTGCTCACCAGGAGCCACAGAGGACTATGTTTACAACTGCTCTCTCAACATTATCTCAGGTTCCAGCATTTCCTGCCATTCCAATTGATTGCATAGCCCCACCATAGTAGGGGCAGTTACAATACAGGCGTGTGTACAATATCCAACAGGCATCAGTTCAATAGCCACTACCCATAGTAGAGGGTGTGTTTTCTATCTCTAGGGTTATGGGACGTATTTTGTTGAGGGGCCTCACATTCATTTATAGTCACTAGATTTGCAGGGGTCGCAGGGTTGCTAGATATGGCCAACGACACTATTATTTTTTAGACTTACCGATGGGTAGTGGGACGCATATTTTCTTTAAATGTCAGGGTGAAAGTATAGAGATATGGAGTCTGATTTTACCGGATGACATGCTTGTGTTAGACATGTCCGAGTATGATGCTATTATTGGAATGGATTGTCTAGTCGCGTACAGGGGCATGATTAATTATTATAGTCGGAGTATTATATTTGTTATTCCAAGACATGAGATGTTCCTAGTGGATATGCCTCGTACCGAGGGATAATCATCCACCCATTTGTATTATATAGAGGAGGTGACCTATACGGGAGTGATGATTCACCTTGATTCGATACCGATAGTTTGTGAGTTCACTAACATGTTTTAGGAGATATGGGGACTACCACCCAGCAGGGAGATAGAGTTTGTGATTGATTTAGCACCGGGCACTCGGTTGATAGCCTGTGCACCCTACAGTATCTCTCGTGCAGAGATAAGGGAGCTGAGGGATCAGATTGATAAGTTATTAGGACAAGGTTTTATCCGTAGGAGTACCTCACACTAGGATGTCCTAATTTTGTTTATAAAAAAAATGATGGATCCTTACGGCTGTGCATGGATTATCGAGAGTTGAATAAAGTCAAGATAAAATATAAATATTTATTGCCTCGAATCGATGACTTATTCGACTAGCTGAGAGGAGAAGCCTACTTCTCGAAGAGAGACTTGAGGTCCAGTTATCACCAGTTATGGATCAAAGAGAAGGATGTGTCGAAGGCTGCTTTTCTGACAAGATATGGATCATAAGAGTTTCGAGTTATGCCAATTGGGATAACCAATGCGTCGACTGTATTTATGGACTTAATAAATAGGATTTTCCTTGAGTTCCTAGATCAGTTTGTCATTATCTTCATAGACGGCATCTCGATTTATTCCCGTACCGAAGAGGAGTACGCTGAGCATTTACGTCGGGTCCTACAGACACTGCATCAACATTGATTGTATGCTAAGTATGAGAAGTGTGGGTTTTGGCTCCGATAGGTGAAGTTTTTAGGCCACATAGTGTCGGAAAGGGGTATAACAGTGGATCCTAGCAAAGTATCAACAGTGAGGGAGTGGGAACAACCCACAACACTGACTGAGGTATGCAGTTTCTTAGGATTAGCCGGTTACTATAGACGATTTATCTAGGGCTTTTCGAAGATTACGGGTTTGATGCCTAATCTCACCCATAAGGGCGTACCCTTTGTTTGGGATGATGCGTGTTAGTTGGAATTTGATGAACTGAAGATAAGTTGACTTCAGCACCCATACTAGCACTACCCATGCCAGGAGTGGGGTACCTAGTTACATTAATGCATCATTATAGGGACTTGGTGGAGTATTATGTCAAGAAGAGAAGGATATAACTTATGCCTCCAAGGAACTTAAGCCTCACGAAAAGAATTACCCTACCCACGACTCGGATCTAGTAGCAATTGTGTTTGCCCATCGAATATGGAAACATTATTTATTGGGTGAGAAATTTCTCTTATTCATGGATCACAAGTCACTACAGTATCTATTTACTTAGACAGAGTTCAATATGCGACAACGCAAGTGGCTTGAATTTGTAAAGAATTATCAGTTTGAGATACATTATCACATAGGGAAGGCTAATATTATAGAAGATGCATTGAGCCGTAGTCCATTAGGTGAGATGGCCAAGGTGTGGAAGGCAAAATGGAAGGAACTAGAACATTAGGATGCAGTTGCCAGGTCATTTATGTCAGTTATGATCGTCACCCCCACATTGTGACATGGGTAGTATAGGCTCCGGAAGCTAATTTGTTTTGTCGAGAGAAAATTCAACACTTTTATCCATGGGAACAAAGTCTTATTCAATGAGTTTAGAGGGTGGCTTACTCTTTAATGGTAGACTAATTATTCTAGAAAGGGAGGATTTATGACCCACAATGATGATAAAGTCACACGGATCCCGATTTGCAGTACTTCCCGATGGGGGATAAGATGTATCAGGATATGCAACGATAATATTGGTGGAGTAGGATGAAGAGAGACATTGTTGAGTCTGTCTCTAAGTGTACCACCAGCTAATTAGCGAAGGTGGATCATCGAAAGCCATCAGGGTTTCTTCAAGCACTAGAGATCCCAATGTGGAAATGGGAGAGCATTTCCAAGGACTTCATTACTGGATTACCTACTTCTCGGAGGGGTCACGATACCATATGGGTAATTATGGATCAGTTGACTAAGGTAGCTCACTTATTGCCAGATCAGACTAATTATACTATGGGTCAGTATGTCTAGATCTTTATATCCGAGATGGTGAGTTTACATGGGGTACCGCTTGATATTGTGACCGACCGGGACAAGAATTTTGTATCCTAATTTTGGAAGAGTTTTAACGAGGTGTGGTTGAGTATGGCCTATCACCAGCAGACAGATGGGAAGACTGAGCGTACTAATCATATGTTGGAGGATATGTTACGTATGTGTATTCTGGATTTTAGGGGAGTTTGAGAGCAATATAATAACTCCTACTAGTTCACCATTGGTATGGCCCCATTTGAGGCGTTATATGGTAGGCCTTGTTGCTCTCATGTGTGTTGGTTAGAGGTGGGGAACAATACATTACTTGGGCCAGAAGTGATTCAGGACACATCTGCCAGGATATAAATGATTCGTAGTCGCATTCTTGTAGCCCGGGATAGACAAAAAAGCTATGTCGATTCTAAGCGGTTCTTTAGGGAGTTTAGCATGGGGGACCAGGTGCTATTGCGGGTATCTCCTATGAAGGGGATATTGAGATTCATGAAGAAAAGGAAATTGGCACTGAGATACTTTGGACCATTTCCTATTATTAAGAAGGTTGGATCGGTAGCTTACAAACTTGGGCTTCCATAGCCCTTGCATCGTATACATGATCTGTTCCATATTCCTTCACGGAGGTGATATCTTCGAGATGATTTTGTTCACACTCATATTTCACTGGAGGAGGTTGATTTGCATCCAGATAGTTCTTATGAGAAGCTATCGGTGGTGTTCTTAGACCATAGTGAGAGACGGTGGAGTTTGAAACATGTCCAGTGGGTGCACCATAATATTGAGGTGTCTACATGGGAGAGCGATAATGAGATGCACGATCGATACTCGTAGTTATTTTTACCAAGTATGATTTTATTTTCCTAATTTAGGGAAGAAATTCGGTTATAAGGGCGAAGTATGTAACCCCCTGTATTTTTTTAATGACTTTTAAAATGGGATTAATTAGAATTAATTGTGGCATGATTGAAAAATTAATCTACATTTAAATATTACTCGAGAATAAAAGTAATATGTGTTTTATGTTGAATATTACTTCGTGACTAAAAGTAATATATGATTATGACTTTACATAATGATTATGACTTTATAAAATTGTCGAGAGTTGTAAATACGATAATTATGATAAATAAGTCGGAACGTGCATGTGAGTCGTGTCGGGACGATATTTAAATGGGATAAAAATTAATTTATATTTCGGTCATCCAAATGGTTATTTTCTATGTGCCAAAGTTTCCGGAAGGGTTTAGATAGTCAAAAAAAGTCTACCAGGGGGATTAATTGGGTCTGAGGTCAATTTGGAACCAAACTGACACCCCGGAGGGGTATTTTGGTCATTTGCCAAATGAGTGAATAGTACCCATGAATTTGTAGTGGTCTTATATAAGTGTAGAGTTTGTAGAATTGAGATTCATTCACCAAAAATCAAAGGAAAAGTCCTAGAGGAGAGTGAGAGATTTTTCTAGGAGAGGTAGAGGCTTTTATCGCACCCCGTAAAATCCGACCGACAGGGTGGCCAGCCACCGCCTTTGGACTATGCGAGGCATGAACTAAATAAATACCATTATTAGCATGAGATAGATATGAAACATAAATAAATCAGTCCATAAGATAATTAATTGAATCAACATAAATAATCATAAACAACTAAGCGATAAAAGATCCATCACATGCTAACTCCGAATAAATCCACTCTCCAAAAATGATTAAATAAAATCTGAATAATCAAACAGAAATCCTCTAAACAACTTTGCAAACGAATGACCCAACAAAACTCCAATGAAGTCTCATAATGAAATACTACTGGAAAATAAAGTCTAAGCTAAACTATTCCATAAAATGAATAACTCCAGCTGCACCTTCAAATGATAACTCTGATAAACATAAACAGCTTCTCCAAATCTAATCCTAAAAATGATTAGTCAACACATGGGTCAGAGCCAAAGCTCCAAGAAAGAATATACACTACTCCCCTCAAATAGGATCCATGACTACAGAGAGTAGCATTATATGCAATAAATATCACAATAGAGTATTTTAAAATTTTGACGTGATAATTAAACACGATAAATATAAAGCACTAACTACCCGTAAAAATCCCCATTTATAAGGGAACACTAATATGATTTTTAATTCCCTAGTCCCACGATGTTAATTTATTTAAATTAATCGACTTTTCTTATATTCTCAATTTATTATGACTGTCCTCCCGCCTCGAGTGATTTCTCCACCAAAATACACATCCCCTCGTCAAAACGCCGGATGGCCCGTTCAAACTGTCGGCCCTCACTGATTGATGAGGTTCCACACACGACACAACATAAAACGCTGGCTGACCCGTTTAAACTGTCGGCCCTCGCTGATTATGTCGCCAATATATTTTAATACTTGTCTTATTATTTTAGGTATTAATTCTTATTTTCTCAATTCACAATTCCCAATTTAACCCCCCCCCCCCCCCTCTTTTATCGATGTGAGATCCTCAAAATACCCCTTAGTCCGATACCTAAGGGTCCCCAAGTAATCAATACGTCCTACCCTATGAATAGGAGGATTTTCTAACATAAGTATCAACTTAGTATCATAAATAGACTAGCGTAACAGCGATAAAGTAATAAAAATCAGCCCACCCCAACATGATAAAAATGTGATAATCTTCCCTCACTAGTCCCCTACCTAGAAGGCATAAATCATCAAGAGGCCTACCCACTAGTCCCATACCTAGAAGGCATCCTAAAATATAGGGAGAGCAAAATTACCCAATCAACCCGTCGTCACAATGATCTGTAAAAATACCAACAAGTCACACAAATATGTATAATAAACCAATGTTCCAAACTACGCATGATAGTCCAATATAATTAAATCTTTAATTAAATTATCACAACGTCAAAAATTCCCAAAAATCTCATTTAATTATTTTAAATTAAATATACCAATTTTTCATCATATAAACATCAAAAATCAAATTTCATTATCTCTACATGTATTACATGAGTTAAACGCACCCAAAAATTATTTATTTTAAAACAAGGGTCTTTCTACATGCAACCTACACCAATAAAACCTAAAATACACTCATCAATCGTATGTACCCAATGGAATTGAATATTATTCAGATTAAAAGATTTAATAAAAATAGCCCCATAATTAGTGTCCACTTTTCCTAATTAAGTCACTACTTTATTTTAAGAAAACATGTAATTAAATGTTTATGCGAAACTTAAAACACATAATGCTAAAGGAAAAGAATAGTGTATTCATGCTTGAGATTTCAGAATCAAATATCTGGGTTGACGATTAGATGCCTTGTGAAAATTTAGCAAAAGTGTGTTCTTGAACGATCTTGATTAAACCTCTAATAAGCCTTGAAAAACTTGTGCCAAAACTTGTAACAAAAACTTGATCTTGTTGAAGGTTGATGATTATGGTTGAGAGGAAAAATATTTGGAAGTGTTTTCTGGTGAAAAACTTTAGAAAAAGTGATTATGAGAAATCCCCCTACGTATTAACAATGTTATATAGTGATTAGGAGTCGTAATCCTACACAAACTCTAATTAAGAAACAACTTCAGCGCACGTTTTCTGAAGGCATCGATCGATCGATGCCCAGGCGTCGATCGATCGATCACCCCGGAAAACTGACAATTTTCCTTTAAAATTATAAGGGACAAATATTTCAAAAATCATATAAAATCCATTTTAACTCCGATTTTAATTTCGTTTGAAGTTTTATTCTTCTAAAATGATAACCAACATATTTAGCCAATAAAAAATAATAAATTCAAAACTTTATTTTTCCCAAATATTCCAATTGATTAATTAAAATAATTAATAAGAACACGGGGTGTTACATACTTCCCCACTAGCAAAGAATTTCGTCCTCGAAATGAGACGAAGCATACACATCAATGCATAAATCTCGCAAAAAGAAATAAGGTTCACATATGCCTGCCCGTGGTAATGCCATAATTGGGCGCCCATACTCCCAATCCTATGCGCACCTACCCCACAAACATTAAAATAATATATATTGCCTATATGCATACGCATAACTATGAAAATAACGGCGTAACACACGTTCTCACAAATCCCCCACTCGATCCTATATTCGAAAGTCATCAAAATTCTAATGTCCTCAAATTAAATCTCAACATCAAAAATCAATACATACAATACCTAACATCTGTACTAAAATCTCCAAAATAATTATCATCTCCAAAATCCATTTTAAGGATCTTCACATAAAGCTTACTAATTCTAAACTCAATGCCTACAACGCCCTTAACTCAAAACTTCACATCTCTAAGATACACATCTAACACGTATGTTAGACCTTCTACCTTAAGTAGTACGAATCAACAAAGGGAATCAAAGATCGGTAACGCGGATGCTAAACGGACTCATAATATGCGAGACCTAAGACCATGCTCTAATACCATCTGTCACACCCCGTAAAATCCGATATGTTAGGCGTGAACTTAATAAATACCATTCTTAGTGTAGACAACCCATTCTGTTACCCCTTAACTCTCCTTAGTCCCTTAGTACCTCCCTTCATCACTATAAACCCAGGTCATACCCCGAGTACTAACCTAGAAGCCATCGGGCACTCCCTAGCTCAGTTTGACCAAAAATTCAAGCTCTTCATCTCGACTGAGACTAAATGAATCTTCGAAGGGAACTGAATACCCTTTCCAATGGTCCATATCGTGCGCGATTCCGACTTACCATGCGGACGAACGATCCGTTTGCGTCCGAAACTTGACCTAGAGGCCACCGGGCGCTCCCGGGCTCTCTTTGACCTAAGTTAACTATTCATCTTGACTGAGGCTGAATTAATCTTCTAAGGTCACTGAACACCCTTTCCCATGGTCCATCTCGTGCGCGATTCCGACTTACCATGCGGACGATCGATCCGTTTGACTCCAAGAGGTCACCAAATGCTTCTAGGGCCTAGTTGACCAAAGTCAACTCTCCACACTGGGTCAAACTCCTTGGAATGTCAAAGTACATCTCCTAAACTTTCCAACGGTCCACCCCGTGCGCAATTTGGACTTACCATGCAGACGAACGATCCGTTTACGTCCGAACAATTCCCCGTCCAATGGACCAATAAATGCTTCAGAGTTATATTTGACCCAAAGTCAACTCCCGAACCCGCGTGAGATCCATAGGACTTTCAACGCTCTATGAATTACCTTTTCAATGGTCTACCCCGTTCACGATTCTGACCAACGTTTTGCCCTCGATAACCGATTTCCCGAAAAGGCCTGAAACACACTGCCAAATGGCAGGTTCCAGACCCTGCCTATCGGCAGGTGCGGATAGGCAGGACCAGGTCTATGCCGATTGGCAGTGAACTGGGCCTATAAAATGAGGCCTTCACCTCATTTTCAAAGGGAGCCCATATATGATAAAAATCACTCTCAGCGAATCCCAGAAATCTCTCTCGAAGGCAGCGTGATTTCAACCTCCAAATCCCATTTTTACTTCCACTTTTCATCATCTTTTTCATCAAACTTAGTTAATTAGACACTCTCCATCATCATCCAAGTTCAAGGGCTTCTCTCCCATATTCAAGATCAAACTTAAGGTCTCCAAGAAGGTCTATCTTTCTCAATTTTCTCTTCAAATTCTCTTAAATTTGTAATAACTTGTTTTTATTATTTAGCACTTTTATTATCTCATTTCACACATCCTAATATACTTTTTCATTTAATATTATTTCACATCTCTTATTTTCATATAAATAAAACCCAAAAAAATAAGAAAAAGAGGGTTTGCACAAAAATTCCAAATATGGATTCTCATACTTTTCTCACACTTTTCTCACACTTTTCTCACAACTAAAACACTTTTTTCCACACACACACACACTCACAAATAAGAGATCCCCCATTTGGATTTATGGGATAAACCCCACCCCTCATTTTGTATGCAAACTATGTGGACTTTGATTCCTTTATAGGGTACGTAGGCGTCTTGGGGTAAAACCTGAGACTCAAGTCCCTTTCTCACTTTTTCTCTTATTTTCTATTTTCTCTAAATCCAATCTCCTTATAATTTATATACTTGCTCTTAGTGACGTATTACTCCATATGCGTGATCGTTCCATTATAACTATCAACATAAGGGTAATCGCGTAAATTTTACTTTCTAATATTATTCTTATATCTTCCTACGGATGACTCGCTTTATCTCTTCCATGATACAAGTCGAGGATTCCTATCTCCATTATATATATACACATGCACGCATATCACGGGGAAAAATAAAGGAAAATATCAAATATCCATGAGAGACCGAAAGGGTGGAATGGGTGCATAACACCTTCCCATTTCGTAACTAAGTCTCCAAACCCTTCTAGAATCATTTTGGTTTCGCATGAACCAGTATGTCTTTGGATGCCATCCTTCGGGATGGCATACCCTTTTTCTTTTGTCTTCTTTGAGTAAAATAGACTGGTGACTCTGAATCTCTCTACATTTTTACACCTCATCTCAAAGGACGCCGACCGAAGCGCTCACGAGAGGGACGCGTGGGACCCGAGGATCTTTACTCCGCGCGCCCGCCCAAGGGCGAGGATCGGGGATGGAAACACTTAGCATAAGACTGATATGTGACATAAATAATTCATTCCATAGTATAAATAATTGAATCAATTTCAAATAATCATAAACAACTAAGCGACAAAAACGATCCATCACATGCTAACTCCGAATAAATACAATCTCCAAAAATGATTAAATAAAATCTAAATAATAAATATCTGAATAATCCAACAGAAGTCCTCTAAATAACTTTGCAACCGAATGGCCCAATAAAACTCCAATGAAGTCTCATAATGAAATACGACTGGAAAAGAAAGACTAAGCTAAACAATGCCATAAAATGAATAACTCCAGTTGCACCTCAAATGATAACTCTGATAAACTTATGAAGCTTCTCCAAATCTAATCCTGAAAAAGATTAGTCAACACTTGGGTCAGAGCCAAAGACCCGAGCAAGAATACACACTACTCCCCTTAAATAGGATCCTTGAATCCAGGGAGTAGCATTATACGCAATAAATATCACAATAGAGTATTTTAAAAATTTGACGAGATAATTAAACACGGTAATATAAAGCACTAACTACCCGCAAAAATCCCCACTTATAAAGGCACACCAATATGATTTTTAATTCCCAAGTCCAACGATGTTAATATAATAAAATTAATCGACCTTTCTTATATTCTAAATTTATTATGGCGGTCCTCCCGCCTCGGGTGATTTCTCCACCAAAATACACATCCCCTCGTCAAAACGCCAGTTGGCCCGTTTAAACTGTCGGCCCTCACTTATTAACGAGGTTCCACACACGACACAACATAAAACGTCGGCTGACCCATTTAAACTGTCGTCACTCGTTGATTATGTCGCCAATATATTTTAATACCCGTCTTATTATCTTAGGTATTAATTCTCAATTTCTCAATTCACAATTTCCAATTTACCCCACCCCCCCTCCTTTTATCGATGTGAGATCCTCAAAATACCCCATAGTCCCATACCTAAGGGTCCCCAAGTTATCAATACATCCTATCCTATGAATAACAGGATTTTCTAACATAAATATCAACTTAGTATCATAAATAGACTTGCGTAACGGCGATAAACTAATAAAAATCAGCCCACCACCGACATGATAGAAACGTGATAATCTACCCTCACCAGTACCCTACCTAGAAGCCGTAAATCATCAAGAGGCCTACCCACTAGTCCCATACCTAGAAGGCATCCTAAAATATAGGGAGAGCAAAATTACCCAATCAACCCGTCGTCACAATGATCTTTAATAATAACAACAAGTCACACAAATATGTATAACAAACAAATGTTCCAAACTACGCATGATAGTCCAATTCAATTAAATCTTTAATTAAATTATCACAACGTCAAAAATACCCAAAAATCTTAATTAATTATTTTAAATTAAATATACCAATTTTTCATCATGTAAAGATCAAAAAAAAAATTTCATTATCTCTACATGTATTACATGAGCTACACGTACCTAAAAATCATTTATTTTAAAACTAGGATTTTTCTACATGCAACCTACACCAATAATACCCAAAATACATTCATCAATCCTACGTACCCAAGGGTTATGAATATTATTCAGATTAAAAAATTTAATAATAACAGCCCCATAATTAGTGTCCATTCTTTCTAATTAAGTCACTACTTTATTTTAAGAAATATGTAATTAAGTGTTTACGCGAAACTTAAAACACATAATACTAAAGGAAAAGAATAGAGTATTCATGCCTGTGATTTTAGAATCAAATATCTAGGTTGACGATTGGATTGCTTGCAAAAAATTAGCAAAAGAGTGTTCTTGAACAATCTTGATTAAACCCCAATTAAGCCTTCAAAAACATGTGACAAAAACTTGATCTTGTTAAAGGTTGATGATTATGGTTGAGAGGAAAAATATTTGGAAGTGTTTTCTGGTGAAAAACTTTAGAAAAAGTGATTATGAGAAGTCCCACTAGGTATTAACAAGCTTATATAGTGATTAGGAGTCCCAATCTTACACAAACTCTAATTAAAAAAGAACTTCAGCGCACGTTATTTGAAGGCATCGATCGATCGATGCCCAGGCGTCGATCGATTGATTCCCAAGTGTTGATAGATCAATCACCCTGAAAAGTGACAGTTTGTCTTAAAAATTTTAAGGGACAAATATTTCAAAAATCCTATAAAATCCATTTTAACTCCGTTCATAATTCCGCTTGAAGTTTTATTCTCCTAAATTAATGACCAAAATATTTAGGCAATAAAAAAATAATAAATTCAAAATTTTATTTTTCCTGAATATTCCAATTGATTAATTAAAATAATTAATAAAGACACGAGGTGTTACATACTTCCCCACTAGCAAAGAATTTCGCCCTCGAAATTAGACGAAGCATACACGTCAACGCATAAATATCGCAAAAAGAAAATAAGATTCACATATGCCTACCCGTGGAATTCCATAATTGGGTGCCCATACTTCAAATCCTACGCGCACCTACCCCACAAACACAAAAATAATATATATATTGCCTATATGCATACGCATAACTATAAAAATAACAACGTACCACACGCTCTCACAAATCCCCCACTCGATCCTATAACCGAAAGTCATCAAAATTCTAACGTCCTCAAATTAAATCTCAACATCAAAAATCAATACATACGATACATAACATCTGTACTAAATTCTCCAAAATAATTATCATCTCCAAAATCCATTTTAAGGCCTCACATCAAGCTTACTAATTCTAAACTCAATGCCTACAAAGCCCATAACTTCAAACTTCACATCTCCAAGAAACACATCTAATACGTATGCTAGACCCTCTACCTTAAGAAGTACGAACCAACAAAGGAAATCAAAGATCGGAAATGCGGAAGCTAAACGAACTCATAACATACGAGACCTAAGACCATGCTCTAATAACATTTGTCACACCCCGCAAAATCCGACTAACGGGGTGGCCAGCCACCACCGCCAAACTATATCGGGCGTAAACAAAATAAATACCATTCTTAGCATGAGATAGATATGATACATAAATAAATCAGTCCATAAGATAAATAATTGAATCGATTTCAAATCATCACAAACAACTAAGTGATAAACCATCCATCACATGCTAACTCCGAATAAATCCAATCTCCAAAAATGATTAAATAAAATGTGAATAATAAAGATCTGAAAAATCCAACAGAAATACTCTAAACAATTTTGCAACCGAATGGCCCAATAAAACTCCAATGAAGTCTCATAATGAAATACGACTGGAAAAGAAAGTCTAAGCTAAACTATGCCATAAAATTAATAACTCCAGTTGCACCTATAAATGATAACTCTGATAAACTTATGCATCTTCTCCAAATCTAATCCTGAAAAAGATTAGTCAATGCATGGGTCAGAGCTAAAGCGCCGAGCAAGAATACACACTAATCCCCTCAAATAAGATCCTTGAATTCAGACAGTAGCATTATACGCAATAAATAACACAATAGAGTATTTTAAAATTTTGACGAGATAATTAAACACGATAAATATAAAGCACTAACTACCCGTAAAAATACCCATTTATAAAGGCACACCAAAATGATTTTTAATTTCGAAGTCCCACGATGTTAATTTAATTAAATTAACTGACTTTTCTTATATTCTCAATTTATTTTGGTGGTCCTCCCGCCTCGGGTGATTTTTCTACCAAAATACACATCCCCTCGTTAAAACGGCGGCTGGCCAGTTTAAACTGTCGGCACTCATTGATTGAAGAGGTTCCAAACATGACAAGACATAAAACACCAACTGGCCTGTTTAAGCTGTCGGCCCTCACTGATTATGTCGCCAATATATTTTAATACCCATCTTATTTAACTTAGGTATTAATTCTCAATTTTTCAATTCACAATTTCCAATTTACCCCCCCCCCCCCTTTATCGATGTCGGATCCTCAAAATACTCCTTAGTACCATACATAAGGGTCCCCAAGTTATCAATACGTCCTACCCTATGAATAGGAGGATTTTCTAATATAAATCACAACTTAGTATCATAAATCGAATAGCGTAACGACGATAAAGTAATAAAAATCAACCCACCCCCGACATGATAAAAACGTGATAATCTACCCTCACTAGTCCCTACCTAGAAGGCATTCTAAAATATAGGGAAAGCAAAATTACCCAATCAACCTGTCGTCACAATGATCTTTAATAATACCAACTAGTCACACAAATATGTATCATAAACCAATGTTCCAAACTACGCATGATAGTCCAATTCAATTAAATCTTTAATTAAATTATCACAACGTCAAAAACACCCACAAATCTCATTTAATTATTTTAAATTAAATATACCAATTTTTCATCATATAAAAATCAAAAACCAAATTTCATTATCTCTACATGTATTACATGAGTCATACGCACCCAAATATTTTTTTTAAACTAGGATTTTTCTACATGCAACCTACACTAATAAAATCTAAAATACACTCATCAATCCTACGTACCCAAGGGTTATGAATATTATTCAGATTAAAATATTTAATAAAAACAGCCCCATAAGTAGTGTCCACTGTCCCTAATTAAGTCTCTACTTTATTTTAAGAAAACATCTAATTAAGTGTTTACGCGAAACTTAAAATTCATATAACTAAAGGAAAATAATTGAGTATTCATGCCTGTGATTTCAGAATCAAATACATGGGTTGACGATTGGATTCCTTGTGAAAAATTAGCAACAGAGTGTTCTTGAACGATCTTGATTAAACCCCAATTAAACCTTCAAAAATTTGATCTAGTTGAAGGTTGATGATTATGGTTGAGAGGAAAAGTATTTGGAAGTATTTTCTGGTGAAAAACTTTAGAAAAAGTGACTATGAGAAGTCCCCCTACGTATTAACAAGGTTATATAGTGATTAGGAGTCCTAATCTTGCACAAACTCTAATTGACAAACAACTTCAGCGCACGTTTTCTGAAAGCATCGATCGATCGATGCCCATGCGTCGATCGATCGATCACCCCGAAAAACAGAGAGTTTGCCTTAAAAATTGTAAGGGGCAAATATTTCAAAAATTGTATAAAATCCATTTTAACTCCAATTTAAATTCCTCTTCAATTTTGTTCTTCTAAAATCATAACCAACATATTTAACCAATAAAAAATAATAAATTCAAAATTTTATTTTTCCCGAATATTCCAATTGATTAATTAAAATAATTAATAAAAATACGGGGTGTTACATAATTCCCCACTAGCAAAGAATTTCCTCCTCGAAATTAGACGAAGCATACACATCAATGCATAAATCTCGCAAAAAGAAAATAAGTTTCACATATGCCTACCCGTGGAATGCCATAATTGGGCGCCCATACTCCCAATCCTACATGCACCTACCCACGAACATCAAAATAATATATATATATATATATATATATATATATATATATATATATATATATATATATATATATATATATATATATATATATATATATATATTGCCTATATGCATACGCATAACTATGAAAATAACGGCGTACCACACTCTCTCACAAATCCCCCACTCGATCCAATATCCGAAAGTCATCAAAATGTTAATGTCCTCAAATTAAATCTCTACATCAGAAATCAATACATACGATACCTAACATCTGTACTAAAATCTCCAAAATAATTATCGTCTCCAAAATCCATTTTAAGGATCCTCACATCAAGCTTACTAATTCTAAACTCAATGCCTACAACGCCCTTAACTCAAAACTTCACATCTCTAAGAAACACATCTAACACATATGCTAGACCGTCTACCTTAAAAAGTAGGAATCAATAAAGGGAATCAGATATCAGCAACGCGGAAGCTAAATGGAATCATTACTTGCGATACCTAAGACCACGCTCTAATACGATATGTCACACCCCACAAAATCTTACTGACGGGGTGGCCAACCATCGCCGCCGAACTATGTCGGGTGTTAACTAAATAAATATCATTCTTAGCATGTGACAGATATGAGACATAAATATATCAGTCCATAAGATAAGGAATTGAATTAATTTCAAATGATCATAAACAACTAAGCGATAAACGATCCATCACATACTAATTCCAAATAAATCCAATCTCCAAAAATGATTAAATAAAATCTGAATGATAAAGATCTGCATAATCCAACAGAAATCCTCTAAACAACATTGCAGCCGAATGACCCAATAAAACTCCAATGAAGTCTCATAATGAAATACGACTGGAAAAGAAAGTCTAAGCTAAACTATGCCATAAAATGAATAACTCCAGCTGCACCTCCAAATGATAACTCTGATAAACTTATGCAGCTTCTCCAAATCTAATCCTGAAAAATATTAGTCAACGCATGGGTCAGAGCTAAAGCCTTGAGAAAGAATACACACTACTCCCCTCAAATAGGATCCTTGAATCCAGACAGTAGCATTATACTCAATAAATATCACAATAGAGTATTTTAAAATTTTGACGTGATAATTAAACACGATAAATATAAAGCACTAACTACCTGTTAAAATCCCCATTTATAAGGGCACACTAATATGATTTTTAATTCCCTAGTCCCACGATGTTAATTTAATTAAATTAACCGACTTCTCTTATATTCTCAATTTATTATGGCGGTCCTCCCGCCTCAGATGATTTCTCCACCAAAATACACATCCCCTCGTCAAAACACCGACTGGCCCGTTTAAACTGTTGGCCCTCGCTGATTGACGAGGTTCCACACACGACACAATATAAAACGTCGGCTGACCCGTTTAAACTGTCGGCCCTCGCTGATTAGGTCGCCAATATATTTTAATACCCGTCTTATTATCTTAGGTATTAATTCTCAATTTCTCAATTCATAATTTCCAATTTACCCCCCCCCCCCCCCCCCCCATCGATGTGAGATCCTCAAAATAACCCTTAGTCCCATACCTTAAGGCCCCCAAGTTATCAATACGTCCTACCCTATGAATAGGAGAATTTTCTAACATAAATCTCAAATTAGTATCATAAATAGACTAGCGTAACGGCGATAAAGTAATAAAAATCAGCCCAACCCCGACAGGATAAAAACGTGATAATCTACCCTCTCTAGTACCCTGCCTAGAAGGAGTAAATAATCAAGATGCCTACCCACTAGTCCCATACCTAGAAGGCATCCTAAAATATAGGGAGAGCAAAATTACCCAATCAACCTGTTGTCACAATGATCATCAATAATACCAACAAGTCACACAAATATGTATAATAAACCAATGTTCCAAACTACGCATGATAGTCCAATTCAATTAAATCTTTAATTAAATTATAATAACGTCAAAAATACCCAAAAATCTCATTTAATTATTTTAAATTAAATATACCAATTTTTCATCATATAAACATCAAAAACCAAATTTCATTATCTCTACTTGTATTACATGAGTTTTATGCACCCAAATATCATTTATTTTAAAACTAGGGTTTTTCTACATGCAACCTACACCAATAAAACCCAAAATACACTTATCAATAGTACGTACCCAATGGTTATGAATATTATTCAGATTAAAAGATTTAATAAAAACAGCCCCATAATTAGTGTCCACTTTTCCTAATTAAGTCACTACTTTATTTTAAGAAAACTTGTAATTAAGTGTTTACGCGAAATTTAAAACGCATAATACTAAAGGATTAGAATAGATTATTCATGCCCGAGATTTCAGAATCAAAAATCTGGGTTGACGACTAGATTCCTTGCAAAAAATTAGCAAAAGAGTGTTCTTGAACGATCTTGATTAAACCCCAATTAAGCCTTCAAAAACTTGTGCCAAAAACTTGATCTTGTTGAAGGTTGATGATTATGGTTGAGAGGAAAAATATTGAAAGTGTTTTCTGGTGAAAAACGTTAGAAAAAGTGATTATGAGAAGTCCCCATATGTATTAACAAGGTTATATAGTGATTAGGAGTCCTAATCCTACACAAATTATAATTAGTAAACAACTTTAGTGCACGTTTTCTAAAAGCATTGATCGATCGATGCCCAGGCGTCGATGGATCGATCACCCCGGAAAACTAAGAGTTTGCCTTAAAAATTATAAGGGACAAATATTTCAAAAATTGTATAAAATCCATTTTAACTCCGAGTTTAATTCTGCTTGAATTTTGTTCTTCTAAAATCATAACCAACATATTTAGCCAATAAAAAATAATAAATTTAAAATTTTATTTTTCCCGAATATTCCAATTGATTAATTAAAATAATTAATTAAAACACGGGGTGTTACATAATTCTCCACTGGCAAAGAATTTCTTCCTCGAAATTAGACGCAGCATACACATCAACGCAAAAATCTCGCAAAAAGAAAATAAGGTTCACATATGCCTACCCATGGAATGCCATAATTGGGCGCCCATACTCCCAATCCTACATGCACCTACCCCACGAACATCAAAATAATATATATATTGCCTATATGCATATGTATAACTATGAAAATAACGGCGTACCACACGCTCTCACAAATCCCCCACTCGATCCAATATCCGAAAGTCATCAAAATGCTAACGTCCTCAAATTAAATCTCAACATCAGAAATCAATACATACGATACCTAACATCTATACTAAAATCTCCAAAATAATTATCGTCTCCAAAATCCATTTTAAGGATCCTCACATCAAGCTTATTAATTCTAAACTCAATGCCTACAACGCCCTTAACTCAAAACTTCACATCTCCAAGAAACACATCTAACACGTATGCTAGACCATCTACCTTAAGAAGTAGGAATCAATAAAGGGAATCAAATATCGGCAACGCGGAAGCTAAACAGACTCATTACATACGAGACCTAAGACCACACTCTCTACGATATGTCACACCCCACAAAATCCGACTGGCGGTGTGGCCAGCCACCGCCGCCGAACTATGACGGGTTAGAACTAAATAAATATCATTCTTAGCATGAGACAAATATGAGACATAAATATATCAGTCCATAAGATAAGGAATTGAATTAACTTCAAATGATCATAAACACCTAAGCGATAAATGATCCATCACATGCTAATTCCAAATAAATCCAATCTCCAAAAATGATTAAATAAAATCTGAATGATAATGATCTAAATAATCCAACAGAAATCCTCTAAACAACATTGCAACCGAATGACCCAATAAAACTCCAATGAAGTCTCATAATGAAATACGACTGGAAAAGAAAGTCTAAGATAAACTATGCCATAAAATGAATAACTCCAGCAGCACCTCCAAATGATAACTCTGATAAACTTATGCAGCTTCTCCAAATCTAATCCTAAAAAAGATTAGTCAACGCATGGGTCAGAGCCAAAACCCCGAGAAAGAATACACACTACTCCCCTCAAATAGGATCCTTGAATCCTGACAGTAGCATTATACGCAATAAATATCACAACAGAGTATTTTAAAAATTTGACGTGATAATTAAACACGATAAATATAAAGCACTATCTCCCTGTAAAAATCCCCATTTATAAAGGCACACTAATATGATTTTTAATTCCCTAGTCCCACGATGTTAATTTAATTAAATTAATCGACTTCTCTTATATTCTCAATTTATTATGGCGGTCCTCCCGCCTCTTGTGATTTCCCCACAAAAATACACATCCCCTCGTCAAAACACCGCCTTGCCCGTTTAAACTGTTGGCCCTCGCAGATTGACGAGGTTCCACACACGACACGATATAAAATGCCGACTTGCCCGTTTAAACTGTCGGCCCTCGCTGATTATGTCGCCAATATATTTTAATACCCGTCTTATTATCTTAGGTATTAATTCTCAATTTCTCAATTCACAATTTCCAATTTATCCCCCCCCCCATCGATTTAAGATCCTTAAAATACCCCTTAGTGCCATACCTAAGGGCCCCCAAGTTATCAATACATCCTACCCTATGAATAGGAGATTTTTCTAACATAAATCACAACTTAGTATCATAAATAGACTAGCGTAACGGCGATAAAGTAATAAAAATCAGCCCAACCCCGACATGATAAAAACGTGATAATCTACCCTCACTAGTACTCTACCTAGAAGACGTAAATCATCAGGAGGCCTTCCCACTAGTCCCATACCTAGACGGCATTCTAAAATATACGGAGATAAAAATTACCCAATCAACCCGTCGTCACAATGATCTTTAATAATACCAACTAGTCACACAAATATGTATCATAAACCAATGTTCCAAACTACGCATGATAGTCCAATTCAATTAAATCTTTAATTAAATTATCACAACGTCAAAAATACCCACAAATCTCATTTAATTATTTTAAATTAAATATACCAATTTTTCATCATATAAACATCAAAAACCAAATTTCATTATCTCTACATTTATTACATGAGTTATACGCACCCATTTTTTTTTAAACTAGGATTTTTCTACATGCAACCTACACCAATAAAATCTAAAATACACTCATCAATCCTACGTACCCAAGGGTTATGAATATTATTCAGATTAAAAGATTTAATAAAAACAGCCCCATAATTGGTGTCCACTTTCCCTAATTAAGTCACTACTTTATTTTAAGAAAACATGTAATTAAGTGTTTACACGAAACTTAAAATGCATATTACTAAAGAAAAAGAATTGAGTATTCATGCCTGTGATTTCAGAATCAAATACATGGGTTGACGATTGTATTCCTTGTGAAAAATTAGCAAAAGAGTGTTCTTGAACGATCTTGATTAAACCGCAATTAATCCTTCAAAAACTTGTGACAAAAAAACTTGATCTTGTTGAAGGTTGATGATTATGGTTGAGAGGAAAAATATTTGGAAGTGTTTTCTGGTGAAAAACTTGAGAAAAAGTGATTATGATAAGTCTCCCTACGGATTAACAAGGTTATATAGTGATTAGGGGTCCTAATCCTAAAAAACTCTAATTAGAAAACAACTTCAGCAAACGTTTTCTGAAGGCATCGATCGATCGATGCCCAGTCATCGATCGATCGATCACCCCGAAAAACTGACAGTTTGCCTTAAAAATTATAAGGGAGAAATATTTCAAAAATCTTATAAAATCCATTTTAACTCTGATTTTAATTCCGCTTGAATTTTATTTTTCTAAAATCATAACCAACATATTTAGCCAATAAAAAATAATAAATTCAAAATTTTATTTTTCTCTAATATGCCAATTAATTAATTAGAATAATTAATAAAAACATGGGGTGTTAAAATTTTTCTAGGAGAAAAGGAGATAAGAGTCACCTTGCACCACCACCGGAGGTTGATCGAAAAAAGAAGGATCATCCCTAAAATCATCTTCTCCAATGGTTCAAAACTTCGAATTAGGGTTAAGTGGTTAATTATTACAATTTATAGCATGTATATGGTCCATGTTAGGCTAGAAATGAAATTCAAAAAAATTATGTGACTCAAAGATGAATTTTGATGATCTTAATTGAATCCTCGAAACGATAACTAAGATTGATCTCTTTTTGAATATAGAATAAATTACACGAAATTTGGGTATAATTGGTGAAGAAATTAGGGATATACGATAGTTCTTGAATACAGATGATGAATTAAGAATTTTTTGGATTTTCATGAAATTAACTTGATTTATTTGAAACTCCTTGATGATTTTGTACTGTTTAGATAATAGAAATCAATCATATACATTTGTATATCATTTGGGATGATTTATGGGGATTTTGGGATCATTTGGTGTTGGTTTTGAGGAAGAAAATGATTGAAAACCATAGCCATTAAAATGTAGAATTTCGCAGACTTGTAGGGGCGAATCGATTAAGACTAGGCCGAATCGATTTGGTGGCAGGGGATAATCGATTTGGACCAGGCTGAATCGATTTGGCTGCCCAAATTTGGCCAGTTTTTCCCTTTTGATTATTGTTTTTGTGGGATCGTTTGGAATTTGATTATGGTACTAAATTCTTAAAATAATGGGAACTGAAGAATCCGAGCCATTAACAGCCTTTAGTACCCTTAGAGGACACTATCAATGGAATGTTATGCCTTTTGGACTAAACACAGCTCCTCAGGTATATCAAAGATGGATGGAAAAAATATTTAAAGACCTTAAAGATTTTTGTGTTGTCTATATAGATGACATCCTTACTTTTTCCAAAACCATAGAGGAACATAGATATCATTTAAAAATTATTTGTGAAAAATTCCAAAAAACACAGAATCATTTTTTTTACCAAATAAAATTGATATTGAAAAAATAAAAATTAATTTTATTGGCATAATCCTAAACCAGGATGGCCTACAATTACAAGATCACGTCTTCTCTAAAATAGGAGATTTTAATGAGGGAATTTTGGATAAAAAAAACTACAAAGTTTCCTAGGAATCCTTAATTATGGAAGAAATTTCATAAAAGGATTATCACAAAAAGAATTATCACTCCTTGAAAAACTTAAAAAGAATGAAACTTTTTCATGGAATGAAAAGGACACTCTTGTTGTTAAAACAATTAAATAAGAGATAATAAATAATTGTCCAAAAGGATTATTTGTTCCAGGTAATATTCGTACTTGTATATTTTTTTATAGCAATAGGATGTTTACTATTACTACTACTCTCGCCTTTTAAGAGGGTTTTTCCTTTTAATTTTTCCCAATCATTGTTAGGAAAATTCTTCTGCCAATTTTTTGAATGTTTATTTTTAAAATAAACATTATTACCAGATACCTGTAATTCAACGTTGTTTCGTTGTTTTTCAGGAGGTGGTTATGTTATTTGGGGTAGTATCCATTATTTTGGTACTTCCAAATCTCTCCAGTTGATTAATCTTGGCTGTATTGCCGAATCAAATGGTCGAGGTTCAAATATATCTATAATATTTCTATCAACATTTTGTGTATTTGTATGTGGTAGAGTTGTCAATTCATGAATTATTTTCCAATGTATTGGCATATTTCTAGAGGTATCTTTCATTCCTATTGCTTTGGTTTGGATTTTTATAATGACGGATTCCTCAATATTTGGATCATCAATATATATGAAGAAATTTGGTTTGATGTTAAACCAAATAACTCCATTTACCGAATTGGATTGGACTCCTCCAATTATGGCATTCATAGGATTACTGAATCTTTTGTCTAAGACCAGTATAGCTACGAGTGTATCCATACCTTGTATAAATAGAGAAGTAATACATATTTGAATAAGCCCGATATGTATATATTTAGTATTTGTTTTTTTTCTTCCATCTTTTGATCTTTTTTAAATCAAAAGGTTTAATATCTGTTGTTTCATCATCTGTTGAGCCAACAGTAGTATTACCATTAAATTGTTCAAATATTCTTGTTGAGAATAATTTGAATTTTGATAATTTATAGACGTCTTCCTTTTTTATAAGTTGTCTTTGATTATCAATTTCTTGTAACTGTTCGTTGGTAAAAGTGATTTGTTCTCCAACTATTTCACGAAGGGCTATTGTTTGTAGCTCATCTTCGCTACTACCTCGTACTTCTGCAGTATTATACATAAATATGAGTTCTTCATCGGATGTTTCCAAATCAGATTCAAGTTCATATAAAATTTCATCAGAATAATTAGAAATATCAGAATCAGATAAATCTTCAAAGGTTAAATTGAATTAGGGATTATTGAGGAATAAACTTAATTGGAAGATAAATTTAATTCACAAAAATTTGGGGATTATAATGACCTGGACGAGTAGGGTGTAGATGCTTACCTACTGAATTTACATGTGGAATAAATGATACCCTTCGAGTGATGAGAATAGCTCGAAAATATACCTTAAGAAGTAAAGTCATAATCTATAGATGCGTAGGATCTTCGAGATATAAATATACTATGTATGGGATTTATCATATGGGTTGTGCATATGACCTATTGCTATTATATATATAGGTGGGTTGAATACCTTTATTATGATTTATTTTGTGTATGACATACCAACGCTACTTGCTATCGGGATGGAGGTTTCACATTGTGGACAATCTTATCCTCATGAGCCCATTGGGGGGTGATTTTAGATTCGTACCCTGAGCATAGGACCTTGGGAACGTGCTATCAGTGAGAATGATAGTTTCGATGGTTGAATGGTAATGTAGGTATGTGTGTGACCTATTTGGCTAGACAGTATGCTCGCCTCCAATGTATGTGTTATAAGATTTATGGTTCGTGAGAGACACCGAACCAACAATCCTCTATACAGTGAGAGATGTACTAGGACAAGAAAGTAGACTATGCTTACACCGCAGCTATGTCTAGGAGGTGCCATATTAGTATATATTGATGATACAAGAAATGGTATCACCAGGTCATAGATGTATGAAGCTCAAACATGTATACAACAATGGCAATAATCACACAACAAGCTATTAAAGAAAGAAATGAGGTAAAAAAGATGAACACCTGGATTCAAGTGGTTCGGTCGGATCCTACAACCACTCTGTGTGTGTGAGTGAATTCCACTAGTAAATATGGATCTAATGGCATGATTACAAAACCAACTCTCTCTCTCTCTCTCTCTCTCTCTCTCTCTCTTTTGTATACAATTGAACAGAGTTTCAGCTAGGGTTTTAATTAATTGATCCCTTAAAATGAAAAGGATGAAGGGTTTATATAGTGCATGGGGGGTGTAATACACACACACCCAAGCATGTTGAAGGTGTGCACAGGTGAGGGCATCCACTAAGGTAGAGACAACTATCCATGCACAAGTATGTAATGATGATGAAATCCCCCCTCACGTGAGGAGAATAATTTTGGTTATTACCGAATTTCTCACATGGAACACGTCACCTGGGTACGTTCTATTGATGATTCATTCATGGTATCATCTCCAGATGTCTCCGCCACGACCGAATATGAGGTTGTTGATGGAGCAGTTGACCTTACACGAGTAACTAGTGTGACCTCGGCCTGAGGAGCTCAGGCCGAGGTTGTCTAAGCTGTCCAACCCTTGGTGTCGGATGGGTGATAGAACGAGAGATGTCCTTTATTTATCTGACTCCTTCTAAGTGTCTCGGCCTATTAATTGGACGAGATTTCATATAGCAGGTCGACCTTGTCTTGGACTAGTCCTGGAAGTGACATGTGAGATGGTTCATAAGCTCGATAGTTTGGAGTGATACAGTCTCATTCTGAGACGAGGTTATATTTAGGCATATCAATCACCCCCAACCCTCAGTCATCTATGTGAAGAGGTGGCCGGGGGATATGATTCGGCACTGTCCCTTGAGGAGATGTCTTTAAGGCATCGGGTGAATGCATGTTGATGTGTAGGAGGGTGACACATGTCACAGTTTAGGTTGGGTATCATTTTCTCTAAGTCTGGTTGGGAAGATAAGTGCTTCGTACTTTGTGCCTTGATATGATGATATGTATTGGGAAATGTGTTCAATCATTGACTCGGTATTTAAACCTCCCAGGACATTTCTCTCTCCTTCATTCATTTACTTTCCCTCCCATTGCTCTCTCCTCTAACCCTATGTATCTTCTTCAACTGCTACCTCCTTCCTTCCCTTTCTCCAAAAGTTAATCCTCACCAGGTATCCATTCTCACATTCTTTTCAATTTATTTGCTTGTTTCTTTGAGTTAGGCTGTTTGTTTCTTTTTTAGGCGAGGGTTAGAGTTTTTCGATGAGGGTTAGGGTATATTTGGACCCGTCTGGGCTTTGCCTAGGCTACCTCCAAGTCGTTGCTATATAGTGTTGCCTGTTTGGATAGGTTTTTCAGGATTTTTTGACGTCCTGAATTTTTTTTTCTGACCTCCAGTCATCTTCTCCAGCTAACTTCAAGGCTGTTGTTCTCGAATTTCTTGCCTAAAAGCCTTTGAGCTTCCTGTTAGATCTTTAGTCAACCTTAGTCAATGCTGTAAGTTGTTTGTGCTTTTGTTTCCCAATTTTTTACTTAAGTCAAACCTTGTCCTTTAATGTTAAGACATCTTTATAAGTTAGACAAGTAATTTCCTAGTGTCATAGATAAGTTCTTCGAACATATTAGAAAGATACAGTCTAAAGAGGCCAAGAGGCGTAAGGCCGAGGAGTTCCCCCTTCATCCTATTTATCCTCCCCCATTAGGTGTCCTCTACCATCAAGCCTCTGAGCCCTGTGATCCTCTAGTTGTCGAACCATGTGATCTCACGTTTATATCTTCCTCATTTCCTGGTGACCCTATGTAAATATCTTAGGCGGTCGAGCATGTGGATTCATTTTAGGAGGCCATGGACTATTATGCATCCCATACTGAGGGGTGTGATGTAGACAAGGCCACTTATCGGTTCTCTTCATCTTAGAGAGATAATGCTTTAAATCAATGTGACACTATTAAGATTCTTCAACCTAATATGGCAATTCCACCCCCTGTGGATGAAATTCCCCTAACAGCTGCAACTAGGGCCGAGTTTGCATAAAGGTTCCTAGTGGTTACCCAGGTGATCCACAGAGACTAAAAATTATTCTCAAGAAAGTAGTGGTGAGGAGACTGAGGTTTATACATCAATGGCTGAGGAGTATGAGAATACAACGTCTGAGGCTAACCTCTTGGTGTGCAGGCACTTATATGGGATAGATTCCTCTATTTCCATGAGAAAACCTGATAAGGATGAGAGAGAATTTCACGACTGAGAAGGTAAAATTTATGTTTATGAGAAAATGTTTAAGCTCGCCTTTAGACTTCCCATCCATCCTATAATCCGTGCCATTTTGGACCATCTCAGGATTACACCCTCTTAGCTTTCTCTGAATGCCTGAAGGGTCATCCTTCGCTCATTCATACTTTAAAGGACAGTTTATCATACTTACATTCCACTAAACATTTTCCTTGCCTGTTCTGCACCATCGTCCCCAAAGACCCAACCTGGCTACTACCATCTCTTAAATAGGAAATCCGAGAAGAAACGTTTGCTACTTACCCAAACTTCCAACCACAAATGGAAGCCTCTCTAATTTTTTGTTTTGGGGGAATGCGAGTTTGGCCCCACCCAATCTTGTGGGATGTTTGAACATAAGACCCCTCTGAAGTGGGGCAAAGTCCCAGCGTCGGCAAAATTAGACCCCAGTTTGAAACCTGAGGCATATGAGAAGGTCAATAAGATCCAAGATTAGGGTGAGAAAGGTCGTCTGGCTAATTTTGAGCATCTAATGACTTCATACTACCTAGCTCAGACATGCCTAGATATTGGCCCCTGGGAGGAGTTGTGTAAGTAGTAAACTTTGCTAAGTGTAGCTTTGTATTTCTTAGATATTTGTGACTAACCTCCCAGGTCTATTATTTGCAAATCTTCCGGAAGGCATTTTCGATACTCTTTAGGAAATAGTGGCTCCAAACATAAGTAAGTTCTCAGGAAAGAATGGGCAGAGGTGTGACCCCATGCCCCACCAGTAATAAAAAAATCATCCACACACGACCCCAATCGAGTTGATGAAGTTGGGAAAAAGCAGAGGACCCGAGTTGATGACACTACTATAACTCGCCTTTGAAGCATGGTCATCAGGACCAAGCCATTCCGATCTCGTCTGAAGATGGGCTGCCAATCTATCACAGCTAAAGATCATCGATGATAGTGTCATCGACCATAGTCGATAGGCCATTGACGCCATTGGTTGTATTATGTCTGAATCTTAAAAAAGCTTCCTTAAGTCCATGGATATTCCGTTACTGGTCGAGTTTTCCATCCACAGAGCTGTTCAGGTATGTTTTCAGGAATTTTCAAAATGATGTCTCATCTTTGATGAAATCTTATACTGACTTGTCTTCTCATATTTTGTAGGGTTCAGTCTCCTTTCATAGGATGGGAGACTGAATGAGCAAGAGGATGCCCTTAATTCAAAAGGGAATAGATGTTGTAACAATGGAGAGTAATCTTGTAGATGAAGATAAGATTACCAACTTAGCTTTAAAAGAGTCCAACACCAAAATTAACAATCTGACTATAAGTCATGCCAACACCTTGAAGACCCTAGCCGAGAAAAGGCAATCTGATATTGATGCTACTGCTATTTCTTCTAGGGAACGCACTATAGTTGAATTCAATCACTCTGAAGATTTTATCGAGCTCGTCTTTGAGTATCTTAATAGGGGCATGTAAACTATCGGTCGGTGGGCCATCCTCAAGCACGCTGAGACTATGATATTTCGCCTAATGACTTCTCACATCTCAACTTTAGTAACACGCGTATGCAGACATCCTTGGCCGAGATTGAGGATCCTATTGCTATCACAGAGCCTAATCTCCCTGAGGTCACAAAGACGAATGAGAACACGGTCGACCTTAGTCATGATGATAATGGTGCTGAGATCACAAACACTAGGACAGAGGGGAGACTCAAGTAGCTAGTGATAGATAGACCCCAGCCGACGGTGATGGGGCTCTACAGCTCTGACTTTTTGAATCTTTTGTGTATCCCATTTTATCTTCTTTTTTATGTAACTTTTTAGTGTAAGGTGACTCTCGGCCGTTTACGGCCTTCAACTTTTGTTGTAATGTTGTAGTCTTGCTAATTACAATGGTACCTTGAATTTGAATAGTTTAAATTGAATTTGAGCATAATACTCTTAAGTCTTGTCTCTGTTTTCACAAACTTATTTTTTATGCTTTCTTTAAATGAGCCATAATTTTCTTGGCGTGAACCATAATTTGTAATTTTGTCGTCTCTGGCTGATGGATTGATGAACTGGATATCTTTCATGATTTTTAATTTGCATTTATAAAATTATGGTGCTATAGCATAAGTCCTCTCTTGTCATTTTTGTGAGTGTATGGATGAGTGTCATCTCGTCTATGCACTATCGTCTCCAGCTGAGAGGGTTAATACACCAAACTAATGATGTTTGAATAATGAACCATAATTAAGTGACTTTTAATTTGCATTCACCAAATCATGGTGTTAAGGCATAAGTCCTCTCTCATCACTTTTTAGAGTATATGGATGAGTGTCGTCTCGTCCATGTACTGTCTCTATAGCCGAGAGAGTCAATCCACCAAACTAATAATGTTTAAATAATGAACCACAATTAAGTGATTTTTAATTTGCATTCACCAAATCATGGTGTTTTAGCATAAGTCCTCTCTCGCTGTTTTTGAGAGTACATGGATGAGTGTCGTCTCGTTCATGCACTGTCATCTATAGCCTGGAGAGTTAATCCACCAAACTAATGATGTTTAATTAATAGATGTCTTTCGATGTTATTCACAACCCATGAACGAGGTTGACCCCATATAGGATGTCATATCATCGAAAGTTACTTAAGATGAGTTCAGCATGAATGATGCTTTGTAGCTTAAGACAAGTTGACACATACAAACAATAAACATTCAAATAAATAGATATAATATGAGAAAACACTGATATTTTTATTGAATTTTATCCACCCGAGTCTCATACATATGTAGTACAATGAAACTAAAAGACAACTAACATAATTGAAATCTTACTAGTAATACTTTTTGAAGTGGTCGGCGTTCAATGGGTTGGAGAAGGGTTCTCCTTATAGATTCTCCAACTGGTATGTCCCTGGTACCACCTCTTCAACCACTCTGTATGGGTTGTGCCAATTCAGATGGATGTTATTAGGCTCTGTCACGTCTTTTTCAACACTAGGTCTCCTATTTTCAGTGGTTGAGCCTTAACTCATTTTTTGTAGGATCTTATTGTTCTTTGATGGTAGGGATCTTACCTAACCTTAGCATCTTCTCTTGTTTCTTCTATAAGATCCAAATCAAGCCTCCACTCCTCACTGTTCTTTTCAAGGTTGTAGGTCTGAACCCTTTGAGTAGGTAGAACTAGCTCCGTTAGCACAACTTCCTCTGAGCCATAAGTAAGAATATATGGGGTCTCCCTAGTAGGAGTCCTCTCCGTCATCCTGTAGGGGCATAGGACAACATACACTTCCTCGATCCATCTCCCCTTTGCGTCCTAAAACTTTTTCTTGATTCCATCAAGAATCGTTATGTTAGTTACTTCCATTTTCCCATTAGCTTAGGGTCGGCCAGGGGAGGAGAAGAATTGCTTGATGCCGACCCTTTTGCAATAATTTTCTAGGGAGATGTTCTTAAATGGTGTTCCATTGTCAGAAATTAGGGTGTTAGGTAGGCTGTACCTGCAAATAATATTTTTTCACATGAATTGGAAGGTCTTTTTCTCCATAACTGTAATCATCAGCTCGACCTCCACCCACTTTGAAAAGTAATCTATCGCCATGATAAGATAATGATAATTGCTTAAAACTCTAGGCAAAGGTCCTACCAAATTAATTCCCCACACCATAAATGGCCAATGGGAGGTGATAGACGTCAGAGGTTGATGAGGCTGGTGAGGAATGTTGGCAAACCTAAGGAACTTGTCTCAATTCTTGACATATGCAGCATCCTTGGCTAAGGTCGACCATTAATACCCCTAGATAATAATCCTCTTAGCAAAAGATCTTCCCCCAATATGACTAGATTAGGAGCCATCACACAAATCCTTTAGGATATATGCTACCTGCGATGGGTGGACACACCAGAGTAGAGGAAGTAAAACTGATTTTTTATATATAATGTCTCCTATGATAGAGAGCTTAGCATCTTTATATCTCAACTTCCTCTACTCGATATTTGATTTTAAAAACTCCCCCTCCTTTATGTACCTGATGAGTGGATCCATCCAAGAGGTTCCTATGTTCAGATTCAAACAAATATCTGGAGCATTGTCTTCCTCTTTAATGGCCGATTTGTGTAATATTTCTATCAGTACTAACCTTCTTATGTGTATTCTTGTGGATGAGGCTAGCCTTATAAGGGAATCGGCTTGGCCATTATCTAACCGGGGTATCCTCTTCATCTTCATTTCGTCAAACTTCTTCAATGTTGTCTTTACTTTTCCCAGGTACCTTGACATTCTGCCATCTTTGGCCTCATACACCACTAAAATTTGATTAATGACTAACTTGGAACCACTATGTACAAGGAGCTGGCCAACATTCAGTGCCCGAGCAAGGGATAAGCATGCTAGGAGAGCCTTATACTCAGATTCATTATTTTAAGCTTTGAAGTTAAACCTCAGTGCATACTCAATATCGATTCCATCTGGGGGCCGATACTATCAATCCTGCACTGCTTACACTCTCACATAAAGAGCCATCAATAAAAATACTCCCCCACCGTACCATTTGGTGAAAAACTTCCCTCTTTTAGGGTTCCATTCTTAAAAATATACTTCCTCCTCATTTTTAGATACTTTAATTTTTTCTGAACTTATCTCAACCTGGGCCGGGGGAGGACATGCTCTTCTTTGTTGCTCAAAATTAGCCATAACATCTTCGGTGTCAGTCTCATCCCAAGTGAATTTGGCCACAAAGTCCACTAGGGATTCCCGTTTGATGGTCGTTCTTAGCTGATAGATGATGTCAAACTCTTCTAATTCAATTTCCTAAGCCATCGGTCTTCCTGACTTATTAGGCTCATGAATTACTTGTCTGAGGGCTAAGTTTGTGAGGACCACCATGGTATGTGCCTGAAAGTAAGGCTTCATCTTTCTCGAGGCATGGATCAATGCATTAGGCCAACTTTTCCATCTTAGGGTACCTTTGCTGAGCCCCTTAGAGTGCCTTACTATTGAAATATATTAGTTTTTGAATTCCATCCTCTTCTCTTATAATGGCGGTGCTGATAGCCGACTCTGAGACTGTAAAATAATGCTACAGTTTTCCCCCCAAATTGTTCTAAATAATAGGAGTGGGGAGATGATGCAGGACTTCAAACCCTTAAAGGATCTATCACACTCTTCATTCCACTCAAAATCTTTTCTCAATAATCTGAAAAAAGGAAGATATTTATCAATGGCTTTAGAGATAAACTTGTTTAGCGCCACCACTCTTCCGGTGAGTCTCTGCACATCCTTTTTTATTGTAGGAGTCTTCATCTCAGACAAGGCCTTGATCTTTTTAGGGTTGGATTAGATTCCTCTTTGATTCATAATAAACCCCAAAAACTTGCCCGCTCCCACACCGAAGATACACTTGGATGGGATAAGCTTCATTTGGTACTTATACATTGTGTCAATTGTGCGCTCAAGGTCAGCCATATGTGTGTCGGCCTTGAGGCTCTTAATCAGCATATCATCGATGTACACTTCCATTGTCTTCCCAATCTGGTCCTTAAACATTTAGTTCACTAACCTCTGATATGTCGCCCCAACATTTTTCAACCCGAAGGGCATGACCTTTAGTAATAGGTCCCCTTGTCAATAATAAAGTTTTTCTTCTCGTCATTGATCAAGTCCAAGAATATCTAGTTGTAGCTTGAGTAGGCATCCATAAATATTTTAAATTCATGGTCGGCGGTTGTGTCCACCATTTAATTTATCTTAGGCAAAGGGTAGTTATCTTTTCGCCATGATTTATTCAGATTCATAAAGTCGACATCCATCCTCCACTTGCCTTTGGCCTTGGGGATGATGACAGCATTTGTCAACCAGTCGGGATAGATGACTTCCCAGATGAAGTCAGCTTTTTCCAACTTCTTATCCTCCTTTTTGACAACATCATACTTTTCTCTTGAGTATACTCATCTTTTCTACCATATCGTCTCAGCATCATCCGATACGTTAAGCTTATGGCACTTCAATTCTGGGTTAATACCTGCCATATCTTTGTGACTCCATGCGAATATATTTGCCTATTCTTCAACAGCTTCACTAGATCTTCCTTAACCTCCATTTTTAGGGTTTTGCCAATTTGGATGGTTTTCTTTGTCTTGTCCTCGTTGAGGATGGCGGATTCTACCTCCTCAATGGCTTTTACCTTCTTGAGTTTTTTCTCGTCTTTTGGGTCCAGGGTATCGATATTATAGGTTGGACTTATATTTTTATGAGCTTCCCTCTCTGCGACCGAGTTGAAGTAGCATTCTCGTGCCAACACTTGATCACCTTGGACTTTCCCTACCACATAAGGAGTCAGGAATTTCATTATTTTGTGTATAGTGGAGGGTACGACCTCAAACTCTTTGAGGGCCACTCTTCCCATGACGATGTTATAAGCCGAGTACACACTTTCACCCATTATAAAGAATTTGACCTTCTTTATCAGACTCCTAGGGCAAACCTCTCCCATCCTAACGTCTATTTCATACATTCCCAATGGATGCACCTTCTCACCACTGAACCCTATCAGAGGGTGATGTTAAGGCACAAGCCTCTTCTTTCTCAGTCCTAGGCCTTTGAAGCATGGCTAAAACATAATGTAAGTTGAACTTCCACCTTTAACCAGTATTCTCAACATGCCATACCCATGGACCCTGGTCATAATCACCAGGGGGTCGTCTTGGGGTGTTAAGATACCTTTGAAGTCAAGTCTTGAAAAACCCACAACTAAAGTGTTCATGTTCATCTTCTTACTTTTTTTTACTTAATGCCTATTTCAGACGAGTTAGCCACCTCAGCCTTAGGAACTGCTTTGACCTCTATAACATGTGCCTTTCTGTCAACCACCTCTAAACCTCCTCCTTCTAGCCCCCCACAAATAATCTTAACATCAAATGAAATCATGTAACGAAGACCTTTTGGATTATAATGCTTTGGTGGCATATCCGAGTCGTCCTCTGAGGCATCATCTTTTTTCCCAGTGTCTTCCTCTTTGCACCTATCGACCCTCCATTTTTTGGGGTCATCTCGTCCCTTTTTTGGGTTATCACTATTCATATACTTTCTCAGCTTCCCAGCCTAAAGCATCTTCTCAATTTCATCTTTTAGAGAAACACATTTATATGTTAAGTACCCATGATCTTAGTGAAATTCAAACCATAATCTCTTATTCCTTCTATGTGTGGGGAGGGGGATCTTTCAGCTTTTCGGGCCATCTTAGGGACCAATCATTATTGATCTCATTAAGAATGTGCTCGAAGATGACCGTGCGAGGATTATACCCTATAAACTTATCATCCGTCAATCTCTTCTTTCCATCTTTATTCTTCCTTTAAAACTTTCTCCACTGCTACTACCCTTCTCATCCTCATACTTATAAGCCATAGCTTCCTCTGCGTTCATGACCTTATCGACCATCGTAATATCTAGACCATAGACTTTATCGGGTCTTGAGAAGGCTTTCAAAGAAATTTTCCTTTCTGCAGGCCTCCTATTAATGTTGTCATCACAATACTTCCCTTATAATCCTCCTATTAATGTTCTTTTGGGATTTTTTTATATGAAATTTTATGGGTTATCGATCGGAGGGTGGAAGGGACTGCTAATACTTAGTGGCGTGGTCTTCTGGGATGATGAGGCAAGGGTAAGAGGAAGTTATTGATTAGTATCGGGTTCAACGACTGTTGAGGATTAATTACGAGGGTTTACAGATAGAGGCGGATTGCATGTTAAGGGTGACACCGAAGGTGGTGCAGGCAGCATTGGGTAGGATTACTGAATCTTTATTAGGGTGTAGGTGACCTTTTAACCTTGAGGGATGTCACCTTCGGATGTGGAAGTTGATGGAACATGAGTTTGGGTACATTTAGTACCCAGAAAAGAGGGTTGTGGGGTAGATGAGGTGACATCTAATTATGGTTCTTTGCCTTTAGGATTCCTTGTAGACTCATCGTTGACTACGGGAGCTTGGCGCTGACCATATTGCATTATTGATGTAGCGGCATTGCACTTAAAAATAGACTAAAAAAGGCAAAAATAGATGCATATTTTGGTTGATTATCTTGTTTTAGTGGCTTACTCTACATGCACTTTAATTTTTTATTGAGTTTTTAATTTGAGAAAGAGTTGGAAAAGTGTGTTTTTTGGAAATTTTTGAATATGATTGAGTAGAAGATGGCCTTAGAGGCTTGGTTAGTATATGGATTAAGGGAATAAAAAGTTTGGTTGTAAAGTGGGTTCTAGCAACTTGTCTGTGTGGATTTGATACCCGGACAGCCCGCTATACTCCCTTAGGTTTTTTATAGAGTTGGTGAATCGAAAATAAAATGATCGGCACATAGGTGACTCTTTCGCCGCAGCGACACCCAGCCTATCAACAATCTCGGTAGACGAGTCCAATTTCTGATCTTCTACTAGGAAGATAGCATTTACATGATTTAGGACTGGATTGTGGGTAGTTCTTGGTTTAAGATTGGTTGGCGGGGCGATTGATATGCCCGATATGTACCCTCGTACTCAGAGTCGACAACCTCAGCTAATATTACAGCTGAGTCAACAAAAAGATTATAATAGCCATCCAAGAGGTCGTCCTTTCTAAGGTCGACAAAACAATGACCAACCTCGACGGTCTATCGGTCGAGGTCAGCATCATCTTATGGGCTCAAGCGACTGCCACCGTCATACTCTGCTTAAGACGACACTGCAGCTATGCTTAGTACTAAACCTCAGCTGGTCAAACAGGCCGAGGTCATACTTATGATTTTTAGATCAAGACAACCCTTGGACTTACCAACATCGTACTCGGCTGGGATGAGGTCACAATGGAAGACATCACAGGTCCGAGCATACGCAAGCACATGGGAGACTTGGAACACGTGGACTAAACCATAACAAACAACTCAATCCCCTCACGTGAGGAAATATTCGATCATCATTACCTACATATGGTATAGCCAGGGGTCCGCATCGGATTGGTTTGATCACCACACACATGTTCATGGCATGCTTGGGGGTTACACTACACCCCCCGGGCTCTATATATACTTGTCTTCTCCTACCTTGTGAGGGGATCCATAATTTTAACCCTAGCGGAAGCTCTGGTAAAATATATAGGAGGGAAAGGAAGTGAGAGATTGTATCACAGACCATCAGTGCCCCTATTATAGTGAAGTTCACTCACACACTCACAGTGGACATAGGCCAAATTGGCTGAACCACTTAAATACAAGTGTTTATCCTCTTCTCCTCACCTCCTTCTACTATTTAATTCACCAGTGCCCTTATTATAGTGAAATTCACTCACACACTCACAGTGGACGTAGGCCAAATTGGCTGAACCACTTAAATACAAGTGTTTATCCTCTTCTCCTCACCTCCTTCTAAGATTTAATTACTCTTGTGATACCATTGTAGCCACTAGTTTGAGCTTATTAACACCTTATACCGGTGGTGCTGTTCACATCATCATTACCCCGATCAATTAGACCTTGGATTGCATTTAAGAGATGAAAACACTGATCAATGGTATTGCCGACATTTTGATGGAAATCACAATGGGCATCTGGTTTGAAATTTTTGGAATACAAGTTGTGTAATGGATGAGGGTGCAATGTCTTAATAAAATTTAAGCTCAAAATGGCTTAGTAAACTTTTGAGAGGGGAGCATAAAGCACGGTGTATTCCCTTTGTACTGGGTTAGGGTATCTCTATGGTGCCCATGAAGTGGAAGGATGAGAGATGTTATTAATGGTTGAAACTATGGTACTCGTAGACTTCTCATACTTTCCTAGAGTGAACAGTCTCGATACTTTCTTTGGCTTAACTTATCTTTTGGCAAGACTTTCTTTGATCATTACTCCTGCTTCCCGAAGGGCTCGAAATGGGGGTAATACTATCCTCCCATCATTGATCGGATATGGGGGTAATAAGTTTTTCTTCACGGTACTTACTTGTTCCTCTTCGGAGGGTCGATTGGTCGTGGTGGCCGATTTCTCTCTACACCTATCTACAAAATTACTGATAGTTTCCCCGGGATTCTATTTTAGAATTTCTAAATCATGATGGGTAACCTCCAACTCCTCGTTTTACTTGTACTATGACATGAATTCACGAGAAACATCCTCCTAACCACGAATTTTGGACTCCTTGAGAGATAAGAATCAACGAAGAGTGTTGTCCTTCAATGTTTGTTGGAACATCTGGGCCATTATTTTCTCGGAGGAACTTAAGAGAGTCATGGATCAGTGGTAACTTCGGAGATGGATAATTTGAGGCCCGTTGCCCCAAACTTCTCAATGTTGGGCATTTTAAACTTTTTCCACAGCGTTTCTATAGGGTAGGGAGACATATGAGTGTAATCCATGTATTTCCCTAAGATCCAGGCATGCTAAGACTTCCTAGTGAACAGCTTAACATCCTCCTTGACCTTGTTGAATTCTTCTTCGTTCTAATCACTAGTCATAGACTGGTTAGTCCTTGGCTCTGTAAGATTGGGCATTAGGAGCTGAGTTCCTGGTGGCCCATTGGCAGGAGGGGCATGTGGAACATGCTGATATTCTTTCAAGACTCAAATAGGCTTAAGTTCGGGTGGGCCCATTGAGAGAGGGAAAAGTACCTCGAGATCTTCTAGAATAGGGACCCGGTTTCGCTGCATATCATGAACCTCAATTTGAAGGTTGTCGATATTCGCCGTAAGTTGGGCTAGAACCGTCATCAAATCAAAGTGCACATTCGATATTTGGTCTGCATTCAATATGAAAAGTGGGTGAAAGTGAATTCGGACTCGAAGGAAGTATCGAAAGGACTGAAGAAGCTTCGGTACGATTTGACAAAAGATCGAATCCAATAGGGAGCCATATCAAGGGTCGGGTATGCGATCAACCTGAGAAGGAACATGATTCGAATTTATTTTTGAAAAGGAGGAGGAAAAATTTTAGAAAAAAATGAGGAAAAAGTTTTTGATTTTTTCCTTTTTTGGAGGGGGGGAATAAGATATTTTTGGTATATTTTTTATAAAAAGGAGGAAAAATGTTTTTGGTATTTTGAAAAGAGCAGGGAAATTGTTTTTAACACTTTTGGTAAGGAAAACGAAAAAAACGAGAAGGTCTCAACATCATCATCATCATTATTATTATTATTATTATTATTATTATTGTTGTTGTTGTTGTTGTTGTTGTTGTTGTTATTATTATTATTATTATTATTATTATTATTATTATTATTATTATTATTATTATTATTATTATTATTATTATTATTATTATTATTATTATTATTATTATTATTATTATTATTATTATGTTTTCACTTGTGTTAGGTTTACCTAAATGCAAAAGGAATGTAGGACAGGACCCGAGCCTCGGAGAAATTGAGTTTGGAAAATATGAGAAACATGGTTTGACTTGTTACCAGATTTATGGACATGGTTCAATTTGAAAAAAATATGAAATTGGACAAGAATTTGAGTGCCATGCCGACCCATCATTTCGGTAAAGTTTCAGGTAGTAACCGACAATCTAAACGTGAGTGTTCTAGGTTTGACACCTATATGAGGGTATGCATTTGTTGGGTTACTGGAAAGGTTCCCCCTTTGGCACGACTTCTACGATGTACGTCTTTCTTTTGAGGGAAATCGGTACCTTTGGATAAGCCATTTGATATACCTGAGCATACATGAATTGCTTCACTATATATCTCGTGAGGATAGTACGCGTGATTGCAAGAGAATGTTGCTGAGATCACTGATATTGGTGGATCTAAAGTTTGCCTTGGGAGTGAGATCATGTCCTCTATCTATAGGGTAGGGGGACTAGCGATCATTATACCCCTGTCCCTTCCAATCGGTAGGTGACCCTAGACACACTGCTGATAGGATGGGAAATGGACCTATCAATCAGCAGTCTTGTGCAAGTGTTTTCGAAAAAACAGCTATAGAATGCAATCTGTAAATCCAAATCGTGTATGGGTCATACCGCTAGAAAGGTAATTCATAGAAATTCAAAAGTCCTTTGGTTTGTTGTTCACAGCATCATCATTTAGGCGTCGTCTGTGGGAACGAGAGGATTCAAATTTTCCTCCTTTGTTGCTTGACCTCGCCGGAGAATCTGGTGGTGAACCATTCCTCCCCCTTGTGTGGAGTTGCTTCACCATTAAAAGAGGTGCTTTAAGGTCTCAAGCTCGATAGTATTTTCATTATAAGATCTCTAGTCTTTTTATATGGAACCAGAGTTACCACCTCCACCATCTGGTGGTGGACGGCCCAGTTCTTGTCAAGCGCCACCCCAGTCTGAGGTCACTGAGGTGGAGGCAACCTTGAAATCCTTAGCTATTACTCAGCAAGCAATGCAGGAGCAATTTTCCCAGCTAAGACAAAACATGATAATGAGACCACCTGGGGTCTCACCGAAGATGATTACTCCGGCAGCTGATCAGGGACAACATGAGTCCAGGGGACCACCCCAGGCGTCACTAAAAGACTTACCTCTCCCTCAACGGCGGAGGGATGCAACTGACCCTAGGCGTTTACGCATAGGAAGGCAATGAAACCCTTGCCCAGAGAATAGGTTTGACGATATAAAGGTCGAGGATTCTTCAGTAGACTGTTGGTAGAAGTATAAGATCCCAAATAACATTTGATGAAATTATGAGGTGAAACATCATTAATTTGGTGACCTCGAACCTTAAACATCATTTGTTTGGTGAAAATATGAGGTTTAACACCATAATTTGGTGATCTCCGACCTTTAACATCATTCATTTAATGAAATTATAAGGTGAAACATCATTAATTTGTTGACCTCAGACCCTAAACATCATTAGTTTGGTGAAAATATGAGGTTTAACACCATAATTTAGTGACCTCGGACCATTGACATCATTAGTTTGGTGGAAATATGAGGTTTAACACCATAAATTTTGACCTCACACCTTTAACATCATTAGTTTGGTAAAATTATGAAGTTTAACACCATAAATTGGTGATCTCAGACCTTTAATGTTTGGTGAAATTCTGATTATAAACATCATAATTTGGTGACCACAGACCTCTAACATCATTTACATGGTGAAATTATGAGGGTAAACATCATAATTGGGTGACCTCATATTTTTAACACTTTCGTTATGTTTCTATTATTATGGTGAAATTGCTGGTATGTGGAACATCATAATTATATGAAAAACAGATACTAAAGCCGTTTAATACAAGATTAAACTATTGAAGTAACTTCGAACTATTTTTTGAGGAAACGCTTTTCTTTAAATCAAATCAGTTTTAATCATAATATGTGTTTATTAAAACATGAACGAGATCGGTTCAAGATTTGTAACAAGTTTTGAAAAACAAAACTTAAAAGATTAAATCAGCACACCAACAAGAATGAGATGAGGACATGTAGAAATATTAATGACAAGAGATTTTTAATGTGGTAAAACCTCACCCAACTTAGGAAACATCCACGGTGACTTCTAAGTCACAAACCAAAAATCCACTAAAGAAAATATATCAGTTACAAACTATATAACACACATGCACACAAAACAGTCCTATACAAGTTTAGGAATGCATCCACTGGTGTCCTTCTAACTTTTCTACAGTTCTGATTGCTGATGTGATTCTCCCACTTTGCTAACTTCCACTTTGTTCCAGTCTATACGTCGACTCTTGTTTCAAGATCTTATTACCAACACTTTCAGTGTTGTAGTGTGTAAGTGTTTGTGATGGTTCTCTAACACATGCATGCACACACTCACGCTTATTTTTACAAATAGTCCTAACAAATTACAAATTAGATCTATATGCTGTGATTTTCAGTTTCTCTCTTCTTAGGAAACTTAAACCTTATTTGACCTTTAAAATAAACCCAGAATCCACTGCTATCTTGCTCAGAAGACGTTTCAAGATCTTAATCAATTTCAGGGTTTTGAAAATATTTTTGAAATTGAAAAATGTCGGATCAAAGGTCTTATTTCAAAAGAACTAGAAACAAAAAATGATTTTGTTGATTTCGAAGATGAAAACATTTACAAAAAAAGATTTCTCAAGATGAGAAACTAAGAATGCAGTTCTAGGTGTAATATAAAATAAAATGATCAGATCTATGATTTCTATGAAATAGAAATACAGATCTATCCTAATGTTTAAGTTGGACACAAGATCTTAAAACGAAGAGGTTACATTACAAAACAACTTTCAAACCAACACTAAAAAACTCTCAAACACTCAAGGGTGGTGTTTGGTATAAACTAGTTTTTGGAAAAATGGTTAGGGTTTGAAGATGTGTTTGGACGAATAGGTTTTCTATTCTCTGTCTTTGGTTTCTCTCTATTTTCTCCCTCTTCTCTATTCTCACTCGAAATGACAAAGTGGCAAAAAAGGCTTCTACAGGATGAGGGTTAGCCTCTTTAAATACAGGGCTGAGATGGATCGAGAAGGAGGTTCGAAATCAAGGGCTGGGATTTAGTCTTACCATACTGACTTCCATCCAATGGTTAAAGATAAGCGGTTAGTTAAGTTTCTTCTGAATGGAGGATAGAGGTTCACAGGGATTGGGACAAGGACGCATGCATAGTGTTGATAATTTTAATCCAAGGGGTGATAATAAACACTGGTCTTGTCTGTTAAAAGAAACACACAATCAACCAATAGGAGTGCGATAGGTGTAAGGCAAAAAACGGACCACAAACGCGCGTCTCAAACTAATTACATAGACACCCTTACAGTCTCTAGCGCTTTCGATTTCTACCCAAATTAACTTTGTAGAGATAAAACCAACAACCAGAAATTATGGAATGACCCCAAAACTTATTTATTCCAATTTTATTTAAGAAAAAATTGTTTTAAAATCATTAGAAATTCCTACAAAATTATTAAAAAAAATGTTTTAAGGGAAATTAACACACACAACACACACATAAACAATTTAATGCAAAAAATGAACAGTGTATGCAATCCTAATGTGTGTGAGTATTTGTGAATATACCTTTGATCATTCAAACAAGAGGAATGAATTGAATTGAAGGTCTGAGAATCTTTGGTATCTAGGGGAGGGACTCAATTTTGTCACTATTTCCAAGATAGATGAGCACTTATACAATGTAGACTCAAGTGAGTCAAGAGTATAGGGTGCTTCAATCTCCCCCTTTGGAAATATGAGATAAAATCTCCTTTGAGTCATCTTGGACTCGTAGGGAAACAAATAGAAAAGGAAAAACCTATTCCTATACAAAAATTCTATCTACTCATTTGCTAGAAAAGAAAATTACATAACTCAACTAATTACAATTGATTACCCTATTAAATTTGTTGAGAATAACTGTAGAGAATCCTGCAAATAATCACTAAGATCAAGCTTTTTAGAATATGTGAAAAATAAATTAACTCTCATAAGACTCAAATTTCTCCCCCATTTTGTCTCAAAGGGATAAAGGGAAAAAATATGTAAGCCAAAGATTTTAATCAGCACAAACCATTCCTATTAATTTACGCAAAGAAATAAACCTATTGTAATCCAAAGGTTTGGTAAACATATCTGTGAGTTGCAAATCAGTAGGAAGATAATTTATTTCTAATTACTTAGTCTCAACTAATTCATGTATAAAGTGGTGCCTAATTTTTATGTGTTTAGTTTGCGCGTGTTGAACAGTATTTTTAGAGATATTGGTCGCGCTTTGATTATCATAATAGAGATGTAATTGTTCCTCTTTAATACCGTAATAACATAGCATTTTGTTAAGCCAATGTAATTGGGCACAGCAGCTTCCAGCGGTTATGTATTCAAATTCAACTGTTGATAAAGAAATGCAGTTTTATTTCTTACTAGTCCAACCTACCAAGTTATTACCAATATAGTAACATGCGCCTGATGTGCTCTTACTATCGTCAGTACACCCGGCCTAATGGACATCAGTGTATCCTATTATAGTGTTAGTAGTATCATTGGTGTACCAAAGTCCGAAATTTATAGTGCTTTTAATGTATTTTATAATTCTTTTAACACAAACTAAATGGCTCTCTTTAGGGTTGTTTTGATAACGGGCACACACACAAACAACGTACATAACTTCAGGACGCGAGGCAGTAAGATATAGCAAGGTTCCTATCATATTACGATATAAAGTTGGATCTACGGATTTTCAAGTTTCATCCTTAGACAGTTTGACCGTAGTACTCATGGGAGTTTTGGCATCTTTTTCACTTTCAAGGCCGAATTTTTTAACAATCTCTAAAGCGCATTTTGATTGTGAAATAAATAATCCTTCTAAATTTTGTTTGACTTGAAGACCCAAGAAAAATAGTAACACCCCCATAAGAGACATTTGAAATTCTTTATGCATAATTTCAAAAAGCGATTAAACTTCTGTGGGGGAAGTTGATCCAAAGATGATATCGTCAACATAAACTTGAGCTATAATGATATGTTTGTCAAAATGTTTGAAAAAAAGGGTTTGATCATTTCCACCTCTATTAAAACCTTTGTCTAAGTGAAAATTGGAAAGTTGATCATACCAAGCTCTTGGCGCTTGTTTTAGGCCATACAAAACCTTTTTAAGATGAAAGACATGATTTGGATATTTAGGGACAATGAACCCTTTTAGTTATTCTACATAGGTCTCCTCAGTCAATATTCCATTAAGGAAGGCAGATTTGACATCCATTTGGTAAAGTGTAAAATGTAGGTAGCAAGCTATGGCAAAGAGAAGACGAAAAGATTCTAAGCGAGTAACAGGAGCAAAAGTCTTGTTAAAATCTATTCCTTCGATTTGAGAGTATCCTTGAGCAAATAATATGGTTTTGTTTCTAATGACTATCCTAGTTTTATCAGATTTATTTTTAAATATCCAACGTGTGCCAATAACCTTTTTGTGATTAGCCGTAGGTATAAGATACGAACATCATGAATAACAAATTAAAGAAGTTCTTCCTGCGTTGCACAAATCCAATGAGGATCATTCAATGCATAATTTACATTCTTTGGTTCCACAAGGGAAACAAAACATGCATAATGAGCATAGTTTCTTAATTAAGATCTGGTACGTACAAGCTCACTAGGATTACCAACAACGTTATCTATAGGATGGTCTTTAGAAACCCAATTAGGTACTTCAGGTGTCTCAATTGGTAAAGAATCATCTATTTCTGGAGAGTCATTTTCTAAAACATTTTTAGACTCTTCCACAATAGTTGGTTCTCTAGTCTTAATCACTATATTAGTGTCACTTACAATAATTTTTATTGATTCCATTAAGGTCTTAGTGCAAAGATTATAGACACGGTATGCTCTACTGTTAGGAGAATATCCTAGAAAGATGACTTTATCTCCACGAGTCTTAAATTTGGATAAGTGTTCTCTATCTTTGCAAACATAACACATACTACCAAAGGTTCTAAGATACTTAAGATTAGGCTTCTTCCCATACCATAGTCCATATAGAATTTTCTTAGAATTCTTTCTAAGATAGACCCTATTGATAATGTGACACGCAGTACGAATAGATTCTACCCAAAAATACTTAGGTAGAGTCTTGGCATGAATCATAACTCGTGACATTTATTGAAAGGTACGATTCTTTCTCTCAGTAATATGGTTATGTTAAGGAGTCTTAGGAGCACTAAATTCATGTTTGTAACAATTGTAGTCACAATACTCTATAACACCTGTATCTAAGAACTCTCCACCTCTATCACTATGAATTTTATTTACTTGAGTGTCTTTCTCATTTTCAATTCGAAGTAGAATCTTCAAAAATATTTGGAAAGTGTCAGACTTTTGTTTTAAGAAAGATACCCAAGTAAACCTGGTGAAGTCATCAACTATAACAAGAATGTAATTGTGTCCACAGAGATTAATAGTTCGAGAAGGACCCATTAGGTCCATATGGATGAGCTCCAAGGGTTTAGAGGTAAGGATATCTTTGACTTTCTTATAAGGGGCCTTAACAATTTTTCCTTCTTGACAAGATCCACAGACATTATTAGAAATAGGTTTGATCTTAGGAATACCTCTAACTATTTCTTGTGAAGACAATCTACTAAGATCTTCGTAATTTTTATGACCCATTCGATTATGACATATCTTATTGTCATCCATTCTGGCAATGTTATTGACCTTAGTAATGTTTTGGACAGTATAACAATTGTCCGGAGTCATGAGTCCTATAATTATGCACTCACCTCTTTCATTTAAAATTTTGCAATTATTCTTTGAAAAGGTGATAGTATGATTTCAGTCACAAAATTGTGAGATACTAAGTAGGTTGGCCTTAAGACCTTTTACTAGAAGAACATTTTCAAGTAAAGGTAATCCTTCTTCTTGTAGAGTTCCTTTACTAATGATTTGAGATGATACACCATCACCAAACATAACTTTTCCTTCAGCAAATCTGATTTTGTTTAAAAATTTGGTATCATCCCCAGTCATGTGCTTTGAACATCCAGAGTCTAAATACCAACCAGAGGGAGTGTGTTTGGCTTTTAAAGAAGTAATCACAATATTACACTTCATCCGGGGTAAATAGTTCATCTTTTCTAACCCAAATAGCTCTTGTTTTTATTTTGTGCTTATTTGCTCTCATTTGATAAAATTTGCGAGCATTAGATTTCTATTGAAAGATGTTTTGAACATGAGGTTGAATTTTATGATCAACATGATCATTTGTCTTAGGAAAGTGTCTAGGAATCCTTCTTGGAAATGATCTTTTAGGTTTGGTCTTTCTCTTTCTATAGTTAGAGTTTTTGTCTGGTTGTCTTGGAAGAACATAATTATTACGGCTTCTCCTAGAATAGTTAAAGTTCTAGTACACAGGAGTACTATAGATAGGGTTGACTAAGGATCTAGAGTAGCAACCTTCAAAGGAATGACCATATAAGTCACAGTAAGCATAATATAAATTGCTCCAGAATACTATCTCCTTTGGAAAGTCTCTAAACATAGGCTTCATGACATTTTGGAGTTGAACCTTATTCCTAGGGAGTTTAGTTTGAAAGGAAGAATCACTCTTCCTAATTGGGGGGAAGACATATTTAGCATTAGGTGGACTTTCACACTTAGAGTAACTAGATTCCCCAATATCAAACTTTGATTGTTTTTTGTCAAACTCATTTTTCAAAGAATAAAAATCTGGACAAGTTTCTATAGGTCTTTTGCCTCCTGACACAAACTTGATTGGTTCAAGGTTTTTAGTTTGTGTCTTCAAATTTGGACAAAACCCTATTTCAGTTTGATCATGAAAATTGGGTTTTGAATCAGCAACAAAACCATCAAAATAGTTTGAATTATTTTCAAATTTTGCAAATTTTTTGAAAACTGTTGCTGTCTTCTCTTTGGATTGTTCCAATTCTAATAATGTCCCTTTATATTTTTTCTCCAGTTTTTCATTTTCTTCAATCAAATTCTTTAATTTTTGATAAAAACTTTTGACTTCATTTTCATGAGTTAGACATTGGGTAATATATTCTTCAGCGTTAAGTTTAACCATCAGACTTAAGTCTTCTAATTTCTTAGTGAGTTCTTTCACTATCTTCTCTAGTGTAGTGCTTTTCTTTAGGGTTTTCGCATAAAGTGTGTGAATGTCAGGGAGGTCTTCAGTGTCTGAGTCACTAAGTGTATTGTGTGAAATGAACCCTAAGGATTCAATTCTTAAACTCACGCACCCATTGACATCATCATTATCGCATTCCCTTTGACTCACACACCTCGTGGTAGAACTAGCAATATTCTCAAAAATTAAAGCATCTAAACCAGTAGCAACATGATTCATAACATCAGAAGTGGAGATATTATCATCATTCTTATACATTGGCGTATCATCATTGTAGATTATCTTAGCAAAGAAAGACATGCAAGGATCGAAAACATCATAAGATTCAGGTTCATTATTTTCAGAATCACTTGAATCATCCCATGTATTGTAAATGTTAGCCCTAGTATATTTATTGGCAGTGTTTAGTTTCTCTCTATAGTCCTGTGCTATGTGTCCTGTTTTTCCACATCTAAAACATTCAATGTTTTTGAAGTCTTTACTGGATCTCATGTCCTTGTGATGTTTGTCTTGACCTTTCTCATGAGGTTTGTAGTTAGACTGAGTTGGATAATTTGGCTTGCCTTGTCTGTTTGCCAATTTATTTTTAAATTTGGCAATTTTCTCAAATTATTTTGACATGAAGGAAATTTGATTATCCAAACTATCTATATCGCATTCCTCATCAGAATCATCAGTGGGAATAGTGAACTTAGGTTTCAATAACTTAGAGGAAAAACTCAAGTTGGAACTAGTCTGTTTCCTATGGGACTGGGTCATTTGTTTCTTAAATTCTAACTCCATTTCTACAGTTCGTAGTTTACTACTGAGTAATTCAATAGTGAGATTTTGATCACACATTTCCTCAATAGTTAATATTTTGTTATCAAATTTCTGTGGTAATGATCTTAGATACAATTTCATGTATGGCATATGTTATCCCATTAGCATGCAGTTTGGTCACAATGTTAATCAATTTCATGTAAAAATCATCAAATGATTTAGATTCTGACATAATTAGGGAGTTATACTACTAGACAAACATTTGAGTTCTAGCAACCTTAATTCTAGTGTCACCTTCATGTGTAGTAATAAGTGTATCCCAAGCTTCCTTAGAACTGGAACAATATGATATCCTTTTCAACTAATGTTCATTTATGGACATAAAGATGGCATTCCTGCCTTTGTTACTGTTTCGAGAAGTTTGCTTCTCTTCTTGAGTGAATTCATTTAGTGCTTTCTTAATACTCTCAATACTTCCGTCGGTGGAAAGTTTAGTAGGATAAGTGTATGCATTTTCAACAATATCCTAGACATCATCTCCCAAGGTTCCTTGTATGAAAGAAAACAATCTTACCTTCCAGTAAGAAAAGTTGCTTCCATCAAAGAGAGGGAGTCTGGTCAAGTTGCCAAATCTTTCATTTTTCTCGTCCATTATTTTGATTTCAAGAGAATAATTTCAGAAAAACAAAAATCTTTTAAAAAGATTTCCAAAGCTCTGATACCAACTGAAAAACCGTTACTAAAGCCGTTTAATACAAGATTAAACTATTTAAGTAACTCCCAACTTTTTTTTGAGAAAACTCTTTTCTTTAAATCAAATCAGTTTTAATCACCAGATGTGTTTAATAAAAACATGCACGAGATCGGTTCAAGATTTGTAACAAGTTTTGAAAAAGAAAACTTAAAAGATTAAATCATAACACCAGCAAAAATGGGATGAGGAGATGTAGAAAGATTAATGACAAGAGATTTTTAACGTGGTAAAATCTCACCCAATTGAGGAAACATTCACGGTGACTTCTAAGTCATAAAACAAAAATCCTCTAAAACAAAATATACCAGTTACAAACTGTATAACACACATGCACAAAAATCAGTCCTATACAAGTTTAGGAATGTACGAATGGGTGTCCTTCGAGCTTTTCTGCAGTTCTAATTGCTGATGTGGTTCTCCCAATTTGCTAACTTCCACTTTGTTCCAGTCTTTACGTCGACTCTTATTTCAAGATCTTATTACCACCACTTTTCGTGTCGTAGTGTGTAAGTGTTTGTGATGGTGCTCCAACACATGCATGCACACACTCACACTTATTTTTATAAATAATCCTAACAAATTACAAATTAGATCTATATGCTGTGATTTCCAATTTCTCTCTTCTTAGGAAACTTAAACCTTATTTGACATTTAAAATAAACCCAGAATCCACGGCTATCCTGCTCGGAAGACGTTTCAAGATCTTAATCAATTTCAGGGTTTTCAAAGTGTTTTTGAAATTAAAAACCACCAAGTGTGATTCTAAATAGGTCAAAGGTCTTTTTCCAAAAGAACTAGAGACGGCAAATGATTTTGTTGATTTTGAAGATGAAAACATTTATAGAAAATAATCAATAAAAGATTTCTCAAGACGAGAAACTAAGAATGCAGATCTAGGTGTAATATAACATAAAATGATCATATCTATGATTTATGAAACATAAATAGGGATTTAACCTAATGTTTAAGTTGGACACGAGATCTTAAAACAAAGAGGTTACATCACGAAACAACTTTCAAACCAACACTCAAAAACTCTCAAACACTCAAGATTGGTGTTTGGTATAAACTGGTTTTTGGAAAAATGGTTAGGGTTTGAAGATGTGTTTGGGCGAATAGGTTTTCTATTCTCTCTCTCTATTTTATCTCTCTTTTCTCTATCTTCTCTCTCTTCTATCTTCTCACTCGAAATGACGAAGTGGCAAAAAGTCTTCTACAGGCTGAGGGTTAGCCTATTTAAATACAGGGTTGAGAAGGATCGAGAAGGAGTTTCAAAATCAAGGGTTGGCATTTAGTCTTCCCATACTAACTTCCATCCAACGGTTAAAGATAAGTGGTGAGTTAAGTTGCTTCTGATTGGAGCATAGAGGTTCATAGCTATTGGGACAAGGACGCATGCAGAGCGTTGATAAGTTTAATCAAAGGGCGGATAATAAACACTGGTTTTGTCTCTTAAAATAAACACACAATCAACCAATAGGAGTGCGACATGTGTAAGGAAAAAACGGACCACAAAAGCACGTCTCAAACGAATTACATAGACACCCTTACAGTCTCCAGCGCTTTCGGTTTCTACCCAAATGAACTTAACATAGATAAAACCAACAACCAGAAATTATGGAATGACCCCAAAACTTTTTAATTCCAATTTTACTTAAGAAAAAATTGTTTTAAAATCATTAGAAATTCCCAAAAAATTATTAAATTTTTTTAAGGGAAATTAACACACACAACGCATACACAAACAATCTAATGCAAAAAATGAACAATGTATGCAATCCTAATGTGTGTGAGTGTTTATGAATATACCTTTTAATCATTCAAACAAGACGAATGAATTGAATTGAAGGTCTGAGGCTCTTTAGTATCTAGGGGAGGGACTCAATTTTGTCACTGTTACAAAACTAGATGAGAATTTATACAATGTAGACTTAAGTGAGTCAAAGGTATAAGGTGATTCATTATAGAACAACAAAACATCATACAACAATAGAATCAAAAAAAGAGAATATACTTATATTCGTAGCATAAATAGGTAACAGAGTTACATTCAAAATGTCAAAAAGATATAACCAAAGTCCATCAAAATAAGGATCTCAGAAAGATTCATAAGAAAAAGTTAATGATGAGTAGAAGAGGCCCTCAGAGTTCAGCCTATGACTCAGTAGGAGCCAAACCATTAGCAACTGTAGTTGTCTGGTCAAGGAAAATGTTTGTAACTTTAAACTCATCATTGTCCTGAGCACCATCATTAGTCTCTCTGACTTCCAGAGGACCCATCTCAGTCGGGGCAACATAACTTTCTTCTTCCTTTTTTAAATCTTAGGTGAATCTAGGGTCTCCAAAATTGAGATCAACAAAATCCTCAGCAGACAAGATCCTAGACTCACCTTGCTTCATAGCCACCCGTCGACTGGTCTCTTTAATACCCCTCTCTAAATACTCAAAGTTGAAGATGACAAACTCGTCAGAGACTTTGATGTCCTTAATAATTTTCTCTGAGGGATCGACCAATGCATCCTTGACAGCAGCATTAACCTTTGATTCAAGAATATCATCTTTTGCCTTTAGGGCCTTGTCATGGTCTGCCTTCAGCTGAGTGATTTTTTCACCCTTATCTTTCAAATCCCCTTTTAACCTATCCACCTTATTCTTTAGATCGGTCTCAACTTTTTCAGTATCCTTACCCTTTTGTATAAGGGGCAGCTTCTTTAAGGCCCGGTCAGTAAGGTGATGAAGAGACACCACACTTTGCAGTTAAAGATCAGACATATGAATAATAATTTCTAAAGAGCAGAGATAACACTGGGAAGACAAAATGCTAAAAATTAATACCTAAACCGATCTGTGAAGTGTAAACTCGGCCAATAAAGGGACATCTCAGGAATGAAGAAAACATTTGTCCTCCTCATTCATGATGGTACCAATATCATCGGTAGCTTTCAGACTATGGCCGATCACATTATCTCTAATATTGAGTTATGATAGATGAGCAGGCATCATCAATGGAAATGGGGATTACATGGTCCTTAGGAACCTTGCTCGACCTAGTATGAGATGGTTCAGTTGGAACTTTACTTTCCTTGCTAGCATTGGCATGCTTGCCACCTCGTTATTCCATGAGCTTCGTAAGGCTGGGGGCCGATATCTCCCAGAAATTGTCAAAAATGCCTGAAGATCGCTTTGTAGAAAGATAAACCTTTGAGTTAGAAAGTGAGATAGATAATAAGTATGAGACATTACTTGGTAAGAAAAATATTGAAACTTACGTAGTTCTTCTAGAGTACCACCCCCCAGACCTGTTTGAGAAAGGTGATAGGGGGTTATCAGGTGTTCATACTTAACAAGACACCCATTCATGTCGTGGCTGCAAAGGTCCTTTATGTTTTTGTAATTACACTGGCTAATTCCATGGTCATCTTTGGTCGTAGGGGAGACTTTTTCCCTTATCAGAGGGGTTTTTAGAATCGATGTTCCACAAGCCTCGCCTGGGCTAAACTCCCAGCCCCAGTAATAAAGAAATGTCGAGGTTTCCAGTTATGGTTGGAGGTTTGGGTAACCAAGAGTATCTTCTTCTAAAATTTCCTGGCTATGAAGTGGTAGTAGCCAGGGTGATTTTTGGTAGACTATGGAGCGTAGAAACAAGTAAAAACTCTAGCTGGAAGGTCTGAATGGTGAACAACCTTCCAAAGGATGATATCCCCAATCATAACCCTCCAAGCATTAGGGGACAATTGGGAAGGGGCAAGGTCTATGTATGAGATTATGGATCTGATATTTGGGTGGATGGGAAGATGAAAAACCAACTTGAACATTGATATACCCGTTTATACCCTCAGCCTGGATGAGGATTATCTCCAAAACGGATGACCCTACGAGGGGCCGACCCATCACCAGGCTCCAACTGGCCTCCACCAGGCTCCAGACGACCCTACGAGGGGCCGACCCTCCACCAGGCTCCAGACGACCCTACGAGGGGCCGACCCTCCACCAGGCTCCAGATGACACTACGAGGGTATGACCCTTCCACCAGGATCCGGACGACCCTACGAGGGTACGACAGTACGAGGCCAGAATCAAACCAGACTCCCTATCGGAAGGAACTTTGCCCTCGGCCTCGGCTCATAGGCCGAGGGTGACATCATGACAGCGCGTGGTCCGGGACACGCTTGGAAAAGTGCGCGTCAGGCTCATATGACACGCGGAAGACCGTTATAACGAAATCACCCCCTCACGTGAGGGAATATTATGTCATCATTTGGCATCTACAGGTGTCAATAGGGAATTGGCTAGATCATTATTCACATGCACCATGCTTACTTGGGGGGTACACTACACCCCCCAAGACCTATATATACTTGTCACCCCCAACCCTACAGGGGAGGGATCAACTAACAGTAGCCCTAGCTAAAACTCTGCTTGTACACACAGTAGAGAGAGAGAGAGAGGGTTATGTGCATTGTATCTAAGGCCATTAGTGCCCATACTTAGTGGATCACACACTCACAGTGGATGTAGGCCAAATTGGCTGAACCACTATACATCATTATCTTATTTCCTCTTATACTCATCCCCTTCTACATACTTATACACTCATACATCTCTATGGCTGCCATGGCTGCTACTGTTTGAGCTCACTATCACTTATCTGGTGGTGCTAAATCTTAGCATCATCAGTTTGGTGCCGTCTGTGGGAAACTGAGAAGACATCTCTTCCTTTGTACAGCTTGACCTCACTGGGCACCCTGGTGGTGAACCAACACTCCCCCTGAGAGGAGGTGTTTCACCATTGAAAGAGACCCACTAAGGTTCCCAAGCTCACCAGTATTTTCTTCAGTTCAGCTTTTCATAGCTCAAGCACATGGCACCTGAGATGCCACCGCCACCGCTTCCCCCGCCGGACGAGGGGCGAAGACCCAGTTCCAGTCAGCCGCCGCCTCAGTCTGAGATGGCTGATGTGGCAGCAGCCCTAAAGTCTCTGGCAGCAAGCCAGCGGATGATGCAGGAGCAGTTCACAGCTCTAAGCCAGAACATACTGAGACCACCAGGGGTCTCACCTGAGATGATTACTCCGGCAGCAGCCCCAGGATAGCATGAGGCCAGGGGACTACCCCAGGCACCGTGCAAAGACCTGCCACTCCCTCAGCGGCGTAGGGATGTTGCTGACCCCAGGCGTTTGCGCCTGGGGAGGCAAGGAAACCCTTGCCCTGAAGACAGGTATGACGATCTGGAGGGGGAGGAAGCCCCAATAGAATGTTGGGAACCATACGAGGTCTCCAACAATACTGTGCGACCCCTCCAGGACAGTAGAGGAAAGTGCGGGAGACCAAACCCTGATGATCGTCCGAGAGGCTCTGCTTTTGACCGCCTGAGCAGGGGGTCGGCCTTCGAGAGGCTGGGCCCGGTAAATGACTTGCGGGATAAGCTATCCAGGTCGAGAAGTGCTGCGAGATCTAGGAGGGAGGCAGCAGAGGGCCGACCCCAAAGACCGGATGACGGCCAAAGGGAAGTAAACAGCCGACACAGGCCTGCTGCAGTGGAACCCCCCATCCACCTCCAAGAGGCTGCGGGGGATAACATCGGCCACGCAGACCCTGTGAGGCCCTGGAATGACTCAATCCAACGGTTAGAGGATAAGATTGGCGACATACTGAAGAACCGAGACCCTCTTCAGAGGGGATACACCATAGGCTCACCCTTTGTGGCAAAGATAGTCAACTTCCCCACGCCATCAAAATTCAAGCCTCCTGTGCTCACCCCAAGATACGATGGGAGCACCAACCCTGTCCACCACGTGGAGATGTATCAATCGGCGGCAGACATATACTCTATCTCAGATGAGATGAGGTGTCGTGCCTTCTCTGGTACCCTGACAGGGGCTGCACATGTCTGGTACACGTCTCTTCCAAAAAATTCCATTGAAAACTTCAAGCAGTTGGCGGACCGGTTCATCCATAACTTTTGCTTCGGGGTGAGACCACAGAAGAAGACCACACACCTGCTCTATGTTAAGCAGGGAAAGAATGAGACTCTGAGAGACTACATAACAAGATTCAATAAAGAGAAGCTGGAGGTGGAAGACTATGAGGAAAGCATAGCTATGACAGCCCTGATTGGAGGGCTCCAAAAGGGGAAGATATTATGGAAGCTTGCCGAAGACCCTCCGAGGATGATGGCCGAGCTGTTGTCAACAGCAGGGAAGGTGATGAACGCCGAGGAGACGATGGCCGCAAAACATGAGGACGAAAAAGGAGGTGCAAGCGGGGGCAAATACCCTAAGAAGAACAAAGAAGGGAAGAAGAGGTCCACGGATGATAAGTTCGTTGGTTACACCCCTCTAACGGTCAGCTGTGAACAGATCCTCAATGAGATAAAGAGTGACCGATCCCTGAAGTGGCCTGAGAAGCTGAGGGCAGCCCCCGGCAAGAGGAATAGCAACCTGTGGTGTGAATTTCACCAAGACCATGGTCACGTAACAGACAAATGCTTTGCTCTGAAAGATGAGATTGAGAAGATGCTGAAAGAAGGGAAGCTCAGAAAATACGTGGACCGAGAGGCCTTCAAGAGGGGCCGAGGGGACGACCCCAGAAAAAAGCGAGTTGATGCATGTAAAGAAGGTCCTCAAAAAAGAGGGGACGACCCATCTGATGATGAGGACGACCCTGACCTCCCGCCAAGAGACGACCACGGTCCTGTCAAGAGGCTCAATATGATCTCGCTCGGTGTAGGAATGATCTCCGGGGGATTAGCAGGAGGAGGGTCTGAGGTCGCTGACAGGAAGGCCCATGTTGCTGAGGCTAAGGCGGTGACGAAGGTGGTGCACTCAACCTCCCTAGAGGTCAAGTCAGAAAAAAGGAAGAAGGTTGACATGGACACTTTGATAGTGGGATTTTCAAGGATGGACTTCAAAGGCCTCTTGGCCCCGCATGATGACCCTCTCGTCATCACTACCAGGGTGCACGGGTGCGAAGTGCCGAGGATCCCGGTAGATGGGGGCTCATCCGCAGATGTGATGTTTTGGCCATGCTTCAAGGCCTTGGGCCTCAGTCATGCCAGACTTGTCCCATACCATCATCCGTTGATCGGGTTAAGTGGGGAGAAGGTTCACCCCCTGGGAATATATGAGGCTGATGTCAGGATGGGGGACGAATGGCCGAGATGGCTCACCAAGAGGGTCAGTTTCTTTGTGCTGGATGAGCATGTGTTTTCGGCATACAACATCATACTGGGACGTGTGGCCCTCAAGGGGTTTGAAGCTGTGCCGTCCACAGTCCACCAGGTGGTTAAGTTCCCTACCCCTTACGGGGTGGGGGAAGTTCAGGGAGACCAGACGACAGCGAGAGAGTGCTACTACAACTCCGCTGAAGAAAGGGAGGCACACAAGAGGGCTACAGCCACTTACAAAATTGATACCCTGGACCCCAGGGACGAGACGAAGCTCAAAAAAGGAGAGGCCGCTGAGGAGGTAGAACCCATCATCCTCGATGAGGATGACCCGGGAAAAACCGTCCAAATTGGCAAGTCTCTGGAGCCCAGTATCAAGGAAGACCTCATCAAACTGTTGAGGAGAAGGCGAAGCGTCTTCGCGTGGAGTCATGTTGATATGCCAGGGATCGACCCTGAAATCATGTGCCACAAACTCAATGTGGTAGAGGGAGTGAAGCCGGTAAAGCAGAAGAGGAGGATTTACTCTAGAGAGAAGTACGAGGTCATCAGGGATGAGGTTAAAAAATTACAAGACGCTGAGTTTATCAGGGAGGTCATCTACCCTGAATGGTTGTCCAACGCAGTCATTGTCCCAAAGGCCAACGGGAAGTGGCGGATGTGTGTGGACTTCACAGACCTCAACAAGCACTGCCCCAAAGACAGCTTCCCTCTCCCTCGCATTGACCAGATGGTAGATGCTACCGCAGGCCATGAGCTCATGAGTTTTATGGATGCCTACTCAGGGTATAACCAGATCTTCATGAACCCTGATGACTCGGAGAGGGCTGCCTTCATCACTGACAAGGGGACATACTGCTATAGGGTCATGCCCTTTGGTCTAAAAAATGCGGGGGCAACGTACCAGCGCCTGGTAAATAAAATGTTCGAAGACCAAATTAGGAAGTCTATGGAGGTCTACGTGGATGACATGCTGACCAAGAGTTTGAAAGCAGAGGACCATGTAGCAGACCTGGAGAGGACCTTTAACACGATGGACAAGTACCAGATGAAGCTTAATCCGGCCAAGTGTGTCTTTGGGGTCGGAGCAGGGAAGTTCTTGGGGTTCATTGTCAATCAAAGAGGCATTGAGGCCAATCCTGAAAAGATAAAGGCCCTAATTGAGATGAAGACCCCTAAGTCCATTAAAGATGTCCAGAGGCTCACAGGGAGAGTGGCTTCCCTGAACAGATTTGTGTCAAGGGCCACAGACAGGTGTCTACCATTCTTCAAGACCCTTAGGAAAGCCTTTAAATGGAGTAAAGAGTGCGATGAGGCTTTCAAAGAGCTAAAATCATACCTAGGGTCTCCCTTGCTGCTGTCACGACCCGTGCAGGGTGAGCGACTTTACGTGTACCTCGCCGTCTCAGAGTCTGCCATCAGCGCAGCCATTGTGAGAGACAAGGACGGTATACAGAAGCCTGTGTATTTTAACAGCAAGGCACTCCAGGGGGCAGAGCAAAGATACCCGAGGATGGAGAAGTTGGCCTACGCCTTGATTCATGCCTCAAGGAAGATGAAACCGTACTTCCAGTCTCATACCATGGTCATCCTTACTGACTCTCCTCTTAGGCAGGTCCTACACAACCCTGAAAAATCGGGAAGGCTAATGACCTGGGCTATAGAGCTGGGGGAGTTTGATATCGTGTACCAGCCTAAGACAACCATTAAGGGGCAGGCGTTGGCAGACTTCGTGGCTGAATTTACTTGGGAGAAAGATGAAGCCGAGTGTGAGACCCTCGGGGAGACAGATATACAGCAAGACAAGATCAACGACGCACCCGCAGACAGGGCTGAGACAGGCACTGCGAGGAGGAAAGCGACTGAAAATGAAGAGGGAAGATATATTTTCAGACAGGGGACCCTCTCCGAGGGAAGTTTCTCAGAAGAACAGACCATGTGGAGTCTCTTCATCGATGGGTCCTCTTGCGAAAGCGGGAGCGGAGCTGGATTGATAGTATCAGCACCCGATGGCACAGACATCGAGTACGCCCTGAGGTTCAATTTCAAAGCCTCCAACAATGAGGCTGAGTATGAGGCTTTGATAGCTGGCCTTTCCTTGGCCAAATCTCTTAGTGTCGGCCAAATTTTGGTTCACAGTGATTAAAGGCTGGTGGTGAATCAGATACTAGGAGCCTATGAGGCCAAAGACGAGAGGATGGCTAGGTATCTTGATAAGGTGAGGTCATTGCTGAAAAACTTCAAAGAAGTGAAATTCAAGAGGATACCTAGGCTCGACAATGGCCGTGCTGACGCCCTTGCAAGGTTGGCCTCAGCTACTAGGACAGACATAAGGAGGACAGTCCCGGTAGAAATCTTGCTTCGACCAACTATCGAAGACGTCGAGGGAACACTTGGTGTTTGCATGAATGTTTCTCAAGAACCTTCATGGATGGACCCCCTGATCAGATACATTAGAGGGGGAGAGATGCCAGAAGTGAGCCAAGAGAGGAAGAAGATGAGATACAGGGCTGCAAAGTTCGCTGTCATCGGAGACACGCTGTACAAAAAGGGGTTTTTGCTCCCCTTACTTAGGTGTGTGCATCCCTCAGAGGTCCCTTCCATTTTGCAAGACGTGCATGAAGGGTCGTGCTCAAGCCATATTGGGGGTAGATCCTTGGCAAAGAGGGTGATCACCCAAGGCTACTGGTGGCCGACCTTGGGGAAAGATGCTGCCGCATATGTTAAGAAGTGTGATAAATGCCAAAGATTTGCTACCATCCCTAACCAACCTCATCAGCCTCTCACCTCCATTACATCCCCATGGCCGTTCGCAGTATGGGGGATTGATTTGGTAGAACCCTTACCAAGAGCAGTCAATAACTATCGATTCCTCATCGTAGCAATTGACTACTTTTCAAAGTGGGTAGAGGCCGAACCGATGGTCACGATCACGGAGCAGAAGACCTTCCAGTTCATCTGGAAGAATGTGATATGAAGATATGGTCTACCCAACACCCTCATCTCGGATAACGGGACCCAGTTTAAGAATGCCTCTTTACAGAAGTACTGTGAGAGGGTAAGTATCAAACAATTTTTCTCCACCCCAGGCCGACCTCAGGCCAATGGGCAAACCGAAGTTACGAACAGGACAATCCTAGATGGGATTAAGAAGAGGCTTGAGGAGGCAAAAGGAAGATGGGTCGAGGAGTTATATGCAGTGTTGTGGGCATACAGGACGACAGTAAGGACCTCTACTGGGGAGACCCCATTCATGTTAGCTTATGGATCAGAAGCAGTCATCCCCACCGAAGTCGAGTTTCCCACTCATAGGGTCCAAATGTACGACCCCCAGGGAAATACGGAGGAGAGGAGACTTGACCTGGACTTAATTGAGGAAAGAAGGGAGGATGCTGAGATAAGTCAGGCTTCCTACCAGCAGAGGACTGCAAGGTTTTACAACCAGAGGGTGAAACAGAGGCCAATCGCAGTAGGAGACTTGGTTCTCAAAAAGACTTGGCAGAAGCCCAATAAGCTCCATCCTAATTGGCACGGCCCCTATAGGGTCACCGATGAAGTTTTCCCTGGGACCTATAGACTAGAAAACCTAGAAGGGGAACCTTTTTCCAACCCCTGGAATGCGGATCACTTGAAAAAATACTACCAGTAGTGTTGTAAGGTCTTGATAGGCCATAGTTGTAATAAGCATTGTTTCGACAGAACACATGGAAAATTAATGAGAAATATCAGTGTTTCCCTCATCCAGTGGTTATCAGTTCTAGTATGCATGCAAAGAAGTTGAACCCTCAGCTATAATGAGGATCAGTGGAGGGGACGACCCCACCACTGTCCTCAAGAAAGACGAGGGTAGACTTTGTTAAAAATCATTAATTTGATTAGTTGAACCCTCGGCTATAATGAGGGTCAGTGGAGGGGACGACCCCACCACTGTCCTCAAGAAAGACGAGGGTAGACTTTGTTAAAAATCATTAATTTGATTAGTTGAACCCTCGGCTATAATGAGGGTCAGTGGAGGGGACGACCCCACCACTGTCCTCAAGAAAGACGAGGGTAGACTTTGTTAAAAATCATTAATTTGATTAGTTGAACCCTCGGCTATAATGAGGGTCAGTGGAGGGGACGACCCCACCACTGTCCTCAAGAAAGACGAGGGTAGACTTTGTTAAAAATCATTAATTTGATTAGTTGAACCCTCGTCTATAATGAGGGTCAGTGGAGGGGACGACCCCACCACTGTCCTCAAGAAAGACGAGGGTAGACTTTGTTAAAAATCATTAATTTGATTAGTTGAACCCTCGGCTATAATGAGGATCAGTGGAGGGGACGACCCCACCACTGTCCTCAAGAAAGACGAGGGTAGACTTTGTTAGAAATCATTAATTTGATTAGTTGAACCCTCGGCTATAATGAGGATCAGTGAAGGGGACGACCCCACCACTGTCCTCAAGAAAGACGAGGGTAGACTTTGTTAAAAATCATTAATTTGATTAGTTGAACCCTCGGCTATAATGAGGATCAGTGGAGGGGACGACCCCACCACTGTCCTCAAGAAAGACGAGGGTAGACTTTGTTAAAAATCATTAATTTGATTAGTTGAACCCTCGGCTATAATGAGGATCAGTGGAGGGGACGACCCCACCACTGTCCTCAAGAAAGACGAAGGTAGACTTTGTTAAAAATCATTAATTTGATTAGTTGAACCCTCGGCTATAATGAGGATCAGTGGAGGGGATGACCCCACCACTGTCCTCAAGAAAGACGAGGGTAAACTTTACTTAAAAAACCATTAATTTGGTTAATTGAACCCTCAGCTATAATTAGGACCAGTGGACGACCCCTCCACTGTTCTCATTATAGACGAGGGTAGACCATTAATTTGTTAAGCTGAACCCTCGGCTATAATGAAGTCAGATGAGGGGACGACCCCTCATTGGTCCTCATTATAGACGAGGGAGGGGTTAGTAGCATCATCATCAACAAGGAAGCAAAACTAGCAAGGAACAAGCCATAATAGAACTAAAGACAACAAGTATGGAAGGGAAGAGACTGGTATTAATAAAACAGAAGTGTTTTACAAGGCCATTAAACAAAAATACAAAAATGAGGGTATGGGCTACAGACAGCCACCCTAAGGGACGACATCAGAAGGAAGAGTCTCAACATCAACTAGGGGGGTCTTTTCAACTATCACGACCGGCTGATCCTCAGATGTGCCGACCCCCTCAACCTGAACCTGGGACTCCACTTGCGACAGGGCCTCGGCAATCAAGGGGTCATCCAGCTGAACCACCTCAAGAGAAGGGCGGATGGATGACACTGTATCAGCAAACTTTAGGACGACCCACCGACAGGCCGTCCTAATTCCCCTCTCAAGATATTCAAGACCGAAGCCTTGGAATTCGTCTGAGGCCTTGTAAGCCTCAACAGCATCAGCCCCGGCTTTCCGGACAGCTGCTTCAAGGTCGGTCTTGTGCTTGGCTTCCATAGTGGCCAGGGCCTCGTCCTTGTCCTTGATCAACAAGTCCTTGTCCTTGATCAACAAGTCCTTATCCTGCATATCGGCATCATGCTGCCTCGTCAGTTCATCAAGGACTCTAGCGTGCTCAGTTCTTGTGCTCTCCAGCTCGGCCCTCGCAGTGTGCAGCTCTGTCCGTAGGTCAGCCTCTTGTTGAATGGCCCTCTCAGCTTCGTGGAATTTCTGTTGGTTCTCAGCCATCCACTTGGTGGCTGAGGTAAAGGCACAGACAGACTGCAAGCAAAATGAACAAATGTCAAGAGGGGCCGAGGGAACAGTTAGTGAGAATGAAATTAAATGTCAAGACCAATACCTGAGCAAGGGAGTGAAGACCGAAGTCGTACACCTTGGCTGGAGGCATCTTTGCCAAGAACTCGAAGTCAGAGGCCGATGGTGCAGAGAACATCGAGGCCTTGGCCGCCCTCAAGTTGGCAATAAGGGATGAGGGGTCGGCCCTCAGATGGGATAGATTCTGAGACCAGAAGGCCCCCATACTGGACGAAGAGGTGATTCCCTCAGAGGCTTCGACCCTTGCCCTCGTCCTTGGATCAGGCCGATGCTCAACAAGAGTCTCAGGCTCCTTCCTCTTGTGGCTATCAGAGGTCGGCTCAACAGTCGGTGGCCCTGAGGCCCTTGTCTTCTTAGGAGCTTGCTGAGGCTCCTTCCCCTTTTTCTTTGACAGACCAGCAAGTAGGCTTGGAGCAGTCATATCCCAGAGGTAATCTGACACACCTGCAGGACGATCTGATAAGACGACGACATGTCAGAAAAGTTCAGAGATAAAGAGAGAACACTTCAAAAATAAGTAAAGAAGTTCAGAGATAAAGAGAGAACACTTCAAAAATAAGTAAAGAAGGGAAAATGTTCAGTATAACTCACATAGTTCTGTCAGAGGGCCGACCCTCAGACCAGCTTCTTTAAGGAAGCGAGGCGTCATCAGATCTTCGAACTTTGGGATCTCACCCTTTCTCCCCCGTCCCCTCAGATACTCAACAATATCCTTTTCCTCTAGGCTAAGTCCAGGGTCTGACCTAGCTTTCATTGAGGGATTAGACCATTTGTTAGGGACCCTCGGACCATCGGCAGAAGGGGACGCCTCGGCGGAGCGCTCCCACGCCCCAGATATGAAGAAGAATCTCTTCTTCCAATCATGATTGGAAGTTTGAGACACGTGAAGAAGTTTCTTCTCAGACCTTCTCGCCCCAAGATGATAATATCCGGGCTGTTTAGATGAAGAGGTGATATTATAGCAAGCCAAGAATACGTCGGACGAGGGCTCATCAGTAAAAGAGTTTTTCCACAAAGAGATGTACCCCAGAATCGTCCTCCAAGAGTTGGGTGGAAGTTGCGAGGGGGAGACGCCAAGAGCCGACAGAATACCTACAATAGCAGGATGGAAGGGAAGTCTAACACCTACTTTGAACATTTGCTCGTAGACTGCAACCTCTCCCTCTTCTCCTTCAAAAACCCTCTCAGTATCAGAGGGAGCCCTCATAGTTACCCCAGAGGGCACTCCGTAGATATGCCTCCACACCAGAAGATCCCTATCCCTAACGGAGGAGATGAAAGATGAGGCATGGGAGGTCTCAACCTCGTCATCTGTATCGTCGTCCGCGTCCTCATCTCCTCCCCACTCATCACCTGCAGGAAGACCCTGAGGAAAGGCCACTTGGAAGGCATTGGGGGATAGGGTTGTCACAGGAACGGAATCAGAGGGGACTGTACCGTCGGCCTCACGGTCTGGGCTAAGGTCGGATGTGTCCCTTTTACCAGAGGTTCCAGCACCAGTTGGAGAGGAGGCTCTCTTGTCCATTTCACTGGGTTTGGGAGTATCGTTCGGACGAGGAGATGACCCACAAGACTCAGAGGGTTCAGATGGTCTTATGGTGGCAAGAGGAATGGGAAAGATGGGTCGTACCCAATTAGGGTCGGCCCCTCGTCTCCTCTCTTCCTCTTCCTCTATCCGTCTGATCTCGGCAAATAGTTTCTCTCTCAAGGATGGGAATTCAGACACTAAGCTGTAGAGCCTCCTAAGCATTAAGGGGAAGACCCTACACTTGGAGAAATTACACTAGACTTGGCTAATTCAACTACAAACACTTGGGGGATTGACCAGGTTTGACTTTTGGATCAAACCAAGGAACGAAAACGTTTTTCATCAAGAACGCCCAAGAACTAAACCAGAAAAAGATATGGGGGAACTCTAAGAACCAGACGACCTACGACCCTAAAAAACAAACAGAAATGAAGACAAAAGAAGGCGAGAGGAGAAAAAAGGTTACCTGATGAGAAGAAGGGCAAGAACACTGCCACGACCTGAAGGTTCAAAGGCTGGTGATGGCGGTAGCGACTGGTTCTAGAGAAAGAGAGAACTTAGGCGCGAAGAAGAAGAAGTGGTGGAGAGAGTTTAAAAATTGCTTATATACATTGGCAATAAATGGGCACATTTGCCAAGAAGGGAATAGTCAGGGCACAAAGCCCCAGGCAAGTGTGCAGCCGCCCTGCCTTGGGAACTTAAATAGCAATGAGTACCTGCCCATGTGTCACTCACCTAACTCATCACACGTGTCTCGAATTCAGCAAATATCCCTCAGCCATCTCAATGACACCTATGACTAAGGGCTGGGGGGTGATTGATATACCCGTTTATACCCTCAGCCTGGATGAGGATTATCTCCAAAACGGACGACCCTACGAGGGGCCGACCCATCACCAGGCTCCAGCTGGCCTCCACTAGGCTCCAGACGACCCTATGAGGGGCCGACCCTCCACCAGGCCCTACGAGGGGCCGACCCTCCACCAGGCTCCAGATGACACTACGAGGGTACGACCCTTCCACCAGGCTCTGGACGACCCTACGAGGGTACGACAGTACGAGGCCAGAATCAAACCAGACTCCCTATCGGAAGGAACTTTGCCCTCGGCCTCGGCTCATAGGCCGAGGGTGACATCATGACAGCGCGTGGTCCGGGACGCGCGTGGAACAGTGCGCGTCAGGCTCATATGACACGCGGCAGACCGTTATAACGAAATCACCCCCTCACGTGAGGGAATATTATGTCATCATTTGGCATCTACAGGTGTCAACAGGGAATTGGCTAGATCATTATTCACATGCACCATGCTTACTTGGGGGGTACACTACACCCCCCAAGACCTATATATACTTGTCACCCCCAACCCTACAGGGGAGGGATCAACTAACAGTAGCCCTAGCTAAAACTCTGCTTGTACACACAGTAGAGAGAGAGAGAGAGGGTTATGTGCATTGTATCTAAGGCCATTAGTGCCCATACTTAGTGGATCACACACTCACAGTGGATGTAGGCCAAATTGGTTGAACCACTATACATCATTATCTTATTTCCTCTTATACTCATCCCCTTCTACATACTTATACACTCATACATCTCTATGGCTGCCATGGCTGCTACTGTTTGAGCTCACTATCACTTATCTGGTGGTGCTAAATCTTAGCATCATCAAACATCACCTCATAGATGCAGATTTCACCATCTCGTCCATCGAATGCCCTTTTGTCCTTCAGAGGTTTCTTCAAGATGATCGAGGAATTAATGGAATATAGCTGCTTGAAGAGTAGAAGGTCGGACTCATTTATGTTACTCTCGTACCCTGCAGCTATAGAGGCATCAAGGTAACTTCCTTCACCATCATCTTTCTCAACAACTTCAGTATAAGCCTCAATGGGGAAACCACTTGGAACCTCTCTGCAAACTCTGCCCCAGTATACCCTGATAGGAAAGAACAACCTTGTAACAACCGGAATATAATTATGATAAATTATTTTTAAATCATACTTATCTTATGTGAGATGAATAATGTTCTATTATTATATCTAATGTTAAGTGATTATGTTTATTATAATCCTACTTTCATAAATCATGAAAGGTCGAATTATTTACAAAAACAAATTTTTTGTTGTTTTCGATAGAAATGTTCCAGTTAGAGACTAGTTTTGACCTTTATAACATTATACATGACTTGAGGTGAAAACTAGATAGTTGTATACATGTGAGTTAGGGTTGTAACACAAAAAATGGATCATCAAATGGATGCACGAGTAAAGAGTTATAGCGAATTTACGAACAAAGGGCAAAGTTCTCCATTCCCTTTAAGTGGTAAATTATCTTTTATTAAACCAAATGTTTTAATTTGATTGGTTGGCTTGGGAGGCAGCCTTGGACGAATTAAGACTCTCCATTTGGCTTATTTGTTCAGAAAATATAATCCCTAGGTTCAGTTTCAAGTGTTGTTAGCTTGAGGAGATAGAAAGTTGATGTTTAGGAAGAAAAAGTGAGGAGAAAAAGTGTAGAAAAATCCGTAGAAATTATGTAAAAGCCCAGGAGGTAATCCTAATTGCAATTCCTTTTATTTATCTTATATTACTGATTTATATGATATAAATAATCATAGGTTTATGAAAGTTTCATCCCTTTATATATATGTATGGTTAGATGCAAGTTTATGTTAAGTTGAATGAAGAAACCCTTAAAATTGTTTTGTATTAAAACCCCTTGCATTCAAACTTGTATATCTATTTGTGTGCTTGCTGGAATTGAGAAATTACAATTGTATATGAAATTAGACTCAAATATTAATATCATATCATAAAATTAGAATTTATCTCCCTGTGGTTAGGCCGTAATGATGATTTCAAGTTGGTACATGGTTGCTGTTTGTATACTTGCTTTCGGTATGCCCTAAGTTTGGTCGAGCTTTTGAGATAGAAAATGAAGTCAAAAAATTATGAAACTTTAATTCCGTACTATTAAGTATGTTTACTGAAAATGGGTTGAAAATCATGGAAATTTGTGTCGTAGAAAAATTATGAAAATTCTAGGAATTCAAAGGAACAGTAGAGGATCTTGTAGGGCAGATTTCTTGTGTTGTAGAGAAATGGTCATAACTTGCCCTAGGAAGCTTGAACAATTACACCGTCACTTGTACTGGATAGTATATTCATATATATTTTCATATTGATAAGGTTGGACCCCTTTACTTGTACAATTTAGGAATATAGGATAGTTAAGTATGTAGGACAATAATTTCAGCCCATACTGGATACCCCTTGAATGAATGTTTGTATTTCGTCCTTACAAAGGGTACTTTGAGTACATGTTTCATGTGTATATACATTGAGAAGTATAATTTCATGTTTACTTGACTTTGGTTATAAATTACTTATAAGGTATTTCCTACGGTTGAATGTCCGTAACTTTATCAACATGTATATCATTGTTTTGCCTTTACCTATGTTTTATGGAATGTGACTTAATTGGAATTATATTGTTGATGTATAGTTACGGAAAGTTAAATAATTATGTTAGGATATTATTTATGATTGAGGTTCAGTACTGATTTAGTTGGATTGACAGGTGTAAGGTCTAATCAACCCAGTTCAGCTCCACAAGAAGGAAATGTGAATACATAGTTGTCAACCAAGGTGAGTGTACTCACTGGAAATAGGTATTTGTATCGTGTTGTTGATATGATCAGAATATAATAAATATGATATTGTTCATTTCGGTTTACTGAAATGGGAGGTTACTCCCTGACCCGGAATGGGGGAGATTTGTCTATTAATGACAAGGGGTTACTCCTCGGCCAGGAATGGGGGAGAATTGTCTATTTAGACAGGATATGTGAATCATGATTCGGAAAAGTTGGTCATTCATTATGAATGAGCTGGATAAGTTAATACATAATTATATGGACATGATTTATTACATTTAAATTCATGCAGTGGTATAGTAGTGATTCATTCACTGGGCTATTTTGCTCACGATTCCTATGTTCACATTTTTTAGGTAACGCGATGTCACTGCCAAGTCTAGGAGGTCGGGTTGGGTTAGCCAGGAATGGGAGAAAAAAATATTCTGTATAAATATAAATGATGTAATTAAGTTAAATTTTCCTTCAATATAGTTTGTATAAGTGTGACTACTCTGATGTTGTAAAAACGCTTTCAGTGATATGGTTTTACAATGATGACTCTGAAATTTAAAACTCATGTTTACGGTTTGGTTCAATTAATTATGGTTTGAATCACTTTGACTTTCACACTTAATTAAAAGTAACTGGGTTGGGGTGTGTCAACTTTAGGTATCAGATCCTAGGTTTTAGAGTTCTGGAGTGAGAAGAGTCAAGATTTGGCAGTGAATGTTAGAAATATGTTTTTTCTGATACTAACAATTATGTTATAAAAAATATGTGTATATGCATGTTGTTATATCTTTGATTCATTTCAGATATAAGAGAATGGAACGAGGGAATGTAAATGTGAGAATAGAAGACGAGGTTTCAAATATTCCAGCTGAAGCAGAGGTTGAGCAACCTGTTCAGATAAATGTGGAACCCGAGCCAGAACAACTGATAGATATGCAAAAAATGGCACGTGCTATGACGCTAATGGAAGAGCTGCAAGCTAGATTTTTGGCTCAGATGGAAGAACAACAGACCAAACAACTGGAGCCACAAGCCTTAGCTGGGGCTGAGGAGGTGATACACTGGGAAGAAAGAAGTACTTCACATGAGAAATTTATTAAGATGAGCCCACTGTCGTTCGAAGGAGCAGTTGATCCCGCAGAGGCAGAAGTCTGGGTTAAAGAGATTGAACTTATCTTTGGGGTGATGAGGATGCCTGAAAATCAACGTGTTACCTTGGCGACGTATATGCTGAAAGGAGAAGCTAAATATTGTTGGGATGCCACAAAACATTTGTTGATTACTCCAGAAGGTGGGAATGTGATCTCGTGGGATGGTTTTGTCAAAGCTTTGTATGTTAAGTATTTTCCCCCAATGTATCAAAAACAAAAGGAGAAGTAATATTTCATGTTGAATCAGGGAAGCATGACTGTCAGAGAATATGAAGCCAAACTTACAGCCTTATCTCGATTTTCTTCGAGGTTTATACGGAATGAGGAAGATATGTGTAGCTAATTTCTCGATGGACTAGAGTTAGTTATTAAATCATGGCTATCGGCTTTAAATACTAGTAAATATTCAGCCCTGGTTAATAAATCCCTGCTGGTAGAAAATGACGTGAATGAAGCAAGAGGGAATCGAGAAGGTGGTGTAAAGAGAAGCAGATTCAATCCAAGTTATCAAAAAGGTAGTGATACAAAATATTCGAGACTTGGAGGGTAGAAATTTCAGCATGGTAGAGGTATGGGAGGTGGGTCACAGAAGGGTGAGGCTAGTAGTGGAAGAGGTTCAGGAGCTTCAGCGCAAGGAGATTTGAATGTTTGTTTATTTTGTGGTACATCGGGCCATATAAAAAGAAATTTCCCAAAGTTACTGAATATAGAATGTTTTAACTATCATCAGAAGGGCCATCTGAGAAAGAATTGTTCGATGTTATCAAGAGAAGTTTCAGTTAGTATTGTGGGGACTCATAAGGGATCCTCTCCAAGCAGTGCCACCAGGGGGAGAGGTACATAACAAGCAACTGGATCGAGGGCAGGAGGAAGAATGTTTGCGATGACATTGCAAGATGCCCATGCTACACCTGAAGTGGGTACAGGTAAACTTTCTATTACAAACAAAGATTTATATGCACTCATTGATCCCGGATCTACCCATTCATTTGTGGCATTAGATATTGTTTCATATTTGGGTAGACCATGTTCATTTCTCAATAGTGCCTTATATATTTATACCCCAATGGAAAGTGTAATTCTGGTTGAGCATGTTTATAAAGATTGTATCTTACGAATGGGGGAACGATATTTCTATGTTGATTTGATACCGTTGGCCATTCGAGATTTTGATATTATATTGGGGATGGATTGGTTATCATCATATCATGCTTCCATTGATTTTTTTTCAAAAAGAAGTTACGTTTCATCTTCCTGGTGAACCTGAGTTCCAGTTTACAGGGGAAAGGAATGTTGTCCCTAATTGTCTTATCTCAACAATTAAGAGCAGAAACTTATTGAGTAAAGGTTGTACAGGATATTTAGCTGATGTTGTTAATACTAATAAAGAGACAATTAAAATTCAAGATATACCCATGGTTAGAGAGTTTTCTGATGTCTTCCCAGAGGAATTTCCAGGATTGCCACCCGATAGGGAAGTAGAGTTTTCCATTGAATTAATTCTAGGTACTGGTCCAATTTCTCTTGCTCCATATAGAATGGCACCGATAGAGTTGAAAGAATTAAAATTGCAATTACAAGATCTGATAAGCAGAGGTTTCATTCGTCCTAGTGTTTCGCCATGGGGAGCACCAGTGTTATTTGTGAAAAAGAAAGATGGGACAATGCGATTATGTATTAATTATCGGCAGTTGAATAAGGTGAACATTAGAAATAAGTACCCTCTACCTAGTATCGATGACTTGTTTGACTAGTGATCCATTCCTTGAGAAGAAGAAACAAGATTACCTGGATGGTAAAGAGAGTGACTTTGAAATTAAGAATGATGAATCGTTGTGTTATAAAAATAGGATTTGTGTACCGAATGATCCATCCTTAAAGAAGGATATATTAGAAGAGGCACATAGTTCTATTTATTCTATGCATCCGGGAGGTACCAAAATGTATAGAGAATTGAAAGAATATTACTGGTGGAATAATATGAAACGTGAGATTGTAGAGTTCGTAGCTAAATGTTTAGTATGCCAGCAAATGAAAGTAGAGCATCAGAAGCCGGCAGGATTATTACAGTCTTTGCATATTCTGGAATGGAAGTGGGAGCATATAACGATGGACTTTGTTACAGGATTACCCCGGTCACTAAAGGGGAATGATTCTATTTGGGTGATTGTAGACCGATTGACGAAGTCAACTCATTTTCTTCCAGTTAAGACCACCTACACTGTTGACAAGTATGCACGTATGTATGTTGATGAGATTATCCGTTTACATGGGGCACCAGTGTCAATTATATCAGATAGATATCCAATGCTCACTTCTAAATTTTGGCATCGTTTACAAAATGCCATGGGCACAAGTTTGAAGTTCATTACTGCATTTCATCCACAAACTGATGGGCAATCAGAAAGGATGATTCAAATATTAGAAGACATGTTATGAGCTTGTGTATTTGAATTCAAAGGTAGTTGGGATGATCATTTTCCATTGATGGAATTTTCATATAATAATAATTATCAGTCGACTATTGGTATGGCTCCTTATGAAGCTTTATATGGGAGGAGATGTAGAACGCCTTTGTGTTGGGATGAAGTGGGTGAAAGGAAAATACTGGGTCCTGAATTAATAGATGTGACGACTGAAAAGATCAAAATTATTCGGGATTGGATAAAGATAGCACAAAGTAGGCAGAAATTTTATGCAGATAAGAGGAAGTATCCATTAGAATTTCAGAAGGGAGATTTTGTATTTCTACGTATTTCACCATGGAAAGGCGTTATGAGATTTGGTAAAAAGGGGAAACTAAGTCCAAGATACATTAGACCATATGAGGTGTTGGAAAGAATTGGGCCCCTGGCTTATAGATTAGCATTACCTCCAGATTTATCCCGTTTACATGATGTGTTTCACGTATCGATGCTTCGTAAGTATTTGGCGGATCCATCTCATCAGTTGAAAACTTAACCAATTGAACTGAAGGAAGACTTGTCATACATCGAGGAACCATTGGAAATTATTGATCGTAAGGAGCAGGTATTCAGGAATAAAGTTATTCACTTAGTTAAAGTTATGTGGATGAGCCATGGAGTTAAATAAGCAACTTGGGAAATGGAGGATAGCATGAAGAAACAGTATCCCCATTTGTTTGGTAAGTGACCTTTATATTAAATTTCGGGGACAAAATTTTCTAAGGGGGTGATTTGTGACAACTCGAATATAATTATGATAAATTATATTTAAATCATACTTATCTTATGTGATATGAATAATGTGCTATTATTATATCTAATGTTAGTTGATTATGTTTATTATAATCCTACTTTCATAAATCATGAAAGTACGAATTATTTACAAACACAAAATTTTTGTTGTTTTCGGTAGAAATGTTCCTGTTAGAGACTAGTTTTGACCTTTATAACATTATAAATGACTTGAGGTGAAAACTATATAGTTGTATACATGTGAGTTAGGGTTGTAACACAACAAACAGATCATCAAATGGATTCCGAGTAAAGAGTTATGCCGAATTTACGATCAAAGGGAAAAGTTGTCCATTCCCTTTAAGTGGTAAATTGTCGTTTATTAAACCAAATGTTTTAATTTGATTGGTTGGCTTGGGAGTCGGCCTTGGCCGAATTAAAACTCTCCCTTTATCTTATTTTTTCAGAAAATATAAGCCCTAGGTTCAGTTTCAAGTGTTGTTAGCTTGAGGAGATAGAAAGTTGATGTTTAGGAAGAAAAAGTGAGGAGAAAAAGTGTAGAAAAATCCGTAGATATTACGTAAAAGCCCTGGAGGTAATCCTAATTTCAATTCTTGTTATTTATATTATATTACTGATTTATCTGATATCAATCATCATAGTTTTACTAAATTTTCAACCCTTTATATATATGTATGGTTAGATGCAAGTTTATGTTAAGTTGAGTGAAAAAACCCTTAAAATTGCTTTGTCTTGAAACCCCTTGCATTCAAACTTGCATATCTCTTTGTGTGCTTACTGTAATATAGAAATTCCAATTGGATATGAAATTACACTCACAAAATCATATCATATCCTAAAATTAGAATTTATCTCCTTGTGGTTAGGCTGTAATGATGATTTTAAGTTGGTACATGGTTGCTGTTTGTATACTTGATTTTGGTATGCCCTAAGTTTGGTCGAGCTTTTGAGATAGCAAATGAAGTTAAAAAATTATGAAACTTTAATTCCGTACTATTAAGTATGTTTTCTCAAAATGGGTTGAAAATCGTGGAAATTTATGTCATAGAAAAATTATGAAAATTCTTGGAATTCGAAGGAACAATAGAGGAGCTTGTAGGGAAGATTTCTTGTGTTGTAGAGAAATGGTCATAACTTGCCCGAGGAAGCTTGAAAAATTACACCGTCACTTGTACTGGATAGTATATTCATATATATTTTCATATTGATAAGGTTGGACCCCTGTACTTGTACAATTTAGGAATATAGGATAGTTAAGTATGTTGGACAATAATTTCAGCCCATACTGGATACCCCTTGAATGAATGTTTGTATTTCGTCCTTACAAAGGGTACTTTGAGTACATGTTTCATGTGTATATACATTGCGAAGTATAATTTCATGTTTACCTGACTTTGGTTATAAATTACTTATAAGGTATTTCCTACGGTTGAATGTCCGTAACTTTATCAACATGTATATCATTGTTTTGCCTTTACCTATGTTTTATGGAATGTGACTTAATTAGAATTATATTGTTAATGTATAGTTATGGAAAGTTAAATAATTATGTTAGAATAATATTTATGATTGAGGTTTAGTATTGATTTAGTTGGATTGACAGGTGTAAGGTCTAATCAACCTAGTTCAGCTCCACAAGAAGGAAATGTGAATACATAGTTGTCAACCAAGGTGAGTGTACTCACTGGAAAGAGGTATTTGCATCGTGTTGTTGATATGATCAGAATATAATGAATATGAGATTGTTCATTTCAGTTACCAAATTGGAGGTTACACCCAGATCCAAAATGGGGGAGATTTATTTATTAATGACAAGGGGTTACTCCTCGACCAGGAATGGGAGAGAATTGTCTATTTATACAGGATATGTTAATCGTGATTAGGAAAAGTTGGTCATTCATTATGAATGAGATGGATAAGTTAATACATAATTATATGGACATGATTTATTGCATTTAAATTCATGCAGTAGTATAGCAGTGATGCATTCACTGGGTTATTTTGCTCACGATTCCTGTGTTCACATTTTTCAGGTAACTTGATGTCACTGCCAAATCAAGGAGGTCGGGTTGGGTTAGCTAGGAATGGGAGAAACAAATATTTTTTTTAAATGTAAATGATGTAATTAAGTTAAATTTTCCTTCAAGCTAGTTTGTATAAGTGTGACTACTCTGATGTTGTAAAAAGGCTTTCCGTTATATGGTTTTACAATGATGACTCTGAAATTTAAAACTCGTGTTTATGGTTTGGTTCAATTAATTATGGTTTGAATCACTTTGACTTTCACACTTAATTATAAGTAACTGGGTTGGGGTGTGTTAAATCCCCTCAAAGGGATGAGGATAAGGTACATTAGGACCTAAGATTTCTATGGAAGGAGATGTACGTGAAGTGCTAGCATCTCTATGGGACGAGGCACAATTTATCCTCATAAACTCCACTTTACCTAAGAGAGTAATCCATAGCCTCTTTAAATGAGTCTACGGACTCGGACGCCGCAGAAGTTAACATTGGGTCCACAGCATTATCCTCAGACATGGGATCAGAAAATTCGATCGGTTCAGGGTATATAACAGCTAATGGGGGAGGATAAATTGGTCCATGGGGAAAATCCTTGGCCTCACGAGCCTCGACCTGGGCTGATCTTGTTGAAACACTCCTTGCGCAGAGTCGAAAAATCTTTCGCAAGTTTATACCGGGGTCATAGCATCCGATCTAGGATGATACACTTGAAGAGTTTGAGATAAAAATACAAACTGGTAAACAACTTACGCAACCTAAACTAAAGATCAAAGCTTGGAATCCAAAAGATTTTCACCAAGAACATTCAAAGATCAGGTCACCGTAGAAGATGATCGCAGGGTCACCAGAAAGTCTAAAAGTGAGAGTCTTTGGCTAAAATAACCTCGGAGCGGCCTGATATGGCTCTAAAGTCACTTGACCATCGCAAACCTAACCCTATAACCACCCAATAGTAGAGGAAAACCTATCCGAAAAAAGGAAAATCTCACCGAAAAATCAAAAGTCTAAATTAATGCCAAAAAAATGAGGAAGGAAAGGTTGAAGAACAATACCTGACTGATACGATTGAGGGAAGAAGAGATTAAAAGCAAGGAACCTTAAATCGCTGCAAAGATATGGAGATTTTTTAGGAGAAGGTTGCAGAAAGGGTTCTAAGCGAGAAAACTGAAGAAGGGAAAAAGAGAAATGAAAGGGCGAAATGGTTTAGGTACCATTGTAATGATGAGGCGTGAATACACTGCACCAAAAATAGGAATTTAGAATGGTTTAAAACTATGCCAGATCAAATCTGCCACAATTTTGAACTGTGCCAGAATCAGGTTTTCCAAAATGGCCATTTTTTTGGCACGGCTCAAAAGTTTGCCATATTTGACCAAACATGAACACTTCTGGCACACTTTTAAACCGTGCCAGAATTTGATATTTTTGGCACACTTTTGGCACACTTTTGAACTATGCTAGATTGAGAACAGTTTGAACAGTTTTTGGCACAGTTCAAAATTGTGCCAAAATTTGTTAGACTTTTGGCACGGTTTTGAACTGTGCCAAATTTTTTATAAAAAGAAAAAAAATAATTATTTGAAAACAAGAAAATTCACAAATTGCAAATATTGCAAGTTGTTGATAAACTAATGTTCATACAAACTTCAAAATATTACAAGTCTTTAGTAGTTCACAGACCAAAAAAATTGGGCAGAGTTTCGTCTACTTTCTGGACATTCTAAAACCTGCTAATATAAAACATGGATAACATAAAGCCCGTACGACCACAAAATATAAAAAAATAAACTTATAAAATCCTGAACGGCTATAAAAGTTTACAATAAAATTATAAAAGTCCGCACGGCCATAACAAAAAAAAATAGAATCATGAATAAACCCCTTGTAGTAAACCATTGAGTTCTCTGTGTGTTCCCCGTGAATAAATGTTAATGATAAAATGTTATCATGCATAAAAGATAGGATACAAAAAAGATACGATATTAGTAACCAAGTAATTTATAAAAAAAACTTACTCAAACTAAAAAAATTACATATAGGAGTAAAAATTATCATCATATTATCAAACCGGGAGACCCGGGACTATGCGGTTAGTTCGTACGCGTTACATTGGTTCCGTGCGAGGTGTTCGGGCCTCTTATGGGGCCATTGGGGGACTAGTTTGGGTTTTCACCCTTCAACGACTTGTTTTCAAGCCAAATCAATATATTTTGAAATTATCGTCATATTCTCAAATCGGGAGACCCGCGACCACGGGGTTAGTTCGTACAAGTTACATTGGTCCCGTGCGAGGTGTTCGTGCCTCTTATGGGGCCGCTTGGGGGTTGGTTTGGGTTTTTACCCTTCAACGACTTGTTTTCAAGCCAAATTGACATAATTTGAAATTATCGTTATATTCTCAAACCGAGTGACCCGCGACTACGCGGTCAGTTCGTACAAGTTACGTTGGTCCCGTACGAGGTGTTCGTGCCTCTTACGGGGTCATTTGGGGGTTGGTTTAGGTTTTCACCCTTCAATAACTTGTTTTCAAGCCAAATCGGGAGAACCGCGACTACGTGGTCATTTCGTGCCTCTTACATTGGTGTGTATTATAAAGTTTTTCCCAAAGCTCCCTTCATTGGACATAATTAGTACTGGCATAAACCATGACTAGGCGGTGAGTTCCTACTATTACATTGATTACTTACAAGGTGTTCGTGCCTCTTTGGGTTTGTTTGGAGATTTTTTTGGGTTTTCATCCTCTAACGGTATGTTTTTAATCAATTTAGAACGTTTATTGATTTTAGAAAATTTTGCCATAGTTTCATTTGTTTATTCGTTAAATTCAACATATTTTAACATTTAAAATAAACTCAACAGAAGCATCAAATTCCAAAACCAAACCACCAGCAAATCCCTTCCACGAATTTAACTAAATAAGCTCATAAAGTAAGCCATTTTACGTTTGGCTACATGTTGCCTCTATTTCAGGCCATTTTTTTAATTTTGTGTGGAAAAAATTCAAGAAAATTTGAGACTTTGAGACCAACCAGATTTTATTTGTATTTTGATAGCCACCCGATGAACTCTTCGTGCCATAACTTCTCGAAAGTATCCCATTTGGTCCAATAATGTCTGCATATTCTGAAATCATCAACTAACTTCTTTGAATTCTCATCAAATGAATCAATCCTCTTGTTCTTTGCATAGTATTGGGTGTGGATATTGAATAATTTTGAGGGTCATCTTGAAGTACAAATCAACCGCTGACAAGGAAAATATAATAAAGATAAAGAGATACTCTTAACGAACCAATCCCATATATCAACTACATTAAAATCTCTAAACCTAACATATAAAAAGTAAAATAAAGCACATAGTATATCTAATAGGAACCATAGTTTAGCGAATCTAAGAGTGAGAAACATAAAAAATAGTTCATACATATAAGAGATCTAAAACACCAAAAGGATTCAAATGATTTAGCAGTGCATATATGTATAGAAAATAAGTACAAAAATGATTCAAGAACGTAGACAACACACAAACAAATTGAAAATTCATGGGTTATTTCCAACATATAAACATCAAGTACACCTAACAAACATACACAAACATATATTCATGAGTTAGTTTAAACAAAAGTGCAAAAAATTCAAGAACCCTAGGTTAATTCAAATATAAAAATAAATTGACAAATTTATGGGTCATTTCCAACATACAATTGAAAACAATGCATACAAACTACTTCTGTGTTTCTTCCTCAATTTCCAATAACCCTTTTAACTGGATTAGTGTTTTTATGTGTGATTTAAGGGATCACATGATCTATATCTATTTGAAAATCTTATATAAGCATCTTTTTTATTGTAATGACCATTAACCAATCAATGATTTGTGTACTCACTAAACAAACATAATTTTTTATTCAATATATGTTTTGATTGTATTTATGACTATTAGTATATGAGCATATATCAAATTTAATTATCAGAAAGGGGAGGAAAATAAACTCAAATTCGTTGAATTCACCACGATTTATAATTTTATTACTACATGATAGTCAAATTACAATTCTTAATCAAGGTATTTAGGTAGGATGGCATTCGGATGAACAAATACAAAGAGGTTATTCAATGCAATACAACACTGAAATTACCGAATTATTATATAACTAACTAATTATAGTTGAATTCTATACTAATTAACCATGCTTTGTAATAATTGATAACAAGAATAATAGTATTTAGCCCTCCATGTTTATGTTACCAAATTTCGCATCCTATTAAATTTATGAAAAGATGAAATCAAACCCTAATAATGAAATATTATACAATAATCACAAACTACAAACGTGTTCAATGTTTCTTTTGCCTATAATGATATAGAGATACCAGAAATAGTTTCTTATTCATATTAAAAAAATCCCTGGAATTCAACCCGTCGGCCTCAAAACCGCCACTACGCCCAGCACCAGCATCGGATCCCTCTAACCCGAAATTGCCACCCCGGATCCTTCTAACATAAAATCGCTCGCCCCGAACCTGACCTGCACAATTCAAAGCCCGCCAACACCGACACGTCGTGGCTTGACTAGAATCAGAGAGCAAAGTGATGGTGGTGGCCATCCCCGAACCTTCTTTACCAAGGTGAGATAGAGAGAGAGAGGGAGACTAAAAAGATAGAGCAAAGTGAGCGGGAGAGAAAAAAAATTATGAGGGGTATTATTTTTTTAGGGCTTTTATATTTTAGTTAACTGTACTCAATTTTGACACACTTTAAAACAGTGCCAAAATTTGACACTGTTTTAAAGTGTGCCAGATTTTCATTAAACCGTGCTAGAATCTGGCCCAGTTTTAAACTATGCCAGATTTTTAATATCAGGGTGTGCCAATTTACTATTTTTGGAGCAGTGATATCAAGGCCCTCATCATTGCACCTAAAAACCATAAAAAAGGTGACGTTAGGTCATCATTGTCTTGGGGAAGACGCAACCCACTTCAAAGGGTTACATGTGTCCAATAGATGACTCAAGATCCCAAGTTGCATAAACGTCCCTTCACCTACCTGACCATTATACCCCTTAGCCATGTACTCACATAGAAGACTAAGGGCTAGGGGTGATTGATATGCCCGATGTGTACCCTCGTACTCGAAGTCGACAACCTTGGCTAATATTATGGCTGAGTCAACAAAAAGATTACAATAGCCAGCAGAGAGGTCGTCCTTCTGAAGGTCGGCACAATAATGACCAACCTCGGTTGCCCATCAGCCAAGGTCAGCAGCATCTTATGGGCTTAAGCGGCTACCACTATCATACTCTGCTTTAGTCAACACTGCAGCTATGCTTAGTACCTAACCTCGGCTGGTCAAACATCGTACTCAAATGGGCTAAGGTCATACTTATGATTTACAGACCAAGATAACCTTCGAACTTACCAACATCATACTCAAATGGGCTAAGGTCACAAAGGATGACATCATAGGTCCGATCAAATGCAAGCACATGGGAGACTTATAAGACATGGACTAAATCGTTATAACCAACTCAATCAGCTCATGTAAGGGAATATTTGATCATGATTACCTACATATGGTACAACCAAGTGTCCGTGTCGGATTGGTTTGATCACCACACACATGTTCATGGCATGCTTGGGGGTACACTACACCCCCAAGGCACTATATATACTTGTATTCTCCTACCTTATGAGGGGATCTATAATTGTAACTCCAATGAAAGCTCTGGTAAAATATACAAGTGGGAGAGAAAGTGAGAGATTGTATCGCAAGCCATCAGTGCCCTTATTATAGTGAAATTCACTCACACACTTACAGTTGACGTAGGCTAAATTGGCTGAACCACTTAAATACAAGTGTTTCTACTCTTATCCTCACCTCTTTCTACTAGTTAATTACTCTTGTGCTGCCACTATAGGCACTAGTTTGAGTTTATCAACACCTCATACCGGTGGTGTTGTTCATTGCATCATCACCCCGGTCAATCAGACCTTGGATTACATTTCAGAGATGGAAACACTGATAAGTGTTATGGCTGACATTTTGATGGAAATCATTATGGGCATCTGGTTTGAAATTTTTGGGATGCGAGTTTGGTAATGGAGGAGGGTGTAATGGCTCAATAAGATTTTGGCTCAAAACGGATTAGTAAACTTTTGAGAGGGGAGCGTATAGCTCGGTGTATCCCATTTGTATTGGGTTAGGGTGTATTTATAGTGCCCATGAAGTGGCAGGATGAGAAATGTTATTGATTTTTTGAAACTGTGGTACTGGAAGACTTCTCATGCTTTCCTAAAGTGAACTATCTCAATACTTTCTTTGGCTCAACTTATCTCTTGGAAAGAATTTCTTAGATATTCACTCCTACTTCCCAGAGGGCTCGAAAATGGGGGTAATACTATCCTCACATCATTGCTAGAACATGGGGGAAATATGTTTTTCTTCACATTACTTACTTGTTCCTCTTCGGAGGGTCGATTGGTCATGGTGGTCGCTTTCTCTCTACACCTATCTACGAAATTACTGATAGTTTACCCGGGATTCTATTTAAGAAGTTCTAAATCATGATGGGTAACCTCCAAATCCTCGTTGTAATTGTACTGTGACATGAATTCACAGGAAACATCCTCCGAACCACGAATTTTGGACTCCTCGAGAGATCAGAATCGACGAAGGGCATTGTCCTTCAATATTTGTTGGAACATCTGGGCCATTATTTTATCAAAGGCACTTAGGAGAGTTATGGCTCAATGGTAACTCCGACGATGGATAATTGGGGGCCCGATGCCCCACACTTCTCAATGTTGGGCATTTTAAACTTTTTTGACAGCCTTGGCGTAGGGTAGGGAGACATATGAGTGTAATCCATGTAGTTCCCGAAGATCCAGATATGATAAGACTTCGTAGTCAACAGCTTAAGGTCCTCCTTGACCTTGTTCAATTCTTTTTCCTTCTAATCAATGGTCACGAGTTGGTTACCCCTTCGCTGAGTAAGATTCAGCATTAAGAGTTGAGCTGTCGCTGGCCCATTGGTAGGAGGGCCACTTGGAGCATTCTGATATTCTTTCGAGACTCAAATAAGATCAAGTTCCGACGGTCCCATAGTGTGAAGGAAGGGGAATTAGAGCTCTTTGAGAATAAGGATCGGGTTTCACTGCATATCTTAAACCTCGATTTGAAGGTTGTCAATCTTGGTCGTAAGTTGGGCTAGAATCGTCATCAAATCAAGTTGCACATTCGGTATTTGGTCTGCGTTCTCCATAAAAAGTGACTGAAAGTGAATTTTGGACTCGAAGGAAGTATCGGGAGGACTGACGAAGCTTCAGTACGATTTGAAAAAAGACTGAAGGCAATAGGGATTCTTGCCAAGGGTCGGGTATGCGATCGACCTGACAAGGAAAATGATTTGAATTTATTTTTGAAAAAGAGGAGGAAAAAATTTTAGAAAAAAAAGACGAAAAAGTTTTTTATTTTTCCTTTTTTAGAAAGGGAGGGAATAAGATATTTTTGGTATATTTTTTATAAAAGGAGGAAAAATGTTTTTGGTATTTTGAAAAGAGGGGGAAAATTGTTTTTGACACTTTTCGTAAGGAAACGAAAAAAAATGAGAAGAAGGTCTCAAAATTATTATTATTATTATTATTATTATTATTATTATTATTATTATTATTATTATTATTATTATTATTATTATTATTATTATTATTATTATTATTATTATCTTTTCACTTGTGTTAGTTTTACCTAAATGCAAAAGGAATGTTGGACGGGACCCGAACCTAGGAGAAATTGGGTTTGGAATATATATGAAACATGGTTTAACTTGTTACCCGATTAATGGACAGGGTCCAATTTGAAAAAAAAGATAATTGCACGAGAATTTGAGTGGCATGCTGACCCTTCATTTCAGCAAAGTTTCGGGTAGTAACCGATAATCTAAACATGAGTGCCCTAGGTTTGACACCTATATAAGGGTATGAATTTGTTGGGTTAATGGAAAGGTTCCCCCTTTGGCATGACTTACACGATACATGTCTTTTTTTAGGGAAATCGGTACGTGTGGATAAGCCATTTGATATACCTGAGCATACATGAATTGACTCACTATATACCTCATGGGGATAGTATGCGTGATTACAATAGAATGTTGCGAAGATCACCGATATTGGTGGATCTGAGGTCTGCCTTAGGAGTGAGATCATGTCCTCCATTTATAGGATATGGGGATTGCCAATCATTACACCTGTGTCCCTTCCAATCGGCAGGTTACCCTAGACACATTGTCGATAGGATGGGAAATGGACCTACCAATCAGTAGTCTCATGCAGATGTTTTCGAAAACATGGTCATAGAATGAAATATATAAATACAAACTATGTATGGGGCATACCTCTAGAAATTTAATCCGTAGAAATTCAAGAGTCCTTTGGCCCGCTCTCTGGTCCGGGAGTTAACTTTGGGTCAAATGGGGCTCAAAAGCGCTCATCGGTCCTTTGAACATGAGGGTAATGGACGTCATCCAAATCGTAAGTTAGAATCAATAATGGGGATAACCGTTGGAAAGGTTATACGAGGTAATTCGTCGTTCTAAAAATCTTTTCCTAGTTTGGAGTGTTAACTTTGGTCAACGAGGCCCAGAAGCGTCCGGTGACCTTTTCGAGTAAAACGGGTCAATTATCCGTATCGTAAGGCTGATTTTCACATGGGGCAAACTGTTGGAAAGGGTTTTTAGTTCCCTTCGAAGATTCATTCAGTCTCGTTTCAGTTGAAGAGTTTACCATGGTCAAATAGAGCCTAGGATCGCCCGGTGGCCTCCAGATCGATTTTCTAGGGAAAACGGATCATTCGTCTGAATAGTTATGTTGTGTCATGAATGGGATGACCATTGGAAAGGGGTTTTAGTGTCCTTTAAGGATTCATTGATATTTCTCTCTGAAGATGGGGTTAATTGGTGTCAAACCGGGGACTAATAGTGCCTGGTGGCCTCCAGATCAACTTTTAATAGTAAAATGGTCCATTCGTTTGAACCGTTATGCCAATTCGGTAAAGGGAAGACGGTTGGAAAGGGGATTCTGATAACTTCAAATATTCATTGAGCCTTCACTCTTACGATAGAGTTGACTGGAGTCAAATGGGGCCTGGGTGCGCCCGATGGCCTATAGATCGATACTCGGAGTATGACCTTAGGTTTATAGTGAAATGGGGGAGGTTCTAGGGACTTAAGGGGTCCTAGAATGTGGTGTCTACAAATATGCAATGAATTTATCCGATGCAATTATTTTCTCTATTTTTATCATATTTGGATGGTGTTTTTTCTAGTTCTTTTAGTTGATGGTATATTCAAAGGATGATAAGTTTAATAGAGTTCCATTAGATTCAGGTGAACAAGTTTGATCTCTCATTTCTCGTATGAGGATTGAGTAAATACAAGACTATGGTGTAATATATTCTCAAAATAAAATGCAGTAAAGGGAATCCAACGCAAGGGGCCTCTATTTTGGTGATGACTTACTGATTCATACGGTTGATCTTCCTTACATGGGGAAGACATTTATCCGAAATATGAGAGGTTTTGAACAAACCTCCGTCCATCTGATAATTTAGAAAAAGTTTGTCTGGACGATTGCCCATAAGTATATGTTCTTTTTGTGTGATATGGTGTTTTCCTATATATTTTTCTATAACCAAAAAGGTGATCTGATGTGTATTATTAGAGGATCAATTTTCATGGCCATGGGTCACGATATATCGAGTTCCATGGTCGTGATATATCGGGCCTAGAGCAGTGTTTGATGCCCTCGGGTGAAACTTTTTCATAAGTATGTGATATTTCTCACCCCCTCTTCTTTCGGGTGCCACAAGGTTAGGTTATCAGTTCGATTTTTTTTTTGCGCGGGGGAGGGGGGGGGGGTCCTCGATCATCTTTTCCCCTAGATGTGGTTTGATGACATTTCCAAGTTTTTTTGGGTTATGCTATTGGTTGTTCAAAGTTGTCTATTTATTTTATATAAATAAAAAAAAAGGTTTGGGTTAACTTTTAGGGATAACTAAGGTAAGTTTTAAAGTATGCGATTTTTCCAAAGATTGTTATGGTGTGGGTATGAAAACCGAGTTACGAGTGGTGAAGGTTCATGGCCCCCACTTGTTCTTTATACTTTCTTTATTCTATGCTTATTATTTCTCTTTACATTAATTAATTACTTTCAGTTGCTTTAAATTATTCTTACAAAAGAACATGAGGTCACCTCAAGATCATAGATAGGTTCTTAGGGTAGGAAAATAGTGCAAGTGAGATGTGTAAGAACATTACTCAATCGATGTAGGTACATAAGGATGCTTGCGTATGACTTTGTGTGTTGTATAATAGGTGGATGTTATTATTAATGTGAATGTGCAAGTAATCTAGCTTTGAGATGGTTTTATATTTCGTTCGGATCTTTAGGAAAGATAAAAACGGACATGAAAGATGGGTTCATAACATTTGTAATTAGTTTATACTTGTTTTCACATTGGTAAGCATTTGATCATTAGTAGGGATCTTTAGGAGATTATATTTTAAGTTTGTTTAATATCTCATTTGTATGTGGGATATGAGGGAATCTTGGTGGAGTCAACATATCATTAGGCATATTGTCTAGTCTCAATCTCATGAGAAGGACTTGATATTGCACCTACATAGCCAAGGATACTTAGGATCAAATACTAGATAGTTCGGTTGTATGCACGTTCAAACAACTTGTATTAAAAGTGTAAACCTCTTCATGGGAGGGGGATTATATATAGAATTATGGAATGGTAGTGAACCTTAAGATGTCTTACATTGGCACATAACCTTATGATAGTTGGGCGATCACTATACGAAAAGTGTTATACTTAAGATTAACTTGGAGGTGTAAAAACTGTGAGGAATTGGCCCAAATCAAGCATGTAATGTTATAGCGTTGAGAAGATGAGTAGAGTACTTTATCTTTATATTGGGGTGTGCAATGAGAGGATAGGATTTTAGACCGGGGATGGATGCATACCAAAGAGATAATACGCCGAGATATATACTATGAGACTTGGTCTTCATGAGTTATTTTTTGTATAGTTCCCACGTACACAAGTAGATTTGGGATGAAATCTAACATTTTTCCAACAAAAGATACATATTTATGGGTGTAGGAAATGGGATACTGGGTATACAAGGTACAATAATGCGATATTTATGTAGTCTAGTCCTTAATATAACATTTTTTTTATATTGGATTGATATATTTTTATATTAATCTAACAAGTTCAACAAATGCAAATGTTTGAAAATTATTGATACAAAAACTCATATTATGGGTGCTCCACAGGGATAGGCTTTGTTCGTTCGTAGAATTGGTGAGAGAGCCAGCTTCAAGACTTTGACCTATAAATGTTCAGGTTTGACAGAACACAATGGAATTTTCCTAAAATGTATTTTGGAAGGTATGTTTTCATTTTTTTTATTTTGGAATCAAGGCATTTGATTTGCAATATTTTATCATATGAGCATGTAAATTTGAGACACAAATAGAGGTGATGGGTAAAGAACTACGCTTGTTCAAATATAAAAGTTGTAAATTGCATACCTTGTTCCCTAAATAGATGATGACATAAAGAATATAAATAAGTATTGCAGTAAATATATGTTGGCATTTCCCTAAAAATTTTGTAGAGGTCCATTAACCTTGTGGCGGAAGCTAACTTTTTTCCCACGGAGTGTCCACTTTTAAGGTCTTCGAGGTGGGCAAAACTCCACTTTCAGTTAGGAAGAGCTTCGTTTAGAACTGTCGGCGTTATCAAAATCCATGTAGATTTTCGACTATATATTCTATTTGAAGAGAATGTTATAAACTAAAAAACTTTTTAGAAAGAAACTCTGCGAAAGTACGAGCTTTTGGGGAATTTTTGGAATGAGCTCGGGGATCTCGAGCGCTCAGTAATGAACAAAGTTATATAACTGAATCAATATTGGGTTTAGGGTTCTTTTATTTGTTCGTGGGGACCACTACTTATAGGTATCTGATTGTTTTAAGGAACTAGACCCTTGATTTTGGACCAGTGGCATATCTAATGCTAAGATTAGATCTCCAAATATTTTTATTACGATGATTTTCTTGGGTGGATAGCTGATCAATTATTGGTATTAACTAATCTTTAGTAGTCTTGGGGGCCTTTAACCGATCAGTTAAAGTCTTTAGAGGGATTGTTGTTTGATATTATTTGGATTATTTGATTTTTTATTCTTGCATTTTGGACCCATATACCTTTGTTCTTGGTGTTTTTGGCCCCTTGAACTTAGTTATAGGTTTATAAAGTTATCTTTTCTCGAGGATTGTTTTTGGGGTTCGTACCTTGGGTTTATTAGTGATAGGATGAAGTATCCTCGAACCTCGATCACAAATTTAAGTATCCACAATTGGTAAAAGTGAATCTTTCTAGAAGGTGAACAATTGGCAGTATTCACTAAAGTGTAATATTATATGGTCTACTTAGTCAGTGTCAGTGGCGAGGAATGACGTTTGCGGGCTATAAATCACCATGCTATGACTGTTTAAGTAAATGAGAGTGGCTAAGTGTCTAGAGTTTGTCTCCTCATAAGGTATAAAGTTGGGGCCTTGTCTATACGATGAGGTCTATTAATGGTCCTTAAGTATTAATCTGTGTCCTTGGGTTTGACTTAATTACATTTGTCTCTTATTTGTTGGATGAAGTATTTTGTGTGTAACATTTATATTCAATTGGACTCATGTGTAAAAGTTTCTTTAAGTGTCTGAATAAGCATTATGAAGATTCAAGAAAGTTATGGTCATTTTTTCATGAAATTTAAAAGTGGAGTAACAGTTTTCCCCAGTGAGGGAAATGATCTGGTCCATAATCGAATTAATCCAATTTTGACAAAATGGTGTAATTTGGTCCAATTCTGATGTTTTTCACTGGTTTATTTAAAGAATCTTCATTCCAATTGTTCCCCAAATAGAATGGAGTATTCTCATAGGTTTATTACATAAAGAACCCTAAGTTTCATAGAAATTTGCTTTGAGGAGGATACTTTTCCTAAAAGAAGTTTACTTCGAGTAGGTTACTTGTTCTTCAAAACTATCATATGAAGAAGGAATCTTCTCAATCATCCAAAGGGTCATGTTTGTCCATATATTTCTATTTGCATTTATTTTATATTTTAATATACATGTCTTTATTATTATGTTGCATAATTAGGCGTGCTAATTCGATAAATTAGGAAAACCCATTTTATGGACAATGTGGATTTAATTTTGACCCCGGTCTGGATCATAGTTTTTTATGGAAAATTCATTTTTTAAATTCAATTAAATCAGGATAATTAACTTTAATGTAGAAATTAAACTTTTATTTTTGGGTTTTGTATAAATTTAAAATGGGATTATTTTTTGGAAAATTAAAATTGTGATATTGTGTAATTAAATTTGTATATGTGAATCAAAATCACCAAAGATTTAAATTCGGTCTTTTATAATTGAATGAACAGTTTTTATAAGACCTTATGTTTTTAAAATATTAAGTGGGAACATGGTTTCAGCATGAACCCCATGGTCTTCATCTATGCCTTATGAATCAGGTGTGATTAATTCCGCAAGTCAACTAGATCATCCCTACAGAGTCACTTGCAGCACCAAAAGTCATTATTTATTCATTATGTTTGACATATTGTACCGAATTATATAGGTGGGATAATGAAAGATGAAAATATATCTGGCTAAAGTGAGGTGAGTTAAGCTGACCATGAGAAATTTCATCTTATAGGGAACTAGGATGTCCGACAGATTTGTTATAAATTGATGGTTGAGGGGTGCCACTTTATATCTTTATTTGGAATAATTCTCGTTTCTTAATTGGAAATTATTTTTTTCAATTTTTTTATTATATGATATGAAGAATGATTATAATCAATTCTTACCGATTTAGTCATAAAGGTTTATCTAGAATAAGCTTCAAGGACTAAAAATGTTATTTGACATTGTATTAACTTGAGGAGATAATGAACTGCTTTAACCCTCAATTCCCATCAATATTTTAAAATAGTGAAGTGATTAACTCCTTGACTCAGCTCATTTGTGCCCCCCCCCCCCCCCCCCCCGCCCAAAAAAAAATCAATTTAATTATGATATTTTAAAATAAACGTAAATTCTTTTAAAATAAGTGTTACATGTGTTTAGTGCCCCCACCACCACCACAAGGGAGTTTTATATGAACAATTTCATTTATAGAATTGACCAATGAGAATTTTTTTACCACCTATGATTGGTTAATTATGCTGAAGTAAGGATCATGTTCTTGAATGATTTTATCATTGGTTGAAGAAAGGATTATTTGGATTAGATGGGGTGAGGAAACCCTGCACCAATTCATAATCTAGGATGGAGGATCGTTGGTAGTTAAATATTGGTGTTGGTTGTTTGATAAGAGATTTAATTCTTTCCCAAAAGGGATGTTCGAGGATAATGTAATACCCCGTATTTTTATGGCTTTTAAAATTGGGGATTCATTAAATTTATTTTGAGGTATTAATTTAATATTAATCTGGAAATTATTTTTTTTTTATATTTACTAGCATGATGTGAGTTAGTAATTATTAGAAATTTGTTGAATATTACTAGATGAGTAAAGTAATATATGATATTGATTCTATTAAAATTTTCACGAGTAAATAAAATGGAAATTATGGAAATTTAATTGGGGACGCGTTTGTATCGTGTCAGGACTAAATTATTATTATTATTAAAGTGAATAAATTATAAGTTGTTCGTATAGTCGTTTTGAGTGCGCCAAAGTGTTCGAAAGGGTCGAGATAGGCAGAAAAGTGTACCCAAGAGTTTAGTTTGGGTCTCGGGGCGTTTTTAGGCCTAATTGTCATCTCGGGAGCTATTATATACATTTTGTATTTTTGGGTAATTAAACCTACGAATTTTCTTAGTATTTATTATCCATTTAGAGTTGTCTCTTGGGTAAGGTCAATTTAAAACTCTGAGTATAAATCATACAGGTAAGGTCAACTCTGAGTATAAATCTCACATCGCAAGTAATCTAAGTCGTACCTCCCATACAGTTCATTAACGAAAATCCCCCATTGATGTTATACGCCAAGCCTCACCATATAGTTTCAACTGAATCGAATTTAAAGTTTACTCAATCTTCCCTATACCATCATTGTAACAAAGTTTGGGAAAAATCATCCTCACGTATTAAACAAATAAATCATGAAGTCACAACTACTCACAGTTTCACAATTATGAAAACTACTACAATCCAACCATCTAGGGTGCCCATACACCCTATCGTACATCTTTCATTATAATATGGATATGATTTCCCGCATAATACTCTGATTTATCGCAAAGGTTATAAACTCATATCCTAAACACCTAACTTATTTCGACTCCTAGTGTTTATTAGTTTCATGTGTGGGGCGTCTCGCAAGAAAAATCCAAACAAGGAACCCCCCCCCCCCCCCCGATACACTACTACCTAAAGTAGTCGGTCATCGAAACTCCCCAGGTCCTTAGTCAATAGTATATAACCCTTCTACAAGTTTTATCGATTTCAAATAAAGGTCTACTCATCTACTCTCTTGTTCAAGACAAGATGTTAGCTATAGTAGTCCATACTCTCTCATATACCAAAAATCAGTCCACGTTGATAGTCACATCATGTTCGGACAAGCCCAAAGTAAGTAATTCTGTGATAAAAATTAGACCCACGTGATGACATGTAAAATATAGGTGTCCCACACCCCTCGGCGAGTCTTCGTAAATAACAATGCTATAGGCTAAGGTTAGCAACCCTATTGCCCATATAATATTAATCGCTACAAAAATCAGTATACGCCTCATAACTCCATAAATAGAAAATGTACCCTCATTCGCGGGTGGTGGTTGTTGACTCCCACTATTAAAACTTTGCTCCGATGAGTCAAGAAAAATTTTACCCCAAATTTTCAGTTCTAGTTAACCACACTCCACTATATGTCCAAGCCTTTGAATATATTGCCTTCGTTGGGTAACACACCCAATTTCCGTATTTCTAGAACTTCTACTAATGACTCTCCACAATTGTCCATTTGACCATCTCCCAAGCGTACGACGCTAGGTGAGCCTAATTTGGCCTCACCTTCGACTATAGAACCACTTGGAATTTTTTAGGTTGCGTTCTAACCGTCTTTACAGTCCTTGCCTCTCGTGCCATAATAGGGGTGACCTCGACTATGGTCATCATCCTCGAACATACTTCATAAACTTCCTAACTACGACCTCCGTTATCCAATGGCCCTCATCTTCCATACTTCTTGTATGAACACGCCTGAACGCAAATAATATTCACTACTATATACGTTATAGCAGGGGAACCGAATCTTACCATAGAAATAAACAATCTTAAACATAGGGCTCTATATCAAAGAAAGCTACGCTGGAAGCATAATAAGCCGCACAGATCCTAAAGGACACTAGAACCTTATGATTTGATACCACCTGTAACACCCCACCTAATTAAATACTGGGTGATCAGTGCTTTATTAAATTAACATCAAGGTAAACGGTTGGTTCATTCTCAACATCATTGTCGTAAGATAATATTTCCAATTTGAACACCCTAAATAATTAAGCTAAGTCTCAAAACCATTTAAAACCTCATTTTCCTTTATTAAATACCAATATGAAAACCTTTTTAATAATAACAGTTTGAGAGTCACATAAATAAAAGGATAACAATAACTACACTACCATTTAAACCATCTAGATAAACCAAACCAAGTTCTGAACTATAAATGAAAGCATTCTGACAAGAGCTAACTCACGAGGAGTACTGAACGCTGGAAATATCACAAATCTCTGACAAATCCAACTAGAATAGGAAATCGGGCGACACATGCCCTAAATATGAAGATCAAAAGTAGGAAATGATTCAATGACGAAGTCGTCTAAAGTAAGGTCTTGCAACTCCCACATAAGCTACTGCACGTCCAATCCAAAGAACCTACGCATGAAGCCCCTGTGGCTGGGCACCTGTACTATATACATATATATACAATAGAGAAAGGAATGACAGAAAACGGGTCAGAGCCCGAGTGTAAAACAGTTTTAAAAATAGTTTACCAAGTATTTAAAATGCTTACCATATAATATCACAACCATGTTAGTATGCGACACTCTCTTGAGAATCCTCACATGTCATCTAGTGTGCACCCCTAGCGTACCTCTAGGACATCCTAGTTTTAGTTCTCACGCTAACTAGATTAACCACATGTATCCATTCTTTATAGCCCAAATTATTCCCATGTACTACCCTTATAATACATATAATGATGTTATAAACATATATATATATATATATATATATATATATATATCCATTTAGATTCAACATGGATAAGTCCCTTATTAATTCAATTCAACTAAGTGTTTTCATACATAACTATCTTACATTTCTACTTTAGCCACATAGTAGATATCATCACATGTATATATATATATATATTCACTGTATTATATATATACTATACTGCACCCCGAGACACAACTGCGGTGCTGTATTACTCTGTTATCTTGTCCCAATAAATCACGTCGTTGTATAGGGGACTATAGGTTCGGTAAAGATTCCTCGAACCACAAATATCAAATCACAAATAATGGAGGCGAACATAGATCTCATACCCATGGGTCACGCACATACCTACGTTCCCATAGTCAGCAGACTTATCAACTCACCGATAAGTCTTTCATAGTCCTATATTCTCGAGCGACAAATCATAAATCCCATGGATTCATCAGGATATGACTGCCCTCACGCGCAAACCTCCCGTCGATAGCAAGTAAGCTAGGTATGTCATACACAGATACATAATATATGCACAATCACAAAGTCATACATATAAGTATTCATATTTTCCAAATTAGGTTAGCCCACAACCCCTAATTATTATTATCCATTCTGAACAAAAAATTTACTCAATTATTTCTCATAATGGATTCGTCTATTTTATTCTCATTTATTATTTACTTCATAATTACTTCTTATCTCTCGAAGTATTCTCTCTCACTAAGTATAAATATCAGTAGGTATACCCTCACTTACCTTCTAGTCTAAATCTTTCATGAGACTCAATCTTTTAGTAAACGTGCGCACAATTTCCAATGTATGAATAACTCCCCGTTAACCCATAATTTCATCTCATATTAATTTCACTCAACGGAGTCTACATAAACCCTATTGGTCATCTTCATAACCCATTATAATCTATCAATGATAATCTAGGGTACGTACGCATTTTAACCAGACTAAACAAAAAGGAGAAAAATATGTACTTCTCCAGGAGGGATCGATCGATCGATGCTTTTGGTCGATTGATCGATCAAGCAGTTCTTGCCCAGTTTGCTGCAATTTTCAACCTACGGGTTCAACCATTATAACCCCTCCAAATCTCTATAATTTCTTCCCAAACTCCCATCAAAGTAATCCAAATGTATAAGCAATGTGCATAAATAAGTTCTAACGTAACGACATCAATAAATCCTCAACTAATCAATCAAAATGGGGTTTAATCTCAGATTTCTTTATAAAACCAAATTTTTCATGAATAATCACAAACCTCTATTTAAATCCAGTTTTCCTTCCCAAATATCATAATAAATTCATGGGTAATCCTCTACATATGATCAAGATTTTAGACTACATGGGTTATGCCTACAAAACATATAAATTCTCTTCCAAAACATATAATTCTTCAATTAAAACTTATGATTTTCATTCCTAGACTAACATGGAAGGTATATTAACTTGGAAATTAGCAATATAGATACTTGCCTCGTATTCAAGGGTCTGATTTGTTGATGAAAAATATATGGTTGTGTTCCTCGTCATGCAATCTACGTTTTGGTGGTGGAGGCGATGCAATCGGGTGAGTTCTAGGCCTTAGATTTCTTGGAAAACTCTTCACATTCTTCTCAAATCTCTTCACCTTATTCTCTAATGGATGGCTTAGGCTTTGTGTTTGTTAACCCCAAGAGACAACTCTAAATGTCTAATAAATACTAAGAAAATTCGTGGGTTTAATTACCCAAAAATACCAAATGTCTATAATACCCTCCCGAGATGACAATTAGGCCTAAATATGCCCCAAGACACAAACTAAACCCCCGGGTACACTTTTATGACTATCTCGACCCTTCTGGACACTTTGGCGCGCTCAAAATGACTATACGGACAACTTATAATTTATTCACTTTAATAATAATAATAATAATTTAGTCCTAATACGACATAAACACGTCCCGAATTAAATTTCCATAATTGCCATTTTATTTACTCGTGAAAATTTTATAAAAATCAATATCATATATTACTTTACTCATTTAGTAATATTCAACAAATTTTAAATAATTACTAACTCACATCATTCTAGTAAATATAAAAAAAAAGTTCTGGATTAATATTAAATTAATACCTCAAAATAAATTTAATGAATCCCTAATTTTAAAAGCCATAAAAATACGGGGTATTACAGATAAGTCTAAGTATCAGGTACATTGGTTTGTGTTGATAAAAGTTCGTATTCCTCAGTAGCAGTGAGATAGCCAAAAGGCGGGTATTCTCATTACTGGTAGTTTGAACTTTTATAGCAGCTAGATGGAAACCCGCGCGATGCGCGTGTTATACGATAGAATAAGATATGCACCCGAGAAATTGAAAACAAGTAAAAGATGGTAAAACCCATAATAGAAACTCGATAAAAAACTACCGAGCTTTTGTGATTTCAAAACATGTAAGATAAATTTAACTACATAACATCCCGAAAAAACATGTAGTGCTATAGGATTCATGATCATACGACGAAAATACAAGAAAACTATAGTTTTTTACCAAACGTCCACGATATAACTATAAATTGTTTGCATATATATTTTTATATGACATGTCGCCCAATCCCAAAGTTGAAATATTTGACTTCCGTTCACATTGGATCGTGTTTGTGTTTTGTAAAAAAAGCTTGTGTCGCTTTTTCTTGGTTATATTAGTAAAAAAGATTTCGCATCGTGTCGCGAAATCTTGTTTTATTTTTATTTTACAAAAATCGAAACAACACGACCAAATTAAAAATATTCCATATATCAAACTTTTACTTTGAGTCTTGTTCCCCGATGTGCCCCATATTACAAAAGTATTTCACCTTCTCCTACTTACCTCAATCCATGTGCTCATATTGAGAGATGAACACCCAAAAAGCTTTGTGAGACTCAAGATGATAAAAAAAAACCTTTCAAACTAAATGACAAATATATTATCCCATGAAGTACATATGTCTAGATTGACATAGAACCTTGTGCCTTCATAATATGAGCATTGAAAATTAAATTATTTTTTTATCATCTTGAAGAATTTCGTTCGATATTAAACTTAATTATTTTTTTGACAAAAAATTGTATAATTATTGTTAAAAAGAGAAAAATATTCTCAATTAAAAGTGAAAATCCAAATTGAAAAATTTAACTTTTCATAAAGTTGATTTTACTTAAAAGTGTAAATTCAAACCAACAAAAATCCCCGACATAATCCATCTCCCCCACAATAGGAACCATGTAACAAAACTTAATAGTAGAGATAGTAAAAAATATATCATTAAAATACTCATCAAACAGACACACATTTTAGCATTAGATTTTAATAATCCTTTAAACCCAGCAAACTCTATTAATTCTCACCACCGGAAGACCATCTCTAGTAAAATCGAGAGAGGAGGAGAGAGAATTGTTAAAACAAAGATATGGGTTTATAATGGAATTGTTAATTTAATTAATTAAATTGCAAGGACTTGAGGATGGAAGTGATGGGACAATACCCAATCCATCTGAAATGATGAAACTGTGTTGTTTAGAGATGACACTGCCGCCCCATCCTCTACTTCATCTGCATCTTTTCCAGCTCCATTTGGTAAACCCGGTTCACATATCACTGCAACAGACATAAAATTCAACCAAAACACTAAGCCACAGCCAAAAAGTTAATACATACCTTTATAACCCCTTAAAAATATAAACATTAGAAATAAGACTGAGAGCAAAAAAAATATATTTGACTATACATTTCCGTCTCGTAGAAAATCACTTTATGCTATTTTAGTGACAAAAATCCCTTGAAATGTGTATTTTGTTATGAAGGCCTCTTCTGTCTTAAACTAAAAATATCATGGTCTTTAAAAATAAAACTTGAAAAGAAAGTTTTACAATGAAAAATAATTTAGAAAACCCCTTTTAGTATCATATACTATAAACTCGGAGGAACCCACTTCATAAGTTGAGATTGGACACTACCTAATCTCTCTCTCTCTCTGCTCTGAAAAAATGTGTGGCCTGAAGGTGCCCGAATACATTTCTCGTTCCATCGACGCCAAATGTTTCTTTGGAGAACCACTTAACTGAATCTCAATGACATTCTTCACTAAGTTGATAAAAGCATAAAAGCCTTATTTTTTAATACCTCAAATTTTAAAAATTAATCCAATAATCTGAAAAGAATGAAAAAAAATCAAAATCTAAAAACCCCAAGAACCACCTTTAAAATCGAAGAGATATATAGAGGCGGGGAGATGGTACCCTGGGATTTGTCAGAGATGGGGATGCCAAAAATGGTGTAGCTGGATATAGCACAGAGATGGAGATGACAAAAATGGTGTGTTAGGGATTTATCGGAGACGCTGTGCCGGGATTTCCTGGCGATGGTGTGTGGGATTTGTCGGCGATCAATCACAAAGTCTAAAAAATTGAGTAAACATTATATTTATCAAGATCTGAGTATGTAGATGCAGAGAATCCGAGCCCAAATTCCAGTGCTTCTTACCCTACTCCATTTCTCGCACCGCTAAGACAATCTGATCCCGTGGCCAACGAAGATCGGCTTCTAGAGAGAGAGAGAGAGAGAGAGAGAACGTTGAGGATAAAAGAGAGGGGTTAACCTACGTGGATAGCTTGGCTGCGTAGCAGTCTAAATGTTTTGTATGGAATTTTAGAGATTAAATGCTTTGCCTACATGGATAGTCTCGTTGAAGAGGAGTTTTAATGTCTTGTTTTGCATTTTATAGTATTAAGGGATGTGTGTGTGATTTTCTAGTCTGGTAAGGAAAAGTATGTGACAATGGTTTATCACTTAAAAGTAAAACTTATGATTTATCTTCCATTTTATGGTAACCTAGTATGTAGACTCGAGAACCACAAATTAGGACTGCAACTTGTTGAAGAGGGTACAGACAATCGAGTAATTACTTAAAAGAGGATGTTCCTAGTTATGGGCAATAGAATAAGGTAGCAATATAATAAATAGGATATCTTTCAGAGTTTGGTGTAGATATAGTGTTAATGTAGGTAAATTATATATATACCTAGGTTTTAAAAAATTTGTTTTCGATTTTCTAAATTGGTTATGAACAGATATTCTATTATTTTATAAAATTGTTTTATTAAAATTAGAATATCTTTTTTATGTTCTGTTATATTGGAATATAATTTGTACATTATAAGACTTGTCTCACCAATACTGCTACATACATAATTGAATAATTCTGTGGACATGATCATTAAAGAGAAATATTCCTGATAAAACTAAAACATTGTGTTGGTACTTATGATCAGGATCTTTTATTCAAAAAGTAATTCAAAGAATGGTTTAGAATGGAAAATATAGTCCATTTTTTGTGAAGGTACTTATAATATTCAACACCATTTAGAAGGTAAAATGACAAAGGGTCCTTCATTGCCAAAAGCTAAAGAGAGTAACATGTTGTGTAAATAGTTCATTTTGATTATTATGATTCAATGTCTATCTAGTTAATAGGTTGTTTTTAGTGCTTCATCGATTTCATTAATGGTCACTTAAAGGTTTGGATGTGTTTACCTTATGAACCAAAGGTCTAAAACCTTTGATTAGTTCAATTACGCAAGGCTAAGGTGGGTCATAGGTGAGGTAAATTAATCCAAATTCTATAATATGATCACAAAGATGTTTATCTCATGGGACAATTAAGGAAGCATTTATTGACAGTTAAAATTCAATCCTACAACATAAAGTGTTATATTTTTTAATAGTGTAGAGAAAAGGAAGGAATAAGGCCCTTTTGGGTATGATAAGGTATATGGTAGGTTATTCATGACTTTAACATTCTTATTGGGATTATTATGTAAGAGACTGGCATATACATTATCATTTAGTTTCTTCTTAATAGGACTCTTCAACTCCCATTGAACATTGGAATGGGGTGAAATTTTGTTCTAGGACATGTTATGGTTTATGCGTTCTCGACATTCATGATGTGGAAAGGAAGTTAAAATTAAGGAAATAAGTATGTATCTTCACTGGTCATCCAAAAAGTAAAAAATATATTTTGTATCTTATTCATAAGTTCAAGAAGTGAGGTTATTGAATCAATGACCAATTATTGAAATAGGGTTATCGAAAGAGGGTTATGTAATTTACCACATGTCTAAGTGAGACTTCGACTTACAAAATATAATGGAACATCAAATTACCTATGTCTATTGACCACTAATGCCGAATGAAACATAACCAGACTGGATAATACACTACTTTGTTGTAGTGGGAGAATTATTGATGATTAGGATACACATGTCAATTATACTAAATAGCAAGTTAGCCACATTCTAGTGGGAGCATCGAGAGTTATCCTGAATTATTTGTATTTTGGGTAATCATTTTGATATAATCACAGGAAAACATTAATCGGGTCCCAAGAACTACAACGAGGCATTCGAAGATAATGGTTTTTTCTTTAATTTGTGAATATTTATATCAAATGGGATTTAATGTAATTGAATCAGATTTTAAGACTTGAAAACTTGTTGATGGGGTAAAACCTATCGAGCTAAAGTGGACCTACAAGAAGTTAAAATAAAAATGAAAGGGAATGTGAAAACCTTAAAGTCAAGACTTGAGAAAGGATTAACTAATAAAGATAAGGATTGACTATGACGAATCCTAACTCATAAAGATAAGGATTGACTACAAGCAAACCTTCTCGCGATATCCCGGCTAAAGACTATCGAGATTCTGTCAACATCAAGACTATGTTCTTGAATGGTATTCCTTACAAGTTCATAGTAAGAAATCATGAAAAGTAAAGCAATGTAATCTTATAAGATCTATTCATGGATTTAAGTTAACATAAAGATCTTAATTCATTTGATTTGATCAAGTCTTATTTTTTTATCAAATTCAAAAATAACACTTGTTAGTATAAGAAGCATGATAGAAATGTGGTGGTACATTAAGTAAAATATGTGAATAATACTTTCCTAACCGGGAATAAGGTGGGATAATTGAATGACATAGGAATGTTGTTGTTAGATTATTATATATAACGTACTTAGGACAATCCAGGAACACCTTTATGAGAAAGATGTTGCTAGGTCATTTATAAAGGATAATAGTCTTATCTCGAGAGAATTATATCGATGTTGTATACACAAGAATATCATCAGGATTCCATGAAAATATTATCTTTTCTAGTACGAAATAATTTTACATGGGATTTAATGTGTTGAGACTAGACTCATTTAAGACTTCAGGCCCCTAGTGCCACACCCCAACTTAATTTTGTTAAACTCATCCTTTTAATTAGAGATAAATTGGCTTAAACAATGCTTTAATTTAAATCTCTAAGGAAAATAGCATAAGATTTTTTTTCCAAAGGTATATGTAGATGAAAACATAATTGCCTTTACTCATAACTAATAAGTACTACATAACTTTACATAACCAAGATCTTTAGTTTAGTAATTACACAAAAGAAATCCTGATATTCAAACCATACTAAATATCCATCACTCCCCCGTTTTAAGGTCCTAACTTGGCAGTGAACTCCAAATTATAAGCATACCTGAAACAAAACATTACAGGAGTGTAAGCTATAAAGGCTTAGTGAATGACCACATACCACATATATAACAAATTTGAATAACCATTTTTATTTTGTTCTAATGCTATAACCCAACAGGAATTGTGAAACTCTCGTAAGCCTGGACCCGCCACAGTCCAATTAACCCACCACAGTTATTAGGGACCACCACATCCCTTTATTAGGCCCGAGTACACAAACCTTTAAGTTGGATTAACAGGACCACCACATCCCGTAGGACCCACCACAGTCCTTAACATTAGATAAAGGACTCACTAGTCCATATCATTATATAACATCGCTTAACATTTTTAATCATATGCATATGTTTCATAAATACAACATCACTCCCATAAACATTTTCACACATGTGTTTAACTACACATTTCCATATGAAATTATAAGCATTTAAATTTCATAAGGAAGGTCACTCACATTGTATTTAGTGCTAAGATTAATACCAACTACTTCCTTGGTATGGTAGTATTAGCTGCTTCCCCACTTAACAAGTCAATGTCGTTAGTATTTGAATACACCGATTAACATCAAACCCAGTAATACATCACATCATTTGGTCAATCAAAAATAACTAAGGAGGAATTAAATATCACACTTCTCATTTATATAACACCCATTTAATTAGGGTTCTAACACAATTTACAGAATTAAATTACGAATTTGCTAGACAAAGTTATGCTCATTTTATTACCGCCTTTTCCAAATCGTTTCTCAAGAAAAATAACAACATAACTTCAACTTCCTGGAATTCTCATAATTTTTGTACTACATAACTTTCCATGGTATTCCAGCCAATATCAGTAAACACATTGAATAATACAAATTTAATGTTTCATAATTTTTAGGGCTCATTTTCTATGTCGAGCAAAACGTCAAACACCTGGTATGCATTCTTGCTCCTTTAGGGAAGATTTTAAACCAAGACTTCAAACTATCACTAAGGGTTCATTCATTGGTATTTTTACACAATTATCGTATATGTTATACATGTATGAGTTTATTTTACTCTCCAACTTGTATAACTCAATTCCAATAAGTATTCCATGATTTATGCCATTTTTAGCATAACTAGGTCAAAATACAACATTAAGGCATAACTTAACATTCTTAAGCATACATAACCTTGACCTTGAGTATAATTCATGGACACATATAATAAACATGTTTTGGCAGAAATATACATCATAATAATGAATTTTCTAAATCAAAATGCTTTACGAAAAGATGATGTCAAATTAGGACTTTAAAGTATGCATTTACGATCCTAGCTTTGGTTCTAACTTATGTTCTTAACCCATCCTTGTTCCAACACAATTAAGCAATATGGGTATCATTAAAATATATATCCAAATAAGAAATAAAAACATGCCAAGTATAGAACTCATCCATGTGGTAAAATTTCATAGAGATGTAATTACCTTACGAGAATTCCTCGATTTATGGTGAATTTTCAAAGAAAGTTTTCCTTAACTTTGTTTCTCTCTCTCCATAAGCGTATTGTTTCTCAAGCTTGTAATAGGAAATGAAAAAGATGATAATTTCTGCCTTATAAGCTTAAAAACGTGGCTATGTGACCACTTTAAGGTCGTATTATGCGATTCGTTGGGCAAGGGGTCCAATAGGACAATTCCGTTAATGACAGATTTGTCCTGCCTCGTAAAATCACCATAACTCAGTATTTCGCGCCCCGATTTACTCTCACTTTGTGTATATGAGTATATAACTTAAACATATACAACTTTCATGTTATGTGTTTTCCCAAAATCATAAAACTAGTACACCTAATTTGGGCTCGAACAGAAGAGTAATTATTTACTCAAAATTTCATAACTTTCACATTTGGCGACCAAACATCGCCACTTTCGCACCAACACTCTAGCTTAGTTTTTATAAACATAATGATGCATTTAGAAACATATTTTCATGATGCATTTAACCACATAACCAATTTATAACTTATAACTCATAACTTATACTTAATCGTATAATTAACCTTACTAATCGTGTTTTAGGGCCTTACAATTCTACCCCTCTTATAAAAATTTCGTCCTCGAAATTTAACGCATAAGAAACTTACCAAACAAATGAGGATATTTCTTCTTCATGTTATACTCCCCTTCCCAGGTGGCATACTCCACATTCTGACTTCTCCACATCACCTTAACTAGTGAAATGGTTTTACTACGTAACATTTGCTCCTTTCGATCTACAATAGCAATTGGTTCCTCCACGTAGGTTAGGTCATCTTGAAGCTCTATCGGTTGTGAAGTAAACACATGTGAAGGATCAGGCACATACTTACATAACATGGATATATGAAAAACATCGTATATCCGGGAAAATTCTGGCGGTAACGCCAATTTATAAGCTACATCTGCAACCCGCTTCACTATCTCATATGGGCCAATGTACCTGGGACTTAACTTTCCCTTCTTCCTGAATCTCATAACCCCTCTCCAAGGAGAAACACGTAGGAATACTCGATCACCTTACTCAAATTTCAATTCTTTCCTTCGATTGTCTGCATAACTTTCCTGTCTGCTTTGCGCCACCTTCAAGTGATTATGGATAAGATTTATCTTTTCAGTAGTCTGCTGTACGATTTCTGGCCCAAGTAGTTTTTGTTGTCCTACTTCAGTCCAACACACTGGAGTTCTGCATTTTCTCCCATACAAAGCTTCATAAGGAGCCATATCAATACTCGAATGATAACTATTATTATAAGCAAACTCTATTAGTGGCAAGTGTTCATCCCAACTACCTTTGAACTCCAACACACAAATCCGTAACATGTCTTCGAATGTCTAAATCGTTCTTTCTGACTGCCCAACAGTCTGAGGATGAAAAGTTGTACAAAAATTCAATTTAGTCCTCAAATATTCTTGTAAACTAGGCCAAAAGTGAGAAGTAAACTTAGGATCTCGATCAGAAATAATAGAAACAGGTGCACCGTGTAATCTAATAATCTAATCCACATATAATTTGGCATATCTATCCATGGAGTAAGTAGTTTTAACATGAAGAAAATGTGCGGACTTAGTCAACCTATCAACGACAACCAAAATAGAATCAAACCCTCGTGATATTTTTGGTAAACCTATAACAAAATATGTAGTAACATGCTCCCATTTCCACTCAAGAATAGGTAGGGGCTGTAGTAAACCACCTGGCTTCTGATGCTCCACCTTCACCTGTTGGCAAACTAGACATCTAGCAACAAAATCTGCAATGTCGTGTTTCATTCCCGGTCACCAATAACATTGTTTCAAGTCTCTATACAATTTCGTGCTCCCTGGATGCATAGCATATAAAGAACAGTGGGCTTCCTCTAAAATCGTTCTTCTTAAATCAGGCACGTTAGGTACACACAAACGGTTTCTGTACATAACAATGTCATCATCCCGAATAGAAAATTCATTTGCTTTACCCTTTTTCATATTATCTCTAACTTTCTCCAATTCTGTATCTCCTGCCTGTGCTTGTTTTATCCAGTCTATCAACGTGGGTATAACATTTAAATGTGCCACTATTCCATAAGACTCATTCAAAGCTAATTCCACCCCCATTAAAGCTAACTCTCTCAACAGGTCAACTCTAATACAATAAACACAAGATACTATGCCTAGAGATTTTCTACTCAAAGCATCAGCAACAACATTAGCTTTACTCGGATGGTGATGTATTGCGCAATCATAATCTTTTATAAGTTCCATCCACCTTCCTTGCCTCAAGTTCAAGTCTTTTTGTGTAAACAAGTATTTTAAGCATTGATGGTCAGTACAAATTTCACAACTAACACCATATAAGTAGTGTCTCCAGATCTTTAATGCAAAAACTACTACAGCTAACTCGAGATCATGAGCAGGGTAGTTGCGTTCATGTATCTTTAACAGTCGAGAAGCAAAAGCAATTACCTTTCCATGCTGCATTAATACACATCCAAGTCCTTGATACGAAGCATCACTATAAATAACTAAACCTTTTGTACCTATTGGGATAGTCAATACTGGAGCTGAGGTCAACTTACCCTTTAAATTTTCAAAGCTATTATCACAATCACCACTCCACACAAACTTGTTCTCCTTTCTGGTAAGCTTAGTCAATGGCAATGCAATAGAAGAAAACCCCGGTATAAACCTCCTGTAATAGCCCGCCAATCCTAAAAAGCTACGTACCTCTGTCACACTAGTTGGTCTTTCCCAATTCATTACTGCTTCTACCTTCTTGGGATCTACATAAATACCATCAGCAGAAATAACATACCCCAAAAATAGTACCCTATATAGCCAAAATTCACATTTAGAAAATTTAGCATACAACTGCTTCTCTCGTAAGGTCTGTAAAATAATACGCAGGTGGCATTCATGCTCATCCCTACTATGAGAATATATCAAAATATCATCAATGAAGACAATAACAAAAGAATCCACATATGGGTGAAATATACGGTTCATCAAATCCATGAATACGGCAGGTGCATTTGTTAACCCAAATGGCATGACAAGAAATTCATAATGTCCATACCTGGAACGAAAAGTAGTTTTAGAAATGTCACAATCTCTTACTTTCAATTGATGATATCAGGATCTGAGATCGATCTTGGAAAACACTTTGGCTCCTTGCAACTGATCAATCAAGTCATCAATGCGGGGTAGTGGGTATTTATTACGGATAGTCACCTTATTCAATTGACGATAATCGATTCACAACCTCATGGTTCCATCTTTCTTCTTCACAAATAATACTGGGTCTCCCCACGGTGATACACTAGGCCTTATAAAACCACGATCTAACAAATCTTGTAACTGTATTTTTAGCTCCTTTAATTTTGCAGGTGCCATGCGATATGGTGCAATAGATATCGGTGCGGTTCCTGGTACCAACTCAATCGCAAATTCTACCTCACGATCTGGTGCTAACCCTGGGAGTTCTTCTGGGAAGACATCTGCAAACTCATTAACTACTGATATATCTGATAATTTTCCAACCTCTTGTCGTATGTCCACCACATGGGCAAGATAACCCTCACATCCTTTCCTTAGCAGTTCATAACATTTTGTAGCATAAATCAAATAAGTTGGAGTGACATTTCTTTCCCCAATAAATTTAAATTCAGGTTCACCCGGTAACTGAAACACTACCTCCTTTTTAAAGCAATCCAAACATACATGATATGAAGCTAACCAATCCATACCCAGTATTACATCAAAGTCGCGCATATTGAGAGGTAATAAGTCAAGTAGTAATTCTTTTTCACCCACTCGCACCACACACTCCCTATATACCGTCTAAATAAAAACCAACCCCCCTACTGGAGTAATAATAGCTAAACCAGAATATAACGATGATAATGGTTTATTAAGATGAAACAGATAAATCAAAGACACAAAAGAATGTGTAGAACCAGGATATATCAACACATAAGCATCTTTATCACCAATAGGAAGTGTACCTGTGACTACGTTAGGCATATCTTGTGCATCTTGTTGCGTCAGTGCAAACACTCTGCCTTGGCCTTGACTTTGCGATATACCTCCTCTACCTCCCCTGGGTACATTCTGTGTATAACTCCTACCTCCTACTGCCACACTCCCAAATGATGTTGTAGCTCCCATCGTTGGACAATTCTTTTGTAAGTGCCCCGGTTGATGACAATGGAAACACAAAGGTGTCGTCTCAGCTATTGTACACTCTCGAGACATGTTCCCTTGACCACCACATCTATAATAAAATATAGTCATCGGCACCAACACAGATGCATTTTTTGACCGATTCATCCCAGTCCTTCCACCTCGAGCCTAAAATCTTCCACGTGCACTTCTATTATTTTTAAATTCTTGGCCCTTAGGTACTCCTCGTGCTACACTCTGAGTTAAGGTTCCCACCTCCCATCCATATGACCTTATGCCATCATGTCTAGCTTTCTTTGAGTGTTCAACTTGCATTTTTTTATTGACTTTTCTGACACCATGGCCCTGTCCACCAAGTCCACATAATCCGTTGTCTTCATATTAGCAACCATGCTTTTTATATCTACACTCAGCCCGGTTTGAAACCGATCACATTTACTTTCTTCCGTCCTCACCAAGTCAGGTGCAAATCTAGATAAGGATATAAATAAAGCTTCATACTCTTCCACTGTTCGATTCCCCTGTTTCAACGTGATAAATTCTTCCTCTTTCTCCTTCCTATAAAGCCTTGGGAAATATTTTTCAAAGAACACCTTCACAAATCTCTCCCATGTAATTGGTGGAGGATTTTTTGGCACCACTCCCCCCATTGTAGTAAGTAACCTTTCTGTTGCATCCCACCATAACTTTGCATCAGCCTCTAACCTAAAGGTTGCTAACAAAACCTTTTGTTCATCTCGCACTTCCATCACCTTGAATATTGTTTCCATCTTTATAACACACCCCTCTGCCACTAACGGATCCGTAGTCCTAGTAAACGCAGGAGGATTTAACTTCATTAACCTTTCATGTAATTTTTCCCTATCCCCACAATGTTCTCCACCTCTTGCTTGTTCCATAAGTTGTGCCACAGCACGCAATATTCTTCCCACATCATCAATCGGTTGTTGTTGCACCTCAGGTTCCTCCACTTGAATATGTCAAGGTCCTTGCTGACTATTAGGAACATAATATGCCTCACCCTACACTCCATCATGTGGCTCATGTGGATCCATCATTCACTGCAATATAATTCACTTAAACAAAATACAACAACAACAATTTAATATTAACATTGTTAGCCAAAATCAAGGTGCATAACAAACTCACTTTCTAGTGTCCACTGCCAATCTAGACCCTCACACCCTATCCAGAACCTAATGACCACGCTCTGATACCAAGTTGCCGCGCCCCGACTTAATTTTGTTAAACTCATCCTTTTAATTAGAGATAAATTGGCTTAAACAATGCTTTAATTTAAATCTCTAAGGAAAATAGCATAAGATTTTTTTTCCAAAGGTATATGTAGATGAAAACATAACTGCCTTTACTTATAACTAATAAGTACTACATAACTTTACATAACCAAGATCTTTAGTTTAGTAATTACACAAAAGAAATCCTGATATTCAAACCATACTAAATATCCATCACTCCCCCGTTTTAAGGTCCTAACTTGGTAGTGAACTCCAAATTATAAGCATACTTGAAACAAAACATTACAGGAGTGTAAGCTGTAAAGGCTTAGTGAATGACCACATACCACACATATAACAAATTTGAATAACCATTTTTATTTTGTTCTAATGTTATAACCCAACAGGAATTGTGAAACTCTCGCAAGCCTGGACCCGCCACAGTCCAATTAACCCACCACAGTTATTAGGGACCACCACATCCCTTTATTAGGCCCGAGTACACAAACCTTTAAGTTGGATTAACAGGACCATCACATCCAGTAGGACCCACCACAGTCCTTAACATTAGATAAAGGACTCACTAGTCCATATCATTATATAACATCGCTTAACATTTTTAATCATATGCATATGTTTCATAAATACAACATCACTCCCATAAACATTTTGACACATGTGTTTAACTACACATTTCCATATGAACTTATAAGCATTTAAATTTCATAAGGAAGGTCACTCACCTTGGATTTCGTTCTAAGATTAATACCAACTACTTTCTTGGTATGGTAGTATTAGCTGCTTCCCCACTTAACAAGTCAATGTCGTTAGTATTTGAATACACCGATTAACATCAAACCCAGTAATACATCACATAATTTGGTCAATCAGAAATAACTAAGGAGGAATTAAATATCACACTTCACATTTATATAACACCCATTTAATTAGGGTTCTAACACAATTTACAGAATTAAATTACGAATTTGCTAGACAAAGTTATGCTCATTTTATTACAGCCTTTTCCAAATCGTTTCTCGAGAAAAATAACAACACAACTTCGACTTCCTGGAATTCTCATAATTTTTGTACTACATAACTTTCCATGGTATTCCACCCAATATCAGTAAATACATTGAATAATACAAATTTAATGTTTCATAATTTTTAGGTCTCATTTTCTATGTCGAGCAAAACGTCAAACACCTGGTATGCATTCTTGCTCCTTTAGGGCAGATTTTAAACCAAGACTTCAAACTATCACCAAGGGTTCATTCCTTGGTATTTTTACACAATTGTCGTATATTTTATACATGTATGAGTTTATTTTACTCTCCAACTTGGATCACTCAATTCCAATAAGTATTCCATGATTTATTACATTTTTAGCATAACTAGGTCAAAATACAACATTAAGGCATAACTTAACATTCTTAAGCATACATAACCTTGACCTTGAGTATAATTCATGGAAACATATAATAAACATGTTTTAGCAGAAATATACATCATAATCATGAATTTTCTAAATCAAAATGCTTTACGAAAAGATGATGTCAATTTAGGACTTTAAAGTATGGATTTACGATCCTAGCTCTGGTTCTAACTTATGTTCTTAACCCATCCTTGTTCCAACACAATTCATCCATATGGGTATCATTAAAATATATATCCAAATCAGAAATAAAAACATGTCAAGTATAGAACTCATCCATGTGATAAACTTTCATAGAGATGTAATTACCTTACGAGAATTCCTCGATTTATGGTGAATTTTCAAAGAAATTCTTCCTTAACTTTGTTTCTCTCTCTCCATAAGCATATTTTTTCTCAAGATTGTAATAGGAAATGAAAAAGATGATAATTTCTTCCTTTTAAGCTTAAAAATGTGGCTATGTGACCACTTTAAGGTGGTATTATGCGATTCGTTGGGCAAGGGGTCCAATAGGACAATTCCGTTAATGACAGATTTGTCATGCCTCATAAAATCACCATAACTCACTATTTCGGGCCCCGATTTACTCTCACTTTGTGTCTATGAGTATATAACTTAAACATATACAACTTTCATGTTATGTGTTTTCCCAAAATCATAAAACTAGTACACCTAATTTGGGCTCGAACAGAAGAGTAATTATTTACTCAAAATTTCATAACTTTCACATTTGGTGACCAAACATCGCCACTTTCGCACCAACACTCTAGCTTAGTTTTTATAAACATAATGATGCATTTAGAAACATATTTTCATGATGCATTTAACCACATAACCAATTTATAACTTATAGCTCATAACTTATACTTAATCGTATAATTAACCTTACTAATCCTGTTTTAGGGCCTTACACCTAGTTGCTTACCTCAAACCTTAGATGGGTTGCTAGAGAGGTATATCAAAGATTGATACATGAATTCAAAGTGTCTCAGAGCTCATGAGATGGTCATACGTTCATTATACAAATTTATTATGTATGTTTATTGTAATTTTGATGAGTATCACAAACCAAAAGACCACTTGTGCTTTGGACAAGGGAGTCTGAGGTACTATAACCTTTGTCAACAGTCCAAAGGACCTTCATAATTAATTGAATGATTTATTTAAGGTCCCTAAGTGCTATTTTAAGGATCAGTAGGATGTAGAAAGTGTATAACATTAGTAAATAATCCTTTAAAGAAGTAAATGTTCTCAACAGTGAGTTGAGAATATGTAACAAGGGCTAAACACTTGTGAGATCTCTCTGAGAATGATTACTTGGATCCCTCAACCATTCACTAGTCCCCTATTTATATGTGAAAATTAGTGGGTTGACTGTCGTCGTAAGGTAATAGCATGATTGATGCCTATGTGTGTTAAAAAGGAAATGTCGTGTTACTAAGGGTTTTTCAGGAAACCCATTAAGTGTATTACCCGATAAAAGGATCATTCAATGTACCAAGAACCTAGTAATGGGGGTAGGTGGAATAGTATATTTTTTTTTCCTATTAAACATATTGGTTATGGGAGCCCTATTAGCGATCTACGATGCCTAGGACAGATAGGGGATTTCCTCATACAGTCTTGTGGGTCCACACCATATATTTATGAGGTAATGTGGTTCGGTGACCTTATTATACCATTTTCATTTAGTATGAGGTCCTTATTGAGTTCCAAGTGGGGCAGAACTCTCATATTGTGGTCTATGAGGCCAACTGGGGAAGTGTGGTGGGAAGATTCGCCCTTATAAGAGAAGAAAAGAGCACCTGAGTTCAAATCCCATACCCAGACAAATCCTTTGGGAGAATCGGGGTCTTCTAAGACAAAGAGATAGACTTTCTATGGTCAGAGGTCACCCCAAGAGCCTATTTTCTTATCTTGGGAAACTTGGAAGGTCAAAGGTTGAAAATGGTATAATCTGTAGCATTTTTTTTGAAAGAATTGTAAAGAACAACACTTTTTTATTCGTTCACATAGGAGATGAGTAAATAATAATCCTTTGGCACCCGCCACAATTGGGATGCATTGGAAAGGGGCTTTTAAGTTCCTTAGAATACTTGATACGATGTTCCTTGGGGGCTAAAGGGATTTGATCATTATTCTTTGGGGATATAAAATCATCCACTTAGTTGGTTTTAAAAATTCACACCTCACTTGATCCATTTTCCCTTACTCTCTTACATGACCATCTCCCTTCCTTATATAGAAATGTCGATTGATAATGTTTCCTATTTTAAAGTCATGGAATCAACCCCCCTCTCAACAGTTGAACCTCATATTTCCCTACTCTTATCTAAGGAAATAAGGATTGTTGTTTCTAGTCATCTCCTATTATGGACCATTCCTCGTGAGACCATGGTGTTAAACTATTTGGGGGCTAATGACCGCAACTTTTTGTGAGTCCCACAATTATTTTAAGGTTTTTTATCAAGACTTAGAGAGTATTAAGAAGAATTTCAAACTTTCCTACACAGTTATTTTGAAGGATACTAAGCCTCGTGGGATGGCTTGTTCCATTGTGTATTAGGATGTTTTTTACAATGAATGTTTCCTTAATTATAATGACAGGTTCCTATTCCCTTAACTTGTGGTGAGGATTTTTAAGAGAATGGGAATGGATCCTTCTAAGATGATGGCCAATTCTAAGAGGTATCTAATGACCACTACTTTGGTCTTCAAATAATCAAGTAGATATGATCACGGCATCACCCTGGATAAATTTTGCACATTAAACTAGGCCCGAGAATATATGAAGGTTAAGGATCAAGGTCTAATATACCTATCCCCCAAGTCCCCCATAGTGTTTACCAAGGATAAACACACCATACCAGTAGCTAGTGGGAAATGTTTTTATTTATTAACGGAGCCTAGGATATTATGAATCCTACTGACTTTGTTGGTTGACCAATTCTCTAGGGTCTAATTCTTTAACTCCTGATCCCACTGACGTTTTACTCTTATGAAAAATTTTATAACTTTTTCTATCCACTGTTATATTTTTTAACCACCTTCCATTTTCACTAGTTGTTGAGGTCTTGCACGAGGATAATTATAGTATGGTTGAGGCCCTGAAACTAACCTCCACCACCTGTGAGGTTTAAGTGATGACCATGTTCCTTTTCAACTGTCATTTAGGGTAGGATCCTAAGCCCTTAATGCTTGAAAAGTCCTTATTACTACCAAGCTCATATATAGTGAGACATTAGTGCCTGGAGTTCTCATTGTAGTGTCTCAGAAGACTAAATCAGTTATTGGGTTATCTATATAAGTTCTTGAGGTTTTAGAGGGTGAAGACGAACAACCCAGTGCTGATGTCGAGCTCTCCTTAGGGAACGAGGGGGCCTTCCTCTTCAAATGATCCCATTATGCTCTTATACTTCTTTCCCATTACATAATGTATATTCTCTGTAGTTTCCCTTTTTTTATTATTGACCTTTATTTGTTGTTAGTTCAATATATGAGCATGAAGAGAGGATCATATCTAGACACCTTGCCAAAGAAGATTACGACGAGTCTACAGTTGGTAAAAAGAAAAGGTCTAACTATAAAAAATGTATAAGGTTCAATATCTCGACATAATTGCTAACCTATGTTGTTAAACCTTCAGAGGAGGCCACTATAGGGTTAGTCTCTAGTGAATGTTTGATGTCAGAGTTCGCACTTAAAATCATTCCTTTACTCTAATCATATTCGAAGATAGGTGGGGCCTATATGTAAATTAAGATTGATCCTTCTTTTCAAAAGGACTTGTAACACTTGGTTTTAAAGGTTACTGAAGCTTTGTGGGATACTATTATCAAAAGGAAGGAGGCAGTGGTATCCCCCAGAAGTTGGGGTTAAAAACTGAGGCTTAGGTCACTAGTCGTCCTTAGAGGTCCTCGGTTTAGAGGGTAAACGACTGTGTCCTGACAACGGAGGTGCTTTAATGCATGGCAGAGAAAATTCTTCTAAGATAATGGCTAGGCAAAGGTGATAAGGGACCTATGTGAATGATCAGGATGTGTTTCATCTATTAGGGAAGGTAATTTCACATCTGTTCTTATTTGATTCAGTGGATATCCTACCATTTGCAATTTGTTCTTATTTTTATCTATTTTTCTCCTAGAGTCATTACTTAAATAAGGATTCAATATTTGATGTTGTTGAAGCCCAGTGAGGGTTATAAGGTTGTAGAATTGGCGAATAAGTGGAACCTAATTCAACTATAATTATATCAAACTATTAAGAATCTACAGTTGCAGTTGGTTTCTTTGCAAAATGAGAGGTCAGGTCTGAGGTAAAAATTTAATGCTCCAGATCGAGATGAGATTGAGATCAAGTTAATGGCAGAGGCACTTCAACACTAGAACTCCAAGATTCATAATTTTCAATAGAGGATTTTTTAGGTCGAGAAGGGCATACTTATCTTAAAACAACAGGTGGAAGAATGCCGTTAACTTCAAAGTCCAAAAGCTGTAAAAACCTTATGATGAGGTTTTATTGCATCCCACATAGCTCCAGGTAATGATTCATAAAATCGTGAAAAGGAATTTGGTTGCTTACCTTCAATATGATCCTTTTAAGGAATTTATTTTTCAAAATTTTAGCTTAGGATTTGAGGCCGCCAAAGATGAAATTCAGAAGCTCTTTGCTGAAGTGGATGTTTTTAGTATTCTTACTGAATCCCCTCAGTCTAGTTAGGACACCTCGGAAGAAAGTGATGATTATGATGCTGATGAAGCTTTTGTCCCCTAGGTTCAAGAACAAGAATCTGTACAAGATTCCCCCCATTCATTCGTCAGCCAATCCATTCCAACAACGAAGATAAGATTATTGTGAAGGATATCTCTATAGACCCAAGCTTTAAGAAGGATTTTATTAGTTTATTTTTTGGTTGTTTTGTGCTATAGGCATTTGGTTGCAAACTTTTTATTTCTATGGTTAAATGATAACTTTGTACTTTTGAAATATTTATTTAATATATTTCTTTGTTATGGAACTTATTTCATATCCTTCATCTATTTGAATTCTAGGTCACTATGTACTATTAGCTTAGCCCCCGAGATTACTTATTAAATAAAATAGACTTTCGCTGGAATTTTATTGAAGCTTTGAGGTTTGTGAGTCCTATGCCCCATGCTTGTATAGTTATCGAGTTTTTTTTATCAAAGCATTAATCCTTGTAGATTTAGCTTGCTTGATATATGTCCCTTTGTAAGTCTAGAGGACCATAATTTCTGCACTTAGCCTTCCCCAAAGAACATCAAGAGTAAAATCTTAAAACTAAATATTTAAAGGGTACTAAAGACCTTAGAATTGAAATTTTTCTTAAGTCGGTGTATCGTTAGACCTTTGAGCTTATAGGATCTTGTATCCCGAGGTCCATATTAGGGTCCTAAGACCTATGGACTTATAAATATTGCCTTTAAAATCCTAATAAGTCTCCGACAACCTGCATAATTGTTAATCTTTAACTATGAAATCCTTATAAGGGTCCTACGACCTTTATACTTGGACCTTTGAAATTTTAAATCTTTTATTCTAATATACTTATAAGCGTACTAAGACATTCGGACTGTAAACATTTTATTTTAATGTCCTTATTAAGGTCATACAAGCTCTGCACTTGTAAATCGTTGATTCGAATGTCTTAATGGTAATGAGACCTCCATACTTTTAAATCTTTGATTTAAAAGTCCTTATTAAGGTCTAATGACATCTGGACTTGAAAATATTCAATTTTAAATCCTTTTAAGTTTCTTACGACTTTCAGACTTATAAATCTTTGATTATGAAGTCCTTATAAGGGTCCTACCACCCCTGGATTCATAAATATTTGATGCTAAAATTCTTATAATGGTCTTAACACTTTCGGATTTCTAATTTATTTTATTATGAAGTCCTTATAAGGGTCCAATGACCTTCAAAATTTGTGTTTTTCACTAATGTTTTGAATATTTTTTCTTTCATTTTGGATACTTTTCCCTGTCAAGGATTTAAGGGTGTTTGTCAAAAGTTCATGCATCTTTTTTGGCAGGCTATTAATGGGTCCTTAGACCTTAGCATTTTGAGATGGTGAATAAAAATTTCAATACTTTCCCTTAGTCTTTAATGGGTCCTGGGTACTTTAAATGTGGCAATTTTGAGGACTATAGTCTTTTTTTGTCTTTGAGATCTTTGATGGTTACTTGTAAGCCAAGGGTGTGGTACTTGTAACTTGTTTCCTTATACCTCAATTGTTATGTTCACGGTTAATCTCCTCTATTTGTTGGCCTAGCTTGGCAACTAGCTTCCTATGGAGGTGATGAATAATCACCCAGGGGTCCACCCAAGTCGTACCTTAGTGGCCCCAAGTCAAGATGCCTTCATTTTTTCTTGGTAACTTTGCCTAATCGGGAATGAGGTGCGAGTATTTTCTTACATAAGAGTGTCGTTGTCCACATTTTTTGATATAAAGTACTTAGGAAAAGACAAGCACATCTTTATGATAAGTCTTTCCTGAAATCGGTTACAATAGATGTTGGGCTTATCCCAAGTCGACTATATAAAAGTTATAAATAAATGATTAGCAATGGTATTCCATGAAAAGGGTTTGTTTTCAAGTATGGAATCATTTTATCTAGAAGTAAATGTCGTAGGAAAATTGGTATACGGAAGAAATGTGGAATATACCTAATGCTTCGGTGGTGGAAAGTGTCATGAATGCTATATATATTTTGTGCAAACATCGAAATTTGTTTTGTCTTCAACATGGTCAACATATTTAAGTCTAATATTCTTATTCCCTTTATGCACAAAGACTAAGTTTTCAGTTCGATAACGATTCCAACTTTTTTACCACAGAATATATGTTTACCCAAAGAGGTTGACTTGTTAGTTGGAGGTGTGTAAATAAATATTGGTTTGTTTACACCACCAGCGATACAAAAGTTTTATCACTCCGGAGATCAGTAAAGAGGCAATATAGATCGATTACTTCCTAAGTAGATGGTGTGAGGTTCTTTTAAGTTCAATTGGCTATTACACTTTTAATGTTTATAGTGGTATAACTAAAAGTTAGAGAGACCTTGTAACCAAGATAGGGTTAAATACATTCAGCAAATTTTTAACCTTCTTCGAAAGATCTTATGAGGTGTGTGAAAAGTGTATGAGTAAGGTTATATCCTGTAACACTCGAATAATCATATATCTATACGCTATAAATTGTCGTGTATATGAGTTTGGGAGTAGCATATATGGGTTTGAAACTAAGTATGATATTATTGGAGTTTTATTTTTAAAACTATATATGACAGTCACCTTTCAATAAAAATGTCATTTCATTTTGAAATAAGAATTAGGGTTACGAGATTGCTTTATATGTGTTTAAATATATCGTTCCATTAAATGTCAATCAATAGAGCTTAGTAAGAATTCTAGTGATGTGACTTTGGGTTTATCATGAGAAAATTGGAATTTCGTTTCTAGAATTATTGAAATGTTGACAACCTAGATAGGAGCTTCACATCCCGTCCAAATGGTTGCAATATACTTTTAGTAGTTCATATCAAACTAAGGGAAACTGGTAATGGATTGAAAACTTGTGAGATAGTTCAATAGATGATTATGATCAGCACATATTAGAAATGTATTGAATAGGAACACCCGTGAGATTATAGTCTAAGGGAGTTTATGATTAGACTATGGATATTTCAAACCATTCTCATTAGGTGCAAAGATTCTTAAACCCATTAATTAAGATGAGAAGGGTGTTGTGTAATCATCTCATTGATTGACACGTGTGCGATTCAATATCGGAATGAGTTAAATGATCCATATATATTGGGTGATAATTATACAAGTAGTCCTGATCTCTTAATTCGAAGTAATATATGTTTGAGGATATCAAGGATTGAGATACCCCCATCACAGACTTTTAAGTTTTTTCCAATAGTAAACCTGATGAGTTGAATATTTATATTCTGATGGAGGTAACAAAATAAGTCAATCCTGAGAGTCGAGGAAATTGATTAGACATTGGTTAAACTTAATTACTAGAAAATTAACTAAACCATCCAAGTATCGAAAGCTTACTATGAGGAATAAAATTATGCACTATAATCAACATTACAAATAAGACCTCATTATGTCCTAGGGATTCAAAGATAATTGATTTGGACTGAAGTCATACTTATTTAGTGGAATTAGTTATTATTAATTGAAAAAAGGAAATAAATTACGGTTATTGTAATTGGGTATTTCCAAGTATTTATTTAAAGCAAATTTATTTATTTATCTTGTGTCCCTAGTGTAGTCCTAATGCACATGTAGTTAGGCCCATAGTCTCAGGAAACCTAGTTTAGCCTAAACCCACATTTTATTCTAGTATATAAGGGTGTGATAAATGGTTGAGATGATAATTTAACATTACTAGGGTTGAGAGGGGTTGAGTGAAATTTTTTTTCACATTTTTATGAAGAGGCCTACAGAGAGAGGATCATATATCACTCAAGAGGAAGGCTTTTCAACTCAAAAGGTGTCCACCCACCTACCTAGCTTTTATGAGGATCATACACTAGAAGATTCAAGCATTATAGAAGTATTAGAAGGGTTTTTGATATAAAAAACAACCCATCCCTGTAATACCCCGTATTTTTATGACTTTTAATTTTGGGGATTTATTAAATTTAATTAGAGATATTAATTTAATATTAATCCGAAAAATCATTTAAATACTTACTAGCCTGATGAGAGTAAGTAATTATTGGAATTGTGTTGTAAATTAATTTATGGGTAAATTAAGAGGTGTAATTGTATTTATTAAAATTATCACGAGAATCTAATTTGATAATTTTGGAAATTTATCGGGACGCGCTTGTGTCGTGTCGGGATTAAATTCGAACTATTAAAAGTGAATAAATTATAAGTCACCCGTATGGTCATTTTGAGTGCATCAATGTGTCCGGAAGGGTCGAGATAGTCAAAATAATGTACCCGGGGGTTTAGTTTGGGTCTCGAGGCATTTTTAGGCCTAATTAACATCCCGAGAAGGAGTTTTAGGCATTTTATATTTTTGGGCATGGAAACCCACGATTTTTCTAAGGTTATATCATATGGTAGGAGTCATCTTCTAGGGTTAGAAGAACCATAAACCATAGACGACCATTGGAGAGGAAGAGGAAGATCTTTCCAATGAGTTCTAGGCCAAGAACTCCACCGTTTGCACCGCCGTCACCACCAAACGTTTGATCGCGCAACGAGGATCACAACCACACCAATCTCTCCACAAATCTGATCCAAGAATTCTCAGGCAAGTATTTAGCTTGCTCTAATTCAGTTAATGCTTCAATGATGTTAGTCTAGGGTTGATTAGGACTATTTTTCATGAAAGAAAGCTTGTTTGGGAGACTTTGATTTGCATGTTTTAGAGATAAAAGATGTATGTTGGTAATATAAATCACATGTAGAGGTTGAACCACTAAATTCATTAAGTTAGGAGTAGAAAATCTGGAAAAAGAATGAGAATAACTAAGTTAAAGGAATTATTAGGGTTCTTGAATTTTTTTGGATTTTAACCCGTTTAATCCGTTATAATTGATGGAAACTTGCATGCCTTACGTAGAATAATCATTATTTCGAGGTATAACACTTGTGGTGTAATTGGTTGGAAGTTTGGAAATCAAAAATGTTGATTCAAATGATTTTTGTGTAACATTCCTGTAATTGGAAATTATGCAGATTCGTCATACCTGCTTGATCGATCGATCGAACCGGGAGTATCGATCGATCGACGCATTTATCGATCGAGCACCTGCCATCGATCGATCTACCCCTCCTGGAAACTCAAATTTCCCTTTTTAAATAGGTGGTTCCAACTTAAATAAATAGAAATTCTTGGACATTATTGTTAGAATATTTTGGGAGGTAAATAAGACCAGTAGGAGTTTATAAAAATGGAACCCTTAATCTAAGACAATATTTAATCCTTAACAAAGGTATTTTACACTTAAGAAACAATGGGAACGTGTGTTTAAAGGGTGAGACTCGTGAGGAAGTTACGTTGTAAAATAAATGAGTACCTACAGAAATTACACTTGGGGAGATAGGAATTCACGAATGTTACGTAGTAAGTTGGAATAATCCCATAAATAGGAATAAAAGAGACAAACCGTTATACGGGATAATTTAGTAATGTGCAATGATAATAATTGTCATAATTATGGGTTGTGAGTGTACCTAAATTTGAAATGGGAATAGTAGTATACATATATGAATGTGTTTATGTATATACTATATTCGTGTAAAAATCATGCCCGCACTACTTGCTATCCCTGAGGTTACCGCGCTGGGACAGTCTTATATCGATGGAACCTTTATGGGGGATATTGACTCGTACCCTAGAACATAGGAGTCCTTGGTACATGCTATCGGATCGATAGTCAGATGGTCCTAAGAGACGTGAGGGTATGTGATGACCTCTTAGTGACTTGGAACTATGCTTCGCCTCAATTTGCATGTGTTTTGTGTTAATACAGTTCGAGAGTGATTCTAAACTAGTATTTCCCTTAGTACGAGTTATACGGGGACTTGATAGCAGAGTATGCCAACACTATAAATTGATGCGTGGTGCCGATTATATATATATATATTATATGAATGATTAATATGTATATATATATAAACCTGAAATTTGGAAATTACCTACTGTGACTATGGTAAGTAAGAAATGAATAATTATTTAATCTTAGGAATAAGTGTTTGAAAAGTATGATGCATTACCGGGAAACTTTATAATCAAATGAGGTTTATCTGAGAACTTTGCTTTTAAATAAAATTAACTTTCTTAACATTAAGATAAGTTGAATTGTTGGTAGTATTAGTGCGATAGGAGTGCACATTAGAAGAGAGGTGAGAATTTATCAAGGGAGTGCCGAACTAATATGATTGTTGCATTAGCCGGTAAGCATTTTAAATACTTGCTAAACTGAATTTTAAACTGTTTTACAATCGGTCTCTGACCCGTTTCCTATTTTCTCTTCTCTCTTGTATATATATGTATATATTACAGGTGCCCAATCACAAGGGCGTCTTGCATAGGATCATTTAGAAGGAACGTGCTGCAGCTTAGGTGGGAGTTGCAGGCCTCTTGATTAGACGACCTCATTGTTGATTCCACATCTAGTTTTATTTTATCTAGTTGGGCATGTGTCGCCCTTTTTTCATTATTCAGTTGTTATTATCAGATATTGTGGTTCGTTTATTTCCAGTATTTATACTTTGGGTTTATTACTGTCAGGGTGTTTTTCGTTTGAAGTTTTAAGTTGGAATAAATTAGTTGGATGCTTAAATTGTTTGGATTATATTTTTCCAATATAGTTGTTGTGTGATTCTTAAACTATGGATTATGAAATGTTTTAAATGTTAGTTTTAAATTAAAAATCTTAAATTTATGTCTTATAAAAAATGGTTTTGACACTTAGCTTAATTATTTAGGGTGTTTAAATTGGAAAAGTTATTTTGCGACAGTGATGCTAAGAATGAACCAACCGTTCACCTTGGTTATAATTTAATAAAGGACTGATCATCCGGTATTTAATTAGGCGGGGTGTCACAGGTGCTATCAGAGCATCAAGTTCTAGTGTCCTTTAGGATCTGTATGGATTATTTCGTTTTCATCTTAGCGTTCTTGCTATACAGCCCTATTTTAGGATTGTTGTATTCTTACTTTTACGATTATGTCTTCAGCTATTTGAGATTTGATAATAATTGTAAACTAATATATATTTTTGTACGTTTTAGATGCCTTCGAGACGTTCATTTAAGGATAGGCGTGACCAAGCCGAGCTGCCATAAACTCCGGCTCAGAGAATGATGAACGCAACCGAGGTAGCCGCTATCATTGCTCAGGCAGTGAATATCGTGCTAGCGGTAGTACAGCAGGTTCCAACCTAAGTTTAAGCAGTGGCGCCAGTACTGGTACAACTTCCATCTACATGGGAGCGAGTTAGGGATGCGTTCCTGAAGGCGCATCCCCCAGAGTTTGCGGGTAGTTCGGATATTATTGTTGCCAGCTAATGGAAGAAGGATATCTAGAGGCATCTGCGCATGTATGAGCGCACGGACGGGAAGAAACATCGGTTGGCTTCCTTTAAGCTAGTGGGGCCGCTTTGCATTGGTGGGAATCCACCACCACCTTGGAGGAGAGGGATATTATCACTATTTAGTCATTTTGGACACGGTTTAACGACAAATACTTCCCATCCGTCGTGCAGACGGAGATGAGACAGAAGTTACTGAATTTGAAACAGGAGAACTCGACTGTTGCTGAGTATGAAGAGGAGTTCACGAGACTTCTCACTATAGTGTCCGATGAGGCACCCACTGAGGGGAAGAAAATACTATTGTTTGTAGACGGGTTGGCTTGGAGGATCCATCAGCGTATCATAGGTAATCAGTCACTGAGTACTTACACGAACGTACTCAATGCTGCTTTACTACACTGTCAGGATCACCGCTTCCATCTGCAGGGAAGCAAGCGAGCAGGAGAGTCCATCCCGCAGTGTAGGACAGGGGGTAGTGGTGCTAGTGGAGCATCGACCTCTCAGGGGCAGACTCGTCAGCATGAGAAAAATTCCCATCAGGGAGACCCTGCCAAGCAGTTCCGATCAGGTGACTCCAGGAAGGGATTTGGGGGATTCAAGCAAGGCCAGCAGGGCCAACATCGTCAGTCACAGGGTCAGCAGCAGGGCCATCAGGGCCAACAGTGTTTTTCGCAGGGCCAGCAGAGCCAATGGCGGGGTGGTAACGGCCAGTAAGGCCGTAATCAACAGGGACAAAGGGGAGGAAATTTTAGGGGCCGATGCTTCGAGTGTGGTAAAAATGGACACAGGCGCCAGGATTATCTCGAGGGAGATAGGGCCCCACAGTAGCAGGGTTCCCGTAATGAGCCACAGAGGCCACTTTGTCCAGCCGCCCTCCCAGCACCAGCCTTACCAGCCATTCCAGCCGCTCTAGTGCCGTTGGGGCAGTTACAATATGGACGTGTTTATAACGTCCACGAGGCAGTAGCTCCACAGGAGCCACCCGTGATTGAGGGTACGTTTACTATCCATGGTACTATTGGTCGAGTTTTATTTGATACTAGGGCAACACATTATTTTATAGCTACCCATTTTGCGAAGGCCTTAGGATTATTAGCCACAGCAGAGAGTACTGTGACATGCATAGACTTACCATTTGGGAATGGATCATTAATTTTCTTTATATGTCGAGGTGTGGGAGTAGAAATTAGTAGCTTAATCTTACCAGCATACATGTTAGTCTTAGATATGCATGAGCACGACGTTATCATTGGCATGGATTGGCTCGCAGGATACAGAGCCGTGATAGATTGTTTCGGTGGGAGTATTGTCTTTGCCATTCCGGGATAGGAGATGTTTGTAGTGGCGATGCCTCACCCAGAGGGAGTCTCTACCGCTCATTTATATTACATAAATGAGGATACCTCTAAGGAGGTCGTGATTCCCTTAAACTCGATCCCAGTTGTTCGTGAGTATTCTGATGTATTTCAGGAAATACCAGGCCTACCCCCCAGTCAAGAAATAGATTTTGTCATATATTTGTTATCGGATACTCAACCGATAGCATGCGCTCCATACCGTATGGATACGGCATAAATGCGAGAGTTATAAGATCAAATAGAGCAACTGTTAGGTCACGTCTTCATTCGTAGGAGTACCTCACCTTGGGGTACTCCAGTGTTGTTTGTGAAAAAGAAAGATGGTTCACTGAGACTATGTGTGGACTACCAGGAGATGAAAAAGGTCACGATATGGAACAAATATCCGTTGCCTCGAATCGATGATCTGTTCCACCAGTTGAGGGGAGAAACTTTCTTTTCGAAGATAGATTTGAGGTCAGGATACTATCAGCTATGTATTAGGGAGAAGTATGTTTTGAAGACTACTTTGTTGATGAGATATGGGTCCTACGAGTTCAGAGTGATGCCATTTGGACTCACAAATGCTCCAGTCGTATTCATGGACTTGATGAACCAGGTGTTCAAAGAGTTCTTGGATCAGTTTGTCATCGTCTTCATAGATGACATCCGGATATATTCACACACTGAGGAAGAGCATGCTAAGCACTTGAGATAGGTTCTTCAGACCCTACGCGAGCATCAACTATATGCGAAGTATGAGAAATGTGGATTCTGGTTACGGGAAGTGCAGTTCTTGGGACATGTTGTTTCTGAGCAGGGGATAGAGGTTACCCGAGTAAAGTGTTAGCGGTGAGTGAGTGGGGATAGCCCATGACACCGACGAAAGTGCGTAGTTTCTTAGGGTTAGTTGGGTACTACAGGAGATTCATCCAAGGCTTCTCCAAGATAGCACGTCCATTGACAAACCTGACTAGCAAAGGGGTACCATATGTTTGGGATGATACTTGTCAATTAGCTTTCGACGAGCTGAAAGACAAGCTTACTTCAGCATCAGTCCTTGCTTTTCCAAAGCCGGGTGTGGAGTATCTGGTTTACATCGATGCCTCCTTATAGGGACTCGGGGGAGTACTTCAACAGGAGGAGAAGGCTATAGCTTTTGCTTCCTGCAAGATTAAGCCACACGAGAGAAATTACCCTACTCACGACCTAGAGTTAGCACCGGTCATCTTCGCCTTGAGGATATGGAGACATTATTTATTGGGGGAAAAGTTCTCCTTGTTCACAGACCACAAGTCACTGCAGTACATGTTCACTCAGCGAGAGCTGAATATGCATCAGAGCAGGTGGTTAGAGTTTGTGAAGGACTATCAGTTCGACATACAGTACCATCCAGGGAAGGCCAATGTAGTTGCTGATGCATTGAGCCATAGGTCAGTAGACAATGTAGCGAACGTTTGGAAAGCAAAGTGGAAGATTTGGGTCACCAAGATGCGGTAGCCTGTTCCTTCATATTTGTCATGATAGTGACACCCGATATTATTATGAGGGTAATACAGGCATAGACAGCAGACCCATTCTGCCAGGAGCAGATTGTACGACTTTTATCCGAGGGTGACGATTCCTATTCAATTAGTTTCTATGGAGGTTTGAGGTTTAATGGGAGATTGGTGGTCCCAAAAGGAACAGACTTACATCATGCAGTAATGACCTAGTCACACGGGTCCCGATTTGCGGTGCATCCTGGGGGAGATAAGATGTACCAAGATATGAGGCGGCAATACTAGTGGAGTAGGATGAAGAAGGACATTATTGGGTTTGTGTCCAAGTGTTCTACTTGCTAGATGGTAAAAGTGGACCACCAGAAACCATCGGGGTTACTTAAACCGTTGGAAATACCCTTGTGGAAGTGGGAGAGTATTTCCATGGATTTTATTACTAGGTTGCCTACATCACAGCTAGGCCACGACTCCATCTGGGTGATTATGGACCGTTTGACGAAGGTGGATCATTTTCTACCAGTACGGACAGACTATACCACGGGACAACATGCTCAGTTGTTCATTGCTAAGATTGTTAAACTACATGGGGTGCCCCTGGATATTGTGCCAGATAGAGATAAGCTTTTTGTATCGCGTTTTTGGGAGAGTTTTCAGGAGGCCATGGGTACAGAGTTGAGGTTGAGTTCAGTTTATCACCCAAAGACGGATGGACAAACAGAGCATACCAATCAGATGTTAGAGGATATGCTACGCATGTGTGTGCTTGATTTTGGGGGAGGTTGGGAGCCACATACTCCACTAGTGGAGTTTTGCTTATAATAACTCTTATCAGTTTAGGATTGCCATGGCTCCATTTGAGTCATTGTATGGCAAACCTTGTCATTCTCCAACTTGTTGGCTAGAGGTGGGGGAAAACAAGTTGGTCGGACCAGAGGTGATTCAGGAAACCTCCGCTAGGATTGAGATTATCAAGAGTCGCATTCGAGTAGCCCAGGACAGGCAGAAAAGCTACGCCGATGCAAAACGATTCTTTCGAGAATTTAATGGGGGGACCAAGTATTGCTACGTGTATCTCCTATGAAAGGGGTGATGAGGTTTGGGAAGAAAGGGAAACTGGCCCCGAGGTACGTGGGACCATTTCCCATTATCGAGAGGATTGGGCCGGTAGCATACAGATTGGGACTGCCAGAGCACTTACACTACATTCATAATGTATTCCACATCTCGTCGTTGAGATGATACCTTTGGGATAACATGGCCCACACCCACATCACGATTGAGGAGATTGACTTGCAGCCCGACAGCTCTTACGAGGAGAGGCCAGTGGCTATTCTAGACCATAGCGAAAGGAGATTGAGGTCAAAAGTAGTCCCACCTGTACTGGTCTAGTTGGAGCATCATAATGTAGATGAATCCACTTGGGAGTGTAAGGCAGACATGCTTGAGAAGTACCCAGAGTTATTCTTACCAGGTTCACCTTATTTTTTTTCGAATTTCGGGATGAAATTCCGTTATTATGGTGGAAGTATGTAATACCCTGTATTTTTACGACTTTTAATTTGTCTTTTAATTTTGGGGATTTATTAAATTTAATTAGAGATATTAATTTAATATTAATCCAGAAAATCATTTAAATACTTACTAGCGTGATGAGAGTTAGTAATTATTGGAATTGTGTTGAAAATTACTATATGGGTAAAGTAAGAGGTGTAATTGTATTTATTACAATTATCAGGAGAATCTAATTTGATAATTTTGGAAATTTATCTGGATGCGCTTGTGTCGTGTCGGGATTAAATTCGAACTATTAAAAGTGAATAAATTATAAGTCACCCGTATGGTCATTTTGAGTGCGTCAATGTGTCTGGAAGGGTCGAGATAGTCAAATAATGTATCCAGGGGTTTAGTTTGGGTCTCTGGGCATTTTTAGGCCAAATTAACATCCCGGGAGGGCGTTTTAGGCATTTTATATTTTTGGGCATGGAAACCCACGATTTTCTAAGGTTATATCATATGGTAGGAGTCATCTTCTAGGGTTAGAATAACCATAAACCATAGATGACCATTGGAGAGGAAGAGGAAGAGCTTTCCAAGGAGTTATAGCCCAAGAACTCAACTGTTTGCACCGCTGTCGCCACCAAACGTTAGATCGCGCAACGAGGATCACAACCACACCAATCTCTCCACAAATCTGAACCAAGAATTCTCAGGCAAGTATTTATCTTGTTCGAATTCTGTTAATACTTCAATGATGTTAGTCTAGGGTTAATTAGGACTAGATTTCATGAAAGAAAGCATGTTTGGGAGACTTTGATTTGCATGTTGTAGAGATAAAAGATGTATGCTGGTAATATAAATCACAAATAGAGGTTGAACCACGAAATTCATTAAGTTAGTAGTAGAAAATCTGGAAAAATAACGAGAAGAACTAAGTTAAAGGAATTATTAGGGTTCTTGAAATTTTCTGTATTTTAACCCATTTAATCCGTTATAATTGATGGAAACTCGCATGCCTTATGTAGAATAATCATTATTTCGAAGTATAATACTTGTGGTGTAATAGGTTGGAAATTTGGAAATAAAAAATGTTGATTCAAATGATTTTTATGTAACATTCCCGTAACTGGAAATTCTGCAGATTCGCCATACCTTCTTGATCGATCGATCGAACCAGGAGTATCGATCGATCGACGCATCGATCGATCGAGCACCTGCCTTCGATCGATCGACACCTCCTGGAAACTCAAATTTCCCTTTTTAAATTTGTGGTTCCAACTTAAATGAATAGAAATTCTTGGACATTATTGTTAGAATATTTTGGGAGGTAAAGAAGACAAGTAGGACTTTATAAAAAGGGAACCCTTAATCTAAGACGAGATTTAATCCTTAACAAAGGTATTTTACACTTAAGAAATAATGGGAACGTGTGTTTAAAGGGTGAGACTCGTGAGGAAGTTACGTTGTAAAATAAATGAGTACCTACAGAAATTACACTTAGGGAGATAGGAATTCACGAATGTTACGTAGTAAGTTGGAATAATCCCATAAATAAGAATAAAAGAGACAAACCGTTATACGGGATAATCTAGTAATGTGCAATGAGAACAATTATCAGAAGTATGGGTTGTGGGTGTACATAAATCTGAAATGGGAATAGTAGTATACATATATGACTGTGTTTGTGTATATACCATATACGTGTAAAAATTATGCCCACGCTACTTGCTATCCCTGAGGTTATCGCGCTGGGACAGTCTAATCTCGATGCAACCTTGATGGGGGATATTGACTCGTACCCTAGAACATAGGAATCCTTGGTACAGGATATCGAATCGATAATCAGACGGTCCTAAGATACGTGAGGGTATGTGCTGACCTCTTAGTGACTTGGAACTAAGCTTCGCCTCAATTTTCATGTGTTTTGTGTTAATACAGTTCGAGAGTGATTCCGAACTAGTATTTTCCTTAATACGAGTGATACGGGTACTTGATAGCAGAGTATGTCAGCACTATAAATTTAGGTGGGGTGTCGATTGTATATATATATATATATATATATATATATATATATTGTATGAGTGATTAATATGTATACATATATAAACTTGAAATTTGGAAATTACCTACTGTGACTATGGTAAGTAAGAAATGAATAATTATTTCATCTTGGGAATAAGTGTTTGAAAAGTTTGATGCATTACTGGGAAACTTTATAATCAAATGAGGTTTATGTGAGAACTTTGCTTTCAAATAAAATTAACTTTCCTAACATTATAAATTTTTGGCATGAAATGTTATGCATAACTTAAGATAAGTTAAACTATTAGTAGTATTAGTGCAATAGGTGTGCACATTAGAAGAGAGGTGATAATTTCTCAAAGGAGTGCCGCACTACTATGATTATTACATTAGCCGGTAAGCATTTTAAATACTTGCTAAACTGAATTTTAAACTTTTTTACAATCGGGATCTAACCCGTTTCCTATTTTCTCTTCTCTCTTGTATATATATGTATATATTACAGGTGCCCAACCACAGGGGCATCTTGCATAGGATCCTTTGGAAGGAAGGTGCTACAGCTTAGGTGGGAGTTGCAGGCCTCTTGATTAGACGACATCACTGTTGATTTCACATCTAGTTTTATTTTATCTAGTTGGGCAATAAGTCTCCTTTTTTCCATTATTCAGTTGTTATTATCAGAGATTGTGGTTCATTTATTTCCTATATTTATACTTTGGGTTTATTACTGTCAGGATGTTTTTCCTTTGAAGTTTTAAGTTGGAATAAATTAGTTGGAAGCTTAATTTGTTTGGATTATATTTTTCCAATATAGTTCTTGTGTGATTCTTAAACTATGGATTATGAAATGTTTTAAATGTTAGTTTTAAATTAAAAATCTTAAATTTATGTCTTAAAAAAAATGGTTTTGACACTTAGCTTAATTATTTAGGGTGTTTAAATTGGAAAAGTTATTTTGCGACAGTGATGCTAAGAATGAACCAACCGTTCACCTTGGTTATAATTTAATAAAGGACTGATCACCCGGTATTTAATTAGGTGGGGTGTCACAATCCCCATCTTTTTCAAATACTTATCTCCATATCAAATCACAACCATATCCACAAAGGCATTGTATTTTAAACCTTAGGTTTGTTCTTCAATCCTAGTTTGGGTGCATCTTCTTTATAATGTTTGAATAATCTAATTTCCAAGGATGAAATTTTTTCTGCATGTATCAATCCCCGTCAGTAATCCTTGATGATTGAATCAAAGAAAGGAAGTCGTCATCTATGGATTTAGCCATATTACTTAAACACCTACATCCGGTCTTGTGCTTATTTGTGTACATTTTATCTTTAGTTTGCATTTAGTTTATTCTCTCCTGGATTTTTCCTCATCTTGAAAGTTGTCTCTACATTAATGACTATACCGAATTAGTATCCGCACAATAAGAATACCTCAAACAATGTTAACAACGAGTCAAAAAAGCCAAATTCGTTTTAATAGATTTTGAAATTCAATTTTTTAATCACCATCGTGATATGAAATAGTAGTGGATGAATTTCATGAATTATGGGTATTAAGTGTACTTTAGGACACGCCTAATGTGGTAAAATTTGTTAAGTACTTAATTAGATTATAGTAATGATAAAAATTTAACAGGGCCTTATAATGTTTGACCACTAAAATAGAATTGTCAAATGAAAATCCCTTTATATTAGTAGTTAATGCTCATGTGTGTTGTGCTTGTGACATTGTATTATATTAAGAATATTATATTTGGGAGTTACATAATGGGAAATAATTAAGTAAATTGAACTTTATTACATCATTGATATGTTGTCATATTAGGAGTAAAAACTAATAATAATGCTAAAAACTCTAGAATTAAAAGTAATTGAATAAATGTATTTCAAGTAATGCCTAAAGAAGTGAATGTGGGACTCAAAATGACATTAAAAATAAATGGAAGTCGATGTTAATAATTTTGTATAGTTTTAGAAGTTTATTAGCATATGATTTCTTATATACCAATCCTTCAAATTCCTTCCAAAAAATGCCCTTTTATCGATAGTTGTCACATAGTATATTACATTTTAATGGAGAGCCTCAATGTATATTGTTACATAAGTATAACCTTCGACAAAATTTTCATCTCAACGCTTCCTGTTACTGAGTTTAAATTACATTTGCATGCAATGTTGCTCATGTAAAGAAGTTGTAAACAAATTTATTTTATCGATTTTCACATATTAGTTATAAGTGAAATGTGAGCAAACAATAATGGTTTTTGTTGCATAAAAAAGAGTGATCAGTATGTTGTTTCCCATCATATGCAACCATTTTCACATGTACTTACAAAAAATAGGAAAGATAATATGTAATGGTATATGTGACACTTGTTCAAAGACATTCGAGAAATGATACTTTGGCATCATTGATGTTAGCTTGGTGTTACATATTGATCATGCATTACACCCTTCATTTCGAATGTGCATTGTCATAATTTTTTTCATATATGGTATTTGGATGGTTTGAACACTGAAAACAATAAATATACAAAGATACCCTTTTTATTGTGCATACTAATAGATCGTCTTGAAGAATTAGGAAAAAGGGAAAATTAACCCGTAAGTTAGTGGATTTACGCAATTTTAGACCAATGTTTGAGAAATTGAAATGTTAACCATGAAATTTTAAAATTGGTACGATTGGTCCATTGTTAAACATCCATTAAGAGCCATTGATGAAATTTTTCTTGGGACATAGGTGAAGCTTTTAAAAGTTCAAGTTGATCAACTAAAATCTGGCAAGTGGCATAAAGAGAACTAATTATTGAATTTACCTTAAAAACATAAATGTATAAAAATGTAAAAACTACCATGTTAAACTTATGTAAAAAGTAAACAAATTTTTAATCTATTTAGACTCCTAGACCCATCCATATCCACCCAACACATCGTGCCACCTCCTTTCAATATTTATCATAATACACACTCATAATTATACTTACACATACACATATGAACAAGTACACATACATACCCAACATACATATACGTACAAACACCTAAAGCATATAATGTGGAATTTTTTTACATAATGGACCCATGGGCATACACATACTCCCATAAAAATAAATACATTGATTTGTGTATATATACACATATGTGTGTATATACCCAAAATGGATGTATATTTACATTCATTTATGCATTTACACAAATGTTTTCACTATTTACAGAGAGAAAGGAGAGACGAGACACACAAAAACATATACACGCACACGCACACACAAAATAGTATATTTCCCATGCCTGAAAGCACGAAGAAAATTTTCCAAATTATTAAGTTATGTATAATTTAAGTCAAATTTTTTGTATATATAACACAAATAATTGTAAACTAGTTAAAAACTTTGGGAAGTTTTACCTATGTTTATAGGACTATACACCCTATTTAAATAATAAAAAAAAATACAGCAACACCAAAACTAGTAGTCCCTAGCAATAACATTAATAGTCTATCTTGTACATCATATGAACAAAATCATCGATTCAACTCAATTCGTGGAAATAACACCAATATATCAATCAATAATTCAAATTAGCGTATGATGCTTATTTTGACAAATTGAGTTAAAGGCATGATGCAATATAATTAGTGGAGACGAAACTATTTGGAGGGAGAAGAGGATTCTACTTAACATGGTTTAAAATAATCGCAATAAAATAAAATCACACAACTAAAACTATAACATACATAATGAGAAATTGAGAAACAATATTTTAACCTCACCCACTATAGGAAAATTAAATTAAATTCAATATATGAAACTAAAGCGTGAGAAATGATGAATACTTATTTTCTAAATTACTCATTGGCAGGAACAGAAGCCAAAAAATTCAACACTCCTTACCACATTCTTAGGCTAAAACAAAATAAATCAAAATAGAGAATGACAATGTTTGCACAACAAAATTATTACAATTATACAATACCATATTTAAATATAGCACAACCTAATGCTTATATATGTCTCATAACCTTCATATTTCACCCTCTATTCTTCATCATTGACCCAAATCGCGTATCAATTCTCGACATTTATATTCATGTCAATCCAATTTAACTCGAGTAAAAAAAGTAGCTCTCCCTTATATACCATAACAAATGTAATACCCTATCCCAATATTTTATTCTTTTCGGCGTAAATAGTAACCATAAGAAATTATTTTGATTTGAATATTAATTTATGACTTTAATCCCTATATCAAATTGCTTTGGTGGCCTTTATGTAAATTATTAGTAATTATTGGGAAAATTTGAGAATTTTAGACATCTGGGTGGTTCAAACGAACTCAAGGTCAGACAAATGAGATGTAGTGGTTTAAATGAGAAGGAGAACCTCGTTCAATGTAGGGTTCTAAAGAGGATCAAATGGGACCCTTCTGCATAGCAGGTCATTCTCTTTAGAAGGTCGTTCAAAGGGTTGTTCGAACAAGAAGCCAATCTCGTTCGAATGATAATCCCTCTTCGTTAGAACGACCTGTGGAAACTTGGATAAAAATATTTGCCCTTCTGTGCTGTTATGTTTTTAGCCCTTGATTTTATGATGTGTCAGCTTTGTGTGGCTTGATCAATTAGATAGGGTTTTAAATGATTTTTAGGAGTGATTTTTAGGTTATAAGAGGGAGAAAGGGGAGGGAATCTCTTTCATATTTTCAATTTATCTCTCTCTATGTCTTTTTTCTCCAAGGTGCCTACACCCATTTTCCCTCTCTCTAACCCTTGTTCCTCTATTGATAAGCCTTGCCACCACTCCTAAACTATTAGCTACATCAAATTCAGACCCACTCTACCATTTTCAAGCGTACTTCAAAGAAGGAAGTGTTGGAGCAAATCTTCTAAAGAAGGTTTTTGAGAGCTTTTGAAGAATCTTTGGACTCTGGGAGCTTAGGAGTTTTAGGAGCTTTCAAGTCTTCCTTTTTTGTGTTTCTCCTCTTCTAATATAAGGTAGGGTTTTCCTCTTCCAAGTTTTTAAGATTTTCCAACTATGGAGATTATGCAGGATGATTTCTAGATGGATTTTAATGCCTAAAACATAATTATTTGATAAAATATTTTGGCCTTGCAAAAATGGAGTTTTCTTAACAAGATAAAAACCCTAACATGGGTTTTTTGACAAAATATGGCATCTTACCTTGAAATTTGGAAGAAATCTTGTGAATATACATTAACCCATGATTATTGTTGATTTAAAAGCATTTGAGGTATTTCTAGGCTTGAAGTCATTTTTTAAACATGTAGTATGATAAATGATGATGTTGTAAACTTAATTAAACATATTAAAGTGGGTTTTGTAATGGAATAAGCAAGTATGGAAAACAACCACAAAGTATTCTAAATAGATTATTATGATGAAGAAAAATAATATTGGGGTTCACATATGATCATAAGCCAAGACTATGAACTTTGGCTAAAAATGATCTTAAATGTTGGAGGGTATTTTATATGGTAAAACATAAAATGGATGAAAAAAGTTTTTGGACACAAAATTATGAGATAATGTTTGTAAGAAAACGGATTATTTCTTATGCCAAAAGAAAGTAAATATGTTTTTCACAAATTAAGACAAAAAGGAATAAAACAGTGATTTTGGAAAACTTGAGGGTTCTAAGGGTTGGGCTCCCTCTCGAGACCTTATCAGTCGGTTTTGGGTGAAAAATGGATAAAGTGAAATTTTGGCACGTTGAAAGGGTAAACAAATGACTTAAAAATCGTGGCCTGAGAAAAATGGTAAAAAGGATGGAATAATGTGGACATTAGACAAAAATGTTAAAACACATTATTAATTGGACTATGATGACACCAAAGAAATTGAGGGCTCGGAGCCCTGAGGTGAATGACCTAATATCACTGGACATAGCATATGGTAGCATAGCGGACAACATGGAGCCATTAAAGTATGAGGTTATTGGACGATCGCTACAAAAGATAAATTAAAACAAAAAGGATAAGGGTTGTACTTGTTAATGTTTAAGTAAGAGAACCTAATTAAATATGATAAATGAGATAAAGGATCAAATGTGATTAACTAGTCTTTAGACCATATAAAGGGTAATGAAATCGAATAAGTGTGAGTGTGAGTTCATTAATCGGGTGCATTGCATTATAGTTGCATGAATACTACCTAAATTGTTAAATGTTTTCAAAATTGATTAAAATACACGATATATGTATAGTATTTTTGTGGAAAACGTATATCTTAGTTTACCCACCCCACTGAGCATTCACTCTCCATTGTTTTTTTATGAAACCTCACCCTGACCCCAGGTATATCTAGTAGGGACACCAAAAAGGATCCTTGTAAGTCTTCCGAGGGCAGGTCATGCCATTAGATGCTCTGTAATTTATTTTGTTCATTGGAAATTTGGTATTTCAAATATCTGGTACTTTAAACTTTTATTTGGGCCTATGTCCACCATCTGTAATAATATAGGTTGAATGTGGTTTATTTTCTATTTATTTAGATTGTGTTAAATTTTTATAAATAAACCTTGTAAATTGGCTAATTACATAAAGTGATCACTTCTTTTATCAAGTTAAAATCGGTAATTTAAACTCATAATTAATAAAGAAAAGTGAAGGATTTTCTTGAATAAAGTAAATGGACCTTCCCTTTCACCATTTAACTCCTTGACTCAATGCAGGTTGACCCAACGGTGACCCAAATTCGGGTCGTGGCATTACAAATGGTATCAAACCAATAGGATGCTCAGGTGTAATGAAGTTTTTATGCTTTCTTAGTATGCTCTCCTTTTATGTTTCTCAAAATTTGATGCTTAGTTAATGTTTGAATCGCTTCCTCTACCACGTTTAATTCGTATCTCTGTACATTAAACTCTCCATTCTTATGTAAATGCCTCCACGCGATGACATTTCTAACGGGTCCGGCACGATTGAACTTTGACGCATGGAACAAGTTGACGCTTTTACGCAGCAGCAGTAGGCGAACCGAGGTGGGACTGTTGATAGAACCACCTCCACTTCTATCCTCAAAGAGTTTAAGAGGTTTCACCATCATACTTTTAACTGATCAACTGGCCCAGAGGAAATTGAGGATTAGCTTGATGAAGTCACAAGGATAATGGATATTTTAGAAGTGGAAGTAGAGCAAAAGGTTAAAATTATTACATTCTAGCTCACGGAGCAAGCACAACACTAGTGGAGCACCTACTATGCCAGGACCACTGAGACGAGTAATTGGAACGATTTCAGGGTGGCCTTCCTTGATAAGTATTTCCCACAGGCATTCAAGGATGCCAAAATATATGAGTTTGGCCAATTAATTTAGGGAAAACTTTAATAAATGAATACCCAGTGAATTTTGAAAGCTTGTGAAAATATGTTGATGTCGTGAAGAAGGACGAGGTAGAGAAGATGACGTTGTTTGTTAAGGGCCTTAATATGGGTATATGATAGATCTTAGCAGGTTTAGATCTGCTCGAATTCAAAAGTGCAGTAAAAAAGGTCATACAATTGGATCTTGATGCGAAAGATAACAATTTTATCTAGCAAAAGAAGAGGTATCTGAGTAGGCCCTAGTTAGGTGGGTACAAAAACTCTTGAAGCGAATCTTGAGGCTTCTTTACGAAGATTAAGGCAGCCACGGGGGTAGAATCGTCATCATCCTAGTGCACTAGCGATAAGATCCCCATATCCCCCACTAAGAGGACTCATTTTGCTTGCGGGTCCTCGAGATATTTTAAGAGGGACTACCCTTAGTGGACTTTAGGCAGTCAACAAACTACAAATTTCATATCGGGTCTAATTTTTAGTTATACAGTCCCTACTCAGCAGCATCCATAATTCCTTTCAAGTTATATATAGCCCATGAGGAACAACGTGGAGGGTTTGCGTTCGAGCTGGGGTTAGAGTAGCCGTGGGTAGGGTCAGACGCCTATCAGCGAGACTAGAAGGTTTAACCCCGGGCGAGCTTATGCCACATCATAGCAAGCTGCATCTCGCAGTGACCCTTTAGTGATGGAAGGTATGATACTTTTGTATAATAAATGGGTAAAGGCATTGTTTGATTTTGGATCATCATATTCCTTCATATCGAATTCCTTGTACTTTTGTTTAGGATCAAAGTTGAACCGATTTCATCCATATATCTTCAGCGAGTTTCCAGCGGGTGCGGTGTAGTTCCTAATAGGGTCTATTGTAGATGTGTGATCATGGCTGGATATTATGTCTTGGAGTATGATATGATCCTCATGGACTTGGATGGGTTTGAGGTGATCCTCAGTATGGATTGGCTATAATGGTTTTAAAATACCATTGGATGTCATCAACATAGTGTCCTTGTGTCAGTCACAGATGGGTCTTGCCACTAATTTATCAGTGAGCATGGAATTGACTACCCTTGCAAGTTTTCTACAATTTTAGAGAATAAATAATATTTTTGTTAGTTGAGCAGCTCGGTGGCTCAGGATGAGCCCGATGGTATGATTTTAGACTACCCAATGGTGTGAGAGTTTCTTGATGTATTCCCAGATGATCTCCCTCGATTAACCACATGATAGGAGGTGGATTTCACTATAGAGGTGCATGAAGATGTCTTACCCATCTCTATTCCACCTCACAGGATGGATCTAGTGGAATTTCAGGAGTTAAGGGTTGAATTGGTGGATATAACCAACAAGGTACTCATTTGGCCCAGTATGCCCCCTTGGGGAGCCCCTCTCCTATTTGCGAAGAAGAAGGACATCACCCTAAGACTCTGCATTAGTTATAGATAATTGAATAGGGTGACGGTAAAGAATAAGTACCCCATCCCATGTATTGATGATTTATTTGACCAGTTGCGTGGGGCAGGTAGGTTTTCGATAATTACCCTTTGGTCCTGGTACCATCACTTGCGTGTTAGGGAGGAGGATAATCCTAAGACTGCATTCCAAACACGATATGGGCACTACAAGTTTCTTGTTATGACCTTTGGTTTAACCAATGCCCCAGTAACATGCATGGACTGGATGAACCGCACCTGTCGTCTCTACTTAAACCATTTTGTGGTGGATTTATTGATGATGTAGTAGTCCACTCGGCCTCAGATGTATACCAGTAGGAGAACCTCTTCATGATTTTACTAATACTTCGGGAGAATTAGTTGTGTGCTAAATTCAGTAAATGTGGGTTTTGGATGGAGGAGTTCAGGTTCCTTGTCCATGTGGTTTCTGGCGAGGGTATTTCCATCGATCCTTCCAAATTAGGGGTTATCCTGGTGTGGGATAGTCCAAAGACATTTGTTGAGGTATGCAGCTTATTTGGTTTGGCCGATTACTATCGCAGGTTCGTACAAGGTTTCTTGAAGGTCGCTTTACTCCTATGACGTTGACCTGGAAAGATGTGCATTTCAAGTGGTTAGATGACTGTGAGTCAGCCTTTCAGGAGTTAGAGGTGAGGTTAACCTCTTCACCCATTATTATCCTCCCAGAATGCGACAGGGGTTACACAGTGTATTGTGATGCCTTAGGCTGAAGGCTCGGGGCGATGCTGATGTAGGAACAGTTAGGTGGTAGCTTATATATCCCACCAACTAAAGCTTCATGAGAGAAACTGCCCCACCCATGACTTGGATCTAGCTGCTATAATGTTTTCGCTTAAGTGATGGAGGTATCATCTGTACAGAGAAAGGTTTGATGTGTTTTCTAACCATAAAGGCCTTAAGTACATTTTCACACAACGTGATAATCGTTATCTCTTCCAGAGACGGTGGATGGACTTTATGGAAGATTATGACTTCTCTTTGGAATATCTCCTCGGTATGACCAATGTGGTGGCCAATGCTCTTAGTAGGAAATGTAGTCTCACCCTTGCAATGATGAGATTTCATTGGGTGAAGATGTTTGTGTAATTATAGAAGTTCTACTTACTTGTTCAGCGGGGTTATGGCAGGGCATACATATGGGGCATGGTAGCTAGGCCACTTATACATCAAAAAGCCCTTGATGCCCAATCGCGTGATCCCAAAGTTTTCAGTATTGAGAATGTATTCTAAATGGGTAAGTGTTTAACACTCTTATCACAGATAAAGATGGCGAGGTGCGACATAAGGGTCGACTGATTGTCCATGTTATCGAGGACCTTCGGGATAAGGGGATGGTAGAGGCTCATCACTCATACTTCAGCAAATATCCCAGAGATACCAAGATGTATAAGGACCTTTGTAGGGATTTCTAGTGGTCTGGCATGAAAAGAGATGTAGCAAAGTTCTACACCTGTCAGTAGGTAAAGCTGAACGCAAGAAGCCAACAGGGTTATTGCAACCACTACCTATGGAGAAATAGAAGTGGGAGAACATTACGACGGATTTCGTAACTGCGTTATCACGATATGAGCTTGGTCATGATGTGGTATTGGTAATAATAGATCATCCCACGAAGTCTGTACATTTCTTACTGATCAAGGTGACAGATAGTGTGACTAAGCTAGTGAGGTTGTATGTCAAGGGAATAGTCAGGCTTCATGGTGTCCCTCTCTCGATTGTCATAGACAAAGATACTCACTTTGAATCCTGGATTTGGAAGAAATTTCAACAAGAGTTGGATACCGACATGAACATGAGTATTGCATTCCATCCTGAGACAAATGAACAGTCAGAGTGAAATACTCAAATTTTGGATGACATGCTAAGATCTTGCACACTACACTTTCAAGGTAGTTGGGTGACGAATTTACATCTAGAAGAGTTCATCTATAACAACAACTATCGGGTGAACATTGAGATGGCCCCCTTTCAGGCCCTTTATGGGAGGTCATGTCGTTCTCCATTTTTTTGGGCTGGGATGGGAGAGAAGCATCTCACCAATTCAGAATTGATCCAAGAGATGATTGAGAATGTTTGGGTAATGCGGTAAAGAATTATGTCGATGCATATCCCACAAAATAATTACGCTAATAACCATTGGGTACCCTTAGAATTTTGAGTAGGAGACCATGTGATGTTGAAGGTTAGATCAAGAACTGGTAGCCAATGGTTTGGTCAGAAAGGGAACCTGGCCCCACGATACATCAGCCACCTCAGAATCATGGAACGGATCAAGGACATATCGTACCGTTTGGCGTTGCCACCATGGTTGTCCAAGGTGCATAATGTGTTCCACGCCTCAATGTTGAAGAAGTATCTCCACAAACCCATTCATGTTATCGACTGGAACTTCATCGAGTTAGAGGAAGATGTCATGTTCCCCATGTGACCCACATCTATTCTAGACCATGAGGAGAGAGTCCTACATAACAAGGTTATCCCGTTAGTAAAGGTCCTTTGGTAGTTTTATGGTGTTAAAGGTGCGACATGGAAATGCGAGTCGAATGTGCGTTAAAATCACTGAGAACTCTTCCCTTAGCTGGTTGTTCTAATTTTGGGGATGAAATCTCCTAAGGAGGGGAGAATGTAATACCCGCTCCTAATATTGTATTCTTTTATGTGTAAATTGTAACCATGAGAAATTATTAGGGTTTGAATTATTAATTTATGCACTATTATCCCAACATCAAATTTCTTTATTGGCCTTTACGTATATTGTAGGGATTTATTGGGCAAATTAGAGAATTTTAAAAATATGGATAATTCGAACGAGAAGGAGAACCTAGTTCAATGTAGGCTTCTAACGAAGATCGAACGAGTCCTTTCTGCGTAACATGTCATTCTCGTTGGAAGGTCATTCGAACAGTTATTCGAATGAGAATCAAGACTCATTCGAATGAGAAGCCCTTTTTGTTCGAATAAACTATGCAGACTTGGTAAAAAATGTTTGTCCTTATGTGATGTCATGTTTTTAGCCCTTAATTTTATGGCGTGTCAGCTTCATGTGGTTTGATTAATCAAATGAGTTTTTAACGGGGTTTTAAATGATTTTTAGGATGGATTGTTGGGTTATTGGAGGGATAAGGGGGAGGGCCTATCCCTCATATTTTCATCTTATCTTTCTCTATCTCCCTCTAAGGTGCCTACACCCACTTTCCCTCTCTCCAATTCCTCCATTGATATGCCTTGACACAACTCCGACACCATAAGCTACATCATATTCAAACCGATTCTACCATTTTCAGGTTTGCTTCAAAGAAGAAAGTTGTGGAGCAAAGCTTGTAGAGAAGGTTTTTCGGAGCTTTTGAAGAATATTTGGATTCTCGGATCTAAGGAGTTTGGGGAGCTTTTAAGTCATCCCTTTTTTATGTTTCCCCTCTTCCAATCCAAGGTAGGGTTTTCCTTTTCCATGTTTTAAGGTTTTCTAGCTATGGACATTATGTAGAATGATTGTTAGCTGGATTTTAATTCATAAAATGTAAATCTTTTTATAAAGTATTTTGGCCTTCCAAAAATGGAGTTCTCTTCAGAAGACAAAATCCTAAAATGGGTCTTTTTACAAAATATAAAATTTTGTCATGAAATTTGGAGTAAAGCTTTTGAATATACATAAACCCATGATTATTGTTGATTTAAATGCATTTGTGATATTTTTAAGCTTGAAGTCCTCTTTTAAACATGTAGGAACATGCGGTATGATATATGATGATGTTGTAGACTTAATTAGACATGCTAAAGTGGGTTTTGTAATGGAATGAACAAGTATCTAAAAAAAATTCCAAAGTATGCTAAATATATTATTATGATGAAGAAAAATAATGTTGGGGTTCACATATGATCATAATACAAGACTATGAACTTTGGCTAAAAATGGTCTTAAATGTTGGAAGGTATTTTATGTGGTAAAACATAAAATGGATGGAAATGATTTTTGCACATAAAATTTAGAGATAATGTTTGGAAGAAAATGGCTTAATTCTTGTGCCACGTGAAAGTAAATATGTTTTTCACAAATTATGACGAAAAATGGATAAAATGGTGATTTTGGCAAACTTGAGGGTCCTAAGGGCTAAGTTCCTTCTTGAGACCCTATTGGTTAGTTTTGGGTGAAAAACGGGTAAAGTAAAACTTTGACATGATGAAAGGGTAAACAAATGACTTAAAATCATGACATGAGAAAAATAGTAAAAATGATGGAATAATGTGGACATTAGATAAAAATGTTAAAACACATTATTAATTGGACTCAGATGACACCGGGAAAATTAAAGAGGTCCCGGAGCCCTGGGTGAAAGTCTCAAAATCACTAGCCAGAGCATATGGAAGTATAGTCGGCGGTGTGAAGCCCATTAAGGTATGCAGTTATTGGACGATTCCGACAAAGGATAAAGTAAAAAGAAAATGATAAGGGTTGTACTTGGTAATGTTTAAGTATGTCAACCTAAAGAAATATGATAAATGAGACTAAAGGATAAAATGTTATTAACTAGTCTCTAGACCCCATAAAGGGTAAAAATCGATTAAGTATGAGTGTGAGCCCATCGCTCGGGTGCATAGCATAGTAGTTGCATGAATAATAGCTAAATTGTTAAATGTTTTCGAAATTGATGAAAAAACATGATATATATATAGTATTTTTCTAGAAAATGTAAAGATTAGTATTACCCACCTCGTTGAGCGTTCTCTCACCCATATTTTTTATGATAAAAACCCCACCCCCACCCTACGTATATCGGGTAAGGACGATGGAAAGGACTCTAGTAAGGCCCTAGAGGTAAACTCACATCATTACATGCTCTGTAATTTATTTTGAACATTAGAAATTTGATATTTCAAGCATTCGGTACTTCAACTGTTATTTGGGCCTATGGAGACGGTCTGTAATAATACAGGTTGAATGTGGTTTATTTTCTATCTATTTAGCATTGTGGACCAAATTAATTTTTTGTAAATAAACCTTGTAAATTAGCTCACTACTTAAAGTCATCACTTTTTTTCTTAAGTTAAAATCGATAAATTTAATTCATAATTAATGAAGCAAAGTAAAGGATTTTCTTAAATAAAGTAAATGGACCTTCCCCCTCCCCCTTTAGCTCCTTGACTTGGTGCAGTTTGAACCAATAGTGACCTAATTAGGGTCGAGGCATTACAACAAAGGTGTCATTCCATTTAATTGGGAGTTCATAGAATAAGGTAAAATACATAAAGAATAAAAAATTATATACCTTTATTGTGAAGATTACCATCTTATAGATATGAAAAGGCTTTAATATACTTCAAGCTGCTAAACCAAGAATGAGTAGAAAGAAGGGAAAACACTATCAACCTATGTATATAAATAACAAAAAACTTAGAAAGAATAATTTCACCACATTCCAATGTTAAGAATAAGAACTCAAACACTTCAACGAAGTATTCCAACTAAAAATATATTGCCTAGATGTAGATTTTGCCTTGCAATATGAAAAATAATGGTCCATACTGAAAGTTCTCTATGCTTTAGAGTCATTTAGACCCACATTAGTGGAGGAACGATTATAATTTATTTTGAGGTGTTCTTACGCCCATGAAATGAAACGAACTTAACCACACATCATGTAGTTAGGTGCAAAACATACAATTTGGAACAACATTAAAAAAATACGCCATCTTTTTGTAAACCATAACACATGATTACTTGATTAAACAACACTTTTCAAATTCATGACCCAAATCAAACAATAAATTACTCTTAGAAACATTGACATAAAAATATATAATAATTTGTTATAATAATTCATATGATACAGAACAAACAAAAAATTATTTACAATGTAGACAAAATATACAATATTGGAAATTCAAGAAACCTACAAAGTCCTCATGTTATATACATGAATTTAAGAACCGACTCCAAAATTTGGCTACAACCATCCAAAAAGCCACAACTTTAAATTCATTACTATTAGCAAATGAACCCAACATCATCCTATTACCATCCCCTCACCCGCCATCCACCAGCTATACATATGCTACCCTTAGAATAGTTGTAGTAATTCCATTTGGCTAGTCTATGTTATTGTTTAGTCCATCTCATAACAATTAATTCCCTACGAAGGCACAAACGATAATCAAATTAAAATAAAATAGATAAGAAGTTGTCCAAAACATGATATTCAAATTTATTGGTGCTAATCCATTCACTCTCGAAGATCGTCACATATTTATTTAACTCCATTTCATTCTTTTTATGACCATCAAATCTTGTTAAGTTTCACGATTTCCACAACCAAAAAATAGAAATGGGGGTGAAATGAGTGCCACATAAGCAATAGTATATTACATTGTCTTCAAGCATATTACACTAAATTCTAAATAATATATTACATAAACAGTAGTACAAACAGTAGTACATTACACATAAATAGTATTATATGACAGGAAATTCTAAGATCACTTGAGCATACTAAATTCTAAGATCACACAAGCATATAAGAATTTAGAGAATATATTTATTTTACTTGTACAAAAATAAAACATATAAGGCGCAACCCAATTTCAATAATCAAACTGAAATATCAACATTACACACACATGTATAGAGAAAGGGAGAGGGCAATATAGAATAGATTACTTGGAACTGATACAATGTGCAACCACATCCAAACCTAAGTTGTAAAATTAACAATAAGGAATAGAGGTTAAAATAGACAATAAATCCAAATAGTACGATAATTATCCTCAAAACCAAAGGGTGTATATTTACTGAGAAACAAAACCTACATGGAGACAGTCTCATGGGCTTTCAGTTGTTGAAAATGGGAATTTTTTCTTCTAAAATTTAGAGCACCTCCTGAGATTACAAACCAACATATAAATTATTCTCATGCCAATATTTTCAAACAAAAGTACTCCCATACATGTAAAAATGACATTATCATAATTTTCACTTTCTTCAACCAAATTAAACTCCCAAAGAAACTTAACCACGATATTCAAAATTTAAAAGCAAAAGTTCAAAAATGTAAAAGCGGTAAAGCATAATCTTTGAAATACAAAAATATACATAACAATTATTAAAAATAAGATAAAAAGAAACAATAACACAAATGGCCTTTGAATCTTTAAAGAGACCGATCAAAAATTAAAGGTGAAGAACCAAGTACCAATCAATTGTGTTTTATATATAACCATGCAAATAAACAAAACCAAACATTAAAAATGCACTAAAGAAAGAAATATCTTCAAAGGAAAATAATATGGTTGCATCCAAATTTAATTTTTTGATAATAGCATATCAAAATGTTATTCGTTTCGGCAAAGAATTAGACAAACTAAAGGAGCTAAATTTTAAATGAAGCTTGATAAAAACATGCCTGTGAATTTTATATTAAGCTAAAGTTTATTCATGGTAGGTAGATACATCGACTGATTCCAATGTGTACTCAACAATATATATGAATGTTTATAAAAGTTTTGTTAAAGAAAAAATAAAAGAATTATTATATTGGCACTCTTATAGTAGTTATTCTACTCATTTCCATTTATTTTACTAAATAAATTCCCTTTTGGGGGAAAGAGGCTAAGTGATTGGTTAGTGTTCATATTTAACTGAAAAATGATGAAAACTAACATTAGGGTCAACAATATTAACCACATAACTAATGGTTCCAATTGTGGTAGCATGAGATGAATATGCGACAGCCTTATTTTGTCGATCATTTATAGCATTCTCAACAATGTGAACTATTTCTTTAGATTCTAATGGGGTAGTAGCATTCTCAACAATGTGAACTATTCCAAGATCTAAGTCAAGATCCCTTCCAATTTATTTCATGTATGCTACAAATTATTTTTACAACTAACAAAATATGTTGATACAAAAATTAGTCAGCTGACATGGATCAATTATATGAAGACATGTGTCAACTTACGTGGAAAATACATACTTTCACCGAACATCTCAGGATGTCCAAGATACTTGGCATATAGAGCAAATTAAGCACACCAAACAACTCAGGCGGTCCAAGCTACCAAAACGCACCGAGCATCTCAGGCTGTCCGAGCTACTTAGCGTGTACAGCACTTAACCAGGAAAATCAAAAGTCAACTCACATTTACTGAACGTCAGATTTAATGCGCATTCTTATTGTATAGATATACATGTCTACTAATTGACAGCACATGACCTTTTCATATGTACAGCCTGAAGGTTATAAATACATGGTAACCTTATGATAACGGGGGGACTTTTGGGGAATCTCTTTGTAAATCAATCATCGAGATTCAAGGCAAACAGACAGAAATATAACAACAGTGGACGTAGGCCATTTTCATAGCTGAACCACTTTTGAAACCCATTGTCTTATTTATTCATTTTTATCTTTGATTGATAAAATGAGATTGCATCTAGTTTTTTACATCAACATATTGGCGCCATGTGTGGGAAACGACTACACATAGCATTTTTCACCAAAAACTTCATCATCTATGGCTGAAAACCCAGAGTCCAGTAATCGAAACACAGTTGGAGTCCCTCCAAACCCCTCTACTCCACCAAATATGCAAGATCTGGCTGGAATAATGGTCAACTTAGCCCAAGGGCAAACGACCATGCAAGAAACCATGCGTCAACTTATACAAATTGTCTGAGATGAAGCGCCTGCTCAGTCAGGACAATCAAACGTTCAATGAAACACCCATGTTCCATCTTCAAGAACCAGACGTACGCTGTTCCTAGATATTTCTCAATCTAGGCATACTGGCTCTTATCATACCGAGAGATCTGATAATCATTTATATCAACCTGGTCGAACTTTTTCGGTCCGAGTTATGAATTCTCAACGGAGTATCTCTTTAACCCCGAGGCGAGCTAACGCTTTGGAAAGGTTGAGTAGGGTCTCTCCTTTTGATCATTTGGGACCTAAAAGGAGTAAAAACCCTCCTAGGATTGCGTCGAGGGATTCTCAATGACCAACTGATCTAAGGGAAGGTTCTTCCCAATCATGACCAACAACTCGCAATGAAGGATCCCAAGGGGAGAACTCGTTGCGATCAACTATAAGAACAAATCATTCTGAGGTCGGGAACGATGGATGGAAAGGTTCTATCCAAAGGCTTGAAGACAGGTTAGGGGAACTGGCTAAGGCTAAGAACCCTCTATAAAGAACTTTTATTCAAGGGTCACCCTTCGTAGAGGGAATTGTGGATTTTCTTACACCATCAAAATTTAAATCTCTTGTAGTGACGCCTAAATATGATGGACAAACTGATCTTGTCCTCCATATAGAGTAATATCAAGCTGCTATCGATATCTATGCGGTTCCTGATGAGATGAGGTGCAGGGAATTTTCAATAACTTTCATCGGGTCAGCCCAGATATGGTACCACAATCATCCTCGGGGATAGATTGCCACTTTCCATCAGCTAGTGGAGTTGTTCATACGAAATTTTTGCCTTGGAGTGAAGACGATTAAGAGAGTAGCGCACTTATTGGGCGTGAGACAAAAAATAGGAGAAAGTACCAGGGATTATATTACTCGTTTTAATAACGAAAAACTTTATGTGATTGAGTACGAGGAGAAGACAATAATTACTTCTCTAATGAGTGGTCTATTAGCGAACAAGTTATATTATACTTTGGCCAAGGATCCGCCTAGTACTGTAGCGGAGCTGATGGCTAAAGCAGTCAAGATCATGAACGATGAGGAAGCCATGGCTGCGAAGAAGAATACAGACACTAATGAGACCAAGGATGAGGATAAAAAAAACCGAGAAGAAGGACCCGAAGAACAATGGTAGTAGCAAGCAGTCAAAAGGAAAACAAACGCTTGAATAAATGAGGAAGTATGGAAATTATACGCCCTTGAAGGTAGATATAAACCACATTTTGGAGGAGATCAAGAATAGCGAGGAGCTAGCCTGGCCGGAAAAAATGAAGGTAGATCCTGACAAAAGGGACAAGTCTAAATATTGTGAATTCTATAAAGACCATGAACATACAACCAAACCTTGCATATCTCTCCAAAAAGAAATCGAAGCGCTCATTAGGAAAGGAAAGCTAGCTAAATATGTTGATCGCCAAAGTAGTGGAAAGACCAACGATAAAGAAAGGTAAAGATCTAAATCTCCTCATCGAGTAAAGGAGGACAACAAGAGAGATCACGAAGATGATCCAGAAGATGATCCCAACCTCCTTAAAAGGCCAAGTCAACCTGAGTGCAAGGTATTTTAAATCCATTTTGGATCATTTAATGTAATGTCATTACAGGTGGAGATGCATGAGGCATAGATCTTACAATGGAGAGGAAATCTTACCTCAATGAGGCCCAAGCTTGTTCTTACATACAGCGCATAAACTTGGCTGAAGATGATCGCCCGAGGAAGATGAACAAAGATAAATTGATCATCGGCTTTTCTAAAAATGACCTGACAGGTGTAATGTATCCTCATGATGACCCCTTGGTGATTAATATGAGAATGAAGGATGTGGTGATTTCACGGGTATTGGTGGATAATGGTAGCTCTGTAGATATCATGTTCTACCCATGCTTCGACAGCTTGAATCTGAAGTTAGCCCAATTGGACCCATATCATAGAACCCTCATTGGCTTCACGGGCGAGAAGGTTTTTCCACTAGGGATGATTAAGTTGGACATTCTTATTGGTACTTTGTCTGCTTGCCGAACAGAAAAAGTATGCTTTTTTGTGATGGATAAAAATGTCCAATTGGACTACAACATTATCATGGGGAGGGTAGGTCTGAAGAACTTTAAGGCAGTTCCATCTACGGTACACCAATGTTTAAAGTTCCCAACCAATTTTGGAGTGGGAGTTGTGAAAGACGACCAAAAAGTAGCTCGGGGATACTATTATTCATCTGCCAAACAAGAAGAAATGGATAAAACTAAGAAAAAGACTACTACGTATCAAATGGATGAGACAGAAGATGCAGAGATTGAAACCTTGGACCCTAGAGATCAATCTTAGCTCGTAAAAGGTTAGGTCATGGAAGCTATAGATAATATCATTATGGACGATGAACGCCCAGAACGAAAAACTCAAATTGGCGCGTCATTGGACCCATCAATAAAGCAGGAACTGGTAGCATTTCTAAAGAGCATAAATCAGACTTTTGCATGGAGTCACGAAGACATGCTAGAGATAGACCCGACTATCTTGTTCCATGAGCTCAATACTGATAAGAGGGTCAAGACAGTGAAGCAGCGAAGAAGAGTATTCAACCCAGAAAAGAACCAAGCCATACAGAAAGAAGTAGAGAAACTGAAGAAGGCCTCTTTTATTAAGGACGTCAAGTATCGTGATTGGCTATTAAATGTTGTGATGGTAAAGAAGAAAAACAATAAGTGGAGGATGTGTTTGGACTTCACTGATCTTAATAAAGCCTGCCCAAAAGATCATTTTTCCTTGCCTCGAATTGATCAACTGGTGGATGCTATATCGGGGCATGAATTATTGAGCTTCATGGACGCTTATTCCGGTTATAAACAGATTAAGATAAAACCTGAAGACAGGGAAAGTACCTATTTTATTACCCTAAGGGGAACTTATTGCTATAATATTATGTCGTTCAGAGTTAAAAATGCAGGTGCAACATACCAGCGACTGATGAATAAGGTGTTCACAAAACAGATCGGCTATAACATGGAGGTTTATGTTGACGATATGCTAACAAAGAGTAAGAAATCCGCTGATCATTTAGTTGATCTGGGCAAGACTTTTGATCATTTGGAGAAACATCAAATGAAGTTGAATCCCACCAAATGCATATTTAGAGTGCGAGAAGGCATGTTTATCAGGTATGTTGTTAATCAGTGAGGCATAGAGGCAAATCCAGAGAAGATTAAGGCCCTACTGGAACTGCGATATCCGGGTACGAAGAAGGAAATGCAAAGTCTTACAGGAAGGGTCTCGGCACTTAATAAATTTATGTCACGAGCAACAGACAAATGCCTCCCATTCTTCAAAACACTTCAAAAACTTTTGAGTGGAATGATGAATGCGAGGAGGCTTTTTAAGAATTGAAGAAATACATGGCGACACCTCCATTGTTATGCAGACTGGTGATAGGAGAAAGACTATACTTGTATCTTGCGGCGTCAAAGAGCACAGTCAGCTCGGTGTTGATAAGAATGGAGGACGGAGTGCAAAAATTATGTATTACACCAACAAGGATTTTCGAGGAGCAGAGGTCAGATATAAAAGGTTGGAGAAGCTGGCACTAGCACTGATCTAAGCAAGTAGAAGGATGAGGCCATAATTACAAGCCCATACTATAGCACTATATACTGACATGCCATTAAGACAGGTGATTGGGCATAAATATTGTATATTTATCCCCCTAATTTCAGTACTTTTGTGAACCCGAATGATGTAACATATATGGATTTGATTCACTTTTATGCTTCTAACCTTCTTGGCGAGTATTACGTGTTTCGTGCTTCTCCCATTGGTTTTACAGGTTAATTATGCAAGCAGTGCAAAGGAGGAAACAAGATTGTGCAAGAAAAGCTAAGAAGGCAAGTTCAAGGGCATGTCGGTAATTTTGCAGCCCGATCCGGAAGAAGAAGTCAACTGGGAAGTTGAAGATCTTAGAACAACGAGAACACTGGAAGAAATGGCACCCAAATCCGAGCTACGGTTGAAAAGTTATGCTCAGTTTAAGTTGAAGAAAAATCTAAGAAAAGAAGAAAAATCCAAGAAAAGAAGAAAAATCCAGAAAAAAATCTAAGTGTAGAGAGCAAGTCCAGGCTGGTACATGCGAACCCCACCCCGAACCGGTTCGGAGGGGCGAACCGGTTCGCTGTACCTCCGAACCGGTTCGCTGTACCTGACACGCGAATTTTGTATTTTATTCTGAGTTATCTCCAAGTCTCCTATTAGGTTCAAAAGACTCCAAACTTGTGGGGGGCGTAGGCATTAACCTAGGAGCAGCTTTTAGGGCTATTTTCAGAGAGTTTTTGAGAGAACAAAAGGAGATAAATATCTAGGAACATCAAGGGCTAAAATTACTTCAAGAATTCATTGTTTCGGGTTTGCTTTTCTAGTTTTAATTCAAAGTTCTTGTGTCTTATTATTGTTCTTGCATGCTAAGTTTTTCCTATTTGATTCAACTTATTTCCGCATTCATAATGCGTATTTACATGGTTAGAACTAGTTTCATCATGAATTCCTACACATGCAACGTCATTATTTCATGCATTAGTCCATTCAACATGTCCGGCTAGGTTTTTCAAGGTTGGGATGCATGAACCCAACCTGATGTGTTAGTGCATGTGTATAACGTCAATCCGCTGAATTTAATGATTAATTTAAATCATATCGCGTAATTTCTTAAGAATTGTAGATCTTTATATCTCGTTTGCCTATGGGTACTCGTGATGATTTAGAGTACAATTTGAGTGTAATTACCGCGATACCGATTTACTCATCCTCAGATTAGGTATGACGCGGGCTTGAACCTCGTATACATAATGCTTGGGAGTACTAAATTCCGGGTTTGAATTAATCGGATAAATTTATGATCAACGTTATCACTGCATTACACTAGGGTTGGGGGAGTGTATTCCCATCCTGTTTTCTCATCATTTAGTTAAAAGTTTCAGTTTAATTCTGCATTCTTCATTTAGATAATTTAGTTAGTTGCATATTTTATCATAATTCCATAATTGTGTTTAGTTTAACCAATCCCAAAAAGCCAAATCAATCTTTTTCTTTTCTTTTTAGAGTCATCGCTAGGATTCCTCAATCTTATCCCATCGTCACAATTCCGTTGTCCTTTTTCCCTGAGGATCGATGCCCGACTTGTCGGTTTATTACTTGAACGATAGGCTTGCACTTGAGCCTAGAGAGTACACACCTCAGAGACACATTCTGAGTCGTGTCAAGTTTTTGGCGCCGTTGCCGGGGAATTAGGTAGACTTAGGATTAGATCGAGTTAATCCAAAACTTTGACCAAAAATTCAAAAATCCAAAAAAATTAAAAAAATTAAAATCCCAAAAAGATTAACAATCATCATCTCTCCTGAACTTAATGCAAAATTCTGAAGCCACTCCCACACCCCATAATACTCCAACTAGCATTCACGAAAATCCACTTGTTGAGTATAATCCTGACAGTCCCCACACTCCATAAGCCCCACAGTTCTGGATCCCACCTCCCACACCGTCACACTCCATCTCTAGCAACACTCCCTTCTCCTTCGTAGGACACACGTCGTGCACACCCAGTGAGAACGCCGAATCGTCGAGTGAGAGAGAGATGTCGCAGCACAGTAATGCAACTACCGGTGAGGAAGAGCCTCCGTACCGCCCGTTGAGAGAATTCTTATATCCCGAGCGCACTGTCACTCCGGGATGCATTATACTCCCATATAATGCCGGGCAGTTTCGTTTCAAAAATGGGATGATCCAGACGCTACCACATTATCACGGTATGGATTCTGAAAAGCCATACCTCCACATAAGGGAATTTCAGGACGTGTGTGATACTCTCAACGATCAAACCTTCACACAAGAGGTAATCCTCCTCAAACTCTTCCCATTCTTGCTTAAAGATAAAGCCAAAGCTTGGCTATGGTCTTTACCTCCAAGCTCGATTCAATCCTGGAATGAGCTACAGTCTAAATTTCTCAAGAAATTCTTCCCAACACATCGAACAATCTCTATAAAGGCTCAAATTCAAGCATTCAGGCAACAAGAAAATGAGCCTTTCCATCGATGTTATGAACGTTTCAACGAGTTAGTGGCTTCGTGCCCCCATCATGGATTTGACCCATCGCAAATTATCTCCTTTATCTATAATGGGTTAAATCTTAATTCTAAACAGCTTGTTGAAACCATGGGAAGTGGTCCATTTGTCGATCTAGATGCCCATGACGTTGATCTTCACATGAGGTATGTTGCCGAGACTACCCAATCCTGGGATACCTCTGATCCGAACGCTCAAAACCGAAATCGACAATCTACCACAGCTCCGTCGACATCCGGTCTATTCCACGTAGATAAGAATTCTATGTCGGACTGTCGGTTGGACACCATTGAGAGAGGATTGCGAGACTTATGTGAGGTAGTTGGATCCATCAAGAATCCCATCGAAAAGGTGTGTGCAATTTGTGAGGCGGGACATTCAACTGAGGAATGCCTGACGATACCCGCCTGCAAAGTAATATTACAGGAGCAAGTTAATGGTATAGGAGGCTTTAAGGGAAATTTCGGTGCCCCGCACGGAAATTCATACAACCCTTCGTGGAAAAACCATCCCGGTTTTAACTACGGGCAACAACATACCGCAATAAACCCTCCTTCGCATGTTGCCCCTCCTCCTCCACAACAATTTCAACAAGCTCCACACATGCAAGGACATGTGCAAGCACCACCACATCATGGAAATTACATCCCGCCACAGCGGAGAACTCTCGAGGACACTGTGAATCAATTCATCGCAAGCCAGGCCGCAACCAATGCCAAGTATGATCGTCTCATTGGCGACCTAAATGCAAACCTGTCTAAGATACAATCCTCGTTGAGTGTTCAAGAGAAGGGCAAATTCCCTGCCCAAGGCCAACGACCTCCCCAAGGTCAAACTAGTGTTAGCTCCACATCCACTGAACATCAGGAGCAATGTCAAGCAGTGACCACTCTTCGTAGTGGAAGAGTCGTTGATTTATCACCTCCTCCACACGACACAACAAAAGACAAGGAGATTTCGCCCGGCACGAAAGAGGCCGAAGATGTCCCCTTGGATGAGAGTGATAAGGAAGACACTAGTGAGCCTGAGGTGGTAGTTAAACCACCCTCCGCAGCACCATTTCCTCGAAGATTGATTCCTAATCAAAAAGGGACTCCACGTGATGAAGTGCTAGAAGTTCTAAAGCAAGTGAAGCTGAATCTACCCTTCCTTGATGCCATCAAACAAATTCCAGCCTACGGCAAAGTTATCAAAGACTTGTTGACGGTAAAAAGAAGGATGAAAGTTAAAAAGAACGTCTTTCTAGCTCAGAACGTGAGTTCCATTCTACTAAATGATCTCCCGCCTAAATTTAAAGATCCCGGTGCACCCACCATATCATGCATCATTGGAGATAATAAAATTGCGAAAGCCTTACTTGACTTGGGAGAAAGTGTAAACATACTTCCTTACTCCATTTATAGGCAACTTGACTTGGGCGACCTCAAGCCCACAAAGGTCACTCTCCAATTGGCGGATCGATCAGTGAAGATTCCACGAGGCATAGTCGAGGACGTGATCGTCCAAGTGGACACTTTCTATTTCCCGGTAGATTTTGTCATTTGGGACACGGAGCCCTCCTTTAACTCAAGCAACCATGTTCCCATCATCCGTGGTCGCCCTTTCTTAGCTACAGCTAATGCAATCATCAACACAAGGAATGGGCGAATGCAGCTCACCTTTGGGAACATGACATTGGAAACCAACATCTTCCACATAGCCCAAAACGCAGGAGAGGAAGATGATCTTCACGCGGTGAGCCTCATAGATGAGGTAGTAGAAGAGTACTTCGAGGAAACTTTTTGTGGCGACGCCTTAGAGTCATGTTTAGTGACGAGCTTTGAGTGTGAGGGGACGTCTACCCACTTCGAGAGGGATGTTTGAAGGTTGAGAGAATTACTCGATGAGAGTGCGTCGGACGAGGACGTGAGAGAGATTAATTGGGTTTCTAGATTCGAGGAACTACCTCCGAGGGATACACATATGGCTCCTTCCAGTGAAAAATTTCCAACCCTCGAATTAAAGAAACTCCCCTCCCATATCAAATATGCATACCTAGGAGAGGATGAGACATTCCCTGTTGTTATCTCCTCTAGCCTAGACGAAGGGCAGGAGGGCAAATTGATGAGAATTCTGAGGAAGCACCAGAGTGCTTTTGGTTGGGGTATAGCTGATTTGAAGGGGATAAGTCCTTTGATTTGCACCCACAAGATACATCTCGAAGAGGATGTCAAGCCCTCTAGAGAAATGCAAGGAAGACTGAATCCCAATATGAAAGAAGTTGTGAGAACCGAGATCATCAAACTATTGGATGTCGGGATTATCTACCCAATCTCGGATAGCAAATGGGTGAGCCCTATTCAAGTTGTCCCGAAGAAGTCGGGTATGACTGTGATTGAGAATACCAAGGGAGAGCTTGTTCCCCAACGCACCACCACAGGTTGGCGTGTTTGCATTGATTACCGGAAACTCAATGCGGGAACAAGAAAAGACCATTTCCCCTTACCATTCATCGATCAAATGCTTGAGAGAGTTGCGGGCCACCCTTATTATTGCTTCCTTGATGGTTATTCCGGATATAACCAAATTGAGGTAGATGTACTTGACCAAGAGAAGACGACATTCACTTGCCCTTTTGGTATGTTTGCCTACAAACGTATGCCATTTGGCTTGTGTAATGCACCCGCGACCTTTCAAAGGTGCATGTTGAGCTTATTTAGCGACATGGTCGAGAGAGGACTCGAGGTGTTCATGGACGATTTCAGCATTTTTGGCACCTCTTTCGATCATTGTTTAGAAAAATTGGAAAAAGTACTTACCCGGTGTGTGGACAAGAACTTAGTGCTGAATTGGGAGAAGTGCCATTTCATGGTCACTGAGGGAATAGTTCTTGGTCACATAGTATCATCCAAGGGCATAGAAGTTGATAGGGCTAAGATAGATGTCATAGCAGACCTTCCCCCACCGAGATCGCTTAAAGACGTGCGCTCATTCTTGGGTCACGCCGGGTTTTATCGAAGGTTCATTAAGGACTTTAGAGCCATCGCTAGACCCTTAAGTAACCTTCTCATGAAGGATAACCCGTTTGAGTGGACCGAGGCATGCCAAAGCTCCTTTGATAAATTAAAGAACATGCTCGTGTCCGCTCCCATCATGCAAGTTCCGGATTGGTCCCTACCGTTCGAACTTATGTGTGATGCAAGCGATTACGCAATTGGGGCCGTTTGGGGCCAACGAAAAGATAAGCAAGCTCATGTCATCTACTATGATAGCCGGACCCTTGCTGGACCTCAACTCAACTACTCTACCACGGAGAAGTAGTTGCTAGCGGTAGTCTTTGTCCTTGATAAGTTCAGATCGTATCTCATTGGTTCTCCTATCACTGTCTTCACCGACCACGCGGCTTTAAAATATCTACTTACGAAGAAAGACGCCAAGCCGCGCCTCATAAGGTGGATCCTACTCCTACAAGAGTTTAATCTCTCCATCAAAGATAAGAAAGGAGTAGAAAACGTCGTGGCCGACCACTTATCTCGGCTCTCGTCCGACGTACCTAGTGATCCCATACCCATAGACGAGCACTTTCCGGATGAGCAACTATTTGCCACCTCTTCCTATCCCTGGTTTACGGACATAGTAAACTATCTAGTCACGGGAGCCGTCCCTCCCGATTGGACACCGCAAGATAAGAAGAGGTTTCTTAATTGGTCGCGCATGTTCTTTTACGATGATCCCTTCCTTTTTAAATATTGCGCCGACCAAATCATCCGACGATGTGTACCGGATGACGAGATTCCAAAGGTCATCCAGTTTTGTCATTCGGAAGCATGTGGAGGCCACTTCTCGGCGAAAAAGACGGCCGCTAAAATTCTGCAATGCGGCCTCTATTGGCCCACAATCTTCCGGGATGCAAATGACGCTTGTAAGTCATGTAATAGGTGCCAACGAATGGGAGCCATTTCTCGACGTGACATGATGCCCCTTACCCCCATACTTATCATTGAGATATTCGATTGTTGGGGTATTGACTTCATGGGTCCCTTCCCCCCATCCTTTGGTTTCCTATACATCCTAGTCGCGGTAGACTACGTTTCTAAATGGGTAGAAGCTATAGCTACTAAGACTAATGACAATAAAGTGGTGATAAAGTTTCTACAGGAACACATACTTTCTCGCTTCGGAGCACCGAAAGCGATAATTAGCGATAATGGCACGCACTTTTGCAATAGGCCATTTGAGAAGCTCATGAGAAAGTATGGGGTCGTCCACAAGGTTGGGACGACATATCACCCACAAACAAATGGGCAGGCCGAGCTAGCGAATCGGGAGATCAAGACCATTCTTGAAAAGACCGTCAATCCTACCCGGAAAGATTGGTCCCTTAGATTGACCGATGCACTTTGGGCCTATCGTACCGCGTTTAAAAATCAACTTGGAATGTCCCCTTTCCGTTTTGTGTATGGCAAACCTTGTCATCTTCCTGTTGAGCTCGAACACAAAGCGTATTGGGCAATTAAGCAATTGAACTATGCCTTGGACAAGGCCGGTGAAGCTCGTAAGCTACAATTGATTGAGTTAGAAGAACTACGCAATGATGCGTATGAGAATGCTAAAATTTCAAAGGAGAGGATGAAACTTGCTCATGATAGCATCATTCGAAGAAAAGAGTTTCATCCCGGGCAAAAAGTTCTTCTATACAACTCTCGGCTCCACCTCTTTCCAGCCAAGCTGCGGTCACGATGGTCTGGCCCGTTCGTGGTAAAGAACGTTTTTCCCCATGGAGTTGTTGAACTAAACGATTTAAAAGGGGAAAACACGTTCAAGGTAAATGGACAACGCCTAAAGCCATACCTAGAGGCGTTTGTGGATGAGGTCGACACGATTTGGTTGTCGGACCCTGTTTACGGGGTCAATTGAGCTAAGCAAGTGAGGTCGTCGCACCCCCGACGCGTATGGGGTGATTTTGTGTGTAAAATAGTCGTGTGTAAATAGGTTAGTTAGGAGTCCGGAGCCTGCGTCGCATGAGAGATAGGTTAGCACGTTTTTCGAGGGTGCTAGTACGCTTTTCGAGGTCGTATTCGAAGAAGTTTTTGAGAGCCCGAGGGTCTAGAAGGTTTTTAGGGGCATTATGCACAAGTTAGGGGATGAGAGAGCACTTAGAAATGGAGAGAAGAGTGAATTCCCTCGCTTGGACCAGCCTGGTACCCCCGAACCGGTTCGCTGTACCCCCGAACCGGTTCGGAGGGGCGAACCGGTTCGCTGTACCCCCGAACCGGTTCGCTGTACCTGTCAGATTCTTCCCCCCTTTTCTCCTAGTTCATTCCCTTTCCCTCCATTCTTTTCCCCTTCTTCCCCCTACGTTTTTCTTCCCTCCAAATCCTTCCCTCCTTCCAAAATTCATCCCAATTCATTCCCTCCACCCTCTCCTTCCCAACCTTTCATATTTCCCACCAAAAACACACCCCTTCCCACCTATAAATACACCCCACCTCTCCTCCATTTTCCACACCAAAACATTCTCCCTCACTCTCTTCTCTCCCATATTTTCTCCCATAATTCCTCCCTCTCTCTCCCTCTTTTCCATCAAAATGCCGCGCCGCCCCGCTCCCCGCCCAAAGAAATATGATGAGACCACCATACTTGATGACCCGGGTAGGGGGGTATTCCGATGCGTCCAAGAACGCCATTGGTCCGAGATCTACTTCTCCTCCACGCGCGCCATTCACATCGAGCGCTTCGTGGATTGGGACACCCTTCCGGGCGAAGTCACCGCCCTTTTTGACCGCCGTGGGTGGTGCTCTTTCCTCGCCCCTACGTGCAATACCATTTTTGAGACCGCCATTCGTCAATTCTATGCGACCTTGGTTCGCAAATCTTCCACACTTCACGAGGCGTATCTCGACGGTATCACCATTCCCTTCTCGGCAGCTCTCATTGCACGCAAAATGCGTGCCAAAGGGGTGATCCTCCCCGTGCCCTTCCAATACCACAACAATGGTGCCCCACACTCAAAAGACGAATGCGTTGCCCGCATGGCACCCGGGGCGGAATGGACACGCGACACCTTCCCCATTGGTGGATTGGCCGCCACGGTCCGCTTCACTCACATCATTGTTTGTGGTGCCATCCACCAAACCACCAATGACTCGGTGGTCCGATCCCGTCACGCCAATTTCCTCTACTATTTTTTGGACCCCGAGAGCACCATCAACCTTGCCCAAGTCTTCTACGCGGATATCCTCAATGCCGCCTATGACGAGAATGGCAAGGTAGCACTCCCATACGCCCGTTTCATTACGGAGCTCTTGATGGATGCGGGAGTGGATGAACCCGGACACCAAACTCGACTTCCTCGCCCCGTAGGCGGCACGTCCACAACTCGAAGTGAGCGCCAAATGCGCGTGGCTCACCCCCACCGTCCTATTCACGAGGAGGACGTGGCCGAGGAAGCTCCCGACGACCCGATGATGGATGTCGACGAGGAGGAATTTGAGGATGAGGAGGAGGATTCCGATTTCGAGCCCCCGGGGGCAAACTTCGATAGGCGCCTTTCAGCGGTTGAGTCCCGTCTCGACGGGTTCATCAACCAATACAATCAAGATCAAGCGGCTTACCGGAGGGACACCCGGATGATGTATCAACTGCAAGTCCACCTTCACCAGCTCAACTTTGGTGGTCCTCCTCCCCCCTTTTTTTATGACCCCTATGACCCGAATGCACCGAGCTCCTCCCACCCACCTCCCCCATAAGCTTTTATTGTTTTTATATTTTGGTGTAATTGTTAGTGGTGGTAGGGATTGCACATTGTTCACAGTTGATTTTTCCTTTTCTTATGTAACACAGGCTTCTATTGGTTATAATACAATCTTGCATTTTTTCATATTTGTTTGTTTTATTTTTCCGCACTTTTTATTCGCCTTAATTTAGATTTTAGTCCTTTTTGCTTGAGGACAATGCAAAAGTCTAAGTTAGGGGGGGTCACAAGTGCGCATTTCTAAAACTTCACAAATTTTCAAAAACATGCCCAACATTTCCAAAAAAAAAAAAATCATAAAATTTTGAAAAATCCAAAAATATTTTTGTTCAATATAAATAAAAATTGGAATTCAAATTTTTCAAAAATATCATTAAAAGTCAAATTGGAGTCTCAAATTGTAAACATCCAACATACACAAAGCCGAAATTGACTAAAGATGGAAATTGAGCGAAAATTGATGACTTAACGAATAAATGTGGAGATTAACAAACTCGGTGAGATTCGAGCCTATCACGTTTTGCGAGATTTTAAATCAATCCAAGTTAATTGTTAACTCAAAGTTCTTTTTAGCGCTTAATAAGTTGTCAAGGATCTCAAATTTTTTCATTTGATCGGTTTTGAAAAATGTGTGCAATGTTGCCTTGAAAATCGTGCCAAATTAGTCTTTAAACTTAAATTCACCTCGAAACGCATATGGTAACGCAATTGGTATTTTGGACAATGAAGTAGGCCCTCGTTTGTCACCCAAAAATATTGGCCAGAAAAAAAAAGTAGCAAAAAATCACCCCTTTTGCAACCCAAATCGAGCCGAATAAGTTTTCCTTTCGTTTGACAACCCAAAAACCCCAAATAGCCGGAATTGCGAAAAATGAAAAAAATTCAGAATTTAAGTCCGAAAAGTGCAACAAAAAGGGGCAAGAAAAAAAAAATAGAAGAATGCTCAACAAAAATAGCAAGAAAAAAAAAATAATAGAAATGAAAAAAAAAATAGAAAAAGAAGAAAAAAATGAGCAATAGCCCGGAAAATGCACAAATGGACATCACGAATGACTTTTCCAATTCCAACCTTCCATACCTCCTTCATTTTACCCTATACACCCTACAACCCGAAAAAGTCCTAACCGAGTCCAAATTGCGAAAATTGATTACCGCGTGGAGAGCTAAAACACCAAAAGATAATATAAGAGGTTAAGTGCGCAAAGTAGAGGCGATGTTCCTGTTTTTAAAACCTTAATCCGTTGAAGAGATCCCTTCACCATAAAATTTCCGTCTTTCTAATTGCATGCGTGTATTTGCTTCCATTACATTTACTCCTTATATCACACATGCCGTGAGAATAGCCATAATCCGAGAGATTCGTTTGTGAGTGCATTCCGTGAGAAATTGAAATCAAAACGAATTTTCGGATAAGTAACGTAATGATCAATCGATGGAAATTGGCGGTTATATTTCCGGCTTCGCACACACACACTACGGTTGAGACTTGTAAATATGACTTGATGATGACTATTTTATGGTAAAGTTTGAATTGTACAATTTTTGCGTATTTTGAATTTTCTTTGAGTCGAATTTTGTGGGTATATTCACTGCAAACCCTCACGAGACACCACTCGTCCTACTAGGGTAACCTAGAGGTTTAAAGGCTTGTTGCATACGCTAAATGCAATCGCTTGCCCGCGAAAGTGGTATTCTATCCCAATAAAGTCCTTGATGTGTCCTTAACTCTTACTTTCATTCTTTTACATTGCTCGGGACGCGCAAAGTTCTAAGTTAGGGGGGTTTGATTGGGCATAAATATTGTATATTTATCCCCCTAATTTCAGTACTTTTGTGAACCCGAATGATGTAACATATATGGATTTGATTCACTTTGATGCTTCTAACCTTCTTGGCGAGTATTGCGTGTTTCGTGCTTCTCCCATTGGTTTTACAGGTTAATTATGCAAGCAGTGCAAAGGAGGAAACAAGACTGTGCAAGAAAAGCTAAGAAGGCAAGTTCAAGGGCATGTCGGTAATTTTTCAGCCCGATCCGGAAGAAGAATTCAACTGGGAAGTTGAAGAGCTCGGAACAACGAGAACACTGGAAGAAACGGCACCCAAATCCGAGCTACGGTTGAAAAGTTATGCTCAGTTGAAGTTGAAGAAAAATCCAAGAAAAGAAGAAAAATCCTGAAAAAAATCTAAGTGTAGAGAGCAAGTCCAGGCTGGTACATGCGAACCCCACTCCGAACCGGTTCGGAGGGGAGAACCGGTTCAATGTACCTCCGAACCGGTTCGCTGTACCTGACACGCGAATTTTGTATTTTATTCTGAGTTATCTCCAAGTCTCCTATTAGGTTTAAAAGACTCCAAACTTGTGGGGGACGTAGGCATTAACCTAGGAATAGCTTTTAGGGCTATTTTCAGAGAGTTTTTGAGAGAACAAAAGGAGAGAAATATCTAGGAACATCAAGGGCTAAAATTACTTCAAGAATTCATTGTTTCGGGTTTTCTTTTCTAGTTTTAATTCAAAGTTCTTGTGTCTTATTATTGTTCTTGCATGCTAAGTTTTTCCTATTTGATTCAACTTATTTCCGCATTCATAATACGTATTTACATGGTTAGAACTAGTTTCATCATGAATTCGTACACATGCAACGTCATTATTTCATGCATTAGTCCATTCAACATGTCCGGCTAGGTTTTTCAAGGTTGGGATGCATGAACCCAACCTGATATGTTAGTGCATGTGTATAACGTCGATCCGCTGAATTTAATGATTAATTTAAATCGTATCGCGTAATTTCTTAAGAATTGTAGATCTTTATATCTCGTTTGCCTATGGGTACTCGTGATGATTTAGAGTACAATTTGAGTGTAATTACCGCGATACCGATTTACTCATCCTCAGATTAGGTATGACGCGGGCTTGAACCTCGTATACATAATGCTTGGGAGTACTAAATTCCGGGTTTGAATTAATCGGATAAATTTATGATCAACGTTATCACTGCATTACACTAGGGTTGGGGGAGTGTATTCCCATCCTGTTTTCTCATCATTTAGTTAAAAGTTTCAGTTTAATTCTGCATTCATCATTTAGATAATTTAGTTAGTTGCATATTTTATCATAATTCCATAATTGTGTTTAGTTTAACCAATCCCAAAAAGCCAAATCAATATTTTTCTTTTCTTTTTAGAGTCATCGCTAGGATTCCTCAATCTTATCCCGTCGTCACAATTCCGTTGTCCTTTTTCCCTGAGGATCGATACCCGACTTGTCAGTTTATTACTTGAACGATAGGCTTGCACTTGAGCCTAGAGAGTACACACCTTAGAGACACATTCTGAGTCGTGTCAACAGGCCCTGCACAAATCGGAAAAATTGGGAAGATTGATGTAATGGGCAGTAGAACTTAGTGAATACGACATAGTTTATGAGCCTAGGTCATCTCTTAAAGGGTAGGCAGTAGAGGAATTTATTGCAGAATTTACTTACTCTGACATCCTCAAAAAGTAACTGCGTAATGCATAGCAACCCGTAGATGTTATGAGATCATCGAAGGCAACCCCCGACCACCTTCCACTAGTAGATCGGCAGGAAGAGATAGATTACGAGTAACAGGAAGTTTCGGGTAATTGCCCAAAGATAGGAGAAGATAAAAGGAAGAATCAAATATTTCACTAAGGAACTTTGTCAGACCAAGAGTTTGATAATGATGAACCTATATAGAATTTGTATGTGGATGGATCTTCATGCACTATGGGTAGTGGAGCAGGGATAATCCTAAAAAGTCCTAATGGAGCCGATATTGAATACACACTACATTTTTAGTTTAAGGCTTCTAATAATGAAGTTAAATACGAAGCTATGATAGTGGCACTTGGTTTGGCAAAAGCCATGACGGCAGAGCAAGTTATTGTATTCAGTGATTCATAATTAATTGTAAATCAAGTTCTCAGGTTGTATGCAGTAAAGGGAGAATTGATGTTCAATACCAAGCTAAAGCTATGGAGGTTGTATCAACTTTTACAGCAGTTCAGTTGATCAGAATACCAAGAGTGGAGAATGCAAGAGCTGACGCATTAGCTCGGTTAGCGTCAGCCACACGCACCGAGAATGAAGAACAATCCCAATTAAAATTCTAGAAGATCATAGCATAGATGAAGATTAGATGGTAAAATTCATTACCTTAGACTTGGGACCATCATGGATGGACCCCATCAGGGCCTATATCAAAGAGGGAGATGCAGCTAAGAAATTGAAGTTTAAAGATGCTCGTTACGTACTAACCAATGGTATTTTTTATAGAAGATGTGTTATAGCAGGACTAGAGAGATGTGTGCATCCCTCCGAAGTTAAAGATTTGATTGAAGAGGTTCACAAAGGATCTTGTGGAGATCATATAGTAGGTCGGACACTTTTGTAGAGGATAATAACACAGGGATATTACTAGCGAATGATGATAGCTGACTGCACAGCTTACACCAAGAAGTGCGATAAATTCCAACGTTTCTCTTCCATTCGAAGAATTCCCCAATCATTGTTAGCACCCATTACATCCCCTTGGACATTAGACATATGGGGTATAGACTTAGTCGGGCCACTTTCGACGACCAAAGGGAGATTCAAATATCTAGTAGTTGATGTGGATTATTTTACCAAATGGGTGGAAGTTGAACCTCTCATTGACATGTCGTATGATAGGGTCTAATAGTTTATTTGGAAGAATATTATTTGTAGATATGGTCTCTCACATGCATTCATTACTAACCATGGAACCCAATTTGACAACGGGGACTTTGTTTCATATTGTCACCAATCCAATGTACATAAGATCCATTCTAAACCAGGAGCAATGAGCAAACCGAAGTGACGAACAGAACTCTGCTGAATGGTTTGAAAAAACGGCTAGAAAATGCAAAGGGAAATTGAATTAACGAGCTACACTCTATGTTGTGGGCTTATCGCAATACACCACGAACAGAAACTATGGAATCTTCGTACATGTTAGCCTTCCAAAGTGAAGTCGTCATACCTTTTGAATTGGGTTTACCCACACATAGGGTGCTTAATTTCAATTCCCCTATAAGCGATTTGATGAGACGGTTAGATCTAGATATGCTAGAAGAAGTCAGGGAAAAATCAGCGATCAGGAACGCAGCCTACTAGCAATGAACAACCTTGTTTTACAACAAAAGGGTGAAGAAGTGTGATCTAAAAGAAGGAGATTATGTGCTGAAAAAGGTAATCCAAAAGCACAATAAACTTGAGGCTAACTGGCATGGGCCTTACCAAGTAACAGAAGTTGTTCATCCTGGAACATACAGAATTGAAACTTTGGAGGGAGAAGAATTCAAGAACACGTGGAATGTAGAGCATCTGCACAAGTATTATCAATAATGAAAATTCACGTGTAACCCATTTCTTTCAATATGAATAAAAGTGATGTTTTGACCATTTTTCTCTTTTCTTGAATTTTTTGGAGTATTCGTGCTACACACTACATAAACATTCAACAAACATAAACTCCGGTTAATTCAGAAAACAACAACTCCGATTGGTTGGCAATTCAGCAAACACCAACTCCAGTTAGTCAGTAATTCAGCAAACACCAACTCCGGTTGGTCGGTAATTCAGCAACCACCAACTCCGGTTGGTCTGCAATTCAATAACCACCAACTCCGATTGATCGGTAAATAAAAATCGTACAAGAGAAAAGCCTATTTGATCACGGGTGATCTCAAGGGACACCCCAAACTAGACAAGAAGATGGGTGACCTCCCTGGGCATCCACTGTCTAGGCAACAAGGTAATCCTGGAACGATTACTACAACTAAGCCGGAATATGGGATGAAAATCATTCCATTGCTTAGGCGCAAAGAGTGACAAGTCACTATAATCAGATAATAAATGGGATAAATTCCATTGTCTAAAACAAAGCAAGATATTTTGTCCTTATACAGATACATATATACATATAGTCATCAGCAAATAACAAAGGAAAACATTTTACAAAGTTTTCCCAAAATAATGAAATTGCACAAAGACTAAATCTTTCTTTAAATAAAACCAAGCAGATTACATACGAAATAAAATTTGATTCATTATATACAAATGTCCTACTCTATGGGTTTCTTTCCTTCTATTTTTTATACAGGTTCCATCCCAGCTGGAGGATCATCTAATGCATAGGGAGAGTTTATAAAATTCATATCTCGCAGCATTCTGACGTTAACTACAGATGGTCGATCAAGTAAATGCTCAGGACGAGATATCTCAAAATTTAAATGAAGACTATAATCATGAAGATATTTGGAAATCAAGCATCGAGGAATAGCATGAGCTGGAATCCAACTAAGATCAAGTTTAAAGGGAGGTACGGGAAAATCAAGCACTCCAGGCTCATAATAATCCCATAAAAAGTTCCCTTGCTCTAGTTTCAGCACACCCATAGCATTCAACCATCCCTGCTTGTACCCCTCATTATTTGACTATTGCAACCAAGCATCAAGATGATACAGAGCTTCGTTGTACCATGCCATCCAAACCTCTTTAAGCTGTTAGTGAAATTGATAAGTCAATCTTTCAAGCTTCTCATGAAGCTTATTCACCATAATCTCTTTACTTTCCAGCGCAGAACTCTGATTGGAGAGTAAGTCGGTAAAACTCTGAATTTTTTTAGACATTTCTTCCAAAGACTGATTCTTTGCCGTCAATTGAATGACTTGATATTCTAAGGCCAATTGAGTTCTTGTCTCATCAATATTACCCCGACCATCCCTTGCTCATCATCAGGAAGAAGGTCTTACTTTGCCACAAGTAGGTGTGGAAAGTTCGTCTCATTTCAAAGTCTCTAAATCTTCCTTTAAGGTAGCATTTTCGATTTCTAAAAAGGAAAAACCTTCATCATTGATTAGGCTTAAGGCTCCCGAAGAAGAGGAGGCAGCAGATTTCAGTTGTTGCACTTCCTCTTGCAACGCGATATTCTCTTGCTCTAACAGCTTGGCAATGTTTCTATTCTCTTCAATCTCAAGATTTAACACACTTTCCTTTTTCTCATGGGCAGAAATATACTTGTCATAACCTCTGTCAGCACTCAATTGTTGGTACTTTTTATCATAACCTTTATGCAAAAGTGTAGTGGTCTCTTTATGCTGAAGTTGAAGTGCCTCAATCATCCCTTAAAGATCTTCAATCATTTCGTAATAGGCCACATTATTGGCCACAACATGATCAAGTAGACACTTCAAGTACTGGTAAGCATCAATTGCTCGTTCAGAGGCATCAGATCTGAGTATGTCTATTATTTATGCCTCAGTAAAATCTGCATGACCAGCTTTGAAATAATCGTTGCATTTCTTCGTCAACTTTGTATCAGTAGATGATAAGAGTTCCATCCTGGCCATAAACTAATAAGGAGAAAATAAAATGCATCAATAATGATACAAGACAGGTCAAAGAAAGACGCGAGATAAATAACAAAAGTTCATTCTTATTCATCATACAAAAGGAAAATACATTCCAAGTTACAACCGAGGAAAAAAGAAAATAACATATGAACCGAACAACTTTACACCTTATCCTTATTCCCCACAATATTTTCAGTTGGTTTGGAGGGAAGATCAGGTTGCTCGAAATGCAGTGCAGGTTGCTCGGAAGAAGTGCTTGCTTGATGAACTTGCTCGGAAGGTTGGGGAACGATAGCAATAGGTACTTGCTTTGCTACCATCACAGAAGACTCATCAGATGAGGCTTCTTCTTCTTTTTCGCCAATGACAGGAGGAGGTCCAAGAGTATGTCTTTAAAATAACTTATATTCGTCTGCAACACTCAATTCTTTCAAGGCTGCAACCCATCCATCTCTAGAGAATTTTAGGCTGGCATACTCCATCTGAAAAGTAATGGCAGTTAAGGCCTTGTTCCATCCTGTATCCCAGTCAGAGCTAAAAGACTTCTTTAGATCCATTTTCTTCTTCACTCTCTCCAACGAAGCATGTTCCTCGACAAGCTTCATTTTTTTTCCAGCTCTTTCTTACATGGTTCAGCCTCTATAAGATTGGCCTCAATCTCCTCGGTAGATTTCATCTTATCTTCAAGCTCTTTATTAGGTCGTTCAGCTTCTTCAATCTTGCTATCAACAGCCTTTAATTTGTTCACCAAATCTTTAGAATCACTTATAGCTTGATCTCGAGTGGTCTTGACATATTAGAGTTCATTCTCCCAAGTAGTTTTGTCTTCTTTGTACTTTTGACCGGATTCATTCAAAGAGTGGGATAAACCAGTAAAAGCCTCTTCCACCCCACCCAAGGAAGTGGAAGCCCTGATAGCTTCATCTTTATTTAAGATGCCATTAAAGCAAGCCATAAACTGAAAAAGGAAATTGCTCAACTCAGAATATGAATGCAATATGTAGAGACGAGGAAGTAATAGGAATGAAGATACTTACTGACGCAATATGTTGGGTGACTAAATAAGTGAGCTTCTCCTAAGAAAGGGAATTCTCAGTAGCTTGATGTTCGGGAAGGACCCAAGATTTGATCAAGCCATTAGCTGAACTCGGAGTAATGAGAGCTGGAGCTTTGTCTATCAAAGGACCCTCAACATCACAAGGTTGAGCAGCAGTTTTTGTAGCTCTTTCAGCGAGACCTCTTCTTAGTCTTTTTAGAGGAGCACTTTCAATCAAAGGTGTTGCCTCTCCTTGTGTAATAGCAACACCTTCAATTAAAGGTGCTGCCTCTTTTGGAACAACTGGGGGCTTCTTACCCACCTCCTTAACAGTTGTAGTTGTTCCCTTAGATGGAGCAATATCCATTTTCTTCGTCCCCTTAGCTGGGACATCCACTTTACTTTTCTTTGACCCATCAACTCCAGGGATATCTTTGACAATGAACTCAGGCATCCTCCTTTTCTTCCATCAAATCGAAAATGGAAGTATCCAAATCAGACGATGACCCTCCCACACTTGCTCAAGACGTTGGCAGTTTATCGAAATCGATTACCGTAGGAGGTGCAATACGACGAGCAATGAAAGACGAGGTGGTATTTTTGTACCATAACAAATAAGAAGCAGATCTAATGTTCTCCCCAGTAACTGATTGATGCAAGCTCGAGATAAGTTTTAAATCTTTTATGTTAATGTTAATCTCTTTTGGGGGCTTACTTTTACTGTCAACTGTAACAAACAAAAGTAATGCCAGTGACGCATTTTGTCAAATATGAAGAAAGATAAATTAAAAAACTAAAAACAATATATCCCATTACAATAAGGCGGACATTTAGGACCATGGTACACATCATTTCCATTTAATAGAGGGTGTGGCCAATTTTTCATCACAACCCCATGATCAAAATATTCCCTGTTAGGGTCAGGAAGATTGACAACTAAATCTCTATTCGAAAACCTATTTTTCAACTAAAAAGTAGTGTCACTGGTAACCCATTTATAACAATACATAATTTCAGGAATTCCAAAATGAGTTCCATGAATTTGATTCAACATATTACGCCATTAACTACCCTCCATGTATTTGGAGCTACCCTTGAAGGTACAATATCGAAATATTGGCAAAACTACAAACACAAGGGATTTGGCGGGAAAGAAAAGCTCTGCTACAAAAAGGGAGGGAAACCAATGTCCCTCCTCCAGACAAAACAAATCATAAGGACAAGAAAGCCCCTCCAAAATAACCCAAGAGGGAATTGAAAAATCAGTTCGAAATTTATCTAAAGATTTAACAAGGTAAACCATGATGACTAAAGCAAAGAAAGATGATGGGAAAAAAATCTCACAGAGAACGGAGAAATCTGCTAATGACGGACGATGGAAGAACGACAGTACAAAATAGAGAGAGAAAGTGAAGAGTTCAGAAAATATGAATGTGAAAAGTAAAAAATGATGGGATTTCTGGCACTCTTAAATACCTTGCATCGGGAAAAGAGAAAAAAAATGATTACCGGGAAAGATGTTTGCATTTCTGACGATTAAATCATGAGAAAGGCGCAAATATCGAAGCGATTGCTAAAAATTCAAAATATTTACTAGTTTGACATTACACGCTCAAATGGAAAGAAATATAATAAAAATGTCCCAAGTATTGGAGATCTGTAATCCAGGCATCTTGTGGGGAAAATGTTCCACACTTTCTTATTTAATTTCAACTGTGAAACATTGGGGGCTTCTGTTGATACAAAAATTCGTCAATTGACATGGATCAATTATGTGAAGACATCTGTCAACTTACATGGAAAATACATACTTTCACCAAACAACTCAGGATGTCCGAGCTACTTGGCATACAGAGAAACTTAAGCACACCAAAAAACTCAGGCGGTCCGAGCTACTAAAACGCACCGAGCATCTCAGGCGGTCCGAGCTACTTAGAGTGGAGAGCACTTAACCAGGAAAATCAAAAGTCAATTACACATTTACTGAACGTCAGATTTAATGCGCATTCTTATTGTACAGATATACGTGTCTACTAATAGACAACACATGACCTTTTCATATGTACAACCTCAAGGCTATAAATACATGGTAACCCTATGACAACGGGGGGACTTTTGGGAAATCTCTTTGTAAATCGATCATTGAGATTCAAGGCAAACAGTCAGCAATATAACAATAGTGGACGTAGGCCATTTTCATAGCCGAACCACTTTACAAACCCATTGTCTTATTTATTCATTTTTATCTGTGATTGATAAAATTAGATTGCATCTAGTTTTTTACATCAACAATAATACTATATTCAAACAAAGTGTGAATTTTGGGAATCATGCAAGAAAACTAAGATGACTAAAATAACCCCTTAACTCATCCTTAAACTCACACCATTATATTCAAAACTAAAACCAAAATGTCCAACATTTATCAATAAACTTCCTCTTTCTATTGAAAACTTTTAAGACACTAAAGACTAATTTTCAAGTTTCCACACAAATATTCATTTTAAGAGACGTGGCTTCAAGTATGATTAATGTAATATATGGTGAGTATTTACTAACATCACATTCAATATCCCATTACTATAAATATTTATAATTTACATTAACAAATGTGATTTCATTTTCGTCATTACATGAAGTATGTGATAAGTCCCAATGTTATGATAAAATAATTATCATGAAAAATAAAAACGATTATATTGTCATTACACTATGCTAGTTATGTCCTTGAAGTACACTTGACAATTTCATGCCTCACAAATTAGCTTGACAACGGCAAGACCGATAGTATGTTAGTTAAATCATAGATGAAACCTTGTCCATAACTACGCATACTTGCATAAAAACTATATAAATCAACAAACATTTAGTTGAGTGATCAAAACACCATTAAGTTCTAAATTACTATACCTTGTGACAATTTATATGCTATAAATATGAAGATAGTTATGTGACATCCCGCTTATAATAATAACGGATGGCCACTCATATACTAAGATAAAATAGGAATCCCAAGTGGATTATTCTATGCATCAACTATTTAAACTAAATAAAAAATAACAAACCACCCAATACTAAAATAAACGGATGCTAAAAAAATTTCTAAAACATACAATAAACTACAAACCAACAACTCATACCTACAAAGCATGATAATAAATACCGGGTATAAAAAAATATATACCCAAATATGCTATCGGGTCACAGACAATACAACATCCAGATGATAAAAACATAAAACAATCACAAATATACAACCCTTGGGTATACACCCGATCTCTAAAATGGATCCTTAACTAGATTTTCGAAAATAGGAAGTAGCTATAAGAAAATCCTATTACATTCCGCAACTACTACAGCCCAAAGGACTCTGGACAAAATAGGCATCTATGGCTTCCTTGCAGTGGGACACCTATAATATAATGAAATATATGTATAGCAAGAGAAAAGATATAAACGGCTCAGAGCCCGAGGTTGAAAATAATTTTAGCAGGTGAATTAAAATCCATAATAATTATGAATGCACAAATTTCATAATTAATGTGGTGCTCACTCTCTCGGATGTAGCCTCAGCCCTCAACTATAGTGCGCACCTAAACATAAGCAAATGAACCTCGAATAAGCTACCCGATACATTTTAGGGATAAATTAACTTAAGCCTATGCATAATCCTCCTTCACGTAACTCACTAAATCTAAAACATAACCATATATCTACTTCTTCTATCGTCTTCTAAGTTTATGTCCAAACTTATACATTAATATATCTTAATTATAATTTCTCGATTTCTTATTATTACTACACAAGTTATTAGCATAAGATATCACATGTCATCACTAATGCTAAAAATATTCACCCACTATAACACATATACCCAAGAACTAAGAACCAAACATCTCCCCAAGCTCAACATTACTCTATATAAGAGGGTCCCTAAGTAATAAAACCAATTGAAAGGGGTTAAAATAAGAACTGTCAAAATGTAGTGACCGAACCAGACAGAGGGTCCCCAAAAATGAACCGGTCCGATTCTGAAAATCCAACAGAATGCTTTTAATGATCGGACTGATCCGGTACCTCTTAAAAATGACCCTTTCGGTGTTGTACAAGTCTTATTCCCACAAGATTCATAACCAAAACCATCCTTATACTCTTTGCAAGATTCACTCTACCTCTATAAAACCTAGTTTTTCATTACTCCAACAACATCCTAACACCAAAACCCATACCAAATATTATCCCCACCATTTTCATCATCAAATCCACAAATATAAAACTAAATGTAAGATTTACTCATCAAATCCTAGGGTTTAACCATTAAAGCTAAAAATTAACTAAATCATCAACAAAATTATAACATAACTCACACACACAATTATTTAGGAAGTTTAATCACTTGCCTCAAAGTTATAGAGGTTGAATCTTCCTTGAATCCCTGTATTTGGGTCTAAAATTTCCAAAGCTCCAAGTTTTCTCCTCTCTTTTTCTCTTACACTTCTTCCTTTGCTCACTCTCTCTCTCTCTCTCTCTCTCTCTCTCTCTCTCTCTCTAGGGTTTTCTCACAAAAATGAGATAAGCCTAACTTTTTCAAGCTTAAATAACCCTTATTTCCAACAACTCCCAACTTTAAAAAATAATACACACTTAAAATGACTCGTTTACTCATATTCGGGTCAAACTAGAACAAAATACTCTGAAATCTAAATTAAACCCCTGAACAGTCGTTTTAACTTTCTCGACCCATCCCGGATCAACCATTGACTATAAATTTTCATCTGAGACACCAAATAGAATAAATTTGTTTCAACACAAAAATTAAATTCCTATGTCCTCGAACACACGGGGTGTTACAGTCTCCCCTCCTTATAAAGAATTTCATCCCCGAAATTCGGATAAGTCCATTAATTCATCCTCCAATTTACCTCCATGGTCATTACACCGATCTGTACCTATTTCCACTAGTGAATACTTTAGAACAATTTACAACCAGGGCGCTCATACACCCCATGTCCATGCTCAACTGCACAATCATTACCCGAATCCACTACTCTTCAATTTTAACATAACTTCCTCTCACCGTTTTAATTACATGCCTGAAATAACCACGACACCAATGCATGAACTAATCTTAGTCTCATAATGACAAAGACACGTTTGCATCCCCCATTAGCCCAATAAACCTATATTGTCCATCATAATCCCTTGGACATTTACAATCTGGGGGATTGAATTGGTGAGACCTCTACCCAAGGCTTCATGCAATTACAGATATTTGATTGTGGCGATCGATTACTTCTCCAAATGGGTAGTGGCTAAGGCTATGGTCTCCATCACAGAGATGAAGACCTTAAAATACATTTGGAAGAATATAATTTATAGATATATAATGCCTCATACATTAATCTCAAACAATGGAAAGAGGTTCAAAAATAACTCCCTGGAGGCTTACTATAGAAGGGTCAGTATCAAATAATTTTGCCCAATACTAGGTCGACCTTTAGCAAATGGCCAAATAGAGGTCAGAAGTAGAAAATTCCTGAATGGTATTGAGAATAATCTAGAAGACCCCAAAGTATTGTGGATAGAAGAGGTGCATGATATCCTATGGGATTACAGGATAACAGAGAGGATGCTGACAGGGGAGACCCTCTTTATGCTCGTCTATGGCTCAAAAGTTATGATACCTACTGAACTTGGATTGCCCAGCCACAAAGTCCAGACCTATAACCTAGAGACAAATAATTAAGAGAGGAGGTTGGACTTGAATCTAATAGAAGGGAGAGGTCAAGACGCTGAGGTAAAGCAAACAGCATACCAATAGAGAACGACCAAAGTTCTACAACAAAAGGGTCAGACCCAGGACAATAGCTGTGGGGGACCTAGTCCTGAAGAAGGTTTGGCAAAATCCTAACAAGTTATACCCAAATTGGCATGGTCCCTATAGGGTCACTGAAAAGGTCATCCCAATGACATATCGAATGGAGAATTTAGAGGGAGAGCCATTCTCCGATCCATGGAATGCCGACCATCTGAAAAAATATTACTAGTAGTCTTTTGCGTAAAATTTTTGTATTTCTTTGTATTGGAGAGATTCAAAGTAACTAATGAAAATAGTTCCAAGTGTTCCCTCATATCTTTCTTATATGAGTTGTCTGAATGCATGGTTTGAATTTTATTAGGCTAAACAACATCATTTATTTGGTGAATTAGCATTAACTCACTCTCAGCGATACGGGAAACCATGTGAGACTCGTCTCATCTATGGGTTCTTAATAACATTGAGAGGGGGAATAGTGTGATAACATCACTAATGTGGTGAAAAGCCCAAACTCTATGAAAAATCATAAACATGGTTATTTATCTCTCGACTAAGGACGAGAGTAGACTATGAGATTTACCACTATTAATTTGGTGATCTCATACTTAAAAATCATTCAATTATGAATACCTCAAGCATAATTAATAAGGTGATTTCAAATTGCAAAATCAGTAACTGGGTATTTATCTCTCGGCTATTGGACGAGAGTAGACTTTGAGATTTCAATGTTCATCATCATTAATTTAGTGGTTTGAAAATCAATAATTGTTCATTTATTTATCTCATCCACGTCCAAGGATGAGAGTAGATATCTCATTTAATAACAGGTCCATTAATGATTATAAACATTAAAAGCAAGCAGATACAAAACAGTGAAAAGAAAGAGAAACAAGAGATAAACACTTGCATTCGTCACATAGCAAAATTAGCACAGACGTTGTCGATATGACGATACAGATCATCTCAAAATTTACCATCTTATATTGTTCTAATTTTTTTCAAAACTTACAAGAGAAAAGGGAAATTAAGGCCACATGAGACCACCCAAGAAATCTAAAAGAAAACTTAGGGGTCTTTTCTTGAGGAGCATCATCCTAGTTGATGACGTTGTTATCTGTGGAGGTTTTAATATCGGCCACATTATCATTAGCTTCACCTTCAGCGGTATTGATGTCATCCTATCAGTTGCCTCGGTCGTAGGCTATTCGGTGTTCTCTGCAGGAGAGATCCTAGCATCTTCAATATTGGCTAGAGAAGTACTGAGCAGGGGGTCTAAAAATCCAAGGCCATCAAAGTTTTGTGGGATCAATTTCCCAACTTTGTCTTGCTTAATGATGATCAAATGACAAAATGTCTTTACCCCCTGTCGAGGTACTCGAAAGAAAACACACCAAACTCCTCGTAAGCTTTGTACTCGGCCACAACTTGGGCCTTAGCCTCCTTAATCGTTGCATCAGTATAGGCCTACCTCTTATCAACGAGACCTTTCAAGGCATCAGTGTCCTCTTATTTTAGCCTGTTCAACTCGTCCAGGTGCCTCTACTATGCTACACCCATGGCATTTCAGTGGTCAAAATATTTGGTGGCTAATTCATCCCTCAATCCCTTCTTCGTGTTCTCAGAATCCTTCCCCTTATGGATTAAGGGAAGCCTCTTCTCAATTCACTCACCCAGACGAGCGAAGGTGAGTAGAGACTATAAACAATTGAAAAGATGGGTTAGTACTAGATAATACTTACTAAAATTAAATTTTCACAAGTGCAAAATTAATACCCGAGTGTCCTTATGAAGGCCAAACTCAATGAGACGAGAGGCATCCATAGACTGGACGAAGCATTTGTTAAAATTTGGTATCAGTAAGGTGGCAGTGGTCCTAGACCTCTTGGTGTTAGCAACTAGAGTCTCGTCACTGAGCTTCAGCTGGTTGAGGCCTATTGCAGGGGCTTCATCAGATGATATAGGGATCTCCTTATCATACCCTCTCACAGTCGAGACCTCCTTCTGATTCTTTTTTTAGGGTCAAGAAACTGTAGTGTTGTCCACTACTTCCTTTTTTTTCTTAGAGCCTCAGTGTTTCCTGGGCTCCTTACAGCTGATTTTTTTCTTGGGAAAGAGGAGCATATTTCTTACCCAAATTATTCAACATGGCAAAGATATTAGGGGCAATCGTTTTCTAAATTGCCTCGGGTGTGTTGTCTGGCCGATCTGAAAATAATTTATAAATGGTTAGTCAGAAGCAAACACAATTACGGACAATACCACAGTTAAGAACAGAAATACACAAGTCCTGCATTAAAAATTAGACGAGACTACAGTTGAAGAAAGACTTATGCATCTCAGTCAAGGGGTCAACACCTAATCCCATCTTAGCTAAGATTGCAGGGGTCATGGGTTGCTCAAATTTAGCGAGCCCACCATCGTCCCCTTATTCTCTGAACGGATTTATCTTTTCCTGGTCGTCTACGCTCTGGTGAGGCTTAAGTTTGGCATCTATTGAAGCTTTTACCCATTTATAAGGGGCCCTCATCTCTGAGGCAAAGAAGGAAAAGTTTTGTGGAAATTCCCACGCAATAGTTATGAAAAAGTATCTCGGCTTCTAGTGGTGGTTGAACATTTGGTTAATAAAAATGACATTCTTTGTCGGATTTTTATCTACAAAATGATAGTATACAGGCTGGGATTTGGGGCAGGAGACATTATAACAGGACTTTAACATTCTAACTAGAAGGCCGATGCTATGACAGAACGTCCAAAGTGATATGAAGCCGAGAAGAATCCTCCATGTATTGGGAGAGAGTTAGGATGGGGCTAAACCCAAACTGACAAGGAGCGCCCGCACATTAGGATGGATAGGAAGGCAGAAGACGAACTTCAAAATCTATTCATATACCTCAATCCCACCAGGTTGATCGTCAAACTCTCTCTCTGACTGGTCAGGGACACTCATGTTTATGTCAAATTAGATCTCATACGTATGCCTCCAGTACAGGAGGCCAACATCTTTCATGATGCTCTGAAAAATTTGAGCATAATACATGTCAAGTGTTTCCAAAGCCTTGTCTTCGAAGTAGACGATTTCAGCGGCTAGTACTCCACTGGGAAACCTATTCTAGAGTTCCCCCTCGATCATGGATGAGGTGGGCACAACTAAATGGATAGGGACTGAGAAATAGTAACTCTCGGCCCCCACGAGCCAAAGTCTCAACAGGATGGTTAGCCTCACCAGATCCCATAGCCCCTGATTTGGCTCTACAAAAGGCAGGAACCCTCATGACCTTCTCATAGGAGTCGGCCTCGCCAGAGACCCTGGAGGCAAAAGGGCTATAGTACTTAGAGGACGAGATGTCAATTGTGCCCTCACTCTAAGATGAGCCTCAACTCATTGAATCCTCACTTATTTCAACTACAGGAGGACAAATTACAAATAAATGGATAGGATATATAAGATTTGTGAGGTTGGTCCAGGCTTTTCTTCTAGCCTCGACCGCTGCTTCATCTTTATGTATTTCTCCAAGAATACGACCCTCAATATGGGGAAATATATCAAACAATCAATTCATACAAATTCTTAAACATTCAAAGGTTTTGACTAAGTTTAACCTAAGGATAAAAAACAGAAGTTAAACCATTTTTGTTCAAGAACACCTCGATAATAGTGGCTTGAAGGCCACCAGAAAAGGCAACCATAGTACCTCCAGTGACCTTTATATATTGTAAAAAGGGTAGAAAAATGTGTAACACCCCGTAATTTCGAGGATTTAGTATTTAATTATTTTGGGAGAAAATAAAAATATTTAAATTGAAGAAACTAAAATTTATGATTTGGAGAATTTAATTGAGTGGGAAGAATTATTTTTAATTGGCGACTTTAAGTTAAATTGTTCGAATTAATGTGTGTCGCATTTTTGAGTTCAAATTTGGAAATATCAAAAAATATTTCGGATGACAATTCTAAGTGCGCGGTTGAGTCCATATGGGTCGAGATAGTCAAAAAAGAGTGTTTGGGGGTAGTAATTGGGTCTCTGGGTATTTTTGGGCATAGTCGGGCCCACACGGGGTGATTTGGGCAATTTTAATTAGGCCCGTATGGCCTAAAACGGGATTATGGGCTTTAAACCTAATTGAAGGACTAGTGAACGGAAGATAGAAAATTCTAAACCTAGGGATTGAAAGGGAAATTGGGGGAAGCAAATCAAGAGCCAATTGAGAGTCTTTTGGAGCCAAATTAAGGGACAAAAGTGAGTGTTCATCATCAAACCTTAACTACACCAACGGATCCGACTCTATGAACCATTCCAGGCAAGTGGTTAACTATTGTGATTCTTAAATTGATGATAATCAATTCATATCATAGTGGGTGTAAATCGAAATCCGTTTTTGGGTGGGTTATGGCATGAACTTGGGTTTTTATGAAATTGAACATGTTGTGTGATTTAATAGTTCAATTGATATTATAGAAGAATTTAATGTTAATTGGAATTAGAACTATAATAGAATACCAGTATTAGAGACAAATTGATTGGGACTGTGAAATCGATTTTTGGATTAATGAATTTGATGATAAGGTAAAAACCCGTTTTTGGAATTGATGATATTTCCTAAAAATTGATTATGTTAATATGGTTAGAGGATGATCATGATCTATTTTAGATGTGAATATATGATGCAATGATAAATTAAGACTGGAAAATTATAGGATTAAAATCTTGGAAATTCGTTAATGGAGGAAAACAGAACCTTGGAGAAGATGATCACCTGATCGATCGATCGATCTACGCCTGAGGGTCGATCGATCGACCATTGAGGGATTTCGGCAGTTTGGCTAGGAAAATTTATATGGGTTAGTATTTTGGATTATATTTTCTTCCATATATTTAATAGATGAAAATTAAATACGGAACCTTGATCCTATCAATTACAGGGGAAATATAATAGGGTTTAGGAGGGTGACAATTGTATGCCACAAAATGGATGAATTTTGGAAAATAGATTTTAGTAGTAAATTCAGGCCGAGGAAAAAATGTTTGGGTATTTTAATTGAGTGGCACTACATTATGAAATAATTTAGGTGTAATTAATGAGTTATGGGGGGGAATATAGGATCGGATATTAATGATGGTACATGCCATGTAAGCGAGTCCGGGTATAATGGTTGGGCGACACCAAGTGCTAATTAATTAATTAAATTAGAGTCGGACTATCGACTCAGATTGGTATTAATTAATTAATGTGTAAATTAATTAAATTAGAGTCGGACTATAGACTCAGATTAGTATTAACTAATTAATGTGCAAATTAATTAAATTAGAGTCGAATCGTAGACTCGGGTAAATATTATATAAATAAATGTGCAAAGTATTTATATAAGAGTCGGACCATAGACTCGAGGAAATATTATATTAATTGACACGTGAATTAATAAGTGAGAAAACTAATTAAGTTGAGTCGGGACACAGACTCGAGAAATTACAGGCTAGTGTTACGGGATTTTGAGTACACAGTAAAGCCGAGGTTTATATTATATATAAAGTGTAGTGATAGTATATATATACGTGTATATATTGTGTGTGCTATTAAATATCAGTGACTATATATTTTTTAAATTTGTATACTCTAGTGCTATCAAGGGAGGTGGAGTGATGTGGGTGAATCCCCTAGCTTGAGGAGTAGGGTAAGTATATCCCCAGCTCATAGAGTCCGGTACGTGGGTGAGGGTTTATCTCACTTTCAGGGAAGGAATATGACCATCTCCACTACGTTTATATTTTGGGCCAGGTTGGTGAGTGATTCCAACTTGGTTAACTAGGTTTTGTGAGCACACCTAGTAAGATAGAACTTTAGAGGGAATCATCTGGAGAGGGTATACTCGAAGGGATGGATAAACATATGATATATGTGTGGATGTTATGGTAAAGGTACGTATATAATGGAAGTAAATATTATATGCGGGTAATAATACAGTGTGTGATATAATTGTCTTATATAACTTGGGACACAATTATATGATTATTATTTAAAGGAAATTAATTAAGTTAATCAGTGGGATAAATTATTAATCCAGGAATTTTTATACTTGGGTTAGAGTAGTATGGCAAGGGTAGATTATACCAGGACTAGTTGGACGGGATAGTACAACTAGGTGGGGTTAAGGTAACCATTAGGTATGCACAATAGTGGAGGGGTAAGAATGTCCTCAAGAGAGTGCGACACTAACTTATATATGAAGCGCATTCATGCATTTTAAATTATTGCAGTTAATTCACTTGCTAAATATTTTCAAAATGTTTTGGGTTCTAACCCTTGCTATAAAACTATTTTCAAAACCTTTTAGGTGTCCAGCCACAGGGACGCCAGGATTGATATTCTATTCCAGGGGCACAGAGCTGCGGCATATGTGGAAGTTAGCAGGAGCTTTGATTAGACGCATCGTTCTTTCATTCCTAGAGTAGGAATCATTTATCAATTATAGTTTTATTTAGGGCATGTCGCCCACACTTTCAGTTCAGTTTTAAGATTTATTTTATTTCGGTGTTGAATATTTGTATTGGATTATTTTACTTTGGTGATCGATGGTTTATTCGGCATGTAGTCATTATTTAATTCAGTTGTGTGAATGGATTATATTTATTTCCGCATGTACTATTTGGTTTAATTAATAAGATAAAAATTGGCACCAGCTTTAGCAATACTAGATGGTTTTAAAAGGTTTTCAATAGTGATGCTAAGGATGAACCAACTGGGATTCCTATTTTAATTTGGTATAAGACTTATCACCTGGTATTTTATTAGGTGGGGTGTCACAGAAGGTATCAGAGCATCAAGTCCAGTGTCCTTAGGATTTATGCAGCTTTTTACGTTTCAGCTTAGTGTTCTTTGAAGTAGAAACCTATCATAGGATTGTTGTATTCTCAAACGTATGCGCATTTAAGTTCTTCTACCAATTACTTTATATTTGAGGATGAACTCATACGTTTCGATTCTCATTTCAGATGTTTCCCATGAGAGAGAGAGAAACTAGGGCAACAGGGGGAGATGATACAAGAGAGGCTCATCAGGAGCCAGAGTTACCGTAGCAACTACCAGAGATGATTTCGGCAGCACAGGTAACTGAATTAGTAGCGCAAGCAGTTGAAGCGATGATGATCTCAATGGAAAGGTACTTTCCACGAGATCAGCTACAAGTGTTAGTGGCACCAAATGTCCAGTCCCACACAGGAACGTCAGGGTAGCAGCAAGTACGAGAGGTTTTTCAAAAGGGGCAATCCAACAGAGTTTGGAGGGGGTTCAGATGTGGTGCTAGCGTGTCAGTGGAATAGAGATATCCAACATCACCTACGCATGGTAGATTGCAATGAGGTACAGAAGAAAATGCCAGCCACTTTTAATTTAGTAGGAGCAGTGCTACAGTGGTGGGAGTCGATCACCACAGTTGTGAAAAGGGACAAATTAACAATTGCAGATTTTTGGGTGCGGTTCGATCGCAAGTACTTTCCACTAACATTTACGACCGAAATGAGGAGAAAATTAAGAAAGGTTACTCAGGGGGACCGTTCAGTGGCCGATTACGTGGAAGAATTCACTCCTTTGGCAAATTTTGTACCGGATGAGGTAAGCGATGAAGAAAGAAAGAAGTTAAAGTTCATGGATGGGTTAGTCTGGAGGATCAGGTAAAATTTGATTGGTAATCCCACATTAGTATCTTATACGGACGTCGTAAATGCAGCACTCCAGCACTGTCAAGAATATCGCTTCCACGTGAGAGAAAGCAAGAGGGGAGGGGAACCCAGTCAGTCGAATAAAGCGGGAGGGAACAGTACTAGTGGGGTATCTCAGCAGGAGACAGGGGGACATCAGGGGAAGGATTCCCGGCAGGGGAATTAGGCCAAGTAATTTAGGTATAGAAGCTACGGACAGGATGGCCAGGACTTCGGACAAAGCCAACAAGGAAGGGATCAGTGGATGGGTGAATTTATTAGGAGATGTTTTATTTGTGGGGAAGTCGGACATGTAAAGAGAGATTGTCCTCAGTGAGGAAGGGGTCAACTACAGGAAGAGGTTCTGGATGTGCAGCCACTACAACAAGTCATGGGTGCGTTCGGGCAGGGGGAAGCTTCTCAGGAACCCGAGGATCAACCATTGTAGCTATAGTATGGAGGTAATTATCTTTTTATCCCATGGGCATGGGGTACCTTTTGAGTGACACTGAGGGTGTCACAATATAAGAATTATTTTCACTAGAGTTCGCGGGCAAATCGAATTTAGTGGGTGTGTTGGCTATAGTAGCCATATTACATATATATTTCTATGAGATAGTAAATTTCTTTAGTGTTAACCACGAGAGAGTGGGGGTATGGACAGAGATGGGATTGGTATTATGAGAGGGGTTACTACTTTCAAGAATTATGGAAGTAGGGTAGAAAATTTTTATATCGCCTAGATAGCGACGGATTTGAACTATTGTGAATAGTGGGGGTACATTTTGGGTGTTCGCGACACCAGGGTATGAAAGATTCTTACTAGGTATCACCTGAGAGGGCGTCTAGCCTATATATATTAGTATATATGTTGTATTGTGTGGTGCGATAGACACATAGTGAGGTCTTGTGTTCTCATATTTTATCTCGGTAAGTAAGAGCGTTTACTCAAGTGAATCAGGGTGGTTAGATTTAGTTTCAAGCAGAGAGAGATAGCTCGGGGTTTATTTTGCGCAGGAACTAGTGATAGTAAGGGCGCGGTATTTTATGTTGTCTTTTGTAGCATAAGTGTAGGCATGTATGCTTTTGTGTTAATAAACATGTATTTGACCAACAATGTTAGGTAGTAGTGTATCGGTGGGTTCTTTGTTTGGATTTTGCTTTGAGAGACGTCCCTCGCATGAAACTTAGCGCAACGTTGGAAGTGGGGAGATGTTCGGTCGTTAGTACATGGGCTGGGTACCCCGGGTATTATTATTTATATATGGGATATGACTACGTGTTGGAAGTTATACTGTGGGTCACGGCTAGTATAGTCGGGTAACTTTTGTGCAGTAAAGCACGGGGATAGGGTGTATGGGCACCCGGGTTAATTAAGGCAAATTTTGTGCGGTCAAGCACGGGTAAGAGTTTATGGGCGCCCTTGTTAATTAAAATGCATATTTGTGTAATTTATAGTTAGAAGTGGGAGAGATAGATATAGCGATCTTAGAGGCACATGTCTAGAAAATGATATTCGAAGCTTGGAGCACTAGGCTCATCTTAATTTCGAGGACGAAATTCCTATGTAGGGGGGGAGTATGTAACACCTCGTAATTTTGAGATTTTAGTATTTAATTATTTTTGGGAGAAAATAAAAATATATCAATTGGAGACTCTTAAACTTATGATTTGGAGAATTTAATTGAGTGGGAAGAATTAATTTTAATTGGCGACTTTAAGTTAAATTGTTCGATTTAATGTGCGTCACATTTTTTAGGTCAAATTTGGAAATATCAAAAAGTATTTCGGATGACAATTCTGAGTGTGCGGTTGAGTGCAGATGCATCGAAATAGTCAGAAAAGAGTTTCTGGGGGTAGTAATTGGGCCTCGGGGTATTTTTGAGAATAGTCGGGACCACACGGGGTGATTTGGGCCATTTTAATTAGGCATGTATGGCCTAAAACGGTATTAGGAGATCTAAACCTAATTGAGGGACTAGTGAATGGCAGATAGAAAATTCTAAACCTAGGGCTTGAGAGGGAAATTGGGGAAAGCAAATCAAGAGCCAATTGGGAGTCTTTTGGAGCCAAATTATGGGACAAAAGTGAGTGTTCATCATCAACACCTTAACTACACCAATGGATCAGACTCTACGAACCATTCCAGGCAAGTGGTTAACTGTTGTGATTCGTAAATTGATGATAATCAATTCATATTTTGATGGGTGTAAACCTAAATCCGTTTTTGGGTGGGTTATGGCATGAAATTGGTTTTTTATGAATTTGAACATGTTGTGTGATTTAATAGTTCAATTTATATTATAGAAGCATTTAGTGTTAATTGGAATTAGAACTATAGTAGAATACCAGTATTAGAGACGAATTGATTGGGACTGTGAAATAGATTTTTGGGTTAATTAATTTGATGATAAGGTAAAAACCCGTTTTTTGAATTGATGACATTTCCTAGAAAATAATTACGTTATTATGGTTAGAGGATGATCATGATCTGTTTTAGATGTGAATGTATGATACAATGATAAATTAAGACTGGAAAATTAGAGGATTAAAAGCTTAAACAATCGTTAATGGAGGAAAACAGAACCTCGGAGAAGATGATCACCTACTTGATCGATCAATCAACGCCTGGGGGTCGATCGATCGACCCTTCAGGGATTTAGATAGTTTGTCTTGGAAATTTTATATGGGTTAGAATTTTGGATTATATTTTCTTCCATATATTTAATAGATGGAAATTAAATATGGAACCTTGCTCCTAACAATTACAGGGGAAATATAATTGGGTTTTAGAGGGTGACAATTGTATGCCACAAAATGGATGAATTTTTTAAAATAGATTTTAGTAGTAAATTCGGGCCGAGGGAAAAATGTTCGGGTATTGTAGTTGAGTGGCACTACGTTATTAAATAATTGAGGTGTAATTAATGAGTTATGGCGCGAAATATAGGATCGAATATTAATGATGGTACGAGCCAACTGAGCGAGTCCGGGTATAATGGTTGGGCTACACCACGTGTTAATTAATTAATGTGTAAATTAATTAAATTAGAGTCAGACTATAGAATCGGATTGGTATTAATTAATTAATGTGTAAATGAATTAAATTAGAATCGGACCATAGACTCGGATGAGTATTAACTAATTAATATACAAATTAATTAAATTAGAGTCGAATCATAGACTCGAGTAAATATTATATAAATAAATGTGCAAAGTATTTATATAAGAGTCGGACCATAGACTCGGGGAAATATTATATTAATTGACATGTGAATTAATAAGTGAGAAAATTAATTAAGTTGAGTCGGGCCACAGACTCGGGAAATTACAGGCTAGTGTTATGGGATTTTGAGTACACGATAAAGTCGGGGTTTATATTATATATATATAGTGTAGTGATAGTATATATATATATATACGTGTAAATATTGTGTGTGCTATTAAATATCAGTGACTAGATATTTATTTAATTTATATACTCTAGTGCTATCAAGGGAGGTTGCGCCATGTCGGTGAATCCCATAGCTTGAGGAGTAGGTTGAGTATCCCCAGGTCATAGCGTCCAGGATATGGGTGAGGGTTTATCTCACTTTTAGGGAAGAAATATGACCACCTCCACTACGTTTATATTTTGGGCCAAGTTGGTGAGCGATTCCAACTTGGGTAACTAGGTTATGTGAGCACACCTAGTAAGATTGCACTTTAGAGGGAATCATCTAGAGAGGGTATACTCGAAGGGATGGATAAACATATGATATATGTGTGGATGTTGTGGTAAAGGTACGCATATAATGGAAGTAAATATTATATGCGGGTAATAATACAGCGTGTGATATAATTGTCTTATATAACTTGGGACACAATTATATGATTATTATTTAAAGAAAATTAATTAAGTTAATCAGTGAGATAAATTATTAATCCAGGAATTTTTATACTTGGGTTAGAGTAGTATGGAAAGGGTAGATTATACCAGGACTATTTGGATGAGATAGTACAACTAGGTGGGGTTAAGGTAACCATTAGGTATGCACAATAGTGGAGGGGTAAGAATGTCCTCAAGAGAGTGCGACACTAACTTATATATGAAGCGCATTCATGCATTTTATTAGGCGGGTGTCACAAAATGTAGGCAGGAACCTAAAACCACTAGCCTAACTTCAAAACCACCAATATGAGCTCCTAAATAACCCTAGAACCACCACCCAAGGCGACCGAAAAACTCTCAAACTCGTCAGAAAACAAAAAAAGCTTCAAATAACTTAAAAATTAGAGAAAACTTAAAATGAATGAAATGTAGGGATTACCTGATGGAAGTTTACGCATGAAGAACAAAGAATGAGCCCTGAAACTAGCCGAAAAATCATGATCGGAGGAGAGAGAGAAGGAGTGAAAATGGGTTTTACTATAGAAAGAGTAGGTTTGCGCTCGTGTTGAATGTAGAAGAAAGAGGAAATCATGGGTTTCATTAGGATTTAAATGGTAGCTACAGTTTCCAAGACATTTCATCATTAGGGCACAATTCTCCAAACAAGACTGCAGTCGCCCTCCTTGGATAGTATGCCAAAGCACAGGATGAATGCTAAGTATCACTCCACAACTCTTATCCATCATTTTAGACCTGACATTGAAAGGACATCCCAGCCATCTTCCAGGGACGTCTCATCAACTTCTGCTCTCAGACATTTTTACTCCTCAACCTTCTACTCACACTCAAGGCTAAGGGCTTAAGGGTGATTGATATACCCAAGTACAACCTCTTCCTAGCCTAGGACCCACTCGACTAAGGACGACATACAAATTCTTATGACCAACATTATGTGCCCTCCTATAATTGTCTTGTACCAGCAGTCTCGACTTTGTCCAGTCTTTTGGGCTGATATCTATTAATTATACCATTAGATCTTCACAAGTCTTGTCTTATCCTACACACCCCCCGTGGTCGAGACCCCTCAACTGGCCCAATGGACCTACATCAGTCATGTCCTCTCTCGGCACCTCCAGATGATCGAGAACATACTTTTGATTTGTTGATCAGTTGTTCGAACATGATATTAGAAGTATCATCCTCGGCTAAGCCAAGACAACCAACCCACGTGGATAGGAAGTTATAACAAAATCATAGGACCACGTGAGGGTATATTTTCATCATCATTACATGCTCTATAAGCACCTAAAAGTGTACATTTTATACCCCGAATAGACGTATTTTAGTTTCTAACTCTCAACAATAATGGTCTTATGTGCATAAATGTTAAATATGCAGGCTTGATTGCAGTTGCATTGTCAAAAGAATTATTTCGAGATAATTTGGAATCAAATGGAGCTTATTCCCCATTCTAGTAACTCTAGCCTACCCCAAACCCACCCCCAAACTATTACCCAAAGCCCGTGTGTGTTTAGTTTGTGGCTTTTCAATTTCTTTTAGATTTTTAGTTTGCGTCGTTTTTATTTTTAGTATTTATTTTAGATTTATTTAGAATTTCTAGGTTTTATTTTCAATTTTTCTATTTTATTTTTATTAGTATATTTTTATTTTATCTTCACTTTTTAGTTTTTAGTCTTATTTATTAGGATTAGTTTTTTTCTAGGAATTCATTTATTTTTAGTTTTATTATATTTTACTTTTTAGGATTTTAGTTTTAGTTTAATAGATTTTTCTTTGATTCTTTATTTTATTCTTAGATTAGGATTTTATTTTGAATTTTTGAATTTTATTTGTTTTTTTAGTTAGTTAGTCTACAATTTTTAAGGGTCACAAACTAACACACACACACCCATAATTTTATACACCTTACTACACCTAAACAACCCCACACCCTCACCTAACTTACCCTACACCTCCACTACACACAATCACCTCCACCCATCTTCTTCCCCACCAAATCTTTCTGTATTTCCTCCTTCCTCCATTAACACCATTAAACCCATCTCTACACTCTCTTTATTCCTCCATTAAAATACCCAACTCAAATCACCACCATAAACCATACCCGATACGAAACCGTTGCTCTCCTTACCTAGATCTGTCACAACCCGAACCCTTTCCAACCTGTCCCCACCACTCCGACCCACCTGAAAACCACCCCATCTCCAACCTTTACCCGTATACCTAGAAGCCCAGCGAAATTGCCCCAGTACCATGAACTCGCCTGAACCCGGCGCGACCCAAAATCGACGCAACCCACCTTACGAACTCGGATCTCTCTCTCTTACCCAGATAAAAAAACTCGAAAGACCACATCCAAACCCAATACCCAGTTACCACCTCAGTTCAAAGGCCAATTTATCCCGATGCAAATGCCAAAATTGTTTCTTCTCATTTGCTTAAAACAAGAACAAAACCAAAATAAAACTAATTAACCCACATGCCATATAACCCTTTTACCCCTTTTTCCCATTATACCCCAATAACATCTTTTAACCTTTATACCCAAAATACCCCATAACTAAATCTTATTTTTATCCCCCCATCCACATGACCTCACACAACCCATGCACATTTGTGCATTTCCCTATTTTGACTCCATGTGCACACACCCCCATGCTCTTGCTCCTTAATTCTTCCTATTATACCCCTTTGCTCCATGTGCACCATATAAATTGAAGACTTGGGTCATTTTCAAGAGAATCTCAAATTTATTTTTTAAACCTTGTGTGATAAATTTCTCTACACTCCTTTATAGAGGGTATTTGCATTTTAAGCAAATATCTAAATATAGAGGTGTGTAGTGAAATTTATCTCTAGAATGAATTCCACCCTAACCATCTATAATGAATTTTTTCATTTTTAGCAATTATTTCATAATAGATTGATGTAGTTGAATTCATCCATTAGCATCTTGGCTTTTTCATATCAATTTTAGAGAGAGAAACACCATTTTTTAGTTTAGTTTTTTTAGGTTAGAATTTATTTATTTTACTTTTTTTAGATTAGTGAGATAAATATATTAGTGATAATCCATTTTTTAGTGTAATTGTTGATGTAATTTTGGTTTGATCACACAAATTGGAGGGATGTAAATTGTAAATTCAAGGATTGGAGTCAAATTTCACTCAAAGAGATTTGGTTTGATTGTTCTCTTCTCTACTTTTATTTTATTTCCCTAGTTTATTTGATTATCATGTTTAATATCATGTTAGGCTAAATCCCCTTTCAGGGGGGGCCCTTATTTGATGTTATTTTAATTTAATTAGTTTGATTACTTGGAAATTCCCTTTGAATGTTAATTTTGATCCCTCACCCTTAAATTTACGCCTCGAGATAGGGTAAATGATTTTTGATAGAAAATTGAAATTCTAAGTTATAATACCCATTTTAGATTTGAACTAGAGATATGGGTTTCTTAAATATGGTATTATTAAGTGAATTTCAACTCTACAATTCATTTTCGAGATTTACATAAATTTTGATAAATCGATCCTAGCGGGTGATTAATTAAAGGGAGTGTAAATCTATTTTCTAGAGTTGTGGTGGGGGGTAAACTTAATTTTCTAAAAGATTACTATTAAAATTACACTTGCAACGAGAGTTGATTTGTAATTTTGGTATTAATTTGATAAAATTCAAATAATTAAATTAATTAATTAGTATAGCTAAAATTTGTGGTGTAGTCCCACTCCTTGATTGTTCTCACATTTATTTACCTCACTTTATCTTAATCACTTTTTAGTTTGTCATTTGATCTTCCATTTAGTTTGTGTTATTTCAATTCATCTCACCCAAAAACTATATTAATATTTGAAAAGCTAAAAAAAATTGAAAAAGTAAAAAAAAAAAGCCCAAAAATAGATAAAACTGAATTACAATTGAGTTTGTCTCTAGTTTCACCCCCTTGATGTGGATTTATACTCTTACTTACCTCTACACTTTAGTTTGTTATATTTTGTAGGTAATCGAGGATTTTGATTAGAGTATCTTTTCACAACAACGTCACACCAAAAATTTCCTTTATCAATGCTTATGCTTAGGACAATTGTCTATTCCTCATTGGAAGCATCAATTATGGAACTCTCCATGCATGCTTGGGGGTGCATTGTGAACCCCAAGCACTATATAAAACCATCTTCTTCCCTATAATAGAGGATCCACAAAGAGAAAAACCTAGCCAAACTCTGTCTCATTTATAGTAGAGAGAAAAATCTTGAGAGTTGTGTATTTTAGGCCATTAGAGCTTACTTTCTACTGATAACCATACTCATCTGCACAGTGGAGTAGGCTAATATAGCCGAACCATTTAAATTTTGGTGTCATTCCTCTTATCCTCATCCCCTTCTCATATTTACATTATTTTGTTGTTATTTGCATCTCCATTGTTGTGTGTGCTTAATCTTGAGCTATTGATACTAATTCAAATGGTGAATTCATAATGTCATCGAATTTCCTCCTCGTGAGATGTACAACAGGACCTCTATTTGTCCCTTCTTCACATTAGGCATTGACATCATAGGAAAAGTCACTCCTAAAGCTTCAAATGGTCATGAATTCATCCTATTCTCCATCAATTATTTCACCAAATAGGTCTAAGCCAAGACATACGTTGTACTGAATGCCAAGAAAATGGCCAAGTTTATTCGAAAGAACATTATTTATTGATATGGAGTACCCCACGAGTTAAATCCAGCTAATGGGATCTACTTAGAAGATAAACTTACAGAACTATGTGACATGTACGGGATTTAGAAACAAATTTCTACTCCTTATCAACCCCAAACCAATGGTGCTATCGAAGATGCCAATAAAATCTTTAAGACCATAATCAACAAGATGAATTAGAGTTGCAGAGATTGGGCATCTCGAATCCCTTACGCCCCCTAGGGTTACCAAACTTCAATCAAAACACCCACGAGGGCTACCCCTTATTCTCTAGTATATGGCATGGAAGTAGTCCTACTCATTGAGATGAATATACCTTCCCTTCGCATGGTACTAGAGGTACTTGGACGAATTGTAACTCTTGGATGAAAAAAGATTAAAGCAATATTGTCCATGTATATTATAAAGTGACGCCCCAAAAGATAGTGTCTCCATGCATGAACACAATGAACAACTGTCGCCATTTCCTTCTCATGAACCGAATACCTACGTTCAGTGTCATTTAACTTCTTGCTTTCAAACGCTACCGGATGCCCTTCCTGAACTAAGACACCCCCCAATGCAAAATCAGACGCATCGTCGTGAACTTCAAAAGCTTTATCAAATTCTGCAAGCTTTATACCATGTACAGGGATACCATCGCCGGATGACATGATCGTTCATTAGGAAAGTCAAGTACCATTGTATTTAGGAAGGGAACATTTCCCTAAAATAGATCAAAGAACTCATTTGGGACCCTAGAGGGAAATTCAAGCCAAATTAGAGAGGCTCTTACATTGTGAAGAAGATTCTCTCAGGAGGCGCCTCTAGGCTCACAGACCATGATGTAGAAGAGGTGGTGTGTCTAGTCAACTTGGACCGTCTCAAGAAATTTTACCATTAATCTGAAATCCAGTGCACTAGGACTATTCTCTCCCCTTCTATTCTAAACAAAATTCTTCATTTCACCTACCCAGAACTACGTGGGACCTGATACTCTCAAAAATATTTTCTTTTCGAAATGAAACTCATGAAAATTTTCAAAACCCTTGGAGATGTGTATGTAACCCATACACTATACATGGGTCCGGTCCCCTTCTTTTTACAAAATGTTATTCTTTTTTAACCTCTGAGAACGACAATTCAATTTTATCATTTACATGACCAAAATGATTATGTATGCATTAGCCATTAATATAGATAATTCAAATGTAAAACTCATCAAGAGGCACAACAAAATATCTTCAAAATCAACGTTTATTTCTAATTAGGCAAAAATGGTGTTGTTACGTGAAGTATCAGCGAAGGTAGTCAAACCAACCACTCATATCCTCTAACCAAGTTGTTCTTAAATAAACCTAATCCTAACCAAGCTACACAAAACTATCCCAACCCTAAATATAACAAAACTCCCTAAATAACCATATATTCACGAAACTAACTAAAAGTTTCATAATATTCACTACCTTCAACAGCTAAACGACCCTACTTCATCATCAATACCATCCCCCATGTTGGGGAGGTTATCCAAGGATCTATTGAATACGCATATTGATTGGACTATAAAAAAATAAATACACATACGTGAAATCCTATAAGGAAAAATTAGGATTTACCTTTCGAGATTTATTTGATTTGATATCGTGTTAGCACAAACCATATGCCATGACAATTGATAAAGAATTCAGGCTTGATGCACCTCATGATCTTCTACTTTATTCCTGATATGCACAATCATGTGCGGAGTGAGATATCTATCTCTGTGACCACCTACTCTTCTCACTTTTCCTCTCTACTATCTCTATTTCTCATAAATCTGAATTTGTGTCTTTTGAGTATCAAAGAGTGACATCAAGCTTAATCAAAATGAGCTTTAGGAGCATATATACAGGCTATAGTAGGGACCCTAAGTAGCGAAAATGATGTGGCTCCTAATGGGCCTGAGAAAACCTATTCCTTCCCTGATCCAAATATCAGCCCCTTAATTACAAGTAATACCACTAAATAATTATAATTGCAACTCTAATCCTTAACTCAAAATTATATTTCAAGCTCCTCATTATTAACTACTTAATTCTCCCGATGTTAAGGTTATAGATACCCAGTAATAAAATAAATTACTGATTGTTGATACCAAAATTAATATGCTGATATGGACGAATAATATGAAGACGCGTGTCAATCTACTTGGCACAATAGCAACGAGGAAGTTCATTTCCCCGACCAACTCATGTTCTCTCCGAGCAACGAGGATACACCGAGGAACTTCAGCACTCCGAGGTACTCTAGCGCTCCGAGGAACTCCTGAACAACGAGCAACCAAGGCGGTCCGAGCTGCACCTCGGTCGTAGCATTAATTGCCAGATAATCAACAGTTCAACTATTCATTGAATGTTTATCATCTTGACGCACACGCTGCATTAAATGTATTACCATTTCATATGTATATCATTTAATGTATCAACCCTTTCATGTACAGCCTAAGGGCTATAAATACCTTGTATTACCCTCATTCAGGGGGACCGAAATTTCTTAAGAGAACATATACTCGAGAATTCTCAAACACTCAGCAATAACTTAACAGTGGACGTAGGCCATTCATATAAGGCTGAACCACTTTAAAAATCTTTGTCTCATTTTATTTATCTGTGATTGAATAATTAGAGTAATCGAGTTTTTTACATCAACAGATTGGCATCGTCTGTGGGAACGATTGTTACTATCGTTTTTCACCAAAAATCGTCCATCATCAATGGCGGATAATCCAGAATCTAGCAATCGAAACGCTGGAAATACTGGAAATCCTCAGAATCCCTCTGCACCTCAAGATCTAGCCGGGATTATGACGAATCTGGCTCAACGATAAACCGCCATGCAAGAAACAATGAGGCAACTCATACAAACCCTTCATGGTGGTGCACCTGCACGTTCAGGACAGCAAAGTGGTCAGAGGCAAACTTATTTACTTTCTTCACGATCCAGGCGTACTGAGTCATGTCGTAATGAGGAGTCTGATGACTTCTCTTATCAACCTGGGCGAACTTCGTCAATAAGGGCTACAGATACTGATCAACATATCACCCTCTCTCCAGAAAGACCCAGTGCTTTAGAAAGACTGAGTAGGGTGTCTCCTTTCAGTCGATTAGGCCCTAGGAGGAATAGGAGTCCACCTAAGACCATGTCGAGGAGTTTTCGAAAACCATCAGATCTAAGAGAAGGATCAACACAATCACGACCGGCTTCTCGTCAAGATAGATCTCAAGAAGCTACCTCAGAACGATCAATTGCTCGAACCAATAGGCCCGAGGAAGGAAATGAAGCGTGGAAAGGATCTCTCCAACGGTTGGAGGATAAATTGGGAGAAATGGCCAAAGCAAAGAACCCCCTAAAATGAACTTTTGTTCGAGGAACACCTTTTGTACATACCATTGTGAATTTTCCTACACCGTCAAAGTTCAAAGCACCTGTAGTGACCCCCAAATATGATGGAAAGACAGATCCTGTTCTTCACATAGAGCAATATCAAGCTGCTACCGACATCTATGTCGTCCCCGACGAGATGAGATGCAGAGCATTCTCAGGAACTCTTACTGGAGCTGCCCAGATATGGTACAACAATCTTCCTAGGGGTAAGATTTCAACTTTCTTTCAATTGGCCGAGTTGTTTATTGGCAATTTCTATTTTGGAGCAAAGCTAGTAAAATGAGTAGCACACTTGTTAAGTGTTAGACAAAAATCTGGTGAGAGTACTAGAGATTACATAACTCGTTTTAATAACGAGAAGCTGGAAGTCATAGATTACGAAGAAAAGACAGCAATCACCGCCTTGATGAGTGGGTTGTTGCCTAATAAATTATATTACACCTTGGCGAAAGATCCACCTAAAACTATGTCAGAGTTGATGGCAAAAGCGGCCAAAATCATGAATGCCAAGGAAGCTATGGCTGCAAAGAAGAATATGGATAAAGACACCAAGGTGGACGTCGACAAGTCTAAAAATAAAGAGCATAAGGGCAATGGCGGTGATAAACGTTCCAGAAATAATAAATCATCATGGGAAGTCCTGAAGAAATACGACAATTATACTCCTTTAAAAATGGGTATTCATCATGTCTTGGAAGAAATCAAGAACAACGAGGAGGTAAAATGGCCAAAGAAACTGAGGTCAGACCCTGATTCGAGGAGTAAGGATAAATATTGTGAGTTTCATAAAGATCATGGTCACATGACCAAAAATTGCATAGCTCTTCAGAACGATATTGAAACACTCATCCGAAGAGGAAAGCTAGCAAAATATGTTGATCGGGGAGGTGAAAGAAAAAATAATGACCGAACTAGAGAGAGATCTAGATCTCCTCGTCGAGCAGAAGAGAAAAAGAAGATAAACCATGAAGATGATCCAGATGATGACCCCGACCTTCCCAAGAAACCAAGACAGCCAGAACGAGAGGTATTTTCTATACGGTTTGGGTCATTTGATTGTAATGTCATTACAGGAGGAGATGCAGGAGGAGGAGACCTTACTGCCGAAAGAAAGGCTTACCTTGGAGAGGCTCAAGCTTGTTCATATATTCAGCGAATAAATCTGGCCGAGGACGATCGTCCGAGAAAGGTAAACAAAGAGAAGCTGGTCATTGGCTTTTCAAAAAATGACCTAGCAGGTGTTCTTTATCCTCACGACGATCCTCTTGTGATCAAAATGAGGATGAAGGAAGTAGTGATTTCAAGGGTGTTGGTAGACAATGGAAGTTCGGCAGACATCATGTACTATTCATGCTTTGACAGTTTGAATCTAAAATTATCTCAATTGGAACCGTATCACAGACCCCTCCTGGGTTTTGCTGGCGAGAAAGTTTTTCCACTTGGAACGATCAAGTTGGATATATTCATTGGAACTTGTCCTGCTTGTCGAACAGAAAGAATACGCTTCTTTGTGATGGATAAGAATGTGCAGTCAGCTTACAACATCATCATGGGAAGAGTTGGTTTGAAGAAGTTTGAAGCAGTTCCATCTACAGTGCATCAATGCTTAAAATTCCCAACAAACATTAGAGTAGGAGTTGTGAAAGGTGATCAAAAAGTAGCTCGGGAATGCTATTATTCTTCTGCCGAGCAAGAGGAGCTTGAGGAATCAAGGAAAAAGACTACTACTTATCAGGTGGAAGAAGACACATAGATTGAAACTCTCGATCCCAGAGATGAATCCCAACTTGTAAAAGGACAGGTGGTGGAATCTACAGAAAATGTTATTCTAGACGACAAGCACCCTGAACGAGTAACCCAGATAGGTTCATCTTTGGATGCTTCAATAAAACAGGAGTTCATAACTTTCTTAAGAAATAGGAAGAAAACTTTCGCATGGAGTCATGAGGACATGCCAGGAATAGATCCAAACTTCTTATGTCACGAGCTCAATGTGAATAAGGAGATCAAGCCTGTAAAGCAGAGAAGAAGGGTATTTAGCCCCGAGAAGAATCAAGCTATTCAAGAGGAGGTCGACAAGCTCCAAAAATCTCAATTCATTGAAGATGTGAAATACCCGGACTGGTTGGCAAATGTGGTGATGGTAAAGAAGAAAAACAATAAATGGAGAATGTGTGTTGATTTCACTGATCTCAATAAGGCCTGCCCAAAGGACCACTTTCCATTACCCAGAATTGATCAGTTAGTGGATGCTACCTCTGGGCACGAGATGCTCAGCTTCATGGACGCTTATTCAGGCTACAACCAGATCAAGATGAAACCTGAAGACAGTGAGAGTACTTCTTTTATTACCTCTAGGGATACTTATTGTTATAATGTTATGCCTTTTGGTTTGAAAAATGCAGGAGCGACATACCAGCGGCTGATGAACAAGGTTTTTGCCGAACAAATCAGTTGCAATATGGAAGTCTATATCGATGATATGTTGACAAAAAGAAAGAAAGCTGCTGATCATCTAGTTGATTTAAGTCAGACTTTTGATCAACTGGATAAATACCAGATGAAGCTCAACCCTACGAAGTGCACATTTGGAGTACGAGAAGGAATGTTTCTCGGGTACATTGTCAACCAGCGAGGCATTGAAGCAAATCCAGAAAAGATCATAGCTCTTTTAGGGTTGCGATCTCCAACAACAAAGAAAGAAGTGCAGAGTCTTACAGGACGAGTTGCAGCGCTCAACAGATTTGTATCTCGAGCAACAGATAGATGCTTACCATTCTTCAAAACACTTCGAAAAACTTTCGAGTGGAATGATGAATGTGAAAGAGCCTTTCAAGACTTGAAAAAATATCTGGGAACACCTCCACTGTTGTCAAGGCCAATAACGGGAGAGAAGTTGTACTTATACCTGGCAGTATCAGAGCATGCAGTCAGCTCAGCATTGATCAGATTGGAGAATGGAGTCCAGAAGCCAATTTATTACACAAGTAAGGCTTTCCGAGGTGCAGAGATTAGGTAACCAAAGTTAGAAAAATTGGCGTTGGCATTAATTGAAGCAAGCAGAAGAATGAGGCCATATTTTCAAGCCCATACCATCGTCGTTTATACCGACATGCCATTGAGACAAGCCCTTCATAAGCCAGAAAAGTCAGGGAGACTGATGTACTGGGCAATAGAGCTCGGTGAATATGATATTGTGTATGAACCCCGATCATCATTGAAAGGGCAAGCTGTAGCAGATTTTATAGCAGAGTTTACATATCCTGATACCCACGAGGAACAAAAAGTGCTCACTGATCAACCTGTGGATGTTATAGGATCAACAGACATAAGTCCAGACCAACTCCGGTTGGTAAAAGGGCTTGTGGATGTAGAAAGATCTTCAGATTCAAACCCAGACCAACTCCGGTTGGTAAAAGGGAGAGAAGAGATGATCGACGAGGAGCGAAAATTAATAGGGGAGGATAGAAGAGAATAACAGATATTCCACCGAGGAACTCTATTGGATAAGAAATTTGAACACGAGTTACCTACATGGAGATTGTATGTAGATGGTTCATCTTGCACAGCAGGTTGTGGAGCGGGGATTGTTTTGAAAACCCCAGACGAGATTGATATAGAATATGCCTTGCGATTTCAATTCAAAACCTCCAATAATGAGGCTGAGTATGAGGCCATGATAGCAGGTCTTAATTTAACAAAGATTATGGAAGCACAACAAGTGATGGTATTCAGTAATTCCCAATTAATTGTGAATCAGGTGATGGGAACATATGCAGTTAAAGGAGAGCTAATGGTCAAGTGTCATGCAAAGGTGATGGAATTGTTGGCAGAATTTGATGCCATTCAGTTGATCAGAATACCCAAAATAGAAAATGTACAAACAGACGCACTGGCCCGACTAGCATCAGCTACTCGTACCGAGCTGCGAAGAACGATACCAATTGAAGTACTGGAAAGTCGGAGCATAGATGAAAACCTGACGATGAATGTTATTACCCTTGATTTAGGACCATCTTGGATGGATCCCATCAGGGCATATATTGAAGAGGGAGAATTTCCAGAGGACAAGCTCGCGGAAAAGAAATTAAAGTTTAAAGCTGCTCGGTATGTACTAACTAATGGTGTTTTGTATAGACGAGGAATTATGGCAGGTTTGCAGAGATGTGTACACCCATCCGAGGTGAAAGAATTGATTGAAGAGATCCATGAAGGGTCTTGTGGAGCACATGTGGCAGGTCGGACACTTTTGCAAAGAATGACGAAGCAAGGATACTACTGGCCGACGATGAGGGCTGATTGTATAGCTTATGCTAAGAAATGTGACAAGTGCCAACGTTTTTCCTCCATCCGACGAACTCCACAAGCTTTATTGACACCCATAACTTCCCCTTGGCCATTTTCCATGTGGGGAATTGATTTGGTTGGACCATTGCCAACCACTCGAGGAAGATTCAAGTACCTCGTCGTCGCAGTAGATTATTTTACTAAGTGGGTAGAGGCTGAACCCCTTATCGATATGACGTACGAGAAGGTATACCAGTTTGTTTGGAAGAATATCATCTGTCGATATGGTCTCCCTCATGCCTTCGTCATAGATCATGGAACACAATTCGACAACGAGGAGTTTGCTGCCTATTGTCAACAATCAAACATCCTTAAGACCCATTCAGCACTAGGTCATCCTCAAAGCAATGGGCAGACTGAGGTGAAAAACAGAACACTACTAAATGGTTTGAAGAAGAGGCTAAGTGAAGCTAAAGCTAATTGGATTAATGAACTACAATCAGTATTGTGGGCTTACCGAACAACTCCCTGAGCAGCGACTGGAGAATCACCATATATGCTAGCATTTGGAAGTGAGGCTGTAATACCTGCTGAGTTGGGTCTACCAACACACAGAGTGTTGAATTTCAATTCCCCAATCAGTGACTTGATGAGAAGACTTGATTTGGATATGCTCGAGGAAGGTAGAGAAGAGGCAGCCATTAGGAATGCTGCTTACCAACAACGCACAGCCCTGTTCTACAACAAAAGGGTGAAGAAATGCGACTTAAAAGAAGGGGATTATGTGCTAAAGAAGGTTATTCAGAAGCACAATAAACTTAAAGCCAACTGGCATGGACCTTAACAAGTTATAGAACTTGTTCGACCAGGAACTTACCGAATAGCAACTCTAGAAGGAGAAGAATTCAAGAATGCTTGGAATGGTGAACACCTTCGCAAGTATTATCAGTAATGTAAAATGTATAGCAGTTCCATCAACATGAATAAAACAATGATGTTCACAATTTTTTCTCTCTCTCCTTTGTTTGAAAGTTTTTTAGGGAATACTAGTGTAGTGTTGTACACTACGCTGTTCAACAGCAAAAAGAAGATGATAGTTCGAGCGTGACCATCTTCGGTTGGTAAAATAGTGAGAACAAATTATACTCCTTTGGTTAGGAGGCGTACACTGGCATGATCAACTTCGGTTGGTAAAAGAGCTTGTGGACAAGATAGTTCGAAAGAACCTGATAGTTCGAGCGTGACCATCTTCGGTTGGTAAAATAGCGAGAAAAAATTATACTCCTTTGGTTAGGAGGCGTACACTGGCGTGATCAACTTCGGTTGGTAAAAGAGCTTGTGGACAAGATAGTTCGAAAGAACCTGATAGTTCGAGCGTGATCAACTTCGGTTGGTAAAATAGCGAGAACAAATTATATTCCTTTGGTTAGGAGGCGTACACTTGCGTGATCAACTTCGGTTGGTAAAAGAGCTTGTGGACAAGATAGTTTGAAAGAACCTGATAGTTCGAGCGTGATCAACTTTGGTTGGTAAAATAGCGAGAACAAATTATACTCCTTTGGTTAGGAGGCGTACACTTGCGTGATCAACTTCGGTTGGTAAAAGAGCTTGTGGACAAGATAGTTCGAAAGAACCTGATAGTTCGAGCGTGATCAACTTCGGTTGGTAAAATAGCGAAAACAAATTATACTCCTTTGGTTAGGAGGCGTACACTTGCGTGATCAACTTCGGTTGCTAAAAGAGCTTGTGGACAAGATAGTTCGAAAGAACCTAATAGTTCAAACCCACGACCAACTTTGGATGGTAAAAGGGCGAGAACAACATTCTTAAAATGCCAATTTTGGCTGGTTAAGAAACAAAATATGCTCTCAAATGCCAACTTATGTTGGTCGGGAGGTAAGATTATTGCAAAAGTTCCTCGAAGAACAAAATATTCCAAACTGAACCAAGTATGGTTGGTCGGGGATAAAAACCCACTAACTGTAGTTGGTCGACGAGGAGAATTTATCGACCTTGGTTGGTCGGACACATTTTATGAAAAAGACAAAAATTTACCAAGTATGGTTAGTAGGGTATAAACTCTCACTAATTATAATTGGTCGACGAGCACAATTGAACAACCTTGGTTGGTTGGAAAATTTTAAACATTTTTATACTCATTACTTTATTAAGTGATCGAACAACATTTTTTATACTTGTAACTGTTTATTGCTAAGTTGGTTGATGAACAACACAAAATTATTATCTTTTTAACAGATACATATGCACAGATGTAAAAATATTAGACAAGTACAAAAGAATAGCAATACAGATTTGCAAACAGAAAATGAAAGTCTTTCATTAAAATTCAAAATAAATTACAAGTTACATATGTTTGCTAACTATTACATTGAAAATCCTATTCTATTGGTTTTTTCCCTTCAGCCTTCGATATAGGTTCCTCGCCAGCAGGAGGATCATTTAATGTTTGGGGAGAATTGATAAAATTCAAGTCCCTCAACATTCTGACATTCATTACTGAAGGAGTATCCAAGAGATGCTCGGGACGAGATAATTCAATCTGAGAATGAAGACTATAGTCACCAAGATATTTTGAAATTAAGCTCCGAGGAATAGCACGAGCTGGGATCCATTCCATGTCCAGTTTATAAGGCGGTACAGGCAGGTCTAGTAGCCCAAGAGCATGATAATCCCATAAATAATGGCCCTGCTCTAGCTTTAACACACCCAGTGCGTTCAACCATCCCTGTTTATAACCTTCATTATTGGCATTTTCAAGGCGAGCATCCAAGTGACAAAGGGCTTCATTGTAGCCTGCCATCCAAAACTCACGAGGTTGTTTGTGGAATTGGAAAGTTATTATCTCTAGTTGCTCGTGAAGGCTCCTGGAAAAAACATCTTTATTATTCAAAGCAGACTTCGTCGCAGTAAGTTGATCTTCCAAAGATAGATTTTTCTTGGACATTTCAGACAAAGCACGATCTTTTGCATTCAATTGGAACGCTTGAGTTTCCAAAGTAGACTGAGTGCGAGCTTCTTCAACATTACGGCTGAGAACTCTTGATCGACTCCGAGCAGGTGGAGAACTTTGCTCCTCGACAACATTTTGAACAGCTCTTCCTCGCCCACGAGACCCTCTTCCTCGTCCCCGAGAAGTAGTTTAGATACCAGACCTTCTCAGAGTATCCAATTCTTGCCTTAATTTGGCATTTTCAACCTCTAAGAATGAGAATCCTTCATCAGTGACCGGTACCAAGGCAGTAGAGGATGAAGCTGCAAACTCATATTGCACCAACTTTTTCTGCAAATTGTTGTTCTCATGTTCCAGCAGCTCGGCGATCTGTCTGCAGGCCTCAACTTCACCTTTTAGGGTTCTCTCCCTGACATCGTATCCAGCAATGATCCTTTTGTGGCCTGTCTCGGAAGAAAGCTGTTGATACCTATTCACATACTCCTTGTGCAACAAGGTAGTTGATTCATTGTGCTGATTTTGAAGATCTTCTAGGGAATAATGAAGCTCCTCGATTAATTCATAGTAGGCCACATTATTGGCCACAGCTCGGTCAAGTAAAGCTTTCAAGTACCGATAAGCCTCAATTGCCTGTTCTGAAGCATCATGGCCAAGGATGTCAGCAATTTCTGATACACTTAGCTCTGTGTGACCAGCCTTATAGTATTTGTGACATTGCTGCATCAGTTTTGTATCATTGGCAGATAGCAATTCCATCCTGGCTATAAACTAATGAAGAGGAGACAACAATCAACAAAAACAAATCATCAACAACAGAGAAGAACAAAGATGTATTTTATTAGATCATAAAAAGATTACATTGTTTGATTATAAATGATAACAAAAGATAGAAATGATACCGAACAACTTCACACCTTTTCCTTGTCTCCCAAGACTTTCTCGGGAGGCTGGGACGAGGAGCTTGGTTGCTCGGTGGTAACAGCAGCTTGATCAGCAGGAGTTGAAATTTTCTCAAGAGGAGGAAGCATGGAAGAAATTTCCTCGTTGGCACAAGGTAGAGGGGCAGGGACTTAATCACCCATGGCCATGGAAGATTCATCAGAGATAGCCTCATCTTCTTCTTCTTCTACAATTGGTGGGGGAGGACCAGGGAGGTGTAGCTGAAATAGCTCAGAGTCGTCTTTGATCTTCAATTCCTGCAGGGCAGCTACCCAGCCATCTCGGAAGTATTTCAACTTCCCGTATTGTACTTGGGATGTCATCACAGCAATCCCTTTGTCCCATCCTTTATCCCAGCCAGCGCTGAAGGATTTTTTAACTGCGAGCTTTCTTTTCAGTTTCTCCGAGGAGAGCTTCTCAGATAGAAGATCCTCGGTAGTCTTTAACTTCCCATCCAATTCTTCTTTTTGGCGCTTGACATCTCATAGGACGGACAACTCTTCCTCTGCCTTTTTCAGCTTATCTTCAAGCTCTCCAAAGTTCTTGAGCTTGTCGTCATATTTTTGATGCTCAACCTCTAAACTTTTCACCTTATTCTCCAAACTCTTGGAGATTTCAACCCACTTCACCTTCTCAGATTCAACTATAGACAACGTTTTCTCCCAGTCAGCTTTGTCCTCACTATACTGCTGACGAGAATCCTTCAAGGATTGGGTCAAACCCAGCAGAGCATCCTCTACCCCGACGAGGAGCTGGAAGCTTTAATTGCTTCATCTTTCTTCACGATGTTGTTAAAACAATTCACCAGCTAAACAAAGGAAAAAGTGACAGGTCAGTACAAAAATACAAGTATTCAAAGAAAGAAATGAAATTCGGAGTGTGAGAAATTTACTGAAGCAAGGTGACGGGTAGCTAGGGATGTCAGCATATCCCTAGAAATCTTTTCATCAATTCCTTGGACCTCGGGTATGATCCAAGTTTTTACCGAGCTCATGGCAGAGCTCGAAGGAATGATGGTTGGAACACCAACACCACCAGCTGGTAGAGAGGAGATGGTTTCAGCCAGATTGACAGTTTCAGCCAAAGTGACTAAGGACGATTTCCTCAATCTCCTCAAAGGGACTTCAGCAATTTCAACCAAGGAAGAGCTCTTGGTCGGAGAGATAGCAGTCATCTCCACAGGAGCAACCTTCTTGCTCGGAGCCACTGGGGCCATCTCGGTAGCTTTGGAAGGTGCAACATCCACCTTCTTAGTCCCCTCTGGGACATCAATTTTGCTTTTCTTGGCCTCAGCAGCAGAAGTAGTGTCATCAAATAGAGCAGGGGGAGCTCTTTTCCTGCCCATTCTTTGACTTAAAGGGATGTGAGAATCTGAAGAAGAATCCTCTGGAGTTGAGGCTGGCTCAACAGATCTAATCACAGGACGAGTAGTATAAGAAGTCGTATAGCTCCTATACTGCAGCAAATATGATGCAGACCTGATGTGCTCGTCTGCAACGTTCTTATGCAAACCCCAGATAAGTTTCAGATGCTTAATATTAACCTCTGATTCTTTTGGAGTTTTTTTTTTACTATCAACTGCAAATAAATACATAATGAAATATCAGTCATACATTTTGTCAAATATGATAAAAGCATAATTTCATAAGTAAAGGAAAATGAGAATAAACCTATCCCATTGCCATATGGGGGGCATTTTGGACCCTGGTATACTACATCTCCAACCAAGGGGGCATATTACCAATTTTTAATAACCACCCCATGTTCAAAATAATCTCTATTTGCATCAGGGAGGTTAACTACAAGATCCCTATTTAAAAACCTAGTTTTTAAGTAATAAACATTATCTAAAATAGCCCATCTATAGCAATACATAATCTCAGGAATCCCTATAAGAGTCCCATGAGTTAGATTTAATTTATACACCCCCTTAATTATTCTCCATGAATTGGGGGCTATTTTTGTAGGAACAACGTCAAAGTACTGACAGAACTCTAAGCATAAGGAGTTTGGTGGAAAAGAAAATCCACATTCAGCAATGAATAGACTGGGGAACCAATGTCCCTCAGCCAATCAAAAATAATCTAAAGGCTCAGAAAGAACCTCCAGAGTTACCCAGGAAGGAATGGAAAAATCGGAACGAAATTTCTCAACAGATTCCACAAGATAAACCATAGTGAATAAAAGAAATACAGAAGAAAAGAAGAGAATCTTACAGGAAAAATGAAGAGCTGACAACTAGCGAAGGAAAAGATGAACGCACAAGAGAGAGAGAGAACAGAAAGCTTGAATGCAGAAAATTGGAAAACGTAGAAGACGGTATGGTTACCTAAGAAGTTTAAATACTTTACCTTCAGAAGCTGCGAAGGAAATGATTACACAAAAGAAACTAATACGCCACCGGCGGCTAAAAGGACAAAAATGCACGAAGATCGAAGTACTCATAAAAATTCGAAAAGGCGAATTCTGTGAATTTGGAAGGAAATTCAAATATGAAGAAAAGGCTCCTAAAACCCAGGAAAGTCATTTAATATCGCCATATACCGAGAAAGAATGTTTCATACTCCTCAAAGTTTGAAATATGAAACATCGGGGGCTTCTGTTGATACCAAAATTAATATGCTGATATGGACGAATAATATGTAGACACGTGTAAATCTACTTGACACAATAGCAACGAGGAAGTTTATTTCCCCGACCAACTCATGTTCTCTCCGAGCAACGAGGATACACCGAGGAACTTCAGCACTCCGAGGTACTCTAGCGCTCCGAGAAACTCCTGAACAACGAGCAACCAAGGCGGTCCGAGCTGCACCTCGGTCCTAGCATTAATTGCCAGATAATCAACAGTTCAACTATTCATTGAATGTTTATCATCTTGACGCACACGCTGCATTAAATGTATTACCATTTCATATGTATATCATTTAATGTATCAACCCTTTCATGTACAGCCTAAGGGCTATAAATACCTTGTATCACCCTCATTCAGGGGGACCGGAATTTCTTGAGAGAACATATACTCGAGAATTCTCAAACACTCAGCAATAACATAACAGTGGACGTAGGCCATTCATATAAGGCTGAACCACTTTAAAAATCTTTGTCTCATTTTATTTATCTGTGATTGAATAATTAGAGTAATCTAGTGTTTTACATCAACACTGATAATTTATTTGATTAATTTCTTAAGGTCCTTGAGCGATACAACTTAACTAATTTGTATAATCAGATTAATATAATTCGCTTGCAGGGTTTGACACATACAAAACCTAAAAGCATCTCAAGGGGGCATCACTAGTCTCTATATCGAGAAGTTGATTCCATCCATAAAAGTCATTCACCATACATTAATCACCATTACCCAATCTATTATGATTATTGATCCAGTAATGAATCTCACCCGATAGGTCAAAGTAATAAATAACTAGTGTCCATCAATCATATCTGGATTAAAAGACTTGCATAAACCTAATAATAACGAGGTTTGCATCATCTTATAAAATCGGTATAAAGACAATGATCGCAAGGTGGTCCCATTCAATAAACATAAAGTGTACTAGAACAATAAGTGGAAACTAAACAGTTTCTCTTAATCAAGATAGACCTACTAACATATTATTCAACAACCCTAATAATGATGTGTCTAGTACCATCTACGACTGTGAACAATAAAACTTTTATTCTAAACGAACTTTTGATAAGATACTCTGTGTGTAAGCCATACTCTACACACCAGAACACCTACTTAGAAGGGTAAAAGTCTTTGGCAATATATAAAATAATGCAAACATTATGACCATACATGATTCTCATTCAAATAGGAAAAAAACTATTTAACAATAAATCCGAAACTAAAACTATTACATAAAGCATGATTGTAATCTACTTCTTTAAAAATCTCCCACTTAGACTCAAATCCATGCTGCAATGCATCTCACTCCCATCCCCTCTACATGACTATAAAAATTCTTAACTGGTAAGCTCTTAGTGAAAGGTCCTGCTAGTTTGTTCTCTGATACAATCTTCATAATTGTGACATCACCTCACCGTATAATTTCTCGAATGAGATGATACTTACGCTTGATGTGTTTAACTCTCTTATGGATCCGGGTTCTTCTAAGTTAACAATTGCGTCGTTATTATCACAATAAACAGTAATAGTCTATTGAACTAAAAGTACCACTCCTAGATCCCTTAGAAATTTTCTACGCCATTCTGCTTCATTGGCTACCTCGATGGCTGCCACATATTCATCTTCTATGGTGAGATCAACAATGCAAGATTTCTTGATACTCATCCAACTAATGGCTCTACCTCCCAGGGTAAAAATTTATCTAGAGATATACTCTATGTAATCCCTATCAGACTGAAGATCTAAATTGGTGTACCCAATAGGTACTAGACTCTCTGCCTGGTAAACTAGAATATAATCTCGTGTTATTTTTAGATGCTTAAGTACTTGATTTACCGCAGTCCTGTGTTCTTGCCCATGGTTATACTGCTAACCATGACAACGGCAAAGAGATATCAGGTTTACTACATAACATAGCATACATAAGGCTCCCAACTTCCAAATCGTAAGGGATGCCTTTCATCTTCTCAATCTTATCAGGTGTCTTAGGACACTGATCCTTAAAAAGAGATATTCCATGTCTGAAAGGGATTAACCCTTTCTTAGAATCTTTCATGCTATATTTTATCAAGAATAGAATCGATATGAGCTGCTTGTGATAAACCCAACATCCTATTCTTACGATCACGCACAATCTTGATCCCAAGGATGTGAATATCTTCTCCTAAGTCTTTCATATCGAATTAGATGGACAACCACACTCTAACTAAAGATAAAAGTACAACATCATTTTCATTGATAAGAATGTCAGTCACATATAATACTAAAACACCATAAAATTTCCATTACATTTCTTGTACATGCATGACTCATCTGGACATTGATCAAAACTAAAATATTTGATTGCCTGATCAAAATAAATGATCCAAGTTCAATATTCTTGCTTAAGTCCATAAATGTACTTCTTACGCTTACATAATTTATGCTCTTTCCCTTGGGAAATAAAATCATCTAGCAGCAACAAATAGATACACTCATCAAGAATCACATTAAGAAATGCAGTCTTAACGTCCATTTGCCAAATTTCATAATCAAAATGAGTCGCAATGGATAAGAGAATTCAAATGGAATTCATCATAGCTACTGATGAGAAGGTTCCCTCATAATCGATGCCCTTTTTCTGAGAAAATCCTTTCGTAACAAGCCGTCCCTTAAAGGTCTAAACCTTCCCGTCCACCCCTCTTTTACTCTTATAGACCCACTTGCATCACATGGACTTTATCCCTTAGGGTGGATCTCTAAGATTCCATACACGATTGAAATACATAGATTCCATCTTAGAATTCATAGATTTAAGCATAAGTTCTGCATCTTTATCTTGGATAGCCTCATTGTAGTTACAAGGATCGGCTTAGAATTCATCAGGGACATTGTTATAAGACTCTCCCAAGAACATAAACCGTTCAGGTTGACATACAACCCTCCAACTACGATGAGGTAGTCCCCGTGCTGGTATTAGAGTCAACACATTTTATAATTCATCCTGTACTCGGGGTGTTAAATAATCTTGTTGGTTCCCACCCAGCTCTTCAAAAATAACGTTACTTCTGGGTTTATAATCCATCATATAATCCTCTTATAAGAATCGAGCATTGGTGCTAACAATGACCTTCTGATCCTTAGGATCATAGAATAAATAATCCTTAGTTTCCTTAGGATATCCTGCAAAGAAAAAAACTTTTGATCTTGATTCCAGGTTACTAGGATATTTCTTCAACACATGTGATGGACTACCCCAGATCGGAATATGTTTCATACTAGGATTTCACCCAATCCATAATTCCTTAGGTGTAGTGGAGACCGCCTTTGAAGGTACCAAGTTTAATAAATAAGTCACAATTTCTAACGCATGCCCCTAAAAGGAATCTGGGAGATCTATATAACTCAACATGGACCAAATCATATCTAAAAAAGTCTTGTTCTTCCTTTCTTCTACACCATTTTTCTCAAGCATAACAAGTGCAGACAATTGGGATGTGATCCCTTGATCTTATAGATATTACCTAAACTCCCTTAAGAGGTACTCTCCACTATGATTAGATTACAGTGTCGTGATACTTTTACCTTGATTCTTCTCCACTTATTCCCTATAAACTTTGAATTTCTCAAAGTCTTCGAACTTATGGTGCATTAGGTAAATGTACTAATACCTTGAGTAATCATCTATGAAAGTCATAAAATACTCAAATCCCCCTCTTGCTCGAGTTGTCATCAGTTCACATAGATCAGAATGAACCAATTCCAATAGTTCTTTGGCTCTATAGCCCATATCTAAGAAAGGCCTCTTGGTTATTTTACCTTTTAAACAAGATCCACAGACTAGAAATGCCTTCACTTTTAGTGAGCTCAATTGCCCATTTTCTACCAGTCTATGAATCCTTTTTAGATTAATATGACCTAGGCATAAGTGCCAAAGATACATTTGGTTCAATGAGTATAGTTCCTTTCTCTTTAAATTTGGTCCAATTGAATTATGAAAAATATTAATTTGTTGTAAGGAAAAGATAGAATTAACAATATAAAGATTATCAACTAATGTACCAGAACAAATAAAAGATTTATTTTTCTTAATAACCATGATTTTATTAAAAGAAACTAAATATCCATAAAAGGCTTGATAAGAAACTGAAATCAGATTCCTTCTAATGGAAGGTGCATAAAGACAATCTTTTAAAAGTAAACTCCTATCATTATTAAATCTTAATGAACATCTCCAACAGCAACTTTCGCTACTCTCATAGCATCTCCCATAGTCAGATAAATCTCTCCATCGCTTAGTTTCCTAGTTTCCTAGAACCCCTATAAAGAATTGAATACATAATTAGTGTTTCCCATATCTACACACTAGGTACCGGTAGTATGAACCACAAAACATGATTCAATGCCAAATAAATGAATTTATCATCTTTGTTCTATTTATGGAAAAAACTCACATAATTGTTCTTCTTGTATTCTGACTGCTTATAATGGAAACACTTTCCCTTAGTCTTTTTCACACCTCCCTAAGGCTCACGAGCTGCCTGAGGGACCATAACTTGTTTTTAAGTCTTCTTCTTCTTTTTATTCTTTCCCATAGGCTTAGAAGTATAAACTTTCTCAGCAATAAAAGAAATTACTAACTTCTTAATGAGACCCTTAAATGATTGTTGTTCTTTAAGTAGTTTCGCCAAAGAGTAAGAAAGTTTGTTCATGTTGTAATTTAAGCGAAACTTCTTAAAGGATTCGGGAAATGATTAGAGAGAGTATCGATCTGGGTTTCCCCATTGATTTGTGCTTTAAATATTTCAAGCTCATAGAGAAGAGACATCATCCTTAAAACATATTCCCTCACTGGGGTCCCTTCAGCCATGTTTGTGATCATGAGTTCTTTCATTGCAACCTTCTTTGCAGCACGTTTTCTATCCCTAAATAGCTCTTTGAGGTTCAGCATCATGTCAAAGGCATGGTCCATCGACTGATGCTAATGTAACAGAACTTTTGGCATATACGATAAAATGTAACACCGCATCATCTCATCAGCATTGAACCATTTCTGGTACTCACAAGTTTTATTTTCGATCGCCTCCACACCAGGTTTCTCTGGACCGATCTTATAGAGCACAAACTTATATCCTCCAGTAGTCAACACAATATATAAATTCCTTTTCCAGTCAATGTAATTAGGTCCAGTTGATTTGTTTTCCTTAATAATGACAACAAGTGGATTGAAAGAGCTTCCTATATTAATACTGAGAATCAAATAATGAAATAAATTATTATAGAGCATTAAACTTGTCAAATTCAAAATTAAAATTAATCTTCCCTCTATCGATTTTAAAAGAATATGTCGACATTCTGATTACAATTTAAATAGTATTCCCCTTTAGATAACCTACTTTCCAAAAAAATTAGGCAGGCTTATTCCTTTAAATTTTATTTTCCAAACAAGATCTATGTCAAATAAAATTAAATAATCGACACTTTAGTCCGACAAAATCATGGCATTCCTCTTTGGAGAACCTATAATTATTTTATGTCTAAGTGTATACCACCAACTAATTTTAGATTATCTCATAGCACAAAGACTCCTCCTTTTGGGTCGCCTATGTGAATAATGAATCCAAAATTACTCTTAAGGAAATTTATAGCGACTACTACAATAATTAGCATTCCTCATTGGAGGACTTACTTATTATTTAAAGTCTACAAATCGTTGATGGAGACCATCGGATTTTCTCTTGAAAAATTCCCTCTCCCACTTAGTAATTTAAAATCTTTGTGAGGGTTGTAAATAAATGTGTCAATTTTTCAATTAATTTGAAAAATCTAGGGCATTTGATATATTTCCAAAAAATACTGGGATATCCCTATTTTAATATATCAAGAAAATGTGTGATAAATAAAAAAAAATCAAAAACCCTTTATCGTTATAAAAAAAGAATACTTGATTTTTTTTATTCTCTAACCACACTTATTAATGTCCACGATACAAAATAATTATGAATTACTCACATTTAGCATCTGCATGATTTATGTTCGGTCGGTATTCCATGTTGTCCATAATTTAAAGGGAACCGTTAACACATATTAACAACCCAACAATTTAAATATGAATAATAACGACACAACGTAAATAAGAAAATCGAGGTAAATAAGGAATCTTGACTATTATGGTCAAGATACAACTCTATCATAGATCAATAGGCATCCTTCAACCCAAAAACTTCATGTTGCCACTACATTGGGATGGCATGGGGTTCAACCTGTCCATGCACTGTTTTCACTATCCATATAGATTTTTGTACTAAAAATAGCCTCCAATCACAGATTTGGTTATGCACTCCTCCATTGAAAATTACGATAAAAATAATAACAATTTACAGATGTCCTATGGCTCCATGAAAGATTCCACATTCTTTATCGATTTTACATTAATCCAGTGAAAAAAACAACCACAAAAATTAATCATGGGAGCCAATCACATAAAACATATACATAAATACGTGACCATAATACTGGGACTAGATCATTGCACAGAAGAAATTAGCATAAATCTATATTATACCCAAAATCCATTCACATATATGATTATTTTAATTGGACAACATGGATGAGTTCAACCTATATTCAATATCAATAGGGCCTTAATACCAATTATTGGAGCGGCAGTCCAAGGATCTCTTGAATATGCACATAGATTGAACTACATGAAAAATACACAAACGTGAAATCCTACAATGAAGAAATAAGATTTACCTTTCGATATCTATTTGATTTGATCTCGTGTTATCACAAACCATATATGATGACAACTGATCGAGAATGCGGTCCCGATGCACCTCACATGAAAGAGTTGGCGCTTGCGTTCAAATAAGGAAACAATATAATAAATGCCTTTTAACCCAAATTAACCCTAAGCATGCAACTAGGTGTGATTGAAACAATATGAAATCATGCAAGAATTATTCAACACACAAAGTTTAAGGAAAAATCCCCCACATGGGCAAAACCATTTGTATATCACTATAATTTGTAAAATACGGTTTACAATCGGATTACAATGAAATACAGGTTGACTAAGAATTACCCTCGGGTATCGGATTCTGTAGTCGCGGCTGGAAGAAAATCCCTTTCCAGTAGGGCTTGCGGCTGGAACTATCCCTGTCCAGTAGGGCTGCAATGAAGAGGAAGAAACGGTCCACTTCACAAAGGGTTGAACAACATCAATGGTGTTCTTTGGGTTACCAAATTTGATTCACAAAGATACGGAAGATGTGTGAATCTAAAAACCTAGAATCATAGGACTCAATAGGTGAAGACTTTAGGGTTGATATGCTCTGAAAATCGTGTATAAGTCTTAAGAAAACCAACTGCTGATCGTGGTTTAAATAAGGGATCGAAACCCTTCAAAATCGGCTGCACGATCTGGCAGTGATTATCCTCGCCGGATCGGTCCGGTAGATTAGGCGGATCGGTCCGGGTAAGTCGGATCGGTTCTTTTTCTGAAATCGGATCGGTCTGGTTGGCATCGGATCGGTCCGGAACTTTTGTCTTCATCGGTTCGCTATGGATCCGGGTGTACTGGACTTAGCTTCAGCAATCGGATCGGTCCGGTCCCTTTATCCGGATCGGTTCGGTGAACCGGATCGGTTCTTTTATCTGGTCCGGATCGGTCCGGTCCTCAGGAACCAGATTCCTTCAAGGAAATATCTCCATCTTCAAAGGGCCATATCTTCTTCACCGTAGCTCGGAATGAGATGCCGTTTCTTCCAGTATCTTTGTTGCGGCAAGCTCTTCAACTTTCCAGTTGACCTATCCTCCGGATAGTGGATGTACAATTACCGAATTGCCCTTGAACTTTCATATCGAGCCTTTTTCACTGTTTTGACTTCTCTTTGATTACCACTAGGCATATAGTCCCTAAAAGCATGGAACGTGAAGTCATTGAGGCTGATGTAAAACACATGATGGAGATGCAGGATGCTTGATTCCTAGAATTCGGATTGAGGCCGTCATATGTGATCATGTAGAAACGTGCCAAATGTAACGGCGTACGACATACAAAACTGTAAGATAACGGACATGACAAAAATGTCCTTACAAATCTCCCCCTATGTCTATGCCGGTACATACATAAAAAATCCGAATTATCAATTCACAACTGCCTATACAAATCTACCCTTCCATGAACCCAAAACTGGAAAGATACATATGAATAAGACTACATCGTTTGTTCTTCAAATCTTCAGGAATCTCAAAGCTTTTCTCATCAGGGTGTGCAATTCAGAGATCATCAAGATAGTGCCTACACACATGAGATAAAGCAAAATACCAAGTGACGTATCGAGTTTTGAAATGAGATAAACATAAGCATATATATCAATGTAAGATGATATTCTCAGAATTTCAAAAACCCCCCCATAATCAGATAATTCATTCTCCCCCTTTTTATGATGTCCCCAAATAGACAAATGAGAGAAATAAATCAAGCAATCAAGTACCGGGATGTCACAAGGCATAAAATCACACCATGAATGAACATAAAACAACCAAGTCGGTGATAGCGTAAAAGAATGGGTGTGATCAAAATTCAATAGGAAAATCAAAGCATACAAACATGACATATGTGCACGATGAATATTGGATATTCCTAACGAATGAACTCAAATGCTTCCTTTGGTGTAAAAGATTGGAAATATATGACATTGACTATCAAATCTACAAATCAAAGCTCAAAGTGATTTCTACACCAATAACGTCCAAAATGATTTTCATGCGTTTTCAGGACTTTCAAGGAAGTGCAAACCCGTTTTTCAATCTCCAAACTCCCTCAGATTTATATTTTGAATAGAGGTATACTAAATTCTCAAACTTTGGTGAATTGGTGGTGAAAACCTTAATGGCCCATATTTGGCATGTATCGCTTTTGATTGCCTTAACAAATTTTTTTTTTTTCGGGCTCTTTTAACCTCTTAGGACCTCGGATATTAAAATTCCTCCATTTTTTAGGTCCTTTTTAACGGTGGCTTTTGCGCAAAGGATAAGAATCAACTTTCGCAGCCCCTCCCCGTTATGAAAATATGCGCACAGTCTCACCAAACGGTTTTTACATGCAATCCAATCTTGTCAAGTTTTATCGCATTTTATACATTGTATAGACAGGATTGAGATGGAAACACTCAAGCCAACATGAGATTGACAAGTGCAACAATCAAATATAGCCGTGCATGTGTGCAAAAAAGGATATAGGAGTCAAGCATGTAGGAAATATCACTAATTACATCTCAAGGACTCCAATCAATGTTAAGCACATGGATGAAATGATGTAGCCTCTCAAATCTCTATCAAACAGTCACATGGATATATGGAATGAAGTTGTGACTTGGCTATCTTAAATGCTCATCCATAAAAGGCAAATCTCTTTTTGAATTTTTCAAAAAATTTTATCAAAATAAAATCTTTTTGTGCTTTTCTCAAAATTTTTCAAAAAAAATCTTTTTGTATTTTTCTAAGAATAAGAAACAAATACATAAAAGCTGTACAACAAAGCTATGGTACATATAAACAGACTAGCAATAGGAAGCATATGATATGACCATGAAGAAGCATCCTATTCTAGACATAGACCAACCCCTCAGTCAACAGTGCAAATCCCCAAAGACTTCCTAAGACTCTCAAATCTAAGGGCATCTAAAGGTTTCGTGAAAATATCGGCTAACTGACGGTCGGTAGGAACAAAACTCAGGGTTACGACTTTCTCTTCAACTAACTGACGTATAAAGTGCTCGCGTAACCTGATGTGCTTTGTGCGCGAATGTTGGACAGGATTGCGGGATATGTGTATCGCGCTCGTGTTATCACAGGAAATGGTCATGGTGTCCTGTGAAATCCCATAATCCTCCAACATTTGCTTCATCCACATGAGTTGCGTGCAACAACTCCCGGCGGAGATGTACTCAGCCTCCGCAGTGGACAAAGAGATGGAGTTTTGCTTCTTGCTCAACCAAGAGACAAGAGCAGAACCAAAGTAGAAACACCCACCAGAAGTGCTCCTACAACCATCTACGTCCCCAGCCCAATCGGCATCCGAATAGGCGGACAAACGGTCATCGGTATCAAAGGAATACCAAATACCGTATGAGAGAGTCCCACTCACGTATTTGATAATACGTTTTAGAGCGAGTAAGTGTGACTCTTTGGGAGACACCTGATAACGCGCACAGACTCCAACACTAAAGGCAATGTCGGGACGACTAGCAGTCAAGTAGAGAAGACTGCCTATCATACTCCGATATAAGGTTTGCTCTACGTCCTTGCCTGAAGTGTCCTTACTAAGCTTGGTAGTGGTACCCATAGGTGTACGAGCATGCTTAGCGGAGTCTAAACCAAATTTCTTTACTAGGTCTCTAGCATACTTGGATTGGGAGATGAACATCCCATCCTCTAGCTGACGAACCTGGAGACCAAGGAAGAATGTAAGCTCACCTACCATGCTCATCTCAAACTCACTTTTCATCTCCTCCTCAAAGTGGTGAGCATGCTGGGAGCATGTGGATCCAAAGACTATGTCGTCCACATAGACTTGGGCAACCAAAATAGCACCGTCATCTCTCCTGACGAACAACGTCATATCAACTCCCCCTCTCTTGAAGCCACGGGCTAAGAGATAGGAAGTAAGCCTCTCGTACCAAGCACGGGGTGCTTGCTTCAAACCATACAAGGCTTTCCTCAGATAGTAGACGTGTTCAGGGTGCTTAGGGTCTTCAAACCCTTTTGGTTGTTCCACATAAACCTCTTCCTGTAGAATGCCATTCAGAAAGGCACTCTTGACATCCATCTGATATACCTTGAAGTGCAGATGACATGCGATGGCGAGTAGTAAGCGGACGGACTCAAGCCTCGCAACAGGAGCAAATGTCTCTCCAAAGTCTACTCCCTCTATCTGTGTGTAGCCTTGAGCGACCAACCTAGCCTTATTTCTGATTATGGTACCATTTTCATCCATTTTATTCTTGAAAATCCACCGGGTACCAATAACATTAGTATCACTAGGTCGGGGGACAAGTTCCCAGACATTGTTCTTCTTAAACTGAAGCAACTCATCCTGCATAGCAGATATCCAGTGTTCATCTTTGAGAGCTTCCTTGTGATTCTTGGGCTCGACTTTGGACGTGTAGCAAAGATGGCTAACAACGTTCTCTAGCTGAGCACGAGTCTTGACCCCTAGAGTGGGATCACCAACAATGGCAGAGGGGTCATGACTCTTGCGAACCCAAGCAGGTGTGTCCCCTAACACAGGAGTAGGGTCCACAGAGTGTGAGAGAGGAACAGGTAAATCACTGTCAGAACAGTCCTCATCCTCACACTGAAGGTTGGGATCAATAATCGTCGGAGGTTCGTCATCTTGCACAGTGACGTTTATTGATTCCATAACCTTAGAGCTCTTCAGGTTAAAAACCCGGTACGCTCTACTGTCCGATGAATATCCTAGCAGTATTCCCTCGTCGCTCCGGGAGTCGAACTTTCCTAATTGCTCTCTATCCCGTAGGATGTAGCATTTACTCCCAAAAACACGGAAATATGCTAGGTTGGGTTTCTTGCCTGTCCACAATTCATAAGGCGTCTTAAGTGTGTGTGGACGCAGATAGACCCTATTCACCGTGTGGCATGCAGTAGACACTGCCTCTGCCCAAAATCTCCTAGAAACTTTACGACCTAGAAGCATAGATCTAGCCATCTCTTGGATCGTTCTATTTTTCCTCTCAACAATCCCATTTTGCTGAGGAGTTCTCACAGCAGAGAACTCATGTTTGATCCCAAGGCTATCACGGTACAAATCCACCTTTGCTTCCTTAAATTCAGTGCCTTTGTCACTACGTATTCTGTTAATAGTGACCCCGTGTTGATTTTGCAGGACACGGCACTTGGTCGTTAGGAATTCAACAGCATCTGATTTCTCTCTTAGAAAACCGACAATAGAGTATCTAGAGAAATCGTCCACCATCACGAGAATGTATCTCTTACCACCTAGACTCTCTGTGCGAGTAGGACCCATAAGATCCATGTGAATTAACTCAAGAGCACGTGAGGTGGTAATGGAATTCAACTTCCTATGTGGGCTACGGATTTGCTTTCCCAACTGACAGGGTCCACAGATCGTGGAAGTTGGCTTTCCAAGTGATGGTAAGCCACGTACTAGGTCCTTTTTGACTAAACGAGATAAGTCTCTAACGTTCATGTGACCTAGACGTTGGTGCCACAGATCCATATGAGTGATCGTGGCGCTGTTGCAGACAAGTGAGGATTTAGGCTCAGTCCCATAACAGTTATCTTCTGTCCTCACCCCTTGCACTAATAGTTTACCGGCTTGATCATAGACCTTACAAGTTTTCCGGTCAAACTTCACTGCAAAGTCATCGTCGCACAGCTGGCTGATGCTAATAAGGTTTGCTTTCAAACCTTTGACGTACAGCACGTTCTCTAGCTTTGGAAATCCTGGTAACTCTAATGTACCTCGTCCTACTATGCTAGATTTGATACCATCTCCAAAGGTGACTCTCCCATCATTATAATCTTCAAGATGGGTAAAATATGAGGTATCACCTGTCATATGTCTGGAGCAACCACTGTCAAAATACCACTGTGAGGTATTATGGGCTTTGAGAGCGACATGGACAACAAGGGGCTTTTTCTCTTTCTTAGGAACCCAAGAGAAGGTACCTTTTAGTATTCCCTTGTTGTTGTTGGTTTTAGCCGGAATGCGGGGCGCATTCATTGATGGTAAGGTCATCCGTCGGAATTCCTCCATCAAGCTCTGTGATGTGGCGGCTAGAAACTCAACACGCTCTCTCAGACTGGCAAACTCATCAGTCTGAAGTGGTGGAGCAACCGTACGTCGTGTCCGACCCAACTTATAGCAATCAACCCTAAGGTGTCCATTTCTTTTGCAATGGGAGCAAAAGGGCACAATATTAGGAGAACCTTGGTTTGCTTTTCTTGGTCGAACTCTCCTTCTTGGTTTTTTATGACGGCCATAAGGAGTCGTAGTAAACTCAGGAATTGGTCCGGGTGCAATTTGGGACGTGGAGGAACCATCAAAACCTATTCCTTGCCGGTCACCAAAACCTAAAGCGGGACCGAGGAGCATCTTTCCCATCTTCCCAGATCTGTCCTCGATTTGTACCTTGACTTTCCTAGCTCTCTCAACGTCATGAGTAAGCTGAGCAACAAGGGATTCAAGTTTCTTTCGAGTCTCCAGGGAGGAATGGAGCTCACTCGTAAGACTAGCCACTTGTTTAGTCAAGTCCGCTTTCTCTTTCTCAAAACTGCTCTCTCTCTCTTTAAGCAAATTCTCTTTACTAACCCAGGCAGACTCTCTCTCTCTCATGGCGGTGCAGGTGGAGGACTCTCTCTCTCTCATCTTTCCTAACTCTTCTTCTAACGCGGTGATCCTAAGAACTAACGCCTTGTTACGTTTTTTAGTTTTGAAAGACTCATCATATAACTCGGCGTAGGCGCGTTGAAGGCTACTCTCGTCCTCACTACCTTCCTCATCTCCCTCACTCTCTTCGCTCTCGCTGTCGAGGTGTCCCTGTGAAGTAGCATCCTCATCGTCGTGAGATGCACTAGGAGTACTCACATGACTAGCCATGAACGCGGTGAAGTTACGCTCATGCGGTGACTCATCGCCCGAGTCCACCGACTCGACCTCACTGTCGTCACTAAGGGTAGCGTTTAGGACAGCTTTACCCTTTTCCCTATTCAGACGAGTGGCACACTCAAACGCTCTGTGTCCCTTACCGTCGCACTCAAAACACCTCTCACTGTCTTTAGGGGGTTCTTTGAAATCTTTCTTTTCAAACTTATTTTTCTGAAAATTCTTTTTATCTTTGAAATTTCCACCTTTTTTAAATTTCAGAATTTTCTTGAAGTTTTTAGCAAATAATGCCAAATCATCTAAGTCAAACTCACATTCAGAATCAGAAGTTTCTATCTTTCTAGATGACTCGACTCTCTTTCTTGCCGACCCCTCACTTTTTCTCTCTTGGGCTTTAAGGGAAATTCCCTTATCTTTTGGCTTGGCAGATTTGGGAAACATGTCTATTTCATAAGTTTGTAAATCTCCTACCAGTTCTTCCAATTTTAGAGTATTTAAATTACCCAATGAATTTAGCACAGTGACTTTAGGTATAAAACGCTTAGGAAGGGAACGAAGAATCTTTTTAACAACCCTAGCATTTGGAATATGTTCACCAAGATTATAGCTAGTATTAACAATGTCAGAAAGCCTAGCATAAAATTCATCAAAACATTCATTTTCATGCATGGTGATGGTTTCAAATTGAGTTGTTAAATTTTGCAATTTTGACTCTTTAACAGCATTTGTTCCTTCATGGGTAAGTTGCAAAATATCCCATGCTTCTTTTGACGTGGTGCACGTCATTATGCGTTTGAACTCATCAGGAGTGACAGACCCAGAAATACCACTTAGACCCTTAGAGTTAAAAGACGACCATTTAAATTCATCATCAGTCCAAGTGATGTCAGGTTTCAAGTTGGTCACATTATCAACAGTCACGGTTGGAGGAGTCCATCCTCGTTCAACCAAAATCCAGACACGTTCATCAATGGCTTTTAAAGCCGACCTCATACGGGCTTTCCAATAGGCATAATTCAACCCGTCAAAAATAGGCATTTTATAATATGACTTCTCCATTTGAACACGCTCTTTTCAAAAATCAATTTATTTCAAAAATTGATATCTTTAGAAAAATTTTGCGGAAAAAGGAATACGCGATAGATTAGCGTAACCTGCTCTGATACCAATTTGAAAGAGTTGGCGCTTGCGTTCAAATAAGGAAACAATATAATAAATGCCTTTTAACCCAAATTAACCCTAAGCATGCAACTAGGTGTGATTGAAACAATATGAAATCATGCAAGAATTATTCAACACACAAAGTTTAAGGAAAAATCCCCCACAGGGGCAAAACCATTTGTATATCACTATAATTTGTAAAATACGGTTTACAATCGGATTACAATGAAATACAGGTTGACTAAGAATTACCCTCGGGTATCGGATTCTGTAGTCGCGGCTGGAAGAAAATCCCTTTCCAGTAGGGCTTGCGGCTGGAACTATCCCTGTCCAGTAGGGCTGCAATGAAGAGGAAGAAACGGTCCACTTCACAAAGGGTTGAACAACATCAATGGTGTTCTTTGGGTTACCAAATTTGATTCACAAAGATACGGAAGATGTGTGAATCTAAAAACCTAGAATCATAGGACTCAATAGGTGAAGACTTTAGGGTTGATATGCTCTGAAAATCGTGTATAAGTCTTAAGAAAACCAACTGCTGATCGTGGTTTAAATAAGGGATCGAAACCCTTCAAAATCGGCTGCACGATCTGGCAGTGATTATCCTCGCCGGATCGGTCCGGTCGATTAGGCGGATCGGTCCGGGTAAGTCGGATCGGTTCTTTTTCTGAAACCGGATCGGTCTGGTTGGCATCGGATCGGTCCGGAACTTTTGTCTTCATCGGTTCGCTATGGATCCGGGTGTACTGGACTTAGCTTCAGCAATCGGATCGGTCCGGTCCCTTTATCCGGATCGGTCCGGTGAACCGGATCGGTTCTTTTATCTGGTCCGGATCGGTCCGGTCCTCAGGAACCAGATTCCTTCAAGGAAATCTCTCCATCTTCAAAGGGTCATATCTTCTTCACCGTAGCTCGGAATGAGATGCCGTTTCTTCCAGTATCTTTGTTGCGGCAAGCTCTTCAACTTTCCAGTTGACCTATCCTCCGGATGGTGGATGTATAATTACCGAATTGCCCTTGAACTTTCATATCGAGCCTTTTTCACTGTTTTGACTTCTCTTGCGTACCACTAGGCATATAGTCCCTAAAAGCATGGAACGTGAAGTCATTGAGGCTGATGTAAAACACATGATGGAGATGCAGGATGCTTGATTCCTAGAATTCGGATTGAGGCCGTCATATGTGATCATGTAGAAACGTGCCAAATGTAACGGCGTACGACATACAAAACTGTAAGATAACGGACATGACAAAAATGTCCTTACATCATAATCTTCTACTATATTCCTGATATGCACATTCAAGAGCAGACTGTGAGCTCTATCTCCATGAACACCTACTCTTATAATTTTTCCTCTTTGGTGTCTCTCTTTCTCACAAATCAAAATTTGTGTGTTTTGAGTATCAAAGAGTGATAGCTGACTTAAGAAAAATGATCTTTAAGTGCATATCTGTAGGTTATAGTAGGGACCCTAAGGGGAGATATGGATGTGGCTCCTAATGGGTCTGAGAAAACATAATCCTTTTCGGATCCCAATCTCAGTACCTTAAATATAACTAATACCACTAAATAATTATAATTATAATTACAAATCCATTCCTTAACTCAAAATTATATTTTGAGCTAACTACTTAATTCTCCCCACGTCAAGGTTACATATAGCCGTTAATAAAATAAATTGCTGATAATTTATTTGATTAGCTTCTTTAAGTCCTTAATCGGTCTAACTTTACTTATTTGTACTATCAGATGAACATAATCCACCTGTAGGGTTTGACTATCACCTATCAAGTAGATGAGATAGGAGATGCAGAGATTGAAACATTAGACCCTAGAGACAAGTCTCAACTCGTGAAGGGACAGGTCATGGAAGCTACTGAGAATGTCATTCTGGACGACGAGCATCCAGAAAGAAAAACTCAAATTGGTGCGTCATTGGATGTATCCATAAAACAAGAAATGATAGCATTTCTAAGATGCATAAAGAAGACTTTTGTATGGATTCATGAAGACATGCCAGGAATATATCCTAATTTCTTGTGTCACGAGCTCAATGTGAACAAAGAAATTAAGCCAGTGAAGCAGCGAAGAAGAGTGTTCAGTCTTGAGAAGAATCAAGATATACAGGAGGAAGTAGAGAAGCTACAAAAAGCCTCTTTTATTGAAGATGTCAAATATCCTGATTGGCTAGAAAATGTGGTGATGGTAAAGAAGAAAAATAACAAGTGGAGGATGTGTGTAGACTTCACTGATCTTAATAAGGCATGCCCAAAGGATCATTTTACTTTGCCCCAAATCGATCAACTGGTGGATGCTACCTCGGGGCATGAAATATTGAGTTTCATGGATGCTTATTCTGGTTACAATCAGATTAAGATGAAGCCTGAGGATAGGGAGAGTACCTCTTTTATCACCCTAAGGGGAACTTTTTGTTATAATGTTATGCCTTTTGGACTTAAAAATGCAGGTGCCACATATCAGTGGCTGATGAATAAGGTGTTTACAGAGCAAATCAGTCATAACATGGAGGTTTATGTTGATGATATGCTTACGAAGAGCAAGAAAGTTGCTGATCATCTAATTGACTTAGGTCAGACCTTTGATCAACTAGAGAAATATCAAATGAAGATGAATCCTACCAAATGCATATTCTGAGTACGAGAAGGCATGTTTCTCGGGTATATTATCAACCAACGAGGTATTGAAGCGAACCCTGAAAAGATCAAGGCTCTATTGGGGCTACGATGTCCAACTATGAAGAAGGAAGTTAAAAGTCTTACAGGGCGAGTTGCAGCACTTAATAGATTTGTGTCACGAGCAACTGATAGATGTCTCCCATTGTTCAAAACACTCCGAAAAACGTTTGAGTGGAATGATGAATGCGAGGAGGCCTTTCAAGAATTGAAGAAATATCTGGGAACACCTCCTTTGTTGTCCATACCATTGACGGGAGAAAGATTATACTTGTATCTAGCAGTAACAGAGAATGCAGTTAGCTCGGCATTAATCAGATTGGAGAATGGAGTACAAAAACCAGTCTATTATACCAGTAAAGCTTTTCGAGGAGCAGAAATAAGATATCCAAGACTGGAAAAGTTGGCACTAGCACTGATTGAAGCATGAAGGATGAGGCCATACTTCCAAGCTCATAATATAGTTGTGTATATAGATATGCCCTTAAGGCAAGCTCTGCACAAACCAGAGAAATTAAGAAGGTTGATGTATTGGGTAGTAGAACTGGGGGAATATGATATAATTTGTGAGCCTAGATCATCGCTCAAGGGGCAGGCGGTAGCGGATTTTATCACAGAGTTTACTCAGTAGTATACCCCCGATGAGCAAGAGTTGAATATGGGCCAACCAGTGGATGTTACAGGATCATCAAATTTAAACCCCGACCAACTTACGTCGGTGGACGAGCAATGAAAAGCGCTGGAGGAGAATAAAAGGAAGCATCGAATATTCCACCGTGGGACTCTGTCTGACCAAGAGTTTGATAATGAGATACCTGTATGGAATTTGTATGTAGATGGCTCTTCTTGTACTATAGGCAGTGGAGCAGGGATTATTTTAAACAGCCCGGATGAGATGGATGTGGAGTATGCTCTGCGTTTTCAATTTAAGGCTTCTAATAATGAGGCTGAATATGAAGCTATGATCGTGGGTCTCGGTCTGGCCAAAACTATGAAAGCAGAGCAGGTCGTTGTATTTAGTGACTCACAATTGATCATAAATCAAATGTTGGGGGTGTATGCAGCAAAAGGGAATTAATGATCCAGTATCATGCGAAAGCATTGGAAATTGTATCAAGCTTTAACGTAGTACAGTTGATTAGAATACCAAGGTTGGATAATGTAAGAGCAGATGCCTTAGCTCGATTAGCCTCAGCCATACGCACCGAGCTATGAAGAATAATCCCAATAGAAATCTTGGTTAGTCGGAGCATTGACGAAGACTTAATGGTGAACTTTATTGCTTTCGATTTGGGAACATCTTGGATGGATCCCATCAGGGCCTATATTAATAAGGGGGCTTTACCATCTGATAAACTCGCAGCCAAGAAACTAAAGTTTAAAGCTGCTCGTTATGTATTGACCAAGGAAATTTTAAATAGACGAGGTATTATAGCAGGGCTATAAATATGTGTCCATCCCTCTAAAGTGATATCTAATCGAAGAGGTTTATGAGGGGTCTTGTGGAGCCCATGTAGAAGGTCGGACGCTTTTACAAAGGATAATGACGCAGGGGTATTACTGGACGACAATGAGAGCTGATTGTGTAGCTTATGCCAAGAAATATGATAAATGTCAACGCTTTTCCTCTATCGGAAGAACTCCCCAAGCATTGTTAACACCCATCACGTCTCCTTGTCCATTCGCCATGTGGGGAATAGACTTGGTTGGGCCACTTCCAACAACCCAAGGAAGATGTAAATACCTTGTGGTCGCTGTGGATTATTTTATTAAATAGGTGGAGGCTGGGCCTCTTATTGATATGACATATGACAAGGTATATCAATTTATTTGGAAGAATATCATTTGTAGATATGGTCTTCCCTATGCATTCATTATAGACCATGGAACTCAGTTCGATAACGAGGAGTTTGCTGCGTATTGTCATCAATCCAATGTACTGAAGATCCACTCTGCACCAGGCCATCCCCAAAGCAATGGGCAAACTAAAGTGACAAATAGAATGTTGCTAAATGGTTTGAAGAAATGACTAGATGCTACAAAGGGAAATTGGATTAACGAGCTACATTCTGTGATGTGGGCTTATCATACAACACCATGAGCAGCAACAGGAGAGTCTCCATACATGCTGGCATTTGGAAAAGAAGCTGTTATACCTATTGAATTGGGTCTACCTACACACAGAGTATTGAATTTCAATTCTCCTATCAGTGACTTAATGAGGCGATTAAACCTGGATATGCTCGAAGAAGTTAGAGAAGAAGAAACAATCAGGAATGATGCATACCAACAACGAACGTCTTTGTTCCACAACAAGAGGGTAAAGAAGTGTGATTTGAAGGAAGGGGACTATGTGCTACATAAACTAATTCAAAAGCACAATGAACTGGAAGCCAACTGGCATGGACCCTACAGATTAACAAGAGTTGTTCATCCAGGGACATATAGGATTGAAATGTTGGAAGGAGAAGAATTCAAGAATGCATGGAATGCAGAGCATCTACGCAAGTATTATGAGTAGTTGGAATTCCTATGTAATGTAATTTTCTTCAGTATGAATAAAGTGTTGAATGTTTTACCCAGTTCTCTCTTTTTGTTGAAATTTTTCAGAGTATTAGTGCTACACACTACGCATCAAGTTCAGAATCAATCTCTTCCAACTCCAATTGGTCGGGAACCAATTTCCTCCAACTTTGGTTGGTTGGATATCAATCTCCTCCAACTATGGTTGGTCAGATAATAATATCCTCCAACTCCGGTTGGTCGGGAACCAATTTCCTCTAACTCCGGTTGATCGAATATCAATCTCCTCCAACTCCGATTGATTGAATAATAATCTCCTCCAACTCCGGTTGGTCGAGAACTAATTTCTTCCAACTCCGGTTGGTCGAGAACCAATTTCCTCCAACTTCGGTTTGTCGAATAATAATCTCCTCCAACTTTGGTTGGTCGGATATCAATCTCCTCCAACTCCGGTTGGTCGGGAACCAATTTCCTCCAACTCTGGTTGGTCGGATAATAATCTCCTCCAACTCCGGTTGGTTGGGAACCAATTTCCTCCAACTTCGGTTGGTCGGATAATAATCTCCTCCAACTTCGGTTGGTCGAGAACCAATTTCCTCCAACTCTGGTTGGCCGGATATCTATATCCTCTAACTCCGGTTGGTCGGGAACAAATCTCCACCAACTCCGGTTGGTCGGCAAATCAATTTACAATCAACTCCGGTTGGTTAAACTAAGCAGAATCATGGGATGAAAATTATGTCATTGCTTAGGATCAAAGAGTGATAAGTCGCTATAATCAACAAATAAAACAGAATGGACACATCAAAATATGCATATATTCATAAACAAAGACATTCTGCAAAATAATTAGAAGAAAGTAAAATAGCAAAAGACTAAAAATTTCTTCATTTAAATCAAGAAATCATTACATAAAAATCCTATTCTACTGGTTTTTTTCCTTCTACCTTTGAAACAGGTTCTACTCCAGTAGGAGGATCATCTAAGGCATAAGGAGAGTTTATGAAATTTACATCTCTCAGCATTCTAACGTCCATTACATATGGTCGATCAAGTAAATGTTCTGGGCGAGATATCTCAAAGTTGGCATGAAGACTGTCGTCGCCAAGATACTTGGAGATCAAGAACTGAGGAATTACCCGAGCAGGAATCCAACTAATGTCGAGCTTAAAAGGAGTCATGGGTAACTCAAGAAATACAGGATCATGGTAATCCCATAAGTAGTTCCCTTGCTCCACTTTTAGCAAACATAATGCATTCAACTATCCTTGCTTGTATCCCTCGTTATTTGATTACTAGATTCGATCATCAAGATGGTAGAGGGCTTCATTGTAACCAGCCATCTAAAACTCTCTGGGTTATTTATGGAATTGGTAAGTTAATCTCTCCAGCTGATCGTGGAGGTTCTTCACCAAAATTTCCTTATTCTCTAAAGCAGAACTCTGGGTAGAAAGTTGCTCGCTGAAGTTCAGAATTTTCTTGGACATCTCTGCTAAGGCTTGGTTCTTCGCTACCAACTGAAATGCCTGATTCTCCAAGGCCGCTTGGGTTCTTGCTTCTTCAATAGAAATTCGACCAGCCCTTGCTCGTCCAGGAGAAGAAGATCTTGCTCGTCCACGAGTAGAAGTGGAGGGTCCAGCTCTTTTTAAAGTTTCTAACTCATCTCGTAAGTTGGCATTTTTTACCTCCAAAAAAGAAAAACCTTCATCATTGACAGGAACCTAGGCTCCCGAGGAAGACACAGCAGACTTCAGTTGTTTTACCTCCTCTTGCAAGGCGATGTTCTCTAGTTCCAGCAACTTGGCGATATGCCTATGCTCTTCAACCTCAAGCTTTAGAACGCTCTCTTTCTTCTCGTAAGCAGAGATGAATTTATTATATCCTTTTTCAGCACTTAACTGCTGATATTTCTTCTCGTACCCTTGGTGAAAAAGTGTGGAGGACTCTTTGTACTGCTAATGGAGTTCCTCTATAGTTCCTTGGAGATCCTCGATCATCTTATAGTAGGCCACATTATTGGCAACTGCACGATCGACAAAACACTTGAGATACTGGTAAGCTTGAACTGCTCATTCAGAAGTATCTGAACCAAGGATATCAATGATTTGAGCTTCATTTAGATTTGCATGACCATCTTTGAAGTACTCATTGTGTTTCTTTATCAATTCTGTGTCATGAGATGATAAGAGCTCCATCCTGTCCATAAACTAGCAAAGAGAAGAAATAAAAAAGATCAATAAGAATGCAGACAGAGCAAGTAGAAGGTAGTCAAGATGAACAACCAAAAGTTCGAATTTTATTTCATCATAAGAAAAATACAAAGTATGATATTACATTCAAGAATAACAAAATAAATACCCAAACTACTCTACACCTTCTCTTTGTTTCCTATAATTTCATCAGAATGTTTCGAGGAAGAGACTGGTTGTTCGGAGGACAAGATTATTTGCTCGGCAGAAGTAATGGATGGTTGGAGTTTCTCGGAGGAAGGCATATAACAGGAACCTGATCTCCAATTACCATGGAAGATTCGTCTGAGGTAGCTTCATCATCTTCTTCTTCTCGAGGAGAGGTAGGAGGGCTATGAATGTGTTGCTGGAACAATTCTGAATTCTCATCAACTTTAATCTCTTTCAAAGTAGCCACCCATCCATGCCTAAAGTACTTGAGGCTAACATACTCCATTTACGAAGTCATGGCAGCCAGGCCCTTGTTCCAGCCTTTATCTCAACCAGCACTGAATGATTTTTTAACAGCCTTTTTCCTCTTTTTTTTCTCCGAGGAGGTCCTTTCCCTAAGGAGCTCCTCTACAGCCTTCAACTTCTTCTCTACTTCCATTTCTTGGCGTCCAACATCTTGAAGCCTAAAAACTTCCTCTTCATCAAATTTGAGCTTAAGTTCCATCTCCTTATTGCTTTATTCAAAAACTATATTTCTCTGCTCAGACTCTTTCAATTTCTTCTCCAACTCCTGGGAGGCATTCTCAGCTTGATTGTTGTCCAACTCAATGGACTTGAGTTGCTTCTCCCAAGCAACCTTATCTTCTTCATATTTTTGACGAGAATACTTTAAGTACTGAGTCAGACCAACAAAAGCTTCCTCTACACCTCCTGAGGAGCTTGAAGCTTTAATAGCTTCATCCTTCTTCAAGATGCTATTGAAACACGTCACCAGCTAAAAAAAGAAATAACATCAAATCAACATATAAACATAATATTAGAAATTGAATGACTCAAAGTAACAATACTTACTGAGGCAATTTGTTGAGTAGCAAGAGTAGTGATTCTCTCACGAGAAAGGGAATCTTCAATACCTTGGACTTTTAGGACAGTCCAGGATTTTACCAAGCTCACAGCGGAGCTCGGAGCAAAAAAATACGGAACACCACTTTCAGCATTTAAAGGCTGAGAGATAGATTCAGCGGGTCTCTCGGAGGAACTTTTCTTTAACCTCCTCAGAGGAGAAGGAATATTTCAACCAAAGAAGTTGTCTTGGTTGGTGATGTGACAATAACCTCACGAGGAGGAGAAATAACCACAGCCTTGCTCGAAGCCACAGGGGGCTTCTCAACAACTTTCTTGGCAGCAACAGGAGGGGCTCCATTAATGTTTCTTGTCCTTTCCTATGAAACATCCTATTTATTTTTCTTTGCCTCCACATTTGCAGAGTCTGATTTGTCAAAGAAGGCAGGAGATCTTCTTCTCTTCATTAGGTTACTGATGGGAATATTTGATTCAGAGGAGGAACCTTCCACACCAATTTCAGAAGCTGGTACTTGGTCAATGTCAACCACCACTGGACGAGCAGTGAAGGATGAAGTATAGCTCTTGTATTGCAATAAATAAGAAGCAGACCTAATATGTTCCTCAGAAACAGATTGGTGCAAACTCTAGATAAGTTTTAAATGCTTCAAATTAACGTCATCTTCTTTTGGAGGTTTTCTTTTGCTGTCAACCGTAATGAACAAAAACAAATGTCAGTGAAACGTTTTATCAAACACAAAGAAAAAAGGATTTCAAAAAAAATAAAAACAACCTATTTCATTGCCATAAGGGGGACACCTAGAACCTTGATATACAGCATCTCCATTTAATGGAGCGTGTTGCCAATCTTTTATAACAACCCCATGCTCAAAATAGTCCCTATTGGCATCTGGAAGATTAACAACTAAAGCCCTATTCAAAAACCTAATCTTTAAATAGAATGTGGAATCACTGACAACCCATCTATAACAATACATAATCTTTGGTATTCCTAAACGGGTTCCATGGAGTTGGTTCAATCTATGAACGCCATTAACTATCCTCCAGGTATTTGGAGCTATTTTTGCAGGTACAACGTCAAAATATTGACAGAACTCCAAACATAAAGGATTCGGAGGGAAAGAAAATCCACATTCAGTCACAAAGAGACTTGGGAACCAATGTCCCTCAGACAAAGAAAAATAGTCAGAAGGTTCAGAAAGTTCTTCCAAAATGACCCATGAAAGAATTAAAAATTCAGAACGAAATTTGTCAAGTGATTCAACAAGGTAAACCATGATGAACAAAGTAAATAAAAGAGAGGGAAGAAAATCTTACAGAAAAAAAGTGAATCAGTTGACAATGAACAATGGAAGGAACGAAGGCACAAGATAGAAAAGAAATGAAGAGTTCAAAGATACACATTTGAAAAGTGAAAAAAATGATTGGATTTCTGGCGCGCTTAAATATTTTACCTTGGGAACAGAGAAAAGAAATAATTATAAAGGAGGACGTTTGCGTATCCGACGGTTAAAAGAAGAAAAGGAGCACAAATATCGAAGCGGTCATGAAAATTCTAAATATTTATGAGGCCCAATACTGTGCACTAAAAATGGAATTATATACAACGAATTCATTCCCAAAAACGATACAAACCAATAATCTATGCAGTTTTCAAGCAGAATGTTCCATACTTTTCTTCAACATTAAATTATGAAACATTGGGGGCTTATGTTGATTCCAAATTTAGTCTGCTGACATGGACCACTCACTTACAGACACGTGTCTGCCAACGTGGCAATTATATATACTTCTATCGAGCAACTCAAGATCACCGAGCAATTAAGGATCCCCGAGCAACTCAAGCGTGTCGAGCAACTTATGCGATTCGATCAGCTTAAGCGGTCCGAGATACATAGCGTACAGCGCATCCAACTTAATAGAATCAAGGAGACGGCTGCTCATTAAATGCTCATTATTATCATACAGATGTACTGGTCTACTATATAACAGTGCATTGTCCTTTCATTTGTACAGCCTCAAGGAAATAAATACAATGTAACCTCCTCATTAGAAGGGGACTCGAAATTTCTTGGTAAATCCATTATCAAGAATTTCAAGAAAATAATCAGCAATAACAAAAACAGTGGATGTAGGCCATTCTTTCAAGGCTGAACCACTTTAAAAATCTTTTGTCTCAGTTATTTTATCTGTGATTGATTAATTAGAGATAATCGAATTTTTTACATCAACAGCTACTAAGTAAAGCTATAAAATACGAAATTAAAACTGCAAAAATGCATTATAACATTTAAATAAAATCATACCTACGAAATGAATTCTTTCTTCGAAATTATAGAACTCCTTCTTGAGATATTTCCCAAGATTTATATCACTCTTTCTTACTATAATTCTCAAGGAATTGGTGTGAGTTTCAAATGAACCCTAAGGCCCTATTTATAGGTTTCCAAAACTATTACTGTGTTGACATGTGTCTAGGTGATCAACAATTTACGGTGGCAAGTCATCGTTTGGGTGTCGCGTTTCGGGGTGGTATTGCAGTCTTAACATCACCAAATGATGACAAGTGTTTTAGCTTTCTCTCTAAAGACGACATGTGTAAGGTGGAGGTGACCAGCACGTGGTGGAAAGGTGATAAGGGTATAAGGGTCATTTCACACATGAAGGGTATTTTGGTAATTTCACACTATATATTTTTAATATTTCTTAAAGGCCCTTGAAAATATTTTATTAACAAAATGGCCCTTTTTATATTTTTATTTTAGTCTCTAAAGTTTCATAAAATTATATTTTCAACCCCAAAACTTATTATATACCTTAAGATATGTCATAAGACTTCGATTTGATCCAATTTACAGTTGATTCTTCATATTTAAATATGGGGTTTGTCATATTGATAGCCAATAATACCACATATCTAATAATACAACATTTATAAGATAGTAAGTAACCCATGAGTGTAAAACCAAACTATATACATATGAGCATATAAAAGTGGGGTCATTACATCCTACCCTCCTTATAAAAAGTTTGTCCCCAAACTTGAATCATATTAATTTACAAACAAGTATTTATATCTCTCCTTTATTTCATATTCACGCTCCCACATTTCTTCTTCAATTGAATGATTTCTCCATAATACTTTGACTAGTGGAATTATCTTGGTTCGTAATATTTGATATTTGTGGTCCAAAATTTCTATCGGATGCTCAATGTATGAAAAATCTTATCTAACTTGAAGAGGTTCGTCACTTAAGGTATGAGTTGTATCTAAGATATATTTCTCTATCATTGATACATGAAAGACATTATGTACACTAGAGAGTTCAGGTGGTAAGGCTACTTTATACGCAACAGCTCCTATATTTTTAAGGATTTCAAAAGGTCCTATATATCTTGGGCTCAACTTAACTTTCTTCCCAAATCGTATTACTCCCTTTGAAGGTGATTCTTGCAGGAACACATAATCTCCTTTTTGGAATTCTAACTGTCGGTTTCGATTGTCAAAATAACTCTTTTGATGGATTTGAGTGATTCGAAGTCGGTCTTGTATCAATTTCACATTCTGTATTGTGATCTGAATCAATTCTGGTCCCAACAATTTTCTTTCTCCAACTTCTACCCAACATGCAGGAGAACGACACCTTCTACCATATAGTTCTTCATATGGAGCCATTTGAATACTTGTGTGATGACTATTATTATAGGCAAACTCCACTAATGGCAAATGATCATCCCAATTCCCCTTCAAATCAAGTACACAGGCCCTAAGCATATCCTCTAAGGTTTGAATGGTTCTCTCAGATTATCCATCTCTTTGAGGATGAAAAGCGGCGCTAAAATTTAATTTTGTTCCCATGGCTGCTTGTAAGCTTTTCCAAAAGCGAGAAATAAATCTAGGGTCACGATCAGAAATAATTAAAATTGGGGTCCCATGAAGCCTAATAATTTCTCGTACATACAACTTGGCTAACTTTTCTAATGAATGAGTAATCTTAATGGCAATAAAGTGAGCAGATTTATTTAACCTATCAATAATTACCCAAATAAAATCATTACCATTTGAACTCCTTGGTAAACCTGTCACAAAATCCATGGAAATATGTTCTCATTTCCATTCAGGGATAGGTATAGGTTGTAATAATCCTGATGGTTTCTAATGTTCAGCTTGTACTTATTGACAAACCAAACAATGAGCCATCTCCCTTTTCTTATTGTTCCACCAAAACACTTCTCGAATATCTTTATACATCTTCGTATTTCGAGGATGAAATGTAAATCTCGAGCAATGAGTTTCCACCAAAATTTGCCTCTTTAGTTGGGCATCATGTGGAACACACACTCTATTTCCAAACCATAATATTTCATCCCGTATCGCAAATTCAAATCTCTTCCCTTCAATAACCTCTTCTCTGATCTTCTTCAGTTGTGGGTTATTTACTTATGCAATTTTGATACTTTCCATCAACGTGGGTTGTACTTGTAAGGTTGCAATTATTCCTCCTTTACTATAAATACGTACATCAATTTCCATACTTCTCAAATCCCTTAACAAATTTTCCTGATTTGTAATGAGACATGCTAAATTTGTTGTAGACTTCCTACTTAAAGCGTCGGCTACTACATTATCTTTCCCTGGGTGATAATGAATATTTAAATAATAATACTTCATCAATTCTAACCACCTCCTTTGTCTCATGTTTAATTCTTTCGGAGTAAATATATATTTCAAACTATTATGATCGGTATAAATCTCACAAGTCTCACCATATAAATAGTGTCTCCAAATCTTAAGAGAAAAAATTATAGCAGCTAATTCTAAGTCATGGGTTGGATAATTCTGTTCTTGTGGTTTTAATTGTCTCAAGGCATAAGCTACTACTTTCCCATTTTGCATTAGCACACATCCCAAACCCTTTTTTAAAGCATCACTATAAATCACCAATCCTCCAGTCCCTGAAGGAATAGTCAAAATTGGGGCAGTTACTAATCAATTCTTAAGTTCTTGAAAACTATTCTCAACTTCCTCAGACCATTCATATTTTACCTTCTTTTGTGTTAACCTGGATAGAGGTTTGACAATGCTAGAAAATCCTTTAACAAATCTTCGATAATAACCTGCTAATCCAAGGAAACTATGAATCTCTGTTAGATTATTTGGTCTAGGCCAATCTAGTATAGCCTCGATCTTTTGATGGTCAACCGACACTCCCTCCTTGGAAATGGCATATCCTAAAAAAGAAACACTAGGCAACCAAAACTCACACTTCTTTAATTTTGCATATAATTTCTCCTTCCTAAGGATTTGTAATACTATCTCTAAATGCTTCTCATGTTCTTCAATACTCTTGGAATAAATAAGGATGTCATCAATGAAAACAACCACACATTGATCCAAATATTTCCTAAACACTCTATTCATCATTTCCATAAAATCGGTTGGTGCATTAGTAAGTCCAAATGGCATCACAAGAAATTCATAGTGACCATACATAGTACAAAAAGTTGATTTCGAAATATCATCTTCCTTAGTCTTCAATTGGTGATATCCTGACCTAAGGTCAATCTTAGAAAATACTTGCGCACCTTGTAGTTGGTCAAACCAATCATTTATACGAGGTAGGGGTATTTATTCTTAATGGTTACCTTGTTCAGTTCACGATAATCTATACATAACCTCATTGTCCCATCCTTCTTTTTAACGAATAACACTGGAGCCCCCCAAGGGGATATACTTGGTCTAATAAAACCCTTGTCTAACAGAACTTGTAATTGAACTTTTAATTCCCTTAATTCTAAAGGTGCCATGCGATAAGGTGATTTTGAGATTAGTATACCTCCAGGAAGAAGGTCCATCGTAAACTCTATTTCTCTATTAAGAGGTAGACTGGGTAAATCATCCGAAAAAACATCTGGAAATTTTTTAGCTATAGGTTTCTCTTCTAGACTAGGATCCTTCATTTGCAAATCAATAACACTTATAAGAAATCCTCGACATCCTTTCTTAAGAAAACTATAGGCTTGCATTACAGAGACAATACACATGGGAGATAGGACGCCTGTTCCTTCAAAACTGAATTTTGGCTAGTTAGGAATTTGGAAAGTAACTCTCTTCTCAAAACAATCTACATTAGCATTATGTAATACCCCGTATTTTCTATGATATTTATTTTTTGGGGATTAATTGAATTAAATGTTTATTAATTGGAAATTAATCCGGATAATAATATTAACGAGATGTGAGTTAGTATTTTATTATAATGTGTATACTTGGCATTATATGAATATTGGAAAATATTGAAATTGTCACGAGATTAAAATACGGCAATTTGGGAAACTTTGTTGGGACGCGCGTGACAGTCGCGTCAGGAATATAATTATTTGAATTAAAAAGTGAATTTCATTTTTATCACCCGTATGTTCATTTTGAGTGCGCCAACGCGTCCGGAAGGGTCGAGATAGTCAGAAAAAACTAGCCGGGAGTTTAGTTTGGGTCCCGGGGTATTTTTAGGCCATACTGGCATCATAAAGGGTATTTTGGTAATTTTGTATTTTTGGGAATTAAAAGTGACGAAAATTAGAAATAGAAATCTGACTTCTTCTTTAACCCATTAAACCCACTAACTACACTAAGAGACTTAATGGGCTACGGGAGAAGTTGAAATATAGTCCCAACTTACCAAAAACCAAACACACCTCCATTGTCATCATCCTTGGGAAGAACTTGTAGAGAGAGAGAGAAAGGAAAGAATTCTGCAGAAAGAGAGATAGAGGACAGATTCAACCTTCAAATTCAACATCAAATTCAGAGAAAGATTAAGGCAAGTGGTTTAAATTCATTTGATTCAAGCTATGCTTTTCCATGTTTAGGAATTTTCGAAATTGATCTTGGAAGATGATTTAGACCCATATATTGGAAGTTAAAAGTTATGAATTATGTTAGGGATTGCATTTAGTAATATTCTGGACGAATTATATGTTCTAAACAGAATCATTGATGATCTAAAAATGGAGTTTAGAAGTAGTTTATTGATGTTCTTGAATGGGGAAGAAATCTGGAAATTTTGGATGTAGTTTTGATCTAAACAAAGCCTTTGAATGATGAATTATGGGTTTTAGAATGTTAATACTGTTGTAGAATGATAGTATAATGATATTGTAACCTTGTCTTAGAGTTTCATGCTTGAAAATGGTGTTTTGGGACGAATTGGTAACTGCAAAACGAAGCAGTCCGTAACCATACCTGGTGCGTTCGATCGATCGATGTTCTACAGTCGATCGATCGACCACCATCGATCGATCGAAGGTAAAGGTCGATCGATCGACCTTCCCAGAATGAGTAAAGTTTTTCCCTAATTAAATTTTAATGGTGTTAATCCTTGAATGATATTATTGGAGACCTTATGAATACCCTTAACCTTAAGGAAGACCAGTAGGCATGATTATGAGATTGGACCTTAATTGGAATTCAATTTGAGGAATTATTCTAAATTAATGAAATTCGATAATTGAGATAATATTTGGGTTAATAGTGTAAATTTGAATAAGTTGATGAAATAAGGTTTGGGGCAGAAGTAAAGACCTTAGGTGTAAAGATGTTATATGGGGAATAAGAGGAACTTAATAGTCTATTCGAGATAGGTTTTAAGTTTCAGAAACTACGATGTGAGACGTGTCGACAATTTAATTTCTATATTATCGGGATACTTGAAATATATGAATTTGGAATAATGGTATAAAGATGTAGAGTATACCTTTATTAATATCGAGATATCTAAGATGTGTGAATGCTTAGTATATAATTGTATGTATATGACATACCTACCATACTTGCTATCACGGGAGGTTTACATTCGCTTAGGGCCTTCTTATCCTTGTGTTGCCCGGATTTAGATTGGTTACCTCGATGAACATAGGTCATAGACGGACTTATTAGGATATTAATAAGTTTGCTGATCGTGGGAGCGTAGGTATGTGCGTGACCCATGTGATGTGACTGTGTTCGCCTCCACTATTTGTGATGTTGTTATCTGAACGATTCCTGAGAGACTCGGAATGCGTGATCCTTATGTACGTGATGTACCGGGATGGATAGCAGAGTATGTGTGCACCGCAGCTTAGCCTTTGGGTGCTTGTATTGTATATTTATGATGTAAAAATATACGGTTAAACGAGAAGGAATTTACTATGTTAAATTGTGAGTATAGTTATGGTAATGTTATGTAGATAAAAAGGGAACTTATATCTATAAATGGTTTTGTTAATAATTGGGAATCCGAGAATTAAAGTAGAACTCTCTATTTAATTGTTAAGGTTGGAAATTAAACGTGAACCGAGTAGTAGTGTTAGAAACTCTTCAGAATTAGATAGTTATGAGATAACACATGAATGGGTACAGGAACGTTAGGAGTGCACAGTTAGACGAGAGGTGAGTATCTCATGTGAGAGCACGTCCTAACATGTATTTTGCATATACTGTTTTAAATGTTTTTAAAGCACTTGCAGGTTTTTAAAATATCTCCACATTCGGGCTCTGACCCGTTTGCTTTCAAATCTATATTTTTGTAAAACCATTTTTAGGTGCCCAGCCACAAGGACACCATGCATAGGATTCTCACTCAGATGACGAGCTATAGCTGCTTGTGGAAGCTACAGGGATTTGCTTTTAGACGCTTATATCATTTGGATTCCATACTCAGTATTCCTCAGTTGTAGGGCATGTTGCCCAATTTCTATTAGAGACATTTCCATTTCAGTTTTTCAGACTTTGGCATGTATTGATTCAGTATTCAGTATTTCGTTACTTACTTCAGTTGCGGGATTTTGTTGTGAGGAGTTTTTCCTCCAGATTTATTTATATCATGTGTTGATTATTCTATTATTTCGTTATGGTGAATGGTGATATTATTCTTGCTTTAAATCTTTTACTGCATGTTAATCAGGCTTTAATTAAAATTTGGCAACTTACTTTTTAAATACTAGGTGGTTAGTAATAATAAAAATGTTTTCGACAGTGATGCTATTAACTGAGCCAACTTGGCATTTTGATTTAATTTAATAAAGGAGTAGCTACCCGGTATTTAATTAGTCGGGATGTCACACATTATATGATGCTAACCAATCCATCCCCAAAATTAATTCAAAATCTCTTATGTCTAAAACTATCAAATCGACAAATAGTTTCTGACTACTGACATCTATAGGGCAAGATTTATATACTAATGTACCCGTTAATAAATCACCAGAAGGAGTAGAAACGTGTATGTTATGATTCAAGGGTTCAGAAATATTAGGAAAGCGATTAACAAGATGTAAAGACACAAACGAATGGGTAGAACCAGTATCTATTAAAACTTGAAAAGGCTGTGCACATATAGAAAGTATACCTGACACTACTGCATTAGAAGCCTTTGCATCAGAAAGATTAAAAATTCTACCTTGTCTTCCATGATCTTTATTGTCATTAAAAGTCTTTGTTGGCGCCTTCCCTTTGTTCAGGCAATCTCTCATTTTATGTCCCTTTTGGCCACACCCAAAGCAATTTCCTGTTTCCAAGTAACATGGCTACCCTCTATGAATATTACCACATAGTTGGCATTTATCAACATTAAAGGGTTTGTTCACAAAAGGTCTCCCTATATTGGGTATATTCCTAAAGGGTTTATTATTGGGGTTCCTTCCTCTTTGTTCCCCAAAGTTCCTCTTCCCTTATCTAATCTGATTATATTCTTCATTGTCCTTCTCAGCTATCATTGCTCTAGTCACCACGTCAGTATATGATGTCAACTTCAAGATGGAAATTCGACTACGAATATTCAACCTTAACACATGTTCAAACTTCTTGGCGTTTAAAGTATCGGTTATCACAACATGAGGTGCAAAACGGGATAACTCGGTAAACTTTGCCTCGTATTGACTAATCGCCATATTTCCTTGAACTAAACTCATGAAGTCGGTTGCTTTTTGGTCTTGTACCGTTTCAGGAAAGTATTTCTCGTAGAATATCACTAGGAAATCATTCCAACCTATGGGATTATTCCTTTCCTCGTATATTCTCTTAGTCATTCTCCACCAATGTTCGGCTTCACCTTCTAACATAAACGTTCCAAATGATACTCTTTGTTCATCAGTACACCTAATAACATCGAGTATCCTTTCTATTTACATCACCCAACTTTCTGTTTCAGTGGAGTTAGGAGTACCTTTAAAAGATGGAGGAATCAACTTCTTGAACTGTTCAATAGTACATTTACTTAGTTCAGGATTTCTTGGTACTCCATTATTCACCTGATGCTCCATAATCTTTTCTAGACTTTCGATTGCCTTGTATGCACCTTCCAGTCCTTCATTACTCGAATCACTAGTTCCCATAGATGATCTTCTCTTGGTCATTTTTTACAGTCATGGAAAAATGTAAAATCTACTATACTATACCAAGATTGAAAACTAAAATACCACTTAAAAATAATATAACACATAGGGAGGGTTATCACATAAATCAGATATTTAATACTATCTCCTAAGGATGGAAAACGAAATCTATAACTTTCGAAACCTATGCTCAGTAGTCTACGGGTTCATAACCTATGCTCTGATACCACCTCGGTCACGACCCCAACCCAATAGTAGTAGGGAATGAGTGTCTTGACATGCCACCCAGGCATTAAATGTTATGGCCTTAAAATATTTCTTAAAATAAATGCAACGGAAATACATTCACATGGTCATGAATCGTAAACTATTGAAAAAATGGAATTACGTCATCAGAACTTTCTAAAAGGGAACTTCGTATATATTAAAGTATGAACGGATTACAACTTATGACAAAATTAAAAACTTATCATTAAAGAGCCAAACAGGCTCTATCTCCTAAAAACAAATGTTATATTTAAAAGTATAACAAAAGAGCTCTTTAAGCTAGATCTTCAACATAGTCCTTCTACACTCCATCCTCCAGTCAAATTATTTTCGGAAAAATCGTTATTTATACAACGTCAACTAAAAGCCGAATAAGATTTAATCTCCCGACATTCCAAGGTTTTCAGAAAATAGATACCTAGTCAAGTCAAAAGAGAAGGCATATACATATATGGATAGGAACTTGTAGTAATTAGATATATATTTTGAAATGATAGTATATATCACAATTGGATAGCTCAGAATAAGAAGAATGCAACAAATTAAATGTGATATCTTTTTCTTTCAATCATATCATTTTGATGGCCAAGTACACTCTAATAACGTGTTCCTCTACCGTATTATACCCCGGTAGTTGAGGGTCAATCGAACTAGTTCGTCATAACGCCTTATTTAGGACACACCAGCGATAACCCACCTGGGAAGGTCGGTCAGCAAAAAGGTCCCTTAGGCCGAATCTTATTTCAAGTATTCAATTTCATTTTCGATACTCATTTCAATCAGTATGTCTATACGGAGAGATATAAACATATCACAAATGAATCAATCATCGGTTTCAGATGCATTTTGAGAATAAAAGCAATTCACAAAATATATAGTTTTGCATAATATCATATATTTGAATTTCGCAAGAAATGACATAGAGTACTCACCTAAAATAGAGGCTCGAAAAATACAGATATTGAGTCTTGGATCACACGTTAATCTAATAAATACAATAAAGGTTTAATTACGTATTCTAAATAAAGCCCAATTCTAAATATTGTGTTTTACTCCTAAAATATCTTGCTGAAAAAGGTTACTAAAACTATTTTCTCATTTTTTAATATTCATTCATCGTATTTAAAGAATTCAATTCATATTTCTTCCTAATCAATCGGTTCCCAGTAGAGATGGAGGGTCACAAGGGCACCACTTATATACCAACTCATCTAGACAGAACATTTCCGGATTTATTCCCAGTAGAGATGGAGGGTCACAGGGGCACCACTTAAATACCATATCAACTAGACATAATTTCACCGGGACTGACTTTGGAATTACTTAAATGAGATTCCATATTAACGAGCAATTGTTTACATAAATCATTTTAAAAAGCGTATATATATATATTTCAAACAAATTGACATATTTTGAAAATAAAATCAATTTAGATTGTTTCCAAATTTAATGTTTTGATTAGTGCAGTCTTTAATGTATTTTACCAGCACAACTACTAAGTAAAGCTATAAAAATACGAACTTAAACTACAAAAATGCATTATAACATTTAAATAAAATCATACCTACGAAATGAATTCTTTCTTTGAAATTATAGAACTCCTTCTTAAGATATTTCCCAAGCTTTCTGTCACTCTTTCTTACTATAATTCTCAAGGAATTGGTGTGAGTTTCAAATGAACCCTAAGGCTCTATTTATAGGTTTCCAAAAGTATTACGGTGTTGACATGTGTCTAAGTGATCAAGCATTTACGGTGGCAAGTCATCGTTTGGGTGCCACGTTTCAGGGTGGTCTTGCAGTCTTAACATCACCAAATGATGACAAGTGTTTTAGCTTTCTCTCTAAAGACGACATATGTAATGTGGAGGTGACCAGCACGTGGTGAAAAGATGATAAGAGTATAAGGATCATTTCACACACGAAGGGTATTTTGGTAATTTCACACTATATATTTTCGATATTTCTTAAAGGCCCTTGAAAATATTTTATTTACAAAATAACCATTTTTATATTTTTATTTTAGTTCCTAAAGTTTTATTAAATTATATTTTATATCCAAAAACTTATTATATACCTCAAGATATGTCATAAGACTCATATTTAAATTACAGGTTATGTGAACGACCTAACATGAAACTTCAAGCCAACCCAACCCAACCCAACAATTTGGGACCTATTCAAACTGCCAAAATTCGAGGAACCTTGTATGAACTCCTCGACATCTGAGGAACCTTGGATACCTTCGAGAAGCTTCCACCCACGAAAAAACACCTATGAGGAACCTTGACCTTTGAACAACCTCGGATCTCCGAACCGAGTGATCTCTGAGCGACCATGGAAAACATTAGCAGCCTCGAGTTAAACACCAAACAGCCTTGAACTCCGAACAATGTTGTTTCTCTTCTGAACAACCTCCCATCTTCAAACAAACTGGTATACAAATCTTTGAACAGCTACCTCCCAAGAGCCCTGAACTCTTAGGAGGCTCCGAACAAACTAACCTCCGAGTCTTTGAATCACCTTGACTCCTGACCCACTGTCAAGATCCTTTGGATCTTTGAATGGCCTTGGAGTTCTAAATAATCTTGTGATCTCTCCGAGCAGCCTTGGCCTTCGACGAACCTCCATTTTTTGTTCTTCTTCTTCCTAAGACAAAAGGAACATGGAGAGAAAGGAGATTATAAATTTTGCGGATTAACAATAACTCTCCCTAGGTTTATATTTGGGGATATAAACGGTTTGCTTAAAATACACGGCTTGCTTGGTTATGACTTTCAAGATTTATTCCGTTTGGGGGTATGTTAATTACATGGTTATCCGAATAACTTGCTTACTATGTTAAGGGTTATTCGGATAATTGGACAGTGAAATAAAAAAATATTTAATGAATAAATATATTATGGTTCTTATGCTCCGTTAAGATGATTAATGAATGGTGTTGAAAAATACACTAAACAAGCATGTAGCCTATTTTATTAATTTTAGAGGTTATGATATTTAATTTGTACGTCTTTTATCAACACATTTTGAAAAATACTTTTCAAGGTTTAAAAATATATGTATCGTCGCACGAATTTGGGTTGCTCGAGTAAAAAAATATTTATTTCTGGAAAAAGTCATGTACTCCTTTCGAAATCGCATGAACATTTTTTATGTTGTCCTAAAAGAGACCATTTAGAGATTGAGCACAAATTTAGTACGAGCATGTACTCAAGAAAACTAGAGATTATTCACATTTAAGATTTGAACTAATATAAATTTTAATATTTCAGCACAAAATAAATGCCACGCGTATAAAGTTGATAAAAATCGAACATAAATCTTTGGCAATTGCTTGTTGTGCACATCGTAAGTTATTACTCGGGCTCACACAAACATTTCTTTATTGGCACGAAAAAATTCACTAAAATGTTTAAACTCAAATAAATGCAAGTTTGGATTTGAGCAACTTCTATTTTTGAGCCATATTATTGCTTAAATTTTGCTCGATGCACCTTATTTTGCCCGAGGCACCTTATTTTTTCATGCGACGCACCATGTTGCTTAAAATTTTGCCTGAGGTAACTTATTTTTAATTTTTTATGCGAGGCACCACGTCGCTTAAATTTTTCCATTGAGATATATGCCTTGAAATTTTGTAAACTATTTTATGTTGTCTCGAGAAAGGCCATTTAAAGATTTAGTAAGAACATGTACTTGAGCAACCATGTCAAGAAAGACATCCCTCGAGTGACCTTGTTAAAATATTTTTTGGATCAACCTTGCCAAAATTTGACACCCTTCGAATGACCTTATCAAGATAATATTTGATGCTCAAGTCAGCCTCATCCATGGTACCTTGAGCAGTCTTATTCGTGGAATCTCGAGCAGCCTTAGTCATGGTTGCTCAGAGCAACCTTCTAAGCAAACTCCTTCATGGTCATTATGAGATATGATTTATTCACATGGTGATATTAATTACTTGAAAATTCAAGATTTGATATTTATTATTCATCTCAAGGTGACTCAGCATGCTTTGTGATTGAATTATCCTATCTATCGATTTAATAAGACCGCTTCTGAGTTTTCTCGGCTTTGATAAAATAATGGGGATATGAGATCAGTAGTTGACCACATGACATATCTACACTCTATGGGATTGAAAAAGGTATGAACTACATATTCTATCATATCAAACTGGCATCATGAAATTGCACAGAACAATATGTTTTATGATTCCTCAAGGCATCATTCTGACTTTATTTTATTCTATTTGACATAAAATAAAATGAAGGGGGCAGGATATACCCCACATGATTATATATAGTGTTATAATAGGCCTCGCCAGTTACTAATAGTTTTTTATGCCAAAATCAAAGATGATTGAACACACATGATCAAATTAAGCTCAAGCGATTACATCAAGCCTTACAGATGTCAAAGCCAAATGCTTAAGAGATTTTTTTTTAATTTTTGGGATATTACACAGTGAAATGTATTTAATTTTATTCATATGGTGTTGTAACCAATATGTGACTTTTTCTTTACTTTCCTTTTTCTTGAGATCAAAGACAAAATAAAGTAAAGAGGGGAAAAGTATTTTTGATATAATCTTCAGTCACATAGGAGCTCAAGTGATAAGCGTGCTCAGATCTAGTCGTAAAATGGACATTATTGTCGAGGCATCACCAAAATAGACTCTAGACTTGTTTAGCATAGCCATCGGTTGGCTCACATATAGCATTGACTGCATGACATTATTTCCAGCGAAGCGACAGGGGGCAAGCAAATTTCTCGCAAAACCTAGAGCATTAATACCGGGTCTGCATACAAACCTTACCGATATTACGGTAAGTCAACCACAGTGGCGCATTATAGCTTCGAGAAACCTTAGTGATATTGTGGTAAGTTGCCCAAAGTGGTGCATTATAGCTTTGAGAAACCTTACCGATATTGTGGTGAGTCGCCCAAAGTGGTGCATTATAGCTTTGAGAATCCTTACTGATAATGTGATAAGTCGCCCAAAGTGGTGCATTATAGCTTCGAGAAACCTTAACCGAAATGGTAGTCCCAATTTACTTAAGGGGCCTATATGGAACCTCGACTAAGTAAATTGAGCATTCCTTAAGCCGCAGTGTGCCTAAAACACCGATATGGTCGTTCGTCTAGGTAAACTGTTGTCGCTTCAAAAGTCCCAGTTTACTTAAAGGACCTATATGGAACCTCGACTAAATAAATTACGCATTCCTCAAGCCGCAGTGTGCCTAAAGCACCTATATGGTCGCTCGACTAGGTAAACTGTTGTCACTTCAAAAGTCCCAATTTACTCAAAGGACCTATATGGAACCTCGACTAAGTAAATTGGGAATTCCTCAAGCCGCAGTGTGCCTAAAGCACCTATATGGTTGCTCTATTAGGTAATCTCTTATCTTTTAAAAAGTCCAAGTTTGCTTAAAGGGCCTATATGGAACCTCAACTAAGTTAATTGGCCATTCCTCAAGCCGCGTTGTGCTTAAAGTACCTATGTGGTTGCTCGACTAGGTAAACTGTTGTCGATTCGAAAAATATTAACAAGGGTTTTTTATTGTTAATTCACATATTTTGGATGAGGTTTTACGAAAAGTCTTAACAAGTAGTTTTCATTGTTAAGTCACATATTTGGGTGGAGTTTATGAAAAATCTTAACAAGTGGGTTTCATTGTTAAATCACATATATGGGGGAGTTTGCAAAAAATATTAACAAATGGTTTTCATATTAAGTCACATATTTGGGTGGAGTTTAAAAAAATATTAACAAGTGTGTTTTCATTGATAAAGTCACCTCGTAAGTGTGAATCTGCGAAAAAGTCTTAACAAGTGGTCTTCATTATTAAGGAGCTACATTTTCCTTCTTACTCTTCGCTTCAATTCATAGTATTTCATTAGCATGAAAAGAATGATCATGAGATTCTTCGAAGATAACATATGAGATCAAAGCCTAAAATGTGAGATATGAGATGGAAGTATATCATCAAACTGAAATGAGATATGATATTATTACCCATAATCCACAAGTTGATCAAACATGTTAAAACCTACTAAAGGAATGGTGGCGACCCCCTAAATACTCCTCCAAAACGAAAAGCAGAGGCGACAGTAATAGCCCTCAAAATGATATGCAAAAATATGCATGGTATAGATCGAATATCGTCATAGGATGGCTTAGACAAAGTTAAAACATAATGAAAGATATTTCGTGTGCACAGTTGATATGTCTCGGATAAAGCACCACTAGGGGTTAAAGAAATTAACCCCTCACAATTGATCAAATGAGGGTAAGTGATTTATAAAAGCCCTACTGATATCCGAGCACTACACTGACTGTAATATTATTATGCACGATTTGATATACCGCGGGTTTGACGAATTGAACTAGAAAATACTCAAGTAGTGATTTAAATTAATTATTTGAGATACCACCACATATATTGTGACAAGTGGCACCATAAATATTGGACATTTGGCTCCACAGAAAACATGACATGTGTCAAGCCCACTTGGGCACTTTTTCTAGAAAAAGAGGGTTTCCCCTCATTTAGTAGGATAATGTTTGGGGGGGCAAGGTAAGGAGAAAAATTCTAACTCTTCTCCCCCTCCCCCCCATGAACCTCTTGAGTTCCATCACGGGTTTGACAGTGATGAATGATTTTTTATGGTTTCATCACAAGTTTTTATGTATTTTACACTTTATGTGGACGTTTGGTGGTCGCTTTCCAGATTTGCCACCCCTCGCGCACCAAAAACACCAAAAGCACCCAAGAACCGAGTTCTTCGGCATATCGTATGGACCTTCGAACTACGCAAACTTTGATTTTGTATAGAGACGGATACGTAAGCACAACAACGTTGCTCAAGTCTAAAAATATGCTACATGCGATGCTTCCCCAAATCTAGACTCACATCTTACTATGAGTGAAAATTAGAGAGTAAAATTAAAGGAGTGTTGGAGTTCTTATTTCAAAGAATCAAGTTTATGGTTTACATTCTTTCATCTTAGTGGAATATAAACATAAATCATAAGTTTTGGACAAACAATCACTATTTTATTTCTTTAAAGTAACTGATCTAATCAATGCACTCACTTTACTACACTTGTATACACATTTTTACTCTTTCAATTAAGATCTCTGAATTCCTTCCATAAAATGTTTTTTAAAATAACTTGGCACATATGGATCTTAACTTGTATATGAATAGAACTACATTTAGATATTGTATTTTAAAGATATACTCATATCTCATTAAATATAGAAGTCAAACTGATATATAATTGTCTCTCTAAAAATCTAAGTGTTTGTTGTTAAAGAATACTAGCATGTTCCCGCATTATGCGCGGCCATTTTATAATTTTTTTTATAATTTTGTTAAAAACCTATTTAACTTTATATTGATAATATGTCATAAAGATAATTCAATAAATAAATATATTCCTATAAAAGAAATATAAAAACTAGTATAGGTACTTTATAATTTTCTTTGTGGAAATTATTTTTATGATCTTTTGTAAAGTAAAAAATCCAAATTAAAGATGTATAGTTAACACTTGAATGGTTAATTGCACTGAGAACTCATTTTTTACGATAAACTTTTACTTATTATAGTCTTTGATTTTTATAATCATGTCCTAAGGTTAATTTTAGGATGTAATATGTTTTATTATTATTCTAATGTGTTCTCAACTTTTACTTAATACTTACTATATTTTGACATTTTTACGAAATCATCTTATTCAATTAGTTTGACGAGATCCATGATTCATAAGGTTCGTAATTCACGATACAATTCTTTGTGGACAGCAACCATACCACTCTCCCTTATTCTATGATTCAAACTCATGAATCTAACTTTCGGATTATTATCCCTTTAATAACCACTGTGCACCTTTGGTTACCCTATCAGCAAGTGAGATAATGCCATCGAGTGATTTGAAACCCCAATATCCTGTAGAAGTTTTTCAAAGAAAAGAAGCCAAGTTCTCATTGGCAACAACGTTGGAGCACAATAGAGACTCACTTACCTAGAAAGAAAGAAGTAAGAACGCTGTTATTGATGGATTTTTCCTTCCTCTTCCATATATTACTCGCTCACTTCTTGGGCAGATGGTTTTGTGCAAAACAAATGGACCCTAGTAAAAATAAAGGAATGAGGTGAAAGATTAAGAGTTGATGAAGAATTTTATAGAGAAAAATGTAAAAATACGAATGAGTGTAAATGTGAATGGAAAAATGGGTTAGATAGTGAGCCAGATAGAGGAGAATAAAAATGGGAGTAAAAAAGTATTTTGAGTTTTATTCTGAGTGAAGGAGTATTAATCATGCATTTACACCTCTAATACTATTGTATTAGACGTATAATATAGATTTAAAATCTTTTCAAACAGTTAATACCTACTCACCATATTTGATATTAAAAAAACTAATTTTTAAATATCTTCAAAACAGATGCCATATTCTAAATCCAAAATTTTGAGATCTATAATTTTAAGTTGTATAGCATGCATGTAATATAGACTGATTAAGTTAGATATGTTGTAATTTTTTTAGGAAGGGTTGTATTATTAAGTTTGAGCTATCTTAGGTAGTGTTAGTTGTCAGTTTATTTTATCACACATACATTATTCCCAACACAAACATCGACCATAATCCTTTGTTCATCTTGAGATACTTTGGTAGTGTAATTATTACTTCCACTATTAAGGAATGACTAGCATATACCAAGAGTATGATTCTTCATTTAGGTATACTTTCTTTATTGTTCTTTATTTCTATATTTATAATTATTTCAACATGTTTATAGTTTTTATTTATGAGGTGTAGTCACCTAAACTAAAATTCACCTCGATGGAATATTTCCCAATATAAGTCCTAATGTTATGATTTATTATCTGTTACCCTCTTTATACGAATTTTATTTCCTTTGTCAAATAATCGATAATAAAAGGGTTAAAAAAAGTTTTAAAATAAAAGGAACTTAGGTTATTAGATTAATAACATGCTTCATATATTTTGTATTTAAATATATCATATATAATCTGTTAAGTGGGTCACTCACCCGAGAGTTCGAATATTAGTAAAGAGAAGTTAGTTCTTTTAAAAATATTATTTTTAACTTTTTGATATACAAACTTTTACTTCTTGAACTAATAGAGTAATTTCATATTTGTGTCAAAAAATTCAAAAACATAAATGAGCGCTCATACCATACCATATTAATAAAAATATTGGGATTTTTTGGATTTCCATTCATGAAATCTTTTCAAGAATTGTTTTCCCTGTCTTTTTGCTTACGCCGTAAACCATGATCATGGTTTGATTTTTCCCCATTAACACAATGACTTGTATTGGTTGTCAAATGATCTTACTTTCCAATTTTGTTTCACTTTAAAAAATTCGAATCTTTTGTTCAAACGGAATATGTTCATTAGGTTTTGAAGTACATCGTTCTCACGGCCACAGTATGACCCCTTTTGCACTGTGAGCCCAATACCAACTATTCACCTCGTTACGAGTTAAAATTACTTTGAACACTTTTTTAAACACACTCTATTTATCAAGACCTCATATAATTTGAAAAAATAACTCTATCTCATTGTTGATTCAAGTGATTTATATAAAGCATGTACCAGTGGCGAATCATACACATTTTCATCATTTGATTCAGTTTATAGGTTTTACATAACTACTTTCAACTCATATCATTAATTTTACACTTTTTCATGTTTTCTAACTATATTAATCTCATTCCTACATTATCACCTCTTAAAACACATGTTAATGTAGTATCCTTGGCCATTTTACCTTTTTCTTTGGTCAATTCCATTTTGACCTATTTTTAGTCCATTTGTTTATTATAAACACTAGATATAGAGATATTACTCCCATTGGGGGTAGAGTGAGTGGTCCAGAAGAGTTGTCGTTAGCTTTTTCTTATTGTTCATCGCATTGCATACATCCACTCAATGATATTATCATTATTATCCTTTCAAAACCCCCTTATAATTGACATTCCATTTTCTACATCACATGTGACGGTAAACCACTCCGGAGCTCATTAACGACTCATAATATTCATAAAAAGCGCAACATCAATTTAAGGCATTTGGAAATGGATCTAAATGGGATTTATTTTATCGCATGTGTTTGGCATCTATCCATATCTCTTTTTATTTTGACATACCCTATGGAAAATGCAATGCTTTTTATGTGTTCTTCATGACCATGATAGGGTGTTAAATTACCCTCTGACCCTTATATCTTTTATGCGTGATTGGGAGAATATTCTCACTCAAGAGATTTGTGCCTCATATTTACTTCTTCCTAGATATTAAAATCATTATTTCTATATGCACAGTGAGTGTGTTCTTCTTGATAACAACCTCTCTATATTTCTTGCTCATAAATAGATGTCATTAGGAGGTGGAAGATTACATAGCATTACCTAGACCTTATTTACTAGCTTGTTCATCTGGTAATTATCTACTGTCTATATCACCATCAATCCTACACAGTATTTTAGTTACAAGGTAGGTAGATTCATTCAATATTTTAATTAGCAACAAATGATAGATTTTCCTTCCATCATTCTTAATGTGATTTGTCAAGCCTCATAGGATGGTTAAATAGAGAATTTACCTTTTGGTAGAATGATTATGGGTTATCTCTAATCAATTGGATTTTCAAGGACTTTGGATTATGTGTATGTGATTTTTATGGTCCCACCACTAGTATTAATATGCCTCATTTTGAAGGATATATTAGTCACCGACCTCCTATTTAGGTCCCTCTGGTCATCGACCCTTTCACCGACATTGCGATTCATCATAGTGATTCTCCCACACCTGCTCATACTGCTTCTCCCTCTCCATGTGCACATCACCGAACTCAAGCATTTCTCCAAGCTCAATTTCTCATATTAGGGACTAGCGGAATGCATGTACCATAAGGTACGGCAAAAATTTCCAAAGTACGTAATCGTAAAACGACGAAAATTACCCAAGTATATAAGTGCAAAACGATAAAAATTCTGTTCCCCTATAAAATAAAGTGCAATTTTAAAAAAATGACAATAATCTCCTTTATTTAAAGGACTATCCACCCTGTGTAACAAATAACAAGTAGTCCAATAATACTTAAATAGTTTAAATTCGTCAAACAAATTCACATATAACATCAACCGAATTCACATTTGCCTCAAATAAACAAAGTGTCAATTTAAAAAAAAGGGACAAATTCTCCTTTATTTATTGGATTGTCCACCCTACTTAAGGGATAACAACCAATCCAGCAATATTCAAAGAGCCAAAATTGATCTAACAAATAATTTTTACGAAACAAACTTCCTAAAAAAATCACAAATATATCAATTAAGGTCGTGCCATATGTTGCACTATAATGATTGTCCGTAGTTTTCAAAATACGACCTAATACAAAACAAAATTTATAGTTAGTCAATTGAAATATCTAATCAAATATTATATAAACCATGTTAATTGGTCAAACGTTTTCATATTTTCAAACTCGGACACTATAACTTATGTATGAATCGAGTAATCCCGAACTCCACCATTCATATAAATCTACTAATTTCACATCCAAAGTAACTACACCACATAAATCCAAAATATATCTAAATAGTAATTCACTCCTTGATGATGACTTGAACTTATTAAAAAATATATATATAATCCTTTTATAAGCGCTTACGAATAGCTCGTATATTCGACACACGAGTGCTCTACTTTTAGGGTGGCCGCAACGCTTGAAGCACATGGTGGAAAACTCTTTCTATACACAGGTCATTAAGTTTGAATCTTCAGTGTGATATTTGGCATTTCTAATACTCTGCATGATGTTTTAAAACATGAACAGGTCAATGAGTTGGGTAAAAAAATGTGTAAATTATGGTATATTCAATTTAATGTGAAAGTTTCTTTTCAATAAGTTCACATACAATAAAGTGCAATAAAGTATTGTATATATAAAATATATGTTTAGGACATTCAGTATGAGTATGTTAAGTGTGAGTATGTCTTTTTTAGTATGTTTATTATGTATTCATGGAGGTCTACGATTCAGAGCTTTAGAGTTTTCAGTGTGCGTATGTATACGATTCAGAGCTTCAGTTAAAATTGGAAACATAAATGGTCAATAGATCTGGTCAACAGAAATGGCCAACATAAATGGTCAACGGAAATGGCTGAAACATATAAATGGTCTACGAATTTGGCACGAGCTCACCCAATTGGAGTGAAAACAGACAGGAATGAAGCAAAACAATAGTACATGTTATTTATCCATTCATATTTCTTCTGATCATTGTGACCTGATGGTACCAAGAATACAACATATACATAAGAAAAAGAAGAGAACAGAAATAGAAGAGAACATGAAGAGAATAGGTATATTACCTTTTACGGAGTCCAGAAGATAAGGGTAACCCAAAATAAATGGACAATAAAGCTACCCCCTGTTGAAGAAATGGAGAATAGAGCTATAGAGAGAGATAAACACGTCCACAATCATAATAAAATTCTCCAACACAAAAAACCTGAAAACCCCACCACCGCAACTATCAAAGTGAATATATGAAGAGAAAAAATGGTAAATTCGAGATAAAAATACAGAATTGAGGTGTGTCGAAAATGTAGAGATTTTCAGTTGATACCTTGTCGCTAAAGGTTTTTCAGACTCAAATGATGTGTGGGGGGAGATCTCACTATCGATGAAGAGAGGTATATTTAATTTCCTATCACGCAAAAATATTTTAATTTGCAAATCCGAATTTTCAGATTCATAACAGTACTTAATTTTAGGACCTCGAGCTATATAGAGAATTCATAACTCAGACGTCTAAGATAATGAATAACAAAAAAATAAGACACTCACATTGTAATTAGGACAAATACCTTATACTCAATAATGCAGTTTATAAAACATTCATACAATCCGGTCGGTTATAGATTCATGAAGTGCTCTTATTATATGTTTCTCTTATACTATCCATACATGATCTTTCCAACTTATCAAACCATAAATAAAATTTACATTTTTTAGTATACAAAACTCCTAACATACTTGTAAAAGATAATTAAGAATACAACAATCTTTCATACCTAATTAGGAGAAAATTATAAATGATCTTAACTTTAAGAAAATTATAATGAGAGAGTGAGACCTTTAAATTAAACAGGTCTCCATTCATAGCGTTCTCTTCCTAGTTACAGCAATTAGATATCGAAAGTTCGCAAAGCATAGGAATATACCAAGGTGAGTGGGAGAGAACGATGGTCGACACCTTTTCAAGATTCTTGAATTTAGGTGCCCTGCATAAAACAATTGGTTTAGGTGATCTATTCAAAATTCAAAAACCAATTAATGCAATTCACTGCGCACGTGGCTTAGGGACTTAAAATGGAGAAAATGCGGGTTGAATATTCCTAGTCCACTTATATTATGTCAGAAGATGAATTTTCATACATTGATTAATAGAATGAACAAACATTCTAAGCAATGATTAGTAAAAAAAACATTCATGACATTGTGATGAATTGTAAAAAAAACATTCAGGACATTGTGATGAAGTTCACAGTCAACATCACTCTATCGGTAGTTTTACATCCCTAGTTTTCATACGTAAAATGCAAAATGATTTTTATAATGTATCTATTAATGCGTGTATGAACTAAAGCTATCTACAACTATTGAATAAGATGAAAAATTTCAATAAAACAGGAAACTAACAGTCTTCATTCAATTCCCATCTTTGGTTGATTCATTAAAGCCCCTATGGTTTCCCTATACAAATACAGTTACCTAGAAAAAGAGAAGATACCTCAATAGTTATGTACTAAACGTTAGCACAATTAAACTTATTACCTTACATGAACCATTGAACGGGTACTTCTACAAATCCCTATCGACACCTGCACGAAATTGTAGGAAGAATTAGAACCTGAAAAGAGATGTTAAAAATAAAAGTCATGTATACTAAAGAGTTATAGTTACATAGTATATCACACAACATGGAAGTTAAATAGCAATGTCCAAAAAAACCTTTGCCAATAATCATTGCGATTGAAACTTCTGGAGAATATCACTCTTAGATTTTAAAAAAGAAATATATTGACAAAACTATATTTAAAAAAAAATAGACAACTATTAAGCACTATATACCACATAAAGGACAAAAAAATACAGAGCATGGCAATTCATGAACCCTGAAGGCAAAATTAACCAAAAAAGGTGAGGTGGTTAAAAGAGAAACAAACCCAATGCAACAGGGAAATAATATTAATTTTACAGGGCATTAAGATCAATACAATATATAAAGAATAAGTATTAAACTCTTCAGAATTATATATAAAGAATAAGAATTAATCTCTTCAAAAAATAAAATCTTTAAAATAGTAAAAACTCATTGTCCTCAAACCACCACAAACCATACAACTATGATATTTTACCAAATCTAACACTTTGTAAAACTTGAGTCTAAAATACACTTATCAACTCATGTTATCCCAAGAGTATTCCACTGAATCCAAATTTTCTATTGGTGAAAAAATTTGTAGCCAAGATGTATTGATCAAAAATAAAAGTTGTCTATAATTAACTATAAACCACCAATTCATTCGTAACAGGTTATATGTCTACACTACATCCCATGATATATGAAAAGGATTAAAGACTAAAGAGTTAAATATAGTGGGAATTACTTATACACATACTTGAGGTGAAAAATTGATTGTAGTTCATAAGTCATATACCCAAAGAAATCTAAATCTTAAACCCATCCTTCACATTTGTTCTTGCTATAAAAAGAAAAGGCATAAATAGTTTCTACAAGAATCCGTCCTACTATAAAAAACTACAAAAACATCAATATGAAGACTAAACCAACAACAATAACGCAGCAACATCAACTTGGATATTAAACCAATCAAATGGTGATACTTGCCTTTGACTGTGATTGATTTTGCCAAAAACAATTATGTGCAGATCATCACTATCTGAACTTAAAATTGTAAAGAAATAATATATACCAAAACAGGACCATGTTTTGGTTTTTATGATAGATGAAATAGTATGTACCAAAGAGGGACACCAATAATATGTACCAAAATTCTGAGCAGAGCATCATCAGTTGAATTTCAAATAGGGACTGTTCTACCATACCTATAAAATAAACAACATTTAACAAATATAAGCTTCATAAATTAAATAATGCAATGGACCATATACAAACGATAGTTCTTGTGAGCAACTTGTATAACGGAAAAATTCCATAACAAAAACGAAATATATACAATATACATAAGGTACAAGGAGGGGAGTTGATGATATATCAAAATTTTAGATTCGACGTTAAAGAAATAAAAGTTTCTATTTCCAAATTAAGGATTAGCAATCTTAAAAACAGGTGAAAAAGAAAGTCATATGCAACCAAGCTTAGTATCATAACCAAGCATAGCTTCGTATTATTATATCTCCGTACAATCCTATATAAACCCACATCATATCTGGATTAAAAAAACATTTACGAAGCCAAATATAAGTAGAGACACTGCAAAAATGAAAAGGAGTACACCTGTCTAGGGTTTAAATTATAATCAGGTCTTGATTTGCAAAAGAAAAAATAAAGAACAAAACACAAAAACTAATTAGATTGCAAAACATAATCATAAATATAAACAAATCTTATAAATTTATATATAAAACCTAAATTACGAACCCCTAAATTACAAATTCCTAAATTTATCAGATGTACACAAATCGCGAAATAATAATCAAGAAATTAAATTGTACAAAAATCACACCCTATTTTCTGATGTCCAAGCCCTAGATAAAAACACCAAAAAAAATCAAAGAACAACAAAATAAAACCTTAAATAAAAGAATAAAGAGAGATAATATGAGAAAGAGGGCAGATTTTGCCTAAGACAATAAATCCTCATAACGACAACATCAAACCTTCATAATCAAGAGAAACTCACTAAAATTCGAATCGCATACCTAAGGGTGACAGCAGGGGAGGGTGGGCATATGCCTGCAAAAGGGAGGCAGCAAAGGAGGGGAAAGATTTGGGAGAAAGCGGGTTATGGGGGAGGGTCGTAATGAGCAAGTGAAACGGAGGTAAGAGAAGGGGTTGGAGAAGTAGACTAAAAGATCGCTTTATGTAATAGTTTTAGTTATGGATTTATTATTATAATAAAATCAATTATTCCTATTTTAATGAGAATCATGTATGGACATAATGTTTGATGTATTTTTTATATTATCGACGTCTTTTATTTAGCTCAGTATGTGTTCTGGTGTATAGAGTACGACTTACACACAGAGGATCAGATCACCAGTTCTTGTGGAATATAAGTTTTATTGTGCACAATCTTAGATGGAACTGGACACACCATCAGTATGACTGTGGTGCAATAGTTTAGTAGGTCTATCTTGATTACAAGAAATGATATAGTTTCAACTTATTGTGCTAGTACACTTTGTGTGTATTGAACGGCACCAATTTGAGTTCATTATTTTTATACTAATTTTATAAGACAATGTACACCTCGTGATTATTAGGTTTACTTAAGGATCTTGTAAGCATAAATTTCTTATACATGTAATTTGTTTATATTTGGCTTAATTTCGAACAAAATAAATTGAGTCTAGACTAGTAATTAATTCGAGATTGAAGAAATTGCATATTAAAGCCATGTAGAAGAAATCAAGTCAAGTTGCAATTTCACATTTTGATTGTTCTAAGATCACACAGGTATGAATAATAAAAGGAATGTGTGATTTAGAATGTTGTTTAAATAATGGATGATTTAAATGTTTTTTAATGATTGGGAATTGAAAATTAAAGTTTTGAAAATGCATTTAATTATATCTAAGCTAATTTGTATTTATACAAGGATAATCATGAGAAAAATAGAAAAAGGTTTATTGCCGTTCAAACGACATGTAAACTCGTTCGAACGACATCGCTAGTCATTTAAGCGACAGAGTTTATCGCTCGAATGAGATTGCCCCGATTTCTGTGTTTCAATTTTTTTGGACTCCGATATGCTCAAGTAAAAAAATAACATTCCATAGACATTTTCGAGATTGATGAACAGTTATGAGAATTTCGATTCTATTTACTTTCATCCTTTGTTTATTTAAGATCTTATTATCATAATTCCAAAGGTTTTTGATCTTGAACACATTCAAAAGAAGACCTTTGTTCGATTCTTTGTAGAGAGGATAAACCTACACCAGACTGAGGTCAAATTGGAAGTGTTGCGGTATTTCTTACTAAAGTTGGAACTGCGGTTCTTGTGGATCTGAAGCGATTGTTCCATTGCTGACGACATCGATCGACACCTGCGGGTATTCATATTTCATCTTATTTTCTCTTTAATTCTAGTGTAAACCATTTTTTTACAAATTATAGTGGAAATAAAAGGTTTTTTCCTTCGGGGATTTTTTCCTGAATTTGTTTCTTTTACCGCATGCTTTATTTATTCAATGGGTTAAATTGATTAGATCCATGTTTATTGTTTAAGAAGATAAATTTTGAAATAATTGATTTAGTTGGTTTTACCTAAAGCACTTATCAAAGGGCCACTTCAAATTGGTATCAGAGCTTATTGCACTATTTTATTGTGTTTTTTATCCTTTGTCTTTAGGTATGGCTTTCGGTAATTTTGATGATTTTAGAACTCACGTGTTTGAAACTTCTAACTTGAAATCTCGCATTAAGTCTGCTCTTAAAAATTTTGTTAAAAGGGAGAATTGTGAGAAGTATGTTTCTACCCTTAGTGAGATTGACCCTAAAGAAGGAAATTTTTATCCTAAGCGAGAACTTCCCTCTCTTGTGGCTAATAATGTAGGTGTTCAAGACATAATTTTGCATTATTCTTCCGCAGTCACAGGTTGCGATACCCTAGAAAGTGAGGGTGAGGTGAGTGTTGATGAGAGTGAGGATAAGAGAGACTTGCAAACTGCCTTTAATGAATTGTATGAAGAAACATGAAAAGCAAAGAAGGAAAATTTGAAGTTAGAAGAAAAATTTAAAGAACTTGCCATTGAAAATAATTACTCCAATACTTTAATTGAGGAAGTTAGGGCGCGTGAGAAGAAAATTCGTGAGAAGCTAGAATATGTCGTGGGTGAGTGTTGATGTAAAAAACTAGGTTTGATCTAATTAATTAATCACAGATAAATATGAAATAAGAAATAAGACAAGGGATTTTTAAAGTGGCATATGTATCGATACATATTAAGAATATTCATTGAATCTGTCTTGTTCATTTGGTCTTCGCAGATAGTTTCTCGGTGTAACACCCCGTATTTTTTAAGATTTAAATAATTGTGTGATTTATAATTATTGTTGGATTAATTAAATTAAAATGTGAGAATTAATTATTAATCCGGATTAAAATTGAACATTTACTAGCCTGACGAGAGGTTAGTAGTTATTAATATTACTGTGAGAATAAGTAATATGGAATGACAATTTTATATAACTTGTTGCGAGAGAGAAATATGACAGTTTGGTATATTAAGTCGGGACACGCGTGTGAGTCATGTTAGGACTAAATAAGTGGAATAAAAAAAGGTAAATTATTTTAAGTAACTCGTATGATCATTTAGAGTGCGCCGTTGAGTCCGAGATAGTCATAAAACTCTACTCGGGTATTCTATTTGGAGCCCGGGATATTTTTAGGCCAAGCCGACACCCGGTAGGGGTAGTTTTGTAATTAGTTTTTTGGAGGAATTAAATGGACGAAAATTGGAGAAATATTTTATCACCTAATTGGGGACAATTAGGGTTAGGATACACCAAAATCAAGAGAGAGCCACAGTGGGTGAGGGAGAGCAAATTCTAAAGGAGGAGAGTCAATTTACACCACCTTGCACAACCACCCCAACCATCGTGTCGACCGAAATGCGATGAGCGCATCCATACCAACAACACCAATGGATCAGACCTTCAAAATTGAGGAAAGTGTTTATTGCTTGCTTTCTTTAGCGATAATTGTGTTCATGTTAGTCTAGGTTAATAAACCTTTGTTATGAAAGTTAATTTTGGTGAAATTGGAGAACTATATCATAAACTAGGGCTAATTTGATAAGAATTTGAATCCCATGTGTAGATAAGATAATGCCTATGTAATTATGATGATTTCTATTAACAAATCTAGATTTAATTTAGAGGTTATGAATATCAAATTAAGAACTAGGGTTCTTGATAAAAAAATTGGGGATTTCAAATTATATGGATGATTGGTGATGATTTAATGATGTTAGGTTATGGGAAATCACATATATATGTTAGAATAATGTTTGGTATTGAGTGTTGGAACTTTGGGCTTGATCTTTAGAGGTTTTAGGAGTAAAAATGGTGGGAAAATGCTGAATCTGGAGGTAGTGGACGACACAGCCCAGATCACGAGATGTCGCGCGAACTCGCACGAAATAGGTCGTTGGAGCGAGATCAGTAAGTCGTGCAAAGTCATTCGAGCGAGATAGAGATGTCGCGCGAAGATGGATCGAGCGACACGTGTATGTCGTTCGAGCGAGATCCTATTCTGGTTCAAGCGAGATTTCAAATTTTCATAGAATTTCCTACTTTGCCCTTATTTGGTAAATAGTCAATTTGAGTGAGGAGAAATTAGTTTTCGATGAACTCAAAATAGCACAAAATTATTGGGAGTTATTTAGGTATAATGATTTAAATATTTGGGACGGCGAGTTTACCTCGAAAATTATGAGAGAGAGAGAGATAATCGTAATTGTAAATGCGTCGGGAGTATTACGTGATAAATACTTACGATATTAGTTATGAAGATATGGAACTTACAAGAATAAAATTTAATGGTTACTTATGGGACTTCTTATGATTACGTATTAAGGATTTTTGGGTGACATATTATCCTTGTATATATATTACGAGGGAGGGAAGATCGTAATTTAAAAATACGTTGATAGTATTTAGTGATAAAAATGCTATGTATGAAATATGACAATTGGTTGTGTGCATACCGTTTGATTGATGGGTTGTGTGTATACCTATATTTGATATTATGTGTATGACATACCTAGCTGCTTGCTATCGCAGGGGATTGTGTAGAGACGGTATTATCCTGGGAGACCTTCGGGGGGATATTTGACTTGTATCTCATAACATAAGACGATGAAGAATTATTTGTAAGTTGATAAGTTAGCTGACTATGGGAGCGTAGGTATGTGCGTGACCCATAGGTATGTGAACTATGTTCGCCACTAATATGTGTGATTTGTTTATATGGTTCGTGGTAGATTTTCTAACCGATAGTCCTTGTTTAAGTACGAGATGTACCGGGACATGATAGCAGAGTATGCAATGAACTACAGGTGTATCCTTGGGGGTGCTGTGTTAGTGTGTATATATATATATGGTTATGGTATATCTACAATGAGATAATTGCAGACTATTAAGATAGTGAAATCCTCAGTAACGTAAATAGTAAATACTTTACTTTAGTGTGATAACACTTATTTAAAATGACAAATGTTGAGACCAAATACGGAATACTACTACGAGGGGTAACTTGAAGGATAATCCTTTTTCCTAGTTAGGAGTGTGTCAGATGGCTAGGTTGGATTAGATGTACGTTAGGCGTGCACACTAGTCGAGAGGTGAGAATATCATGTGAGAGTTCGAACTAACATGCATATAATACTTGCTTTAATGCAGTTTTAAATACTTTCTAATAAATCCTTTTAAAACATCGGGCTCTGACCCGACTCTTGCATTTCTTCTCTCTTTTGTTATATATATATATATATATATATATATATATATATATATATATATATATATGTATTAGTACAGGTGCCCAGCCACAGGGACACCGGTTCTAGACACTTTGATGGTTTGCCAAGTTGCAGCTGTTGCGAAAGTTACGGGTCATTGAGATTAGACGCTTCTCTCATTTCATTCAGTTCCTAGTTCAGATATTTCAATTCGGGCATGTGTCGCCCATTCTCATTAGCGAGGTTGTACTCAGTTCTTTTGTAGTTCTTTTCAGTTGGATTGAGTATTCATTATGGTTTGGTTTGTGACTTTGAACTGGAAGGTTTTATCCAGTCTTAATTATTCAGTATTTGATTCAATCAGCATTCAATTCTTGTGTATGGTTTATAATTCAATGTTCAAAAATTGATTTTTTTTCAAATTAAATTGGAAAAATGTTTTGACACTAGCTTAATTAAGTGTTAGGTAATTAATTGGATTTAAGTTTTCGACGGTGATGCTAAGAATGAACAAATCGAACATTCTGTTATAAATTTTATAACGGACTGATCACCCGATATTTAATTGGGCGGGGTGTCACAGGTGGTATCAGAGCATCATGTTCTAGTGTCTTTTAGGATCTGTACAACTTATAACGTTTTAGCTTAGCGTTCTTTGATGTGGAGACTTATTCTAGGATTGTTGTATTTCACTGCGTATGCGATTCATGCTCTCCTGCGATTTAGTTTAGTGAATCCAATTCATATGCGAGGGTGATTGGACTTCGTACTCTGAACAATATGGGATGACAAGCGAACGTCGTTAGCGGGACCGCGGGAGGAGGAAAAAATTGAAAATTATGAAGCATTCAGGGAACGGTGATCGCGATAGACGTCACTAACAGTAATATCTAAGTGTGATGGGCCAATGGAGGGAGCTGATCTAAAGGCAATAATGTAAAGTAGAGTGCAGCGACACTCAAAAATTTTAAATTCATAATGATTTTAATATTTGGGACGGTGAGTTTACCTTGAAAATTACGAAAGGGAGATAATCGAAATTGTAAATGCGTCAAGAGTATTACGTGATAAATACTTACGATATTAGTTCTGAAGATATGGAAATTATAAGAATAAAAATTAGTGTTTACTTGTCGGACTTCTTATGATTATGTATTAAGTATTTTCGGGTGACATATTTTCCTTATATATATATATATATATATATATATATATATGTGTGTGTGTGTGTGTGTGTGTGTGTGTGTGTGTGTGTGTGTGTGTGTGTGTGTGTGTGTGTGTGTGTGTGTGTGTGTGTGTATTACGAGAAAGGGAATATCGAAATTTAAAAATACGTTGATAGTATTTAGTGATAAAAATACTATGTATGAAATATGACAATTGGTTTTGTGTATGCTGTTTGATTGATGGGTTGTGTGTATAACTATATTTTATATTATGTGTATGACATACCTAGCTGCTTGCTATCGCGTGGGGTTTTGTAGTGACGGTCTTATCTTGAGTGACCTTTGGGGGAATATTTGACTTGTATCTCAGAACATAGGACTGTGAAGACTTATTTGTGAGTTGATAAGTCAGCTGACTATGGAAGCGTAGGTATATGTATGACCCATAGGTATGTGAAGTATGTTCGTCGCTAATAAGTGTGATTTGTTTATATGGTTCGTGGGAGATTTCAGAACCGATAGTCTTTATTTGGGTACGAGATGCACCGGGACATGATAGCAGAGTCTGCAATGCACTACTGGTCCTTGGGGTGCTGTGTGAGTATATATATATATGTCAAGGTTCTAAAAAACGCGGGGCGTGATCGAGGCGTGGAGGCCAAGCCTTAAGCCTTAGAAGCCTAGGCGGGCCTAGGCGTGAAAAGGCATTTAGGCCTTTTTAATATATTTTAATTTTTTTTAACCATAACAAGGCTATTCAAATATAAAAATTGTACATATCATAAAAATATGTCTGAATATTTGCAAATAAAAATACTATATTATTTTGGATGAGATAATGGTCCGGTTTGTAAAAAAATCTTTAAATGCGATATCGTTTCACTTAATCATTGTTATTTTTAGAGAAAAAGTATGCCTTAAGGGTTTTACCCAACATAAGGCGTCAAAATCTTAAGGCGGGGCGTTTCTCCCAAGCCTCAATCCTAGGCGTGCCTAGGCGGAGCCTAGGCGGGTTTTTTAGAACAGTGATATATGTATACTTGTGTTATACTTACAATGTGATATTTGTAGGCTAATATATATATATATATATATATATATATATATATATATACAAGAAGATAATTGCAGACTATTAAGATAGTGAAATCTTCAATAACGTAAATAGTAAATACTTAACTTTAGTGTGATAACACTTATTTAAAATGATAAATGTTGAGACCAAATACAGAATACTACTACGAGGGGGAACTAGAAGGATTATCCTTTTTCCTAGTTAGGAGTGTGTCAGATGGCTAGGTTGGATTAGATGTACGTTAGGCATGCACACTAGTCGAGAGGTAAGAATCTCATGTGAGAGTTCGAACATGCATATAATACTTGCTTTAATGCAGTTTTAAATACTTGCTAATAAATATTTTTAAAACATCGGGCTCTGACCCGTCTCTTGCATATCTTCTCTCTTTTGTTATATATATATGTATTAGTACAGGTGCCCAGCCACAGGGAGACCGATTCTAGATACTTGGATGGTTAGCCGAGGTGCAGCTGTTGTGGAAGTTGCGGGTCATTGAGATTAGATGCTTCTCTCCTTTCATTTAGTTCCTAGTTTAGATATTTCAGTTCGGGCATGTGTCGCCCATTCTCATTAGCGGGGTTGTACTCAGTTCCTTTGTAGTTCTTTTTAGTTGGGTTGAGTATTCATTATGGTTTGGTTTGTGACTTTGAGCTGGAAGGTTTTATCCAGTCTTAATTATTGAGTATTTGATTCAGTTGGCATTCATTTCTTGTGTATGGTTTATAATTCAATGTTCAGAAATTAATTGAATTAATTGGTTTCAAATTAAATTGGAAAAATGGTTTGACACTAGCTTAATTAAATGTTAGGTAATGAATTGGATTAATGTTTTCGACAGTGATGCCAATAATAAACAAACCAAACATTTTGTTATAAATTTTATAAAGGACTGATCACCCGATATTTAATTGGGCGGGGTGTCACAAGTGGTATCAAGCATCGGGTTCTAGAGTCTTTTAGGATCTGTACGACATATTACGTGAAGTCGTTTGAGAGAGATAGAGATGTCGCGCGAAGCTGGATCGAGCGACACGCTTATGTCGTTCGAGCGAGATCCTATTCTGGTTCGAGCGAGATTTCTAATTATCAGAGAATTTCCTATCTTGCCCCTATTTGGTAAGTAATCAATTTGAGTGAGGAGAAATTAGTGTTCGATGAACCCAAAATAGTGCAGAATTATTGGGAGTTGCTTAGGTGTAATCATTTAAATATTTGGGATGGTGAGTTTACCTTGAAAATTATGTGTGTGTGTGTGTGTGTGTGTGTGAGAGAGAGAGAGAGAGAGAGAGAGAGAGAGAGAGAGAATCGTTATTGTAAATGCGACGAGTGTATTACGTGATAAATACTTACGATATTAGTTCTGATGATATGGAACTTATAAGAATAAAAATTAGTGGTTAATTGTGGGACTTCTTATCATTCTGTATAAAGGATTTTCGGGTGACATATTATCCTTATATATATATATATATATATATATATATATATATATTAAGAGGGAGGGAACATCATAATTTAAAAATACGTTGATAGTATTTAGTGATAAAAATGCTATGTATGAAATATGACAATTGGTTGTGTGTATACCGTTTGATTGATGGGTTGTGTGTATACCTATATTTGATATTATGTGTACGACATACTTTGGGGGTTACTATCGCGGGGGATTGTGTAGAGACGGTCTTATCCTGAGTGACCTTCGGGGGGATTTTTTACTTGTATCTCAGAACATAGGACTGTGAAGACTTATATGTGAGTTGATAAATCAACTGACTATGGGAGCGTATGTATGTGCGTGACCCATAGGTATGTGAACTATGTTCGCCGCCAATATGTGTGATTTGTTTATATGGTTCGTGGGAAATTTCAGAACCGATAGTCCTTATTTAAGCACGAAATATACGGGGACATGACAACAGAGTATGAAATGCACTATAGGTGTATCCTTGAGGTGTTGTGTTAGTATATATATATATATATCTACAATGTCTACAATGAGATCATTGCAGACTATTAAGATAGTGAAATCTCCAGTAACGTAAATAGTAAATACTTATCTTTAGTGTGATAACACTTATTTAAAATGATAAATGTTGAGACCAAATACGGAATACTACTACGAGGGGTAACTCGAAGGAAAATCCTTTTTCCTAGTTAGGAGTGTATCAAATGGATAGGTTGGATTAGATGTACGTTAGGCGTGCACACTAGTCGAGAGGTGAGAATCTCATGTGAGAGTTCGAACTAACATGTATATAATACTTGCTTTAATGCAATTTTAAATACTTGCTAATAAATCTTTTTAAAACATCGGGTTCTAACACATCTCTTGCATTTCTTCTCTCTTTTCCTATATATATATATATGTGTGTGTGTGTGTGTGTGTGTGTGTGTGTGTGTGTGTATTAGTACAGGTGCCCAGCCACAGGGACACCGGTTCTAGATACCTAGATGGTTTGCCGAGCTGCAGCTGTTCTTGAAGTTGCGATTAGACGCTTCTCTCATTTCATTCAGTTTCTTATTCAGATATTTCAGTTCAGGCATGTGTCGCCCATTCTCATTAGCGGGGTTGTACTCAGTTCCTTTGTAGTTCTTTTCAGTTGGATTGAGTATTCATTATGGTTTGGTTTGTGACTTTGAATTGGAAAGTTTTATCAGTATTTGATTCCGTCAGCATTCATTTCTTGTGTATGGTTTATAATTCGTTGTTCAGAAATTAATTGGTTTCAAATTAAATTGGAAAAATGTTTTGACACTAGCTTAATTAAATGTTAGGTAATTAATTGGATTTAATTTTTCGACAGAGATGCTAAAAATGAACCAACTGAACATTCTGTTATAAATTTTATAAAGGACTGAATACTTGATATTTAATTGGGCGAGGTGTCACACTCGGTATATTGAGTAGTTCGGTATTCTGAGTAGCTCAGCATGTTAAGTTACTCGGTGTATATAATTATGCCATGTTGGACGACACGTGTCTTATCATAACTAGTCCACATCAGCTGACTAATTTTTATATCAACAGAAGCCCCCAATATTTCATAGTTGAGATTGGATGCGAGAGTGTGAAATATTATGCCCAAAAGTTGGTCGGGCATATTTCCCATGCCTTGTTTGGTTACAGACCTTCGACACTTGTGAAATTTTCTTCTCAGCATAATAGTTTTGAGCGTGAAGCGGCAATATTGTAAATATTTCGAATTTTTTGCGAACGCTTAGGTACTTGTATCTTTTTACCGCCGGAAATGCAGTCGTCATCATCTGACTCATTACTTTTCTCGTTTTCCAAAGCAGCGTATATAAAGGTGATAAAAGAATATTATCTCCTACCTTTAGCCATCTATATTCCCAAACTTTTTTTCTTCTCACTTTTCTTCTTACGATCGTCTTCTCGGTTCATCTACCTTAGCAGATTTCTTAATTTTTCTGTAATAACTTCTTTCTTATTTATTCTTTTTTTGATTTAGCCATCATCGTTTACCTCATCGAATCATTGGATAATTTTAGGGCCGATTTTGGGATTCCTTCTTGGGTTACTTTGGAAGAACCTCCTTGACCTTCTGATTTATTTTCTCTAGCTGGGGGACATTGGTTTCCTTTCATTTTTGTAGCGGAGTGTGGTTTTTCTTTCCCGCCTAATCCCTTGTGTTTGGAATTTTGCCAATATTTTGATATTGCTCCTGCAAGATAGTTCCAAATATATGGAGGGAAGTTAATGGTGTATATAAGTTGAATCAAATTCATGAAACTCGTCTAGGGATTCCTGAAATTATATACAATTATAAATGGATTACTAGCGACACCACATTTTATTTAAAAACTAGGTTTTCTAACAGAGATTTAGTGGTCAATCTCCCTAATGCTAATAGGGATTATTTTGAACACGGGGCTGTGATGAAAAATTGGCAACACCCCCCTTTAAAGGGGAAAGACGTCTACCAAGGTCCCAGATGTCCACTTTATGGAAATGGGATATGTTATTTTTTTTTCAATTTAGCTCTATTTTTGTTTGATAAAATGTGTCACTGACATTTATTTTTTTATGTTGTAGTTGACAGTAAGAGAAAATCCCCAAAAAAGAGTGATATTAATATAAAAGATTTGAAATTTATCTGGGGATTGCATTAAGCAATAGCTAATGAACTCATGAGGTCTGCTTCCTATTTGCTGAGATAGAAGAACACCACTTCTTCTTTTATTGCTCGACCTCTTGCTCCTCCCTTGATAATTGACCTTAAGCAAGCTACAGTGTCTTCTTCATTTGTTGAAGAATCTTCCTCTGACTTGGGTACTTATATTGCTAACCTGATGATGAAGAAGAGGAGAATGCCTGATCTCTTTATCAAGGTTGCCCTTGGTGCTAATGGGGCAAAAAAGAGTAAAGATGATGTCCCAGTTGAAGGGACTAAGAAAAAGGATGTTGCTCCATCTGGTGGAGCAGTCACAGTTGTCAAGGAGATCAACAAGAAGCCTCATGTTGCTCCTAAAAAGGGAGCACCTTTGATTAAAGGGGTTACCCTTATTTAAGAAGAGGCAACACCTTTGATTGAAGTTTCTCCTTTTAGAATATTGAGAAGGGGTCTTGCTAAGAAAATCGTGGATGTTATTGCCCAACCTTCTGGGATTGAGGTACCTTCTTTGAGAGTTAGTACTCCAGCACTCATTGCTCCTAGCTTGGCCCAAAAATTAATCAAGTCTGGAACTCTTCCTGACTGTTGAGCTGCTGAGACTTCTACAACTCTGGAGAAGGTTACTGACTTGGTAGCCCAACATATTGCATCATAAGTGTCATTATACTTATCATTTTGATTCTTTGTACAATGTTCATATTCTGACTTGGGCTTCTTTTCTGTTGCAGTTTTGGGTGTACTTTAATAATATACTGGAGAATGATGAAGCTATCAAGACTTTAGATTCATCCAGTGGAGTAGAAGAAGCCCTTACTGGGTTGTCTAAATCTTTGGTGAAGTCCCGATAAAAGTACGAGGAGGACAAAGATGCTTGGGAAAATAAAATCAAGTCCACTGAAACAGCTCAACAAAAAGCTGAGGAAGTTGCCAAAATGGTTGATACAGCTCGTTGGGAGGATGATTCAGCTTGGGAATAATTTATAAATGCTTCCTGGGAGGCAGAGAAGAAATCGAAAGTTATTGTTTCTGGTAAAGTGGAGGCTGGGAGAAAGCTTGAAGAGCTGAACAGCGTAAAAAAGATCTTGAATAGAAAGTGAAATCTGTTGAAGAGCTTCTTAGGAAAAAGGCTTCCTCGAAGAGGGTGAAGAGAAAAGTTATCGTGAATAAGTCCTTTAGCTCTGGATGGGACAAAGGGTGGAACAAAGTTGTGACTAATGTGTCTACTCAAATGAAGTATGAAAGTTTGAAGTTCTTTAGGGATGGAGAGGTTGCAGTGTTGAAGGAGTTGAATGTTGCTAATGACTCTGAACAATTTTAGAAACATATTCATGGACCTCCTCCTGCTATTAAAGAAGAAGAAGAAGAAGAAGAAGAAGAAGAAGAAGAAGAAGAAGAAGAAGAAGAAGAAGAAGAAGAAGAAGAAGAAGAAGAAGAAGAAGAAGAAGAAGAAGAAGAAGAAGAAGAAGAAGAAGAAGAAGAAGAAGAAGAAGATGAAGTTGGATCTGATGAATCTTATTTGTTGATAGTAGAAGAAACATCTGTTACCACTATCCCTCAATCCTCTGAGCAAGTTCAGTAGACAATCACTTCTATCGAGCAACGCCAGATGCCCACCGAGCAACCAATTCCTTCCTCAAAATCAACTTAGGATGTTGTAGGGAATAAGAAGAAGGTTCCAAGTTATTCAGAAATTTATTGCTTTTCTTAGTTCTTCCCTTTTTGTTTTGTGCCTTTGGTTGTACCCTCTTTTCTTATGATCAATAAAATGGACTTTGTTATTTATTCTGAGTTTATCCTTTACTTGTTCAATATAGTTGTATTGTTATTGATCTGGTTTTACTTTTCCTTGTTAGTTCATTGCCAAGATGGAATTTTTATCACCTTATGATACAGAGTTGATGAAGAAGTGTACTCATTAATTTGAAGTTGGTCGTGCAAATTTCACTGGGGCACAAATAATTGATATTCTTGGGTCTGATGCCTCTAAGCAAGAAATTTATGCTCACTAATATTTAAAATGTCTACTTGATCGAGCTGTTACAAATAACATGGCTTACTACGAAATGATTGAGGATCTCCATTGAATGATTGAAGAACTTCAATTTCAACACAAGGAAGACACTTCTCTTTTGTATGAAAATTATGAGAAGAAATACCAACAGTTGAGTGTTGGTCGGGGTTATGACAAATTTATTTCAGCCCACAACAAGAGAGAGAGTGTGATAAAACTTAAAGTTGAGGAGCATAGAAACATTGCTTAGCTGCTGGAGGAGGAAAATATTACTTTAAGAGAAGAACTGAGACAGTTATAATATGTTGCTTCATCTGGAGTTCTGGTCCCAGTTAATGACGAAAGTTTTTCTTTTTTGGAGACTGGGAATGCCTCTTTGAGGGAAGAGTTAGAAACTTTGAGAAAAGCCAAACCTGCATCTTCTTCTCGGGGTAGAGCGTCGGAGTAACCTTGAATAGACTAGGACTCAACAAGCTTTAGAAAATTAAGCTGCTCAACTGAAGGTAAAAAATCAAGCTTTAGCTGAGATGTCCCAAAAAATTCCAACTTTTACTGAGAAACTTTCCAATCAGAGTTCTGCGTTGGAGAGTAAAGAAAACTTAGTGAAGAGGCTTCAGCAGCAAGTTGAACGATTGACTTATCAATTCCACAAGTGGCCCAGAGAGTTTTGGATGGGGGTATATAACGAAGCTTTATGCCATCTTAATGCCAGGTTGAAGCAATACAACAATAAGGGATACAAATAGGGGTGGTTGAATGCCTTAACTGTGATGAAAGTTAAGGCTGGAATTGAGTTATGGGATTGGTATGAGCCTGGATTACTTGATCTGCCAGTACCTCCTTTCAAACTAGATGTTAGCTGGATTCCAGTCTGCTCTATTCCTCGGTGTTTAATTTCTAAATACCTTAGTGACTACAATCTTCATGAAGATTTTGAGATATCTTGACCTCCACATCTACTTGACCGACCAAGTTCGAGCAACACCAGAATGTTACAAGATTTGAATTTTATCAACTCTTCTTTTGCTTTAGATGATCCTCCAGCTGGAATGGATTATGTACCTAAATCTGAAAGAAATAAACTAATAGAATATGCTACATGTATTTAGTGATTGTTTAACGAAGAAAAATCATCTTTTTGTAATTTTGTTTCCTTGGAAATAAATTTAATTGTATGATATTTATCTTGTCAATCTTCATGAGATCAACTATAATAATATTGTACTTCACTGAGTACATAAATATATCTATAAAGGGATAATTTGTCCTTTATTGATTTGATTGCCTAGACAATGGAACTTTTTCCCATATGTTTGCCTAGTTGTAGTGAATTATCACCCATAAGTACCTAAGCAGTGGAATTATTTTATCCCATGTTTCTACTTAGTTGCATTAATCATTTATGTAAATAATTGCCTTGGTGCCTAGGCAGTGGATATTTTACCCATCTTCTTGCCTAGTTTAGATGCCACTTGGGTCACCCATAATCAAACAGGCCTTGTCTTTCTCGATTATTGTACCAACATTATTAGTTGTGTTGATGTCTACCAACTTGTAGTTGGTGATTGCTAATGCTGACTAACTTTATTGGTGTTTATGCTGATGTTGACCAACTTTGTTAGTGTTTGTGCTGATGTCGACCAACTTTGTTGAGAAAAAATTTTGTTGTTACTGAGTTAGTGTGTAGCACTAGTTATCCGGAAAAAAATAACACTAACGAATATCGAGAAATCCTCATTTTCATTCATTCTGAAATAATGGGGTACAGGTATAGTTACATTACTAGTAATACTTTCGCAGGTGCTCTGCATTCGAAGTATTCTTGAATTCTTCCCCTTCTAGAGCTTCTATTCTGTAAGTCCCAGGTCTAACAATCGTTGTGACACAATAGGGCCCATGCCAGTTGGCCTCCAACGTATTGTGCTTTTGAATTACCTTCTTGATCACATAATCCCCCTCTTTGAGATCACATTTATTGACTCTTTCATTGTAGAACATGGCGGTCCGTTGTTGATAAGTTGAATTTCGAATTGCTGCATCTTCTCTGTCTTTTTCGAACATGTCCAAGTCCAAACGTCTCATCAAATCACTTACCGGAAAATTAAAATTAAGAACCCTATGAGTAGGTAGTCCTAATTCAGTAGGTATCACTGCTTCACCCCCAAAAGCTAACATGTAAGGAGATTCCCTAGTTGCTGTTCGGGGAGTTATTCGGTAAGCCCATAGAACTGAGTGCAACTCATTTATCCAGTTTTCTTTAACATCATCCAACCTTTTCTTCAACCCATTCAATAGAGTTATGTTCGTCACCTCTGTATTCCCGTTACTTTGGAGATAACCCGAAGAAGAATGAATCTTTTGAATGTTAGACTGTAAACAGTACGCAGTAAACTCTTCATTATCAAATTGGGTACCATGATCAGTGATAAAAGCATGTGGCAGACCATATCTGCAAATAATATTCGTCCAGATGAATTCATAGGTCATTTCATAGGCCATATCGATGAGAGGTTCAGCTTGCACCCATTTTGTGAAATAATCAGTAGCAAGCACCAAATATTTGAATTATCCTCTTATAGTTGGTAGAGTCTCGACTAAATCTATTCCTCACATGTAAAATGGCCAAGGTGAAGTAATTGGTGTTCACAGTGCCTGAGGAGTTCTTCGTATAGTAGAAAATCCCTGACACTTGTTGCATTTCTTAGGATAAGCTGTAGAATCGGCACGTATTATTGGCTAATAGTACCCCTGTGTATTTATTCTCTATAAAAGAGTTCTACCTACTACGTGAGCTCCATAAGATCCTTCATGAATTTCTTCTATCGGATCTGTAACTTCTGCTGGATGAACATATCTTGACAGACCAGCTATCACACCTCTTCTGTACACCATTGTTTAAGAAGTACCTGGCAGCTTAAACTTCAACCTCTTGGCTGTAAGTTATTTGTATGGTAATGTTCCTTCTTCGATATAAGCCCAGATGGGATCCATCTAGGAAGTTCCCATATTCGAAGCGATAAAATTCACCATCAAATCTTCATCAACACTTCTGCTTGCCAATATCTCAATTAGAACTATTCTTCGTAGCTCAATGCGTGTAGCTGAAGCTAACTGAGCACGTGAATCTGTTCTCACATTCTCTAGTCTTGGTATTCTAATCACTTTGACAGTTGTTAAATTAGATACAATCTCTATGGCTTTAGCTAAATACCTCGAAATGAACTCTCCTTTCGATGCGTAAAGATTGAGCATCTGATTTACCACTAATTGTGAATCACTGAACACCATAACTTGCTCTATATTCAATGATTTAGCTAAGTTGAGACCCACAATTACAGCTTCATACTCATCTTCATTATAGGAAGCTTTGAATTGGAAATGCATAGCATATTCTATGTCTAATCCATCTAAACTATTGAGAATAATTCCAACTCCACAACCTGTTGCACACGAGGAACCATCAACATATAAATTCCATATAGGGATATTATTATCAAACCCTTGGTCTGACAAACTCCCTTGATGGAATATCTAACGCTTCCATTCTCCATCCTTCAACTCTGGCCTCTTACTAATAGATTCTGGATGATCGGCAACCATCTCCTCTGGCCGGTCTGCTATCGGGAGTTGATCGGGAACAATTTTCGTTGATTCTCTAGCATCTTTGAGTTTCTTTGTATTATCCCCCTGTTGATCGAAGGTATTTGGGTAGGTAAATTTAGCGATGAAATCCACCACTGCCTACCCTTTGAGAGAATATATTAGCTCTTAGATAATATCATACTCCCCTAATTCTACCTCCCAATACATTAATCGTCCAAACTTTTTGGCTTATGTAATGCCTGTATGAGTGGTATGTCAGTATTTACCACTATCGTATGGGCTTGGAAATATGGTTTTATCCTCCCGCTTGCCTCAATCAATGTCAATGCTAACTTCTCCAGTTTTGGATACTTGATCTCTACTCCCCTGAATGCCTTGCTCATATAGTAAACTGGTTTTTGCACTCCATTTTCTATTCGTATCAAAGTCAAACTAACTGCACTTTCGAAAATAGCTAAGTACAAATATAATTTTTCTCCCAACACCGGCCTCAGCAGTAAAGGAGGTGTTCCCAAGTATCTCTTTAACTCTAAAAATGCCTTCTCGCATTCGTCGTTCCACTCAAAGGTATTTTTGAGCACCTTAAAGAATGGATGACATCTATCAGTTACTCAGGAGACAAATCTATTGAGAGCAGCAACGCGCCCCGTAAGGATTTTCACTTCCTTCTTTGTGGTTGGAGATTTTAATTCTAGCAAGGCTTTTATCTTTTCAGGATTTTCTTTAATACCTCGTTGATTCACAATATACCTGAGGAACATGCCTTCCTGTATGCCAAAAATGCACTTGGTCGGGTTCAGCTTCATCTGGTACTTCTTCAAATGGTCAAATGTTTGGCTCAAATCAGCTATATGGTCAGCGGCTTTCTTGCTTTTGGTCAACGTGTCATCGATGTACACCTCCATATTTTTGCCAATCTGCTCTGCGAACACCTTTCTCATCAGCTGCTAATATGTAGCACCTGTATTTTTAAGGCCAAAAGGCATAACATTGTAACAATATGTTCCTCGTGGGGTAATAAAAGAGGTACTCTCAATGTCTTCTGGCTTCATTTTAATTTGATTGTATCCGGAGTAGGCATCCATGAAGCTCAATAAATTATGCCCCCAAGTAAAATCTACTAGCTGATCTATCCTGGGCAGATGGATAGATCTTTTGGGCAAGCTTTATTCAGGTCTGTGAAGTCCACACACATTCTCCACTTGGTGCTCTTCTTCGTAACCATCACCACATTAGCTAGTCAATCGGGATACTTGACGTCTTCGATAAAAGAAGCTTTTTGTATATTTTCCACCTCTTCTTGAATAGCTTGATTCTTTTTCGGACAAAAGACTCTTCTTCGTTGCTTCAGTGGTTTGATTTCTTTATTGACATTGAGTTTATGACATAAGAAAGTTGGATCTATCCCCGGCCTATCTTCGTGACTCCTAGAGAATGCTTATTTTTTATGCCTCAAAAACACCACCAGCTCTTGCATCAATATCAGATCTAGTGAAGCACCAATCTGAGTTGTTCTCTCTGGTCGCTCATCATCCAGAATAATGCTCTCCGTTGCCTCCATGACCTGGCCTTTAACGAGCTTCGTTTCATCTCTGGGGTCTAAGGATTGAATCTCAGACTCATAAGATTTTTCCACTTGATAAGTGGTTGTTTTCTTCCTTGCATCCTCCAATTCTTCTTGCTTGGCGGACGAGTAATGGAATTCTTGAGCTACTTTTTGGTCTCCCTTCATAATTCTAACCCCAAAGTTGGTCAGGAACTTAAAATATTGATGTACGATGGATGGAACTGCTTCAAAATTTTTCAAGCCTACTCTCCCTATGATTATATTGTAGGTTGATGGGAAATTTTTATCCATCATGAATAAGTGCACCTTTTCTGACCTGGAAGCAGGTCAGGTGCCAATCAGCATGTCTAACTTGATCGTTCCAAGCAGAAAAACTTTTTCTCCAGAGAAACCAATAAGGGGCCTGTGATATGGCTCTAATTGACCAAGTTTTAAGTTCAAACTATCGAAGCATGGATAGAACCTGATGTCTGCTGATCTACCATTATCCACCAGTACTCTCGAGATGATTACATCCTTCATTCTCATCTTGATCACTAAAGGATCATCGTGAGGATACAAAATGCCTTCCAAATCATTTTTGGAAAAACCAATTACCAGCTTATCTTTGTTAACCTTCCTTGGGCAATCCTCTTCTGCTAGATTTATTCGTTGTATATAAGAATAAGCTTCTGCCTCATTAAGGTAAGATTTTCTCTCAGCGGTATGATCACCCACCCCTGCATCTCCACGTGTAATCAAATTACAATCGAATGAACCAAAATAAATTGAAAATACCTCACGCTCAGGTTGTCTTGGCCTTTTTGGGAGATTAGGGTCGTCTTCAGTGTCATCTTTGTAACACCCCGTAATTCTGCTTAATTTTAAATTACGCAAGTAGAGTAATTTAATGGGATTTAATTACGCTTTAATTAAATTACGTAAGTAGAATAACTTAATGTAATTTAATATGATTGATTTAAATTACGTGAGTAGAGTAATTTAAATAGATATTATGTTAATAAAATGAAAATGTGTTATAGAAAATTTATTAGGGTGAATATAAATTTTCAATGACGATATGTTCGGTTTAGTGACTATACGGACGTACCGGATGTAGCTCGACAAAATTTAAGATTGAGAGTAGAAAAATATTTACGAGACTCAAATGATAATTTAGAGTCCACGGTTGAGTCCGAAAGGGTCGAATTAGTCAAAATAGTGTACCCGGGGGTACTAGTTGAGTGTCGGGTCATTTTTGGGCTAAACCGGGACCATTCGGGGGCATTTTGGTCACTTTGCAATTAAGGGAAAGATGACCTACGAATTTTTGTAACCCTAAATCTGATTATAAGAATGGTGGCTAGGGTTAGACACTTAGAGTTACACCATAGCCATTAGAGAGAATGAGAGAGGCAAATCCCTTAGGCAAGAAGGAGGGAGAAATCATCTTAGGAAGATTTCATCAAAAGATTGTTGGGAGGAAGGATTGAGGCACCAACATCATCAATCATCATCAACAACCACGAATTCAGACCCTACAAACCTTAAGGCAAGTGGTTTATTGCAGAAATAATTGAGTTATAATACCCATGTTTAAGATTAAGGAAGAACATGATTTTTATGATATTCTTGGAAATAAACTGTTTAGAAAAATCCATGATTGATTAGGATTTGCATGTAGAACGTTTTTGAATTCCTAAGTATGTTTATATCATAGAAAACTTGATGAGAAATTCGTATGAAAATCTGGAACTTTGATGAAAAAGATAAAGAATGCAGTTTTTAGGGTTCTTGGATATTATAGAGATTTTCAGTGAATTTAGCCAAGAATTATATTGATTTTGATGTTTTAAATCGTTAGTAATCATCCCAGAACATGTAGGTATGATTAGAAATTGTTGGTTGTGATTTTGATGGCCTATCATGAAAGCTAGAGATGTAAAAATGGTGAAACCCGTAGGAAGAAGACGAACTGGGTCTGTCACTGCTCGATCGATCGATCGACCATTGAATGTCGATCTATCGAAGCAGTCGATCGATCGATCCTCTTCCTTCGATCGATCGACCCTGTCTGAATTATAGAGAATTTGTGTATAAACTTCTTTAATTGCCGTTACTTAATGGGAACCTTAGAAATGATATTTTTCCTATAAGGAGACTTGAAAATTACCAGTAGGTATACCATAGGGTTCCTCCACCTATGATTGAGTAGAAATGTTGGAGAAGTGGAATGACTAAAGAACGATTGACTTTGCCGTGAGTTGAGATGGTTAATCTAATTTCGGTTAAAGTGAGACTTGATTTCCGAAAAGAAAATACCAGTAGGTTAAACTTTTACTTAACTACTGAATTAAGGGAGGGGTAACTAGGGCCCTTAGAGTAACGCGAATACTCAAATAAATACAATAGTGAGTTATATTGTAGTTAATAAGTACGGAGAATATAAGAAAGAAATATTACGTACGGGTATGAATGATTAGGTCGGGTGCGTACCTACTAAATTTATATAAATGATATTGGGTAAAGAGAACACTACCTAAATGAATTATGTTAGGGTCGATGTGACATTCCGAACTAACATAAAGTTATATTAAATTTGGGGTCGATGATAAATGCCGAACCAAATTTTGTACTGGTGCCGCGATGAAAGAGTTCCGAACCAGAATATGTGTATATATTTATAATTATATATAGTTGGGGTCGATGTGACATTCCGAACCAACTTTCACTTGGAGTCGATGAATTATTCCGAGCCAAGAGTCCTTTGTGTGTAATAAAAGGATATATTAGTGGTAACATATATTATATACATTGTCGGGGAATAAAATGTTATACGTGCTATATCTACCAATTGAGAATAGTAGACAAGATTATGATAAGTAAATGTCCTGATAATAATTTATAGCATGTTGCAATTATTACGAGAATAAGGTAATGAATGGTAAATGAGTTAACTTCAGTTATGGTTAGTATGACTAGGTAGACTTAGTTTCCTCGATAGTTACATGCTATGTAAGAGAGGTGAGGAGGTTCCAGGGAGCGTGCGAAACCTTAAAATGTGTAATCAATAACTTAATTGTGATAACCGCTTGCAAAATATTTTCAAATGTTTTGAGTACTAACTCTTGCTATGTAAAATTTTAAAAACCTTTTAGGTGCCCAGCCACAAGGACACCCAGCTTGATTTCCTGTCAGAGATTTGGGAGCTGCAGCCAGTGTGGAGGTTGCAGGGATTGCTTAGACGCTTCTTTCTTTTCAGTTCTAGTGCAGGATCTCAGTTTTATCATTCCTTGTTGGAACATGTCGTTCCACCTTTTCTATTACAGTTTATTCTAGTTATGGATTTGTAGTTGTCTTTTGGGCCGTGGTTTACGGCAAAACTTTAACTGCTTTCAGTTTTCTTTTGCTTACTGCATAGTCATATCTAGTTTTGGTAATGTGTGGTTTGGATTATTTGTTTATTTAAGAAAGTTAAAATTTGGCATCCGTTTTAATTTCACTTAGGTGATTAGTAAACTTTTTAAAAAAAGGCGTTCGACAGTGATGCTAAGAATGAACCATTAAAGAAACCTGTTTATATTAAAATAAGGCTTGATCACCCAAGGTTTAATTAGGCGGGGTGTCACAGATGGTATCAGAGCATCAGGTTCTAGTGTCCATAGGATCTGTACGGCTTACTACGATTCAGCGTTACGTTTGTTTATAATAGAGCCCTACTATTAGGACTGTTGATTTAAATTCCACTGTTGTGATATCGTACTTCTGCTCTTAAATTTTGTATACATTGTGTACTTATACAATTTGAATCTTATTTCAGATGCCGCCAAGGAGAATGAGAGCAGAGAGGGCTGAAGCTAGAGAGGAGGTGAGGGAGGCTCAGCAAGAGCCACAGGTACCGATACCACCACCCCCACCCGAGCTAATCTCCACTACCCAGGTCGCAGTGATAGTGGCTCAGGCAGTTGAGACAGTGATGAGGGAAATGGCAGCCCACTTTCCTCAGCCCCAAGTACTTCCCCCTGTGGCACCGGTAGCACAAGTCCCGGCAGTACTATCTACTTGGCAACGAGTCAGGGAGGCATTTCAGAAGGGGCAACCACCCGAGTTTCAGGGCAGTACTAATGTAGTGGAAGCGTGCAACTGGAAGAAGAATATCCAGCGCCACTTGCGCATGCTAGAGTGCACCGGAGTGCAGGAACAGATGCTAGCCACTTTCCGTCTGTCAGGAGCGGCCCTTCAGTGGTGGGAGTCAGTTACCACCATCGAGGAGAGAGATACTTTGACTATTTCTGAGTTCTGGGTGCGGTTTGACCGCAAGTATTTCCCTCCAGCAGTAGAGTCAGAGATGAGAAAGAAGTTCAGCGAAGTGGTCCAGGGTGAACGCTCGGTTGCAGACTACGAGGAGGAGTTTACCCGCTTGGCTAATTTTGTGCCAAACGAGGTGAGCAATGAGGAAAGGAAGAAGTCCAAATTTATGGAGGGCCTAGCCTGGAGAATCAGGCAACACTTAATTGGTAATCCGGCATTGGTAACCTACACAGATGTCGTCAATGCCGCTCTACTACACTGTCAGGATCACCGTTTTCATACTAAGGGAAGTAAGAGGGGTGAACCTAGCCAACCGGGAAAGGTAGATGGAGGTGGTGGCAGCAGCACTACACAACAGCAGGCAGCAGGGCAGTTGGGACAGGATTCCAGACAGGGGAACCCTGCCAAGAAGTTTAAGCACGGGAAGTATCGCTTCGACCGACAGGGCCAGCAGGGTCCTCAGCAACCAGTCCCTCAGGGTCGACAGGGCCAGGGAAATCCAAATGGGGGACAACAAGGCCAAGGGCGACAGGGTCAACTTCAGGGCCAAGGACAAAGACAGTTCCAGGGACAGTGCTTCACTTGTGGTCAACAGGGTCACAAGAGCAGAAATTGTCCACAGCAAGACCGGGCACAACAGCAAGGTGCCCAACAGGGGCAACAGGCACCATTAGCCCCACCAGCAGTACAGGCCCCACAGCCAGGACAGATGCAGTACGGGCGTGTGTTCAACATACGAGACATTCCATTTCAGCCGGCACCGCCAGCACCGCCGGCAGTTGCGGGTATGTTTCCTATTCATGGGCTTGAAGGGAATATTTTGTTTGACACCGGGGCAACGCATTCATTTATTTCCACTAGATTTGCACGGGCAGCCGGCCTATTAGCGACAGCAGACACTCATCTTATGTGTGTGGAATCACCGATGGGTAGTGGGTCCCTCATACACTCGATTTGTAAGGGTGTGGACATTATGGTCGGGAGACTGAGCCTGGAGGCAGACCTTCTAGTGCTGGATATGGAGGGATATGACGTCATCCTAGGCATGGATTGGTTGGCACATAATAGGGCAATGGTGGATTGTTATGAGAGGACCATCGTGTTCTCTATTTCGGGGCAGGAGATGTTCCTTGTGGCTATGCCACTTCCCGAAGGAGGATCACGAACTCACTTATATTATATTGAGGAGGAGACCTCACATGGGGTGGCCATTTCTCTGGACTCAATCCCAGTTGTGAGGGATTTTGAGGATGTCTTTCAGGAGATACCAGGGTTACCACCTAGCAGAGAGATAGAGTTCGTAATTGATCTAACACCGGGGACGAGACCGATTGCCAAAGCACCTTATCGCATGGCTCCTTCAGAAATGCGGGAACTGAGAGAGCAAATCCAGCAACTGTTAGGACAGGGTTTTATTCGACGGAGTACATCGCCATGGGGTGCGCCAGTACTGTTTGTGAAGAAAAGGGATGGTTCACTTCGTCTGTGTGTAGATTACAGAGAGCTGAACAAAGTAACGATACGTAATAAGTATCCGTTACCAAGGATTGACGACTTGTTTGATCAATTGAGAAGGGCTGCATACTTCTCAAAGATCGATTTGAGATCGGGATACCACCAATTGCGCATTCGTGAAGAGGATGTACCTAAGACCGCTTTCCTGTCGCGGTACGGGTCATATGAGTTCAGAGTGATGCCTTTTGGGCTTACTAATGCACCGGCAGTATTCATGGATCTCATGAACAGGGTATTCCGGGAGTTTTTGGATCAGTTTGTGATTGTGTTCATAGACGACATTCTGATTTACTCCCGTACGGAGGAAGAGCACGCAGAGCACTTACGATTGGTTCTACAGACATTGCGGAACCATCAGTTATACGCCAAATTTGAGAAGTGCGGATTTTGGCCCCGGGAGGTTCAGTTCCTAGGCCACGTCGTATCTAGCAGGGGCATTGCAGTTGACCCAAGTAAGGTATCGGTGGTGAGGGAGTGGGGACAGCCCACGACACCGACAGAAATCCGCAGTTTCTTGGGCTTGGCTGGTTATTATCGTCGCTTCATCAAGGGATTCTCAAAAATTGCCGGACCGTTGACGAATCTAACTCGGAAGGGAATTCCCTTCGTATGGAGTGATAGTTGCCAGTTAGCTTTTGATGAATTGAAAGACAAGTTGACATCAGCCCCCGTTCTTACCTTGCCGAAGAGCGGAATGGAATACCGAGTCTATACTGATGCGTCCTTACAAGGACTTGGGGGTGTGTTACAGCAGGAGGAAAAGGCTATAGCTTATGCGTCACGAAAACTTAAGCCACATGAGAAGAACTACCCCACCCATGACCTCGAGTTGGCAGCGGTTGTTTTTGCTTTGAGGATTTGGAGACACTATCTTCTGGGCGAGCAGTTTACGCTATTCACGGATCATAAGTCATTACAATATCTGTTCACTCAGAAGGACCTGAACATGAGGCAGAGAAGGTGGCTTGAATTCGTGAAGGACTACCAATTTGATATACAGTATCATCCTGGTAAGGCTAACGTGGTAGCAGATGCGTTAAGCAGAAGACCTATCGGAGAGTTAGCTGAAGTTTGGAAGGCAAAGTGGAGTGAGCTCCGACACGAGGATGATATGGCAAGAGCATGTATGGCAGTTCTAGCTATCACTTCCGAGAACGTTATGCGGATAGTGAGGGCACAAGAAGAAGACCCATTTTGTCAGGATAAAGTACGACAGTTACTGGCCAAGGGGGCAGAATGCTACTCCATCAGTTCGGAAGGTGGACTACGTTTCAACGGTAGACTGATAGTACCCGAGGATGATGATTTGAGACATGCCGTTATGACAGAGTCGCACGGGTCAAAATTCTCAGTACACCCAGGTGGGGACAAAATGTATCAGGATATGCGACGAGTATATTGGTGGTCAGGTATGAAACGAGATATTGCAGAATTTGTCTCGAAGTGTGCTACATGCCAACTCATAAAGGTTGACCATCAGAGGCCTTCAGGAATGCTACAACCACTAGAGATTCCCATGTGGAAGTGGGAGAGTATCTCTATGGATTTTATTACCGGGTTACCAACCTCGCAGAAGGGCCACGATTCCATTTGGGTGATAGTGGATCGTTTGACTAAAGTCGCACATTTCTTACCGGTTCGTACGGATTATGATACTATGCGGTACGCGCAGCTTTTTATTTCAGAGATTGTTAAGCTGCACGGAGTTCCCATTAATATCGTATCGGACCGAGATAAGATATTCGTGTCGCACTTTTGGCAGAGTTTTCAGGAGGCCATGGGCACCGACTTACGGTTAAGTACGGCATATCACCCACAGACGGACGGCCAGACAGAGAGATTAAACCAGATGCTAGAGGACATGCTGAGAATGTGTATTCTAGATTTTGGGGGAAATTGGGAACCATACCTTCCTTTGGTAGAGTTTGCGTATAACAACTCTTACCAATTCACTATTGGTATGGCTCCATTCGAGGCGCTTTACGGGAGACCTTGTCGTTCACCCGCTTGTTGGTTAGAAGTGGGGGATAACAAGCTTTTAGGGCCAGAAATGATACAGGAGACTTCCTCCAAAATAGAGTTGATTCGAGGACGTATTCGAATAGCCCAGGATAGGCAGAAGAGTTATGCTGACGCCGGCAGGAGACATGTGGAGTTAGATGTGGGAGATCAGGTATTGATTCGAGTATCTCCTATGAAAGGGGTTACGAGGTTTGGCAAAAAGGGGAAGTTGGCGCCAAGATATGTAGGGCCGTTTCCTATCATTGAGAGAGTGGGACCGGTGGCTTACAGATTGGGACTCCCTGAGCATCTTCAGCGAATACACGATGTGTTCCATGTAGCGTCGCTGAAGAAATACAAGAGGAGCGAGAGAGCCTTCTGGCACATTCCACTGGAGGAGATCGATTTGCAGCCAGATATCTCGTATGAAGAAAGACCCGTGACTATCCTGGATTATAGTGAGCGCAAACTAAGATCCAAGGTGGTACCCTTAGTGCGAGTACAGTGTAGACATCACAATATGGATGAGTCCACTTGGGAACGGGAAGAGGATATGCGCGAACAATATCCAGAACTATTCATTGCAGGTATTTTTCCTAATTTCGAGGACGAAATTCCTTTTGTAAGGGGGGAAGTATGTAACACCCCGTAATTCTGCTTAATTTTAAATTACGCAAGTAGAGTAATTTAATGGGATTTAATTACGCTTTAATTAAATTACGTAAGTAGAATAACTTAATGTAATTTAATATGATTGATTTAAATTACGTGAGTAGAGTAATTTAAATAGATATTATGTTAATAAAATGAAAATGTGTTATAGAAAATTTATTAGGGTGAATATAAATTTTCAATGACGATATGTTCGGTTTAGTGACTATACGGACGTACCGGATGTAGCTCGACAAAATTTAAGATTGAGAGTAGAAAAATATTTACGAGACTCAAATGATAATTTAGAATCCACGGTTGAGTCCGAAAGGGTCGAATTAGTCAAAATAGTGTACCCGGGGGTACTAGTTGAGTGTCGGGTCATTTTTGGGCTAAACCGGGACCATTCGGGGGCATTTTGGTCACTTTGCAATTAAGAGAAAGATGACCTACGAATTTTTGTAACCCTAAATCTGATTATAAGAATGGTGGCTAGGGTTAGACACTTAGAGTTACACCATAGCCATTAGAGAGAAAGAGAAAGGCAAATCCCTTAGGCAAGAAGGAGGGAGAAATCATCTTAGGAAGATTTCATCAAAAGATTGTTGGGAGGAAGGATTGAGGCACCAACATCATCAATCATCATCAACAACCACGAATTCAGACCCTACAAACCTTAAGGCAAGTGGTTTATTGCAGGAATAATTGAGTTATAATACCCATGTTTAAAATTAAGCAGAATTACGGGGTGTTACATACTTCACAATATGGATGAGTCCACTTGGGAACGGGAAGAGGATATGCGCGAACAATATTCAGAACTATTCATTGCAGGTATTTTTCCTAATTTCGAGGACGAAATTCCTTTTGTAAGGGGGGAAGTATGTAACACCCCGTAATTCTGCTTAATTTTAAATTACGCAAGTAGAGTAATTTAATGGGATTTAATTACGCTTTAATTAAATTACGTAAGTAGAATAACTTAATGTAATTTAATATGATTGATTTAAATTACGTGAGTAGAGTAATTTAAATAGATATTATGTTAATAAAATGAAAATGTGTTATAGAAAATTTATTAGGGTGAATATAAATTTTCAATGACGATATGTTCGGTTTAGTGACTATACGGACGTACCGGATGTAGCTCGACAAAATTTAAGATTGAGAGTAGAAAAATATTTACGAGACTCAAATGATAATTTGGAGTCCACGGTTGAGTCCGAAAGGGTCGAATTAGTCAAAATAGTGTACCCGGGGGTACTAGTTGAGTGCCGGGTCATTTTTGGGCTAAACCGGGACCATTCGGGGGCATTTTGGTCACTTTGCAATTAAGGGAAAGATGACCTACGAATTTTTGTAACCCTAAATCTGATTATAATAATGGTGGCTAGGGTTAGACACTTAGAGTTACACCATAGCCATTAGAGAGAAAGAGAGAGGCAAATCCCTTAGGCAAGAAGAAGGGAGAAATCATCTTAGGAAGATTTCATCAAAAGATTGTTGGGAGGAAGGATTGAGGCACCAACATCATCAATCATCATCAACAACCACGAATTCAGACCCTACAAACCTTAAGGCAAGTGGTTTATTGCAGAAATAATTGAGTTATAATACCCATGTTTAAGATTAAGGAAGAACATGATTTTTATGATATTCTTGGAAATAAACTGTTTAGAAAAATCCATGATTGATTAGGATTTGCATGTAGAACGTTTTTGAATTCCTAAGTATGTTTATATCATAGAAAACTTGATGAGAAATTCGTATGAAAATCTGGAACTTTGATGAAAAAGATAAAGAATGCAGTTTTTAGGGTTCTTGGATATTATAGAGATTTTCAGTGAATTTAGCCAAGAATTATATTGATTTTGATGTTTTAAATCGTTAGTAATCATCCCAGAACATGTAGGTATGATTAGAAATTGTTGGTTGTGATTTTGATGGCCTATCATGAAAGCTAGAGATGTAAAAATGGTGAAACCCGTAGGAAGAAGACGAACTGGGTCTGTCACTGCTCGATCGATCGATCGACCATTGAATGTCGATCTATCGAAGCAGTCGATCGATCGATCCTCTTCCTTCGATCGATCGACCCTGTCTGAATTATAGAGAATTTGTGTATAAACTTCTTTAATTGCCGTTACTTAATGGAAACCTTAGAAATGATATTTTTCCTATAAGGAGACTTGAAAATTACCAGTAGGTATACCATAGGGTTCCTCCACCTATGATTGAGTAGAAATGTTGGAGAAGTGGAATGACTAAAGAACGATTGACTTCGCCGTGAGTTGAGATGGTTAATCTAATTTCGGTTAAAGTGAGACTTGATTTCCGAAAAGAAAATACCAGTAGGTTAAACTTTTACTTAACTACTGAATTAAGGGAGGGGTAACTAGGGCCCTTAGAGTTACGCGAATACTCAAATAAATACAATAGTGAGTTATATTGTAGTTAATAAGTACGGAGAATATAAGAAAGAAATATTACGTACGGGTATGAATGATTAGGTCGGGTGCGTACCTACTAAATTTATATAAATGATATTGGGTAAAGAGAACACTACCTAAATGAATTATGTTAGGGTCGATGTGACATTCCGAACTAACATAAAGTTATATTAAATTTGGGGTCGATGATAAATGCCGAACCAAATTTTGTACTGGTGCCGCGATGAAAGAGTTCCGAACCAGAATATGTGTATATATTTATAATTATATATAGTTGGGGTCGATGTGACATTCTGAACCAACTTTCACTTGGAGTCGATGAATTATTCCGAGCCAAGAGTCCTTTGTGTGTAATAAAAGGATATATTAGTGGTAACATATATTATATACATTGTCGGGGAATAAAATGTTATACGTGCTAAATCTACCAATTGAGAATAGTAGACAAGATTATGATAAGTAAATGTCCTGATAATAATTTATAGCATGTTGAAATTATTACGAGAATAAGGTAATGAACGGTAAATGAGTTAACTTCAGTTATGGTTAGTATGACTAGGTAGACTTAGTTTCCTCGATAGTTACATGCTATGTAAGAGAGGTGAGGAGGTTCCAGGGAGCGTGTGAAACCTTAAAATGTGTAATCAATAACTTAATTGTGATAACCGCTTGCAAAATATTTTCAAATGTTTTGAGTACTAACTCTTGCTTGTAAAATTTTAAAAACCTTTTAGGTGCCCAGCCACAAGGACACCCAGCTTGATTTCCTGTCAGAGATTTGGGAGCTGCAGCCAGTGTGGAGGTTGCAGGGATTGCTTAGACGCTTCTTTCTTTTCAGTTCTAGTGCAGGATCTCAGTTTTATCATTCCTTGTTGGAACATGTCGTTCCACCTTTTCTATTACAGTTTATTCTAGTTATGGATTTGTAGTTGTCTTTTGGGCCGTGGTTTACGGCAAAACTTTAACTGCTTTCAGTTTTCTTTTGCTTACTGCATAGTCATATCTAGTTTTGGTAATGTGTGGTTTGGATTATTTGTTTATTTAAGAAAGTTAAAATTTGGCATCCGTTTTAATTTCACTTAGGTGATTAGTAAACTTTTTAAAAAAAGGCGTTCGACAGTGATTCTAAGAATGAACCATTAAAGAAACCTGTTTATATTAAAATAAGGCTTGATCACCCAAGGTTTAATTAGGCGGGGTGTCACAATCTTCAGGGTCCCTTTTCTTATCATATCTTAGTCGGTAAGGAGACTTGGACCTCTGTCGAGTTTTATTATTGGTCCTGCCACCATTCTGGCGATTAACGTACTTGTTCAACTTTCCTCATCTAATGACTGCTTCTATATTCTTTTGGAGAGCTATTCACTGCTTGGTCGTGTGATCGTGATCTTTATGGAACTCGCAGTACTTCGATTTGTCCTTTTTTTAGGGGTTGACTTCAATTTTCCTGGCCAATTCAGTTCCTCGATGTTCTAGATTTCTTCCAGATAATTGTTTATACCCACCTTTAAGGGAGTATAATTTGCGTATCTCCTCATGTGGTTTAACGCTTCTTTTCCTTTCGACTGTTTGTTCCCACCATTATGCTTGTGATCTTTCCTCTCCGATTTGCCTTCAGCTTTAGTTTCGGCCCTTGCCTCTGCATTCTTTTTCGCAGCCATAGTTTCTTCGGCATTCATAATTTTGGTTGCTTTGGCCATCAATTCATCCATGGATTTAGCAGGATACTTGTCCAGGGTGTAGTACAGCTTGTCTAGTAAAAGACCACTCATGAGAGCCGTGATGGTTGTCTTCTCCTCATAGTCAGTGACTTCCAGTTTCTCATTGTTAAAATGAGTGATATAGTCCCTGGTGCTTTCTCCTGCCTTCTGACTAACGCTCAACAGATGTGCTACCCTTTTAACTGGCTTTGCACCAAAATAAAAATTTCCTATGAAGAGCTCGGTCAACTGATGGAAAGTTGCGATCTGCCCTCGAGGAAGGCTATTGTACCATATCTGAGTAGATTCAGTGATGGGTCCTGAGAATTGCCTACACCTCTTTTCATCTATGACCACGTAGATCTCTCCTGTAGCTTGATACTACTCTATGCGGAGAACAGGGTCGGTTTTGCTATCATATTTAGGCGTGACCACAGGAGCCTTGAATTTTGGTGGTGTGGGGAAATCCACAATTGCTTGTACAAATGGAGATCCTTTGATAAAGGTTCTTTGGAGAGGGTTTTTGGCCTTAGCCATCTCCCCTAACTTGTCTTCCAATCTCTCAATAGAACCCTTCCATGCATCATCTCCAGCCTCTAGTTTGTTTGCACAAGCAACAGATCTTTCTGTACGAGCTACATGCCTGAGATTTGGATGCGATTGGGCAAAAACTTCCCTTAAATCGTTTGGCCATTGAGAATTTCTTGATGCAATTCGAGGAGGATTCCTATTCCTCCTAGGGCCTAAACGATCGAACAGAGAGACTCTTCTTAATATTTCCAGGGCACTTATTCATTCTGGAAATAGAGTAACATCTTCCTGATAATCCAAAACTCTTATAGGTGAAGTTAATCCAGGGTGATAGGACGGATCACTTCAATTCTCGGTATAACAAACTTCAGAGTGTCTAGATCTTGAGGATGATGGACACATGCTTCTATAAACGCTACGTTGTCCTGACTAAGTAGATCCTCCATTTTGGACAGTTTGGATGAACTATCGCATGGTTTCTTGCATGGATTTTTGTCCCTTGGCTAGATTTACTAGGATCCCAATGAGATCTTGTGTATTTGGAGAAGCCGAAGGATTTGGGGGATTCCCGTCATTGTTTATGTTGCTAGATTCTAGGATATCAGCCATTTCTGATGAGTTTTTAGTGAAAAACGCTACGTATAGTCGTTCCCACAGACGACGTCAATCTGTTGATGTAAAAAATTAGATTTGATCTAATTAATTAATCACAGATAAATAAGAAATAAGAAATAAGACAAGGGATTTTTAAAGTGGTTCAGCCTTAATGAAATGGCCTACGTCCACTGTTTTGTATTGCCGGATGTTTTGCCTTAATCTTGCTTGTCTTTGCTTATGATAGCTTACCAATTATGTGGGTATTATAATGTATTTATAGCCCTTGGGCGGCCCATGTGAATAGATAATACGCTGTTATTAGATAGGCATATGTATAGGTACATAATAAGAATATTCCTTTAATCTGTCTTGGTCGTTTGGTCTTCCCAGATAGTTGCTTAGTATACTGAGTAACTCAGTATTCTGAGTAGCTCGGCATGTTAAGTTACTCGGTGTATATAATTATGCCATGTTGGACGAGACGTGTCTTATCATAACTGGTCCACATCAGCTGACTAATTTTTGTATCAACAGTGAGAGAGACAGTCTTCGAGGGTTAATGGAGGCTATGAAAAAGGAATAACTTGAGTTTGAGGATTCTAGGCGTTTACTTGAGGAAAGGATAGGTGAACTTGATAAGAAGTTGAGAGATTAGAGTAAGGTTAAATTTGATTTGGAATCTAGGTCCGAGAAGTTAGATAAAATTTTAGGAACCATCCAAATCAAGGATAATAAGTGTGGTATTGACTTCGATAAATATGTTCCACCCATTCCCAAAGCTAATATCAGGCTAGCTAGAGAGCCACCCAGGGTTGTTAAGAAAGAGACACCGAGGAACGTTAAATTTAATTGTCCCCAAGCAAACATTCCCTGTCGTATTTACACTTACACTCATTGCGGTAGGAAAGGGCATCTTAGGCATTTTTTCTACGATCTTAAGTACGTTCCTAGAAAGTTAAAGAATCCGAACATTCCTATCTCAAAATCCCCCACTCGTTATTTCACACCCACATGGATTAGAAAATCATATTTAGAGGCGTTAGGGATTAGACTTGGTGATACACGTGTCATTTCATGTGGATCTCCACATGTCTCATCTTTCGACTGAGCGTATTCGTCGATTTGTCATACTCTAGTTTGTCTTTGCGGTATATTCTCTATCTAGAGTTATGATGTTTTTCCAGCTGTCATTTTTTGAGTTTATCTAAAAAATACAAAAATATTTTATTTTGAGTCAAATTTTAAAAAAGCACAAAAATATTTTTGTTTTTTTAATCATGAATCTTCATGTTTAATATGTCTTGTTGGTGTGCTTGGACCCCAATCACTTCATTATCCATGAGGCTAGGGAATTTGGTCATATTTATTGATGCATTAAATGATCTTAACCATTGTCATAATGGAGTTATCTTGAAATTGATATGCATATGGATTCATCGTTGTATATATGCCATTCTTCCACACATGCACGAGTATTTATGAATGTTTGACATCACATGCATATTTGAGCTTGGTGAGACGTTCTTATCTCAATTTTTTCAACAATGCGTAAGTAGTCTTAGGAGGAGGTGTGCATGTAAGAACCGTTTACCATAAGGAATTATACTTATAAAATATGATGACTGCTTACGGGAAAGGGCTGTGAGAGTGTAAAATTGACTTGTCATGATAGCCACCGTATAAAAAGAGCCCAAAAAAATTAAAAAAAAAGGCAATAAAAAGATAATTATGCCAAATATTGGACTATTTAGTTTATATCACCTCAAAATAAAGAAAAATTAATATGTATTATTTATGGGGGTGTTCGGATGAAAAAAAAACGGGTTTGCACCACGAATCGTAGGGATGAAACCGTGCATCATGACGATATTGTTTGTGGAATCGTCAAAAATCTAGATTTGTGTGTATGATGATAGTTTTTGTTCATGAATCTCATTTTTTAACTGTCACATATGGCTATATCATTGTTTGTTGACATATTGCTATCATCTAGAGCATCTTGAACATTTTGATGTATTAAAATTGTGTCTCATTTGTCGTAGTACACGCCCATTCACTCCATGTCCACGTTTGAGCATATTAATTACATGTTAGCATGAATTTCTAAAGAATTTGAATTTTGTCTATTTTTTAAGTATTTTTCTGTACTATTCTGTTTGGTAATGGGCTTTTTTTACATCTCGTTCGAATGAGGTTTCATGTCGCGAGAAGCGTCGTTCAAACGACAAAGCTCCTCATTCAAAAAACACATGTTCTCATTTGAACGACACTGCTACAGATTTAAAAAGTTGCATCTGTTTAGTTGGTTTGTTCCCTATCTTTGAACCCTTGCTACAGCTCTTCGTCTTCCAGCCTTAACCGACACTGTTTTCTTCAAAAAAAACTCATTTTTTAACAACATGTTTTACCCAAATCTCTTACTGTGCACCATATTATCACCTCATATTCCATTTTTCTGCTGGTTCGTGGTTTGGACTCTCTGTTTGAAGTAAGTTTTTGAAATTTCTCTGGTTCATAGTTAACAGTCGGTTTAATCTTTTTGGGTATTTAACATATGTTTTTATGATGGTTTCAAAAGCATAAATGGTCGAACTCTATTTTTTTTGGTTGTTTTAAGTTTCCTTCTACGATTGATGCATGGGTTAGTGTTCATTTTCTAGTTTGAAATCAACATAAAAAGTTGGTATGAAAAATTATTTTTTTTGGAATAAATTTTTTTGGCACCCATTTATACCCATTAATTTTTGTGAGACATTTTTTTGATAAATGGGGTGTTCATAATTTATTTCAGAAAAATTCTATTTTTTTTAAAAAAAAACATACCAAATGCTAGTCCTTTTGGCAACATTGTATGCTTATGATTATTATGATTGGGCTATTGTTGTGTGTTGGGCTGTTATTATTTGGTTTATCCCGATGGTTCGGATGGATTTGTACGAAGATAGGTTCTAGGTGTCAGCTGTGTCTGTCTACCCTACCCATCAGCGCCTGTGGTATTTTGTGTCTAGTCATGCCACCTAGACACATGTTCACTTCTTCTCGTAGGAAAGATAAGCCTTCCCCCACATCGTGGGCTCATAGGGCTAGGAGTTATAGACCACCATACTCTCCTGTACGTTGGTACACCAGTTTGGACTACGATCATTACTTCCATTTGGGCTTGCATATTGCCACTGTAGTTCGGGAGAAAGTATTTTGTGTTGATCAGTTTTCTGAGCTTTTTATTCCTACATGGATGTCTAGCAAAGGATGGGATATATAATTTGATGTCCATGGCATGGTTTACCCTGACATAGTTAGGGAGTTTTATTATAGGTCTCTTCTCACTCCTGGTGGTTTATAGAGATCTGTTAGCGGTGTCCCGATTCTTGTCACTGCAGATCTTATAGCGAGGACTCTTGAGTTAACTGTAACACCCCGGCTTCCTGGGGAGAGCGGAGCGAAGCGCCAGTGTTAGTAAAACTAACCAAATTCGCAAATAAAAAGGTATAGAGCATCTAAAAGAATCCCACAATAATATAAATCCACTAATCTCAATACTCAAATTTAAATACAATAATTGTCTCTCGAAATAATACAACTTTCTATCTCGAAATAAAAATAAATCACCAAATGCTCTATACAACAAAAATAAAAACAAATCTTCTCATTGTATTCTCTAATATTCTTCCCAAAATAATCCACGCTAAAAATCATCCAAATTGGTCCATAGTGTCCCAATCCACACTAACTTGCCAACTAAAAGAAAATATGGGGAAGTACACAATACGACAGGAATGATGCTCAACAAATATATTAGCGGTTAATAAAACGTAACAACACGAGTATTAATATTCAAATTAATCTCATAAGCATTTATCAATAAATTATCAACAACACATCAATGGGTCACCAGGCCTCACCCCATCCGCATATGCTTTATCAAGCCATAGCCCGGGAAGCAGGAATTTTGACAGGTGCCCAACATCCGTGCCATATTAAAATCTCATGACAACATTCTCAATAATAATATACTGATGCCACATGAATCAAAATAATTCAACAATTATTTCTTCTAATTTCAAAAAATTTAACAATTCAAATATGAGTTCAATTAAACATGAAATCAACGGAATAACTCTCGAGAGATTTAATGAGCATATTGTCCAAAACCCCATACCTTAAAATCATTGCATGAATCACCACATAAATTCAACCTCAAAATCTGATCGCACCATCACGTTCCTCTCACGAAAATAATCAAATCATGTTCTAGCCCCAACACAAGATAACCCCAAATAGTCATATTTTAAAAACCCAGAAAAATTAGATCCAAAAATTATTCAAATTGCCAATTCGACTTCATATTTGGATTCTAGACGAAAAATTGAGTCAGGTATGTGCTTTTGGATTTTTCTCAAATCTCATTCGAATGGACTCAAAAAGAAGATCTAAACATTCCAAATTAGCTTTTCTCATTCCACTCGTTTTTGCCTCTTTGGATTTCGTTTTTGACCTCTCTTTTTTATCTCCCTTTCCTTATAATCACCCATAATATTCCTTATATAGTCTCTCTCTCAAACCCTAGCTTGGTGCCTAAGCTAACGCATATTACTATATTGCCCTTTAATTCAAAATTGTCACCTTTACATAATTAAACCATTACAAAATGTCCAAAAATAATTTAAATTTGAATTTAAATTTAAATATTTGATTCATTTCATATAAAAATAAATATAATATCAATATCCTAATTAATAAAATAATAATATTATTAAAATTATATACCATATTCATAAATAAAGCCCTCAAAATTACGGGGTATTACATTAACCCGAGTCCCAGATGGTATTTTTCCTAGGAGTACCGAGGGTGGTCCTACTGGAGATGATATTATTCTCTTTCGTTGTTGGGAGGTTCCGCCTGTTGGGACACATTGTTTCACCAGAAATTACACACAGCCTTCCACATCCTTAATCGTTTTGTATCCTCCTCTATCTATCCTCGAGTCAATCATACTCAGCTTGGCTTTGATATAGTATATTCCTTGTATGTTGTATGTCAGGGGTGGGACATTGATCTACCATCTCTTTTGTTTTGTGTTATGTCCTCAATTACCATTCTTGGTAGCTCTCCTATATGCCCTGCTCTTCCCTACGATCTCCTCGTATCCCGCATTTTCTTCTTAACTGGAGTTCCTATTTTAGAGGATGATATCTTCCTTTTTACTCCATCCTTCATTGACAGCAATACTTTGACTCGATTTGAGAGTCATTTACCTTCTGAGGCAAGATAAAGACCACCTCCTACTGCCCCGTCATTCTTTGAAGAGCCATCTACTCCTGCTGAGTTGTGTTCTATACCTTCTAGGTCTCATTCTTCTAGATCTAGTCGAACCACAGTAGAGGAGTTTGATACTTTACAGGCACAGATGGCGTCACAGTCACAGATGTACGATGCCATGATGGCTCATTTTGATGTCGAGGCTGAGGCTAGGGCCCGGAGTGATTCACGGATGACTACATTTTTTTATGAGATGAGACGCCAAGAGATAGGCAGAGGAGCAGCTTCATCAGGATTGAGCAACATAGCTGCCACATATGCTGCTAATGATGAGGAGGAGGAGGAGGACTAGGATACCTGTTGATATTTATGTTTTGAGACATTATATTTGTGTCACTTGATGTATTTTTATATTTATCCTGATATGATGTACTCATGGTCTTCTGATGCTATTTTTTGTGACTGAATGTATATATTTCATTTTGTAGTTCTGATATTATTTTATTGATATTTATTCACCGCCATCTTTCTCATATCCACTGTCACAATTTATCATTTATGCCAAATTTCATATGCTAGCTTTTATTTGTCCCATGTTTTGTCTATTCCAAACAAAAAGGGGGAGAGATATGTGATGTAGGGGGAGTTTAAAATTATGTTTAATTTTTTATTAATATATCTTATATATTTTTTGTTCCTCCACACTTCACTTAGGTATATATGTTTGTGTCTCATGTATGTAGGTATCTATTCTTGAAATTCAGATATTCACAACTACATCACATTCAGAGACAGTTCTAGACTCAATATTGTTGCTCCATACTTTATTTATGTCCTGTCTTTTTTTCAATTCATATTTCTAGAATAGGACATTTAATATTGCCAGCATTTTTTATTTGTGTTTTGTCCCGAAATAGCCAAAGAGGGAGATTTGTAAGCACAAATTTCTTATAGATTTAATTTGTTTATATTTGGCTTAATTCCGGACAAAATAAATTGAGTCTATACTAGTAATTCATTCGAGATTGAAGAAGTTGCATATTAAAGCCATGAAGAAGAAATCACGTCAAGTTGCAATTTCACATTTTGATTGTTCTAAGATCGTACAGGTATGAATAATCAAAGGAATATGTGATTTAGAATTTTGTTTAAATAATGGATGATTTAAATGTTTTTTAATGATTGGGAATTGAAAATTAAAGTTTTGAAAATGCATTTAATTATATCTGAGCTAATTTGTTTTTATACAAGGATAATCATGAAAAAATAGAAAAAGGTTTACTGTCGTTCAAACGACATGTAAACTCCTTCGAACGACAGTGCTAGATGTCCAAACGACAACATTTGTCGCTCGAACGAGATTGCCTCGATTTCTGTGTTTCAATTATTTTGGCTCTAGTTTGCTCAGGTATAAAAATAACACTACATAGACGTTTTCAAGATAGATGAACAGTTCTAAGAATTACCATTTTATTTAGTTTCATCCTTTGTTTATTCAAGATCCTATTATCATAATTCCAATGGTTTATGATCTTAAACACATTCAGAAGAAGACCTTTGTTCGGCTCTTTGTAGAGAGGATAAACCTACACCAGACTGAGGTCAAATTGGAAGTTCTGCGATATTTCTTGCTAAAGTTAGGACTGCGGCTCTTGTGGAGCTGAAGTGATTGTTCCATTGCTGACGACATCGACCTACACCTACGGGTATTCGTCTGTCATCTTATTTTCGCTATAATCCAAGTGTAAACCGTTTCTTTACAAATTATAGTGGAAATAAAAGGTTTTTCCCTTTGAGGATTTTTCCCTGAATTTGTTTTTTTTACCGCATGCTTTATTTATTCAATGGGTTAAATTGATTAGATGCATGCTTAGGGCTTAAGAAGATAAATTTTGAAATAATTGATTTAGTTGGTTTTACCTAAAGATCTTATCAAAGGGTCACTTCAGATCTTAATTCAGATATGATTGATGGACACATGCACTAGTTATTTATTGCTTTAACTTATCGAATGAGATTCATTATTCGATTAATAATCTTGATGAATTGGGTAATGGTGATTAATGTATGGTTAGAGTCTTTTATGAATGAAATCCACGTCTCGGTATAGAGAGTGATGATACCTCCTTGAGATGGTTATAAATTTTGTATATGTCAAACGTGCAGGTGGATTATGTTAATCCGACACTACAAATAAGTTAAGTTGGATCGCTCAAGGTCTTAAATAAGTTAATCGAATAAACTACCAGTAATTTATTTTGTTTATAGGTATTTGTAACCATAACGTGGGGAGAATTAAGTAATTAATAATAAGGAGCTCAAAATATAATTTTGAGTTAAGGAGTGGATTTGAAATTATAATTATTCAGAGCTATAAACTATAATTACGGGACTATGATTAGAATTCAAAAAGGATTGTGTTATCTCAGGCCCATTAGGATCCACATCCTTATCTCTCCTTGGGGCCCCTTCTGTTGCCTATATATGTCACACCCCAAACCCAATATCCATACTAATTATTTCTTATTAGAATAATTAGATCATAATTGTAATACCCCGTACTTTTGGCTATATTTATTTTTGGGATTAATTAGTTAAATGCGTATTAATTGGAAATTAATCCGAGTTATAAATACTAACGAGATGCGAGTTGGTATTTGATTATGTGCATACATGTTTTGATATATGTATTTGGTATTATAAAAGTTGTCGTGAGATTTATATACGGCATTTTAGAAATTTTGTTGAGATGCGTGGGACCGCCGCGTCACGGTGTAATATTTTGATTATAAAAAGTGAAATTAAAAATCTATAAACCGTATGGCCGTTTTGAGTGCGCCAACGCGTCCGGAAGGGTCGAGATAGTCAGAAAACACTAGCCGGGGGTGTAGTTTGGGTCCCGGGGTATTTTTAGGCCATACCGGCAACTTAAAGGGTATTTTGGTAATTTTACATTTTGAGGAATTAAAAGTGACGAAAATTGGGAGTTTTAATCTGATGTGAATTTAACCCACTAAACCCACTATCCAACCCACTTTAACCCTTTAAGCTACGGAGGTTATCAATTAGGTTTCCAAGTTCCCCAAAACAAACCCTAGCCACCTTAAGCCACCATTGAAGAAGGAGCTTGGAAGAGAGGAAATTCTGCAGAAAAACTCCATCAAACCTACACCAAAATCAGAAATTGAACCAAGGCAAGTGACTTTATTCCATTTAATTTCAGAGAATGTCTTTTCCATGTTAGAAATTGAAGAATATCAATTGTTCTTGAAAGATAATGAAAACCCATGTTAATTGAACTTAGAACTTGAAATCTTGAGGAGGATTTGCATGTAGAATGATAGGTAGATGTTCCTACTGATGATATTTATGATTGGGTGAAATTTAAAACGGATTTTATTGGGTTAATTCATGATTCAAAAAGTTAGGGTTCATGTTCTTGAAATAATTGGGAAAAAGTGTAGAGATTTATATTTTGATTGATGTTAAAGAGATTTAATCCTTGAAAACATGTTAGGAGATGACTTGAATATGTTTAGGATGAATTAGAGACCCTAAAACGTTGTTGGGATGAACTTTGGAAGAGATTAGAAGTGATAAAAATGGATGAAAACGAATTGGGGAAAAATATGGGCCGAAACTGGTCAGTCGTTAGAAGCAATCCCCAAGTCGTTCGAACGAACTCGTTCGAACGAGCTTCTAACGAGTTGACCAGTCGCTGCTAACAAGAAGGGATTTCGTTCGATATCTCGTTCGAACGAGATATCGTTAGAAGGTACAGTTCGTTCGAACGAACTGGAATCTCGTTCGAACAGCCTCGTTCGAACGAGACTTCTAACGAGTTGACAGAGGAATCTCGTTCGAACAGTCTCGTTCGAACGAGACTTCTAACGAGTTGATAGTTTGGTCCTTTTTGGACTGTTTTGATTTTTGGAGTCCCGTAAACTTGTTCGAGGAGATAGATAACCTTCCTTTGATGATGTAAGGATTTGGGACCTTTGGGTTATTACGAGGAGTAAATTTATATACGAGAGATTTAATTCAATGAACCATTTGGGTTGAGACGTGAGTGTCTACTACGACGTGAGAATTAATTATGGCGAGTATGATTACAAACCGGAATAGTATAAATTGTGATTATCATAAGTTGGTACGAGAATACGATATGTACTACGATTAAACTACGGTGATTACTAAGATGCGTGTATACTTAGTATTGATATAGTATTTGTGTGTATGACATACCTACCATACTTGCTATCACGGGAGGTTTGCGTTCGCTTAGGACCCTCTAATCCTTGTGTGCCAACGGGGGGGGATTTAGACTGGTACCTCGATGAACATAGGTCAAAGAAAGACTTATTGGGATATATATAAGTCCGCTGATCGTGGGAGCGTAGGTATGTACGTGACCCATGTGATGTGACTGTGTTCGCCTCCATTATTTGTGATGTTGTTATCTGTGAACTATTCCTGAGAGATTCGAAATATGTAATCCTTATGTACGTGATGTACCGGGATGGATAGCAGAGTATGTGTGCACCACAGCTTAGTTCTCGGGGTGCTTGTATTGTATATTTATGATGTGAATAATATACACTTGATTAATGAGAACCTTCATGTTAATGATGTGAATATAATTACAGTATTGTTTCGAGAAATATAACGAGTTAACTGATAGTTATATATATTGCATATTGAACATCTGAGTTACGTTAAACCCCTACTTAATTACGAGCGTTATTAGGTTAAGAGAACCGAGTAATAAGGGTAGGACCTATGATAGTCTACCTAGATATGTTGTCACGTAGCTAGTAGTCTGTATCACTCTAGATGGGTACTTACGTTAGGAGTGCACAGTTAGACGAGAGGTGAGAATATCATGTGAGTGCACGTCCTAACATGTACTTTGCATTTAATGTTTTAAATGTTTTTAAAGCACTTGCAGTTTTTTAAAATATAACTCCACATTCGGGCTCTGACCCATTTTCTTTTCAAATATTTTTTCTTTGTAAAACCATTTTAGGTGCCCAGCCACAAGGACACCAAGCATAGGATACTCATTCAGGAGACGAGTTGTAGCTGTTTGTGGAAGCTACAGGGATTTGCTTGTAGACGCTTATATCTTTTGGATTCCAGAGTCACTATCTATCAGTTGTAGGGCATGTTGCCCATTTCTTTTTAGAGACATCTTTTACATTTCAATTTTGTTTCAGACTTTGGCATGTATAATTTCAGTATTCAGTTTAGTTGTTTCAGTTGTGGGTTTGTAGTGTGGAGTTTTCCTCCAGATTTTATTTACATTATGTGATGGTTATTCGTTTTACTTCAGTATGGTGAATGGTGTTACTTATTTCTTCCTTACACTTGTTGCATGTTAATCAGACTTTAATTAAAATTTGGCAACTTACTTTTTAAATACTAGGTGGTTAGTAAAATTAAAATGTTTTCGACAGTGATGCTATTAACTGAGCCAACTTGGCATTTTGAATTAATTTAATAAAGGAGTAGCTACCCGGTATTTAATTAGTCGGGGTGTCACAATAATCTTGATCCCATTAAAAATATAATTCATTTATCAATATTTTCCTACATAATGTGCACAATGAACATAATATTATTCTTATTCCATACCGAAATCAATATCAGAGTTGGAATTAAGTAGGCATACAATAATGTGATTAACTATGATCAACTCAATCCATGTTAACTCAATATATACAATATGTGAGTATATTAAAATATTCAGTGTGACAATGATAAAATCCCCATACTTAAACCCCAGCTCTTTCCAACGGTGCAACTCTCAATGTTACCGGTCATATGGTATTCTAGTTAGCAGCATACAAACCTGAAATTGTTAAAATATAAACCGTAAGCATTAAGCTTAGTGAGGTAATCCTCCCCTGGAATGAAATAACAGTTCTATATCAAATCTATGGATATTAATCCAACCAATCCTGCCATACAATGAATTAACAATTATATATCAAATATGTGGATATTAATCCAACCAATCCTGCGATATAATGAATTAACGATTATATATCAAATATGTGGATATTAAATCCAACGAATCCTGCCATACAATGAATTAATAGTTATATATCAAATCTATGGATATTAAATCCAATCGATCCTGCTCGTTGGCACTAGCACAATGCTGGATCATAAGGCCCAAATAATTCTGCCCAGTGGCAATGATAATTCCACCCATCAGCAATAGTATGTCTGCCCATTGGCAATAGTAATTATGCCCATTGGCAATAAGAAGTCTACCCATTGGCAATAGTAATTCTACCCATTGGCAATAATAAGTCTGCCCATTGGCAATAATAATTCTGCCCATTGGCAATAATAAGTCTGCCCATTGGCAATAACAAATCCTGGAACATAAGTTTCAACAAATCATTGGATCTTTGACCAATTCCAATCCTGGATAATCCTAGATATTTTAATATCCAAACAAATCCTGAATACCAATGTATTCAAACCAATCCTGGATCATGAGACCCAAACAAATCCTGGATATTTTAATATCCAAACAAATCCTGAATACCAAAGTATTCAAACCAATCCTGGATCATGAGACCCAAACAAATCCTTGATATTTTAATATCCAAACAAATCCTGAATACCAAAGTATTCAAACAAATCCGCTCTTAGAGCTATGTTCATATTTATATATGAAACGAATCATAAGTACACTCACCTCGACAGTTTAACTGGCTTTTCCCTTGCCTTTATCTGGTATTTGTTCAATAAGATCTTCTTCCCTTCCTATCACCCTTACAATATTAGTATCATCATAAGAATATCAATAATCCAAAGAATGACTTAAACATAATTCAATCCATAAGCATCACATGATTCCATTCAAATCATTTATCACAAGTGAAGTTCGACCCAAATCCATGTTAATATATTTAACATATCCAAATCATAGACCAAATATAAATTCATTTATTCTTGGTAATTCAATCATTGTCTTATTAGTATTCCAATACAAAAGACGGTACATCATTTCAAGTCTCCTAGAGCAAGATATGCCCATTTCTTTACCACATAGCAAATCTACCCTATAGGCTCTTTTATCGTTCATTCAACTTCCAGGAATTTCCATAATTTTTCTACATCATAAATTTATATGATATTTAACCCAACATCATTAAACATATTGAAAAATACAAGATTAAAATTTCATAATTTTTAAGGTTCATTTTCTATGTCAAGCAAAACATCGAACACGTGGCATCCATACTTTCATGTTTAGGGAAGATTTCATACCCGAACTTCAAACTCTCACCAAAGACTCATTTCTTGGTATTTTCATATGATTTTCGGCTACGTCATAAATATATGAGTCCAGGTTAATCTCCAATTGGAATCGATCAATTCCAGTAAGTATAGATAAATATATGGAAGTTTGAATAAACAAGGTTCCTAAACAAAACAATCTCAAGGGTTTACACATTCAAGTTTACTTAAACTTGCATCTATCCATAAGTACATATCAGGACATGGAATTTCAGTAAACAAATGGTTATTTCAATCATTTAAATAAGTAATACAAAAAAATAAACAAGATTTATGGATGGAAATACCTTAGGGGATTTTACGTAATTTTTCTATGATTTTTTCTTCAATTTCTCCTCACACTTTCTTCCTAAACTTCAAAACTCTCTTTCTTTAAGCTTCAAATCTCTCATGGATGGGTTTAGATGAATAAGGAGGTAATTATAAGGGTTTTAAGTCGTCCAAATCCACCACCCTTCTCAACCAATGAAAATATAGCATGCGGCATTATATAAAACAAAATATCATTTAAGGCTAAATGACTACTTTACCCCCGTTCGTAAAAAGGCAATATCTTCCCACTCGGATGTCCGTTCGATGAACCATTTATTTTGTTATAAACCTAACTCATATATCTAAAAATATATAGTTTACACCTCAAGTTCATTGTTATGTCATAAAGGTCAAAACTAGCCTCCAACAGGAACATTCCTACCGAAAACTTTAAAATTTCACATTTGTAACTAATTCGATATTTCATGTTTTATAAAGGTAGGATTAAACTAAACATAATTACTTACTAATAACATATTATTCATATCACATGATTTAAACATGATTTATCATAATTATATTCGGGTTGTCACAATTCTCCCCCCGTTAGGAAATTTCGTCCCCCAATTGACATACCTTGGTTGTCTGAATCAAACAAATACTGATAACGCATCTTCATGATATCCTCACTCTACCATGTAGATTCTTCCATGGAATTCCTTCTCCAGATAACCTTCATAAGTGGGATCACTTTTGATCTCAATATTTGTTCTTTCCTATCGACAATTGCAAGTGGTTCTTCCACATAGCTCAAATCTTCTTTCAACGCAATAGGTTGTTCCACCAGTACATGTGAAGGATCTGCTACATACTTTCTTAACATAGAAACATGAAAAACATCATGTAACCGAGCTAACTCTGGTGGTAACGCTAACTTGTAGGCAACCATCCCGACTTTTTCAAGAATTTCATAAGGTCCAATGTAGCATGGACTTAATTTCCATTTCTTTCCAAACCTCGTAACTCCTTTCCATGGCGATATCCGAAGAAACACATAATCCCCTTTCTAGAATTCCAAATCTTTTTGTCGTTTATCCACATAACTTTTTTTGTCTACTTTGAGCTTTTCTCATTCTATCTTGAATAATATTCACTTTTTCAGTGGTGACTTCAATCAATTCTGGACCCTCTATCTTCCTTTCACCAACTTCACCCCAACATATCAGTGTACGATATTGCCTACCGTACAATGCTTCATATGGAGCCATACCAACAGTAGACTAAAAACTATTGTTATATTCAAATTCTATCAAAGGAAAATATTCATCCCAATTATCTTTGAAATCAAGCACACAAGCTCTAAGCATATCTTTCAAAATTTGTATGGTCCTTTCAGAATGCCCATCTGTCTGAGGATAAAAAGTCTTACTAAACTTCAAGTTAGTACCCATAGCACACTGCAAGCTATCCCAAAATCTGGATGTAAAAGTGGGGTCTCTATCTGAAATAATAGATACCGGTGCTCCATGCAATCGAATAATTTCATTAACATACATTCTAGCATACCTATCAATTGTATACGTAGTCTTGACTGCTAGAAAATGAGCGGACTTCGTCAATCTATCCACCACTACCCAAATCGAATCTGACCCCTTCTGAGATCGGGGAAGCCCAACCATAAAATCCATCGTTACATGATCCCATTTCTATTCCGGTATTGGCAATGGTTGAAGCAGACCAGTAGACTTCTGATGCTCCACTTTCACTTACTGACATATAAGGCACCAAGCAACAAAAACAACAATTTCCTTTTTCATATTATTCCACCAATAATACTCCTTTAAATCCCTATACATTTTAGTACTACCAGGATGCATAGTATAAATGGAATTATGAGCCTCATCTAAAATTTCCTCTTTCAATCCACACACATTAGGCACGCATAATCGCTTCTTATACAATAAAGTGCCATCATTCACAATACAAAAATCTTCAGACTTACCATCTCGAACATCTTGTCGTTTCTGCTCAAGAAAAGGATCTTAACTTTGCAAATCACGAATATGGGTAGCTAACAAAGGCCTCATGCTTACATGAGCAAAGAACCTATCCCCATCGTCTAGCTTCAATTCTACTCCCATCAGTCTCAACTCCATGATGTGGGAAACTCTAGCACATTGAATACAAGATAACCTGCCCTAAGCCTTTCTACTCAGGGCATCTGCAACAACATTTGCCTTCCCTGGGTGGTAGTGAATTGTACAATCATAGTCTTTAATTAATTCCATCCATCGCCTCTGCCTCAAATTCAACTCCTTTTGAGTAAATAAATACTTAAGGCTTTGATGGTCAGTAAAAATTTCACATACCTCACCATATAGATAATGATGCCATAATTTCAAAGCAAACACAATAGCAGCAAGTTCCAAATCATGTGTAGGATAATTACATTCATGTGTACGCAACTGCCTAGAAGCATAAGCAATAGCTTTACCATACTGCATAAAAATACAACCCAACCCCTGATGTGAAGCATCGGTATAAACAACAAAACCATCTCCACCGCGTGGAATAGTAAGAACATGTGCAGTTACCAATCTCTTCTTCAATTCTTCAAAACCATTTTCACAATCAGAAGTCCATTCAAACTTAATATCTTTTCGAGACAATTTAGTCATTGGCAAGGCAATTGAAGAAAATCCCGTAATAAACCTTCTATAATACCAAGCTAAACCCAGAAAACTTCTCACCTCAGTGACATTATTGGGCCTCTCCCATTTTACAATAGCTTCTACCTTCTTGGGATCAACACATATACCATCTCCAGAAATAACATGGCCTAAAAATACAACTTTTGATAGCCAAAATTCACATTTGCTAAACTTAGCATACAATTGCTTATCTTTCAACACATTCGAAATAGTTCGGAGATGCTTTTCATGTTCAACCATATCCCGTGTATAAATTAGAATATCATCAATAAAAACTATCACAAATGAATCAACGAAAGGATGGAGTACCCGGTTCATAAGATCCATAAATACAGATGGAGCATTAGTCAACCCAAAAGGTATCACTAGAAATTCAAAATGACCATACCGAGTATGAAAAGCAGTTTTAGAAATATCACTCCCCTTCACCCTCAACTGATGATAACCTGATCGCAAGTCTATCTTTGAAAACACTTTAGCACCCTGTGACTGATCAAACAAATCATCTATACGAGGTAAAGGATATTTGTTCTTAATTATAGCTTTATTCAGTTGCATATAGTCAACACACAAATGCATAGTTCCATCTTTCTTTTTCATAAATAAAACTGGTTCACCCCATGGAGATACACTTAGCTGTATGAACCCTCTATCAAGTAAATCATGTAACTGAATCTTGAGTTCTTTTAATTCAACAGGTGCCATTCTATACGGTGCCATAGAAATAGGGATTATTCTCGGTGCTAATTCAATACTAAATTCAACTTCTCTCTCTGGCGGTATTCCAGGCAATTCGCTAGGAAACACTTCTGAAAAATCTCGTACTATAGGAACATCAACTAATTGTAAAGCCCCCTTCGTAGTGTCAAGAACATATGCAATAAAACCCTCACAACCCTTACTCAATAATTTCCTTTCCTAAATAGTAAAAATAATTCAACTAAGAACAATTTTCCTTTCCCCCACAAATTTAAATTCAGACTCACCAGGTAATTTAAAAATAACTTCCTTACGAAAACAATCCATGGATGCATGATATTTGGATAACCAATCCATTCTAAAAATTATGTCAAAATCAGAGATACCCAATGGAAGTAAGTCTATAACTGTATCTCTAACCCCCACAGTCAAAACACAATCATGAAAAACATATTCAACTACAATCATATCCCCCATAGGCATGCAAATACCCAACCCCACCTCTAAATGAGTACATGGTCTATTCAGAAATATGGAAAATGCATATGACACAAAAGAATATGTGGAACCAGGATCAATTAGAACATAAGCACTTCTATCAGTAACATAAAGTGTATCTATCACCACATTCGAAGTAACCTGAGATTCTTTCATCGTAAAGACTCATCCACCTGGCCTGGAACCACTAGCTTGTCCCATGCCTCAGGTTTCATCTATAATAACCGAGTTATAACAACCAACACAAACAGTTTATAATACTAAATTATTGGTTAGTACATAAATAATTCATAAATATCAAATCAACTCAATAACTGTCATCTAACCATCACATACGTCCATAATTAATAACCTAGACGCTCTGATACCACTAATTGTCACACCCCAAACCCAATATCCATACAAATAATTTCTTATTAGAATAATTATATCATAATCTTGAGCCCATTGGAAATATAATTCATTTATCAATATTTTCCTACACAATGTGCACAATGAACATAATATTATTCTTATTCCATACCGAAATCAATATCAGAGTCGTAATTAAGTAGGCATACAATAATGTTATTAACTATGATCAACTCAATCCATGTTAACTCAATATATACAATATGTGAGTATATTAAAATCTTCAGTGTGACTGATAAAATCCCCATACTTAAACCCCAGCTCTTTCCAATGGTGCAACTCTCAATGTTACCGGTCATATGGTATTCTAGCTGACAACATACAAACCTGAAATTGTTAAAATATAAACCGTAACCATTAATCTTAGTGAGGTACTCCTTCCCTGAAATGAAATAATTGTTCTATATCAAATCTGTGGATATTAATCCAACCAATCCTGCTATACAATGAATTAACAGTTATATATCAAATATGTGGATATTAATCCAACCAATCCTGCCATATAATGAATTAACAGTTATATATCAAATATGTGGGTATTAATCCAACCAATCCTGCGATATAATGAATTAACAGTTATATATGCAATATGTGGATATTAAATCCAACGAATCCTGCCATACAATGAATTAATAGTTATATAACAAATCTGTGGATATTAAATCCAATCAATCCTGCTCGTTGGCACTAGCAAATCCTGGATCATAAGGCCCAAATAATTCTGCCCAGTGGCAATGATAATTCCACCCATCAGCAATAGTATGTCTACCCATTGACAATAGTAATTATGCCCATTGGCAATAAGAAGTCTCCCATTGGCAATAGTAAGTCTGCCCATTGGCAATAATAATTCTTCCCATTGGCAATAATAAGTCTTCCCATTGGCAATAACAAATCCTGGAACATAAGTTCCAACAAATCATTGGATCTTTGACCAATTCCAATCCTGGATCATAAGACCCAAACAAATCCTTGATATTTTAATATCCAAACAAATCCTGAATACCGAAGTATTCAAACCAATCCTGGATCATGAGACCCAAACAAATCCATGATATTTTAATATCCAAACAAATCCTGAATACCGAAGTATTCAAACCAATCCTGGATCATGAGACCCAAACAAACCCTGGATATATTAATATCCAAAAAAATCCTGAATACCGAAGTATTCAAACCAATCCTGGATCATGAGACCCAAACAAATCTTGGATATTTTAATATCCAAACAAATCCTGAATACCGAAGTATTCAAACAAATCCACTCTTAGAGCTATATTCATATTTATATATGAAACAAATCATAAGTACACTCACCTCGACAGTTTAACTGGATTTTCCCTTGCCTTTATCTTTTATTTGTTCAATAAGCTCTTCTTCCCTTCCTATCATTCTTACAATATTAGTATCATCATAAGAATATCAATAATCCAAAGAATGAATTAAAAATAATTTAATCCATAAGCATCACATGATTCCATTCAAATCATTTATCACAAGTGAAGTTCGACCCAAATCCATGTTAATATATTAAACATATCCAAATCATAGACCAAATATAAATTCATTTATTCTTGGTAATTCAATCATTGTCTTATTAGTATTCCGATACAAAATACGGTACATTATTTCAAGTCCCCTAGAGCAAGATATGCTCATTTCTTTACCACATAGCAAATCTACCCTATAGGCTCTTTTATCGTTCATTCAACTTCCATGAATTTCCATAATTTTTCTACATCATAAATTTATATGATATTTAACCCAACATCAGTAAACATATTGAACAATACAAGATTAAAATTTCATAATTTTTAAGGTTCGTTTTCTATGTCAAGAAAAACATCGAACACATGGCGGCCATACTTTCATGCTTAGGGAAGATTTCATACCCGAATTTCAAACTCTCACCAAAGACTCATTTTTTGGTATTTTAAAACGATTTTTGGATACGTCATAAATATATGAGTCCAGGTTAATCTCCAATTGGAATCAATCAATTCCAGTGAGTAAGATAAATTTATGGAAGTTTGAATAAACAAGGTTCCTAAACAAAACAATCTCAAGGGTTTACACATTCAAGTTTACTTAAACTTGCATCTATCCATAAGTACATATCAGGACATGGAATTTTAGTAAACAAATGATTATTTCAATCATTTAAATAAGTAATACAAAAAAATAAACAAGATTTATGGATGGAAATACCTTAGGGGCTTTTACGTAATTTTTCTATGAATTTTTCTTCAATTTCTCCTCACAATTTCTTCCTAAACTTCAAAACTCTCTTTCTTTAAGCTTCAAATCTCTCATGGATGGTTTTAGTAAGGAGGTAATTATAAGGGTTTTAAGTCGGCCAAATCCACCACCCTTCCCAACCAATGAAAATATAGCATGCGGCATTATATAAAACAAAATATCATTTAAGGCTAAATGACTACTTTACCCCCGTTCGTAAAAAGACAATATCTTCCCACTCGGATGTCCGTTCGATGAACCATTTATTTTTTTATAAACCTAACTCATATATCTAAAAATATATAGTTTACACCTCAAGTTCATTGTTATGTCATAAAGGTCAAAACTAGCCTCCAACAGGAACATTCCTACCGAAAACTTTAAAATTTCACATTTGTAACTAATTCGATATTTCATGTTTTATAAAGGTAGGATTAAACTAAACATTATTACTTACAAATAACATATTATTCATATCACATGATTTAAACATGATTTATCATAATTATATTCGGGTTGTCACAATATATATGAACTTAAGGATCATTTTTCCTCAACCCATCCGTCATTCTTTTCTACTCAATTAACCCTAATACATATTTATAAGGAAGAGAGGCACAGAGAGGAAAAGATAGATAAGAAGGTGGTCATGAAAGAAGATCCCAAACTCTTCTTGTGGATATTCATATCAGGAATACAGTAGAAGATCGTGAGGTGCATTTCTAGATCAATTGTCATCATATTTTGTTTGTGATAAGATGAGATCGATATAAAGAGATATCGCAGATAAATCCTAAATATGTCTTGTAGGATTTCACACATGTGTAATTTTTTTTTAGTTCGATTTATATGCTTTTTGAATAGACCCTTCGACTTTCGCTCCAACAATCGGTATCAGATTTCTGTGGATACCGTGTATAGGTTGAATTCAATCATGTTGTCCAAAAAAACAGTCATATATGTGCATGGATGTTGGGTAGAATATATATTTGTTCTAACTTTTGTTTCGCAGCGATCTAATCCCAATATTATGGTCAGGTATTTGTGATTTTGTTTTATATGATTGGATTCGATGATGGTTTCTTCGTGGTTAATTTTTCTATAATGGATTAATGTAATATAGATATAGAATTTGAACTCCTTTATAAAGGCGTCGAACGCGTATAAACTCTTACTATTTTGATCGTGATTGTTAATATAGTAGTGTGAAACCAGATCAGTGATTTAAGGCAATTTTTTGGCACATAAATCAGTTTCGACAGTGTTAAATAGTGCTTAAAGATGGGGGCACTGCCCCCTAGAGTCCCCCTGAGGGAGGCCCCCTCGACCCCATCACCTGACCGGACAAGTGGGACCCTATATCATCCCAGTGTAGTGGAAACATGTAGTGTTTGGGTTCAACGATGACTGTTGAGAACTCCAATCTATGATAGAGTTGTATCTTGACCATAATAGTCGAGAATCCTTATTTATCTCAATTTTTTTTATTTATGTTGACTTATGTCTTTATTATTCATGTTGTAATTGTTGGGTTGTTAATATTGTTAATGGTTCGCTTATAATTATGGAAAATATGGAATACCGACCGGACTAAAATCATGTAGGTGCTAAATGTGAATAATTCATAATTATTTTAAATTGTGGACACTAATATGTGTGGTTAGAGAATAAAAACGAAATTGAGTTTTTTTAACGATCCAGGTTATTTGAAATTTTTTATTTATCACACATTTGCTTGATATATTAAAATACGGATATCATGGTATTTTTTAAATTACATCAAACGTCCTCGATTTTCAAATTATTTAATTAAACATTGGACACATTTTTTTTATAACCCTCACAAAGTTTTTTTTAAATTACTAAATGGGAGAGGGAATTTTTCCTAAAAAAATCCCACGATCTCCATCAATAATTTGTAAACTTTCTATAATAACTAGGTCCTCCAACGAGAAATGCTAATTATTGTGGTAGTTGGTATAAATTTCCTTAAGGGTAATTTTGAATTCATTATTCACATGGGCGGCCCCCAAAGGAGGAGTCTATGTGATATGAGATAGTCTAAAATTAGTTGGTGATATACACTTAGACATAAAATAAAGGTTGGTTCTCCAAAGAGATATGCTAAAATTTTGTCGGACCAAAGTCTCGGTTATTTAATTTTATTTGACATAGATTTTGTCTAGATAATAAAATTAAAAGGAATGTGTCTGCCTAATTTTTTTTTTTGGAAAGTAGGTTCTCTAAAGAGGAGTACTATTCAAATAGTAATCGGGATGCCAATGAATTCTTTTGAAATTGATAAAGGGAACACTAATTTTAATTTAGAATTCAAAAAGTTTTATGCCTTATAATAATTCATTTTATTATTTGATTCTCAGTATTAAGATGGGAAGCTCTTTTAATCCACTTGCTGTCATTCTCAAGGGAAACAAATTAATTGGACCTAATTACATTGACTGAAAAAAGAATTTGAACAATGTGTTAACGGCTAAAGGGTAAATGTTTGTGCTTTATGATATCTGTCTTGAGCAACCTAGTGAGGGGGAAACTGAAAAGGAAACCCAAGATTACTATAAATGGATCAAGGATGATGAGATGGCGCGGTGTTACATTTTTGCAACTATGTCAAATGTTTTACATCATCAGCTTAAATCAATGAACCATGCCTATGACATGATGCTGAACCTCAAAGATATTTTTGGAGATCAAAATCACGTTGTAAAGAAGGTTGTCATGAAAGAACTCATGAACTCAAACATGGCTGAAGGGACCCCAGTGATGGAACATATTTTAAGGATGATATCTCTTCTTAATGAGATTGAAATCCTTGGAACTGAAATCGATGGGGAAACCCAGGTCTATGGTGTTCTCTAGTCATTGCCTAAGTCCTTTAAATAGTTTCTCATATACTACAATATGAAAAAACTTTCTTACTCTTTGGCAGAACTACTTAAAGAACTACAAGAAGTTGAGGGTCTTATCAAGAAGTCAGTAAGTTCTTTTATTGCAGAAGGTTCTAATTCTAAGACTATAGAAAAGAATGAAAAGAAGAAGAAGGCTCACAAATAGGTTTTGGTCCCTCAGGTAGCTTGTGGGCCTCAGGGAGGTGTGAAAACCCCAAGGGTAAGTGTTTCCACTGTAAGCAGTCAGGACACTAGAAGAATAATTATCCTATTTTTCATAATAAATAGAAAATTTTGTGCAAATTCCATTTATTTATCATTGAATCATGTTTTGTGGTTCGTAATACCAGTACCTATTGTGTAGATACTGGATCCACTTATCATTTATGCAATTCTTTGCAGGGGATCCTGGAAACCTGGCGAATAAGTGTTAGAGAGATTTATTTAACCATGGGAGATGCTACGAGATTAGAGGTAGCTGTTGTGGGAGACGTTCATTTATGCTTTAATAATGATAAAAGATTGTCTTTATGCACCTTCCATTAGAATGTATTTAATTTCAGTTTCTTGTTTAGCGTTTTCTGGATAATCAGTTTCTTTTAATAAACTCGGGGTTATTAATAAAAATAAATATTTTATTTATTTTGGTACCTTAGTTGATAATCTTTATATTGTTAATCCTATCTCTCTCACATAACAAATAAATATTTTGCATAATTCAATTAAACCAAATGTAAAGAGAAAAGAACCCTCCTTAGTGAACCAAACGTATCTTTGGCACTTACGCCTAGATCATATTAATATAAAAAGGATTCAAAAACTGGTAGCAAGTTGGCAATTGAGTTCACTAGAAGTGGAGGCACTCCCAGTTTCTCAATCTTGTTTAGAAGGTAAAATTACCAAGAGGCCTTTCTCGGCTAAGGGCTATATACACAAAGAACTATTGGAATTGGTTCATTTTGAACCTACGCGGTCCGATGATAACCTGAGCAAGAGGGGGCTTTTGAGTATTTTATGACTTTCATATATGATTATTAAAGTTATGGGTACATTTACCTAATGCACCATAAGTCTGAAGCCTTTGAAAAATTCAAAGTGTATAGGGAAGAAGTGGAGAAGCATCAAGGTAAAAGTATCAAGACACTATGATTTGATCGTGGTGGTGAGTACCTCTTAGGGGAGTTTAGGCAGTATCTAGAAGATCAAGGGATTACATCCTAATTATCTACACCTGGTATGCCTCAACAAAATGGTGTAGCAGAAAGGAGGAACAGGGCTCTTTTGGATATAATTAGGTCCATGTTGAGTTATACAGATCTCCCATATTCCTTTTGGGGACAAGTTTGAGAAACGTCCACTTATTTACTGAACTTGGTACCTTCAAAGGCGGTCTCTAATACACCCAAGGAATTATGGATTGGGCACAAGCCTAGTATGAAACATATCCAGATCTGGGGTAGTCCATCACATGTGCTGAAGAGAGATCCCATTAAATTTGAATCAAGATCAGAAGTTTTTTTCTTTATAGGATATCCTAAGGAAACTAAGTGTTACTTATTTAATGATCCTAAGGATCAGAAGGTCATTGTTAGCACCAATGCCCAATTTTTAGAAGACGGTTATATGATGGATCATAAATGCAGAATAAAGTTGTTCTTGAAGAACTATGAGGGAACCAATAAAATTATTTAGCACCACCAGTACATGAAAAAATAACCTAATTTGTTGACACTAGTACACTAGTACAGGGACTACCTAATAATAGTGGTAGGGTTATATGTTAACCTGAATGGTTTATATTCTTGGGAAAGTCTTATGACAAGGTTCCTGATGAACTCGAAGTCGATCCCTCTAACTACAATGAGTCTATCCAAGATAAAGATGCAGAACTTTGTCTTAAAGCTATGAATTTTGAGATGGAATATATGTAATTCTAATTAGTTATGGAGTCTTATAGATCCACCAAAGGGGATAAAACCCATATGATCCAAGTGGGTCTATAAGAGGAAAAGAGGGGTGGAAGGTTGGTTGAAACCTTTAAGGCAGGGCTTGTTGCGAAAGGATTTACTCATAAAGAGGGAATCGATTATGAGGAAACCTTCTCATCAGTAGCTATGATGAAGTCCATCCGAATTCTATTATCCATTACGACTCATTTTGATTATGAAATTTAGTAAATAGACGTCAAGAATGCATTTCTTAATGGGAATCATAACGAGTGTATCTATATGGTGTGGTTAGACGATTTTATTTCCTAAGGACAAAAGAATAAATTATGTAAGCTTAAGAAGTCCATTTATGGACTTAAGCAAGCATCTAGAATTTGGAACATTTGTTTTGATCAGACAATCAAATATTTTAGTTTTGATCAATGTCCAGATGAGTCTTGTGTGTACAAAAAATGCAACGAAAATGTGGTAGTGTTTTTAGTACTATATGTGTATGACATTATTTTCATTGGAAATAATGTTGGAGTGTTGTCTTCAGTTAGAGTGTGGTTTTCTAGTAAATTTTATATTAAATACTTTGGAGAAGCTAGTCACATCTTTGGGATCTAGCTTATGTGTGATCGCAAGAATAGGATGTTGGGTTTATCACATGCAACTTTTATCGATTCCATTCTTGCCGGATTTAGCATGAAATATTCCAAGAAAGGGTGTCTCCCTTTCAAACATGGAATATCTCTTTCTAAGGATCAGTGTCCTAAGAAACCTGATGAGATAGAGAAGATGAAAGGCATCCCTTATGTTTCCATTGTTGGGAGCCTTATATATGCAATGCTATGAATTAGACCTCATATCTGCTTTGTTATTGGCATGGTTAATAGATATCAGTCTAACCCTAGTTAAAAACCCTTGGCTACGATAAAGCATGTACTAAATTACCTAAAAAGAACACGAGATTATATGCTAGTTTACCAGGCAGAGACTCTAGTAACCATTGGGTACACGAACTCAGATTTTCAGTCCGATAGAGATTCTAGAAAGTCTACCTCTAGATATATGTTTACCCTAGGATGTGGAGCCATTAGGTTGAGGATTATTAAGAAATCCTGAATTATTTATTCCACCATGAAAGTTGAATACATGGCAGCCTATGAGGCATCTAAGGAAGCAGTATAACTTAGAAACTTCCTAATGGACTTATGAGTGGTACCTTTAGTTTAGTCAACTATTACACTTTATTATGATGATAGCAGTGATGTTTGTAACTCAAAGGAACCCAGGAACCATAAGAGAGTAAACACATCTAGCTTAAGTACGATCTCATTCGAGATTTTGTGCAGCGGGGTGATGCCACAGTTATGAAGATTGCATCAGAGAACAACCTGGAAAACCCTTTCATGAAGATCTTATCATCCAAAACTTTTGATAGTCGTGTAGAGTGGATGGGAATGAGATGCATTGCAACATGGATTTGAGTCTAAGTGGGACATTGAAGAAGACTAAAAGCATGCTTTACGTAATAGTTATGGTTATGGATTTATTGTTATAATAAAATTAGTTATTCCTATTTTAATGAGAATCATATATGGACATAATGTTTGAAGTATTTTACATATTGTCGATGTCTTTTATTCTTCTCAGTAGGTGTTCTGGTGTGTAGAGTACGACTTACACATAGAGGATCAAATCACCAGTTCTTGTGGGATACAAAATTTATCGTTCACATCCTTAGATGGAACTGGACACACCATTAGTAGGACTGTAGCACAATATTTTAGTAGGTCTATCTTGATTATGGGAAATTATATAGTTTCAAATTATTGTGCTAGTACACTTTGTGTGTATTGAACGAGACCAATTTGAGGTCATTGTTTTTATACTAATTTAATAAGACAGTGTACACCTCATGATTTACTTAAGGCTCTTAATCCGGATATGATTGATGGACACATACACTAGTTATTTATTGCTTTGACTTATCGGGTGAGATTCATTATTGGATCAATAATCTCGATAAATTTGATAATGGTGATTAATGTACGGTGAAATTCTTTTACGGATTGAATCCATGTCTCGGTATAGAGTCTGGTGATACCCCCTTGAGATGCTTAAAAGTTTTGTATGTGTCAAACCCTGCAGGTGGATTATATTAATCTGACACTACAAATAAGTTAAGATGGACTGCTTAAGGACTTGAAGAAGTTAATAAAATAAATTATCAATAATTTATTTTATTAACGGGTATTTGTAACCTTAACGAGGGGAGAATTAAGTAATTAATAATAAGGAGCTCGAAATATAATTTTGAGTTAAGGAGTGAAGTTGCAATTATAATTATTTAGTGGTATTAATTATAATTAATGGACTGTGATTAGAATTCGAGAAGGATTAGGTTTTCTCAGGCCCGTTAGGAGCCACATCCTTATCTCTCCTTAGGGTCCCTACTGTAGCTTATATACATTAGCCTAACGATCATTTTTCATCAACCCAGTTGTCACTCTTTGATACTCAATAAACCCTAATACGAATTTGTGAGGAAGACAGGCAGTAGAGAGGAAAAGATAGACAAGAAGATGGTCACAAAGGAATATCCCACTCTCTGCTCGTGGCAATTCAAATTAGGAATCCAGTAAAAGAACATGAGGTGCATTTGAACTTGCATTCTAGATCAACTGTCATCATATTTTGTTCATGATAAGACGAGATCGAATTAAAGAGATCTCGAAGGTAAATCCTAAATCTTCCTTGTAGGATTTCTTGCATGTGTTATTTTTTTGTAGTTCGATCTATACGCATTTTTAATAGACGCTTGGACTTCCTCTCCAACATAAGAGGCAAGGGAGGGTTTATTTTTTGGGTGCTAAAATGGAATGATCGGGAGGGAATGAGCTGAAAGATTTAGTTTTTATCCCATTTTGCCATTTTGCAATGTCATAAGCCTCCTGTTATGACATGGCATAATGTGAAACCCTTAGATCATCGTAGGAGAATCAATCTCAGCCCTTATTTTTTGGAACAGTAAAACACCCTTCTTTCATATTATATAAATACATGGGTCTTATTTTATATGCAGATTCTATGGAGGACCCAATTTCTCATCTAATTATTTTTGTTTAGTATGGCATTGCATATATACTTTAGATACTTTCTTATCTAGCTCACCGAGTTGATGATCAACTAGCGAGAGATGATACATCTACGAGAGTTGATATAATTCCTTCCAGTATTGTCAATAAAGTTTTAAACCATGTAGTTTATGATGATATTAAGGATGTGTCAGATTCTAATGACAATGACCTTGCTTGTGTTTGATAGCCTTTAAAACTTAGATTCTCCTTGTACACATTGCTTATACCTTACGAAAGGCAATAGTGGTGTATCATTTTTGTCGATATTTTTCTAGATATGTTGTCAAACTAAGGTTTATTTTGGATGTTATATACTTTAATTTTTTTGTTTAGAGCATTTTTATTTATTTATAAATATCATGTTACCTGATTTCTCTCTACACTAATCTTACATGTTTTGTCGTTATTAATGTATCTCTTATTAAAATATATTATGTTTTGTTGGTATCATCCCATGTTATTTATATTAACATTGGTTATCACATGTTTATACGGTCTTTTCCAAATTTATTTGAATTATGTTTTTTTAGGCATTCATTTTAATCTATATTATCTTGGTATTTAATAAGATTTTCCCATTACCGTTTTATATATATATATATATATATATATATATATATATATATATATATATATAATGTTGGGGTTATCTTTTTAACTTATTATTTATGTTGTGTTTCTAACTTTCTTTAACTATTTCGTGTTAAAAGAAGGGAGAAACATCTAAGATATGGGAGATTTGTTGTGAGACACATTATTATTTCATTTAGGGTGAGTTTTTTATGTTTATTTCTTTATGTGTGTTGTTTCAAAAGGGGGGAGACATTAATTGACGATACCTATGATTTAGGGGAAGTATTTATTGCTTTATTTCCCATGTTGCCTTATTTTGATATCATCTTGTGTGGAACCATTACCGAGTAAGGGTAATTCCTTACTCATACTGTCATATATGTGTGATGTTTCTTTTCATTAATGTTTTAAGGTAATGACTTGATGATTTCAAACTTTACCCATATCCAGACTAGACCTTAGTTTTTTGCGTCGGCCTTCGGACTTATTTGCATTGTGTTTATCATACATTCAATATTGCCTTGAGTGGGGGTTTAATGATTTTCCTAAATAAGTTGTTTTATGGTTTGTGGGGTTTATCAACAGAACACCATTTATGTATATAAGATTGTGTACTCACATGTCGAAACATTGAGTCTTTGATAAATCAATCCCATATAAGATTGGCTACTCACATATAGAAACATTAAGTCTTTGATAAATCAATCCCAAGTCTTGATTCTTATGTAGATGTCATAGGTCATTGATTTAAATCCTTTTTTTTCCATTTTGGATTTTGTTTGGAATTAGAAATTCAAAACATCTACTTAATATTTTGACTTGGCGTAATTTATCTCTTTTGTGGTTACGGATTAACATCGTCGCTTTACATACACTTGAAAAGTTTCCAAAACTATTTTTTCCTCGATGTAATTGAAATAAACATTTTTAAAATATGTAAAGTGTTTGAACTTTTTTGGGTTTGTTATTTAAAACCTTTCATAGTTATTATTTCATCCTTTTGTGTAAAATCTTACTCATGACACCAAATCACAACTATGCGCATAGTCTTAAGTGGCATGAGGAAGATCAACATGGATCATTGTAAGCCAATAAGATTTGGTTGGTTCACATGGTGCAAACTCAACATCATGCATATGGATCCAACTTGACATCATGCATATAGAGCCAACATGACAAAATATGCATGACATCTAGTATTTTTTTAGCCGACTATAAATAAAATTCTTTGATGCAAAGATCAAAATGTAAAATGGTGAGAGTTATTTGTTCTCAATTGTTGGGACTCATTTTTTCCACGGATTTGACTTTTTGAGAGATTAAAAGAGCTCGTTGGAAAGTGTGTGTGTGAGGGACAAATTTTGGTTTATCGGCTTTAGAATTTACCCTTGGATATGTGTTTTTTTTTATAGATAAGCTATAATCCACCTAATCGTCCCCCACTTGGATATATAACTCATGTTCCCAAAACTCTTCCAACTTCAAGAAAGTGAAATAAAAATAATTTTGCAAATCACACCTAAACAAACTTGAGAGAATATTTTCCCTCTTCTTCTTCTTCTTTGTGTTTTTTAATATTTTCATTTTAAGTCTTCCATTTATTTAAAATTATAGAGAAAATTTATAAATTAACTTTTTTTATCAAAAAAGTTTACACAACATTTTTCCTGGAGTTTAAGTTTTTCGGCAAAAATCCTTAAAATAATTTAAGATATTTAAAGAACCATAAAAATTTATAAATCCATTTCAACCATTAGCATATCCTCATATATCCTTCGAGTAGTTTATGGTTTCTTGAGGTTCCAAAACATGGAACAAAAATTTTCTTCAACTCTAAATAGATTTTTAATCCGACCAAGGATTTAAAGACAGTGGTTGTGACCAAACTGATGGAGGTTGTGTAGTGTGTTCTAGTTATTAATGCATTCCTTGGAAAATATGGTGAGAAAGAGTGCCTAGTGAACATTGTGTAAGTTTCTCAGAGTTTACTATTACAAAACTCTACCATAGTTCATGTGTCATTCTTATTGGCTAGAGTTTTTTCCATTAGTAGGTGTTTCCTTCATACATACAGTCTTATAATATTTTTTTCATTTTTACATTTTTAAAATTATTATCATAACCAAAGAAGATATAGTTTTGATTATAAACTTAGTAAAACATTTTTTCACTTAGAATTTTCAAATTTCTTTACCTTTTCTAATAATAAAGTAAATTATATTTCAAAAAAAGGTAATTAATTTTATTTAGGTATCTGCCGTAAGACTTATCACTCTCAGATGGTATTATATTTGAGAAATGGATGGGAGTTTAAATCTTAAAACTCTAGAGTAGATATATTTTTTTAGGAATGGATGGAAGTTTAAAGTTTCAGATTTCTCTATTTTATGGTAACAACTATTCTTATTGAAAAGTACACATAACGGCTTACTTAATGTATTTAGATTAATGGATACGGAATTGTATTTTTCATGTGTTAGAAGTGGCCCATGGCCATTGTTAAAGATGCCCTGAATGAAAATTTTACATCAAGTTGGGATGACAATAATTTTAAGGAGAGTGGGTGGAATACTAAAGTTCTTTGTGAAATTTTTAGTAGTGTGATAGTTAGTGAATTTAAACTTGCTTTTACTTGAAAAATGTTTAAGAGTACGTCTAATGTTTTACAAACAACCCATAAAGGAACCTCCATAATTAATTATTACAATCTTCTATGGTTAAGCACCCATTTTGTTCTTTTTACCATGAAGGAGTCTAAAACCTTTAAAGAATACTATGTCGAGCTAAGAGATATAGATAATTCCTCCTTTACTTTGGGAATGGTGATAAATGATGAAATTATGATAGAAAAAATCCTAATATTACTTTATAGACACCTCATTAAAATATCCGCACACTCTTCCTTAGGGTCCAAACAAATTCTCTTCAAGTCATGGACCCCCAATCCTCCTTCAAACCCTACTAAAAAAAATAATCATATACTCTTCATACTATGTCTATGTAATACCCCGTACTTTTAAAGATAATTAAATTACACTATGAATTTAATTTGGTTATTTGAAGAATTATCGTGGATAGTAATTCTAAAATTAATGAGTGAAATTAAATAAATTCAATATTATAAAGTGAATGGTAAATATTAGTTTTCGAGTGACAGATTAATATTTACGTGGATTATATTTTGAGACTAAATATATGAGTAGATTATTTTATTAAATGTCGCAGTTGGGTAAAGCGACAAAGGAAAATATTTTAAATTGGAAAACACGCGTATTCAACGTGTTGGGTCAAAATAGTGAATTTTAGTTAAGTGACTCGGATGGAGATTTCGACTCCGCCATTAGGTTCAGAATGGCTGAGATAGTCAAAACAGAGTACCCGGGGGTAGTATTTGGGTTCCGAGCATTTTTGGACTACTAGGAACTCGTAAATGAGTACACGAGTCATTTAACAATTGGGTATATACCCAATTTTGGGTTTAATAAGAGAAAACCCTCATTTCTTCCCCAAAATCATATATAAGAAGAAGAAGAAGAAGAAGAAGAAGAAGAAGAAGAAGAAGAAGAAAGAAAGAAAGAAAGAAAGAAAGAAATAAAAGAGAAGAAAAGAAGAGATTATCGGCCAAAACTCCGCTAGATTGGACTCGAGATCGTCTGATTTTATCCTCCAGGCAAGAGTATACTAGCTTTATTTCATTTTGTGCATTTATTTCATATTATGATTGGTAAACCCTTAAAATAAATTTGGAAAAATTTTTATATGAGTTTACATATTGATGTAATGTAAACTCTTAATGTTTTCTAGTGTTAAATCCATGTAAATGGAGTGAAGAAATGGATTGAAATGGTTTAAAATGATAAGTTGGTGTTTTTTATTGTTTTAGGGTTTAAATCTAAGAGAAATGATTTAATACCCCAAATTAATTGATGTGTTAGTTGTAAAACATAGATTAGATGTTTTTGGAGTTGTTGGATGAGATTAGAAACAGAAAAAATGGAGAAAAATGGAGGTTGGGATTTTGGAGAAGATGGTGAATTGTAACTCCGTAGCTTGCGGGGTAAATTCGAACAGGAAGAGGGCAGATTCAGCTCTCAGTCAACACGTGAAAGTTGTCGAACTTTGTGATACGGTCGCGTGAGTGCTGAACTGCGTATTTTTCTAATTTTTCTTCGAATTGTTATGATTTTTAGAAGATGGCAGTTCCGGGGTGAAATCGTCAACTCGAAAATGCACTCGGAAATTGGAAAAATAAATGCTAATATTGTTTGGAGATAAATATTTGGGGTTCCTAAAAATAGTGTGGGGACTTCTAAATATTTTTTTAGTAAGACGTGTACTTTGGGTTAGTTGAAAGTAAAATCCAAGATTTACCCAAATAGGGGTGTTCGTGGGGAATAATACTTAAAGAGATATTTAGGTGTGATTTGAATATTAAATAAGGGAATACGTATTGGGGTATAGTTTTAATTGTGTGACGACTTATATGATTGCGAATGAGAATATTCGAGGTCATTGGCTATCGTTATAAGAGTTTGGAAATTATAGCCATAGTATATTGAGAAGGGATATAAATAATACGATGTCGTTAAAGTATATATATTATGAGACGAATGAATATATCGGGGTTGTTGATATTATCATTGTGCGGTGAGAAATCTCAGAAATAAAATATTGGGGATTAGTCAAAAATTGATAAATGCGTAGGATGTTCCGGATGTAAATATACAACATAGGGGATTTATTATACGGGTTGTGCGTATGCCCGGATATTAGTATATACGTGGGTTAAATAATTACCTATGGGGAATTATGTATAGGTGAGAGAAATTCCTATAATTATAATATGGTTGTGTGAATACCTAATTGATGGTATATTTATATAGGTGGAATGCGTACGTGTATGATTGTTTATTATTTGTATGACATACCTACCATACTTGCTATCACGGGAGGTTGGAATTCGGAAGAGGACAATCTTATCCTGTGTTGCCTTCGGGGGGATATTAGATTTGGTACCTCAAGAACATAGGGCTGTGAAAGGCTTATTTGTGAGTTGATAAGTCTGTTGGTTATGGGAGAGTAGGTATGTGCGTGACCCGTAGGTACTTGACGCCTCCAATACGTGTGATTTGTATTGTTACAGTTCTTGAGTGATGTGGAATGCGTAATACTTTTTGTACAATATGTACTTGGATTTGGATAGCAGAGTATGTGGGCACCTATGTTAAGTATATGGGTGCCGAATATGGATATATGTATAGAGATTAAAATATATGTGTACTTGAGATAATCCTCGGTTGCTTAATATTATAGCTCAGTGGATGATTAATATACTTGTTGCGTATAGTATATTATTTATATATATGAGATGAGATATCATATAACGTAACCTTGTATAAAAGCAAAAATAATGAATAAAGTGATATACTCCTTCCGGTAGATTTATATTCGGATTTATATGAATATGATCATAAGTTAATGAGAACTATTAATATATATACGGGATGGTATAAATGTGGTATGTACTTAAGGCTTAATGGATCCCGATGATCAACATTGTCACGTTGTAGTGTATCGGGGGGTTACTTGTTTGGATTTCGCTTCGCGAGACACCCCACGCACGAACGTAACGTAACGTAATGTTGGGAATGGGGAGAAGCTTAGTCCTTAGTACTCATATTTTTTTGGGATTTTGGAAGATATGGGAAATACCTTAGTAGGCAGGGTAGCTTAACTAGGTTGCTTAAAAAGGTATGCGATAGTTGTGCACTATTAGAAGAGGGGTGAGGGGTATCTCATAGGAGTGCGATACCAATTTAAATATGAGATAAAACATAGTTTCCTAAATAAAGTATTTATTCACTGGCAAAATATTTTCACAACTCGGGCTCTGATCCGTTTCTATATTTTTCCACTCTTGCTATATCTATATATATATATAGGTGTCCAGACTCAGGGATGCCTGGATGATGATCCTTTCAAATCAGACGTTTGCTCCAGCAGCTGTGGATGCAAGCATGTTTATATTAGACGTTTCTATCATTGAGATCTAGATAGGAGGTATTGTAGAAACATTCGGGTTTATGGCCCAACTGTACTCATTTATTCTTTTATTGTCTTTTAGTGCGGCATTCGATTTGGTTGTATTGTTGTACCGAGTGTTCAGTTATTTTATTTTATTTCATTTCAGTTGTTGCATATAAACTGTAGTAATTTTTATCTGAATCGTTTGGTTAAAAATATTAGTTAATCAAAAATTTGACGCCGGCCTAATAGGATATTAGTAATTAAAATGGTTTTCGACAGTGATGCTAAGAATGAACCATATGAGACTCCTGTTTTAATTTGATATAGGAGTGATCGCCCGGTATTTTATTAGGCGGGGTGTCACAGTCTAATCTTGATCAACTCCCAAACATGAGAGTTTCCTAACACACTTTCATAGATATCTAAATCCTATTTCCAATCATCTCGAATGTGCACAAATTAGATTTAGAATTTCTTTTATGACCAAAAACCATTTCTTCCTACCTATCGGTTGGACACCTAATTTGCCTGCTAGCAGGTCAAGTTTCCTTCGCCAACAAGTCTGACCACCCTGTTGATTGGTAAGGTAGTAGGCATGCTGACAGGCATGTCCCTAAGGATAGCTTGGTCACTTTTTCAATTAAATTTCTCCTATTTAAAAAAACCCTAATCTCTTTTAAAGAGGAACCCTACCTCAATTTCAGCATGGTAGCTTTCCTCAAATTTAAAACATGTCACATTTCTTTCACATTCCCTTACATCACCATAGCCCCACCATTATTCACCACTCCACCACCATTATTATTGGTGTCTAAAATTGGTACTATGATAATTATGTATCTTATCTAAATGATACCAATAATAAACTACCACATCTATTAAAAATGATTAAAATCTGAGAGAGATGTGAGATAGAGAAAGAGATAAGAAATTTAGCATGGTTTAACCTAACACGATGCTGACAACCACGGGTGCAAAGTTGCTTTGTATTAAGGCAAATTACAAGATCTCAAGGATGTCTCTAGGGTTGAGTGTATGCCATTTTTCTCATGTCCTTAGCTGAAGAATATAGTGGGCTATTTGTAGTAGAGGGGAGAAGAAGAAGAGGTGGAGTGCCTTTATATGTCAGGCATTTATACTTTTTTACATTATTTGTGATAACTAATCATGAGCCATCCTGGGGATTAACCCACTTGCATTTACAAAAGAGAGTGTATATATTCCACATGTGCCTAATATGCCTAGTTGAGGGTTGGCCTTTCGGATGGTGGTCGACCATACTACCGACCAGTTGGGAACATTCAACCGACCACGATAATATCCTATGGGTAGTGCTTAATTTAATATATTATGATGACAAATGTCACAATTTCCTTAGTCCACATTATACTCCCATTTTTGGATACAATAAAATCCCCCAATACTTCATTCTTGAACGAATTGAGTAATGATTGGGGGAGTGAAATGATGTATTATTAACCACTAGGTGTTTATCCATTTCATGAAAGCTTGCTCACCACCCTGTTAAGGTGATTTTGTCATGTTGAGGTGTTTAATAGACAACTGATCTCTGACAGTTTGTAGATTTAAGTTTCCATTCTTGATAAAGTGCAGAAATTAAAAAACGTTCGGGGGTATGCCGGTAATAATATTCATTGGGCATTGAATAGTCATCAAAGTCAAAATGGCATTTATGTTTAATCGTATCCATTCTGTGCAACTCGAGAGGAATCACTGAGTCTATAAAATGTCCCTTCCCTCCATCATTCACTTCACCCTAAATTTCAAATTTTATTTTTTCTCTTTCTAAGACTTTTTTGCCATTTGTGAGAGTTGTATCCCTTTGATGCCTTTACACTGTAAGAATTTCTCCTTATTTGCATTTCTTTAGTATTTCCTTGCTGAAAATATGGTAAATACAATAGACGAGAATTCGTTGGAGCTCTCTAGGTCCATCCACATAATCCCGTCGTGGGTAAAGACTGAAATATTAACTACTCCTTGTGACCTTTGTTCTGTAAAGGAGGGAAACTAGATACCCACCATATTTAGTGTTGAGTGTGGGGTTACTTTTCCCCTGATTGTTTATTTTTGAAATTTTATGAATATTTTGACATAGTCCCTGCCTAGGTTGTCCCAAATATATGGAGGGTGATTAATGGGGTTTACGAAATTAATTAGGAACTCAGGAGAAATATCGAAATAAAATAATTGATGTATTGTTATAGCTAGGGTACCACCACTGAAAACATTTATTATTTCAAGACGAGGCAGTCTAACATTGTACTTGTCATGAACTTACCTAATTCCATAAAGGATTATTGGGATCATGGATTAATTGTGGAGGATTAGAAATTTGCCCCTCTTCCTGAGGGTGAGATGTGTAGTGTTGCCCAGTGTCCCCAAGAGGATCAAGACATAAGTCGTCATATATACATACAGCTTGGATATTTTCTTTTTGACCTATGTCTCATATCTTATAGCTATCTATATATTTCTATTTTCTATTTTTGAAGAGAAAAGAACGAAGAATATTCCTCGTGTTTCTGAAGTCAATTTTGCTGACTTAGAGATCGTTTGGTCTATGGTGTCGAAGATCATCCTCGCTTGGCTTCGTTCCTACTCGGCTAGCATAGTTCCATCACACTTTTGTGGGTCGCCCAAACTATGCTAGCCCCCATTAGCCTAGACTACTTTACCTCTTCCTCTTCAGGTTATGGTTCTTTCTCCCCAAGAGAGAACTTCATCATCTTAGGAGCCTTTGGACATTGCTTTAATGTCGAGCGACATTCCTTCTTCTAAATGGTGAAGAGAAAGATTCATAACCCCCTTGTTAAAACTAGGTCTCCTCCTCCTGCAGGTAAAAAAGACCATAGGTAGGGGCCCTGCTCAAATTGTTCTTGTGGATATTCCCCGATCAAAGATTAAGAGCCTCAGTACAATAGGTTAAGGATGGGCCAAGCTCCAACTCTGGAGGTGGATGGAAAGGATCTTGTTGATAAGGCTAAAGGTACCATTCAATCTACTGACATGAATTTTGAGCTTGCTCGGGGATTGATTAGGGCTAGAGTTCTCCCTACCGATAAAGCGGATGCATTCTCCCTCTCTCATTCAAGGCTGGTCTATTAGGATAATCATAATATGGACCTCATAAGTGTATTATCTATTATTCCCCTATTATAATATTTATTACCATTCCTTTTCTAACCTCCTTCCTCTAATGTTTGTATTGATGTTCTTCATTGATTATGACCAGCTTTTGAGGAGAAATGTTAAGTGAGAGAGCCTTCTTCTGACATGGAGGAGTCCATATCGGTAATGTGCATGTCCTTCGAGGAAGTTGGTCGCACTCATGAGGATGACAATAAAAGGCTAGGAGATATAATCAAGATGATAGAATAGGAGAAGACTTCGACAGAGGAAGCCGCGAGCCATGCTAAAAGAGAGGTCGAGGAGGTAAAAAATATTACCGACCTGGCAAAAACATAGGTTTATAATGTCAAGGACAATGCCAATAAGGATGAGTAGGATGCCTTTACTGGGGAATGGGATAAGGCATTCTCTAATGCTCCAATACAGGTGGAATATCTGAAAAAAATTTCTTTTAAAAAAGGTCATGGCAACTTATCTCGGCATGCATATGCTCTTCCATCAGGCCGTGGTAACCTATGTCGCATATCATGAAATTATCTTTAACCCTAAGTGAAATCATAAAGATATTATAGCAAGTTTGACTACCGACTATAAGAATTAGTTTGTTACCTTACAGAAGGATAGTAGGTTTGACCATAAGTTTCTATCCTTGTCCTTTGGCATACTGTAAGAAGGAATTTGTCTTTAAATTAGAGCTCAAAAGCGCCCGAGAGGATGTAAGTTTGCTTAAACAATAGAAAAATTTATTATGTAAAGAGATAGAGGTCCTCAATAATTCAGCCTCAATCAACCACAGTGAAGGTGCCTCTTTTCTGTAATAAGATAATGTTCCTTTGTTGGAGGAGTTGGAGAAGTTGAAAAAGTCTAAGGCTGCAGGTCTATCTTCTCAGCAATTAGTAAAGGTTCTTCGATCAAAGGAGGAGGATTGGACCAAAAACACTTTGTTAGATCAAGATGCACTCATATAAAATCAGTTAGCGGTCATTAAAAGGTTGAGTTGAAAAGTGGACCGCCTTACATATCACTTCCATGAACAACCACGCACTATCTGGATGGAGGGTTATGATGAGGCTCCTCTCGCATATATGAGTGAAGAACTTGATCCAGCCCATAAGGTTGGCTATAAACATGGTTAGATTAATTCTCTAACTATAATGAAAGTTCCAAAGGATGATAAGTTGTTGTACTGAAATGACCCTTGCTGTCTGGATCCTCCGTTCAAGATGGATGCTTCTTGGATTCCTCTAGATACTATTCCAATGAGTTTTTTTAGGAAATATCTCGAGGACTATGGTATGCATAGTGATGATACTCTCAGCCGACCATTACACTCGATGAGCAAGACAAGTTTCAATAGCCAAATAAGGCTTAGAGATTTGAGTAATACATTACCGCATATACTCTGGATGTACCACCTTCTAGAATTGAGAAAGCACTAAGCAAGCATCCGTCAGACAAGGCTTAGAGGCTAATATCTTGTTATAGTTTCATTTTATTCGCCTTGTAATAATTATTCACGATTTATAATGAAAATTTTACAGCTCTATTTCCTACATTAACTTCTTGGTTGTTATTTGTTTTTATAGATGGTATACTAGTAGTTTTGGCTTGATATTATAGGGTCGTCTTGTTGCCTAACTAATATGCTTTACTAGTTACTGATGTTGAACGAACCTAGGTTTTCCTACCTAAGGTTCTACTAACGTATAATAATCTAACTTGTGGATCATACAAACGGATCTTTTCGTTTTGACCAAATGCTAACGTTCCGATGGCGATCAGATATGACTGAATTACTCCTTATTTTTTAGTCATTTATTGTTAGTCCTTACTATCAGTATGATTATTTTCACCGCATTTCCTTTGCTTAGTTTTATGAAACTTCCTTTTTCTTGACCTTGTGGGGTCATACATGAAGTTTTCTATTAGTAACTTCTAGTTTTTACCATGTTTAAATATGAGGTCATACGTGAATCTTGGTTTTTTCATTATAATTTGAGGTTGCTTTGAATTTTTAGCACATCTCCCACTCTCAAAAAAATAAAATGGTTATTGGTATTCACTAAAAAAGTGGCAATCTTTATTGATCAATGAAAACAGTTACAGGTAATTAAAAAGGAATTACATCTCATGCGATCATTGATAGTACTTTATCAAATGTTTGGTATTCCTCGGGTTTTTGAATTCTTCCACCTCTGGTGTTTCAATTTGATAAGTTCCTGATCGGATGACTGTAAAAATGAGATATGGACCATGCCAATTGGGTTTTAACTTGTTCCCTTTTGGAGTAATTTTTTTACTAGATAGTCCCTTTAAGGTTTCTCGGCTTCACTCTTCTGTTGTAGAACCGAGTGATTCTCTACTGATAAGTTTCCACCTGAAGTGTTGCATGCTCTATAACCTCTTCGACCAAGTCCAAATCTAATCACCTCATGAGGTAGTTCTTAGAAGAGTCAAAATTGAGCAAATAGGGACTTGGCAGACCAATTTCCATTAGGACTACTACTTCTATCTCGAAGGCTAACATTTAGGGGTCTCGTCGGTTGCTATCCTTGACGTTGTTCTATATGCCCAGAGTATGCTTTGTATTTTCTTAATTCAATTTCTCTTTGCATCATCCAGTATCTTCTTTATCCCATTGAGCAGAGTCTTATTTGTAACTTATGTCTACCCGTTACATTGTGGGTGGCTAGGATCGACATGTAGCTTTTGGATTTTTGAGCGAGCATAGTAGTCCTTAAATTTTTGGTTATCAAACTACATGCCATGGTTGGTGATGAAGGCTTATGGCATCCCATAATGGCCAATTATATTCTTTCATATGAAATGGAAGACATTTTCATAAGGAATTTCTACTAGAGGCTCTTCCTTTTCCCAATTATTAAAGTATTCCACTGCCACAACTAAGTATTTGAACCTTCCTCTTATTTTCAATAGGGGTCGACCAAGTCAATGCCCCACATCGAAACGGGACAAGGGAATGTGATCGGTTTGAGGGAATCCCCCATTATTCTGTGGAACACATCATATTTCTGGCACATATCGTATCGTCGTTCATAGTTGGCGTAATCCACTTTCATGGTGGGCCAATAGTAACCTTACGTAACTACTCTCTTGAGTAATGATCTCCCTGCTGAGTGTGACCCACGGGAACCTTCATGTATCACTTTTATCAGGTTGCCTACTTCACCTAGATGAAAATATTTTAATAACAAAATAATGAATCATCTATATAGGAGTCCTCCTTCCATTATGTACCTAGCTGCTTTGTATCGGAGTCTCCTGGCCTCCTTATGATCAGTCAGCACAATGCTTTTGGGGGTAATTTCATATCGAATCCATCCATGATGGGACCAAATACAATTAAATCATGCTAAGATTTTCTTCATCTATAATCCAATGATGGATGATCTTTACTAGGATTGTTCTTTTTAGCTCTATTCTGTTGGTGGGAAGTCGAGAAACTATAACTGCTCGGGCATTGTAAGCTCTTGGGATCCTGATCACCTTGATTACTGGGAACATCAATATCATATTTTATGCCTTGGCTAAGTATTTTACCATGGAATCCTCTCTGACTCCATAGACTCCCAACACTTGATTCAATACTTATTGAGCAATATTTTGTGCTTGTTTTTGCTCGGCACCTAAAGATAGTGCTAGGTCAAAACCTATTATGAGTGCTTCATTCTCTGCCTCATTATTAGGGGCCTTAATCTAGAATCTGAGGTCATATTCAATGCTAATGTTGTCTAGTCTTTTGAAAATCATACCAGCTCCACTGCCAAAGGAACATGACAATCCATCCATGTACATCTTCCAAACAGGAGGATCCTCTTTGAAATCTCCCTGTGTTAGGTTCCCATAATTGAACACTTTTTCTGTTGCTCCAGGTAGCGACCCTAGTACATTCATGACCCTAGTACATTCACGACCTGTTCGTCTATAATAGTCATTGAATTATCTTCCAGAGAAGTCTGATAACTAGGCTAAACTGTTGAACTCTCTTTCAAAAAAGTCTACTCGATTTGCATCTTGGTTGAGCTCTCTTCCTTAGAAGTCTTCTCGATGGGTTTTTCTTCATAAATGAACTCCAAATGAAATCACTCACTACTTGGACTTTTATTATCATTCTTAGTTCATATTGTATGTCATATTTTCCTAATTCTACGGCCCAGACCATTAGTCTACCCAATTTCACAATTTTATGAATGGCTTGTCGTAGTAGAAGGTTTGTATATATTATAATGGTATGAGCTTGAAAATGTGGCTTCATTATTTGGGAAGACTAGAGCTAACTTTTTTAGTCTTAGATATCGAATTTCCACTCCTCAGTATGCTTTGCTTATATAGTAAACTAACTTTTGTACCCCATTTTCTACTCTAAATAATTTCGAGTTAACTGCCTCAGATATAGTGAGGTATAAGTAGATTTTCTTTCCCAAAAGGGACCCTAAGAGAAAGGGTGGAGACCCTAAGGCTACCTCACTGTCCTCATTCCATTTAAATGATTTCCTCAAAACCGCAAGTAAAGGAAGGAATATGTTAATGGCTTGCGAAACGAATCGATTGAGTGTTGCTACTGTGCCTATTAGCTTCTGCACATATTTTTTGTTCCTTGGGGATTACATGTTCATCAACATTTGGATCTTATCTAGTTTTGTCTCAACATCTCTTTGGTTTACTATAAATCCAATAAACATTCATGCATGCATTCCGATACACATTTTTTGGGGTTGATCTTCATCATGTGTTTTCCCAACGAGTCAAATGTCTAACCCAAGTCTTCAATATGGTTGGCAAATATCTTGATCTTTATGAACATATCATCGATGTATATTTCCATTTTTTTGTCGATCTATTCTTTCAAGACTTTATTCACCAGCCTCAGGTGTGTTTCTTAAGCATTTTTTAGACCAAAAGGCATAATGTTGTAACAATAGGTACCTCGGTTGGTTATGAATGCAGTCTTTTCCTTATTTTCAGGCTTCATTTTTATTGGATTATAGCCAAAGTACACATCCATGAAACTGAGTAGTTCATGCCCAATAGTAGTATCGACCAATATCAATCCTTAGTAAAGGAGAATTGTCCTTTGGAGTGGATTTGTTCAGGTTTGTGAAGTCAACACACATATGCCATTTGCATTCTTCTTTCTAACCATAACTACATTGGACAACCATTCAAGAAACCTGAAATCCTCGACAAAGCTCACCTTTTGTAACTTCTCCACCTCCTCTTATATGTCCATGTTCTTTTCCTAGCTGAAGACACACCGCTTTTATTTGATCACATTGGCATCCTTGACTATGCTAAGTTCGTGACACACGACTTATGGATTAATCCCCCGCATATCTTTGTGACTCCAATAAAATACATTCTTTCGATGCCTAAGGAAATCTACCAACTCTTTCCTGATAGTAGGCTCCAGCGATGAGCCGATCTATGTTATTTTCTTTTAGTGTTCATCGTTCAGAATTATTGACTCTACTGCTTCCACAATGTGTCCCTTGATCAATTCTTCTTTTTTGTGCATATTTATTTTATCTACTAGTAGATAGTGCTTAGTTTCTTCTATTCCTCCTGATCCAATGAAGTATACTATCACTCCCTACCTTCAATTTAAATCCCTTCAACTGCATTGACCCCGTAATGTGTGGGGAACTTTAGACATAATGTATGGAGAGGACATTGCTTCAAATGTTTTTAGTGTAACCTTGCCGAGGAAAATGTTATATGCTGAGTTGACGTTCTTATCCAGAATAAAGAAAAGAATCTTTTCAGTTCAATATATTGGACAGGTACCAATTATGACTTCTAGATTAACGATTCCTGTAGGATACACCTTTTCTTCTAAGAAACCAATGAGGGACCTGTTATGGGGTTCGAATTTTCTATCTCGTAGCCCCAATCCTTTGAAGCAGCTATAGAATAAGATTTTGGTTGAACTACTAATGTCGATCAACACTCTAGTCACCCTTCCTACGCGAACCATCATCGTGACAACCAAAAGGTCATCATGAGGACAAAGCACCCCTGACATATCATATTTGGAGAATCCTACCACAATCAATATTTTTTAACTTTTTTGGAGTGAGTGTCAACATAACTAGATAGGTTGATCTCTTGAATGTAAAAATGGTTCTTTGCTTTATTGAGGTAGGCTTTCCTCACTGCCAAGTCATCTCCTTCGCTAACATCGCCCCATGTAATAAAGTTACAGCCAAAATAGATCATTTTCACCTAAAATATAGGTCCATTGGGTCTTCTTAATAGATCTTGATTATCCTCAGAGTCGTCATCCCTACCTCTTTTCTTGTCATCTTCCATTTTACAAGGGGATTTTGATCGTCTCTTGGGTTTTTATTCGTCAGAATGATCTATTCGGCCTCCGTTATTTATGAAATGTGACATCTTCCATCTTCAGATTATCTTCTCTATCCCATTCTTTAGGTCTATGGAGTTATCAGTGTTATGGTTATGATATTTATGAAACTCGTAGTATTTTATTTTATCCCTTAGGTTTATAGGAGATTTTAGCTTCCTGGGCCATTTCAAACCCCTTTTTAGCCAGATTTCTTCTAGATGAAGGTGAACCTCAACGGTTAGAGTATATTAGTCATATCTTTTTGTTTCTCTACCTTTTTATCTTTTTAATCTTTCTTTTTTGAGCCCCTATTGGCATTGGACTTGGAGTTGTGGGTCTATTTCGAAGCCATGGCCTCCTCAGTACTCATAATTTTACTAGCTTTGGCTAGTAATTCAGTTATAGTCTTGGGTGATTCTTTGGCTAGCTTATAGTACAATTTTTTGGGTAGTAAGCCACTTATTAATGCAGTGATTGACGTCTTCTCATCATAATCAATGACTTCAAGCTTTTCACTATTGAAACAGGTGATGTATTCATGACTCGTCTCCCCAACTCTCCGGGCAACACTTATTATATGAGCTATACTTTTGGTCGATTTGGCTCCAAAGCAGAGTAGTGACGAATAATCAGGGATCGAATAGATGTCGACAACAGATTAATACTATTTTATGTGTAGCACTCGATCCATTCATATTTCGGGGTAACCATGAGTGGCTTGAACTTGGTAGGTGCGGGATAATCCACAGTTGAAGGAATGAAAGTTTATCCTTTCATGAAACTTCTGTGTAAGTAATTTTTTACCGTTGCTATTTATCCCAAATGATCTTTCAATCATTAGATTGAGCCCTTCCATGGCTGATCATCTGGATTTTCCCTGGCCGATATAGTTTTGGTTGTTTGGTCATAATTTTGCACTGAGATCTCTTTCAGGTAAGTCTGCTCTATACGTACTGACCCTCATACGCTAGTCCTTTGACCTGAAGGATCCTTCCCGATGGTCTATGGATCCTCTAGGCTCTCTATTATGATGACCACTCACCGCTCGGGGGTCTAGGCGATCAAACATTGACCCCCCAGCTCAACCTCTCTGACACGCTCAGCCTCTCCTCAAAGAGTGATTACTCGTCATAGTGATTAGTGGTCTTGATAGATGAGGTGGCCCCAGGGCGGTATGTTTTGTGATCAGTTGAGCAAGAATACCTAAATATGCTTCTTTCATTTTGTGATCCAACATTCATCCTAGCTTGTTTTTTAATATGGCTATCTCCATAAAGGGAAGGAGGCAACATTTCTCCCTTCTGTTAGAATTTTCTCATCCAAATGGCATGATTCTCGTGCTACTAGCCTCCTCTGACTGGACTAGAGCTCCTGAGTTAATTATTTTACTGTTTCTCGCATTACCTTTTTACCTTGACTATGCTTATCAAAGTTTCTTATAGGTCTCCCGTCACCGCAGGGGCGAAGGGTGGGACGGTTTCATTTACTCTGTTGTTGTTGATATTATCCCCCATTTTTTGCAGCAATGGGGTTGTTAGGTGACTTTGGATAGGGTTTTAAATAGGAAATAACATGTGGCTTGCCTAGTCATTCCCACAAACGATGTCAATCAGTCGATGTCTAAAATTGGTACTATGATAATTATTTATCTTAGTTAAATGATACTTATAATAAACTACCACAGATAGAACAGAAAATGATTATAACTTGATAGGGATGAGAGATAGAGAAAGAGATAAGAAATTTATCAAGCCTCAACCTAATGAGGTGCCTACATCCACGGGTGCAAAGTTTCTTTGTATTAAGCCAAAGAATAAGGTCTCAAGGATCTCTCAAGGGTTGAGTGTATGCCATTTTACTCACTTCCTTAGCTCAGGGATATATTGGGCCATTTATAGTAGGGGTGAGAAGAGGAATAGGTAGGGTGTCTTTATATTGAATCAATTACAACTTTTGACATTATTGTTGATAACTAATCATGAGCCAACCTGGGGATTAGCCCAGGTGCCCTTATAAAAGAGACTCTAGATATTCCCACATAAGCTTGTTATGCCTAGTTGATGGTTTCCCTTCTTGATGGTGGTCGACCCTACTGTCGATAAATGAGGAACATTCAGCAGACCATAATAATGTCTTGTGGGTAGTGTGACACCCCGACTAATTAAATACCGGGTAGCTACTCCTTTATAAAATTAATTCAAAATGCCAAGTTGGCTCAGTTAATAGCATCACTGTCGAAAACATTTTTATTATTACTAACCACCTAGTATTTAAAAAGCAAGTTGCCAAATTTTAATTTAAGTCTGATTAACATGCAACAATGTAAAGAAGAAGTAAATAACACCATTCCATACTGAAGTAAAATGAATAACCATCACAATAGAGTAAATAAAGTCTGGAGGAAAACTCCTCTCTACAATCCCATAACTGAAATGAATAACCGAAACTGAAATAAAACATGTTGAAGTCTGAAAACTGAAATATAAAAGATGTCTCTAAAGAAATGGGCAACATGCCCTACAACTGATAGATGGTGACTCTGGAATCCAAAAGATAGAAGCGTCTACATGCAAATCCCTGTAGCTTCCACAAGCAGCTACAGCTCGTCACCTGAATGAGTATCCTATGCTTGGTGTCCTTGTGGCTGGGCACCTAAAAATGGTTTTACAAAGAAGAAGAGATTTGAAAAGCAAACGGGTCAGAGCCCGAATGTGGAGTTATATTTTAAAAACCTGCAAGTGCTTTAAAAACATTTAAAACATTAAATGCAAAATACATGTTAGGACGTGCACTCACATGATATTCTCACCTCTCGTCTAACTGTGCACTCCTAACGCAAGTACCCATCTACAATAATATAACCATTAGCTAAGTGACATCATAACTAGCTAGACTGTAATAGTTCCTACCCTTTTTACCCGGTTTTATCAACATATAATGCTCGTAATTAAATAGAGGTTTAACGTAAACTCAGTTACTAAATATGCCATTGATATAACTATCAGTTAACTCATTATATATCTTGAAACAATACCGTAATATTTTTACAACAATAGCATGAGGATTCCCATTAATATAATGTATATTATTCATATTATAAATATACAATACAAGCACCCCGCAATCTAAGCTGTAGTGCACACACACTCTGCTACCCATCCCGGTACATCACGTACATAAGGATCACATATTCCGAATCTCTCAGGAATAGTCCAGATAACACAAATCACAAATAGTGGAGGCGAACACAGTCACCATCACGTGGGTCACGAACATACCTACGCTCCCACGGTCAGCGGACTTATTAATATCACAACAAGTCTTTCTATGACCTATGTTCATCGAGGTACCAGTCTATATCCCCCCCGTAGGCACACAAGGAATAGAGGGTCCTAAGCGAACGCAACCTCCCGTGATAGCAAGTATGGTAGGTATGTCATACACACAATCCATATACCAATACTAAGTAAACACACGTCTTAGTAGTACCGTATTTTAATTGTAGTATATATTCTCATACTAACTATAATTAACACAATTCATACTATTCCGGTTTGTAATTATACGCTCCATAATTATCTCACGTCGTAGTAGACACTCAAGTCTCAACCCAAACCGTCCATGTAATAACACTCTCGTATGTAAATTCCTTCTCATAAATACCCAATTGTCCTAATATTATCACTACGAAGGTTAACTATATCCTCGAACAAGTTTACGGAACTCCAAAAGTCAAAACAGTCCAAAAGGGACCAAACTGCCAGCTCGTTAGAAGTCTCATTCAAACGAGACTTCGAACGAGTTTGGACTGTCAGGTCGTTAGAAGTCTCGTTCGAACGAGGCTGTTCGAACGAGATCCCAGTTCGTTCGAACGAACTGTCCCTTCTAACGATATCTCGTTTGAACGAGATATTGAATGAAATCCTTACTCGTTAGTAACGACTGGTCAACTCGTTAGAAGCTCGTTCGAACGAGTTCGTTCGAACGACCTGGGGGCTGCTTCTAACGAGCCACCAGTTTCGGCCCAGATTTTTCCAAAAATCGTTTTTCACCATTTTTATCAATTCTAATCTCTTCCAAAGTTCATCCAAATAACGTTTTAGGGTCTCTAATTCATCCTAAACATATTTACATCATCTCCTAACATGTTTTCAAGGATTAAATCATCATAACATCAACCAAATTTACAAATCTCTACACTTTTCCCAATTTTTCTAGAACATGAACCCTAGGTTTATATCATCATCAAATCCCAGAATTTTTTTCGTTCTAATTCCTTAAAATCACAATTATTATAAGGGAAATCATCTACCTAGCATACTACATGCATTTCTCTTCACAATTTCTCAATTCCTATGATCTAAACTACATGGGTTTTCATATTTTCTTCAAGAACAAACCATAATTCCGAATTTTCTAACATGGAGGAAACATTCTCAGAAATTAAATGGAATAAAGTCATTTGCCTTGGTTGTCTCTGAGTTTGGTGTAGATTAGATGGAGTTTTCTCCAGAAATTCCTCTCTCTCCAAGCTCTTCTCCAATGGTGGCTTAAGGTGGCTAGGGTTTTGATTTGGGGAAACTTAGAAAACCTAAATGATAACCTACGTAGCTTTCTAAGTTAATATGGGTTGGTTATGGGCTTAGTGGGCCAAATTCCACATCAGATTTACATCACCAATTTTCGTCACTTTTAATTCCTAAAAATGTAAAATTACCAAAATACCCTTTAAGTTGCCGGTATGGCCTAAAAATACCCCGGGACCCAAACTATACCCCCGGCTAGTGTTTTCTGACTATCTCGACCCTTCCGGACGCGTTGGCGCACTCAAAACAACCATACGGATTATAGATTTTAAATTCACTCTTATTAACAAAATATTATACCGTGACGCGGCGGTCCCACGCATCTCAACAAAATTTCTAAGATGCCGTATATAAATCTCACGACAAATTTTATAATACCAAATACATATATAATCATATATGCACCTAATCAAATACCAATTCTCATTTCATTAGTATTTATAACCCGGATTAATTTCCAATTAATACGCAATTAATTAATTAATCCCAAAAATAATTATAGTCAAAAGTACGGGGTATTACAGGTAGTGCTTAATTGAATATATTATATTGACATAGGTCACAATTTCATTGGTCCATGTCGTACTCCTGTTTTAGGATACAACAATTGCCTACACTCAAAAATCAACCTACAAAAGTTCTGAAAAATATAATTCAAAGATCTTGAAGGACCAAATTCACTAATATTTCATTTGTTTAATAAACTCCATTTTACTTATTGTAGTGTCTTTGAATTTTATTAGTTAGTATATTCATTTCTCACACTAATCTCACCCTTTTTATTATATACACTTTCAAATCTATTTTTATAAATCAAAAAACCTAAAAATGGGGATTCATACCATAATTATTTATTTAGAGTTATCTCACTTTTTCTCACACTTCCACCACATTTCACTCATTTTTTCGTATAAATTAAGAGAAATATTATAGATTCGGATTGTGGGTTATACCCCAACCTTAGTTTCCATACGAACTATGTGGATGTTGATGTAACTTTTGGCTATGTCGGCATCCTGAAGTCAATTTGCGATTCAACTAATCCTTTACTTCTTATAATTCAATTCATATCCATGTATTAGTACCTCATTAATGTTTATCACGTTTTATTATCACATTTAGTTCACTTATTCTTGTTACTTTCTCACTCTCCCATATCATATGTACTCACTAATCTATAGTGATGTAGCAGTTTTGGGATAACACTCATGTTTTATTTATTTCACACACTTTAAGTTAGTTTACCTCCTTATAATCACTCGTTCCTATTTTTTTCCAGATACGGATATAATGATTTCACTTCTCACACAGTTACAAAAACTTGCACGTTCATACATATTTTCACACACTTTGCACAAATGCCACATTTTACACATTATGCGCATGTTCAAACATTTAGGAGAAGGGGAATATTTTACTGTCCATGAGAGACAGAAAGGTCATAATGGGTGCCTAACACCCTCATATTCCATGACATAGTCTTCGAGCCCACATATTTTTTGGGTTTAAACGAACTAATAGTTTTTAATGTCGTTTCTTTGGATATGGATACTTCTTTTGTATGATTTGAGTAAAATAAACTCGATACTCTAATCTTTACACATTTACACACGTCACATTGTCTATGATTGATATTTCATATTCTTATATTTTTAATATTATGCCTTATTTCTCGTGTAAAGAGGGGGAGGGATGGCCACACTGGCGACTCTGCTAGGGATTTTTCTTTGAGGACTAGACTCTATTTACATAGGTTTTGTTTTCTTTATCTTACTTCATTTTTTTACATATATTTCCGCTATCTATATTCTTTTTTCTTTATGCTCACGTATTCCACGTGGCATTCCTTATTATGCCATCCATGTATGTTTATGTCCATCTCATATACATACTTACTCTTTTTATCTCATGTATATCCCACTTTTTCTACCATATAGTTCACGTCGCTTGTGCATATTCATGATTTACTCTAATTTTACATATAACCATTACTAGTACATATTCCCATGTTTTCTCCACTTGTACATATATCCATGCTCCATTCCATTTGTATACAGTTTAATGCTTCATGTCAATTGTACATATTCTCATGATTCATTTAAGTAGTTAGATCTTTATCACATGCCACTCGTATATATTTCCTCCTTACTCCATTCTTAGTAGTTGTACATATCCCACTTATATATATATTTCATCATATAGTTGGATGTTCATGAGTTACAAGTTCAAAAGTCTCAGATCTCTGAGATACTAGAAACAGAAGCCTTGACAAACCATAATGTTACCTTTCGCATGTCATGGGACAACAAATGCATGAACCCATATAGTCCCCTAAAGAATATTAACATGTTCGACACATTGGAATGCCTCCACGAGTTCCTCCCATCAATGCTTCACCTCCTTTTCATCTACCCATGCCAAAAATTAATCAACCAGGGCTTAACTTCCCGTTCCCATTCCAACATACCCTAAATAATAAGACCTAAATAGAATGAAACAAGACCTTAAGATGCTCCCTCAAAAATTCGACCAAGTGAAGCTCTTAGTAAATTGCGTGAACTACACCCACATATCCACCTATCTGAAGCCCCATTTGCATGAGAAATTTAAATTACCAGATATTTAGAAATTTAGAGGGAGTCAGCCTCCCATTTTTCATCTATGAAACTACTACCACACCATGAGTCTGTTAGGGGATAAAAAAGAATTTTGTACCAAATGTTCCAACAAACCCTCAAAGATAAATTCTCCACATGATCAATTTCCCGTCAGAGTAAGAGAAATGTAGTATTACCCTCATTTCAAAGTCCTTTCAAAGGTTAGGGTAGAGATCGAAGAGAATACCCTAGTTAGAAAATGAAGATATAATTATAAGAGAAGAAGTCAGTTGATCATTTTACTCTTAAAAAATATAAGAAATGCATTGTTTTTCCATCAATAACATTTATTATCAACCTACCACCTCATGGGAACCAGATTCCCTCCATGTTGTCATAAAAAAGAGCAAACCAAGTTCCTTGATGACCTTTTTAAAGTGTATCAAGCCCTTTTTATCCGACGATCTTATCAAACCTTTGGACCCTTATCCATTACATAAACCTATTCTCATATATTTTATACATGATGTCTGCTTTAATTTTCACCAAATAGATGGGAATACCATTGATCAAGGCCATCAACTCAATAACTCGTTTTGAGGGCTCGTTGATAAAGCCATCATTACTCCCCCTATGGGCCTAAAATCAAACACTACCTAAAATCCTCTAGCTTAATATTAAGCCAGTGTGAAGGTCATACTTAAAGGTGAAGATTCTGATTCGACCCCTTATGAATAATTAAACCCATAAGCAACACCACTTCATCCATCAACTAATATAAATCCCTGATCCCTCTCTAAATATGCCCATCCTACCTATTGCATCCTAAAACTATTCATGATCTAGTCCTCTCCATAATGATGAGAACTTATTTAGTCATTTGTACCAAATCATAAACAAACACCATGGATCTACCCTCTATCCTTGAATAGTAGAAAGAGTGTGTAATAAAGTTTCCACCAAGATTAACCCTTAAAGAGGAAGAATGTGCAAGAATTAGTTATTTTTTGATAAAGGATCATAAATGGTTCGTCAATCCCATGAGTGGTTCATACCCCCTGAAGAATTTATCTTGGATAGAATTGTTCAAATCCTAATAGAATAAAACATCAAGAGAGGTAAGATTCGTGAAGCTCACAATCTGCTTGTTGTCATGAAGCTTAAGCGATACTTGATCCCTTCCCAAAAACAATTCCTCGATATTGGAAGAATTATACTTTGAATCACTTGAAGTAATGTAATGTATAGACTTCTCTGGGAATAATCAGATAGCCTCCACGAAATAGGGTGAGGACCCTAATAACTTAGATGACTTAGATCGTGAACCCAATAATGATGCTCCCAAAGTTCTTTTATTTTCCTTTAGGGGGATTTCCCTTAAAAAAAACTTCTATCAAAAACAAATGAAGTTTCTTCCACTCTTGAAATAGATGAAGAAACCAATTTTCTCTTTTTCCCGTTATTGTTAAACCACATGACTAGGTCGGGCAAATAATATAAGGATACAATCATATAGATAAAGGGTAAAAAGTGACTGAAGAAACACAAAAGAATGGGGATTATTCATTATCTCTCGACTTTACGGGAGTTGTTACTTTAAATTTCTCATCCGAGCCATATTCCCTTCTTCTATCTCCCCTGATGAGGCCATACATATAGTTAAAACTCTAACCTCTATGGCTCTCACCTCCTTCATTGATGAACAAATCATAAGTTCAGTCTGTATCATAATTATCCTCTTAACATCTTAGTCGAGGTTCTATAAAATACGATCACATTAGTACTTATCAATAGTGGTTTCGTAATTTTTATGTTCCCACTTTGAATGATCCAATGCATGGGGTTGGAATTCAGTGATCTTAACCCTACATTAATATTTATTTATTCTTATAATTATGTGGCCAATTCTCCTTACACTATCAAGTTAGTAAAACTTTCCCTGAAGTGGAATTCTAAGCAATCGATATCCAGTCATGTTTTAATCTTCTCATCGATCGGCCATGTCTCCATAGTATCATAGGAGTTACTTTTCCTATTCATCAAAAACTAAAGTTCTTCATTGTTAATCACATTATCACTATCATTAGAGATGACAACAATTTGGATGGAGTAGGCCCTAGAAATAAAATTTTGGAAATATACTCTATGTTCAATATTGATCAGCTCCCTCTTCCAGCGGGGGAATAATTTCAAAGAAAAGGTGATCCATTAACATTACCCTCATGGGAACTAATTTAATTCAAATGTTTGAGAATATTCATTTCATGATCAAAATGGGTCTCAGTCATAAGCAATAGGGAATCCTTGAGCCGATTTTCCTGAAAACAACTTATCTGCCACATAGTTTGGGATATAAACCTTCCCTAGTTGAATTTATGGCTCGCTACCAACCGTGGACTCTTTAATGATCAATTCATCAAAAAGGGCAGAGATTTTTTGTATTGTGTCTTTCACAAACCATTGTATGACGTGGATGAAAAGGTGACGAATTAGGGTTCCGAAACATTCTTCAAAAATAAGATCAATTGGACCAAGGGATTCAAGCATGAAGTGAATTCGTTGTCCATTATGTCTTCTTATTCCAGCTCATTTGGCAGGAAAGTAGTAAAAGCACTGGTAGTGATGAACCTTTGGGCTTTACAGAAATGGGAATGCACATATTTATGCTTCATATCGAATCTAGGCCATCTGACCTTACTAATAAGATATCTCCTACTAATAACCCTCTACATGATTGGTGGACTATCTCAGTTAGTCTGACCCTACCAATAAAGAACCGTGTTGTCTATTATCTCGAGATTCTAACTACTTCAAATTTTTATAATTAATTGTTGCCCAGATTATACTCAAGAGGGGGGGTGAATTGAGTTTTTATAATCTTTAAGTCAAATTAAGATTTTAGAAAAATATTAAATTTAAATCACTTAGACAAATTTCATATTAATAAAACTATAAAGAATAAATTTAACAATATCAAATAAATGCAATCAACTAATTAGAAACAACTAGAAATGCAGATTTTAATACACTAGGAATATTAAATTAATTTTCGTATTTAAAATTAAGTAAAATTCTGAAGTTAATTATTTGGTTCAAAAAATATTTATTTTAACCTTAAAATTAATTTAATCAAAATGCAGAATTAGTTTATTTGTAAGATAGTGTGCTGAAAATATTGACTCAACCAAGCCTGCGCAAATAAATAAATAAAAGTGCGGAAAATTAATGACACCGAAATTTAACGTGGTTCGGCCAAATCCCGGCCTACGTCCACACGCCTAGAGCCCCTGTCTCCTTTGCGGTTCACTAAACCAGATCCACTTGTGGGTAGGATCAAACCACCGCATACAACTATTTGCAAGCTAACTCCGAGCTTCAAACATCGTGGCCCACTTTCGGGTAGGAACCAATTACCGGTACAGACCGAAGCTTCAACAAAGCTTCACAACAAATCTGAATTTTCTAGTATAAGGTAAAATACTGAAACTCCAAAAAAAATGTAATTTGAGTTTCTCCTTCTTTAATCAGACTTCAATAAATGATTTTGAAGTAGGCACAAGTCTTCTTCTTCAATTATTTGAGCAGATGACAAAATTAATAACACTCTTGAATGTGTAGCTGAGTAGTAAATTGAATTCTCTCAATGGTATTTCAAGTCTTGATCATATTCTCATTCCAGTGTTTCTATCTTCAATGCATCTCTTCAAACTTTAAGTGTGTCTGCCAAAAAACTTGTTGTTAGACACATGTATTTTTTAGCATTAATTGCCCCTGATTTTGCTGAGAGGAGATAGCAAGAGAAATATGCAACTCTGATATCCAAATCTTCATATGTATCTTCTCCATAAGAAAATAGTTGTTGTAGCACAAAAGTGGTAATCTGAAAACATATGTGATTAAGAGTGGCTAGGTAGATGACCCATATATTTTCTGTCAAGAGAGGGTTAGTCCAAGAGATAAAGAATGAATCTGATATGTAAATGTAAGGTGTTAGTACAAGAGTTGATATCAGATAATGGTAATCAACTGGCATGTTGGTTGAAAATAAATCTAATAGCTGTTGACAGCCTATTTGGTTATATTTTAGATATAATCTAATTAATATACACGTCTTATTGGTTGAAACCAACCCACACGATCATTTAAAAAAAATTCTATAAAAAAAATTAACCAAACTTTTAAAAACTGGAGTTTTCTAAAGTGACACAGAGGTAAAAAAAATCAACCTATGTCATTAAGGTCAAGTATGTATAAAGCCAGTACAACGCGTAAGGCTCAAAGTCTGAAATCAGACAGGTCCTGTACGAAATCTGTGTATGGCCGAAAGCTTGTAGCAAGTATACTTACTAACTGTCAAAAGCCTAAAAGAAATGAATCCATCTAAGCTATAAAGTTCTTGGAAGTTTGTACACGGTAATTCATAAAACTGACAGCTCAGACAAATCAAATCATAATGCATAAACGGACTGTTATAATACCGACTGTTATAATATGAAACTGACTTGTTACAGATGTGACCTTACCGACTGTTATAAAACTGACAGCTCAGTCAATCGTATTGATCAGCCTAAGCAGATATGATTTTAAAAAAATACCGACTATTATAAAACTGACAGCTCAGTCAATCGTATTGATCGGCCTAAGCAGATATGGTTTTTAAGAAATACCGACGGTTATAAAACTTGTACAGGTAAGGTAGCATCCTAAGCAGGTAGCATCCTAAGCAGGTAAGTAACATATGATACTGACTTGACTTGAGAAAGTACACGCATGGCTCAAGAAAATTAATAATTATCAGCTGTACAAGATTTTAAAAAAATTGGCCGAAGATTTCAAACGTGTAACCGAACTATTTTTATCAATCAATTCAGAACATGATTAAAAAATAAAGCATTCATTTTAAACAATACTTGCACCCAAAAAAAATAGTTACATAAATATTATAAAATAAGAAATATTCACATACTACTTAAGTATACTTGCACCCAAAAAAATAGTTACATAAATATTATAAAATAAGAAATATTCACATACTACTTAAGTAAAGTTTGTTTGGAATCATCAAAATTAAATTAAACTAAGATGTACATTAATTAAACTAATATAATCAATTAGGGATAAAATACATTTTCGTTAACAATCTCCCCCTTTTTGATGATGACAAACAATGATTCACATATATTCATAAAATGTATGAATTGAGCACAAATGAGTGAATCAAATAAACTTCTCCCCCTTTTGACATTATCAAAAAAAATTTCTTATAAATTCAGTCTCACGGGTAGAAAGAATATCTTCCTCTATCAAAAATAATTCATGCATGAGATATATCAATGAATTGTAAGAGACATAAGGGAATACCATGAATTTTGATGTAAGCACATATTCAACATAATTTTACATAACATATATTTGAATAGATAGATAGGAATAACATCAAATAATGCGCAAGACATCAAATTGAAACACAACAACATATTCATATAAGATTATAGCTTAAGGTTGTTAACAAGATGACACACATCTTTAGTGTTTCCCTCAATCGTGATTTTCTCAATAACAACTTTTATAGGATTTTCAGCACTGTTTTGAGAGGTGGAGCAAGCAACATTTTCATTTGAAGTAGAGGCATGTGACTGCATATTTGGAGGCAAGGCAAATGGCCATGAAGGAGGTTTCACCCAAGGGGCAAATGGAGGAGAGAAAGCTATGGCATTAAGAGCTTCGGAGTAAGAAGGGAATTTTTTGAATTTAGCATTACTTACACGTTTTATTTGATGCTCACATTCTGCCCAAGTGGTATAAACCCCGGGTTGTTTTCCAATCCAAACAACATAGAAGGACTTCATGATTTGTGAGTGAAGAGGAGGAGCTCATATATGTATATACAGGAATAGTGAATTGGCAGTTAGTGATAAAGATACTAAAGTGTGTCCACTTGTGATAAGATGTTTTTGGAAGGTTGTAAAAAAAATTATAATTTTAAGTCATTTATACATGCCATACCGAGTTCACGACGGATAAAGGTAAAACGATCTTCAGATAATGGTTTTGTGAAAATATCGGCTAATTGAAGATCCGTAGAAATAAATTATATGTGTACGTCGCCTTTTTGAACGTGATCGCGTAAAAAATGATGTCTAATTTCAATATTCTTTGTTCTAGTGTGCGGAATTGGATTTTTTGTCAAACATATAGCGCTTGTATTATCATAAAAAATTGGAATATTGTGAAAGAATATTTTAAAGTCTTCTAATTGTTGTTTCATGTATAATATTTGAGCACAACTGCTACCGGCGGCAATATATTCTGCCTCGGCTGTGGAAAGAGAAACTGAATTTTGATTTTTACTAAACCAAGAAACTAGTGAGTGTCCTAAGAAATGACATGTACCACTAGTGCTTTTTCTATCAATTCTACAACCCGCGAAATCTGCATCGGAATAACTTACTAGTTCGAACGAAGTACTTTTAGGATACCATAATCCTAAGCTTTTAGTACCAATTAAATATCTAAATATGCGTTTTACGGCACATAAATGATATTCTTTAGGATTGGCTTGAAAATGAGCACATAAACATACACTAAACATAATATCTGGTCTACTAGCAGTTAAATATAATAGACTACCAATCATGCCACGATATAAGGTATTATTAACAGATTTCTCTTTGTCATCAACATCTAACTTAATAGAGGTGCTCATAGGTGTACCAAGTTCTTTACCATTCTCTAAACCATATTTCACTAAAAGATCTTTAATATATTTAGATTGATTGATAAAGACGCCATTTTTAGTTTGCTTAATTTGTAAGCCTAAAAAAAATTTTAACTCACCCATCATACTCATTTCAAATTCTCTTTGCATAAATTCTGAAAAATCTTTACATAAATTTTCATTTGTGGATGCAAATATAATATCATCAACATACACTTGTACAAGAAGCATATCATTGTTGAGAATTTTTATGAATAGAGTGGAATCCATTTTTCCTCTCACAAAATCATTTTCAAGTAAAAATCCACTTAACCTATCATACCAAGCCCTCGGTGCTTGTTTTAATCCATATAAAGCTTTATTTAGTTTATAAACATGATTTGGAAATTTGTGATTTTCAAAACCGGGAGATTTCTTAACATATATATCCTCACTTATAAAACCATTTAAGAAAAGCGCTTTTCACATCCATTTGAAATAATTTAAAATTTTTATAACATGCATAAGCTAGTAACATACAAATAGCTTCTAATCTAGCTATGGGGGCATAAGTTTCATCGTTATCAATACCTTCTTGTTGGTTGAAACCTTGTGCAACTAGTCTAGCTTTATTTCTTATAATCAATCCGCCATCATCCTTTTTATTTCTAAAAACCCACTTAGTTCCAATAATAGTTTTGTCTTTGGGTGTAGGAACAAGTGACCAAACATTACTTCTCTCAAATTGTAACAATTCTTCTTGCATAGCTGACAACCAAAACTCATCTTTTTCGGCTTCATTTATATCTTTTGGTTCAATTTCTGACACAAAAGCTAAATTATTACAAACATTCTTTAAGGAGGATCTTGTAAGAATACCACTTGAAGGTTCTCCTAAAATATTTTCAAAAGGATGATTATTAACGAATTTCCAATTTTTAGGTAAATTAGAATCATTATCATTTTTATCTTTATTTGGAGTACTTTCATTATTAATAGAATTATCAATTTTAGAAGTAAAGTTTTCTTCATTAATAGACTTATTTAGATCTAGAACCGCATCATCATCTTTGTAGTTTTTAGTAAGAGAGTTAGATTCATCAAAAGATACATGTATTGATTCTTGAACAACTAGGGTCCTTTTATTAAAAGCTATATATGCTTTACTATAAAGTGCATACCCAAGAAAAATACCTTCATCAGATTTTGCATCAAATTTTCCCAAATTATCTTTATCATTTAAAATAAAACATTTTCTTCCGAAAACCTTGAAATAACCTATATTTGGTCTTTTATTTTTCAATATTTCAGAAGGAGTTTTATCTAAACCTTTTCTCACAATAGTTCTATTTATTACATAACAAGATGTATTAACAGCTTCCGCCCAAAAATATTTCGGTAGGTTATGTTCATTTAGCATAGTTCTAGCCATTTCTTGTAAAGATCTATTCTTTCTCTCTACTACACCATTTTGTTGAGGTGTCATTGGTGCAGAAAAATTATGTTCAAAACCATTTTCATCACAAAATAATTCAACATCTTTGTTATCAAATTCTCTTCCTCTATCACTTCTTATAAAGACAATATTGCAACCTTTTTCATTTTGAATTTTCTTACAAAATTTAGCAAAAATAGAGTGTGTATCATTTTTATGAGTAAGAAAGAAAACCCATGTAAATTGAGAATAATCATCAACAATAACAAAAGCATAATATTTTTTACCTAAACTAGCAACTTTGTTAGGTCCGAATAAGTCTAAGTGTAATAATTCTAAAGGCCTATTTGTTGATATATCTCTTTTCTTTTTAAGTGAACTTTTGGTTTGTTTTCCAAATTGACATGCATTACACAATTTATCTTTAACAAACTTTATTTTGGGCAGCCCTCTAACTAACTCATTTTTGGACAAAATTTTAAGTTGTTCCATGTTGGAATGACCTAATCTTCTATGCCATAACCAACAAGTATCATTTAGGACAGCTAAACACTTAACATTTTGTTGTGACAGATTATCAAAATCGAGAGTATAAACATTTTCATGTCTAGAAGCAATAAACACAACATTATTATCTTTAACATTTTTTATTAGACAGTAATCTTCTTTAAATATAACTTTATAACCTTTATCACACAATTGGCTAATACTAATTAAATTATGTTTAAGACCATTAACTAAAAGAACGTTTTCAATGCAAGGGGAGGGATCCTTACCGACCTTACATATGCCAATGATTTTGCCTTTGGAGTTGTCTCCGAATATGACTAGTCCTCCATCTTTGGCAATTAAGCTAGAAAACTTACTTTTGTCACCCGTCATGTGCCTTGAACACCCGCTGTCTAAGAACCATTTTGATTTGATCGATCCAGCTTTAAAACAAACCTACAATGAACATTTAAATAATTTTTCTTTTGGTACCCAAAATGTGTTGGGTCCATACGGGTTAGCAAACATAGGAGTCTCTTCAGGAATCCATGCCACTTTGGTAGAAAATCTATATTTGCAAAAATTTGAGAAATGGGTATGTCTTCCACAATATGTACATAATGAATTTCCAATATTTTTAGAGTAATTTTCAAAACTTTTCTCATTTTCTTTTTCATTATATCCAAATCTAACCTTATCATACATCCACCTTTGGTTTCCAAGTAGCAAATTCAAATTTTTTTCTCCATTTACAAACTTTTCAAGACACCAAGTTAAATCCTTAATTTTAAGTTTCAATTTTTCATTTTTAGAAAAATTACTAGATGATTCTTTAATTTTTAGTTTTGCCATTTCAGATTTTATAGACTTATTTTCAGATTTCATTACTTCTATATTTTCGAGGAGAGAATCATAATTATGTGATAAAGAAGAATGTATCTTTTTAAGATTAATATATTTAGTTTTAAGTTCATCAAAATTGTAAAAAAGTTCATCAAAAGCATTTTGAAGTTCATCATGATCATTTGAAGTTTCATATTAACTATCTGAATTAAAATTAGAAGATACCTCATCATCATTTGCCATAAGGCAAAGATTTGTAACTTCTCCATCACTTGAATATTCATGATTGCTACATTCATCACTATCACTCCAAGTAGTAGCTTTCTTGGCCTTTTGTATTTTTCATTTATTTTCTCTTTTCTGTCATTCTTCCCTTCTTTGGCTTTGGGACAGTTAGGTTTAATATGGCCTAACTCTTTGCAGTTATAACATTTTGGCACAAACTTGGAGGATGACTTTCCTTCATGTGCCTTCTTTGAAGAGAATTTCTAGTATTTTCCAGACAGTCCCTTCTTTTTGGCAATAAATTTTTTGAATTTTCTGGTAAGAATTGCTATGTCACCATCTTCATCATCATCAGCTTCCTCACTTTCTTCTTCTTCCTCAATGGATTTGAAAGCAATTGTTTTGCTTGCCTTGGGCTACTCATATTCAGCAAGTTCTTTGAGTTCCATTTCATGAGTAATTAAGGAGCCCAATAGTTCATTAAGAGAGATAGGTCTTTCTCATATAGCTTCTTTGATTGCCAGCTTCTTTGTCATATAAGCAGATGATAATGACCTGAGAATCTTGCTCACTAATTCAGGATCAGTATAAGATTTACCAAGAGATTTCAATCCATTTATAATATTTGAAAATCTAGTAAACATATCAGAGATAGTTTCATCTGCTTTCATTTTAAAAAGCTCATAATTATGAACAAGCATGCTGATTTTATCCTCCTTGACTTGACTAGTTCCTTCATATGTAACTTCTAGTCTATCCCAAATTTCTTTAGCAGATTCACAACAACAAATTCTATTATACTCATTTACATCAAGTGCACAATGTAAAATATTCATAGCTTTAGCATTTATTTGAATTTTTTTAATATCAACATCATTCCATTCATTTTCTTCTTTAGGGACAGAAGCATTATTTACCATTTTAATAGGAATATAGGGACCATTCATGACAACTTTCCAAACTTCATAATCATGTGACTGAATAAAATATTTAATTCTATTTTTCCAATAACTATAATCTTTTCCAGAAAATAGAGGAGGTTTAAAAATGGATTGACTTTCACCAAGAGAGGTAGTAACATATGACATTGATCTTTAACTCTTAAGATTGTTAAATCTAAAAACAAGAAGAGCACTAGCACTGATACCAATTATTGCCCAGATTATACTCAAGAGGGGGGGTGAATTGAGTTTTTACAATCTTTAAGTCAAATTAAGATTTTAGAAAAATATTAAATTTAAATCACTTAGACAAATTTCAGATTAATAAAACTATAAAGAATAAATTTAACAATATCAAATAAATGCAATCAACTAATTGGAAACAACTAGAAATGCAGATTTTAATACACTAGGAATATTAAATTAATTTTCGTATTTAAAATTAAGTAAAATTCTGAAGTTAATTATTTGGTTCAAAAAATAATTATTTTAACCTTAATATTAATTTAATCAAAATGCAGAATTAGTTTATTTGTAAGATAGTGTGCTGAAAATATTGACTCAACCAAGCCTGTGCAAATAAATAAATAAAAGTGCTGAAAATTAATGACACCGAAATTTAACGTGGTTCAGTCAAATCCCGGCCTATGTCCACGCGCCTAGAGCCCCTGTCTCCTTTGCGCTTCACTAAACCTGATCCACTTGTGGGTAGGATCAAACCACCGCGTACAACTTTTTGCAAGCTAACTCCGAGCTTCAAACTTCGTGGCCCACTTTCGGGTAGGAAACAAATACCAGTACAGACCGAAGCTTCAACAAAGCTTCATAACAAATCTCAATTTTCTAGTACTAGGTAAAATACTGACACTCCAAAAAAAATTGTAATCTGAGCTTCTCCTTCTTTAATCAGACTTCAATAAATGATTTTGAAGTAGGAACAAGTCTTTTTCTTCAATTATTTGAGCAGATGACAAAATTAATAACACTCTTGAATGTGTAGCTGAGTAGTAAATTGAATTCTCTCAATGGTATTTCAAGTCTTGATCATATTCTCATTCCAGTGTCTCTATCTTCAATGCAGCTCTTAAAAGCTTTAAGTGTGTCTGCCAAAAAGCTAGCTGTTAGACACATGTATTTTTTAGCATTAATTGCTCCTGATTTTGCTGAGAGGAGATAGCAAGAGAAATCTGCAACGCTGATATCCAAATCTTCGTATTTATCTTCTCCATAAGAAAATAGTTGTTGTAGCACAAAAGTGGTAATCTGAAAACATATGTGATTGAGAGTGGCTAGGTAGATGACCCATATATTTTCTGTCAAGAGAGGATTAGTCCAAGAGATAAAGAATGAATCTAATATGTAAATGTAAAGTGTTAGTACAAGAGTTGATATCAGATAATGCTAATCAACTGGCATGTTGGTTGAAAATAAATCTAATAGCTGTTGACAGCCTATTTGGTTATATTTTAGATATAATCTAATTAATATACACGTCTTATCGGTTGAAACCAACCCACACGATCATTCAAAAAAAATCTGTAAAAAAAATTAACCAAACTTTTAAAAATCGGAGTTTTCTAAAGTGACACAGAGGTAAAAAAAATCAACCTATGTCATTAAGGTCAAGTATGTATAAAGACAGTACAACGCGTAAGGCTCAAAGTCTGAAATCAGATAGGTCCTGTACGAAAAATGTGTATGGCCGAAACTTATATTAAGTCTACTTACTAACAGTCAAAAGCCTAAAAGAAATGAATCCATCTAAGCTATAAAGTTCTTGGAAGTTTGTACACGGTAATTCATAAAACGGACATCTCAAACAAATCAAATCATAATGCATAAACGGACTGTTATAATACCGACTGTTATAATATGAAACTGACTTGTTACAGATGTGACCTTACCGACTGTTATAAAACTGACAGCTCAATCAATCGTATTGATCGGCCTAAGCAGATATGATTTTAAAAAAATACCGACTGTTATAAAACTGACAGCTCAGTCAATCATATTGATCGGCCTAAGCAGATATGGTTTTTAAGAAATACCGACTGTTATAAAACTTGTAAAGGTAAGGTAGCGCCCTAAGCAGATAGCGTCCTAAGCAGGTAAGTAACATATTATACTGACTTGACTTGAGAAAGTACACGCATGGCTCAAGAAAATTAATAATTATCAGCTGTACAAGATTTTAAAAAAATTGGACGAAGATTTCAAACGTGTAACATAACTATTTTTATCAATAAATTCAGAACATAATTAAAAAATAAAGCATTCATTTTAAACAATACTTGCACCCAAAAAAAATAGTTACATAAACATTATAAAATAAGAAATATTCACATACTACTTATGTATACTTGCACCCAAAAAAATAGTTACATAAATATTATAAAATAAGAAATATTCACACATTACTTAAGTAAAGTTTGTTTGGAATCATCAAAATTAAATTAAACTAAGATGTACATTAATTAAACTAATATAATCAATTAGGGATAAAATATATTTTCGTTAACATTAATAATGTCAATGTAAATGAGCTCTTTTGAGGGGGTCCTCACTGTAGTTTTTTTAAAAATGGTATCAATGAAATAAATAAAGATTTTGAGTATCTTGTTATGCCTTATATTAATATCCTTGATTCAATTAGTCGAATAGATGATAAAGATGAATTAATGAATGAACAATTCTTAATTGATCTCAATAACAAAAAATAAAAAATAAAAACATAGCTATGTTCAAACAAATGATGAAGAAATTATTATAATTAATCTTAGTTCTACTAGAAATTCAGATGAGATTAGGGTGCGGTTAACTCTAAAATAGCAAGAGTGGTCATAATTTGAAGATATTCTGAAGGAGTTATTTCTCCATCCCATCCCATCTCCATTTCGGTGCGTTATATGGAGGAGCATTCCGGAGGATTTTTTTTTTAGAGATAAAGGGTGGACAATAGAGCGTTTGTCATCAGTCTGTCTGAAATGTGTTGAGATCAGAGTTGCTAACCTATTTTTCTCAAAACAGATAAAAGAAATAACCATCTCCGAGGAGACATTATAAACTACTAATAGTGCGTGCAAAACAAAAAAAGATGTGGGCTCGAAGAATATTACGGAATTGGAAGGTGTTAGGAACCCAGTTCTCCCTTTTGGTCTCTAATGAACCGAAAAAATGTTCTTCTTATCCTAAAGTGGTTGAACATATGTATGATATGTGAAATGTACCAGGTTTAATAGTATGTGTGTGAGAAGTGAAATCATGGTATCTATATCATGAAAAAGATAGGAATGTGTCCCTCTAAGGATATAAACTAAAAGTGTGTGAAAATAATTATAAGGTGAGCAGTATCCCGAGACTGTAAAATCAGTATTGAAAAGTGAATACGTATGATATGGTAACGCTAAGAAATAATAAGTTGACAAAACTAGCTACAGTAATATGTGAACATGACGAAAAATGGGATGAATAAAGGAGGACTTGAATTCTAAAATGACTTTGAGATGCATGCATAGCCAAAATGGTATCAATGTCCAGGTAGTTCACATATGGGAAAAAGGGTGGGGGTTAACCCATAGCTCAAATATATGGTATATCTCTTATTTTATGGAAAAGTGTGCAAAATGTGGTAAGGGTGAGATAACCTTGAATTGGAAACTAAGGTATAAAGCCCCTTTTTTGGGTTTTCAAATTGTAAGAAAATAAATTTGAAGATGTATATAGATATGAAAAATGGTGCGATTAGTGAAAATGGAGTAAACGAAGCTAAAAATATGTAAAAATGCCATAAATATATAAAATGGAAATATTAGACGAAGTGGAATGGAAAGAGGTTTAAGCCTTCAAGATTATTGAATTATTTTTTATGGGCTTTTATAGGCTTATTTTTAGTATAGGTGGTAGTGCTGGAGTGGTGGATAATGGTGAGGAAAAGGTGATGTAAGAGAATATAAAAGGAATGTGGTTAAACGAAAATGTATCAATTTGCGGAGAGTTGTTGCACTAATTTTAAGGTTGAGGTACCCTCAAATGAGGTTAGGGTCTCTTTAAATAGGAAACCATTAATGGATCAAAATGATAAAGATGCCCCAGAGGGTATGTCGGTTATCACACACCCAGCCCTACCTATTGAAAAGGTGGTTAGACTTACTGGCCAAATAAGGCTCCACCTGCCTATATACAGGTGAGATGTTCTAACAATAAGAAGGATGACATAGTTGTTTTGCTATAAATATGAATTCTAAGTCTGATTCATGCATGACCGGGACCATTGGAAAGAGTATTCACAAATCCATGAAAGTGTGTCTAGATATGTTCTCATTCGAGAGTTGACCAAAGTTAAATGGGTCTCAAAAAGTGTACAGTTGTTCCCCAGTTAGGATTTAAAGGAGGATCGGGGGTCCCTTATCTGAAAGGACTTTGTTTGGACTCTAAGGAAAGTGTATGGGTGTATACAAACACCCTCAATTGATGAGCTTAAAATAATCTAACCATCATTAAAAGATGTAATTCTAGATGAAGGTCGTGACTATTAAGTCCTTGTTTATCAAAACTCTATCGAGATTAGAGTTTGGGGATTTGTAGAGATCCCAAGGTGAGTTATGATAAATATAAGGCCTAATTTTTCATACCTAGGTATTGTATCTGATGTTTATAATCGAATCCCATGGGCTTAAGATGTGTAAGGGAACTAAAAACTAATTATACAGGCTTAGGAAAGTATATGGCCTGATTCTGGGGGCTTAGAATTGTGTTATAAGAATAAATCCTGATTCTTAGGGTTGAATCTTGAATATGAGGGATTGGAAAGCTGTAAAAGGAATGGATCCTAATTATGAGGGTTGAATCCTTATTCTAAGGGCTTGGATAAGTGGAGCAATGAGGCTTGATTATGAGAGATAAATCTTGATTCTAAGGGCTTAGAAAGGTGTAAGAGGAATAAATCTTCATTCTAAGGGCTTAAATCAATTTTTGAGGATCCAAAGAGTGTGTTTAACCAATACAGGAATCACTACCTAAATCTGAAGGCCTAGCTTTGATTCTTAGGACCTAAGGAGTGAATGTAATCTATATAGGAATTATGGCATAAATCTAATGGCCTACGTCTGATTCTAAACGCATTAAAAGTGTTTGCGACCAATATGGAGGGTACGACCTAATTTCGAGGGCGTGGGTCTAACTTTGAGGACCTAAATAGTGTGTGTGTGTGTGTGTGTGTGTGTGTGTGTGTGTGTGTGTGTGTGTGTGATCAATACAGGGATTGGAGCCTAATTCTGAGGGGCTACATTTTATTCTAAGGATTTAAAGAGTGTATGCAACCAATATGAGGATTGCAACCTAATTCTGAGGGCCTAAATCTGATTATGAGGACGTATGGAGTGTATGCGACCAATACAGGGATTGGGGCTTAATTTTGAGGACCTAAAGAATGTTCGATGGTTTTGGAATGGGTATGGGATAAAGCAAGAATTTTTTGGGAGATTTGTTACTTTTATTAACTTTTCGATGTTTGTGTAATTTGGAGTTTTGACAATTTCTTATGAAAAAAAGTTTGCCTTCTGAAAAAATTTAGATTTATGATTTTGGGGATTTTATGTAATTTGAGATTTTTTTGAGTATCTTAGAAATTTGTGTACTAAAATTTAAAGGGGGTGCCTACCAATAGGTGGCACAGATTTTATAGGTTTTACGAGTTCCCAAGGGGTGGCCACCGGGAGGCAAGCACAAGTTTGTGCCAATCGACAGGCCCCATACTTGTATATAAATAGGGGTGAGGCAGCTGCATTCCTCGAGTGGGAACATCATGAGAGGATGCTTAAGGGATCATGGAATGTTTATTACGGAGCTTTGCAAGTGATTAATAAGAGGCTTCTTATGAGGTAGCCCCAAACGCATCACTCAGGTACTGTGAAGATCCCAAGTGGTTGTATATGTTCTATTATTTTTTTTATCTTTGTTTTGTATTTGAATTGAATTTTTTTTTTTTATTATTATTATTATTATTATTATTATTGTTATTATTATGTTTTTTGATAAACATTTTGGACTTATTTGGTATGCACATCTTAAAAATGGGGGTATTTTCTTTGACTATTTGCACTCAGGGATCGACCAAGGTGAAAGTCGTTTGGGACCACCTCCCTAGTGAGGTGAAGAGTTTGATGCTGGATGTAGGCTTTGGTGATTTGGTGGGGGTTTTGGACATGTTGCGATCCTCGATAGTATTGTGTGCCCTTGGGGGGAGATTTTAGGTCACCACCCATGCCTTCTACTTTGGTGTTGGTGAGATAACTGTGACGTTGATGGACATCTATCATATCTTGGGACAACGGTACTAGGGGATGCATATTGTCATGTACCGGTCCCTTCTTTTAATAAATGCAAAGATTCAGGCATCCATAGAGTCGATAGAGAGGGTAGGCTCGGGAGAGTCTATGAAGGTGGCCCTTTTAAAGTACACATTGATGAATTGGGTGGTGAATTTGGCCAATGAATGATAGGTGCGATAGGAGATGAATTTATTAAATTTTCTTCTACTACGAAGAACGTTGCTAGCAAAGAGCGTCGACGATGTCCATCTCTAGTTTCTTTTTCTGTAGGATTTTACATTATTGATATTTATGACAGGGGGACTTAGTTTGGCTACATTGTATGATTATCTGGATGACTTTAGCCATTGGTGACATTCTACTTTTATGGGGCGCTTTACCTTTTGCAATTTACCATATTTTTCTACTCTTTTAGTTTTATTCTTGCATTCCTTTGAGATAATTTTTCAAAATATTATTGACAGATTGTGTTTTTTTAAGGTATGGTTGAATGAGGTGATTGTCTATTACACCCAATTGATGTATTTAAGGCAGGATGAGCCAATGTATGACTTGGAATAAGGAGGAGGAGGAAGAAAAAAAAGAACAATATCAAGAATCTACCAACCTCTAAGTATGTAAGGGTTGTTATGAACGCCCTCACGAGCAACCAAGTTATTTTTTTATTATTTTTTATATTTTTTGGTTTTTCTTCTCCTTGACTATTTGTATTGCATGTTGATAACTGAATTTATTTGAATAGGTGATGTTTTATCATTAGATCCGGTTGACAAAGACCATGGGGTAGTCGGATTCCATTATCATATGCGACGAATGTTCTTGCACAAGTTTAGGTATGGGTGCTACAAAGGGGAGTGTGCAATAGGACGGATTATGGAGGCAGAGGTGGAGGTTCCCTAGGCGAACCCTGCATTCTTTGTGAGAGACCCATAGAACATATTGAAGGAGTGAGGATGGTGGAATTGATAGGGGATCACTACTTTACATATACAGGGAAGAAATGAACAAATACTTGGACTTTGTGTTGAATTAGTTGACGGAGATGTCTATCTTTGATGTGGAGGGAGCTCTACCATCGTCTACAAGGACAAGGTGTAATGGGGCACCGAGATCATGGACCCAAGATTTGAGGAGAAATTAAAGAACAACAAATATTCGCCCGCTTCGAGATTATAGGATGCATTCCTATTATGTGCGGCTAGAGAGAAGATGCACTAGAGATTCCTCATCTCCCACATAAATTGATTGAAAGTTTTCCTCCTAGTCTCGCGAATGACATCCAGTTAGGGTGAGGATTCTTACCTTCTCTGTTGATTTCTGCATTCTAGTTTCTGCACTTTTTTTGTTATTCATTTTCATATTATTTTGTTCTACTTTTTTTTTTAAACTATACTTGTGCGGACTTCATGGCAACGAGATGTCCGAGACTAGATGGATTATGTGTCCAAGAAGATTCTAGGGATTTCTTATTGATGAATTTCTCCTCTATTGACTAACGATTACATACCATCCTCGAGCTCCGAGAGTGGGGTATCTTCCTCCCACAATCATGAGAAGTCCCCCCCACACACACGCGGTTTTTGAAGCTTCTGGTAGTGTAAGTTTGGTTGAGGAAAAAAGTTTGGATTGTGCCCCATAAATTTTATTTATTTTTATTCTTTTCTAATTTTATTATGTATCAAAAAATATTTAAAATAATATATATATATATATATATATATATATATATATATATATATATATATATATATATATATATATATATAAAGTATGCGTCTTCTTTTAATCATATAATTTAATGTCTTATCCTACGTTCACTCTTAATTTTCCACTGAGGTTTTTATTGAGAAATCTTAGGAGTTCTATTTTTTGCAAGTTATGAATATGTTTTTTTGAGTTATCAATTAAATAAATGACTGGGAGACTTTATTGTAAACATTTAATCATTAAAGGGTCATATTTAGAAAAAGGATGAATAAAAAAAGAAAATGGGAACCTGCCTAAATAAGGGTGCCGACCGACAAACCCCTTGGCCTAGCTATCAACATGTCAATGTAGGTATTTGGCTTTTCATCTTTAGGTACCCTATTTATTGCCTCTTTGGTCCTTTGAATCCTGTAAAAATGCAGGTGATTCGGTTGATTTAATATTTTGTGGATAGTTTTCCTGGAACAAAAAGGTGGCTTAAGGTGGCCTTTTGAATCACCAATCCTCACCTTCTTTCTCTCTTTATATTCAACTTCAATTCTTCTAGTGTCTATTCCTATGTTTGAGGCTTATGCCACCCATCTTGAAGTCTTGGAAGTTATATGTTTGCACAACATTGATTATTCTGTGAATAACTTATCGGCCACAATTTCGTGTAACCATCAAATTAACTGGAGATTGTTAGAGGCGGCCTTTAGTTCTGGTAACCTGAGGATAACATGTTTCATTTTGGGTTGAACACGGTGTTTCCAACCTATGAGGAATTTCCTAATATGTTGGGTATTGACCATCAAGTTCCCACTAACATATCTAAATTTTCTCATTCTACGAGGGAAGTGCTTGACGAGCTACTGCACATTTCTCCATATCTAGCTTGTCAATTGGCGCATGGGAGAGAAATTTATCCCCCTACGGTGCTTGAATCTGTACGACTTTAGATATTCGAGTTTTGTCCTTGAGATTGACTGCAAAAATTGGTTCAAGTGACAGGTGGAATAAATACAAACTCCTAAGTTGCTGCTATAATCTTGTGTATGTGATGTCATTGTAATTTGTCTCCTAGTATTCTATTGGAGATGTTAAACAACCTTGATAGCTAGAAATGGATCAAGTTTCTTATGGGGAGTCATGTGATGTTATTCATGTCATTAGTAGATGGGGACTTTGAATTTGTTTTCCTTGTTAGCAAAGACCACAAATAGAGGGTGTTAGTTTCCCAAGCAATGGTAATGCACAAACTAGGTCTTTCTTCACTAAACTCTCAAGATCTCTAAAATTCACATGGCTATTTGTTGATTCCAAAGGTTCAATACATGGTACTATGGCATTGTTTCACACAAATGAGGACTTGGGAATGATCGCAAAGCAATTATTTTTGGTCCTCAATCCTTGAAGTAATTACCCTTGGACCAGTCAAACTTTACCACAAAAGTTTGCATCGCACATTTGGCTTATGACAATTAAGTTCGTTTTCATCCCTTCAACGTACAACACATTGTCTAGTTTAGGAAATCTCGATATCTCTACACAAACACGTCCTAAAATACTAGCTGATACGATGCAAATAATGCGTCTTTCGCCCGTTAACCTATGCATTATTTGCCCCCTCGGGTATCTTAATCCCTATATTTATGCTCGTTAACCAGAAAAACTCGAATTTCTATGTTAACATGTTTTGTAGGGGTTAATTGAGCTTTTGTAGGTATTTGGATGCTTAGTATGCAGTTTGGATGCATTCCGGCAAAATTTCGTACACAATCGCACGTGCAAGGGCATTTTATTCATTTCATAATTTGAGCAATAGGCCCAATGTCTTAACAGAAGTTGAAGACCTCTGAATAAGATTCGCGTGGCCAAAAACATTGCATGAATCGGAGCTATATCGAAGAAGTTACGAGCTTTTAAGCGGAAGAGAATTTCAAACCAACCAAAACAGGGGAGAAGATTCAAGACTTATAGGTCCGAATCGATTTGCCCCTTGCGAATCGATTCGGGTTGAGACAGAGAGCCAGTTCCTCCATTTCGAATCAATTCGGATTTCATCTGAATCGATTCGTCCCCCTTTGCGAATCGATTCGGATTTAAGCCGAATCGATTCTCCCCTCTGGCAGCCTCGAGATATTTCCCATCCGAATCGATTCGGCCCAATTCCGAATCGATTCTACCCTACAGATATTTGTTTTCTTCCTTTTATTCACAAGTTTTTCGTGGGATTTAATTTGTATAAATACACTTTTTCTTCATTTTGAATAGAATGTTAGATATATACACGATTTTAGGTTAGTTTAGCCTAGGGTTTGAGGGTTTTGAAGAGTTCTTCTTCAATTGTACTTTGTTTGACACCCCATTTGGGTTTAATGTTGCACTCTTCATCATCCTCTTCCTTAATATAGTTTGTATTTATTCTTTCTTGCTTTCTAGTTAATTTACATGCTTTGTTAATTAGTTTACATGCTTTAATTTAATCACTTTCTAGGTAGATTTACCGCGTTTATATACTTCTTTCCATTTATCGCATTTTTATGATGCTTTCTAGGAAATTTAAATTAGGTTGTGTTTGAATGGAACTCACTCAGGTTAACGCGTTGCTTTGCTTGGTGATGGTTTTTACGATTCTATTTTGGGTGCGTTGTCCTAGTTATTACGCCTAGGAGATTTGACGGGGCATATCATGTATGTCCCATGCTTACGACCTTTCGCGCGTAATTTCTGGGATATATGTTGATGCCAAAATCTTATTAGGCTTTTATGATGATTTAGGGGCATGACAACCCTTGGTTTAATTAACTGTCCAAACGAGGCGCATTTGTAATAACTCGTCGACCCATGTAACCATTTTATACAAATTAACTCGAGTGAGGTATATTCGACGCAGCCTATAGTTTTACTCGCTTTCAATACCCTTGCCTAGGTTAATCATTTTCCTTTATGCATCTTTTACTTTTTAGTTTGTAATCATCTTTTACACTTTTATTTCGGAATATTAAATCATATAAATTCTAGCAACTTGTCCCTATGGATTTTAGATACCTGACTTACAGCTAGACTTGCCCCGTAAGTGTAGTCATAATTTAGGTTTGTTTGTACAGTCGTGGCGAGACAAAAAACAACGACTGTGCACTTACACGCGCATACCTCTCATGCACTATCAAAATGGCGTCGTTGCCGGGAACTAGTTTGTTTTAGACTTTATTTGATTAAGTATTTCATAGTATTTTCTTTCTATTTGTATTATTTGCTAACCTTTTTGCAGGAATTCCACATTTGAGCACTTAGAAATGCTCGAATTTTTCTCGCACGCACCTATTTTGTGACTTCAAGCCATTTTTGGGGTAAGCATGTATTATTCAAATTTTTTTGGTAAACCGTGTCATAATTCTCAAAATTCTCGCAAACCTATGAATTTCGGTGAATGCTTACAATCCCAAAGTATAACAAATTCACAAATGACTTTGGGCGAGTATAACGAAAGTCAAAACTTGGGTTTGGAATTTTGATGATGATGATAATGATTTTGGGCCTTTACCTCCTTATAATAGGAATTTTGGAACGAATTTGAATAGTTTTCAAAATTCCTATCATAACGAGTTTTCGTTTAAGTCCGATGGTAATTTTCAAAGTTCAAATTTTCATGCATCCGCACCTTGACCCGTGACTTTTGGTGAGGGTTTGCGTATGTATGAAAATGAGAAAATTGAAACTCATTATCGGGAAGAAAATCGTTCATGGGAACACGACTTGGATTTACTTTTTGAGTCCGACGACAATTTTGCTTCCAAGACTTTCGAGATCGAAGAATGTTTTGAACCAAATGAGGTACTTGTACCTACTTTGCAACAAGCCATTCTAGACTTTGCCCATTGCGTAATAGATATTGAAAGTGAGGATGATAATGACGTAATATCTATTTGCAATGAAATGATTTCTTCTTTGTCCCCCAAAGAAGAACATTTCATTGAAAATGATATTATTTAATTTGAAACTCAATCTTCATGTGATGATGATTCATCTCATGAGTTTGAATTTCTTTCATCCCCATTTTCATTCTCCGTTACCACAGCGTCTCAAGAACCCGATGATTCGGTTTCAAACTTTAATGTTTTAAAAAAAAATTCCGATGAGGAGTGCTTGCTCGAGTCGCCCTCCACAATCGCATCTTGGCCTTTATGTGCGCCGCCTCCCATTCTAATTTCAAAATCATTGGGAGGATATTCGGATTTTCTCGATCTCCGCAAGTTTTTGTCACCCGATCAATCCAAATCCCCCATCGTCCCACCAAAACTTTTAATTGGCGATGGTTCCTTTCTTCCTCCTTACACATGCCTTCCGTTGTTAAAACGTAATTTATATTTTTCGGAAGGCATACTTGTATGTGAGGGTACACCAGTTATCCTCCAAAGTCAAATCGTTCTTATGGTGGACCCTCAGCTATTTAGACTTCTAGTGTATAGTTAGTGTGAATCCTAAATAGTAGGTTGTATATAGTTAGCTTTTTATTCTGTCTTTCTTTTTAGTTTAGTCTAGTGTAATTAGTTAACTCTTTGTTATTTGTTTTTGCTATGCTCGATACTAACTTGTGTTGTATATGCTTTGGACTTGTTCTTATGGGGATCGTTTCAATTTTGGGTAATATCACTCTTTTCCTCTCTTTAACTTGGCTCTTAATTCACATTGAGGACAATGTCAAGTTCTAAGTTAGGGGGTGTGGGATATTCTATCCATTTTTATTTAGTCCATGTTTTTGCTCACATGTTAGTTACTTAGTATGATTTTCTTAGAAAAATTTAAAATTTTCAAAAAGATTTTCTTTCTTTTTTCTCTTTTTTGGGCATTTTGCCTTTGTTTCCGATGATAAATTTCAATAGTTGCCCGGTCCAATAGACAACCCAATGATGCATGTTCTCGATTTTAGAAGTTATTAGACTGTAATCCTCGATTATTGATATTACGAATAACTTCATGAATTAAACTTTAATCCCATTAGCACATGCACTTTTATTGCTATATTGATTTGGTTTAAGATTTTTATAACTCGGTAATGTTTTGTTGCATTGTATATACTTACACCGAGTAAGCTTTGTACCTTCCGTCGGTTGTGAGTGTATACACTATTATTTTCTCATTGAAAACGTTGAATTCATTGGTAATCTCACTATTCTTTCATTTGATCGTTCATTAATTGAGTTCATACTTGAAATGTGTTACTTGAGCATGATTTTCATTTTTTGTTTTGATTCGATAATTGCGTAAACTTTGGGTGATGGTCATATGCATTCTTTGTTATATCACCCATATTGACCTTAACCTCACCCTTATATGTTTACCCTCGTTAACCCCTTTGAGCCTAACTATAGCCTTTCTTTTCATAACCCCATTCCCATAACCAACTCGAACTTGACGTTATAAACCATACATACACTTTCCATACCTTTGTTTGGAATGTTACTTGGGATTGAATGTTATTTTTGTGATGTCGATTGCAATTTAGGCATATGAGAGTTTGAAAAGTAAATAAAAGAGATGTGAAAAAAGTGATGAAAAAGAGAAAGAAAAAAGCAAAAGAAAACAAAAGAAAAAGAAGAAAAGAAATGAAATGAAAGAAATAGTTATAAATGTTCTATATAGTTCAATAAGCCTTGATTACTCTCCCCGATGATATATCTAATGCCGTTTTAGAACTTGTTTTTCAATTTTGATATTTCCCGCATTTTTCCATTATCCCGAGTTTTCATTCCGAACACTTTGAATCCGTGCATACATTCCTTCATTCCATACCCTAGCCTAGCCTACATTATAACCCCATTAAAGTCCTATGTGATCTTAGGTAGATGTAATTCGAAAGTCATAATAATTTTGATAATCTATGAAAATGCATTTCGCCTCTTTTGGTGTGCGGTATCTTTCATTAAGATTATAGTTTTTCATTTTATATATAGCATTCTTCACTTTTGACACGTGCGCGGCCTAGCTTCCATTTATATTTACTCCTTATGCCCGCATGTTCTATGTGTTGCCTCCCTGCTTCAAGTGAATTCCATTTGATGAGTGTAATGCCCGTGAGGATTGAATGTATGCTTGCTCTATTTAGTATCCGGTTTATACAAGTTTTTTGCCAAATCACACTTTGCAAGTGCTCGCTCCCCCTCCCACATTTTAAGGTTTCAATTCTTTGAGGTGCATTCTATAATGTTAATGATTCGGACTTTAGCTTGAATTTGTTCAGTATGTTAATAACACGTTTGAAATCTTTTTTCATTTTTGTTGAGTTTGTCGCATGTTGGGTTGGGCATATTTTGAGGAAACCATGTGATGTTTGTGGGTACCATACCTGAAAACCCTCACGAGACGACACTCGTCCACTAGGGTAACCTAGGGGTTTAATGGCTTATTGCATACGCTAAATGTAATCGAATCGCCCGCGAAAGTGGCCTTATATTTTTATTGCTTTTTCATCCCATTTTGCACTTGTATCCTTCTTTTGGTTTACTTATAGTTCTTGTCGTATCCTATTCCATTGCTAGGGACTAGCAACGTGTAAGTTAGGGGGTGTGATACGACGCAAATATTGCGTCTTTCACCCGTTAACCTGAGCGTTATTAGACTCCTCGGGTATCTTAATCCCTATATTTAACTAGACAACCTCAGATTTCTATGTTAACATGTATTGCAGGGGTTAATTGAACTTTTGTAGGCATTTGGATGCTTAGTATGAAGTTTGAATGCATTCCGACGAAATTTCGTACACAACCGCACGTGCAAGGGCATTTTAGTCATTCATAATTTGGGTAACTGGCCCAATGTCTCCACGAAAGTTGAATCCCTCAGAACAAGCTTCGCGTGGCCACAAATGGTGCGCGAATCGGAGCTATATCGAAGAAGTTACGGGCTTTTGAGCGGAAGAGAATTTCAAACCAACCAAAACAGGGGAGAAGATTCAAGACTTGTAGGTCCGAATCGATTCGTCCCTTGCGAATCGATTCGGGTTGAGACAGAGATTTAGTTCCTCCATTCTAAATAGATTTGGATTTCAGCCGAATTGATTCGGCCTCCTTTGCGAATCGATTCGGATTAATTCGAATCGATTCGCCCCTCTGGCAGCCTCGAGATATTTCCCATCCGAATCGATTCAGCCCAATTCCCAATCGATTCGACCCTGAAGATATTTGTTTTTATTCCTTTTATTGACAAGTTTTCCATGGGATTTAATTTGTTTAAATACACTTTCTCTTCATTTTGAAGAGAATGATAGATATATACATGATTTTAGGTTAGTTTAGCTTAGGGTTTGAGGGTTTTGAAGAGTTCTTCTTCAATTGTTCTTGGTTTGACACCCCATTTGGGTTAAATGTTGCACTATTCATCATCCTCTTCCTTAATACAATTTGTATTTCTTCCTTTCTTTCTTTCTAGTTAATTTACATGCTTTGCTAATTAGTTTACATGCTTTGATTTAATCTCTTTCTAGGTAGATTTACGGCATTTATTTACTTCTTTCCATTTACCGCCTTTTTACGATGCTTTTTAGGTAATTAAAATTAGGTTTTGTTTGAATGGAACTCACTCGGGTTAACGCGTTGCTTTGCTTGGTGATAGTATTTACGGGTCTATTTCGGATGCGTTGTCCTAGTTATTACCCCTAGGAGATTTGACGAGGCATATCATGTATGTCCCATGGTTACGACGTTTCGCGCGTAATTTCCGGAATATTTATTGACGCCAAAAACTTATTAGGCTTTTATGATGATTTAGGGGTGTGACAACCCTTGGTTTAATTAACTGACGAAACGAGACATATTTGTATTAACTCGTCGACCCATGTAACCATTTTATTCAAATTAACTCGGGTGAGGGATATTCGACGCAACCTATAGTTTTTCTCTCTTTCATAATCTAGTTTCAATACCCTTGCCTAGATTAATCACATTCCTTTATGCATCTTTTTCTTTTTAGTTTGTAATCATCTTTTACACTTTTATTTCGGAATATTAAAACATATAAATTCTAGCAACTTTTCCCTGTGGATTTTCGACCCCCGACTTACTGCTAAACTTGACCCGCAAGTGTAGTCGTAATTTAGGTTTGTTTGTATAGTCGCGGCCAGAAAGAAAACAACGACTGTGCACTTACACGCGAATACCTCTCGCGCGCTATCACTAGGCCTACTCTCATCTCTAAAGGTGACTTTGCCTTCTTTGCAATCTACAAGGTTGGTAAAAAATTATTCGTCACCAGTCATATGCCTAGAGCATCCACTGTCAAAATTCCATTGAGTGTTATTTTGAACCCTAAAAGAAACGTGAACAATAAGGGATTTATCATCTTGCTTCGATACCCAAGTGGAGGTAACCTTTTGTTTTCCCTTATCATTGTTGGCTCTAGTCTTATCATTGGAAGTTCTTTCTCAAGGCATTAACATCCTTTGAAATTTTTCCATTAAGCTTTGAGAAGTCATGACTAGGAACTCAACTTGCTCTATAAGACTACCAAACTTGCTATAGCGGTCCATAGGAGGTATATGTACGTTGATTTCTCTCTATTTTTTAGTAAAATTACCTAAGGTGTCCTTTTCTTTTGCAATAGGTGCAAACATAGACTTGTTTTCGTCTACCTTATTTTGTTTTTTTAGGTTGAACTTTCTTTTGTGATTTAGGTCAAGGCTCATAAAGATCTACAATAAATTTAGGAAACGGTTATGTTGAGGCATGAGAAGTGGATGCACTATCATAACCTATTACTTTCCTCTCCCTAAATGCTAAAGCGAGATCGAGAAACATCTTCCCTACCTTCTTTGATGTATCCTCTATAGTAACATTAACCTCCCAGCCATGTTCGAGATCTTTCTTGAGTTAAGATAAATGGGCTTTAAGTTTCTCACGAGTCCTCAATTAACATTGAAGATCTCTCATAAGACTATCCACTTTATTCATCAAGTCACCATTTTTCCTTTTAACTAAAATGACTCTTTCCCAAAGACACTTTCACTGAGGACTCACCCTTGTGACAACCCGCCTAATAAAATATCAGGCAATCACTCCTATATTAAATTAAAACAGGAGTCGCAAATGGATCATTCTCAGCATCACTGTCGAAAACCAATTTAATTACTAATAGACTATTAGGCTGGCGTCAAAATTTTTCTTAACTACTCTTTTTAAACAGCAATACAATTTTAAAACAGCCACACTGTATAAATATATGAAACTGAAATGAAATAAAATAACTGAACACTCGGCTCAAAATTATACAACCATATCGAATGCCGCACTAAAAGGCGATAAAAGAATAAATAAATGCAGTTGGGTTATTAGCCCGAATGTTTATATAGTACCTCATATCTAGAGTACAAGAATAGAAGCATCTACGGTAAACCTACATGCATCCACAACTGCTCCAGCAGACGTCTGACTCGAAGGAATTACCAACCAGGCGTCCCTATGTCTGGACACCTATAATATATATATGGATATAGAAAACGAGGAAAATATAGAAACGGGTCAGAGCCTGAGTCGTGAAAAATTTTTGCAAGTGCATAAATGCTTTATTTTTAAAAATATGTTTATCTCATATTTAAATTGGTATCGCACTCCCATGAGATACCCCTCACCTCCCTTCTAATAGTGCACACCTATCGCATCCTAACAAATATCCTAGCCAAGCTATCCTGCCAAACTAGTCTGTCACCCGTCTTCTAACAACCCTAGTTATCCCAAGTACTAAGGGCTAAACTTCTCCCCAGTCTCAACACTATGCCATGTTCGTGCGTGGGGTGTCTCGCAGAGCGAAATCCAAATAAGGAACCCCCCCGATACACTACTATGCGGTAAGGTCGATCGTCAAGATCCATTAGACCCTCAGTACAAAATGTATATACATACTATATAATGATATACATAACATACTTACTCTAATATACATCTTACAATATACATCCGGATAATATCTCTCGGACCGAGGTTTACTCTAGATTCATTTTTATAATGCCCATCCGGATATAATCTCCCGAACTGAGATTTACTTTATATTCATTTTTATAATGCACATCCGGATATAATCTCCCGTACTGAGAATCTCCTTTTTCATTTTTATCTCTTTACTCTCATAGAGATATATATTACCTTGTTTTTATGAACAAGTAATATACAATACACACAAGTATAATAACCATCCCAACGAGCTATAACTCGAGGATGCGGTCTCATAGTGCCGATCCAAAATCCAGGTTTACTCACTATACCATGGTAACCAGACTCTCTCAATGGACATGGTAAATAAATACACAACGGTGGAGGCGGTCATGTTCCCCCTGCAAGTGGAATCACATACATCTCACTTGAACGCGGGACGATAATGACCTAGGGACTATACTCACGCTGCTCCTCAAGCCAGGGGATTCACCCACATCACGTAACCTCCCTGGATCGCACTAGAGCAAATATATACTCTGGTTGCTCCAACCCTACGCCAAAGGAAAGCCCGTGGAAACCAGCCTCTAAATAGACATATATCATCACACACAGATACATATGTATTTGTATCATATAATATATATACTTTAATCACTATATATACATATATATATATATATATATATATTGCTCCTCGAATATATATAATTGGACATAATTGCCAATCACATAATAATATTTAAGTATTCTCTCTCTTAAATATTACTCACACCTTAATCACTATTTGGGATTTATATACTCTCCAAATATCCGATTCATAATCGTATGATAAGTATACCCTCAAATTATCTTTAAACTATAACCTAAATTTCATCCCATTCACCTCACAGGATTTTCTCTTCCATAATCGATATATAATTATGGTTTCGCACACGCATAATTATATTGACCCAAATGGCCACTAAAACCATCCCAATTGATGTTCGTCCCCGAACACCCTTAAATTAAATAGGTGTGGATTCTTTTTCCATGAAACCAAAGACTACATCATGTCCATAAAATCAATTAGATGTCCCCACCCTATTTTAGGAACCCCAACATTCTAATTCCTCAACTTATCTATTTTCCACGAAAATGAAATTTTAGGGTTACACTTAAAACCCTCACTTAGCCCCCATAAATTCCCTCAATTGGAGGACTATTTACTCCTAAAAGATTACTTATTTCCTCACCTAAATAACCTCGAATCAAATTAAAATTGTAATTTATCCCATTCAATTAACACTAGGAAAAGTTTTCCAAATTCCGGAAGGATCGATCCTCTACCTTCGATCGATCGATCGTATCGGATAGCTTCTTCTTCGAGAAGCTGTTTCGGCCATTAAAGCTTCTCCAAAGCTTTTGTCTCATCTCCCGACATCCTAAAATATCAACCAACAACATATACACATTTAATAAGGGTTCTAAACATCCTAGAACCCGAAACCAACAACTAATTTCGATTAAATCCTAAGTTTCTCGAATTGCAAAATTATTGGGGTTTATTCGTTTTAACTCCCGAAAACCCGTTTAATCCACGAAAACCTAACCCAAAATCTTTAGGGTTTGTTAATACCAAAATATGATATGAGATTTATGCTCAAAAAGAAATAAAGTAAACACTTGCCTCGTGGATAAAATCCGACTATCCCGAGTAAAATCCCGTGGAGGTTAGTCGTAGTCTCCCTTTTTCTTCTCCCTTTCTTCCTCTCTCTGTTCTCCACTTTCTTTTCTCTTTTTTCTTTCTCTTCTCTCCCCCTCTCCCTCCTTATATAGGGAGAAAAGGGGTTTATACCTTTTAAACCCAAAAATGACTCGTTTACTCAATTACGAGTTCTTTTACTCTGAAAATTCCCAAAACTCAATTTTGACGATCGGATACACTATTCTGACTATCTCGGCCATTCTGAGACTCACCACGCAGTCAGAATCTCCATCCGATGCACTTAACCACAACCCACTAATTTAACCCAATAACTCTCAATGCGGGTTTTCCAATTAAAGTCTTACCTTTCGTCACTTTACTCAACTGCGACATATGATTAAAATACTCCGACATATATCCCAAACGTAAATATATCACCCGTCGACAATCATCTAATCCTTAAAAATTCCAAAAATTACTATTCTGGAAAATTTCCCAAATTTCCAATTTACACCCAATTATGGAATTTAATTATCCCCAAAAGTACGGGTTGTTACAGCCCTCTCCCATCTCTCTCAGCTTCTTCTCCAAAGCTAAAAGCCTAAGCTCCAAACATTTATTTTGAATTTTCGTTTTAAACGACTCGGTGTAAATCTCAAATAAGTTCATTGAAGGTAACTCTCTCACTCACTCAAAATTCCATCTCCCTCGATCTCTTTGGAATGACTAGACTCACCATTGAGGTCATCATGTTTAGGAAAATCCTCAATAGTGTCAGGTGTAATCGATGTATTAACATGACTGGCCATAAAAGGGGTCAAATAGCGTACATGCTGTGATTCATCCTCATAATCCACCAACTCGACATCACTATCACTAAGAGTGGTATTAAGGGTAGCTTTTCTTTTTCCTCTTCTCTTTCACCTCGTAGCATACTCGTGAGTTTTATGACCCTTACCCTTTCACTCATAACATCTCTCCTTATATTTCTTAGGATACTCTGCTCTCACTTTTTTAAAACATTTCTTGCCTGACTTAAACGTTTTATCTTTCTCAACATTTTTATTTTCTTTGGCAGAATTATCTTTTCCTAGATTCAAAAATTTTTTGAATTTTTTTGCACAAGGGCAACATCATCTAATTCAATATCATATTCAGAGTTAGAATAGACCTCCTCTTTCTTTTTATCTTGGGCTTTTAAAGCAATCTTTTTTTCTGTTGGCTTATAGTTTTGGGAATCATATCGATCTCATAAGTTTGAAGGTCTCCTACGAGTTCTTTTAACCCAAGCGTATCTAAAATTCTCAAAGAATTAAGGATAGTGATAGTGGCATGAATTGAGACAATATGGATCACAAAATATTTTTCCGTACTCCCGTCTTAAGAATTTTCTCACCTAAATTATAACTAAAGTTTACTATATCATATAAACATTCATAAAATTCATCAAATGTCTCAGTCTCTAGCAAATTAATGGTCTCGAATTGTGTCATGAGATTTTGAAGCTTAGAAGCTTTTACAGTGTTGGTACCCTCATTAGCAAGTTGTATGGTATCCCATGCTTCTTTCGATGTGGTGCACATCATGATATGGTAGAACTCGTAACGGGTAACACCTCCAAAAATGGCATTCAAGCTGTGAGAGTTAAAATGACTCCAGTTAAATTATTCATCCATCCAAGAGGTGACAGTTTTAGGACTTACGAGACCTCCATTAGTCATAGTGGGTGGTGTTCACCCTCTTTCACACATTATACATACCCTTTCTTCAATTGATTTAAAAACCAACCTCATTTTAACTTTCCATTAAGCATAATTTAACCCATCAAAAATTGTAATTCTATTGCAAATTATCATTTTAACCCAATATAAAGATCACACAGTAAAATAAGGTAACTTGCTCTGATACCAATTTCAAAACGTAGTCGGGGCTAATTAGAATATCTGTATCTTATTATACACACACAAAGATTCAAATTTAACCAAATTTTTTCTTTATTAATAAAGAGGTGTTCATGCAAACTCAAGTCCAAATTAATATATATCCTACCCACACAATCAATACAAGCAAAAGAAGAAATGAGAAAAAATCTCTTTCGAGAAAAACCTATACTTATCGTGACAAATAGTTTGACAAACTCAATGACTTACAGACTACTTAGAGATCCACTACGTATAATGCACGGGTCTTCAAATCCTTAACTGATACGGTACAAATTGGCACCGTCCACAAGAAGCATCCTTTCCTTCAGTATCCACCAATCAGCCTCAAGATTACAGAATCCATTCTCCCTTCAGCTGTAGAGCCTCGGATCCATAAATCAATATTAAAGTAAACTCCACAAGGGTTTGATGTAGTATTTGGAAACTAGAGTTTGAAACTCAACATATGATTCTAAAGGATGAGTGATTTGGAAAAGTAAAACTAGTTTCAAAGAAACAAAAAGATTTAACACTTTGGGAACAGGTATGAGGATTTCATTTTTGCCGAAAGTCTTCAAAAAAACTGTTCGAAAAAGGTTCTTTATTTAAAAACATAAATTTTAAGGTTGTGATCTCGAACGAAGGAAAATGGGATCTCGTCCAAATGAAAACTACAGTTTCTTTCTAACAAGGTGAAGTCTTATTCGAATGAAATGTCGATTTTGTTTGATCATCCTTGCAATAAACTTTTAACGAAAGTTTCTCTGTCAAACAGAGACCATCTTGTTAGATGTCCCTTAGAAGTTGGTTCGAATGAGCTTTCAAATGAAAACATGATCTCCTTCTAACGAGATTGGAATCTCGTTCCAATGAACTAAATTATAAAGATTATTTCCAAAAATCATTTTATAAAAACATCCTCAAGTAAAAAACAAACATCCCAGAATAATTTGACCGAGTAAAATCAAAACCGCAAGTTTGTCTACCTCCATAAAGTTCTAGGGATGAATCCAATGACTTAAGTGTCAAATACGATGCTCATCACTCCATTGTCTTCGAATGATCATGGAGGAAAATGTGAGAGTAGTTTTTTATTCATAGCTATTTTATATAATTAAATATGCCAAAATAACTAAGCTATGAGCCATTATAAAATCATTCTCTTGCAATTGGACTTTCTCTTGCAATTCTTGGTGGACTTTACAACATTTAAGACATAATGTCTGACCAGGAAATGGTCAATGCCAACCTGAGGCATGCTATTAACGAAACCCATAACGGACTAAACGCTCTAATGAAGTCCCATGAAGCTAACACGAAGGCCAAGGACTTAGAACTCACTAAACAAGGGTCCAAAATTAAGAAATAAGATAATGATGTCATAGAATCTTCACCTACATAATTCGAGGCCCTAACGGCCAAGGGAAAGGGCTTTGACTAAGGGTGGGGCGATGCCTTCCAGCAAACTAGGAAATAGTTGAACTACATATAGTTTTAAGATAGGCTTGGATGGGGAATTGGCTAAGGAAGGACTCCCTACTAAGTCTAACTTTTGGGTGAGAATAATATAGGTTCATGTCCAAACATGAGAGGATAAAGGTGAAGCTACTTATGCTAGCCAAGACAAGGATGAGGCCAAGCACTGAACAATGACTTGGCCGATCAAGAGAAGATAAAAGAAAAGGAAGGCCAAGATAGTTAGATTAGCTTTAGGGTATTTTTTATTTTGTAGTTGTCCTATCTTTTATATATTTTTCATTCTAGGAAATTGTGCATCCTTTTTCTTTGATGAAAAAGTCATTTTTTGCCATGTTGTTCTTGCCTTAATTCCTTTTGATTATTGGAGAATGCTTGTTGTATTTTCCTATATCTGGATTTTTTTTCTTTCGATTTGTGTAGTCTGATAATAACTTGGAATTTATGTCAACAACTTAAGAAAATGGATCTGGATCATATCCCTAATTAGGAAGCTCCTAGTTTATCTCGTGGGGAATTTTTATTTGTTCATTAAGCACTTCAAAAGATGACAAGTTCTTATAGAGGGCAAACCAATTTGTTTGCCTCCATTTTAAATTAGATTAAAGATGTAGCCAATGGGAAATAATATTAGAGAGTGATAATAATTATTTAAGGTAACAACTCCATAAGGTCGAACAGACTATTAGAGAAGGCCTACCAAAGGGACCCTGCACCAAAAGGTAATGAGATTTACATATTAGTTTCGCCATCTTGGTCCACATGTGGTTTGGTTAGAGGGTCATAGAAGATACTATTTGGATGTTCTACCTCATTTGGATGAAACCAAGCAGGTCATTTACAAGATCGGGTGGCTGAACACCTTGGATGTTATTGGAGTCCCATGAAACTCCCAACTTTGGCACTGGTATGGGGTAGACAGTCCATTTGTTTATCTTCCCACTAGTATGATCAAGGAATGTTAGATACATGTAGACTAAATCCCCATTCAAATGATAAGAAACTATCTCCTTGATCATGGTTGCAATGATGAGTTTCATCCTAATCCAGACGATGGTCGTAGTGATATAATCTACCAATCTGGAGCATCAAAGATAAAATATTTATCTTTTTGTATATCAGCTTTTCTATTTTGCAAACTTGGCTACATGTAATGTAAATTAATATGAATAAAATTACTTAGTCAATTTTATGTTTTGTATTTTCCTATTTTCTATGTGAACTGTGTTTTATTAGTTACCTTACCTTTAAGGATAAGTGTCATCACACCACATTAGTCTTAGGACCAACTATGGAGAAAATGCACGTGGTCTTAGAGAAATCCACATGTTCGGGATTTTAGCTGACTAAATTGGGACACTTAGTGCCTAGGGATCCTTCGTACATTTCTTCTTATTTGGGAATTCTTTTTGCTTTCGTGTTTTTTCATGAGGAAAATGTGAAATCTAAATATATGAAATCAATTGAAATCTTAATAAGGCATTTGAACTAGAGATCAGGATGTGATCGGATAAATTTAAGGAAATTTGTAATAAAAATTTATAGCTAGCTAAGCTTGTCTCCTATTTGGAACAATAAGAAAGATTATTGTATTAATCATATTTTAAATCATCCAAGGTACAAACACATCTTGAATAAAGAAAAACAAAATTAGAAATATAATCTTCTAAGATTGGTGGCATTTAAGGTCCCACGTATCTCCCTACACCTATTATTTTAAGATGGTAGGCTCCTTGGAGGTCATCTCTGATAAATTTAGATAGTCCATCCTAGTTAGGACCTAATTTTCCATATTATGTCTTCCTCGTGTTGGCAATTAATTTTCTTAAGATGTCATCTTCGACCTGAAACTTCCTCAGATTGACTCCTTTGTTGTAATGCTTAGTCAAATGTTGTGGTAAGAATTCAATTTTATTAAGTCTTGTTCTCTTCTTTCTACATCCAGGTTTAGCTCAATCATTATGATTTCATTATTAAGGTGTTGATCAGCAAAAGTTTTCCTTATGGTCAGCAAGTCAACTTCCAGTTGAATTATGGCTTCAATTCCAGAGGCCAGGGCGAAGGTTGTTTCTCTTGTCAACCTTCTAGGCATTATTTTATAAGCCTAGAGGGCATAGGGAAGCTCTTCCACCCAAGCACCTCCTTTTCTCCAGTCTCTTATTTATTACATTGAGCATTGTCGTATTGGAGGACTCAACCTACCCATTACTTTAGCTTTAGGACACTTAGATATAGTAGTGCCTGATATTATGATTATTGCATAAGCCTTGGAATGGTCCGCTTTTATATTGAGTTTTATTTTTGGTGATAATCGTTCTTCGCACGCAAAAATGAGTCACGGTTATTTTCCAGACAAATTTGATCAAATCGGTGTCCTTTATGTTCACCAAAGGGTCTTCCTCTATTCACATGGTGAAGTAATCTATATCGACTAGGAGATACTTCTTATTTTTTAGAGCTATACGAAGGGGTTCCATAATTTCTATTCCCCATTAGGAAAAAGTCCATAGACTGGTTAGTGATTTGAAGTCGTTGTTTGGTTGGTGATGCATGGATGAGAATTCTTGACACTTTTTTCACTTTCTAACATATTAAACAATAACATTTTGCATGTAAGGCCAATAATAGCCCTCTTTGATAGACTAGAAAGCTAATAATCTTCCCACAACATGACATCGGACGTTTATCGAATGAATACATCATACGTATGATCATGTAAAATATGTCCTACATAGATTCACTTCAGATGATAGATATAATCAAGCGTCTTTCACCTTGGTCTGATGAACCTACTTCTTATCAACAGACAAGATGTCCTCTTCCAAGTATGATATGAATAAGTCAATATAATTGGGAGTTTTTTGGATAGTGAGGACTTGTTTGGTCTCTTTTATTTTCAAAATATTTGGTTGGCCATGGTATTTCATGTCAATTTTTCTTTTGAGTTTGTAGTCAACGATTGAGTGCAAAGTGTCTAGAGCATCTACATTTTTGTTATTTTCTCATGGAAAATATTGGACATGAAACTTCTTGAACTGGGAAATCAGGTCACGGGTGACCAGTAATTATGTTGACATTCGTTCATCTCTGATGTTATAGTTTTATAATACTTAATTAGAAACCATCCTTGAGTCACAGAAGACTTTAGAAACCCTATTCTTCCCCATATAGGTAGAAATACCTATCATGATCACCCAAAGTCCCGCATGGAGGTTAAAACTAAAGGATACCTCCCTAAAGGCCCAAAACCATAAGAGTCTCAAAAATAAATCACTCAAATAAGTCAAGATAGCCCAAAAGCCAAGGAAAAAATACGTGAACGATCGGTCCATAGTGTACAGTATACTTCACTGATCAGTCCATGGTGTATAGTACACTTAACTGATCAGCCCTTTGTCCCGAGCAGTCTTCATGTAAAAGGGGGCCTTAACCTACCATTTTAATAGTCATTAAATTCATTCTTAAATGCTGAACTTTCTGCCCATGAGTTGTGTCTTCTCCAAAAATCCCCAAAACTCTCTTCATTTGTCTTTAAAAAAACCTTCCAATATTATATCTACAATTCTAACCCAAATCCTTTACTTATTTTTCTCATTTAAACCCAAAATAAAATGTAAAACCCTTTTTCTATTTCCTACTTTATTTCTCTTTAAAGCTACTTTATCTTTAAAGTAACCTAAGATCCATTCTAAAAAGGATGTTTCCAAGTTGGAACATTGTCGAAATGAAAGGGAGCACGAGTAATCTTGCAGGTGTGTTGTTTATCACTCCTTTATTTTGATGTCATGACATAAAAGGGTGGTGTTGTGCAGCAACACCACCCCAAGTTACTCTTTATGTATTTCTTTTCTTTTTTAGGATTGGTTTTTTCTCTATAGGTCATGTTCGAACTAAGTTGAATATCATTATGCCTACCGTGGATATGTAGATGTATTAGAGAAACCCTATCAATAACCCTACCCAATCCAAATATCATTCATACTCATGTGTTTTCACCTTTACTCTTATAAAACTACTCAAAACTAAACCAAAAATATTCAAAACATGAAATAACTTCATATAGGATAGAGGATCACTAGATCTGGAGATTTTATCTACTATTAGTTATTAATGTTGAAAATTTAATCATTCTTTCCTCTTCAAGTGATTTTATGGGTGAATCAACCTTGTACAAGAACTCTCATGAACATAGATCATCCATATCTTTAGATCCGATCTTGTTTCTCTCTAAAATATCTTAAAAGATCAAAGAAATTTTAGATCTCTCACATCGAGACACCATATAAGATAAAATCTCTTTTTCTTCTTTGCAAACTATGTGAACTTTGAATCGCTCCATATGATTATGTTGGCTCAATTGGATTGTTGCCCGACTGAACAAGTCCGACTTTGTACATATTTATTCTTTGTCTATATTATCAACACACACATGCCATACTACACTAAACACTATATTTGCATAATAACTATTTTATTTCATTATTTATTTTTAAATCATAAGATCCTAAAATAAATATTTGTATACGTACATTTGATATCTAAAGGGTGGAGCAAGTGCCTAACACCTTCCTAATCTGTAACCCAACCCCTGGACCCTTAACTAACTAGTTAGAATGTGGACCACTTACCATCACAAGGTCCATATGGAGGCCTTCACTTTCCTTGTATCTATTTTGTGTAAAATAGAATGGTGACTCCATTTCTATTTCCACTTTCCTCAAGAGAGAGCCACCCTGAGGCGCTGGCCGTGTGTCACCGGCCATGTGGAGGAAAAGCAGGGACTCTCACAGTGGTGACTCCACCGGGGACATTTTTTTAAGAGGACTTAACTCAATTTAATCAAGACCTGTAAATATTTTAGCATTGTATTCCTGTATATTCTATTGTTCTTCTTTATTCTATTAGTTCTTATTATTTTTTTAGATACTTCACTAGGTAGAAAAACACTGGTATTACATTCACCCATGGTGGTAAGGTTATATACCCTAATCGTCCCTTGAACCTTGTTTGTGTCATGTATGCCAAGATATTTAATAATCTCGAGTGAAACTATCTCTTTCCGAAAATTAAATGACTTTTTAAAACATAAACACTACTTCACCGCATAACATTTGCATATCACTACATACCCCATTACCCTGGGAAGCCTAGCTACGGGTCTTGGATCTAACCAATGAAGGTACATAGAAACAGTGTCCACTCTTCTTGGACTCGTACCCTTAGAGTATATAGAGTGGTATGTTCTCAGTTAAAATCACTCACGTACCTTAAGTATATTGAGTCATCTCTCCCACGTACTATCCCCGTGAGGTATATCGGGAGGCTCGATTCATGTACATTTGGGTATATTAAAATTACCCTCTCACACATAACCTCGAGGTATATGGTAAGGATTCATATCCAAATAAGGGAGCCTTTAGCCTCATGAAAAGCCTTGCATAACCTCATGTACTAGAATTCTAGGATACAACTAAATAAATAAGCCAAAAAATTCACTAAGTGATGACATATCCTAGAAGAATTTTGTATCCCTTAAAAAAGTATCCTAAAATAGGATGGGACTCCAGGATTATAAAAATTCACTTACTGTTCACAACTCCAAACCAAGGGTTGCGAGATAAGTGAAGAGCATCGTGGGAAATGGATCATCGCTCGAGATTAACCAAAACAAGCAAAAGATATGATTTCTTAAACCCATGCTTGTTCCTTATAGGATAACACTAAAGAAAAAATCCAAATTCCACGATGTCATGAAACCTTGCAGTCACCAACTTGTATAAGGGATTAAAGCAACATCTCTTTGTAACACCCCGTGTTTTTATTTATTATTTTAATTAATTAATTGGAATTTTCGAGAAAAATAAATTTTTAAATTTAATAATTTTTATTGGCTAAATATGTTGGTTATGATTTTAGAAGAATAAAACTTCAAACGGAATTAAAATCGGAGTTAAAACGGATTTTATATTGATTTTACATTATTTTCCCTTATAGGCATTTTTTAGGCGAACTGTCAATTTTTCGGGGTGATCGATCGATCGACCCCTGGGGGTAGATCGATCGACCCTCCCAGAAAACGTTCGCTGTGAGCTATTTTTAGAGTTTGTGTAGGATTAGGACTCCTAATCAATATATAACCTTGTTAATCCATAGGGGGACCTCTCATAATCACTTTTTCTCCAGTTTTTCACCAGAGAACACTTCCAAATATTTTTCCTCTCACTCATAATCATCAACCTTCAACAAAATCAAGTTTTTGTCAAAAGTTTTTGAAGGCTTAATTGGGGTTTAATCAAGATCGTTCAAGAACACTCTTTTGCTAATTTTTCGCAAGGAACCCAGATTTCTAATCAGATTTTCAACACGATCTTTACAGGCATGAATACTCTATTCTTTTCCTTTAGTATTATGCGTTTTAAGTGTCGCGCAAACACTTAATTACATGTTTTTATTAAAATAAAGTAGTGACTTAATTAGGAAAAGTGAATACTAATTATGATGCTGTTTTTATAAAATCTTTTAATCTGAATAATATTCATAACCTTTGGGTACGTAGGATTCATGAGTGATTTTGGGTTTTATTGGTGTAGGTTGCATGTAGAAAAACCCTAGCTTTAAAATAAATGATTTTTGGGTGCGTACAACTCATGTAATACATGTAGAGATAATAAAATTTGGTTTTTTATATATATATGATGAAAACTTGGTATATTTAATTTAAAATAATTAAATGAGATTATTTGGATATTGTTGACGTTGTGATAATTAAATTAAAGATTTAATTGAATTTGACTATCATGCGTAGTTTTATATATTGATTAATTATGCTTGTTTTGTGTGACTTGTTGGTATTATGATGTTGCCTTTGGGTATTATTGGCCTATATTTTAGAATGCCTCTAGGTATGGGACTAGTGGGTATGCCTTTTGATGATTTACGCCTTCTAGGTATGGGACTAGTGAGGGTAGATTATCGCATTTTTTATCATCTTGGGGTGGGCTGATTTTTGGTACTTTATCGTCGTTATGCTAGCCTAAGCATGAGACTAAGTTAAGATTTATGTTAGAAAATCCTCCTATACATAGGATAGAACGTATTCATAACTTGGGGACCCTTAGTTATGGGACTAGGGGGTATTTTGAGGATCTCACATCGATTAAAAGGGTGGGGTGATTATAAATTGAGAATTAATGCCTAAGATAAAAACGGGTATTAAAATTTGTGGCGACATAATGTGTCGGGGCCGACAGTTTAAACGGTTCAGAGGACGATTTATGTCGTGTCGTGTGTGGAACCTTGTCATGTGTTGGGGCCGATAGTTAAACGGGTCAGAGGACGATTGACAAGGGGAACCTTGTCATGTGTCAGGGCCGACAGTAAACGGGTCAGAGGACGATTGACAAGGGGAAGTGTGACACTTTAATAAAAAGTGAGAACTATAATAAAAGTTGGTTAATTTAATTAAATTAACATCGTGGGACTTGGGAATTTAAAATCATATTGGTGTGCCTTTATAAATGGGGATTTTTACGGGTAGTTAGTAGATTATAATTATCGCGTTTAATTATCCCGTTTAACTTAAAATACTCTATTGTGATATTTATTGCGTATAATGCTATTGTCTGGATTCAAGGATCCTATTTGAGGGGAGTAGTGTGTATTCTTGCTCAGGGCTTTGGCTCTGACCCATGCGTTGACTAATCTTTGTAAGGATTTAATTTGGATAAGCTGCATAAGTTTATCGGAGTTATCATTGGAGGTGAAGCTCGAGTTATTTACTTTATGGCATAGTTTAGTTAAACTTTCTTTTCCAGTCGTATTATAAGACTTCATTGGAGTTTCATTGGTCCATTCGGTTCCAAAGTTGTTTAGAGGATTTCTGTTGGGATTATTCAGATTTTATTTAATCATTATTGGAGATTGGATTTTTGGAGTTAGCATGTGATGGATCTTTTATCGTTTACTTATTTGTGATCATTTGAGATTGACTCAATTGTTTATCTTATGGACTGATTTATTTATGTCTCATATCTGTCTCATGCTAAGAATGGTATTTATTTAGTTCACGCCCGGCTTAGTTTTGGTGGCGGCCGACGCCAGAATTAGGCGGGGTGTGACACTCTTGAACCCCGATATATCATAGTCTCAATAACATAAGGGATGAATAAATAGTGTCATTACACAAAATTTTGGCTAGCCTAACCGCCCTGAAGGGAAAATGTTAAACATTGGTCAGGAAAAGGTCTAACTCAAAAACTGATAAGAAAATATCGAGGGGCATAAAGAAAACCCACATCGGGCCAACATTGTACCCCCACCGACAAGGGTATAATATAACAACAACCCCATTCCATGCCACAAGCACAATTATTACCAATGCAGTAGAGGGACCAATGGATCTTGGATGCCTCATAATTAAATTCCAAACACTCCAATAGAATTTCTGATAACAATGACCTACCGATGATCTTGCAGACATCCAATGCATGTCCCTTGACCCTAAGAAGTTAACATGAATGGGTGCACCGATATTCAACCTCAAATTATACATTTGATCCAAGCGTGCCCTAGGATCTTCTAAGGAGGTTATGGCACAAATGTTTGGCAACACCTTATCTGAGGGAGAACTCAAATGGCTCTTATCCATTGATGATGGAAGGACCAAAAGCCATAGTGATATCTGCAAAGAGTTTGTAGAGTTATATAATTATAACGACGAGTTAGAAATTACTCGTCAAAATTTAGAAATGAAAAGGCATTAGATCAGTGAACACCTGCGCACTTTGATCACTCATTGGAAAAACAAATTTTCTTAGTTGGTGAATCGAATCTCAAAAGAGGATCAGTTGGTTATTGCAAAGAAGAATTTGATTCAACCCTACCGATACCGATTAAAGATGCAAATTTTACCCCCATTGAAAGCCTTGACTGATGTGGGAGACCATATGGAGGGTCATCTCATGAACTGAACACCTAAGAGTGAGATTAACAATCGAAGTAATTTTCCTTCAAACACAAATTGGAGGACTGATAAACTAGGCATTGTTATCGCCAATGCTATATAGGCTACGAAACCTAACTTTCACTGTGGAATGCTGAAAGAGTTCAATAAACATTTTATAACATATACGATCCTATAGGTGTAGTTTATTAGGCCCTCAAGAATAAGGGGATTTTAATTACCTTAAATCATATACCATTACTTGACCCCTTGACAGAAGTCTTCGGGAACAACCTTTACTTGAATATTATCAAATGACAAGACACAAGTTGGAACGATGTCAAGATATAAGATCTTTCGTATGAGATTTCAATAACCATGGAAATATTACCGCACTAACTAAGCCAAAGCTTAATGTTAATTGTAATCCTCTACCCAATCATGTCACGGGGGTGAATGTCCTCACTAAAGAAGATAAATCTCGAGATCACTTTCTCTTAATCAAGATGATTAACTCAATCGAAGATGTATAACAGCTGACCTCAAAAGTCTTATCAACAGATATCTAGGTCATATGGTTCCAATACAAACTCATAGGGAACAAATGGTTCATACACTTAGAGCTTTAATGGTCACTGGAGGGTTCCTCTATAGATAAGATTGAATCAACTATTGTACCTAGTGTTTCGAAAGAAATAAGATCTTGTTATATCAAATACCATGTATAAACATAAAAATCTCTATGAGCATTGGGCAGTGATGTATGAGAAGGCGCAACGAGAAGAAAGGTACATAAGAGAAATGAAAATTACATAAATCATCCCTACTGGCTAGGATAATAAATTAAAAATAGAATGCAATCAACACTCATGGGCATGGGAATCTGCAAATAATTTAGAAGCCAAGTTTTCAACTGAATAAGATTTGATATTCTACTTATATGATTTGATAGTATCCCCTCCATGAGAATAGATGGATTACATTTTCATTCTGAACTTCAACGAAATACTATCCAAGTTCCTCACCCTAAATTGAGAGTCTACAGAAATCGACCACGTAACTCGGTTCGAAATATTTAGAAAGACCTTATATTGGACCCCATTCCTTTTAGGGAGAGGGACAAAATAAAAGGAAAGGAAACACTTAAAGAATACTCATTTGGAGAAATCGAAAAAAATCGAGTTCTATATCAGTGGAAAAAAACACAAACCAACATCTTTATATGGGGGCTCGTCCTGTCCTTCTAACCCCATCGGGATTTCATTCTCAAACAGTTCTCTCATAAAGTAGTACATATATTTTCCACTCTCAAAGAACTTATGGAGATAGTCAGAAGCCCAAACCTTTGTAAAGGGGATATCATTATCCAACACAGAGTTTCCCAAGATAGGACCATGTCACAACATGGCTCTAAACATAATTTTAAAAGTCCAGGAACAAAGGATTCTCGTGGTGATCATCGATAATAGATATGTCTTAAATGTTTGCCTATTGAGAACCAACAAATGCTTGGGAATTAATTATTAGGATCTCATATCCACCACTCAGGTTGTTAGAAAGTTCACCATTAAATCTTAGGGCTCAACCCTGGACAAGCGATGGAAACTACCAAGTTGGATTATGGTAGGGGAAGAGGGAATTTTTAGGGGAGCAGTGAAATGCGTAGAGATCAAAAAGAACACTAACAGTGAAATCACTCTGCTAGGCTGACACTGACACTGAGAGAATAAAAAAACTAGGGGAGAGAATGGAATTAGATACCCCAGTAGTTCTAGTCGTAAATGATGGATACTAGGCGCTGTGCGTATTGACCCGTGTAGTGTTGTAGCTAATATATCAAGTATCCCTCCTGGGGAGTACGTTCATAAGAATGAAACTCAAAGAAATTTATGGGAGACAGAACAAGCGGTGGAGCATGTGGTTTAGTTCGATGAAAAGACCGTGTGAAAACACCTAGAAAGAAGTGATGGGATCTATTAAACTCGGCCTTAGAATCTTCCCACTCGATAACATAATAAAGTTACAAGTGATTGACATATTTATTTCCTTTAATCTTCTTTATGGAAGACCGTGTCTCCGTGATATCAGGCATGTTGCTTCATCTATGCATTAAAAACTGATATTTTTGCGGAGAAAATCTAATTACAATATTCGAAGATTCTAACTTGATTAAAGGGGAGGGACTGAGCACCGCAGTCCTTAAAATCCAACATAAAAGTGGAGACATATATATCAGTGATTTTTTAATGGACCCGCCTATATAAACCATTTCATCTCACACAAAATAATAAACCTCACCATCTTATTTTGAGTATGGTTGTTTTACTGTCACCCGTATGATAAAGAAAATGAAGTTCCTGCTGAGAATAGGACTTAGGTAAAATTAATAAGGGATCAGCAAACCCATTAAGGTACCTCAATAATCTAGTACTAAGGTACTGGGATATAAGCAATAGAGTGATGAACTTATCTCCAAAGCACTAAAAGTTAAAACATCGGAATTCAAGAAACCAGGGGCTAGGCGTACAACTAGTCGCTCTAGCCTTAGTACTTTATCAAGGAGGGGAAGATTTTCCATTCTGTAAATTTTTTTAACAGTGGATAGATTCTAACTTTGGAAAATAGATGCCATTATGGGGGATCTTCTTCTAGGACCACCCTAAATGGATAAAGGAAGAAGTCCATGACATAGCAGACCTGATTGGGAAGCAGTACAAGCCCTCTATAAGTCGGTATCCCATCGAGGATTTAAAGAGCAATAAAAAATTATATATAATGATGGAAAAGGTGAATAATTGTATCTTTTTCCACCTGCCAATTATTGAAAACCCTTCTGAGGATGATATTTCCTACATGCTTTAAGAATAACCTTCAACTACTACCTGTAACCTTCCTTTTGAGGAAAAGGACATTGTGGCAAACTATTTTGATGTACTCAACCATGTGAACCCTTTTGTCGATGAAATAAATTTGAACTTTGAGTATCCTTATGTGTAAAACATTGATGATGATAAATGTGCTAATCAAAATAACAAAATAAATTTATATAATGAGGAATTAGAAGGCCACATAAGAGAGCTTAATGGTAAATAAACCTATCGTGTACAACCTTTTAATGAAATGGTAACATTTAACTTAAGATCTCTTAATGAGATAAAAGAAATTAAATTGGATCTTGTTTAGACGATCTAGAAAAATTTGAACTCATACAACTCCTCAAACAATATAATGATGTCTTTGTCTGGTCTTATGTCGATATGCTAGGAATCGATCCTAAAATAATCATCCACTTCATACCCATGTATCTAGAGTCCAATCCAGTCAAGAAAAAACTCAAAAACTTGTGCGGAATGGTCTTTCGGGGTCAAAGGAGAGGTCATGAAACAACTCGACATGGGCTTCTTAAGGGTAGTCAGATACCCTACATTGTTGGCTAAGGTCAACATGAGGGAATGTGAGGGTGTTCATTGATTATAAAGATTTGAATAAATACAATTCCAATGATAATTACCCATGTTAGCACGAACTCCCAAAAGGGGGTTAATTGGGATTGTCACATTTATTTAACTTTTTGCAAATTAACATTTCTTTATTTCTTTTCATTGTGAGTCTATAAACATTATAACTTAGGTACAAACCATTTCTTAGTTTGTTGATCAAATGACTTCTCTATTTTTATCTTTCATCCACACATATTCATGTCCACATTCAAGAAATATAAGTACTAATCATACTAAAGTAAATAATGAATCTAAATATATTAAGGGAGAAGAGAGGGTCTAAGGAACCTTAAAACCAAGATTTTAAAATGTTTTGACCCCTCTTTCATCGACACTAAAGATGGAACTCAATAACTTCACTATCTCTGATTCACTCATGATGGAACCAAAACCTTATAAGGAAAACCACCTTGCAAAACCACAACCAACAAGATGTTAGCCTTGTCATTTCCCAACCGGTACCCATGCAATAGACCAAGAACTTAAATACCTTGACTACCCATAATAATGATAGTACCATCCTTGAATATACAATGAAGCTCAAGCTCAATCAATAGTACAAGATTTGTAACCAAAACAAAAGGCAAAGTTGCTTTACTAAAGCAGTGATAAAATTGGTTTACTTTATTTCTCTGTAAAATTAAACAAATCAGTGATCTTTTTTATTTTCTCAAATGGGTATTTGGGTGTGGATGCATATCTTAAGAAATTTGTTTTGTAATATCCAAGAACACATGTTGTTTTGGGGTAACTTGGTTCAAGATACATTAGGGTTTGAATCACATTCAAACCTAAGTGGGTTTTTAAGTTCGTTGGGTTTTTTTCTAAAAATAATAAGGTGGTGGAACTTTCTCTCTCTAGAAATGCATTATTTCTAAATTACCATGGACTTGGATCAAATGGGTTTGGGGTGTGTAACTTATATTAAATGGACTTTGGTTCTTGGAACTCATGGGGTCTGGTTTCGAACTTGGATATACAGGGGTTTTAAGTTTGAAACTTTACTTCAATTGGGATAGGCTACATTGGATATTTGGGTTTTAATCTCATATAAATTGCAAGAGGTTTGGAAACTGGATTTCTTTTTCTACGAAGCTCAAGTAAGAAGACACAAGCTTGGGTTGAGGCCTTATGTTTTAAGATGAAGGTCTGAAGGTCTATTTATAGTGTCAGGATGCATCCAAAGGTTGGTAGCATGGTTGGTAAACTTTGTTGTATTAGGATAAAATATTGGAAAGTTTTACCAAATACAAATTTTAAAATTTTGGCACTATTTGTCAACTTTAGTCAACTAAAAGTCCTTTATTTACAAGTTGGCTATTTTAGTGGGTTGTCCAAAATGTTTAGTTGACTAAACTTTTAAGTGGACTATTTTAGTCAGATAAACCTCCCACCATTTTGGCAATGTTAAGAGCAAGTTTTATAATTGGTCAGTTTATTTTTTTTATTTTGTCTTATCCCATTACACATACACTATACCTTCATGACTTCTACGGATTTGGAGACAAAGTTAAAGACTTTCGAAAGATTTAAGAATCGTATGTTTCAATAACTTTAGAAGAAGTTATGGATGCATTTGGTAAAGATTTACTTTACTTTATTTTTTCAGGGGTTTGGAATAATATTGGAAGAGTTTGATCACAAATAGAACTCAAAAAGGGTGTGAAAAGCTTTCAAAAAGAGTTTGTGTGATCCGTTAAAAATTTTGGATTTCATGGATAATTTATATAATAGGATGTTTGTGTCTGATTTGTCAAACAATGCTTATTGAAAAGCTAGGGTGAGGTCTACATTAAAATCTATAGATGAACATGTTTGACTTGTCTGTGAAAGAGGGTGGACACCACCTACAGTGATCAATGACAATGTCAAAAGTCTAAAACTTGCCTCTGCATGGACATAGGATTATTTTAAATGGTGAAATTTCAACTCACGCGATCTCTGGATCCATCACCCCTGACGAGTTTCATCGCATCATGACATGTACCACATCAAAAGAAGCTTAGGATACCCTCTATCTCACTCACGAGAGAACCAATGTTATGAAAGCTTCTAAGCTGCAAACTCTCACCACACAATTTGAGACTATCACTATACTAGTTTTTGAATCTTTTGATGAATTTTATGCACGTTTGTCGAACATACTAAACTCTAGTTTTAATTTTTTGAGAAAATTCCTGAGAGCATTATAGTTAAGAAAATTTTAAGATCAATTCTGGTCCGTTTTATTCCTATGTTTATCTTGCTTAAATCGTTAGGGTTATTAGATACTCTTAGGTTTGAAGAACTCATAGGATACCTTCGAACGTATGAGATAGATATGTTTCCCAAAATTAAAGGTTTACGTGGAAGTGTCATCTGACTCCGAGTTTGATTTTGACTTGGATGATTTATCCCTTTTGCAAAAAAAAATTAAAAGTTTCTCAAGCGTAGAAAAGATAATACTTCTAAAGAAAATAAAAGTTTTGAGAAAGATAAAAAAAATATAAATTAGGAAAGAAAAATTTTGAAAAAGAAATGAAAGATTACCCAAAGAAAGATGAAAAGAGATGTTATCACTCTGAGGTTAAGGGTCACAAAGCTCACGAGTGTATGAGAATATTAAAGTGACAAGGCAAAGGCAAAGCTGCCCTTAATGCCATGCTTAGCAAGAGCGACGTCGGATCAATAGATTTTGGGGACGAATAACCGCATGGACATAACATCACCACGTTTATGGCTAGTAATGTTAGTACATATCGTTCACCTCACGCTAATGAGGAATTTACTAAGCATGATGACCTCGAGTTGTTACAATAATTTAAGGATGTCTTTTCTTGGAAGTACACCGAGATGCTTGGAGTTGATAAGGAGGTGAGGTGCAATAAGATGAATGTTTTTCCATTTGCTATCCCAGTGAATCAAGCCACCCGAACATATAAAGCAGAATTGGATTTAAAGATCAAGGAAGAATTTAAAAGGCTACTCGCATCCGGTTTCATTATCGCTATTCAGCATCCCATTTGGTTGTCTAGCATTGCGCCAGTAGGAAAGAAAGACATGAGACAAATCAGGATCTGCGTGGATTTTCGAGACCTGGACCGTGCATGCCCTAAAAATGAATTTTCGTTACCCTCCATAGACAGATTAATAGATGCAACTGCGTGGTATGAGATGTACATCTTTATGGATGGTTATGTGGGTTATAACTAGTTCAAGATGGATCCAACTGACGCCGAGAAGACTTCTTTTTTAACACCTTTGGGCAACTTCATGTACACAGTCGTTCCTTTCGATTTGAAAGATGCAGGAGCCACCTATTATAGGACCATGATGTCTAGCTTCCATGATATCTTCCACAAGATCGTGGAATTTTATGTCAATCACCTGGTGATCAAGTCCAGAATAGAGGCTTCCCACTTAGATAATTTAAGGAAGGTATTCGCCCGATGCAGAAAGTATAAGATGAAAATGAAACCTCTCAAATGTCCATTAGCGATGACAAGTGGGAAGTTAATTAAGGTTTGTGGTAAACCGACAAGGCGTACAGATAGACTTGGATAAGCAGATGGACATCCTTTATATTAAGCCCAAAATTGGCGAGGGAGTTGAAGAGTTTCTTGGGAATAGTCTCCTACTTGGGGAGGTTTGTGTTCGGGTTGGCTGAGGTGACCCACCCGCTAATGGATTTATTGAGAAAAGGTTCAAAGTTTGTGTGGTAACAGATGCATCAAGAGGCTATGGACAAGCTAAAAACTCTCCTCACATCTCCTCAAACGATGATCCCTCCGAAGGTAGGTATCAGTTTACGTCTATATCTTACATTTACTAAACGATCGATTGGGGCATTGATATCCTAAGAGATGGACCGTGTAGAGAAGCCTATTTATTACTTAAGAATGATTATACTAGAAACGAGAGACATTATTTGGTCCTTTTATACATAGCATAAAAACTTAGGCACTATTTGTTGTCATTCGAAGTTCATATTGTAACTAGATGTGATCTTATAAAGTTTTTTCATGTTGAAACCGTACTAATAGGCAACGTAGCCAGAAGGTTTATAATCCTCTATGAGTATGAACTAAAATGAATAGTTCCTTGAGCTATCAAGAATCAATCTTATACAGATCTCTTAGCCATTTTTCCTTCTAGAACGTTCAATCCACTTGTGGAAGAAATTTCAAGTGATGATCTTCAAGCTAACTTTTTGGCAGCCATCCTGGACGAACAGAGCATGGAATTTAATGGCTCTTCGGCCAAAAATAAAGGAGGACCAGGTGTGATTTAGAGAAAGAATGGGGAAGAAGTTAGACAATCCTTTAAGTTAGACTTCATATGTTCGAACAATGAAGCAGAATACAAGGCACTAGTGATGAGACTACTCAAAGCTCTTAGAAGGGGCAATCAGGTGCTCATAATATAGAGGGGACTCAAACCTGGTGGTTAAATAAATGAAAGGTATGTTTTTTATGAAGCATGTGATTTTGGCACCCTATTGGACAATCATATAAAGGTTGCTCGATCAATTCGAAGTGGTAAAGATAAAAAGGCACCCGCGAATGATAAACAAACATTCTGACGCTTATGCCACTATTGCTTAAAGATTGCTTTCAATGGAGAGTCAAAAGTGATTTGAATTACTAAGAGGACAACTCCCTTAACCATACTCAAAATGCTACCCACTGATGATAGCAATGATTACAGGGGCGAGATAATTAAGCAGCTAGAAACATATATAGGCTCGATGAATTTGGTTGACCTCGCACAATATTTCATTGCTAGGGGAAACTTGTACTATAAAAACAAAGGAGGTTGTCTCTTCAGATGTGTGGATCAGAAAGAGGCTAATAGAATACTGATAGAAGTCCATGAAGACAGCAGCGAAACCACTGAGATCCCTTTATATAGAAGGTTCCAGTGAGCAGCTTACTTTTAGCTTTCGATAAGGCTGTGGTGATACAGAGGGACTATGGTAAATGTCAATTGTCTTACCAAGTGATAGAATTCAACTTCATCGATCAACCTCAAGATTATATCCAACCATACATGGACATACTGGTAAATGGAGTGATGCCGAAAAATAAAGATGATGCCACGAGGCTAAAAAGGTGAGTGCCTAGGTATTAAATCCAAGAAGGGAAATTGTACCGAATAGGCTATCATGACAGGCCTTTAAAGCGCATCACGAGTAAGAAGCCAAGGAGGTATTGAAGCAGGACCATAAGTTGGGTCACATTAGAGGATCCAAATTTTATAACCAACTCATGAATGTAGGATATTATTGGCCTACGATGGAAAAGGACTTTGCAGAGTTTGTTCCAAAGTGCAAGGCTTTTTAGCTACATGGGAATATGATTCACGCTCCTTAGATGGACCTGCATTCTCTCTCCACCCCTTTCCCATCCACACATGGGAATTCAAATTAGTGGGAGCAATAAAGCCCTCCTCACGAGGAAAGATTTGGATATTTATTGCCACTGAATGTTTTACCAAGTGGGCAGAGGCCATACCACTAAAAAGATCCACGACCGGGGTAATTGCTCGATCCATTAAGGAGTACATCATTTGCTGTTTTGGTATCCCGAAGGTCTTCCTTTCATATAATGAAACTCCATTTGTGAATAATGAAGTAAGTTTTCTCACGGACAAGTACTTCATCATTCATCACAAGTTAACCGTAATATACCCAAAGTGCAATGGGTAAGAAGAATCTACCGACAAGAATCTAATGAACATCCTATGAAAAATGCTAGAGGACTTTCCAAAAGATACTCGAGGTCTTATTGGCCTATATAACAATTAAGAGAAATCCCATAGGGTATACCCCTTTTTCTTTAGTTTTTGGTTTGAAAGTTCTTTTACCAGTAGAGCTCGAGGTACGTTTCGCTCGATATAATTTACGAAGTGTCATGCTCCCCCACATCCATCGTGTATAACTCGAAGCACTTGAAGAGTATAGAGATAACGATGCAAGGCACATTGAAATGTATAGAAAATAATTGTCCAGATCCTATGATAATATGGTGAAGCCAAGGATGTTAAAAGAATAACACTTAGTCTTAAAAGCTTTCACGGGGCACATCAGGGGACTTTCATTACCCAAGTTTGAATCCAACTTGGAAGGCCCTTATATTGTTTGAGCAGCACATGATTTGAGCTACTGTGAAATATCTAAGGTGGAGTATGATGTCACTTTCAAATTGAACAACAAGTGTCTCAAACTTTACTATGTATAATTATGTTTGCTTCCAACACACCAATTTATTTCATTATGTTTTGGTGGTACTTGCTTGGGAGAATGTTCCCCATAATACTAGGTTATCTATTTTTCACGGAAGTATAAAGGTATCTTTATTTCGAAAGCTATGGTCCATTATTTCTTCATTATGCATAATGTAACATATATCGTATGGATGTGTCATCTCATTCAACGTCAAGTCAAAAAAGAAAAGGAGGGGAACTAAATCCTAAAATAATATATTTGAACAAAAGATAGAATTATTCAGTTACATTCAACAAAAGTTCCAAGGCAACAAGACTACAAAAAGGTGGAGAAATTAGGAAGAGAAACTAGTTGCTAGAGGCATCCATTATGAACCATTAGTTGGCTAAGTCAAGAAGATGGTGATGATGCTGGGTCAAGAGCTATTCAAGATTGCTCTAGTCAGCAGCCAAATCAGCCAATTCCTTTTGATGGCGCTCTATTCTTTGTTGAATATCATCCAACTTGGCTTTCACTTTGATGGTAGCCACACGAGAAACCTCAACCTCTTGCTCAGAATTAATTAATTTGTAATCTAAACTGACCAAATCCTCCTAGATGGGCACCTGCGAATGATGAGAGGCTTATAATCGGGTATAAACAGAAGGTAAATCATCTTTCTTGAAGTTACGCAAGAGTTTGACCAACCAAGACAACGAAAACCCATCGTTGATAAGGAGATTGATCTTCCCTAACAAAAACTTAATGGCACCAGAACTTAAGGATTCCAAAAGGGTGTGGAGGACCTCTCTAAAAATAGTTGCAAGGCCAAGCAATATACAATCCATCATCACAGGTAATGGTTGGATGCTGCGAGGAGCAAAAGTAGATGAAAATCGATCCAAGAGCTTCTCTATCAACTCGCGAGGAATAGCGATCAGTATATAGGTAAAATCATTCAGGGTTTGCCTCATAATCATCTTGGGAAATGCCTCTAGAGGATGTATGCTGAAAGAACAATGATTGGCAGAGAGGCATCGGGTGTTAAAAGTATTATCATGTTTTTACAGCCCAAAAACACCTATTTGAGGCACCTTGCTAGCAGTTGGGGCCAACAGTTGAGTTTGCAAACAAAAATCCTCTCCCATCACAGCCAACTTAGCTATAGTCCTCTCACTTGGGCAACCTCATGTGTAACATCCCCAGGCTCTAGCTCAAGAGCAACTGACTGAGCAACTTCAACCTGAAACACAAGAAGTTATCAATTTAAAAGAATATACACTCGTATGATAAATAAAAGTCCAAAATTACTTGGCCCCCTGACCCTCAGTTATGGGAGATTTAAAGTCCTATATTACTAGGCCTGCATGGCCCACAGTTATGGGAGATTTAAAGTCCAATATTACTTTGCGAGCACGATCCTTGCTTTTGGGAGATTTAAAGTCCAATATTACTTGGCTTACGCGACCCTCGGTTATGGGAGATTAAAGTCCAATATTACCTGGCGCACTAACCCTCGTTTATGGGTGATTTAAAGTCCAATATTACTTGGCCTGCCTGATCCTCATTTATGGGAGATTAAAGTCTAATATTACTTAGCGCGTCTAACCCTCGCTCGTGGGAGGTTTAAAGTCCTATTTAATAAGCAATTATAATAATATATAATGCAGGAGTTATTTCCCAAAAGGAGGCGATATCATACCTCTGGTTGAGGAACATGGGCGAATTACCTGGTGGCTATCCGCACCATATCTTCTTCATCATGAGAACCTACTTGAACCATTAAAGGATGCTTCTCCAGTGAAATAACAATAGCACCACCAAGGATAGCAACTCCTTCTCGCCCTGCTCCTATATGGATAGCAATAATAACCTCGCCTCACTCTAGATGGAGGATAGACGTCCCAAAAAGAGTGACTAAGACCTGGTCATTCGTGGGAGGAGGCACCAGCGGGGTAGTTTGCTCGGGGAATGAAGCCTGTGAAAACCAGTAAAAACAAGATGAGAACATGTAGAACATAAGGCAAAGACTTAAGAAAGAAAATACTAAGAATATAGAATGAGTTCAACTGTTACCATAATTGAGGGTACAACCACGGGGGACTTTTTAACACCGGACTCCACAACACTTTCATTGGGGACACCCTAAGGCCAGCCTGGTTACGCAAGAAGGTAGAGTCGGGCGAATAACCACTACTAGACTGAACAGGCTAAAGACATTTATCTTTCCCTAGGGGGAAATTTGTAGTTACCTTTAAATCTTTAGGGGCATCTATTCCCTTTGACAGAATATCCTTGAAAGCAGGAAAAATTTCAATTGTCTCCAAATCTTCTAGGGGGTGCTCAAAATCATCACTCGCTCCAACATCCCTGTGGGGATCACCTTGGACATCAACCTGAAGTTAAAAAAGTAAAAGTAAATATTGTAAGAAGAAATGTGAGGAGTTACAAGTAAGAAGGGGAGTGGACACACCTCCTCATCAGCAAGGGTATCTTATAAGAGAGAGTAGTATTGAGGGGGAGAAGAAGTCTTTGAAGAATAAACCATCCTCCGCAACCTGCATCTTCGAATGAGCTTGGAATAATCCTCCTCGAACTCCTCTTCTGACTCATCCGCAACTTGTTCACTCCACCTTCCTCTTCCTCTTCTTTTCTATCACTTTCTTCCTTCTCATCCTTAACCGCTTCTTCCTCAAATTATTCCTCCTCCTTAACTACTTCTACAAAAGATACCCTGATTGGACTGGCTAGTTCAGCAATAGATCTGCTGCACTTTTTGTTTCCCTCTACAATCGTAGGAGTGTAACTAAATCTACGGGCATCCAATTGGGAAGACATAGCAGCCCTATCTACTAGCAAATAAGCATCCCAATTTTATTACAGACTAGCCCACATTTAGTCAACCTGCTTGGCCAAATCTGTAGAAATGTCTTGGGTCGTTACTGGAGAAATTACTTGACTAGCCTTACGCTTTTTTAAAGGAGATTTTCGGATTTCTCTAACAGCTGCCCTAATTTAAGCAGCGCGACGAGTATCACCCTCTTCAACTGATCTCGAGGTACTAGGAGCAACAGCATCTGCTTCACCCAGAACTAACGTTTGAGGACCCTTCTTCTTTTTCACTAAGGCCTGCTCCAAAGGGGCCAATGGAGGCAGCTCGAAAGGGGTCGAATCATTAATGGTAATGAGAGGAAACAAAGAATTATAAGTAGAACATCTCCTCAGCCCCATCTCCATAGGGGGAAATCTCTCATCATAGGGGTAGCAGGGTTCTTTGAGGAGGTTGCTCTGAAATCTATCGAATTGATTCGGCCAAAATATTGTTAAATACATGGCCGACCTTCCCCCTCGACCACTCTTTCTTGGAATGATGGGGTTGGCAGCATAGTTGGATAAAATATTAACAATAGTTGGGGTCAGAAAATTATTACATGAAAAAGAAGAATTTGTGGCCTTATCACGAGTGAAGTGACTTGACATCGGGTTGCCTTGGTCATACCCGAACTGCATGGCCACGCGATTAGGACAATAGAGAGAATAAATAAAGAACCACTCAGTATACGAGGGCATGTATGAAGGAACCAAGAGCAAAGGAACGTTGTTCACATGAAAGTTACCATTCCCTGATTCCGGGGCAATAGGACATTCCTAATCTGAAAAGAAATGGTTAGTAAAAAAACTTATCAAACCTAACTTAAGGCGAGGGACAAATTTATCAACTTTATCAATCAAGGAGGCAAAGAGTTTCTTAGAACTCTTGTGGTTCCAGAAATAAACTATAATGAGATGAGAATGGGGGAAACTACCAGTTGGAGCATACTCTGGAAAGTGGGCATATAGTAAATCCGTCAGCAGAATATGGTTGGCCAAATTAGAGACATCAAACCTACCGATGCTTCTAGCATAATCAGCCTCCACGCGATCCAGCCATGTGTACAACGAACCCAAGGTAATCGTAGATAAGGGGAGTTTCATACCATAGGCCACACGAACGGCCATGTTAATTAAGTCTTTCCTAGGGTAATCGTGGGGGCTTACCAGAAGGAAATATCTTAAAGAGAACAATTCAAATATAGCCCGCCAGCTCAATCTTTGAACCAAAACCTTTCCTATCTCGGGGAGTCTCGAACACCTACTTTCCTTTTAGATTTTTCTTAGTCGCCTCGTGGGATTTAATCACTGTTTTATCCTCAATGAAATAGAAGTAACGGATTACCTCCGAATAGATGCACTTGTTGTAGGTTACCATATAATCCTTCACTACTGCCTCCAACTCAACTAGGGAAGCTTTCTCAGCACTAGAGGTGCCTTCCTCGAAGAAAGTGTTAAAGTTGTCGGCTTCCATGCCCAGAAGTTCGCAAACATGTTCGAGGGTGAAAGTGAACTCACCCCAGGAAGCCACAAAAGTATGAGTCTGATGGTTCCACCGTAAAATAAGAAGTTGGAGAGTGTTATTCATCTTGTCAAGAATTAGATCACCCATCCAACTGGTGGAAGATAAACCGACTACGGCCAGCTGCACAGAGAATTCGGCATGAATATATTCAGTCCACGGGCCAAACCCTCACAGATACCAGTGGTAGACTCAATACCTTAGAGAAAGTATAGTCTCCCCATTCAATCCAAAAATGAGTCACAGTGGAGATAGGAATGAAAACGAAGTCTTTTGCATTATCACCTTCATCCATTAATAACTTTGCCAGCTCCACCAAAATAACCTCTCCCGAAAAATTCTCGGCCAAAGCCCAAAAATGTTCAGGTTCCCCAAAGTAAGGCGCACGGTGATACCAAGCCCATTAATTCTGGCATGCCTGAGTTCGAGGAGAAGAACCCCTTGTAGAGAGATTCCTTTTGACTATGGGAGACATGAATAAATAAAGAACGCAGAAAAGGAAGAAGATCGAACAGTTGGAGTGAAGAACAAAGGAAAAAGCACGCACTAAAATCTCTCTCTCTCAAAACAGAAGGCAAATGATAATGAACCCAAAGGTAAGGGTTTGATAAGTGCCAAGTATGATTTTTATATGGGCAACATGATACGCAACAGGCAGAAGATTATAGCATCTTTGGAAAGGGGGTGATGGTTGAATTGCCTCACAGAGCCTACACGCGCGGGTAGGGGAAAAAATTCGAATGCTACAATGATGATGCTCCAAAAGGTGATGCAGGGATGTCCCTGCATGAGAAGAATGCGCTAACCCCAAGCCACCACGTGTAAAGTGTGAAGGAGCAAACGTCAATCTCATTAAATGTAATACGTCCAGAGTAATGATGGTGCATATCAAGAGTTCTCAACTTGGAAGAAATGAAGCATTTTGGGGGAAATTTGAAAAAACCCCTCCCTCCCCCCCCCCCAAAGAAAGTAGTCACATGCAATCATAGTGTCCCATCAAGGAACAGTGTTATCCTACAAACAAAAAATCATTTAAAGGTGAAGTAGTTTGAAAGGAGGACTAAAGGAGTCCCTTGCCCACACTTCCCCATACTAGATAATTTAATACCTATTATGCTATGTTATCTGCCTATGGAAAATAACTATTTTCTTTACAGAGTGGTTCGAAGATTATCTAAGTATTTCGTACATATAATTCTTCATGCAATAAACAAATATCTCTACGAAGGGGCAAATGAAGGGGGGAGTCCTCACCAAAGGTTGATTAGCCGAGATGATTCTATACTTACTAAAATGGTAACTAAAGGATGAAGACAAAGACCTCTCGAACGACATGCCACGAAGACCCTCCGCAAAGGCTTCTTGAAGGACTTCTTACAGAAACCAAGATTACTCGAGTGACAATACTTGTAATAGGAAACGTAATGTATTTGATCTTGTATTTTAATTGTTGAAAAATTTACTTTGTAATATGGGTGAGGATGTTTGGTACCCTCAAGTGAACATGTCTGGCAGGGCATGGGAGATATTACATTCTTTATCGAACGACCTCCTCTTGAGAACCTCACAGGGATTTGGTTTGGAGGATTTGGAGCAATTAAACGTTGGGAAAGAAATAGCCAACCCTTTTGGCACACTTAGGCAAAACTTCATCCAGAATGAATAGGTGCTCGAAGGGAACCTCCTCGACGGACCCTAACCTCATATATATCACTTGGAGACATTTCCCAGCCAACAAATAGAACACTTAATGCTCTAGCTACTTCCAGCCAAGCAACTTCAACTTCATACATTATCCCCTTTGATTGATGTGACCACACATTTGGCAGGGGCCACTGTTCACTTACTTTATGGTGTCATAATACATGGAATTTAGGGATCGAGATAACAGCACTCGAGTGAGTTTTATCCTTTGGATGGCATGCCTAGATAACTAAGTTTGATTTCATAGTCGTTCTAAGGTAAACCTTTGAGATGCCACGTGTTATGCCCATTAATGCCACGACGCTTCTAATTGGTTGGGTAGGTTTCGGCCAAAACACAACATCTCATGCATGTAATGCAATATCTTTATCATTAATGACACGGTACTTTCTCATTTAAGCTAGTCAATCACATTTAATGCCATCAAGGTTACTCGAGTAACCTTTCCTTCATATAAATAGACCAACGAAACAGTTTACGACGATGGAAATTCAAACTTAGAATTGTTGCTAGATTTTCCTCATACACGAGAGCTTTTGTGAGCACATTTATTTCCCGAACACTCCCTTATGCTTCCATTAATACCACTATCATTGAGCATTAACTGAGACTGAAGTTCTTGCCTCGCCTTTATTATGACTAAAGTGCTTTCTCCTTCTCCCTCCAGCCAAGTTACTGATCGAGTGTAAAAACCGAGCGTCCGTGTAATACGCTAGTCTTTCGCACATGGTTTGAACAAGTTGTTTGGATTCTAAAGTAAGGCCTTGATGGAAAAATGAAATCAGAAGATGATTTTCAAATCCATGATGTGGGCAAGCACTAACTAACTCCTGAAATCTCTCCCAACATTTATCAAAAGCCTCATTCTCATTTTGTTGAAAAGCTTGAATTTGGGCTTTAACAGAATTGGTTTTGTGTTGTGGAAAGAATTTGGATAGAAACTTGGTTTGCACATCTCTCCAAGATAACACAGAATTTGGGGGAAGGGACCATAACCAAGTTTTAGCTTTATCCTTTAAGGAAAAAGGGAAAAGCTTTAACCGGATTACATCTTGTGGACAAGCTTGGTCACCAAACGTCTCACATGTATCTTCGAATTCTCGAATATGGAGATATGGTTTTTCCGAATCCATCCCGTGAAATGTAGGAAGAATTTGAATCATACCATTCCGAAAGTGGAACTAACCGGCATTATACGGGAGTAAAATGCAACCAGAGGTAACAGTTCGCTCCGGAAATAACAAATCTTTCATGGGAAGGTATGGTATCTCTTCCTCTCCAGCACCAACACCAACACTACCGTGCACAGACATATTGCTACCGAAATATTCAGAATTCTCACTCAGTGTTTGACTCAAAAGTGTGGAGCGTTGGAGTTGTTTGCATGAACAACTTGTGAAAGATGAGATGAGAAATTATTTTTTTTTTAAGGTCAAATTCGGGATTAACCAACCTAACCTAAAGTCTACCTAATTCCCCGGCAACGGCGCCATTTTGATCGAGTGTAAAAACTGAGTGTCCGTGTAATACGCTAGTCGTTGTTACCGGCTTCCAACCTCAATACAAAAAAAACTAAACTTGTAACTACACTTCTTAAGGAGTATAGTGGCGAGTCTGGGTATCGAATCCACAGGGAATTAGGACGTGTGAACGTGACGACAAAGGTAAGGTAGTTTAATCCTAAATTTGATATTAAAATAAAAGAAAAGAAAAAGATGATTGATGGGTTTAAATTTCTAACTGGTGACGAAATAAAATGTGCACAAAAATACTAAGAATTGTAAAGAAATTAGAGTTGAAAATGAGAGAAAATAGGGTGGAGTACAATCCCTCAAACCTTAGTAAATTACCGTATAGAATACTAGAACTGTAAATTGAAATTTTGACTAAATCCAGTCTTTATAGATCCTAAGCATTACATATATGAGGGATCTTGCCCGCATCATATGAAATCAAAGGCAAATACAAAGCGGTGAATGGAAAAATACACTTTCATAGCGTTCTTAAACATCCCAAGTACCTAGGGCAAGAGAGATTAAAAGATTGTCTATGTTTGTATAATTTCCATACACGATTCGGTCAATATTTAATTTACCCTCTATTTTCTAAATGGGTAATTCACCTCGGAATGAGTTCATGTACCCCATCCCTTGAGAATTTAGCTAGATATGATTTTTATAGAAAACAAATTCATACCAATACATGGAATTATGGATCTAACAAACATTGGTAACAAATTGCAAAACAATTGAGAATTGAATTGAAAATAAAGTAGAGAATAAATAAGAGAATGAAAAATTGATACTTGTATTCAGCAATAGGGAAAGAGATGAACTTGAATCCAGAAAAATTATTCTTCTTCAAACTTACAAACTAGAAATACCCTCTCAAATTCTACTATCTCTCTCTAAAATTCTATTCTACTCTCTAGAATTCGACTCCCCTTGGAATGATGTAGGGCTTGGCCTTTTATACACCAAAAAATGACTCTTCCCATGCCTCTACACGTTTTTCCCTTTTAATATACCTAAATGAGACTCTTCCCATGCCTCTCCATGTTTTAAAAGTAATAAAAACGAATTAAACAAGAAATTTCGAGAGTTGTCTCTTCAGCTTCCAGAATTAATTTCAACTTTTGACTTTATGTCTCCAACTTTAAATGGGCATAACTTCTTCACCGTAGCTCGGATTGGGGTACCGTTTTTTCCAGTGTTCTTGTAATTTAGAGATCTTCAACTTTCTAGTTGGCCCCACCTCCGGACTAATGCTGAAAAATTACGAAAATGCCCTTCAACTCTCCATTTCTTGGTTTCTTTCACTGTTTTGAGTTCTCCTTCGCACTAACTTGCATGAAATACCTGTAAAATACATGAGAAATACACAAAACATGAAATACTTGCCAAAAGAAGTTAGTAGCATAAATACGAGACAAATCCGATCTATTTACGCTGCACGGGATCATAAAAATAACGAAATTAAGGGGATAAATATGAAGAATATGTGCCTAATCACACCCCCTAACTTAGAACTTTGCGCGTCCCGAGCAATGTAAAGGAAATTAGTTTAAATTTAAACTCTTGAAAATTCTCTTATTGGGATAGAATAACTTTTTCGTGGGCAAGCAATTGCATTTAGCGTATGCAACAAGCCTTTAAACCCCTAGGTTACCCTAGTAGGACGAGTTTTGCCTCGTGAGGGTTTGCAGTGAATATACCCACAAAATTCTTGATTGACTCAAATAAATATCAAAATACTTAAAAATTGTACAATTTAAACTTTTCGAAAAATAATCACCATAAATTCATATTCAAATGTCTCAAACCATAGTGTGTGTGTGCAAAAGCCAGAAATTAAACCTCAAATTTCCACCGATTGAACATTACGTTACTTTCCGAAAATTCATTTTGATTCAAATTCTTACGGATGCACTCACAAACGAATCACTCGGATTGTGGTTATTTTCTCTCGGTATGCATGATATAAAGAGTAAATATAATGGACACAAATTCACGCATACAAAATTGAAAAGAAGGAAATATATGGTGAAAAGATCTCATCATCGGAATACAGTTATTAGGAAATGGGAACATCACCTCTAGTTCACACCATTTTAATCTCTCATATTATCTTTTCATGTCTTAGCTCTCCACGCAGTAATTAATTTCGCCATTCGGACTCAGTTAGGACTTTTCGGGTTAAAAAGTGTAAAGGGTAAAAATGGGAATGGATGGAATGTTCGGAATTGGAAAATGGCCTTATGACGTCCATTAGTGCTTTTTCGGGAATTTGCTCATTTTTCTCTTTCTTTTTTCTATTTTCTTCTTTTTTTTCTTCCTTTTTTCTGTTGCCCCTTTTTATTGCACAATTTGGACTTATTTGATGAATTTTCTCAATTTTCCCAATTCCAGGCTTTTTGGGTTTTTCCGTTTATCAAACGAAAAGGAAATATTATATTAGGCTCAAAGTGTGTTGCAAAGGGATAATTTTGTTTTCACAACTTTGTATGGCTAATATTTTTGGGTAACAAATGAGGGCCTACTTCATTGTCCAAATTGCTAATCACATTACCATATGCATCTCGAGATTAATTAAGTTTAGAGATATATTTAGCACGAATTTCGAGATAACATTTCTCATATTTCCCATAACCAATCAAAACAAAGGATTGAGATCATCAACGACTTATTAACACGCTGAAAAGAACTTTGAGTTAATCATAAACTCGGATTGATTTAAAAACTCATAAAAAATTGAAAGACTCGAAATCTCACCGGGTTTGATCAATCTCCACACTTATTCGTTAAGTCGTCAATTTTCTTTCAATTTCCATCTTTGGTAAATTTTGGCTTAGTACAATTGAGATTTAACAATTTGAGACTTTAAATAGAATAAAGGTGACATTTTTGAAAATTTTAAATTCCAATTTTTATTTATTTTGAACAAAAATATTTTTGGTTTTTCAACATTTTTCATTTTTTTTAGGCATTTAAAAATTTGTAAAGTTTTAGAAAGACGCACTTATCACCCCCCCCCCCCCCCCCCCTAACTTAGACTTTTGCATTGTCCTCAATCAAAAGGATTAAAATCTAAGGAAGAAAAAGAATAAGTGCGACAAGCAAATTACTATAATGCAACAAGACACTATATAACACATATACATGACTCAAAAATACAACAAAAATCACCCCATACGCGTCGGGGGTGCGACGAGCTCTCATCTCTCTCCACAAATCATCCGACCCCTTTCACTGGGTACGATGCTCTCCTCGTCTCTCCCGTCTTGCCATCATAAGTGAATAGCCGGAACAAATTGGGCCCGTGCCCATAGATAAAGGAAATACTGGGAGATGTATTATGATAAACCGAAAAAGGATCCTCTTGGTGCGTAGCACGTGGGTTTGTCTCTAAGTCGGAAGAAATTTGATTCTTATCTTCAAGTACCTCCTAAGACTCAAATGGTATGGGTGGAGGTTTGGGAAGGAGAAATGCATCAATTCTATTGTCCCACTCGCTTTCGTCTAAATGACGAAATGAAGCCCAGAAAGATTGGACTTCAACATTTAGGCGTGCATCCACCTGTCTGAACTCTCTCTCAAACTCTGCTAGGCTCAACTCCTCTAGCTCTCTCGCTTGCTTGGTGTCCTCAACTTGCCTTTCATTCTCACTCGCCGAATTATAGGGTGGTGTGGGTGGGTGGTAATCGAGGAGAAATGTATCGATAGTGTCCTGCCATTCACTTTCCTCTAAGTATTTCGACGAGCCTCTCCCAATACACTCTAAATCTCCTCTTTCACTCTTGTTCATGGGCTCACTCATGCTCTCGAATGCATGAACTAAACATACCTCCTCTACCTTGCTCTCGATGTTGCAACCACTCCTCTCACTGTGCGTAACACAACCTTCCCTTAATGGCTCTTCCTTGTAAGTTCTTTCTTGCACGTGTGCTTCCCCCAAAAGATCCAACCCTCGCGGTTCCCCTTCATCACCCTCTCTCTTGGAATTATTAAAGATATTTGTTTTGAGGGTGATGTTCCCGAAAGTTAATTGCATACGACCATTTCAGGTATTGATAAGAGCATTAGCTGTAGCTAAAAATGGGCGGCCAAGGATAATGGGAACATGATTACTTGGGAGAACGAACGGTTCTTCGTCCCAAATGATAAAATCCACCGGGAAGTAGAAAGTGTCTATTTGCATAATCACATCCTCAACAATTCCCCGAGGAAGCTTCACAGAACGATCCGCAAGCTGGAGAGTCATATTTGTGGGCTTAAGGGCCCCCAGTTCTAGTTGCCTATAGATGGAATAGGGCATAATGTTAACACTCACCCCTAGATCTATTAGAACTCTCTCGATTCGTTTCTTCCCCATGATACACGAAATAGTGGGTGAACCCGGATCTTTATATTTTAATGGAAAGTCACTCGACAAGACTGCGCTGACATTTCAGGCCAAAGAGACGTTCTGGTTTACCTTTAGCTTGCGTTTCACCGTGAGTAAGTCCTTAATAAACTTAGCATACGCGGGAATTCGCTGTATAGTCTCAAGAAAAGGTAAATTAATTTTTACTTGCTTAAGGACTTCCAGAACTTCATCACGGGAGGTCGTTTTGGAGTTAGATACCAACCGTTGAGGGTATTGGGCAGCAGTGGGGGTGATGGCCTTGGGTCCAATAGTGTGTTCCTCCTCCTCACTCTCAATTAAAGGGGCATCTTTGGCCTCTCTTGTGTCGGGCGAAACCTCTTTATCGTTAGATGCATTGCGTGGGGGAGGTGACAAATCAACTACTTTCCCACTACGTAGAGTGGTAATAGCACTACATTGCTCTCGATGGTCGTGGGATGTAGTGCAAACACTGGTTTGTCCTTGGGGAGTTCGTTGTCTTTGAGCAAGAAATTTTCCCTTCTCTTGGACATTCAATGCAGTTTGCAGCCTTGAGATGCTATTATGTATTTCATTGAATATTCGATCATACTTACCACTATTCTCCTTTTGAGATTGGATGAGGTGATTTAAGTTGTCCTCAAGATATCGCCTCGGTGGAGAAACATAAGGACCAGGAGGTGGTACATGCATAGGAGGAACCACTTGCTGAAATTGAGGGGTGGTGGTGGTAAAGTCACATGTGGGCTAGGAGCCATCCCCCCTTGAGGTGGTACATTATAATTTCAGCGAAACCCCCTATTGCCTCAACTTGTTCAGTGTACATTGCCTTGTATGCAGGGATGGTAGGACATCCTTTGGTAGAATGACCAGTAGCACAAATGGCACACACTTTCTCCTTCCTGGCTTGCACGGGTCCAGCCACTTCTCTCAATCGTACTTCAAGCATGTCTCTGAAATTCTTTTCCAATTGGTCAAATTTTCGATCCAACAAAGTGTCCTTGTCCAAGTGATAGATACCGGATGCAGCAGGCAAGTTGGACACTTGTCGATTTCTATTTTGACTATTGGGATCAGAAACATCCCATGCTTGGGTAATCTCTGCTACATATCTCAGATGAGCCTAAGCATTGCTTGAGTCTAATTCCCAAAAAGGTCTTTCGCACATGGTTTGAACAAGTTGTTTGGATGCTAAAGTAAGGCCTTGATGGAAAAATGAAATCAGATGATGCTTTTCAAATCCATGATGTGGGCAAGCACTAACTAACTCCTGAAATCTCTCCCAACATTTATCAAAAGCCTCATTCTCATTTTGTCGAAAAGCTTGAATTTGGGCTTTAACAGAATTGGTTTTGTGTTGTGGAAAGAATTTGGAGAGAAACTTGGTTTGCATATCTCTCCAAGATAACACAGAATTTGGGGGAAGGGACCATAACCAAGTTTTAGCTTTATCCTTTAAGGAAAAAGGGAAAAGCTTTAACCGGATTACATCTTGTGGACAAGCTTGGTCACCAAACGTCTCACACGTATCTTCGAATTCTCGAATATGGAGATATGGTTTTTCCGAATCCATCCCGTGAAATGTAGGAAGAATTTGAATCATACCATTCCGAAAGTGGAACTAACCGACATTATACGGGAGTAAAATGCAACCAGAGGTAACAGTTCGCTCCGGAAATAACAAATCTTTCATGGGAAGGTATGGTATCTCTTCCTCTCCAGCACCAACACCAACACTACCGTGCACAGACATATTGCTACCGAAAGATTCAGAATTCTCACTCAGTGTTTGACTCAAAAGTGTGGAGCGTTGGAGGAGTTTGCATGAACAACTTGTGAAAGATGAGATGAGAAATTATTTTTTTTTAAGGTCAAATTCGGGATTAACCAACCTAACCTAAAGTCTACCTAATTCCCCGGCAACGGCGCCATTTTGATCGAGTGTAAAAACTGAGCGTCCGTGTAATACGCTAGTCGTTGTTACCGGCTTCCAACCTCAATACAAAAAAAACTAAACTTCTAACTACACTTCTTAAGGAGTATAGTGGCGAGTCTGGGTATCGAATCCACAGGGAATTAGGACGTGTGAACGTGACGACAAAGGTAAGGTAGTTTAATCCTAAATTTGATATTAAAATAAAAGAAAAGAAAAAGATGATTGATGGGTTTAAATTTCTAATTGGTGACGAAATAAAATGTGCACAAAAATACTAAGAATTGTAAAGAAATTAGAGTTGAAAATGAGAGAAAATAGGGTGGAGTACAATCCCTCAAACCTTAGTAAATTACCGTATAGAATACTAGAACTGTAAATTGAAATTTTGACTAAATCCAGTCTTTATAGATCCTAAGCATTACATATATGAGGGATCTTGCCCGCATCATATGAAATCAAAGGCAAATACAAAGCGGTGAATGGAAAAATACACTTTCATAGAGTTCTTAAACATCCCAAGTACCTAGGGCAAGAGAGATTAAAAGATTGTCTATGTTTGTATAATTTCCATACACGATTCGGTCAATATTTAATTTACCCTCTATTTTCTAAATGGGTAATTCACCTCGGAATGAGTTCATGTACCCCATCCCTTGAGAATTTAGCTAGACATGATTTTTATAGAAAACAAATTCATACCAATACATGGAATTATGGATCTAACAAACATTGGTAACAAATTGCAAAACAATTGAGAATTGAATTGAAAATAAAGTAGAGAATAAATAAGAGAATGAAAAATTGATACTTGTATTCAGCAATAGGGAAAGAGATGAACTTGAATCCAGAAAAATTATTCTTCTTCAAACTTACAAACTAGAAATACCCTCTCAAATTCTACTATCTCTCTCTAAAATTCTATTCTACTCTCTAGAATTCGACTCCCCTTGGAATGATGTAGGGCTTGGCCTTTTATACACCAAAAAATGACTCTTCCCATGCCTCTACACGTTTTTCCCTTTTAATATACCTAAATGAGACTCTTACCATGCCTCTCCATGTTTTAAAAGTAATAAAAACGAATTAAACAAGAAATTTCAAGAGTTGTCTCTTCAGCTTCCAGAATTAATTTCAACTTTTGACTTTTTGTCTCCAACTTTAAATGGGCATAACTTCTTCACCGTAGCTCGGATTGGGGTACCGTTTTTTCCAGTGTTCTTGTAATTTAGAGATATTCAACTTTCTAGTTGGACCCACCTCCGGACTAAGGCTGAAAAATTACGAAAATGCCCTTCAAATCTCCATTTCTTGGTTTCTTTCACTGTTTTGAGTTCTCCTTCGCACTAACTTGCATGAAATACCTGTAAAACACCTGAGAAATACACAAAACACGAAATACTTGCCAAAAGAGGTTAGTATCATAAATACGAGACAAATCCAAGCTATTTACACTGCACGGGATCATAAAAATAACGAAATTAAGGGGATAAATATGAAGAATATGTGCCTAATCAGTTACCTACTGGTTTCACTTATTTATTGCATTCACAATGAATTTATGGTGTAAAAGACCTCATTTAATACCATCTTGGGTGTTGAATATTGTTCTCTATTACGCGCTTGTGTTTTTATTATTACGTAAAGTCTTGGGCATTAATCACGATCTTGATAAGGGGTTATTACTCTCTTACTACTAATCATATTCTAAGAACCCACATTTTATAGCTAGTCATGTTAGTACATCTAGTGCACCTCACGCTAATGAGTAAGCTACTAAATATGATAACCTCGATAGTGAGTCTAGTCATTCCAGTGATAGTGAGGGAAAAAATATTTTAAGTGAGAGCAAGAATGACCTTCAACGCCCTACGCCGATATTTACGCTCAGTCCTTTAAAACGAAGAAACAAAATAAAGGTTTAGAAATTAGAGTTTTAGCCTTACAGAAGGAGTTGAGAGAGGCGAGAGAGAGAGAGTCCTCGATGAGAGTTTCTTTAAGAGAAAGTGTCATGTCCTTGAGCTTTGTGAGTACCGAACATCAATTGGCCGATATTTTCATGAAACCTTCAGATGAACTTAGATTTGAGGATCTTAGGAAATCATTGGGTAATTGAACCATTGATTGAGTTCGGGTAATTTATCTAGTGTAGGATATTTATCATGTTCATATTTTATATTCCTATTGCTAGATTGTATTATCATTGTATTTATCTGTTTTACGTTTTGATATATTTAGAAAAATACAAAAATATTTTTGTTTTTCTCGAAAAAGCTCAAACAATCCAAAAATATTTTTGGTTTTTATGGAAAATTGAAAATGATTTTATTTGATAATTTTTTTGCACAAGACAAGAGTTTTTATTTTCTATTTTTCACCGCATATGGACGAACATTTAAGATATTCGGATCAACCCGACATTCCATCCATACACGTGACTTTCTTATAGTGTTTTAAGGCATGACTTTGTTTCAATAGTGTGCTTAATAATACGTAGATATCATTACGTTGATCATTGATGATTACTTTCTACACATTAGACTTCTTGTTACCTTCATTTCACACGTGCACGAGCTTTATAAACATTGTGTTTACTTGTCATTTATCAAAAACGATGTTCTCGTCTAAATTCTACTTCATAATGAACCAAATGTGAAAAGTGATATGTTGTGCATGTAAAAACCATAGCTCGAATTTCATTTTTTTTAGAAATATTGTTATATGTTATGCAATGGAAGGGGGTTACTAAAGATCAAAATATCCATTGCGTTAAAAGCCACTGTTGATGTAAAAAACTAGATTACTATAATTATTTAATCATAGATAGATAAATAAGACAAAAGATTTTAAAGTGGTTCAGCCTTATATGAATGGCCTACATCCACTGTTATGTTATTGCTGAGTGTTTGGGAATTCTCGATCACAAGTGCTATCAAGAAATTTTGGTCCCTTTGAATGAGGGTGATACAAGGTATTTATAGCCCTTAGGCTGTACATGAAAGGGTGTTACATTAAATGATACACATATGAAAGGGTAATTCATTTAATGTTCTTCAAACGTGCGCGTCAAGATGATAAGCATTCAATGAATAGTTGAACTGTTGATTATCTGGCAATTAATGATGCGGTCGAGGTGCAGCTCGAACCGCCTTAGTTGCTCGTCGTCCAAAAGTTCCTCGGAGCATTGGAATTCCTCGGAGGATAAGAGTTCCTCGGAGGGTTGGTGTTCCTCGGAGTGAATATGTTGGTCGGGGAAACAATCTTCCTCGTTGCTATTGTGCCACGTAGATTGACACGTGTCTTCTTATTATTCGTCCACATCAGCATACTAATTTTGGTGTCAACAGAAGCCCCCAATGTTTCATATTTCGAACTTTAAGGAGTATGGAACATTCTTTCTCGGTATATGGCGATATTAAATGACTTTCCAGGGTTTTAGGAGCATTTAAATTTCTTTCCAAATTCACAGAATCCGCCTTTTTTCGATTTTTTATGAACGCTTCGATCTTCGTGCTCTTTTTGTCCTTTTAGCCGCCGAGAGCTCAATAGTTTCTCTTTGTAATCATTTCTTTCGCCATTTCCCCAGGCACAGTATTTAAACTTCCCAAGCAATCATACCGTCCTCTACCTTTTCCAATTTTCTTGCTTTCGAATTCTCCATAGATTTTCTTTCTCTTGTGCGTTCATCCTTGTTTTCGTTCGTTGTCAACAGATCTCCATTCTTCCTGTAAGATCTTCTTCTTTCTCCTTTTATTCACCATGGTTTATATTATTGAATCTATTGAAAAATTCCGTTCTGATTATTCCATTCCGTCTTGGGTAACTTTGGAGAATCTTCCTGAGCCCTTTGACTATTTTCGTTTGGCTGAGGAACATTGGTTCCCCAGCCTTTTTATTGCTGAGTGTGGATTTTCTTTTCCACCTAACCCTTTATGCTTAGAATTTTGTCAACATTTCGATGTTGTTCCTGCAAAAGTAGCCCCTAATACATGGATAATAGTTAATGGGGTGCATAAGTTAAATCAAACTCATGGAACTCGTATTGGAATTCCTGAGATTATGTATTGCTATAGATGGGCTGTTTTAGATAATGTTTATTATTTAAAAACCATATTTTTGAATAGGGCTTTAGTAGTCAACCTCCCTGATGCTAACAGGGATTATTTTGAACATGGATTAGTTTTCAAAAATTGGCAACATGCTCCTTCAGTCGGAGACGACGTGTATGAAGGTCCGAAATGCCCCCCATATGGCAATGGGATAGGTTATTTTCATTTTATTTTATTTTTGAAATTATGATTTCATCATGTTTGAATAAATGCATGATTGACATTTCAATTTATTTTTGTTTGCAGTTGACAGCAAGAGAAAAACTCCAAAAGAATCAGAAGTTAATATAAGGCAATTGAAACATATCTGGAGTTTGCATCAGAAAGTTGCAGACGAGCACATCAGGTCTGTTTCATTCTTGTTGCAGTATAGGAGCTATACATCGTCCTTTACTGCTCGTCCTGTGGTCAGCATCAGTGATCCAGTGCAAATTCCTGAAGACTCTGATCCAGAATCTCATATTCCTTTGAGCCAAAAAATGGGCAAGAGAAGAGTTCCCGCTCTCTTCGAGGAGAGTTCCTCTGCTGGAGATGGGAAGAAAAATAAATTGAAATTGAAGACAGAAAATGGCCATTGCCATTTTAGTGGCGTCAACAGCAGATAAATGATGAGGATGAGATTGAAGATGAAGATAAACATTCACATCAAACATATAAGAGACAAAGATTTTTAAAATGGTTCGGCTATAAGGAAAAGCCTACGTCCACTGTTATTTTATTCCCAGGGGTTTACAGTAGCACAATGTGGTAGAGAGAGAAAGGATGTGTATCTTGTGTATGGTGTTTCTTGGTTCTCACTTGGATCTCCCCTTTTGGCTAAGGTAATACATGTATTTATAGTGATGGGAGATAAAGAGATTCATTGAATGTAGACATTTATACATTATGTCTACATTCAACGAATCTAATTGTTGAATTGCTTGGTATGCTATGTGTTGTCATCTACAGTATAAATGTACATTAAGGCTCATTAAATACGTTGTCATCTTCATTAATGCACATTAAATGCATAGTTATCCTTTGATCTTCCTGGTTGATATGCCGACCAACTCTCCTCGGGTGCTGACTATCACTCCTCAGGTGCCGACCAACTCTCCTCGGATGACGACTAACACTCCTCGGGTGCCGACCAACTCTCCTCGGATGCCGACCAACTCTCCTCGGGTGTCGAATATTACCACGTAGGATGACATGTGTCCTTTTCTGATTGGTCCTCGTAGATGGAGAATTTTTACGTTAACAGAAGCCCCCAATGCTCCATGCTTGATGGTTTACTTTAAAGGATGGAGTATTTATTCTGCAATGTTGCTCGGTGCTCGTGAAATTCTTGATCTACCTTCTTTATTTGTTTAACATAAAGTGCATTATCTCCTGGACGACATATGATGCAGGCTGATCGATGGTTACTAATCTTTCTTTTGAGGAACTACGTGTGCTATGTATCACCCCTGGAATTTGGATACAGCCATGCTATAGTATGCATCTTGTAGCTTGTATCTTTTCATAATCTTCAAGTATGTTGATTGGTTTGCTAGCCGACCAACTGCCTCCTGTGTCGAGTAACTGAGTGCTAACTTCACGTGCTTGATTCTTCTGATTTATGATCCTCTGAATACTTTGTCGAGTAACATACTAGCTTTTGAACCCAACCCTTCAATCTGATTAGTACCAAGCTAGTGGTGGACTTCGAAACATTTTCACACAACTTCTTCTTCATTATTCGTCGAGACAGTAGTAGCAAAGATCTCAGTACTATAGATGCTGATTTTGACTTCTACCTCTGCTCGAGGACGAGCAAGAGGCTCTCTGGGATGAGCAAGAGCTGCTCAGGTAACTGTCGAAGAACAGATAACTCAATCTGCTTTGGAGAATCAAGCCTTCCAACTAATGGCAAAGAACCAGGCCTTGGCTGAGATGTCCGAGAAGATCATGAGTCTTGAAGAGCAACTTCCTGTTCGGGGACGAGCAAGAGCTTCTCGGGGATGAGAAAGAGCTTCTCGGGGACGAGCAGAATGCTAAAAGATTTTAACTTCATAAACTCCCCTTATGCTTTGGATGATCCTCCTGCTGGCGAGGAACCTGTTTCAAAAGAAGAAGGAAAGAAACCAATAGAGTAGGAATCTCAATGTAATAGTTAGTATACATTTTCATTCTCAATGTATTTTGTTTTTGATTTTAATGAAAGACTTTCATTTTTGTTCGCAATCTTAATTGCTATTGTCTTATAAAATACTCTACATCTGTGCATATGTATAAGTTAAAAAGATAACAATATTGTGTTGTTCATCGACTAACTTGGTAATAAAAAAGTTACAAGTATTAGTAATGTTGCTCGATCACTTAATAATAAAGTAATGAGTATAAAAATGTTTAAAAAAAATTCCAACCAACCAAGGTTGTTAAATTGTGCTCGTCGACCAATTATAGTTAGTGAGAGCTTTTATCCCTGACTAACCATACTTGGTAAATTTTTGTATTTTTCATAAAATGTGTCCGACCAACCAAGGTCGATAAATTCTCCTCGTCGACCAACTACAGTTAGTGGGTTTTTATCCCCGACCAACCATACTTGGTACAGTTTGGAATATTTTTTCCTCGTCGACCAACTACGTTGATACAGTTTGGAAAAAAATTTCCTCGTCGACCAACTACAGTTAGTGGGTTTTTCAGGTGAGAGAAAATTATTTTTTATATTGATCCCTTCCTATTCCCTATTTGGAGAGATAAAAATATGGTGAATGATTAAATTTATTACCAAATTTATATCAAAAATCAATCAATTTGACTTTATTGACATAAATGGAAGCTGAACCAAATTAAGTATATAGTTCATAAAAATGAATGCAAAGAGACTCAAACTTGAAGAGAGAAAATAGATCTGGGTCATGATTTCCATGAGAAAACTTTTTATTGTCTTTAACCTTTTCCCATTATTTTATTAAAAATATGATGGGAATTTAAATAGACATCAAAGATCTTACAAAATTTATTTCAAAATCAACAATGAAAATGATCAAATCTTATCATCGTCGTATATATTGGTATATTTAATCATTTAAAATATTTATTCCATGATATAAAATAGAAACTTGAGAATCAAGCAAAAAGTTATGATTTATGAAATCCACTATTTTCAGATTTCTAAATAAGAATTAATCTAACAGTTATGATTTTAAAATCATGATATGCAATATTTTGCAAATAAAAATTGGACAATTAATTTATGTATATAAACATAAAAATCATGATTGAATCATATAGAAAATAAAAACTTAGCTTTTGATGGAGAACAATGCTTGTAACACGTTCCCACAGACGGCGCCAATCTGTTGATGTAAAAAACTAAATTACTCTAATTATTTAATCACAGATAGATAAATAAAACAAAAGATTTTAAAGTGGTTCAGCCTTATATGAATGGCCTACGTCCACTGTTATGTTATTGCTGAGTGTTTGGGAATTCTCGATCACAAGTGCTATCAAGAAATTTCGGTCCCTTTGAATGAGGGTGATACAAGGTATTTATAGCCCTTAGGCTGTACATGAAAGGGTGTTACATTAAATGATACACATATGAAAGGGTAATTCATTTAATGTTCTTCAAACGTGCGTGTCAAGATGATAAGCATTCAATGAATAGTTGAACTGTTGATTATCTGGAAATTAATGATGCGGTCGAGGTGCAGCTCGAACCGCCTTAGTTGCTCGTCGTCCAAAAGTTCCTCAGAGCATTGGAATTCCTCGGAGGATAAGATTTCCTCGGAGGGTTGGTGTTCCTCGGAGTGAATATGTTGGTCGGGGAAACAATCTTCCTCGTTGCTATTGTGCCACGTAGATTGACACGTGTCTTCTTATTATTCGTCCACATCAGCATACTCATTTTGGTGTCAACGGCCACCATTTTCATAAAAGAGCCTAAAAATATTAGAGGCACACTAAAACAAAAGTGCCAGACTATTTAGATTGAATTCATTGATGCTTCGTTACATATGAGAATTATGATTTCTTCAAAATATTTTAGAATGAATTCTTATATATGAGAGATTTTGAAAGAATTATAAAATAGAAGATCAATGGGTTTGCACAACTGACTTTCTTAAAAAAACTTAAACATTTTCACATTATTGGTGTGGGAATCATTTAAGTTCATGGAATATTGATTAATTTGGTCAATTTCAAATGATTTCACTACTTTCTACACCTAAGGTAGAGTTTTAGTTATTTTCTTAGAAGTGTCTCATGACTACGAGCACCTATGTTATGAATGTTTATGTTGATTTACCTATGAAAAATGTTCACACAATGTAATTTTGTTTTCACGATTCAGATATTTTCGTGTTATTCCACAGCGGACATGTGTTTTGTACTTATATATACTCTTTATACCTTTTATTTAAATATTTTTTAAAAAATCAAAAATAAAGGCATATGTTCTCTGAGTTTCCTGCTTATTATGCGTTTAAGATTATCATTACATGTGCTTTCATTAAATATCTTTATGATGATATCTTGATTCTTCATGTAATGATTATTATTCATGATTACTTTCCAGTCCTTTGTCTATTACGAACAAAAAGATGGAGAACAAATTGAGGGGGAGTTTCTATCTTTTAAAACTCGTATGCGTCACAGTATTTTATTTGTCTCATGTATTTAGGATGTTCACCCTAGATTTTAATTATGTGGACCCCCACAAAATGAAGACAAAGATAGCCAAAGGGAAGATCAATTTCAGTTGAAGACTTCTACAATAATGCATTTTCCTTTCTTGATTTGGGAGGATATTTTCTGTATTAATCTTTAGGATTTAATTTTATTGTGGTTTGTGTTTTGTACCGAAATAGCCAAAGGGAGAATTTGTAAGAGCAAATTTTATAATTGCTCAGTTTATTTTTTATTTTGGATTATCCCGTTACACGTACATTGCACCTTCATGACTTCAACGGATTTGAAGAAAAAGTTAAAGATTTTTGGAAGACTGAAGAATCGTACATCACAACAACTTTAGAAGAAGTTATGGATGAATTTGGTAAAGCTTTACATTAATTTATTTTTCCTTGGGTTTTAGAATTTTTTAGAGTTTGTACTTAAAAATGGTTTTAAAAGTTTTTAAATAAAACTTTGACAAACTCGCGATCTCGTTAGAACTATAATAGCTTGTCATTTGAATGAACTATACTATGTCGTTAGTTCTCTTGGTTCGAACTATATCTAGAGCGTCTCCTTTGGGCAAGCTCCAAAATCTCGTTAAAAGTGTCATTAAAAGACGATCGAACGAGATAAGGTGGGTCGTTAAAATAAGTCTTTCAAATGATCAAACGAGATATTTTTCATCAAGCTCTGAAATCTCATTCGATATGTCGTCAGATACATGATTCGATGAAAATGGGTGTGTAATTCGAGCGACGTACCTGTCGTTCGAATGAAGACGTTAGATTTTGTTTTTATATTAAATATGATCCAAATCTTTAATATTTATCCCTTTGTAACAAACTCTCTTATAAAACGAGAGACTGGATTAAAGACTTGAGGATTGATTTTTGAAAGCTTTTCACACCCTTTTTTAGCTATATTCGTGATTAAACTCTTCCAATATTATTCCAAGCCCCTTGGAAACTTAGAGATCACTTTCTCAAATCAAGAAGAACCTTTATAGTTCATACACACTTGTAGATATTAATCACTACAGGTGATATGTGGAGAAAGGGCTCTATTGCTGAAGAAGAAGGTTGATAGGTGGATACCGAGGGAAGACTTCATATTATGGGAAGTGCTAGACCGTGCCGTTGTTGTTAACGATTTGAAGAACCGTGCATAATACTTAGTTATTTTAAGTATTTTGTAAGTAGACTATGTTTATTAAATCTTGTACAATGTTGAATAAAGGGTTTACCCTTTTGAGGTATTTTTCCTTACTTATTAATTTTTTTGCATGCTTGGTTCGCTAAATTAAATTTGGACCACATATGTGTATGCACACCTAATTAAATCGAAGATGAAATTTGATAAAATTGAATTTGTGTGTGGTTGGCTAATATACGAATCATTCCATGAAATCCCCACATTCTCAGAACGTAATGTCGAGTTTAGGGTCATGCTATAGGGAGGCTTTAGGGATCTCTAGGTAGATTTAGGTAAGTGGGTTTTTAGCATATACAAGGATAATCATGTTTCTTTACCTTTGTGTAATTGTGCATAAAGTACAACAAGAAACTGGACAATGATCTCCTTGACTTTTCGACGTTCTTTTGAATTGTTTGAGATGCTTTATGTGATGTTGAGATGATCATGAATTTAATTTATTATTTGTATGGTTTAGCTTTATGGTTGAGATTTTAACTTCCCCTGGTTGGATGCCTAGTTTGATGTTTACTTTGTATGATGTGATCGTGAGATTCTTTGTATGACTGGTTGAGGTTGAACTTCTATCAGAGCTCGGGGGATAAACTTTTTTAGGGTTTTATGATGTTTTAAATCTTCATTGTATTCATTGGTTTCTTCATTGTAATTGTACTTCTTGAGCCTGGTTGAATGGTTGATGAGTTCTTTATAACATATCTCATGATGTATTGTGTGCTTATTTTAATCTCAAGTACATTATAGAGAACATAGTGAAGTGATATCTTATATTAATTGTGTTTTCATCGTAAAAAATACTTTTAGGTCAAATACCTTTGCTTTCATAATCTTCCATTTTTTATAATGACAATAAAATTAATATAGTTTGATAAAAAGGTTAAAACTATCCCCTTGCTTTGAGATATGATTTTAGAAAAACTATTTTTCCCCCTTTATTTTAGCATCTTTTTCTTATATTACATTTCTCCCTCTTTGTCATTAAACATGGTCTATTTTTACCAAGATAATCATGTGAACACATTGCGGTAATTTTTTTATCATGTGAGAAAATAAGAATGAGTATGATTATATAGATGTATCAATTTGTTCTCATGGGATTTAGCATATCAGATCAAGTGTATATTAATACTGAGTTTTAATAAATTTTAGGCATCGGTGTCATTGAGCGTAATCATATAAATCCATGATTCATATAGAAATTATGGAAGTATTAGTCTGATAAAGATAAAACAAAATGACCTACTCGTGTAGCATGTGTCGAGGATTCATAGATTTAACATGCAAGTGAAAATAAGAGGCATGTATCATAACAATAGAGACTCATATTTGAAGCATGTGTGAAAATAACTAATGGTGGAATGAATCATATATATAACATGGTATTAACATCATAGGCATGTGAGATCATATCTAGAGATAAATTAAGGGATCATATAGGGTTAGTTGTGATCTTAAACATTTAGATCTATCCTTTCCAAAAAAAATCTTTATAAAATGTCCAAGGGCTTTCTTTCAAAAGATTATCAATTTTTATTTTTTGAAGAAATTTTTCAATGTGTACAAAGATAAATGGGTATTTAAGATTCACATAAAATTCCAATGTTATTTCTTTTTTAAAAATACTTTTCTCTCTTAATCGTTTAACATTTGTGTAACTAGAATTTTCAACTATAATTTTTTAACACATTGTTTTTCTTTTTCAGGACTTGTTTTGGTTTACAACATTTCATCATGTTGTGTTTCTTTACCAACGAATCAGTTAGAATAAGGATTCAACAACTCTTAGTTGATTTACTCACAAATTGGGGATTTAATTTTTGGGAGATATGTGGCTTATTATCTTTAAGTTACTATGATTTATATGTGTGTACGTGAAATGTATAAGTTATTCATAAATTCATTGATTGTGATAAGTTCTAGTGTGTAGCTTTACACCATATGCAAGAGTTTGTGTGTTAGTGTTCCACATGTATGAGATATGAGAAAGAACAGCAGTAATCATACTAAATCAAAGAAAGCATATTTTCACATGAAAGTGATTGCATATGATATTTTGACAATAACATTATACAAAGCAACTTTTTTAAAATATATTTTCACTCTTAAACACTTTTCACATTTTTCAACAAAAAATATTTGTAAAGCCAAGATTTTTTTCCTTCGTTCCTTATCATATTTTCCTTTTAAAGGATCTTTTCATTTTTTTTCCTTAAAAAATCATTTTTCAAAATTCATTTCACTTCTAAATACCAATGCTTTGTATAAAGATTAGTTTGTTTCTTAAACACAACTTTTTACAAACAAAAAAATTCAAATATAAGATCCTTCCCATTCTTCTTTTGCAAATAAATATTTCAAAACTTTTATTTTTCTAAACAAGATCCCTCTTTTTCAAAAAACTATAAAATATCACTTTTCAAAAATCCCCTCCTTTGGATATGATCTTTAAACTCAAAATATACTTTTTTGAAAACAAATATCTATGAACTAGGATCTGATACCAATTGTTGGTCTGGAATAATCCCAAGAGGGGGGGTGAATTGGAATTATGACATTTATTTAACTTTTCATAAATTAACATTTATTTCTTGCTTTTAATTATCATTTTATAAAATTGCAACTCGATAAAAACCATTTCTTAGTTTGTTGACAAAATGACTTCTATATTGTTCTCTTTCATCCACACATATTCATTCACATTGAAGAAATATAAGTATTAAGCGTATTAAAATAAAGCATGAATGTAAATATAGAAAGGGAGAATGGGGTTCAAAGGAACATTAAAAATCGAGCTTTTAATGTGGTTCATCCCCTCCTACATCCATGCTTGAGACAGTACTCGAGACTATCTCTAGTACACTTAAGGTGGAACCAAAACCCCATAAGGAACAACACCTTGCAAAATCATAACCAAAAAGATGATAACCTTGTCATCACCTAAGTGGTACCCACGCAATAGCCCAATATCTTTAAATACCGACTACCCACAATAATAGTACTACCAGACATGAAGATACAATGAAGTTTAAGAGTAATCAATAATACATGATTCTTAACCAAAACATAAAGCAAAGTAGTTTTAATAAAATAGTTGTTAAATTAGTTTATTTCTTTCCCTAGAAAAGTCAACAAACAGGTGTTATCTTGTATTTTCTCAAATGGATATATTGGTTTGGATCTATGTCTTAGGATATTTGGCTTTAATCTCTAAGAGTACATGTTGCTTTGAGGTAACTTGGTTTAAGAGGGATTTGGGGTTTAAATCACTTTGAAACACAAGTGGGTTTCTAGGTTTGTTGTTTAAAAACAATTTTATAATGCGGGTGGAACTTTTTCTCTCTATAAACATATATCGTTTATAGTATTATCATAAACTTGGATTAAATGGGTTTTGGATGTGTAATTGGGATGAAATGGGTTTTAGTTTGTAGAATTCATGGGGTTTGGTTTGGAACTTGGATATAAGGGGTTTGGAGTATGAAGATTTACTTAAATGGGGTTTGGTATAGACTGAATGTTTGGATTTTAATCTTACATAAATGGAAAGGGGTTTGGAAACTTGGTTTCTCTTTTTAGAAAGCTCAAGTAGGAAGACAACATCTTGGTTTGAGGCTTGGTGATTTTAGATGAAGGTTCAAAGGTATATTTATAGATGTAGCCAAAGATTGTTAGTAAGTTTGGTAAAGGATAAAAGATTGAAAAGTTTTACAAAATACATCTTTTGAAATTCTACCACTTTTACTCAATTAAAAGCCAAGTTTAGTCAACTGAAACTCCTTTAATTGCAAGTTGTCCAGTTTTAGTGGATTGAACAAAATGTTTAGTTGACTAAACTTTTATTGGACTATTTTAGTCGACTAAACCTACCAATTTTTTGGCAATGTCATGTTGGGTTTAGGGCCATGCTATACAGAAGGTTTAGGGAGATCTAGGTTAGGTTTAGGTGAGTGGGTTTTGATAATATACAACGATAATCAATTTTCTTTATCTTTGTACGATTGTTCCTAAAGTACAAAAAGAAACTAGACAATGATCTCCTTGACTTTCTAATATTCTTATGAATTTTTTGATATGTTTTATGTGATGTTGAGATGATCATGAACTTAAATGATTTTTTGTATGGTTGAGCTTTCAACTTCTCCTAGTTGGATACATGATTGGATGTTTACTTTGTATGATGTGATGAATAACTTATTTGTATGACTGGTTGAGGTTGAACTTCTCTTGAAAGCTTAGGGCTAAACGTTGTTAAGGTTTGAAGATATTTGAATATTCATTGTAGTTAATGGGATTTTCATTACAATCGTACATCTTAAGTATGGTTGTGGGGTTGATGTGTTCCTTTTAAAATATTTCATAATGTATTAAGTGATTGTTTTAATATCAAGTACATTAGAAAGAATATAGTGAAGTGATATATTACATTAATTGTCTAGTCATTATACAAAATCCTTTTGGTTTAAATACCTTTAGTTTCATAATCCACTTACGATATTGACATGATCCTCGACAACACAGGTAACCCTGCCTTAAAGTCCTTCATTGATGACTTTGTCGATTGTAAACAAGTTAAGATGCACCTAGAAGACCAAGAGAAAATTCCTTTCACAACACCTTGGGTACCTTATGTTACAAAGTTATGGAATTCGGGCTCAAGAATGTCATTCCAACTTACCAATAATGGGATATTACGTTGACGTGTGACATGATCCAAAAAGAGGTTAATGTGTACGTGGATGACATAATTGTCATATCCAAGATACAAGAAGGTCATGATCCGATACTAAGAAAATTCTTCAAAAGACTGAAGATGTATCAAATGCTCCTAAACCCCCAAAAGTGTGTCTTAGGGGTCACTAAAGGGAAGCTACAAGGATTCATCATTAAAAAAAAGGACCAAAGTAAACTCGAAAAAGCCTAGGCCATACTAGAAATGTAACCTCCGCGAACTGAGAAGGAAGTCAGGGGTTTCTTGTAAAGGCTATAATATATCAGTAGGTTCATCTCACCAATGACCTATATATGTGAGTCAAGCTTCAAGCTACTTCCTAAAAACTCTACCAATATATACAAATTTTCTTGTGAAAAGGAATTCGATATTATCAATCAGTATCTACTAACCCTCCTATATTGACCCCACCTCATTATACGTATCTTTTTTCTTGTATCTCATATTTATCGACACTATAAGCGGATCCATGATGGCTTAGTACGTCGAATAATGTCGAATAGAACAAGCCATATATTATGCTAGTTGGAACCTCAACACTTATAAAGAATGGTACACAACCTTGGAAAAATCTTTCTTATCTATGGTGTGGGAAACACAGGAGATGAGACACTAAATAAATGCTTTTGAAATCAAGTTAAACTCCTGAATGGATTCCTTAAAATACTTGCTCAAAAAATTTGCATTAATAAGCAAAATGACCAAGTGGTTATTCATTCTTATGAAATTTGGCATCGAGCATGTACATCAGAAGATCATAAAAAGACAAGCCATGGTAGATTATTTAGCCAAACCCCCTGGAATGATCAAGACAAGATCGCTGATCATTTCCCATATGAAGACATCCTAGTAATTGAAAGTCAAGAAGACTACAAATGGAAACTATACTTTGGCACAGCTATAAATAATAAAGGTTTTGGCGTCGGGATATTATTTCTTTCACGTAATAGAAGACATCAGTATATAGTCGTCAAGGATAACTTCAATTCCACCAACAATATCATTGAGTACGACGCTTGAATTATGAAAATGAAAATATCTCATGAATGAGGTATTTGGAAGAGAGACGTATATGGGGACTCTGCCCTCATAATCAATCAAATCTTTGGACATTGGAAAATTAGAGAAAAAAAAATTCCCTATCACGAATAGCTGGAAGAAATCACTTTTTTATTCGATGATGTTTAATTCTTTTATCTTTCAAGGGCTCTAAATAGCTTCGCTTATATTTTGGCGACCTTAGACTCCATAGTGGAGATACCGTAAGATGTTAATAATGTACAAGTGGGTATATGCAAGCAAGGACAACATGGGTTCACGTACAAAATTTTCATGATCGAGTCCATAGACAAAGGACCCTGGTACCATGACATAGATGAGTTTCTTAAAAGGGTTAAATATCCTTCCAAATATACCAAGAAATATAAGATGGCACTCCAATGATGGTTCTCTTAATTCATTATGTGTGTCCGACATCAATACAAAAGACAACCTGAAGGCACCCATTTGTGGTGTCTTGACAAGGGCGATCGAAGAGATCCAAAGGGGAGAATTTGGTCCTCATATGAATGGCCACATGTTATTAAAAAGATTATTCAACAAGGATATTGTTGGATAACCATTCTGGATGATTGCAGCAAATACGTCAAAAGATGCCCAAACTGCCAATGATTCGCAAACTCCTTAGAGATAATTGTACAGTATGACATCGCGATGTCCCTTTTCAACTTGACGAATCGATATCATCGGTAAAGTAATGAAAAAGGCATCTAATGGCCATTATTTCATCTTGGTTGTTGTTGATTACTTGACTAAATGAGGGCAGAATCGTACATCGTGTGAACACAAAGAAAATGGCCAATTTGTACAAAATAGCATCATTTTTATATACAATGTACTGTTTGAGCTAATATCCGATAATGGGATGCACTTAGAGGAAGTAGGCACGGATATTGTTAAAGAATACAAAATTTAGACATACAAGTCCTCTCCATATCGTCCTCAGGCCAATGGAATTGTAGAATTAGCAAATAATAACATTAAGGCTATATTAAGTAAAATGATTAAAGGATGGCAAGACTGGGTTAATCGTGTTCCATATGCACTATAGTGAAATCAAACTACCGTTAAAATGCCTACCGAAGCCATAAAATTCTCACTTGTGTATAGAATGGAGGAAATGTTACCAATCGATATGGATATCCCCTCCTTGAGGGTACTATCGGAAAATAAATCTCCATTGAATATTGGATAAAAGGAATATACGAGGAGCATACATTATTGGATGAACAACGGTTAATAGCATATTATTATGTGCATGGAATCTGAAAGTGAATCGTCAGGGAATTTAATAAGAAAGTCAAATGGAGGAGTCATAGAAGGGAACTTGGTACTGAAAGAACTCGTATAACCCATATGGGATCCCCAAGACTAGTTTCATCCCAACGAGATAGGAACATATGTGGAAAATAAAATCTTATCAGAAGGCACGGCTCTCTTAGTCAATCTCGATGGAACAAAATTGTCCAAACTGACTAATATAGATTGTCTCAAGAAATACTATATGTGAATAAACAAAGACATAAAATAACCAACAAGAACTACGTATGACCTGATCCTCCACAAATCAAAGAAAATGTATCAAGAACATTACTAAGTCAATTCTATCACATAATGGAGGTATGTAAGCAACCCTTAGGAGTTCGGTCAACCAAACTAAACCCCGCCAGGGGGTGAGATCTTCCAATTTTTAATTTTATCTCATCTTTTAGATTCCTAAGGAAATTGGTCGTAGATTCATTAATATGACAAATAAAGGTTAGAATCCCAAGGGTGGACTCATTTTTCATTAAAATTAAATATCTCATTACAAAACACATATTTATCATTATCATAAAATAATAGCTCACATAAAATTACTTAAAGAAAACTATTTCACACACTGTTAAAAGATTAAAAGTTGTCCACCTCTTCCTCCAAGATACACATTTATCGAGAACCATTAATCATCTGCATTTCATCAGAGGACTCCCTATCTTACAACAGGTCAATGCTACAAACTTCCTCGCATAGAGAAAGAGTCAACCCAAAGAGCTAGTGAAGACCATTCTCCCTTACCAATATTGTATACCTTACCTTCTCCAAGAGCCAGAACAAGGACTCCTCAAATAAGAGCATCGGCATACCAAATAAACTCGGAGGAAGATAGAGGGATAATGAGACCTCATTCGTTCAAAGGATGGAAATCGTACTTACTAGAAACAGGGACAAAGGTTCAATTAGATGCATTACACCCAAAAGATGAAGGATCTCTCCCCAAATTGACCCATCACCCGCTATGAAAATAGAAGAGTAAGTAAAATACACAGTGTGGAAATCCTAGTGGGAAGACGCACGCGGGGGAAATATCTAGGACTTTTCTCCACTCTTGCAATGCTCACGAGCTCTCATGGATATAAAGCAGTCGTCGTCAAATGTGTGTAAAAATGTGGAAATTAGAGTCGCAAACCAATTTTACTCAAAATAGGAAAAAAGATATAGCCATCCCCGAAGTAACGGTATAAAAGACTAATGATCACATACAAAACAGCAAAGATCATGGGTTCGGGGACTTAGTTATAGAATGGGAAGACATTAGGTGCCCATTTTGCTCTTTTGGTCTCCCATGGACTATAAAAATATTCTTTTTTTCTCGAATGTGCAATTCACATGTACAATGTGTGGGGGGTAAAATGAGTGAGAAAGTAAATCTTCATGTCTACATTATGAGGAAGATGGGAACGAGTCATTTCAAGGAGTATGAATAAAAAATAAAAAAATATAAGATAATTTTAAAAGTAGCAGAAATATGAGAGATAGACTGGATCGTAGTTCACTATGAAAGGGTGAAATACGCATGTTTAACGGGATTGCTAAAAGAAGAGATAAATGAAGTAAAACTGTCTACGCTCTGAGTGATACACCGGATCATGTTTCACAATGAGAGGTTGAATATGCATATCTGGCGAGATCACTAAAGAAGTGAAAATAGGTAAAATATTTTATATATATATATATATAAAGTGAAATACAAAATATGAAGAAAAATAAGAAAAGAAGGCTCTAGTCCCAAGGTATAGTCGGGACTCCAATATAGGTGGAACTAGCATCAAAGTCCACATAGTTCGAGGAAACATAAGGATGGGATTTAACCTATAAATTCAAAACTAAACGTCCCTATTTTTAATTTGTTAGAAAATGTACACAGATGGTGAAAATGTAGGATAGTGGTGAGAAAACTCTAATTTGGGGTTTATGAATTAAACGTTTTGTGTGGTTTTTTGAGTTTACAAAAATAAGTTATGTGAATATAAAAGTTCGTACTCAGTGCAGAAGGCTTTCGCTTAACTGCAAGTTCAGGGAGAGGTGAAAGTCGGTTGGCCTTATTCCCATATATGGAGAAGCTTCCCCCATGAGTTTTGTCAATATATATATAATAAAAGGGTGATTAAGGGTGAAAAAAGTATGAATTAAAAAGGAAAGTATGCTAAAACTAATCAATTGTAAGAATTAACAATAATCTAATGAACTTGAATGGAATAAAGTTAGACCTTCTAGAGAGCGTGTATACTAATTTTTGAGATGATGTATGTTAATTTTTATGGTTGTGAAATGATAAATTGGGTGGCAAGGTGAGGTGTGGGAAGATGTAATAGAATATTTTAGGGAGTGTTTGGAGAATGATGTATTGAAGGGTTATACTAGGGGTGTAATCGGTACGGGTTTTTACCATAACATACTGTTTTGGTCCGATAAAAAATGATTTTGGTTTGATATTATAAAATACCGAAAACCGATTTTACCGAAATCGAAAATATCGTAAAAAATTTGGTTGGTTTGTTTTTTAGATATAAAAACCCGATTTATCGAATTTACCGTACCGACTTATCGTACTTAATTTACCGTACCAAAATTATTGAAATACCATACCAAACTTACTGCGTATTACCCTATCAACACCGCCAACCTAGGTTCTTCAGAATTTTTTGTACCTTTGTGTAATGTTTCATTATAGAAGGTAGTAAGTTTATGGGGCACAAATACAAATAAATCTTTTTCTAATTTATACACACGTTATCTCATATACAATACACACGAGCGGTTTTATAAATTGTTGACCTAATCGACTCTTTCTCTCCTTCCTCACACATGATCCTTTTCTCCCTCATGATGTCTTTCCTCTCCTCTCTTTGCCACAAAAATCCAACAATATCAAGAGATCCATCCGGCTCTGAGCAGTTTCGCTCCTCCTCTCTGTCTCCGCCCTCTCCTCCTCTTCGTCGGCATCTTAGTCGCCTGCAACCCAAGTTTCCCAACTGCATCTGAGTGGGATCAGCGCAACGATTCATTCAACTTCGATCCAAGTTTCAATCTCCAAGCAAAAATCAGAGCATCTGATCATATGAGTCTTCTGAGAGAGAGGCTAAGACGTAAGCAGATAATTTTTTTTAATAATTTTTGAATAAGTTAAACATCTATTCTATATGGTTGAAATTAGTTTATTATAAAAACTAATTTTTAACAATCTTAGTTTATTGTAAACCAGATTTACCGAATGCATAAACCTATTTGAAATTCGGTTATTTACCGAGAAAAAAACGAAATGAAACCGAAATTACCGAAACCAAAACACCCGAAAATACCGAAAAAATCAAAAGAATGATCGATTTGGTTTTGGTTTTTATTTTGATGTACCAACTGGTAAATTGGTACGGTACAATTTTACCATTTATATTATGGTTTTGGTATTGGTAAGGGGTCATTACCAACCATACCGTATCGGTTTCACCCCTAGGTTATACACTTATTTCGAGGAAAAAAGTCCCGAATAATGAGGTCATGGTTTCCTTAAATAGGAAAACTTTAAGGAGGCTCTTAGAGCGTCTGTCAATCGATATAGCCTTAGGCCTTTGATAGGCAGGCCTACCAAACTTGACAGCCAAGTAAAGCATCCTATACTTGTAAGCAATGAGAAAGGTGCCTATAGGCAGTCCTAAATTGGATTTTCGAAAAAATGGTCGTAAAATATTAACCGGGTCACTGGAATGAGGATTCAGATCTCTATAAAATTTTCTTGAGATACTCTCATATCCAAGACTTAACCCAAGTCGAAGCTCAAAAGAATCCAACAGCTTCAAGTTTAGGGTTTTGAAGTAAAAAAGCAACTAAGTGAATCGTAAGTCTGATTTATTCACGGTATGGACCATTAGAAATGGGACTCGGATCCTTATGAAAAAGAGCTAAAATAAGTTTGGGTAATAGAGTTTACCAAAGTCAAACGGAGCTTGAAAACATCCAATGGGCTCAGATTTAGGATTTAAGAGTAAAATGGTAACTAAACGCAAACTATAAGTCCACTTAATGCATGGCAAGGACTTTTGGAAAGGGGATTTGAGAACTATGAAACTTAGTAGATATACTCTCGGGTCCAAGAGTTAACCATAGTCAGACAGAGCTCAGAAGCATCTGGTGGCCTTCGATTTAGTCTTTTAAAGTAAAAAGGAATTAAATGTGAATCGTAAGTCCGATTCACGTACGATGTGGACGGTTGGAAAAGGGATTCATACACCTATGAAAGTGCATTAATATATTTTTGGGTCCAAGAGTTAAACAAAGTCAAATAGAGCTTGGAATAATTCGGTGAACTTTCGTTTAGAGATATATGGGAGGTACTAAAATAAGGTGTCTATAGAGTCCCTCAATGCATGAGCTTATGATCAGTGAAGGACATAAAAAAATAAACACCTTAATGTAGGTTTGTGAGTATTGCGTTCCTATGAATGGGAATTCGGGTGGGAACGAATGGATCTTGGCAATCGTGGGGATAAATGTCTTATTTTATGGTCCTAGGGAGTGTATGCTACTGATTCAGAGGATCACAAGAGTAGCCATTTGAAACTTTTGGTGGTTTATTATCCCACTTGATCATTTGAAAAATGGGGGCAAAATGATGGTTGATTGAAATATGAGTGTGCAGAAATAACCCTACGGCGCCACGTGTCTAACGGCAGCAGAGATATCAGGCAATTGGACCCCGCATTAAATGCTAGAGAAATGCATGAATCCAGTTGGCACGCGCCAAAGGTAGTTACAATTACATGAGGATGAAATTGGTAGTACAAGGTATATTGATCTAAGGTTTGATGGTCCAAGGTTTTTTGAGTCAGGGTTTGATAGAGCGAGGTATTTAGTACAGAAATTTATTGTTATCACAACAAATTTTTCTATGAAGGGGAATATGTAAGGAGATCAAAGATAAACCTCCCTAATTATATATAATCATCCTCGTTAAGAAACTAGATGAGAAACCTAAATAAGGATTCATCATAGATTATTGACATCACAAAGGAGTGTGGGGAGTCAACCAAGCTGAGGAATATTATAAGGATAATTTTCTAATCAAGTCAATTTGTTATTAATTGTCTTAATTCTGGACAAAAAATTTGAGGCATAGGTTAGGATTTGTATTGTTTATCTCCTAAGCCTATGACATGTTTGATAAAGATGTATCGACCAAGATTCTAAGTTGAAAATATATGGTGTCGTGTTTCGTTCCAAGTTTTCCTTCATGTTTACAAAGGATCTCATAATATATGGATGCATTTTGAATATGGTCCTTGGATATATTTAAGGGTGATTATTTTTTCGCAAAATCGTTTGGAATTGTTTTTAAACTATTTTTTGAAGAAAAATATTTTTGGTTACAACTCGTTAGAACAAAGTCATACACCTCGTTAGAACGGAATGGATAGCTCGCTCTAACAAAGTTATAAATGCATTAGAACGAACTTGGAATATCATTTGAACTCACATCTAATGAACATCAAACGAGGACTATATGTCAAAGAGTGGACAATTTGTTAAAATGAAATGCGGCTATCGTTTGAATAAACTAAATTTTATTCGAACGAAAATACCTTATCGTTCGAACGAATGATGCTATTTCATTTGAACAATTCAGTCACCTCGGAATTTGTGTTTTTTCAATTTAAGGCACATTGGACATAGATTTTTTAAGAACTTTTGGAGAAAATAAATTCCTACCTATTTACCAAAGTTCCAAACACCAGTTTCACCCATTGTGTTTAAATATCCAAGTTTTTATTTTCATATGCTTTGATATCTTTGTGTTTGGTACCAAAGTTTATTTCTTATCATCATTAATTGAGAATATGTTTCGTTCGGTAGAATCTGTACTTGTTGTTTACGGTGTTGCGATGAAGAAGCAGTGATTCCATGTTTCGATAATGTAGACGATTGTTGAGCCTCATAAGTGAACACCAGGGCATGCATGGATTCATTCATTATGGCATCTTGCTTGGGTGGAATCCTACGTTGCACTGTGGAGGAGAGGTATAATATAGAAGAGCATCAAGGCTTGCGAAGGAGATGAATGGTTTCATGAAATTCAGCATATTGTCTTGATCGTGAAATATCGTTGAGAAATAAGAATCCATGCTATCAAAGGATCACCTGCGATTATTTCTAGTATGGAATGAGTCAATCATACACTTGTTTGTAAAACATTATAATAGTGATCTGTCTGGCTAGATCGTTTGAGGTTTCTCCCTTTATGATTATCCTCCTACATCGGCGTGTTCGGGGTGATTTATTTATTTTATTTCCTTATCACCTAGATGCATGTTTTGGTCAAAAAGATAGAATTGGGTAAATCAATTTTTCACAACAAAACAATTTGTTTTGGTGAACAAGTTTTATAGGGTTTCATTTGTTAAAGGTTTTTATCTTTAAAATTTTAAAAATATAAAAATGCACTTTTTGTCTGTTCAAGCCATCCCTGCCTAAGCAACACCTCGTGTAGGGGAGTTCTCAAATTGGTATCCGAGAAGGTTATGCTAAATTATTGTGTTTTGATCCCGTGTTATTAAGCATGAATTCTGGTGGTTTTGATAGTTTTAGAACCTCGTTGTTTGATCGGTCAAACTATGCATACTTGAAAATGTGTATGAAATCGGCACTTAAGGTGATAAGTGAGTGAGAATGGCAAGTTATTCTAAATGGTTGGTCCCCACCTATAACCTTAGTTGGAGAGAATAGGATTCCCAAACCCATGGAATCATGGAGAGATGCTGAGCATAGGTTAGGAAATTATAACTCACCTTGGTTAAATGCTATATTTTTTTCTATCACCCCAGAGGAGTTTCGTCATATTATGACTTTTGAAATGTTAAAAGATGCTTGGAACGTACTCCAACTCACCCATGAAAGAACTATCATTATTAAAACTTCACCACTCAGTTTGTAATGATTAAGATGTTGGAGAGTGAGACCTATGATGAGTTTTACACTACACTATCTGACATCGTTAACTCGTCTTTTAACATGTGAGATAAATACCCAAAAATTGAGTAATCAAGAAAATCTTAAGGTCATTGACTGAAAGATTAAATCCAAAAGTGACGGTTTTGAATTCCCTGGGTAATTTAGACTTTATCAAACTTGAGAACTTATAGGTGACTTACAAACTTATGAGCTTGACATATTTTCCTCTCAAACTGAGAAGAGGAAAGGTAAGGACATTTCTTTAAAATCCTGGAAGGAGGAAACACCTGTTTCGAATGATGAGTTTGAATTGAATTGATGGAGATGTCCATGATAGCAAAGAAATTCAAAAAAAAATCTCAAATTCCAAAAGCAATCGAAAGATGCTAAAAGGTTTAAGAAAAACATGTATAACAAGGCCGATCACTTCCCTAGGAATCGCAATGATAACTTCAAAAGGGATAAGTTGGAAAGACATTATGTTGTGAGGGTTATGGCCATAGGTTAACCAAGTGCCCATCTAAACCAAGGAAGGAGGGCAATAAATCGAAGGTGTATAATGCCACCCTTAGTGATAGGGAACCGAAAGAGGGATTTAATTCCCCCATTGAGCACAACTACACCGCATTCATATCTAGTCATGTGAACTTTGATGAAAAATCTTCCCATGAAGATATTTCTAAATATGACACTTCCTAGGCCATAGTTTGTGGATCCCAAGTGACTTATAGTTATAAGGGTGGCGATGAGAGGAGGAGGAGGAGGAGGAGGAGGAGGAGGAGGAGAGTGAACTCCAAGTTGCCTTCCATAAGTTGTATGCATAAATGTTGAAAGTAAAGAAGGCTAACTTGAAGTTGGAAGATAGTTTGAAAGAGCGTGTCATAGGTAATGATGATAGTGTTTTAGTTGAAGATCTTAGGGAACGTGAGAGTACTCTTTGAGAGAAGCTAGAGTATGTTGAGGATGAGATAGATAGTCTTCGTGGATTAATTGAGGATAAGAAGAAAGAGCTTCTAGAGTTTGAAGAGTCTGGGAATTTACTCGAGTCGGGGATAGTTGATCTTGAAGGGAGATTGAAAGGTTCAAGTAGGGTCAAATTTGATTTGGAATCTAGGTCAAACAAGTTGGATAAAATTTTAGGAACCGTTCAAATCAAAGATGACAAATGTGGAATTGGCTTCGATGATCAAAGGACTTTCGTTACCCAAGCCAAGACCATGCGCTTGAGAGAGTCGACTAGGAACATTAGGAAAGGTCAACCTTTAGGTAACACCCCTTATCGTGTTTACACTTGCACTCATTACGGTAGAAAAAGTCACCTTAGAAGGTTTTGCTATGATCTTAAAAATGGTCTTAGAAAGTTTAAGAATAAATTCACCAAGGTTCCCAAAACTCCAGAGCGTCAAGTTACACATACATGGGTAAGGAAATCGAATTTGGAGGCTTTACATATTAGACTTGTCAATTTTTGTTTATTTTCACAAGATACTTCCATGCTTTATCTAATAGTTGATTGTGTTTACTTACATACACTAGTTTTTGCTTCATGATATATATACTTTGTAGTTGTATATTGTTTTCAGTATTTATTTTTATTTTTATTTTTATTTTATTGAGTCATATTGAAAAATACAAAAAGATTTTGTTTATTTTTTGAGTTTGTTTTGTTTTCAAAGTGGTATTTTCTTTTGAAAACTTTTAGAAAAACTCAAAAAGATTTTTGTTTTTGTGTATCTTAGTTTTACACATTTTGTGTGACATGTTGGTGTGCTTGAATCCAATTCATTTTGTGTTTTCCATGTGACTAGGACATTTGGTTATGATCGTTAATACTTAGATTGTTCTTAATCATGTTTGCATGGAGTTATTTCAAACTTGATTCGCTTAATCGATTCGCTTTATATATGACTCCACACACACATGCACCATCTTTTTGAACGTTAACTTCATATGTATATTTGATCTTTGTGAGATGTTCTCCCATCAATCTTGTTATTTACATATTTTATGACTGTGGTGGATTTGTGCATGTAAGAACCATTGCCCATGAGATTATTTGATTTTATCAAAAAAATATATGGCTGCACAGAAAAGGGATACGAAAGGAGAAAGTGGAAAAATCACCGTTGGCAAGAGCCTAATGAAATTAAAGGCAATAAAAAGAGATAATTTGCAAAGGCCAACAAGTTTAGTTTGTTTGATTTCAAAAATGATATCTTCAAAAGAATTGAGAGAAAATAAAATTTGATATATGTTTATCTTTTAAGGGTGTTATAGTTGAAGGTCAAAGGGTTTTCACATTAAATCCTAGTTATTCTTATTTTGTTATGACGCTATTGATTTGTAGAATCATCAATATTATACGCTTGTGTGTATTGTGATTGTTTGTTTATAGAGTTCAATTTATCTTGTTACTTGAGGATAAATCTTAGTTTGATTATGTTTTACGGTTAAATAGAACTCCTTGAACATATTGAGTGTTTAGGTCATAATTCATTTGTATCTAGTTCACGCCCATTCATTCCATCCCACATATTTAAACACATCGATACTACGCTAGTGTGTAAATATTATATATTTTGTATCAATTTTTTGTGATTGTTTATATATATATATATATGTGTGTGTGTGTGTGTGTGTGTGTGTGTGTGTGTGTGTGTGTGTGTGTGTGTGTGTGTGTGTGTGTGTGTGCCGGTATTTCAGTGGTATATTTTTCAATATATTATATATGGTATCATTTTGAATCTTTACAGTTTGTACTTAGTCCATGTTTTCCATATGCTTTATCTTTGAATTTTATTTGGCATGCTATATGATCATTTTAGTATCTCTCATTGTGTGCATTGAAATTTTACATCTCAAATTGCTAATTTTAAATTGGCATCATACTTCAATGCTTATTCATTTTGGTATCTTTTTGCATTAATATTGATGTTGTTTGATCATTGTATGGATTATTTTTACTTGAGTTGCCATGTTGTGTGTTTGTCACACTTTACAACATCGCATGATAGTATTCCCTCCTCTCTATTTTAAAATTGGTATCTCATGTTCACCCATTTAGGGGGAGATTCGATATTTGGGGAGTAAAAATTTATACTTTCTTAGCTTGTCTATTCCTGGACAAAAAGGGGGAGAAATTGTATCTTTTCTTTCATGATTAGGATATCTTTATCTTATGGGGGAGACATCTTACTTAGGTTGAGAATGTTATAGACATTGTGAAACATTTATTCTTATGCGGATTTTATACTTTTTATATACTCTTTACATTTGAAGGTTTGTTTAAGTGTGCGGGTTTATAATATGCGACAAAGTTATCAAGCATGCAAAACTATACAGAGTATGTGTCTGTCTAGCACTTGTACACTTTTCCTTTTGGGAGTTGGGTATCTAGTCCTTTTAGATATCTTGATGGCCCATAGGATTTTTATTTTATTTTTGTCTTGGAATAAACAAAGGGGAGATTCGTAAGGACAAATTTCCAATCGAGTCAATTTTTTTGTAATTTGCTTAATTCCAGACAAAACATTTGAGTCATAGATTAGGCTTTATATTGTCAATCTCCTAAGTCTACGATATGTTTGGTGAAGACATAGCGGCCAATCCTCATAGATAGATACACATTTTGTCGTATTTTGTGCCAAGTTTGTCTTCACGTTTATCAAGAATCTTGTAAGGTATGGATGCATTTTGAATATAGTCCTTGGATATTTCTAAAGGGTGTTTGTTTTTTAGTGTTTGGAGCTATTTTTAAATTATTTTTTGAAGAAAAATATTTTTGATTTCAGCTCGTTAGAACGAAGTCATACACCTCGTTAGAATGAAATAGATATCTCATCCGAACGAAGTTAAGAACTCATTAGAACGAACATGTATCTAACGAACATCAAATGAGGACTCTCTATCAAACAGTGGATAACTCATTGGAAGTTCGTTATAATGAAAAGGGATTATAGTTCGAACGAACTTGATTTCATAAAAACAAAATGCTTTCTTGTTCAAACGAACGATGCAATCTTGGTCAAACAAGTTTGCCACCTTGAAATTCATGTTTTCGCTATTTAAGGCATGTTGGACTTAGATTTTTCAAGAACATTTGGAGAAAATCAATTCCTACCTATTTACCAAAGTTCCAAAATCCTAGTTTCACCCTTTGTGTTCAAAGATCCAAGTTCTTATATTCATATGCTTTGAGATCTTTGTGTTGGGCACCAAATTTTTTTCTCATCATATTAAATTGAGAACGCGTTTTATGCGGTGGACTTCGTACTTGTTATTTGTGTTGCAGTGAAGAAACGATGATTCTGTGTTCCAATTTCGTAGACAGTTGTTGAGCCTCATCTGTGAATACTGAGGCGGGCATGTATTCATGTATTATGGTAGCTTACATGGGTGGACTCCTTCATTGAACTCTGAAAGAGAGGTAGAATATAAAATAACGGCAATGCTTGCGAGGGAGACGAGTCATTGAGTAAGTCTACTGTATAGACTTTGTAAAACCTTATCATAGTAATCTATTTTGCTGGGTCGTTCGAGGTTTTTCCCTTTGTGATTTTTCTCATATATCGGAGTATTGTGGATGATTTATTTATTTATCTTAGATTCTTATCACCTAGATGCATGTTTTAGGTTAAATATATATAATTGTGTAAATCGATTTTTCATAACTTACCAATTTATTTTGGTGAAGAAGTTTTATAGGGTTTAATTTGTTTAAGTTTCAGTCTTTAAAATTTTAAAAATTTAAAAATTGGACTTTTTGTTAGTTCGGACCATCCCTGCCTAACCATCACCTCTTGTAGGGGTGTTCTCACATATCAAAACAAAGTAGATCTTAATGAAAGACTGGGGAAGCATTGTAGAAGTAGCTAGTTAAACCACTGTGTATTTTGTATATTTATTATTGAATAATGAGTTATGTTGTAATATTAATGAGGTTACTCGATACCTGTGACGAATCAGGTATGGCAGAACTTGGGAGATCTTTCATGCTCTATTGAGAAACCTCACTTAGATAAACATCTGAGGAAAATTATATGGAGGATTGAGAGCAAGGAAACAATAAAGCATGTCTTAAGCACTTTAGATATACCAGGTATCTTTCCATAAAAGATCTGAGTGATGTCTGCCATAACTACCATATGTTACATCCAACTTGTTTAAACAGTGGCAGTTTGGTGACCAGCTGGCTGGTCTGGCGCGCTCATAAGAGAGGTGTCGCCTGACACAGCACCTAGTCACTCAAGATTTCACTAAACATTTAATACATTTATGACAAGATGTTCTTCATAAGGTTATTAACTAATTTTAACCTATAAATCATACGGTTATTGTGCAATAATATTTTTTTACGCACACAGTCATGTTAATGATAACAAATCATTGGGGTATAATATAACCATAAGAATAGAGGCCAGAAGTGATATTTCAAAATAAAAAATCAATACGATAAATGCACTAAATAAAATCAGTTATTGCATCAATAGATGCAAGTAATAATTATCATGGTAGATCAATTAAAATGTATCTTCAGTGTGTGTCCATTAGGTAATCTTGACAAAAACATACAATCCATTACTATTATTTTATAAATGATAAACTATACAAAATGTATAATACTCACAAACATTATAGCACTCAAAAGCGTGCATCAATTCACAAAAGAAGTTCAAAGGCAGTACAGTAGGCACTAAATTCATGATACACAAACCATAAGACAAATGTATAAATATATAATATAATGGCTACCTAAATACAATAACAGGAGCACATGCATTCTAAGAACCGGTCTTATTTTTGGCATGATATCGGAAGGAAAGTTTTATAATCCGATAATCGTAAAAGGCCAAAACAATTTTCATCCGTTATTAACTTATAAATTGAAAAAATCGTGAGTTTTAAACTATGGCTCAGATGCCACATGCAAAACTTAATTTAGTTTGCGTAGGGAATTAAGCACAAATAAAAATCCTAGACTCTTGAACTTCATGATTTTCACATATAATCATTATGCGCAACATAATACGATAATGTAATCACATACCTCGATCCATAGCTATGAATTTAGAATTCGTTATTATACATCCATCATGTCACAACTGGAAAGATTAGCAGAGCAGTCGACCTTACGATGTCCAATCAGTCTCATTTTAGGGGTGTGGCTTCATCTTGTCTTTAGAAAAAAACGTGTTCCAATTTAAGCGCATCCCAACGGTTAGATCTTCCTATATGGTCAAAACACTATTTCAAAAATTAGCCTTCACTGAGAATTCGAATTTCTCTCACTCTCCTATGGAATTTGTATTGTCTCATAAAATTCGTGAATGATGGACTCCGCAACTTTATTTATAGGAAGAGAGAGGACCCGAATGTCCAATAGTCAGTTAATATCAATCATCTACCAAGGTAGATACCCAAGAGTCCTTAGTCTTTAATTAATCAAATATGTGTTTTGATTAACCATCTTAATGATATTGACTCTTGATATTTAGAGTACTCTTTCATTAACCAAAGTGATTCTTGCTAGGGTGTGGCTAATGGCACTCCTTAAATTATTAAAACACTCCAACAAAATTTTAAAGACAAAATAACCCTTCTCCCTAATATCAAACAAATTCCAAACATTCTCAACAATTTTTTAATTAAATAACTATAAAAACTGTTTTATTATAAAGTTAAAAAAATGTTTTTTTATTAAATAAAATTGGAAATTTTTATAAAAATAAATTGTAAAACAACTTTTTTTTAAATCATTATTTTTTTTAAAATACACATATTTTAAAATATTTTTAAAAAACTTATAGATATAACTTATTTAAAAAAAATCGTTATTTAAAAAAATGATAATTATATTTATTAATGAGTGTTGTATGTTCAACAATTAACCAGGGTTACAATTCTTTCTCAAATTATATTTTTAGATTTTTTTTATTAACTAATTTGTTGTAAGATTTTTTTTGGTTAAAAAATATTATATATATATATATATATATATATATATATATTAAATCAATGATCGGTTAGTGCCGCTGGCGCTGGCCCACATCATTTAATGGATGCGGGTCCGCGTCAACGGCACTAACCAATCGGTATTATAAAATTATAACAAATTAGTTATATATAACAAATTGTTCTCGTCAACAGCATTAATCAATCATTAATCTAAGATATATAAAAAATATTTTTAACCAAAAAAAATCTTACCACAAATTAGTTATTAACAAATTAATTTCTAAAAATATGATTTGAGAAAGAATTATAACCCTGGTTAATTGTTGGGCATAAAACACTCATTAATAAATATAACTATCATTTTTTTAAATAAGTTATATCCAACTGTTTTTTTTAAATATGTCCATTTTAAAAAAAATAATGATTTTTAAAAAAACCTGTTTTACAATTTATTTTTAAAAAAATGTTCAATTTTATTTAATAAAAAAAAGTCAATTGTTATTTAACTTTAAAATAAAACAGTTTTTATAATTATTTAATTAAAAAATTATTGAGAATGTTTGAAATTTGTTTGATATTAGGGAGGAGGGTAATTTTGTCTTTTAAAATTATTTTGGAGTGTTTTAAAAATTTAAGGAGTGCCATTAGTCACACCCTTCTTGCTATTATTTAATTATTAATGCATTGTGTAAGAATAATTCTAGCAGAGCTTACTGAACACATAACCAAACGGACCCTAAATGTGTATCCCCACGCATAAAATCTATAAATAGAACAATAGGGAAGAAAGAACAAATGAGTACCCTACCTTGCTTCATAGCATGATAAAAGGGTCGAATAAAATAAGTTCGAAAAATATTGAGTTTGTAAACTAAGTTAAAGCGCATATTTTATGCTTCACTCCATATTTTAAAAAAAATCTTTGTTCCAATTTTTTTCCAACTGTGGAATAGTGTAGGTATAATAATTTAGGACCGATGATACATGGACCAATTAAACTAACCAACTTCACCGACCAACTAATGTGTCAATAAATGCATTGATTTATATTATAAATGCATTACACAAACTGATCAATACATTTTCCAACGTATTGTGAAGTGCTTAGTTGAGCTACATAATATTTTTCATAATCGAATATACTTGGGATATAAACTTGGAAAAATGAACTTGGCAAGTACAATGTATCATAAATCCTAAAGTCTACATATTGTCATAAGCATCCTAGGACTTAATGGGAATAATGACATGTTATAAACTCAAAGTTAAAATTTTCTACTCCCTCCATATAATAATTGTTTGAAACTCAACTTTTTTTTAAAATAAATTACTTTCCAATTTATTCCCTTGAGGAATATCTTTAATAGATTATGCACTTTTACGGCTTAGAATAATGTTGGTGATGGGGATAGAACACTCAACTTTATTTTTGTAAATGAAGTCCTTAATTTTTTTAAGTTAATTTTATTTTTTTAAATACCAATTTTACCCTTAAGAAAAAATAGTCCCTATTATGATTTTAGAAAAAATCAGTTTTTCTTTTATAAAAATGGCCTATATTTCTTTTATCCTAACTACAAAAGTTTATCTAAGTTTAAACTCATATTATGGTCTTAGGATAATAACCTTTTCTTTTATAAAACCTTTTCTTTTTCCCTAATATAAAATTTCATCCAAGTTTAAACTCTTATTATGATTTTAGGACAGTCACCATTTCATTTATAAAAATGTCCCTACTTTATCCTTGATTAAAAAAAGTTACACTAAAATGAGGTGTTTAGTAAATGAGGTGCTTTAGTAAACAAAAAATATATACTAATGCTACAGTGTTTACAAACATTAGAACACGAATGTCGCTAAACTTTCGGTCATTAGAGTCCAACCACGAGTGCTCCTTCATCAAGTGCAAAAGCAAATTTGCACTATCATTGTTTTGGTTTTTTAGTCTTTTTTAATATTTTGTATCCTTCATTATTTCTTTCATAAAAAGGAATATAATTATGTTGCATACTCATTTTTTTAGTATGGCAATGTCAAATAAGTTTCTTGTATTAGCACTACAAATTTAATTTTGCACTAAAAATGCAATTATAATTTTGTAGTCTAGCGGCGGAGCAACAATAATAAGGCAATACGGAATGGTTCAATACTATAACATCTAAAACATCAAAAATCAAGTAGAAATTATATTTTTTTAATTGATATTGCAAAATTAATTTCGCATTCTGGCGGAGTAGAATTGGTGGGAGATTTGATGACAATGTTTTGTGAAATCCTTAGTCCAGTGTTTGATAGGAGGCAAGAATTTTTTTTTTTTAATAAAACTCCTTATTCTAATCAAATAAAAATATGGACTAAATTTATAAAGACAAAATAAATGATGAGATTGATTTATTTATTTTTTGTAAAAACTTTAACTAAGGACAAATAAAATAGGGACTATTTTTATAAATAAATAAAAAAATTAATTGTCTTTCGCCAAGTGAAAAATAAATGGAATACTGAATCAATTGTATTTTAAGAAGGTAAAAAATTATTTTTGGTATTGAATAATTTTAGGGACTAATTTAATAACAAAATTATTGTGTATTCTATAAACATAACGAAAAATTAATATGTCATTTTTCTACAATGCTCCTACCTTTAAATGCATAACATGCATTCAGATTTGGATGCATAACTGTATAAATGGTCATTCACACTCGAGGGAGGGCTTGGTGTGGTTCTTGGGAGGCAAGTCTTGCCCTTTTAGAAGCAAAACTATTAATTTGGGATATACTAAATAGGAAAGACTAATACTATAAGAGCTCTTCTAGAGCGACTCCCATTTTTTACTCTCTCCTCTCCCATTTAACCCACTAGAGGACAGAAAAAGGGAAGCAAAACTTTTTTTTTTTTTTTTAATTTAAATAAAATTTTGTTAAAAAAAGATTATACTACATTCATAAAAAAAAAATACCATTGTTATAAATAAAAACTGAAAAAATTGTTAACTATTGTTTAAAAACAGTTAAAAATTTGTTCAAACCTTATTTTATTTTCAAAAAAAACATTTTTATTTTATTTTTTAAAATCAGTTTCTTATTAAAAAAACAGAAGTTTTTTAATTAAAAATATGAAAAACTTTTTTTTAAAAGCTAGCGCAGACCCACATCATCGTTGCGAATGGTTAGTGCCGTTGGCGCGGCCCACATCATTGTCACGATTGGTTAGTGTCGCTGGCGCGGATCCACATCATCATCGGGATTGATTAGTGCCGCTGGCGCGGACCCATATTATCATCGTGATCGATTAGTGCTTTAGGCGCGGATCCACATCATCATCGCGATTGGTTAGTGTTGCAGGCGCGGACCAACATCATCGTTGGAATTGGTTAGTGCCGCTGGCGCAAACCAACATCATCATCGCAATTGATTTGTGTCATTGGCGCGGACCCGCTTCATTTAATGATTTTTTTTTATAAAATGGCTTTTATTGAAAATACAAATTTTTAATTTTTAAAAATATCTTTTTAAAAAAGTTGAAATGCTTTTTTCCTATTTTTAATAAAGTTATAAAAAGAATAAAACAATTTTTTTTAAAAAAATGTTTTTTTTAAACTAATTTTTAAATAAAAACAGTTTTTATTGAAAATACAAATGTTTAGTTTTTATAAAAAAATAATCAAATGAACAAATGAGATTGTGCCACGTGAGAGAGTCCAAATTGTGAGTCAGTAGAGGGAGTCGCCTAAATTTTCTCATACTATAAACGAGTCACGATCAATTATGATTGACACAGAAGCATTTAACTCTTATCTCTAGCTTTATCTTTATCTTTATATTTATCTTTATCTTTATATACTATAAAATGCTCTACAATGAGCTTTAATGCACTTTCACTACATTATGCCACTTGGCATCTTAATTCACAATCATCATATCTATCACTTATAAGCCTTCTTGGGAGGCTTTTCTCATTCTTTCCTGCTCCTTCGATTTCTCCTATAAAAATGCTCTACAAGGAGCTTTAATGCACTTTCATCACATTATGCCACGTGGCATCTTAATTCACTTTCATCATATCTATCACTTATAAGCCTTCTTAGGAGGTTTTTCTCTTTCTTTCATACTCCTTCGGTTTCTCCTATAAAATGCTCTACAAGGAGCTTTAATGCACTTTCACCATATTCTTCCACGTGGCATCTTAATTCACTTTCATCATATCTATCACTTATAAGCCTTCTTGGGAGGCTTTTCTCATTCTTTCCTGCTCATTCGGTTTCTCCTATAAAATGCTCTATAAGGAGCTTTAATGCATTTTCACTATATTATGCCACGTGGCATCTTAAGTCACTTTCATCATATCTATCACTTATAAGTAGCGGTGTTAATTATTTCCGAACTTCCGAATTTTTCGATTTTCGATCCGTAATTTTTCGATTTTGGCATCATTTTTAAATTTCCGATATCCGAATTTTTCGATTTTCGAATCTTCCGAAATAAATTGGAATGAAATTGGAAACCATATTTAATTTTTCGAATTTCTGAATTTTCGATCCGAAAATTCCGATAACATGCCGATCCGAATTATCCAAAATATATTTTGAAATCATAATATTAATATTTATTTTAATAATTTTTTAATTATTATTTGTACTAACATTTTAACATTAAAAAATTATTTACTAGTAGTATAATCTCCACCCTTGATTTAAAACAATCTTAACCCTCAATCTTTACCATATATATTCTACACATTAACACACACAATACAACACTCCTAAACCTAAGAAAGAAATAAGTCGTTGCCCCTCTCTTTCTTCTCTCACCCTCTTTCTAAAAACCTAAACTCTCATGTCTCTCTAATCCAAGAGATCCCCGACCTCACTCCAAGCAATCCCAGGCGGCCGGCCTCTTCTCTCGCACCTCGTAGCACCTTCTCTCGCACATCGCAGCACCTTATCTCGCACCTAGCAGCACCTCAGTCAGGCCTCATCACAGCCATCACAGCCATCGCTTGCAAGTTGCATCTCAGCCATCACCCGGTCATCGCAGCCATCGCTTGCAAGTTACTCAGGTCATCGCTTGCAAGTTGCCTCGGCTCAAGTCACTCACTCGCCCTTATTTTTTAATTTATGTGTTTGTAGATATGATTTATATATGTGTCACTCAGCTCACTGTTTGTAGATATGAGTTTGTATATAAAGATGTGTCACTCAGCTCCCCCCCCCCCCCCCCCTTGATTTACTCCATTTATATGTGTTTGTATATAAAAAAAACCTTTGAATATAAAAACCCTACGAAAACTATATAAAAACCACTAATTTTTTGACACTCTGTATAACACACCCTCTGTATATAAAGACCCTATGATTTAAAATATATATGTTTCTAGATACACCCTCTGCATAAATATGTATAAATATATGTGTGTTAATTTCTAATATGTTGCCTCTGTTTGTTATTTTTTTGTATTACTTCAGATATATGTCAATTATGGAGGAGCGTTCCACGGCAGTCAGTAGCAACCCTACTACGGAAAGTAGTAAAAAAAAGTCAAAGACTGGTGCCAAATCCGATCTTTCGGAAAATCATGGAATTTCAGAGGTATGGAATTACTTCACCAAACAACTTGTAGAAGCAACCGAAAAATATTCTGGTAAAGCTGATTGTGTCTTTTGTCATTCCACTATTAATGCACCTTCTTCGGGTGGAACAAACAAGTTATGGAACCACATTAAAAAAATGTAAAGAGTTTCCTAGGGGTAAAGAAGATACGGGACAAACTATTATTTCTTTTGGAAAAGGTCAACTCACTCCTTGGAAATTTGACCAAGAAAAATGTCGTAAATCTTTAACAAGAATGATAAGTCTTTGTGATCTCCCTTTTAGTCATGTCGAGAAGGAAGGTTTTAGGTGGTTTTGTGAAGATTTACAACCAAAGTTTCACGTTGTTTGTAGAACTACAATAACAAAAGATTGTTTGCTAAATGTTTTTTGAAGAAAAACAAAACCTAAAGGAATTTTTTAAGCCACATCTACACGAATATGCATCACAACTGATATGTGGACATCAATTCAAAATCTTGGTTATATAGTCTTAACTGCTCACTTTGTGGATAACGATTGGAAACTTCACAAGAAAATAATTAATTTTAAAGTACTTCCACATCCTCACAAGGGAGAAGCCATTGCTAAAGCCGTGGAGAGTTGTTTAATAGAGTGGGTTCTAGAGAAAGTTTTGACAATAACTCTTGACAATGCTAAGAATAATGATACATGTGTTGCGGGTTTGAAAAGAAGATTATCAAAAAGAAATGGTTTGTTGTTGGAAGGTGAAATCTTTCATGTAAGATGCTTTGCACACATAATCAACTTAGTTGTTAGGGATGGTGTTGAAGAGATAAAAACAACTATTAAGCGCCTCCGTAGAAGTGTTAAGTATGTTAGGAGTGGTTCCTCACGCATGCAAGCATTTAAAAAATGTGCTTAAGATGAAATGTTAACCAGTAAGAGGGTTTTATGTCTAGATGTTAAAACCAGGTGGAATTCAACTTACCTAATGATAAATGTGGCATTGGATTTTGAGAGAGCATTTGAGAGGCTTGAGGAGCAAGATCCAAATAATAAAATTGAGTGTAATGTGAAGGGTGTAGGGTATATTGGATGAAAATGATTGGAAGATTTTGAAAGCTTTGCACACTTTTTTAGAAGAATTCTACGAACTCACGAAGCGTGTTTTAGGGTCTAAATATGTCACTTCCAACACATATTTTGATGAATTAACACAAGTTAAAGATCTTCTTATGGAGCAATTAGTAAGTAGGGATCCTTTCTTTCGTGAAATGGCCAAAAAAATGGATGCAAAATTTGATAAATATTGCAACTTTGACTCTCTTAATCCAATTTTAGTTGTTGCAAAAGTGTTAGATCCTAGATATAAAATGCAATTTGTGGAATTTTGGTATTCCTCGTATTTGGATAATATTTGCAATCTTTCTGAAACGGAGAAAACTCTCAAAGTGGGTAATTATATAACGAGGTTGAATGATTTAATGAGTCGTCTTTATTATCAATACAAGTTGGTGGGTACATCCTTTGTTGATGTTGAATCATCCAACATTTCGGATGATGATATGGTTATTGATAAGGTGTACAAGCGTCCCAAGGCAAAAGACTTATTTAGGGGCATTTTGAAGAGGAAGGATTATGTTGAAGCATTAAATGATTTAGATAGGTATCTAAGTGACGGGGTAGTCGTTAATGAGGGTCACAATTTTGATATCTTAGCGTGGTGGCATGGTAAGGGTGGAAATTATCGTGCTCTTGCGATGATGGATCGTGATGTATTATGTATTCCCATAACATCGGTTTCTTCAGAAAGTGCTTTTAGCACAGCTGGTCATATTCTTGATCCTTTTCGAAGCTCGTTAACCCCTACTACTGTGGAGTGTTTGGTTTGTACACAAGATTGGTTAAGAGGCCCTGCCCCATCCATTGTTGATTATTCAGTTGAAGAAAAACTAGAAGTTCTTTTTTAACTTGAGAGAGGTATATACTCATTTGTATGTAATTTCGTATTTATTATTCAGTTATTTAGTTGTATTTGAATTAATTTTGTATAATTTTCAATCATTTCAGTTGTATTGGAAGACTTTCAAAAACTAACTCTTTGATCTTCTACTTGAGGTGATATCTTCAAAGGTAAAATTTATTGGATCTTTTGATATTTTCAAAAATTCATTTAATGATGTTTACAAAATGTTGTACCAGGTTGTACCAAGTTGTACCAGGTTGTACCTACCAAGTTGTACCAGGTTGTACCAGTTTTGTACTAGATTTGTACCTGTTTTGTACCAGATTTGAACCAAATTTGTGGAACCTTTATTTGTATTTGTTTTATTAGAACAATGTTTTTTTTGTGATTTTTATTGGAACAATGTTAGAAAATTCATATTAGTATGTTACATTATTGTTTATGCTATTGATGCATTCTAGAGTTTATTCATTAATCATATGTATGTTTTTTAAAAATGATAGTTCCGATATTTTCCGAAATAGATGAAATCGATAATTCCAACTTTTTCGATATTTTTCCGAATAAAAAAAATTTCGAGAATTCCGAATATTCCGAATATCCGAACTTGGAAAAAAATATGATTTTCCGAAATTTATTTTTTATGATTTGGAATGAATTTTAAAATTTTCGAAAATTTTGGAAAATTTTCCGAACACCCTTATTCCGATCCGATCGGACCGAAACACACCCCTACTTATAAGCCTTCTTGGGAGGCTTTTCTCATTCTTTCCTAGTCCTTCGGTTTCTCCACCCGTTTATTTCCTCTTCAAAACTGTTATTTTTTATAAATTACATTCAATATTGTTTTAAATAACTCACGTACAATATTTTTTAAATTACGCACAGTATTTTTAAAAACATACACATAATTGTTTTATTATTATAAATAAATTACGTAAAATATTTTTTTAAATAAAAAATAGATTTTTAATTTAAAAAAAAAAGATCTCTCTTAATTAAAAAAAATCATTTTAAGTGTTTTATAAAAAAAAGTTGTTTTTTTAACAAAAATAAAAACTGTTAACCATGAAAATAAGTGGTGAAAATTCGTGTATTTGGGTCATGTTTCTGCCCGACACGACATGACACGACAAGGATTTTTTGGACACGAACACGACACGAATAACCCGATTCTTTAAAATTTCACGTTCTTTATATACTATAAAATGCTCTACAAGGAGTTTTAATGCACTTTCACCACATTATTCCACGTGGCATCTTAATTCACTTTCATCATATCTATCACTTATAATCCTTATTGGGAGGCTTTTCTCATTCTTTTCTGCTCCTTCGGTTTCTCCTATAAAATGCTCTACAAGGAGCTTTAATACACTTTCACCATATTATACCACGTGGCATCTTAATTCACTTTCATCATATCTATCACTTATAAGCCTTCTTGGGAGGCTTTTCTTAGTCTTTCATGCTCCTTCGGTTTCTCCTATAAAATGCTCTACAAGGAGCTTTAATGTACTTTCACCATATTATGTCACGTGGCATCTTAATTCACTTTCATCATATCTATCACTTATAAGCCTTCTTGGGAGACTTTTCTCATTCTTTCCTACTCCTTCTGTTTGTTCACCCGTTTATTTCCTTTTCAAAACTGTTGCTTTTTATATATTACGTTCAATATTGTTTTAAATAACTCACGTACAATATTTTTTAAATTACGCACAGTATTTTTAAAAACATACACATAATTGTTTTATTATTTTTATAAATTACGTAAAATATTTTTTTAAATAAAAAACAACTTTTTAATTTTAAAAAAAAAAAGATTTCTCTTAATTAAAAAAAATCATTTTAAGTGTTTTATAAAAAAAAGTTATTTTTTTAACAAAAATAAAAACTGTTAACCATGAAAATTATGGGTGAAAATTCGTGTATTTGGGTCATGTTTCGGGCCGGCTCGACATGACACGACAAGGATTTTTTGGACACGAACACGACACGAATAACCCGATTCTTTAAAATTTTACGCTAAATTAAACATAAATAGACACGATAACCCTAATAAAAACACCATTAACATGACAATACACGATAACACAACTCATAATTTTGACATGAACACACAAGACACGACTTCGTGGCAAAAAAAAACGACACGAACACGATATATTGTGTCAATTTTGGGTCAATTTCATTTCGTTACATGTCGTGTTTTCGTATCACTTCTAAAATTGTCACCACCATATTATGCCACGTGCTATCTTAATTCACTTTCATCATATCTATCACTTATAAGCCTTCTTAGTAGGCTTTTCTCATTCTTTTTTGCTTCTTCGATTTCTCCACCCGTTTATTTCCTAATCAAAACTATTGTTTTTAATAAATTACGTTCAATATTTTTTTAAATAACTCACGTACACTATTTTTTAAATTACGCAGAGTATTTTTAACAACATATACATAATTGTTTTATTGTTTTTATAAATTACGTAAAATATTTTTTAAAATAAAAAACAACCTTTTAATTTTTTAAAAAAAAAAGATTTTTCTTAATTAAAAAAATCATTTTAAGTGTTTTATAAAAAAGTTGTTTTTTAACAAAAATAAAAACTGTTAACCATGAAAATTAGATGTGAAAATTCTTGTATTTGGGTCATGTTTTGGGCCGATACGACATGACACAACAAGGATTTTTTGGACACGAACACGACCCAAATAAAAACGACATAACACGACATGGCACGAATAACCTGATTTTTTAAAATTTCACTCTAAATTAAACATAAATAGACACGATAACCCGAATAAAAATATCAATTAACATGACACGACACGATAACACGACTAATAATTTTGACACGACACGACTCCGTGTAAAAAAAATAGGAGGCGAATACGACATATTGTGTCAATTTTGGATCAATTTCGTTTCGTTACGTGTCGTGTTTTCGTGTCGTTTCTAAAATTGTCACCCCTAATGAAAATAAATTGTTTTACACTGTTAAAAAATGTTTTTAACTGTTTAAAAATTATTTTTTTTATAAAGAAATTATTTTTTAAAGATTTTTTTAATACATAAAAGAAATGGTTTTAATGATTTTTTAACTTTTGAACTAAAAAAATGTTTTAAAATAACTATTTTTACCTTTTTCTAATTGTTTTATGAAATTAAGAAACTATTTCAAAGTTAAAGAAAAATATTTAACTGTTTAATATAAGAAAAATAAATTAATATAAAAATTATTTTACTGTTCCTTTTTAATAAAATAAGTACCATATATCTTATATAAAAATAGTTTTTTTTGTTTTTTAAAAACTATTCTTTTTATATAAAAAATGTTATAACTATTTTATAAAAAAAAAAGTTATTTTTTAAATAAAAATAAAAACTTTGCTCTATTTTTGCAGGGTATTTTGTAGTTATATTTTTTTATATAATTTTTTATTACAGATACTCTAAAATTTTTAATCAATTTTTTATTTTTACTTAGCATCCTTTTATGCATTGATAATTTTATAAATATTTATCGTACACTCAATATATAATTCGCTCATTGTGCGATTTCCAACTAGTATTAGTACAAAATGCTATACAAACTATTAATTGTGCTAATCATATGAAGTATCCACGTGCCACTGCATAATTTTCCTTCTATCTCCTCTCATTTCTTTGGTATGAAAACGTCTCTCCTCATTCTTAATTCAATACCCTTTTCTATCCCTCTGCCCTATAAACTAAAACGTCTAAAGCGTATATATTAAATTGAAAATAGCTGATGAGCCGCAGAGAATTGAAACGTCCAAATCTCTCCATATTATTCTCATGCTCAAGGGATTGTCCATCAACTATTTTCAGGAGCGAGGATTTTTTTTTTCTTCTCCATTTCTATCTATGTGGCTCAGCTGTAGAGGGAAGGAGGTAAACTTACCTTCTTTTTGACCTACAAGTTCCAAAATGACCTTACACTAATTAAGGGCCCATTAAATTTTTACCACAAACTTCTATTTTTTTTCCAAAACTGTTTATGTTCAACTTCTTCTAAACGAATCTTTTGGTTATTGTTTATTCAAAGTTTTTTTTGTTTTTTTGTTTGTTTTTTATATTAAAAAAAAAACTTTCTGGAAAAAAAATTATATTAAATTTTCATAAAAAAATTTGTTTTCTTAAATAAAAGAATGTTGGACATTTAGCTTGGGAGTACTACGAGGGAATAATGGAGATAATAGGGTGGGGATTCAATGGTTGGCAATAATATATACCCTTTCTCCTATATTGTGTTATTTATGATGTTAATAACATGTATGGTAAGGGCACATATTTAAAATTCAAAAATAGTAGGAACAGATTTAGTGACGGATTCAGGAATTTGACTCAAGTGAGGCGAAAATTTGTGACGAAAGCCGGGGGTTCGGGGGCGGGAGCCCCCGAGCGTATTTTTTTGGATTTTTTTTACATTTTTTTTTTTGTAATTTTTACCCTTAAAAATGTTTGAGGTAGTAATTAACTAAATTTGGATTCCTACTTTGTTCGTGGATTTTTTTTTATAATATTACCGTAAAGAGTTGTGTGTTGTCTCCTCTTTTCCGTTTAAAAAATTTCTCCATGACTTCCTATTTAAAAAATACCACATATTTCAGAATACATAAAAAATTGCTATTACAAAAAATTAGGCTACAAAAAAAATTAGGCTACATAAAAAATTAAATACACATACATAAAATTAGGGTACATAAAAAATTAAATTACACATTATTATATACAAAAAATTAAACTACACGTCATCACATACAAAAAAAAAATATTTATTATGAATAGCTGGACAGGATAGTGGTGCCGGGAGGGAGGGAGTCGAGTCGCTGCTGTGCTGGGAGAGGGAGGGAGGCGCAGGCAGAGGGAGGAGGGGAGGAGAAATAGGTTTAGGGAAAAAGGGAAGGGATGAGATAAATGAGATGAGAGGCGGTCGTTGTTGTGTTATGTTTGTAGGTTTAATATTTTAAGTAATTACAATCTTACACCCTCAGTTTTATAAATAATTAGAGGTATACCTTGAAGTTTGAAATTTTACCAAAAAATCCTATAATTTTTTTTTTTTTTAAATCCCAACTGGGCGACCGCCCCAGTTCGTCCTATGCTCCATCCGCCCCTGGACAGAGTTCCAACATATAATTAGTATAGCACAAATATTCATGTTAAGCTTTCATACTTGTTATTTTGAGGGTCAAAACATGTGTCCTAAGGACACATCTTAACATTTTCCTTTTATTTATTATTATTATTATTATTATGTAATTTCTCCGGTAATGCAATTTCCCTTTACTAACTTAAACTCAATTAAACATTTAGAGTGAAAATACCCTTTCAGGAAAAAAAAATTGATTATTCAAATTAAAAATATTTTTTGTTCGTTTAGATTAAATATTTTTGCAAAACTTTATATTTTTAAAGCAATACAGCGGAGGTTATTGGCACAATCTCGTGAAAAGTTATTGTCAATAATTTATGTAACCCTGCCAAATTTTAAAGGATAATATTAAGACTATCCCTTTTTGTTACCCTTTTTGTTACCCTTGGCTTTAAAGTGTTGTACATTGTTTTGTCTTTACTTATATGTAGGCCTGTAAATTGAGCGTCCGAGGCCCGAAGCCCGCCCGTTCGGCCCGCTATTTTCGGGCCGAGCTTTATTTGAGTTTGAGTCGAGCCAAGCCTGAGCCAAAATTTCAAGCCCGAATAAATTTCGGGCCGGGCTTGAGCCGAACCTCGCCAAGCCCGAATTGGGCCCGAAGCCCAAACTTCATATTTATAAATAAATAAATAATTTATATAATATAACATATTTATGTTAACATTGGTTAATTAGGTTTCGTTCTTTTATTTCATTTACGACTTTTAAAAAAAAAAATCATTTGTCCTAATACATTAGATTACATGTGATTTTCAATTTTGTGATTTATTGTTATTCTCATTATGGGTATTTGATTTAATAATAGCTCAAGTCACAATAGGCCTTTGTCAGCGATCAAATTTTGCTAAATGTATGAAATTTAATAAGCATTTGTAGGTTTTCACTCTTATTTCCCTCGTTTTAATTTAATACATTTCATAATTATATATTTTATTTCATGAAATATCAATTAGATTTTAATGTGTAATTATGTTCATGATGGAAATACAAGAAAAAAAATTAATTCAAACTGGGAAAAAGTAATTCGGGCCGAGCTCGGGTTTGAGCATGGGTAAGTGAGTTCGGGCCGAGCCTGAGCAACCCCAAGCCCGACTCACCCAGCCCAATTTACAGCGCTACTTGTATGGATCCCGTCAGAGCATAAAAAATAAATCAAGGTTGTGGTGACAATTATTATGCAACACAAATAAATATGAAAGAGGTAATAACCAAGAAAGAATAAATAAAATGGCGATCACACAACAACAGGTGTACGTGGTTCAGCAAAGATGTGCCTACGTCCACGATGGTGCAGTCAGTATTATTTCTCTATATTCTGAAGAATAGGTACAGAGAATACAACTTGTCCTTTGCCCCGGACCTAGGGTTTAATTTATACATGTGTATGTTCGTTAGTGGAGATGATGGGTTCCTTCATATTAGCCATCTTCCCTATCCTTTCCCTTCATGGGATTGTGCTCCCCTATAACTTCTCTTCATGGGATCGTGGGGAGAGACCGGGTCAATATGAAAGATAGAGGGCCTGGATTTTGGGCCGCCAGAACTGGGCTACTCGTCCAGGCCCATGGTCCTAAATTCTGGGTACCTACAATTGCCCCTAAATTTGTTGGGCCACATTTATGGGTCCAATGAATTTAAATGATCGGCCATTATAGCTGATTTGTGATCCTTTGAAAACTGTGAAATTGCTTTGGCGGCACCCGCTTCGCTATCCGTGCGCTATGATTAGAATTGAAGGCTTGCTGGGATAAGGCACATTTCTCTTCGTCGCTTCAGCTTTTCCAGCAATCTTCTATCTTCTGAGAACTCTTACGCTTTGTACCTTCTGCTTTCGATCTCTACTCTCGTTGCTTCTTCGCCATTTGACCTGATCTTCTGTCTTGTAAGTCTCTCGTGCTCTTTGCATTTTCTCTTTGGTTTGTCGTTTTTCTTGTATTTTTCCAATGGCGAAGATTGGAAATAGGTCAGTCACGGAGTTTAGAAAATTTTATAACATTCCTGAGTGGGTAGAGATTGAGTGTTGTGCCTCACCTCCTAGGAACATTAGGGATATAGAGGATGCACATTGGATTCATGTTTTGTTGCTCTCCCAGGGGGGACTTACCTTTCCCCCTAATGATCTATTTCTGAATTTCTTTAGCTATTTTGGTATTGTACCTGCACAATGTTCGCCCAATGTATGGAAAATAGTGAATGGCGTGCATAGGATAAATCAATTGTACGACACAAGGTTAGGTCTTGCCGAGGTCTGCTTTTGTTACTCCTTCTCTCGAACTAGTTCAGGTGTCCTGTACCTCAAAGCTAGGAGCCCTGATAGGGTATTGGTAGTAAATCTACCTGATTCCCATAAGGACTACTGGCAGGAGGGTTTTCTTGTTAGGAATTGGCAGTTCTCTCCCCAATCTGAAGGGTCAAGATCTGAAAGATTCACTGTTCCCTTTTATGGGGAAGAATATATAGGTAGATATTGGTACTGTTGCTTCAAACTTTGCTGACTTATGGATTTTCTAACCCCTTTCTGCGTTTTCTTTTACAGCGAGGTCAAAGAACGTGGAACCTGCTCTCAGCGAGGTCCGAATTTATGAGTTGGTTAAAGCTTGGAACATCAGAGAGCCCTTGGGTGACGGTGAGCATCCCAGATCTGCCGCTTTCTTGTTAGAGTATAAGAACGTGGGTTCCAGCTTTCTAGCACGACCTGTGGACAGTATTCCAGAGTTTACTTCTCTCGAAGAGACTACTGTCGAGCTAATCCAGTTGGATGAAGAGGAGAGGAGTTCTGAAAGTGAGCCTGTCGATAATCTTAGTGGAGGGAGCTCTGTTGGTAGCAGTTCCTCTAATTCTGAGGAGAATTATGAAGCTCAAGAATCGTCAAGCACTTCCAGCAGTTCTGATGAAGAGATGCCTCCCAGGAAGAATTTGATCAGAGATGACGATGATGATGATGACGTGCTCCTTGCACAGAGGTCCAAGAAACCGAAGACTGCCTCTGGGGCCATAGCTACTGGTTCTCGGACTTCTTCTCAGGAGCAAGAGAAGAAGAAGAGAGAGGAGGAGCAGGCGAGAGAGAGAGAGAGGAAAAAGGATGAGTAGAGGAAAAAGGTGGAAGATAAGAAGAAAGTGGAGGAGAGAAAGAGAAGGGAGAGAGAAAAATAGGAGGAGAGGAGGAAGATGGAATTGAGGACCAAAAATGGTCAAGCCCTGGTCCCAGTGTCTGCCTTGCCTGAGGGGGCTTCGATGGCCGCCTCTCCTCAGCTTGCCCCTGCGCTGCTCGAGAGAGAAGTCCTCCCTGCAGATCGCGAGAGGGCGTTGGGGTCCGATCAACTGGCTCTGCAAGCTAGCCAGAGGCTTGCCTTGGTAAAGTTATCTTCTAATTCTCAATTTCTTTTAACAAGTTTTGATGGTTTCTTCTTCTTGATCCCTCCCTTGTTCTTTGCAGTTTGTGACCGACTTTGCCGTGCTTTATCGCTCTCGTGACGAGCTGGTGAGAAGGAATGGTGAACTGGAACAGTAAAAATCTGCTCTGGTAGCCAAGGGTTCTCAGTTGGAGGCCGACCTGAAGGCTGCTGATGCAGCTCGAGTTTCATCTGACCTGGATCTTGTTAATTCTGCTCGCGAGAGAGATGACGCGGTCAGGGAGCTTGGCGAGCTGAGGAAGGCTTATGACCTGGTGTGCTCGAGCAAGCTAGACCTTGCAGAGAAGAACAGGGTTCTGTCCGAGCAACTGGAGGCGAAGAAAGCCCAGGCATCCACCCTTAAGGAAGACTCGTACAACTCTGGCTGGGCTGCTGCGTATGAGGACGCTGAGGTTCAGATAGGCTATATCAGCCGTCTGAACTTTAAGAAAGGGTGGAATAAGGCTCTCGTGGATGCTGGGGTGGACGTTGCATCCCCACTCTTTAACGAGCACGATCCTGGGCCAAAGCCAGTCGTAGATGAGGACCCAGTCCCAACTACTGAAGGCACTGATCCTGTCTTTCAAGCGACTTCTACTGACGCTCCTTTGGTCGAGAGGACAGAGGACACCCCTACAGAGGGTAATGCCCCTGCTGATGCTGATAAGGACAAGGGACCATCCACCTCTGGGCCACCCGAGGTTGCTAATTGATAGGGCTGCTTTGTAATTTTTTCTTTTTCAATCTGATGTAACCCCGTTCCTTATTAATGAAAAGGCTTCATTTTTGTTTATGCTGATCTCTTTCTTTTCTCTTTCTTTTACTTGTAGTTGGTTGATGTGGATGATTATATTCCTGTTACCTCCCAACTAGGTAGGACTCTCGGTCCTAATGCAAGCCCTGCAGTTCACCAGGCCTTTGCTAGACTTTGCAGGTTTGCTAAGTCAAGGAACCAGAAATATAAGGATCAGTCCGAGCTAGTGGCCAAGTTGAAGGACAGGCTCCAGGAGATGGAAGAAATCGGTGCTTCAGTGCAAGAAGAAGTCAGTGCACTGAGAGCAAGGTTGCTGGAGGCCACCGAGATTAACCAGTTTGGGGAGTTCCTGCAGCAGGAGAATGAAGACTTGAGGAGGGAAGTCCTAAGGCTTAAGGAGCATTCGCCGAGCATCGTTTCAGCAGTCCTACAAGGCTCTTCTTCGTCGCGAGCTGCTCGGCCTCCCCTCCCGCGTGCTGGTAGGAGTGCCAGGGGTAGGAATAGGGAAGCCGAGGAACAGCGTGAGAGGGAAATGAAGGAGCTGTGCGGCGATGTTCGGCGAGCTTATGTGACTGCTGCTGGGCTCCAGAGGGACGTCACTCGTCTACGGCATTTGTTTAAGAACGGCCCTCGATAAGTGTGGTCCGATGGCTACGATCAAGGCTGGCTGAAAGCTCCGACGAGACTATCAGAGTTCGAGGAGCTATCCTTCATCAGGGGGTGGTTGAGTGCCCTCAAAGAGCTGCAGGTCCCGAGGAACTCGATGCTGTGGTATCGACACGAGATGTCCTCCTCTACTCTGATGCCCAATCCATTCAGGCGGGATTATCGATGGATCCCCATTGATGATATTCCCCGACGATTATTGGAATTGGATGCAAATGAGGTCGTGGAGGAGCTCGCCCCTGCTCCTGATGATGGAAGGAGAGCTAAAGTTGCTGATTATCTTGCTCGGAGGCTTTCACCTTCTTGAGATTTTGTTTTTAATAATTGTAAATGTTTGGGCGAGCTTCGTCGACTAAGCATGTACTATCATTGTTTGTAAATATAAAAGATTAATGAAAAGTTTGAGTGTTGGGAGATTTTGCCGACTAAACGTGTTCATCCAATCCTTTTATATTTTTTCAGCTTTACAATCCTTTGTATTTTGTCATGTGAGTGTCCGCCCAGTCCAGTATAAGAATACCATTGTGCCCTCCCTTTACCTTTTAGGTCGTTTCGTCACACTCCCTTAGGCCTAAGTAATGCAATTGGCGAGGACACACCTGGTATTGGATGTCTTCATCCGGTCAGGATTTTATTTAACCAAAGTAGGTTTGATGCCTAAGAATACTCTGTAGGGCTTCATATATTGCCATGGGCAATGCTAAGAGATCTGTCATGCTTTATGACGATGACCTGAGGAGGGGTGTTCCCCTGATATGTCATCCATTATGCCTGTGATTTGGAAGGGATGTGTAATAAGATATAATTGTTACTAGTTTGAGAGTGATCAACTGAGAGATTTTCATTGGTGAATTGAGAAATGAACTGTCCTTTCACATAATGAGTACAATAAAAGATCTAACAATAGAACTCCTAAAAATAGAATTTCTTGAGATTAGCTGCGTTCCATGATCGTGGTATCTCTCTGCCCTCCATCGTTTTCAAATGATAGGCACCTCGCAGGTCATCTCTAATTATCTTATAAGGTCCTTCCCAGTTCGGGCCCAGTTTACCGTCTGATGGCTTCACTGTGTTGCCCAGGACCTTTCTTAGAACATAGTCCCCAACTTTGAATTTCCTCGGGTTGACCCTTTTGCTGTAGTGCTTCGCGAGCTGTTGCTGATAGCTTGCTAGTTTTACTAGGGCAAGTTCCCTGCGCTCGTCGGCCAGGTCGAGTTCAGCGAGCAAAGCCTGATCGTTCTGGCCTTGCTCGACAAGGTCGGATCTCATTGTAGGCAATCCTGCTTCTAATGGGATAACCGCCTCCATACCATATGCTAGTGAGAATGGTGTTTCTCCTGTGGCTCGCCTATGAGTCGTTTTGTATGCCCATAGGATATACGGTAGTTCGGTTGTCCATGCGCCTTTGGCTCGCTCTAATCGCTTCTTCAATCCAGCGATCACTGTCTTGTTGGAAGCTTCAGCTTGTCCGTTGCTTTGAGGGTAGGCCACCGAGATGAAGTGGTGCGTGATCCCGTGTTTATCGCAGAAGTCCTGAAAAGGGCCACTCTCGAACTGTGTTCCATTGTTAGTGATGATGGTTCTGTGGATTCCGAATCGAGTGATTATATTTCTCCATATGAACCTCATCATGTCAGCATCTCAGATGTTTGCCAGTGGTTCTGCCTCGATCCACTTGGTAAAGTAATCAGTTGCAACCAACGGGTATTTGCGATTACTGGCAGCGGTGGGCAGTGGTCCCACGATGTCCATTCCCCATTGGGCGAAGGGCCAGGGACTGGTCAGGGATTTTAATTCGCTGGCGGGCTGGTGGACCATGGGAGCGTGAAGTTGGCATTTTAGGCATTTACGGACATATACTGCGGAGTCCTTTTGCCTGTACGGCCACCAATAACCTCCCTTCATTGCTCGGAAGGCTAGAGACCTTCCTCCGACGTGACTTCCACAGATTCCGTCGTGAAGCTCGTGAAGCACTGCCTCGACATTGCCTGGGTGGACGCATCTAAGGTAAGGACCGGAGAAAGATCTTTTATACAAGTCGCCTCCTGTGGATAAGTGAAAGCGAGCAGCTTTGACTCTTATCTGGTGGGCAGTTCTCTTGTCCTCTGGGAGGGTTTCGTTCTTTAAATAGTCTTTCAAGGGATCCATCCAGCTGGGGGCTGATTCCAATTGGAGTATTGGTTTCGCTTTTGTCATCTCACAGTTGGGGTAGATGCTTGGGCAACTGAGGAAATCGATAGGGATGATCCTTTTAAGGCTAGAATCAACTGCCGAGCTCAGGGCTGCTAAGGCGTCAGCGTGGCTGTTTTGCCCCCTGGGAAACTGTTGGATGTTGATCTCTTCAAAGCTTTTCATTAAGTTTTTTACCAAGGAGAGGTAGGCTGCCATTCTCTCATATTTTGCGTTATAGTCTCCACTTATCTGACTGGAAACTAGTTGCGAATCTCCAAATACCTGCAAATGATTTGCTCCCAGAGTTTGTGCCTTTTGGAGACCTGCTATTAAGGCTTCGTATTCTGCTTCGTTGTTGGAGGCTGCAAATCCCAGCCTGATTCCTTGCTCAAGGACTGTATTTTCTGGAGTGATGAGAACAATTCCTACCCCTGCCCCCTTTGAGTTGGAGGCTCCATCAACGAATAGTTTCCAGCTTTCCCTTGTAGCCTGGTTATTTTGTTCTGTTGACTTAGGCTGGTCGAAGGGTTCTTCGCTTGTGAATTCAGCTATGAAATCAGCAAGGATTGGACCCTTGATAGCTGTCCTTGGTTGAAATTGGATGTTAAATCGGCCGAGCTCGACTGACCATTTAGACAGTCTGCCCGACAAATCTGCCTTCCTTAGGACAGCCTTGAGGGGGTGTGATGTAAGGACGATGATCGTATGAGCTTCGAAGTAATGCTTCAGTTTCCTCGAGGCCATTACTAGGGCGAATGCGAGCTTTTCCAATGGTAGGTAGCGCTGCTTGGCATCTAATAAGGTTTTGCTCGCGTAATAGACTGGATGTTGGATTCCTGTAACTTCACACATTAGCGCTGAGCTGACAGCATGACTGGATACAGAGAGGTAGAGGTACAAAGAGTCCTTTTGCTGTGGTATAACAAGCAGTGGTGGAGAACTTAGGTAGGACTTGAGCTCGTCTAATGCTCATTAGCAACCTGGGGTCCATTCTACTGTTTTGATGCCTTTTAAGAGTTGGAAGAAGGGCTTGCATCTCTCGGAGGATTTAGAAATGAAACGATTTAGAGCAGCGAGCATTCCAGTGAGCTTCTGTACATCTCGGACTGTGCGAAGAGGTTGCACTCTTTTTATTGCATCAATCTGGTCCAGATTAGCCTCTATGCCTCGCTTGCTGACCAAATACCCAAGAAACTTTCCTGACTGGACACCGAAGGAACACTTGCTCGCGTTGAGTTTCATTCAGTACTTCCTGAGGATTTCGAAGGTACTTGACAGGTCCGAGAGGTGATTTTCCTTCTCCTTGCTCTTGACGAGCATGTCGTCAATGTAGACCTCCATTGTGTCTCCCGTTTGATTCTTGAACATTTTAGTAACTAGCCGCTAATAGGTTGCCCCTGCATTTTTTAGCCCAAAAGGCATGACCTTGTAACAGTATAAACCAACCGTCGTGATAAACGCCGTTTTGTCCTGATCTGGGGCATACAGGGGGATCTGGTGATATCCTGAGTATGTGTCCAGGAAACTCATTCGTTCGTGAGCTGCGGTGGCGTCTACTAGTTGGTCTATTTTCAGAAGAGGGAAGCTATCCTTGGGGCAGGCTTTGTTGAGGTCAGTGAAGTCTATGCAAACTCTCCACTTCCCGTTGCTTTTCGGAACTACCACTGGGTTGGATAACCATTTGAGGAATTTCACTTCCCGTATGGACCCTGCATCCAGCAGTTTTTCGACTTCTTTTTCTATTGCTCTGGCCTTCTCGGGAGCAGTTCGTCGTGCCTTCTGCACTATCGGCTTGAATGTGGGATCGACGTGCAACTGATGGCAGACCATATTGGGATCGATTCCTGACAGCTCATAGGGTTCCCAAGCGAAAACGTCTATGTTGCTTCTGAGTAAGGTTGACAAATCCTTTTGCTCTTGGTCAGTGAGTGAGGTCCCGATCAGGAAGATTCTGCTGTTATCGCCTTCTTTAGCCGTCACTTCTACCAGGTCCTCTACAACACGCTCGGAGGGGAGGAGCCTGGTCTCTTCCACTCCAGGCCTTTCATATTTTAATTGCTATTTGGAAGGGATTGCACCTTCCTCCACTTTCTCGCTGGTTTGAACGGCTCTTTTCTCTGGCTTTGGTCGGATGGCCGCTATGAAGCACTTCCTTGCCATCGCCTGATCGCCATGTATCTACATTACTCCCCGTTCGGTGACATATTTGAGTTTCTGGTGGTAGGTCGAGGAGACTGCCTTCATTGCATGAAGCCATCCCCTGCCGAGGATGGCTTGATACGGTGAATCGATGTCGACCACCAAGAATTCGATCATCTTGGAAATATTTCCAGCGCGCACTGGCAGTACTATTTTGCCCAGAGGCATGGTCATCTTCCCAGCGAAGCCGACCAGAGGGACAGTAGTTCCCTTTAGGTCGGCGATGTTCAACTTCAATTTTCGGAACAGGTCGATGTACATTACTTCGGATGAGCTTCCTTGATCGACGAGCAGCCTGTCGATATCAAAGTTGGCTATCCTGAGTGTAATGACTAAGGCATCGTGATGTGGGGTCCTTACTCCCACAAGATCTTCATCCGTGAAAACAATATGCTTGTTGTAGTTGATGTCCTCTGATCGCCGATGTTTTCCTGACTGTGATTTTTCTGGATCAATCTGAAAAGCTTACATTACCGCTGTCAGCTTCTTTACCTCCATTCGAGCTGAGTTACCCTGGATTTTCTTAACATCAGATACTCCGTGGATTACTGTGGATTCATATCCGGCGTCATCTTCCAATACGTTGTCGGGTTTCGCCTCCTTGTGGGCAGTCACTCTCTCTACCTTCTTTTCCACAAAGTCATTCAAATGTCCGGATTGCGCCAACTCCTCGAGGTGGGACTTAAGAGCCTTGCAATGCTCGGTCTTATGCCCTCCCTCTTTGTGGAAAGTGCATCTTAATGCATTGTTTCTTTTCGAGGGGTCTCCTCCCATTTTCCGGGGCCATTTGACGAACGGCTCATCCTTGATCTTCGCGAGAATTTTATAAATTGGTTCTTTGAAGACGGTGTTGACCGCCTGGAACGATTTTGTAACGTCAGGGTTCCCTCCATTTCTGGAGCCATTCTTGCCCCCACTCTTTCCTCCTTTTTTATGGTTCTCAACTCTCTCACTTCCCTTGGTAGTGAGCTTGGCTCGACCGTTTTCTCCTACATTAAGGCGGGTGACATCTTCCACCTTTGCGTATTTCTCAATCCGGGCCATCAGGTCGTCAATGGTCGTAGCTTCCTTCTTTGTCAAGGACTGGTAAAGGAGGGAAGAGCTAGGTAGCCCAATTTTGAATGAAGCCATTGCCACTTCTTCCGCGCAGTCCTCGACCTCGTTGAATAACTCCCAGTACCTCTTCGCGTAGTCTCGGAGTGTCTCCTGAGGCGTTTTTTTCATTGTTAATAGAGCATCCATCCTTTTGGGATGGGAGCTGCTGGTGATGAACCAGGCCGTAAAGAGCTCAGCCAGGGATTTGAAATTTTGATGGATCGGTGAGGGAGTTTCTCGAACCATTTCTGGGCCACGTCATGGAGGCTCGAGGGGAAAATACGGCACATCAGTGCATCTCGGTGATTCCAGAGGGTCATGGCCTGTCGGTACTGCCTGACATGATCAATGGGATCAGTCTTTCCGTCGTAAATCTTGAACCTTGGAATGGCAAACTTCTTGGGAGCCTCTTCTTCTTCAATTTCCCTCGTGAAGGGTGATTTCATCTGGGTCTTGAGGGCTCTCCTGGCGAGTTCTCTGGTCGACCTGGTGCCACGGTGAGCTGGATGTTGGTCCATTTCTCTGCGGACCAGGTTCCGTGTGTTGTCGTCGCTGCGAGCAGGGCTCTGGTAGCGGCGAGCTTTTCTCAGTTGTTCGCGGAGGTCGTCGTCTGAGTCGCCACCTTCGCCCCCTTGATATTGCCGCCTAGGGCTCCTTCCTCGGCTGCGAGATTTGCTCGCTTGAGGGCTAGGAGTGCGATAGGGGCGTCTCCTGGTATCAGGACGTAGTTCCTTCTCCAGTTTTTCCAGTCTTCTCTTCAAGCGAGCATTCTCAGCCTTATATCTGCGAGAAGACTCCTTCTGCTCATGGAGCCTTGCCTCGTATGCATCGATTAATCTGGATATCTGCGTGGACCTTGCTGGTCCTTGACTTTCTCCTGAGGCCGGCCTTTCTAAGCGATCCCCTTGATCTGAACGTCGGACTTCAGATCTAATCCGGCGAGGAGCAGGTGGCTCCTGAATATCTCCTGCTTGAGGAGCACTGCTTCTATGACCAGACATCTTAGATTTTTTCTTGGCGTGGGCTCTTCTCGGGGAAAGATGAACGTTTTCCACAGACGGCGCCAATTGTGGTGACAATTATTATGCAACACAAATAAATATGAAAGAGGTAATAACCAAGAAAGAATAAATAAAATGGCGATCACACAACAACAGGTGTACGTGGTTCAGCAAAGATGTGCCTACGTCCACGATGGTGCAGTCAGTATTATTTCTCTATATTCTGAAGAATAGGTACAGAGAATACAACTTGTCCTTTGCCCCGGACCTAGGGTTTAATTTATACATGTGTATGTTCGTTAGTGGAGATGATGGGTTCCTTCATATTAGCCATCTTCCCTATCCTTTCCCTTCATAGGATTGTGCTCCCCTATAACTTCTCTTCATGGGATCGTGGGGAGAGACCGGGTCAATATGAAACATAGAGGGCCTGGATTTTGGGCCGCCAGAACTGGGCTACTCGTCCAGGCCCATGGTCCTAAATTCTGGGTACCTACAAAGGTATAACATTATCATGCCGGGGGTAACAAAAAGGGGTATCCAAAAGGGGTAAACCTAGTGTTACCCAATTTTAAATCGTTTTGTTTAAACAGTTTGAGTTAGGAAAAATGATTTGTCACGAGAATGTTCGAATTTGTACATCAAGTAGTGCAACAACTTTCTAAAATAACAAATTTGATACGGTGTTCCATTATTGTAGTTATGAAATCTTTTTGTTTTAATCTTTTAAGATTAATGATTAGCCTTAATTAATTACTTATTTTTTGTAGTTGAGGGAAGGCGTGAACTTATTTAATAATGATTATAAAAAAGTGTGAAGTGTAAAACTATTTTCAAATTGAAGGCTTTGTCTCATTAGATTTTGATTAGCATCACTTTTTCTTAATCAAATTAAAATTTGAAATTTTCAAATCATATTAATTTTGTTGGCACAATATAATAATTATTTATCTTTGAAGATTACATCTTCAAATTAACAAAAAAAAATTATTTAAATGGGGTCAAATGGCATGACTTAAAAAATGTAAGGGCATGTTGGGACCTCTATGAAAAGAATATCAATTAACTGTCTTGTACCAATGGTATAATGCTGTCATCGGGACCGTTTTGGAGTGGATTGGATTTGGTCATCAGTTCGATTTGTAAAACCATTTTCAAGAACACCATAAAATTAATCAAGAAAATATTAATTTGATTAAATTTTCACATACAAAGGTTCTTAATAAAAGGATCTTGGATCTTGATGATTATCACATTTAAACGTTATGCGGAACATAAATGGTGTTAAAATAACATACCTGCATTATTGTCACAACTATAAATATTGACAGAGCACTCAACCTTGACGATATCTGATTGCGCTAAATTTTAGCACACGGCTTCATCTTGTATGTAACAATAACGTACTCCAATTTCAAGGCATTCTGACGGTTAGATCTCCCAGTATGGCCAAAACACTATTTCAAAATTTACTCTCCTTGAAAATTTAGATTTCTCTCCCTTTCCTATAAATTCATTATGTTGTCATTTTTTTAGTTTCTCACTTATTTATAGGCAAACGGGACCTAAATCTCCAACAGTCACTTAATATCAACCATCCATCAAGGTAGATATCCAAGAGTCCTTTTGACTCTGTAATACCCTGTATTTTTGTGATATTTATTTATGGGATTAATTAAATTAAATGCGTATTAATTGAAAATTAATCCGGATAAAATATTAACGAGATGTGAGTTAGTATTTGATTATAATGTGTATATATGGCAATATATGAATATCGGAAATATTGAAATTGTCGCGAGATTGAAATACGACAATTTGGGGAAATTTTATTGAGACGCGTGTGACAGTCGCGTCAGGGAAATATTTATTTTAATTAAAAAGTGAATTTTAGTTCTATTAACTGTATGATCGTTTTGAGTGCGCCAACGCGTCCGGAAGGGTCGAAATAGTCAGAAAACACTAGCCGGGGGTTAAGTTTGGGTCCCGGGGCATTATTGGGCCATACCGGTAACTTATAAGGGCATTTTGGTAATTTCGGAAATTGGGTAATTAAAACCCACGAAAATTAGAGTTAAAAATCTGACTTAGTCTTAACCCACTAAGCCATCTCCAACTCCAATTTAGGTAGTGGGCTACGGGAGAAGTTAGAAACTTTAAAACTTGGCAAAAACCAACCCAACCTCCATTAACACCTTGAGAAGAACTTGTAGAGAGGGAGAGAAAGAGAAGGATTCTGCAGAGAAAGAGAGAAGGCAATTCAACCTTCAAGATTCAACCTCAAATTCAGAGATTCAAATAAGGGAAGTGATTTAATTTCGTTTTTATAGAGAATGCTTCTTCCATGCGTAGGAGATTCAATTAAATTGTATTATTCTTGGGAGTTAATGAAAAGCCCATTTAAATTGGAAGTAGAAATTTCATTTTGATGAGGAATCGCATGTAGATTGGTATTTAGATGTTTATTCTGATGATATTATATCTTGGATGAAACAAAAAACGGATTTTATTAGGCTCATTGATAATTTATAAATGTTAGGGTTCATGTTCATATAATTTGGGGATAAATAAAGGGATTTGAAGATTTGATGATGTTTAATATGAGTTGGCCCTATAAAAACGTTTGATTATGACCTATGAATGTTTAGTACGAATTAGGAACCTTAAAATGATGTTGGAATGATTTTTATGTGGGATTAGGAGTGAAGAAAATTGGAAAAACGAGATAAGAATTTCTGGGCTCGAATCTGGCCACTCGTTAGAAGACCTGGGTTAGAAGACCTGCCCAGGTCGTTCGAACGAGCTCGTTCGAACGAGCTTCTAACGAGTTGACAGTTTGGGTTCTAACGAGAGGGATGTTCATTCGAAGACTTTCGTTCGAACGAGATCTCGTTAGAAGGCCCAGTTCGTTCGAACGAACTCTCGTTCGAACGAGACTTCTAACGAGTTGACAGTTTGGGTTCTAACGAGAGGGATGTTCATTCGAATACTTTCGTTCGAACGAGATCCCGTTAGAAGGCCCAGTTCGTTCGAACGAACTCTCGTTCGAACAGCCTCGTTCGAACGAGACTTCTAACGAGTTGACAGTTTAGGCTTTTTAGCCTATTTTGATCCCGAGTGTCCCATAACCTTGTGTATACGTAGAGATAACCTTCCCTTGATGATTAATTGTTACATTTGGGGTGTTTGGGATATAATGAGGAGTCAAACCTAGAAGTGTAGTTCGAACCTAAGGGAAAAATATGAAGTAGGACGTGAGTGTCTATTACGTTGCGAGAACTATTGACAGCCTAATTTATTACATTAACCGAGAACATATAAATTGTGTAGTATTATATGTCGGTACGAGAATGAGAAGTGTACCTCCAATATATTATGGTAATTACTAAGAGGTGTGCATACTTAGTATATGTATTGATTTTATGTGTATGACATACCTACCATACTTGCTATCACGGGAGGTTTACGTTCGCTTAGGGCCTTCTAATCCTTGTGTTGCCCGGATTTAGATTGGTTACCTCGATGAACATAGGTCAGAGAAGGACTTGTTGGGATGTTAATAAGTCTGCTGATCGTGGGAGCGCAGGTATGTGCGTGACCCATGTGATGTGACTGTGTTCGCCTCCATTATTTGTGATGTTGTAATCTGAGAATGATTCCTGAGAGATTCGGAATACGTGATCCTTATGTACGTGATGTACCGGGATGGATAGCAGAGTATGTGTGCACCGCAGCTTAGTCTCGGGGTGCTTGTATTGTATATTTATGATGTGAATAATATACACTTAATTAATGGGAACTTTCATGTGATATTGTGTATAAATATGGAAACGTTTTTTGAAAACATAACGGGTTAACCGATAATGAATTGTATTACTAATTGAGAATCTGAGTTTAAATAAAGGCCTCTATTGTTTTGATAACGCTAGAATGTAAGATGGAAATTGAGTAGTAAGGGGTAGAACTTATTACGGTTTGGGTTAGATAGGTATGATACTTTGATGGGTATGGTACGTTAGGAGTGCACATGTAGTCGAGGGGTGAGAATTTCATGTGAGTGCACGTCCTAACGTGTATTTTGCATTTAATGTTTTAATGTTATTAAAACACTTGCTGTTTTTAAAATGATTTCCACTTTCGGGCTCTGACCCATTTGCTTTCAAATCTATTTTTGTAAAAACCATTTTAGGTGCCCAGCCACAAGGACACCATGCTTAGGATCCTCATTCAGATGACGAGCTGTAGTTGTTTGTGGAAGTTACAGGACCTTGCTTGTAGAAGCTTCTTCTATATTGACTCTCCATTCAACATTTATCAGTTGTAGGGCATGTCGCCCATTTCTTTAGAGACTATTCATTTATTTCAGTTATTCAGACTTCTGGCATGTAATTATTCAGGATTCAGACTTGTCGTATTATTTTTCAGTTGTGGGATTGTTGTGAGGAGTTTTCCTCCGGATTTATATTTATGTTGTTGGTGATTCATTACTTCATTATAGTGAATGGTTGTTATTCTTTCATTATTCTTTTACTGCATGTTAATCAGACTTAATTTAAAATTTGGCACTTACTTTTAAATACTAGGTGGTTAGTAATTATTAAAATGTTTTCGACAGTGATGCTATTAACTGAACCAACTTGGCATTTTGAATTAATTTAATAAAGGAGTATCTACCCGGTATTTAATTAGTCGGGGTTCCACAGGTGGTATCAGAGCATCAGGTTCTAGTGTCCTTTAGGATCTGTACGGCTTATTATGTTTTCGGCTGAGCTTTCTTTGATGTAGAGCCCTATACTTTAGGACTGTTGTATTCTTTTGTATATGCTACGTTCTTCAGCTATCTTAAGTTTATAACTGCGAACTTATAAACTTCATTCTTATTTCAGATGCCTCCACGACGTGCACAACGGGTTCCCAGGGATGCAACGCCAGAACCACAGCCCGCACCAGTTCAGGGCACGATGAATGCCGTCGAGGTTGCAGCCATTGTGGCCCAGGCGGTAAATGCCGCACTTGCCGTAGTTCAGCAGGCACTAGCTCAAGCGCTAGTATCCGCGCCAGTTAAGGGACATGCATTCCCATCTGCTTGGGAACGTGTACGCGATGCTTTTCAGAAAGCACACCCTCCGGAGTTCTCAGGTAGCTCCGATGTGGTAGTTTCGAGTCAGTGGAGGAAGGACATCCAGCGACACCTGAGGATGTATGAGTGCACAGATGTCCAGAAGCAGATACTAGCTACCTTTAAGCTAGTAGGGTCTGCACTGCAGTGGTGGGAGTCTATTACCACAGTGGAGGAGAGAGATACTCTCACTATTCAGGAGTTCTGGGTGCGGTTCGACCGCAAGTACTTTCCGTCAGCTGTTCACACGGAAATGAGGAGGAAGTTGATGAGCCTTCGACATGAGGGTAAGACTGTGGCCGAGTATGAGGCCGAATTCACTGATCTTCTGAACATTATTCCGGATGAGATACCGACGGAGGAGAAGAAGATACAGAAATTTACGGACGGGTTGACATGGAGGATTCATCAGCACTTGTTAGGGAACCTCTCGTTAGCCACTTATTCTGATGTGGTTAACGTCGCACTGTTACACTGCCAGGATCATCGCTTTCACATGGCTGAGGGCAAGCGATCAGGAGAGTCCAACCATCAAGGCAGGACTGGGGGACATGGTGCCAGTGGGGCACAATCTGTTCAGGGGCAGAGACAGGGCGACCAGGGTTCCCAGCAGGGGGATCACAAGAGGTTCAGGTCAGGGAATTTCAGGCACGGACAGGGAGGTTTCCAGCAGGGCCATCAGGGTCCGAACGTCCATCAGCACCAGCAGGGTCAGAATGGTCAACAGCAGTTTCAGCAGGGCCAGTGGAGGAACGGTAACGGCCACCAGGGCCGGGGGCAGCAGGGACAGAGAGGGGGGAAATTTCTGGGGAAGTGTTTCGTTTGTGGCAAGACTGGACATAAACGCCAGGACTGTCCTGATAGGGGCAGGGCCCCGCAGCAGCAGGGTGCTCGACAGGAGCCACAGAGGCCACTTTTTCCACCAGCCCTCCCAGCTCCAGCCCAGGTGCCAGCTCTTCCAGCCATTCCAGCAGTTCCTGTGCAGTAGGGACAGTTACAGTATGGACGTGTCTATAACGTCCACCAGGCAGCAGCTCCGCAGGCACCACCCGCTATTGAGGGTATGTTTCCTATCCATGGTACTATGGGTCGGGTTTTGTTTGATACGGGGGCAACACATTGCTTTATAGCTACACATTTTGTGAAAGCCTTAGGGTTGTTATCCATAGCAGAGAGCACAGTGACGTGTGTAGACTCACCATTGGGTAGTGGGTCACTTATTTTCTTTATATGCCCGGGAGTAGGGGTAGAGATTGGTAGTCTGGTATTACCTGCATATATGTTGGTATTAGATATGCATGTTCACGATGTGATTATCGGTATGGATTGGCTCGCTGATTATAGAGCCATGATTGATTGCTTCGGTGGGAGCATTATTTTTGCTATTCCGGGGCAAGAGATGTTTGTAGTGGCGATTCCTCGCCCAGACGGAGGTTCGATCGCTCATTTGTATTACATAGAGGAGGATACCTCTAAGGAGGTTGTGATTCCTTTATATTCGATCCCAGTTGTCAGGGAGTACTCAGATGTGTTTCAGGAGATACCAGGCCTACCCCCCAGTCGAGAGATAGACTTTGTCATAGACTTATTGCCAGATACGAGACCTATAGCACGCGCACCGTACCGTATGGCTCCGGCAGAGATGCGAGAGCTACGAGATCAGATTGAGCAGTTTTTGGGTCAGGGGTTTATACGGAGGAGTACTTCGCCGTGGGGTGCCCCTGTGTTGTTCGTAAAGAAGAGAGATGGTTCACTGAGATTGTGCGTGGACTACCGGGAGTTGAATAAAGTCACAATACGGAATAAGTATCCGTTGCCACGAATCGATGACTTATTCGACCAGTTGAGAGGAGATTCATTCTTTTCGAAGATTGATTTGAGATCGGGATACCATCAGTTGCGTATCAGGGAGGAGGATGTCTCGAAGACTGCGTTCTTAACGAGATATGGTTCTTACGAGTTTCGGGTTATGCCTTTTGGTTTGACCAACGCTCCAGCAGTGTTTATGGACTTGATGAATAGGGTGTTCAAGGATTTCCTAGATCAGTTTGTCATTGTCTTCATTGATGATATTCTGGTTTACTCCCAGACAGAGGAGGAGCACGCCGAGCATTTGAGGCAAGTTTTGCAGACACTACGTCAGAACGAGCTGTATGCAAAATATGAGAAGTGCGGGTTTTGGCTGAAGGAGGTACAGTTTTTGGGACATATTATTTCCGACCGGGGAATATCTGTTGATCCGGGGAAAGTATCCGCGGTGAGGGAGTGGGGACAACCCACGACACCAACGGAGATTCGTAGTTTCTTGGGATTAGCAGGATACTACCGGAGGTTCATTCGGGGATTTTCGAATATAGCAGGTCCTCTGACACATCTGACTCGTAAGGGTGTGCCATTCATCTGGAGTGATGCCTGTCAGCTGGCATTCGATGAGTTGAAGGATAAGTTGACCTCAGCACCTGTGTTAGCATTGCCGAGACCGGGAGTTGAGTATCTAGTCTACACCGATGCGTCCTTACAAGGACTTGGAGGTGTATTGCAGCAGGAGAGTCAGGCCATTGCTTATGCATCCCGTAAGCTAAAGCCTCACGAGAAGAATTACCCCACTCATGACCTGGAGTTGGCGGCAGTGGTATTTGCCCTACGGATTTTGAGACATTATCTGTTGGGGGAGAAGTTTTGATTGTTCACGGACCACAAGTCTCTACAGTACCTATTCACGCAGAAGGAGTTGAATATGCGGCAGCGAAGGTGGCTTGAGTTTGTGAAGGACTATCAGTTTGATATCCAGTACCACCCGGGGAAGGATAACGTGGTAGCAGACGCGTTGAGCCGTAGGCCAGTAGATGAGGTGGCAGAAGTATGGAAGGCCAAGTGGAAGGAGTTGGGACACCAGGATGCAGTGGCCCGATCGTTCATGTCTGTGATGACCGTTACACCTCAGATTGTCACGAAGGTAGTAAGGGCACAGGCAAATGACTCGTTCTGTCAAGAGCAAATAGTTCGATTACTAGCAGAGGGAGCCGAGTCCTATACCGTTAGCTCAGATGGGGGATTGCGCTTCAATGGGAGATTAGTAGTTCCGGAAGGGGAGGAATTACGACACGAGGTGATGGCAGAGTCGCACGGCTCACGGTTCGCGGTACATCCCGGTGGGGACAAAATGTACCAAGACATGAGGCGACAGTATTGGTGGAGCGGGATGAAGAGAGATATTTCCGTGTTTGTTTCAAAATGCGCCACTTGTCAGCTAGTAAAAGTGGATCATCAGAAACCGGCAGGACTGCTACAGCCATTGGAGGTCCCGATGTGGATGTGGGAGAGCATATCCATGGACTTTATCACGGGGTTGCCTACGTCACAGAGAGGTCACGACTCCATTTGGGTGATTGTGGACAGGTTGACCAAAGTCGCTCATTTTCTACCCGTAAGGACAGACTACACTGCGGGACAGTATGCCCAGCTCTTTATTGCAGAGATAGTGAGACTTCATTGTATGCCCCTAAATATCGTATCTGACCGAGACAAGATATTTATTTCACGGTTTTGGGAGAGTTTTTAGGAGGCCATGGTCACGGAATTGCGGTTGAGTACGGCGTATCACCCGCAGACCGATGGGCAGACCGAGCGTACAAACTAGATGTTGGAGGACATGCTACATATGAGTATCATTGATTTTGGGGGTGGATGGGAGCAGTATCTTCCACTGGTGGAGTTTGCTTACAACAACTCCTACCAGTTCACCATTGGCATGGCTCCATTTGAGGCGTTGTACGGTAGACCTTGTCGTTCCCCAACATGTTGGTTGGAGGTGGGGGACAACAAACTACTTGGGCCGGAAGTGATTCAGAATACTTCGGCAAGGATAGAACTGATACGGAGTCGCATTCGGGTAGCTCAGGACAGGCAGAAGAGCTATGCTGATGCGAAGAGGTTCTTCAGAGAGTTCCAAGTGGGGGACCAGGTTTTGCTCAGAGTATCTCCTATGAAGGGGATTATGCGTTTCGGGAAGAAAGGGAAGTTGGCACCGAGATACGTGGGACCATTTCCTATTATTGAGCGGATTGGACCGGTTGCGTATAGGCTTGGGTTACCGGAGCATTTGCATCGGATTCACGATGTATTTCATATTTCCTCGCTAAGGAAATATCTTAGAGACGATTTGGCTCATTCTCATATTGCTTTGGAGGACATCGATCTCCAGCCTGATAGCTCCTACGAGGAGGGGCCGATGGCTATTTTGGACCGAAGTGAGCGGAAACTGCGGTCAAAGATAGTTCCGTTAGTACGTGTTCAGTGACGACATCATAATGTCGAGGAGTCCACATGGTAGCGCGAGGATGAGATGCGCGAACGTTATCCAGAGTTATTCTTACCAGGTACTTTCTAGTTCCGAATTTCGGGACGAAATTCAGTTATTAGGGGGGAAGTATGTAATACCTCGTATTTTTGTGATATTTATTTATGGGATTAATTAAATTAAATGCGTATTAAATGAAAATTAATCCGGATAAAATATTAACGAGATGTGAGTTAGTATTTGATTATAATGTGTATATATGGCAATATATGAATATCGGAAATATTGAAATTGTCGCGAGATTGAAATACGGCAATTTGAGGAAATTTTATTGAGACGCGTGTGACAGTTGCGTCAGGGAAATATTTATTTTAATTAAAAAGTGAATTTTAGTTCTATTAAACGTATGGTCGTTTTGAGTGCGCCAACGCGTCCGGGAGGGTCGAAATAGTCAGAAAACACTAGCCGGGGGTTAAGTTTGGGTCCCGGGGCATTATTGGGCCATACCGGTAACTTATAAGGGCGTTTTGGTAATTTCGGAAATTGGGTAATTAAAACCCACGAAAATTAGAGTTAAAAATCTGACTTAGTCTTAACCCACTAAGCCATCTCCAACTCCAATTTAGGTAGTGGGCTACGGGAGAAGTTAGAAACTTTAAAACTTGGCAAAAACCAACCCAACCTCCATTAACACCTTGAGAAGAACTTGTAGAGAGGGAGAGAAAGAGAAGGATTCTACAGAGAGAGAGAGAAGGCAATTCAACCTTCAAGATTCAACCTCAAATTCAGATATTCAAATAAGGCAAGTGATTTAATTTCATTTTTATAGAGAATGCTTCTTCCATGCGTAGGAAATTCAATTAAATTGTATTGTTCTTGGGAGTTAATGAAAAGCCCATTTAAATTGGAAGTAGAAATTTCATTTTGATGAGGAATCGCATGTAGATTGGTATTTAGATGTTTATTCTGATGATATTATATCTTGGATGAAACAAAAAACGGATTTTATTAGGCTCATTGATAATTTATAAATGTTAGGGTTCATGTTCATATAATTTGGGGATAAATAAAGGGATTTCAAGATTTGATGATGTTTAATATGAGTTGGCCCTATAAATACGTTTGATTATGACCTATGAATGTTTAGTACGAATTAGGAACCTTAAAATGATGTTGGAATGATTTTTATGGGGGATTAGGAGTGAAGAAAATTGGAAAAACGAGATAGGAATTTCTGGGCTCGAATCTGGCCACTCGTTAGAAGACCTGCCCAGGTCGTTCGAACGAGCTCGTTTGAACGAGCTTCTAACGAGTTGACAGTTTGGGTTCTAACGAGAGGGATGTTCGTTCGAAGACTTTCGTTCGAACGAGATCTCGTTAGAAGGCCCAGTTCGTTCGAACGAACACTCGTTCGAACAGCCTCGTTCGAACGAGACTTCTAACGAGTTGACAGTTTGGTATCTAACGAGAGGGATGTTCGTTCGAAGACTTTTGTTCGAACGAGATCTCGTTAGAAGTCCCAGTTCGTTCGAATGAACTCTCGTTCAAACAGCCTCGTTCGAACGAGACTTCTAACGAGTTGACAGTTTAGGCTTTTTAGCTTGTTTTGATCCCGAGTGTCCCGTAACCTTGTGTATACGTAGAGATAACCTTTCCTTGATGATTAATTGTTATATTTGGGGTGTTTGGGATATAATGAGGAGTCAAACCTAGAAGTGTAGTTTGAACCTAAGGGAAAAATATGAAGTAGGACGTGAGTGTCTATTACGTTGCGAGAACTATTGATGGCCTAATTTATTACATTAAACGGGAACATATAAATTGTGTAGTATTATATGTCGGTACGAGAATGAGAAGTGTACCTCCAATATATTATGGTAATTACTAAGAGGTGTGACTACTTAGTATATGTATTGATTTTATGTGTATGACATACCTACCATACTTGCTATCACGGGAGGTTTACGTTTGCTTAGGGCCTTCTAATCCTTGTGTTGCCCGAATATAGATTGTTTACCTCGATGAAAATAGGTCAGAGAAGGACTTATTGGGATGTTAATAAGTCTGCTGATCGTGGGAGCGCAGGTATGTGCGTGACCCATGTGATGTGACTGTGTTTGCCTCCATTATTTGTTATGTTGTTATCTGAGAACGATTCCTGAGAGATTCGGAATACGTGATCCTTATGTACGTGATGTACCGGGATGGATAGCAGAGTATGTGTGCACCGCAGCTTAATCTCGGGGTGCTTGTATTGTATATTTATGATGTGAATAATATACACTTAATTAATGGGAACTTTCATGTGATATTGTGTATAAATATGGAAACGTCTTGAGAAAACATAACGGGTTAACCGATAATGAATTGTATTACTAATTGAGAATCTGAGTTTAAATAAAGCCCTCTATTGTTTTGATAACGCTAGAATGTAAGATGGAAATTGAGTAGTAAGGGGTAGAACTTATTACGGTTTGGGTTAGATAGGTATGATACTTAGATGGGTATGGTACGTTAGGAGTGCACATGTAGTCGAAGGGTGATAATTTCATGTGAGTGCACGTCCTAACGTGTATTTTGCATTTAATGTTTTAATGTTATTAAAACACTTGTTGTTTTTAAAATGATTTCCACTTTCGGGCTCTGACCCATTTGCTTTCAAATTTATTTTTGTAAAAACCATTTTAGGTGCCCAGCCACAAGGACACCATGCTTAGGATCCTCATTCAGATGACGAGCTATAGCTGTTTGTGGAAGTTACAGGACCTTGCTTGTAGACGCTGCTTCTATATTGACTCTTCATTCAACATTTATCAGTTGTAGGGCATGTCGCCCATTTCTTTAGAGACTATTCATTTATTTCAGTTATTCAGACTTCTGGCATGTAATTATTCAGGATTTAGACTCGTCGTATTATTTTTCAGTTGTGGGATTGGTGTGAGGAGTTTTCCTCCGGATTTATATTTATGTTGTTGGTTATTCACTACTTCATTATAGTGAATGGTTGTTATTCTTTCATTATTCTTTTACTGCATGTTAATCAGACTTAATTTAAAATTTGGCACTTACTTTTAAATACTAGGTGGTTAGTAATTATTAAAATGTTTTCGACAGTGATGCTATTAACTGAACCAACTTGGCATTTTGAATTAATTTAATAAAGGAGTAGCTGCCCGGTATTTAATTAGTCGGGGTGCCACAGACTCTTGATATTTGGAGTACCATTTTATTAAACAAAGTGACTCTTATAATTAATATAATTATGGAGCCAATAATGGAGAATTATATAAAATAATTCTCTCCCACTTGATCCATAATTATTATGAAGTCCACAACAATCCTTGAGTCATCCTTAACTAATTTTTCATAAAGACCTTCATCAAATAACTCATCAATGCGAGTCATGGCGCTCACATACTAATTCAAGAGCATGACTACTTTCATGTACCACAACATTAACAACTTATCCAATAAGGTCTATAAATATGGTTATTCCATAATGATCCAATAATGTCTTTGTAAAAGACTATTTATGTCACATTCTTTCATTCACGTGCATGTATACAATAACGATAAAAATAAATGATTCTGAAACACTGTATGATATCATATGGTAGTGTCAAAATAAGAACTAAAAAATCCATCATATCAAGATTCTATCGGCTATACTTTAAGACTTGTATCTTAAGTATGTTTCATTAATATCTTTCGTGATAGCCCAATCATGTGGATTTTCAATGTTAACACTTGTACAAATGTGTTAAATGACACTTGTTTCAAAAATTCTTCTTTAAAAAATATTTGCATTCAATGTGCTTAGTTACTCACATAATACCTAATGTATATTAATAAAGAAGATTGCAACGATAGTATCATAATATTTCAGTGGCTTGGTAATATTGTCGACAACTCCAAGTCCTGAAATTTAAGTTACGTTGCCATAATCAATAAGTGATAGCATCAAAGCATGCTAAAAATTCAGATATCCATAATAGTCAATGGATTGTGTTTCACTCCTTCATTATATTAGTCGTTAAACCAAAATAAACATAAGTAGATAAGAGTGAACTTCATACTTTCCATAAAACCAATCAATCTAAGTTGTAATAATTGATCGTCCAAAAAATGAAACAATCAACTTTAATGTGAGCATATAATCTTTCAGTATCTCATAAATTCATCCATTACATATTGAAAAATTCATGTAACATTTTGTTTCTCTACTTTACAATATATTGAATATATAAACTTACTCCCACTGATCATAAGTTGTATAAATTGAATATACAATGATTATAAAATATAATGGTATTACTTATAAAAATACCATAGGTGGGAAACATAATTATGTTTATATAATCATTTCTATATAACATGTGTAAAATATCACAAGCATAATAGTTTTCACATATACTAAATGTAACTCTCATCATAATGAGTTACTCATCTCATAAGAATTTTACGTCCTTGAAAAGAATGAGAAGGTTCATTTATAACATTTTTCTCATTACACATAAAATATTTTACTACAATTTAACTTAGACGCAATTCAACGAGACATCGTAGTCCAATAAGTTTACTTCTTATGATTTGTGAAAACAAAACCAAATATTTATCCTTATGTGAGATTCATATTCATGTAGATACACCACATAATCATTTACAATAGTTGACTCCATTTAGGATCTTCTTAATACTATTCTTTATGATTTTATCTACATTTGTCTCAGAGTGACATTTATCATAATTTAGTGGTTGATCATTTATTTGTTCTTTATTGTTTAAACAATCCAACAACTAAAAAAACAAGTATTGAAGAAAGTTATCGGTAATGGGATAAGTACCCTACCTTCCATTAAACCTTCCTTTAAAACCATATTTCATGATTTTCAACTCCCACTAATTTCACCATTCATAATGAATTTGACATTCGATTTTCTTTAATGCAATAAGTACATGTCAATAACGATTATATGATCTATGTAGGTCCACTTTAAGGGAGTTTTCTTATAATCTCCCATTTGGGACACATAGGTCATCCGTATGTTAGATATTGTAATACCTTAAGAGCATAACTCGACTATCAATATTTATAAGAGATATTACAAAAAATTTGTCCATAAAAAAATTATCATAAGGAGTCTAGATTTAATTTGGTATAAGATTAAAGAGTTTTATCAATAATACTATGATTATGATGTGGGATTTTATAAAAAAAACATCAAAGGAATACCATAACCTTTGAGAATGACTGAAAAATGCTTTAAAAAAATATCCCTCATAATCAAGTTTAGGAAAATATTTTTCAAGAAAATTGGAAGCAGTGAGGGTTTATGAAAAACAAATGACTTGATTTCCCAAGAATGAGAGAGAAGAAATCGTCTTTTCATTTCCAGTTTGTTGTATAAATAATCTTTGCATCAAAAGTAAATACTTACACAGTAAGTTTAACTTGCAAACTCTACTAAGATAAAAACTCATTTCAAATCATAAAGGATACATAATATCTGTATCATTTTTAATTCGAGTGTGCAACATGTAAACTAACTTAATTTTTTTAATTTCGTCAAACTTTATATGGAGTGTTCCACACGATATTAATTATCAATAGTGCGCTAAAAAAATCTAACATAATAATCGAGAGAAACAAAATCAGATCATAATTTGTTAAATATAGGAGATAAATTGCTCACTACATCAATGCTTTAATTTGACAACACATGCGTTAATATCTCGCTAATACCTAATGAGCATTTTATTTTTCTCATTTATAACTATTGATTATCAATTATATGATGCTTGTAGATACTAGAATACTATATATACATGATATATACTTGAATAATGTATATGATATATAGAGTTCATTCAATCACTAAAAATCATTTTCGTGTAAGGAATAATTGGTTGATGATTAAACTCAATATACTCCACTATTATAAGCATTAGAGGTTACTACTGCTATCATCTTTACACTTAATATTCATTTTTATTATAGTTGGGTCATTGTGGTGACTATCCAATATTTCATAATATGAAGATTACATTAAATGAATACTTGCATACACAAGATAATAAAATTTTCACTTATGTTCATTGATTAACGCATGGGCAATGAACGAAATTATTTATGTTTGGGTTTTACAAACTTAATTGGTGATATCATGATGAAAGAAATAGTGATATCTGCATTTGATGACCATTATTGTCGTCTTAAAATATATATCACCACTTAGTTTTAGCCACTGTTCTAAAAAACCCGCCTAGGCTCCGCCTACGCTTAAGGCTTGGGCGAAACGCCTCGCCTTAAGTTTTTTACACCTTATTCTTAGTAAAACCCTTAAGGCGTACTTTTTTCTAAAAACAACTATACTTTAGTGAAACGATATCGCCTTTGAAAGAATTTTTTAACTAACCGGACCATTATCTCATCCAAAATAATCAAACAGTATTTTAATTTTCATATATTCAGACATATTTTTATGATATGTACAATTTTACTATTTTAATAGCCTTGTTATGGTTTAAAAATATTAAAATATATTAAGAAGGCCTAAACGCCTTTTCACGCCTTTTTACGCTTAAACCCGACTAGGCTTTTAAGGCTTAAGGCTTAACCTCCACGCCTCGATCACGCCCCGCGTTTTTTAGAACCTTGGTTTTAGCTCAATAATTGTAATTGGACTTGTAGGTTACCGAATCACAATAATTGAATAAACAATCAAATGTATGCAATATCATAAATCTTAGCATTCAATATCATACATGGACCCGTAGGCAATCCAAAATATGCATAATGTCAACACATTAGTCTAATATTTATCTATTATGGAATGGAGTACTTTAACGAACACCAATCCTTACATTATATAAACAATAGAGATAAGCATACATCTCTAAAATATCCGTAATACATGAATAAATTATATAATTGTCTATTTCATAATTTGAAATTCACAAAAAAATTATACATAATGTGAAAATCGAATAGACAAGGAGTTCACATGAGATTTTACACGAATAATAGTAAATGAAAAACATAAATCATTTACTTTCTTTTTATCACTTATGTATGAGTAACAAATCAGTAATATTAACCCAAATAATTAATGGCCATACTAATGCACAATACGATTATAATCACAACTACCAAACTAGTGGCATCTGAAAATATGACGATATAACATTGATGTCAATTATTTAATATTTACAAAAATTTCAATGTTTGTTTGATTCAAATTTCAGCATGTGTTGCGCTGCAATTTAACTTTATAATAAACATTTAGATAATCTGAAATGACTATAAGTATAATATATTCACATGTAACCTTGGCTAGTATTTGGCCTTTGATTAAACTGGATGAATATGTACTTACGAGTCTCAAAATTGCAAGTTATGCATTCAAATATGTATGATAAATCTGGTATCCACACATATGAATTTTGGAATCGAATTTTGGAACTGAAATCATAAATCATAAATCATAAATCATAAATCATAAATATGCATGCATGAACTGAATTTTGGAACTGAAATCATAAATCTTGACGATGTCTGATCGGGCTGAATTTTGGAACACAGCTTCATCTTGTATGTAGCAAAAACATACTCCAATTTCAACGCATTTCGACGGTTAGATCTCTCAGTATGGCCAAAACACTATTTAAAAATTTACTCTTCTTGAGAATTTAGATTTTTCTCCCTTTCCTATTAATTCATTATGTTGTCATTTTTGTGAGTGTCTGAATGATGGAAATCAGTCATTTATTTATAGGCATGGAAGGGACCTAAATCTTCAACAATCACTTAATATCAATCGTCCATCAAGGTAGATACCCAAGAGTCCTTTTGATTCTTGGTATTTGGATTACCCTTTCATTAAATAAAGCGACTCTTAGAATTAATATAATTATGGAACACATAATGGAGAATTATATAAAATAATTCTAACACGATTCTCGGCACTGTCAAAATAATCTTTAATCAGCGAAAGTCACAAATCGCAAATAAAAATTAGTCGAGGTGTGTGTAAGTGAACACGAACGCTAACGCTAACATAAAAAATGTCAATAGAATGACTTGATATGATAGTATGCATTTAAAATGATAATTAAAATAATATTACATTAAATTTTAATACTCAAAATTATATATGTCATAATTAATGAGAATCAAATGTCAATATCATAATTAATAAGAGAATCTTGGGTGGCAAACACCGACTTAATGTTCTGCCCCCCACCCTTGGTGTTCTACCTAGCCCACTTGGTGTTCTTTTTGCCCCCAAACCCCTGATAGCATGGTGGGGCTACAATTTACCAAAAGTAATCTTCTTATTATTGTCAGATGTTGATGATTGCATAACGTGAGTGAGATATTTCCACCCAAAGCGGTATTAATTTGGGTAGACATTCGAGCCATATTAATCCCATTTTTTGTGAATGAGGCTTTTACATATAGCTTTTTTTCATTGATTTGTTAATTATTAAATAAGTTATTTTTATTTTTTAAAATTTATATTTGATAAATTTATCCATTTTAAATCAATCATGTATAGTTATTAGGGGAGAGATTATTCAAATGGTTGAGTTTTGTTTTTTTTATATTTTAATCTTCAAATTATCATAATTTTGGTTTTACAAATTTATTTTTTGCAAAATTATTTTTTTTAAATTTACTCACCAAGATCTATCAAATAAGATACATGAACACTAGAAGATTCTAAAGAAAAAATATTACACAGACAATATGTATTTATTGTGTCAACCAAAAAATGAAATTATTTTATATCTCAGACATTTTCACACAATAAATATTTACTGTGTGAATATTACACAGACAGTAAATAATTACTATTTGCATAAAAAACTAAGGAAACACATTATTTTATTATATTTACTATTTGCTATTGAATATAAATCTTATTTTATAGAGCTCAATTAGAATATTTCAAAAATATCAATTTTGTAAATTTTGAATTTGTACATCGAAAGTTATAGTTCTTTAAAATTTGAAATGAAAAAATAAATATCACTTCAAATTTAGAGGGAATAAGGAGAGAATGGTATATTAGTAACGAAAAATTCATAAATTTAGAATAGGACTTAATTAATGATTGACTAAATAACATGACTTAAATAAAAGGGGGTTTTGGAAAAAAATAATGAGATCATTATATGTGAGCAAGTAATGAGATCATTATGAGCAAGTAATTTATTTGGAAACACAATAATGAGATCATTATATGTGAGCAAGTAATGAGATCATAACTGTTTTGCGAACTAAAATGATGGAGCATATCTAGAGCTTCAGAATTTAAAATCGAGATGGAATGGGAACCTTTTGAAAATTTAAAAAGGGAAGGGCCATTACCTGCACCCTTAATATAATGCTAATAACAAAAATCCTAAGCTTTCAGAAAATTTAAAATAAACACAATAACAACCCTAAAAATATAGGGTTAATTATACTTAAAACCTATGAACTATACTCCCCCCAACATTTCACCTTCAATACTTCAATTTTTTCCAATTCACCTCCCTAACTTTAAAAAAGGCTACAATTTACTCTCTACCGCCTAGCTCCATCAACTTTTGGCGGTAACCATTAGGCAGTGCATGGAACATGACTTTAAGTAAGGGCATTTTTGTCCAAAGCTAATTGTTTTTGAAAAAAAATCTTTAAATAACAGTGAAAACATTTAAAAATTAAGAAAATACCTATAAATATTTTTAAAATATCAAAAAACCTTGAAAAAAATATTTATAATCTTCAAAAAAATTATTTCCCACATAAACAAATTATTTCCAGCAATAACATTTAAAATAACAGCAAAAAATTTAAAAATAACATCAATAACATTTAAAATAACAGCATAAACATTTAAAAATACTAAAAAATATTTTTAAATAATCAAAAAACCTTGGGAAAAATTTACAAAATTTTAAAACATTTGAAAAATACAAATATATATTTAAAAATTCTATAAAAATACCAAAAACAATATTTAAAAATTCTGAAAAATACCAAAAAAATATTTAAAATCTGCAAATTTTCAAAAAAAAAATTAATTCAGAAAATTTATTTAAAATAATTACTGAAAAATACATTGAAATACGAAAATGACATTTAAAAATATGGAAATTACTAACAATTAAAATTCTGAAAGTTGCCAAAAAAATATAAAAGACAGGAAAAATATTTTTTAAAACAGAAATTATAGAAATGCATAAAATACATTTAAAAAAATTGTTGAAAATCTGAATAATAACAGATTTCCAATAAAAAGATAAATTTATGATAAAAACAGGAAAACAGAAAAATTAAAAAAAAAATACATATTTTCAAACCTCCAATAAAAATATAAAATGCATAAAAATTAATCCACAAAAATCTGAGAATATAAAAAAAAAATATCCCACACATATTTACAAGGGGCAATAGTTATCAAGTCTCATTCACGAGGTAAAAGATCATTGGGTGAGTCAATGGTGTCAAGTGTCCTATTTTGGTAACTCAGCACATTAAAATGACAAATACACCTTCAATATACACCCTCACAATTGTTACGTCGTTTTTTTCCAAAAAAAAAAACACAATCTTTAAATGTCCGTAACTTTAAATCTACAAATCCATAATTCACAAAATTTATATATTTGGAATCTACTCGTCAAGATCTATCAAACAACACCCATATTCGATATTTTTTAACGAAAAAATCGAAACAGATAAATTTTCTGTTTCTATAAAACCTCCATTTTTTTCCGGCGATAGCTCTTCTTCTCCAGCTCGAGCTATACTGTCGCTGGCGCAGACCAAAAAAAATAAAGAAAGATGAAGAGAAAAAAACGAGAGAGACACTCCGTCAAGAATTTCGATGACCTCCGACGAGATTTTTCAATGGACTGTTTCCGGCGAGTCTCCGATGGGATGGGCGGGGTGGGAGTGGAGATGGGGCTACTTGAAAGAGAGACTGGGCGGGGTGGGAGCGGATATGGGGCTGCTTGAAAGAGAGACTGAGGGATTATGTGTTTATTTTTAGAAAGTAAATGAGTTTAAAATAGGTATACGTGAGGATATTTTTGTCTAAATATATATAATTTACAATAAAAAAGGACTTGGTGCATTAAAAAAAATAATGAAATTTAATACATCTTTAACTATAAATGGAACTAGCATTGAATTATCCCTATTACAAACCTCCAAAAGAAATCCTCACAAATATTGCATATTTTCAAACCTCCAATTAAAATATAGACCTCCAAAGTGAATCTCCAAAAAAATCGCTCCAAAACAAATCTACAAAATAAAGCAGAACTGGGTGAGGGGGGAGAGGGTTTAGCAGGGCAGGGTGGGTCTAGCAGGTCGGCAGTGGGGGGCAGCTGGGAGAGCAGGTCCGGTGGGGGGAAGGGGGCAGATCGGGATGGGGGTTGCTGGGGGGTTGGGTAGCAGGTCGGGGGGTGCACAGTTGGGGGAGAGAGAGAGAGAGAGAGAGGAAAGAGAATAAAAATGAGTTGGTTTTAGGTATTTTAAGAAAATAGGTTTAAAGGTTAAAATTACCAAATTTTCCTTTAAAAAGGCACATGTTCCACACATGCCTAATGGTTCCTGCCAAAAGTTACGGAATTAGACGGCGGAGGGTAAATTGTAACCTTTTTTAAAGTTAGGGAGGTGAATTGGAAAAAATTAAAGTATTAAAGGTGAAGGGTTGGTGAAGGTATAGTTCAAGAGGCGTAAATGTTATTAACCCAAAAATATATAAAAAGAACAAAATCAAATTTGAATTAGTCATATCTTGCACTGCACGGAACCCACTACCACTAACCTTCTAGCTAAGAAAACCGTCCACAAAGCAAGAACGCAGTGAAATCGCAACTTCACAGGCTGATTTCAACATTCATCTACTTCATTTAACATGTCAATAGTCCAAATTTACAATCAAATCAGTAATAACAGCATCTTACAATCCCGTCGTCTTTAAAAAAACAGTTCTAACAAACATTTAAGAGAAAAATAAAATTTATAATAAGAGGGTGAGCCATTCTTTCTCGAGAAGTCCATTCTTGCTTCTTGTGACTGTAACAACGAACCTAAATTACTTGTGCACATAAGCAGATTCAACTAACTAAAAACAGTCCAATATTCACATAATGAACAACCAAGCTTCGGTTTCCCTCCTACATAATAGATCATCTCCTCTTACAGTCTGTATAAAAAGACCCGATAGTCCTGATCATTGCCCCCAGATGCATGCCCTATAAAAAATGGCATTTGAATCAAAGGTTGCACAACAAGGAAAGTTAAAATAATTGAAGGTTAACATATGCTCCCGAAAAAAAAAAGAGAAGTAATATATATGCATATTTACAGAACGGAGAACACATACATATGAACTTCTGTGGAGCATGCAAGTGATGCAAAGCAACCAAAACAAAAGAGTATTATATTTTCTTTAAGCGGCAACCAAGACATGGTAGGGAGCATAAGTATTTAGTTATATTTTAAAAATACATTTGTTTTTTAGTTGTTTGTCCTGTTGTAATAAAAATGGGACATGTCATTCTCTACAGAAATGAAGAGGGGAAGTTAGAAGCGGTTATGGGTGGTCATAGGACTTGTTACAATTTTAAAAATACATGGGATGGGAGCCAACCAAATCTTCATACAGGATCAAATGCATCCTATTATAACAGAACGAAACTTGCAGTTTTGCGGACTGCACACGAACCGAACCAAGCCGAGCCAAGCTTATTTAGCTTGATTATTAAACGAGCTTGAGATCATGTTTGTTTACTAAACGGACAAACCGAACTCGAGCTAGGCTCGAGCAACTCAATTTTGGAGGTCTAATCGAGTTCGTTTATGCCTTATAAGATGAACTCGAGCCAAGCCCAATGATCGTATTTTTTAAACGAGCTCAAAATCGTGATCAAATCATTGCTTAACAAACGAGCTGACCTCGATCTGTTCACAAACAGCCTTCACTAAACTACCTGTGTTTCCAAATTGCCCCTCAACTTCACTTTACGTTTTGATTTAACCCCAAAATATATTAATTGTTCTGATAAAGGACTCCATTCAACAGAGAAGACATACGCGCAGTGATATACCCGTTTATATCCTCGGCTTAGATGAGGATTGCCTCCAAAACGGACGACAGTACGAGGGGGCGACCCTTCACCAATCTCTTGACGACCCTCCACCAGACTTCAGACGACAGTACGAGGGGTCGGCCCTCTACCAGGCTTCAGACGACAGTACGAGGGGCCGACCCTCTACCAGACTTCAGACGACAGTACGAGGGGCCGACAGTACGAGGCCAGAATTGGGCCAGGCTCACTACCGGAGGAAACTTTGCCCCCGGCCTCGGCTCATAGGCCGAGGGTGACATCATGGCAGCGCGTGGTTTGGGGGACGCGTGGAACAGTGCGCGTGAGGCTCATATGACACGTGGCAGACCGTTATAACAAAATCACACCCTCACGTGAGGGAATATTATGTCATCATTTGGCATCTACAGGTGTCAACAGGGGATGGGCTAGATCATCATTCACATGCACCATGCATACTTGGGGGGTACACTACACCCCCCAAGACCTATATATACTTGTCACCTACAACCCTACAGGGGATCGATCCATGAACAAGAGCCCTAGCTAAAACTCTGCTTGTACAAACACAGTAGAGAGAGAGAGAGGGTTATGTGCATTGTATCCAAGGCCATTAGTGCCCATACTTAGTGGATCACACACTCACAGTGGATGTAGGCCAAATTGGCTGAACCACTATGCATCATTGTCTTATCTCCTCTTATACTCATCCCCTTCTATACACTCATACATCTCAATGGCTGCCATGGCTGCTACTGTTTGAGCTCACTGTCACTTACCTGGTGGTGCTAAATCTCAGCATCATCAGTTTGGCGCCGTCTGTGGGAACGCGAGAAAACATCTCTTTCCTAAGTACAGCTTGACCTCACTGGGCACTCTGGTGGTGAACCAACACTCCCCCTGAGAGGAGGTGTTTCACCATTGAAAGAGACCCACTAAGGTATTCAAGCTCACCAGTATTTTCTTCAGTCCAACTTTTCATAGCTCAAGCACATGGCACCTGAGATGCCACCACCACCACTTCCCCTGCCGGATGAGGGGGGAAGACCCAGTTCCAGTCAGCCGCCACCCCAGTCTGAGATGGCTGATGTGGCAGCAGCCCTAAAGTCTCTGGCAGCAAGCCAGCGGATGATGCAGGAGCAGTTCACAGCTCTAAGCCAGAACATACTGAGACCACCAGGGGTCTCACCTGAGATGATTACTCTGGCAGCAGCTCCAGGACAGCATGGGGTCAGGGGACCACCCCAGGCACCACGCAAAGACCTACCACCCCCTCAGCGGCGTAGGGATGTTGCTGACCCCCGGCGTTTACGCCTGGGGAGGCAAGGAAACCCTTGCCCTGAGGGCAGGTATGACGATCTGGAGGGAGAGGAAGCCCCAATAGAATGCTGGGAACCCTATGAGGTCTCCAACAATACTGTACGACCCCTCCAGGACAGTAGAGGGAAATGTGGGGGACCAAACCCTGATGATCGTCCAAGAGGCTCTGCTTTTGATCGCTTGAGCAAGGGGTCGGCCTTTGAGAGGCTAGGCCCAGTAAATGACCTGCGGGAACAGTTGTCCAGACCAAGAAGCGTTGCGAGATCCAGGAGGGAGGCAGCAGATGGCCGACCCCGAGGACGAGATGATGGCCAAAGGGAAGTAAACAGCCGACACAGGCCTGCTGCAGCAGAACCCTCCGTCCACCTCGGGAGAGGCAGCAGGGGATAACATCGGCCAGGCCGACCCTGTGAGGCCCTGGAATGACTCAATCCAGCGGCTAGAGGATAAGATTGGTGATATATTGAAGAGCCGAGACCCTCTTCAGAGGGGATACACCATAGGCTCACCCTTTGTGGCAAAGATAGTCAACTTCCCCATGCCATCAAAATTCAAGCCACCTTTGGTCACCCCAAGGTATGACGGGAGTACCAACCCCGTCCACCATGTGGAGATGTATCAGTCGGCGGCAGACATATACTCTATCTCAGATGAGATGAGGTGTCGTGCCTTCTCTGGTACCTTGACAGGGGCTGCGCATGTCTGGTACACGTCTCTTCCAAAAAATTCCATCGAAAACTTTAAGCAGATGGCCGACCTGTTCATCCATAATTTCTGCTTCGGGGTGAGGCCACAGAAGAAGACCACCCACCTGCTCTATGTCAAGCAGGGAAAGAGTGAGAGTCTGAGGGACTATATAGCCAGATTCAGTAAGGAGAAGCTGGAGGTGGAAGACTATGAGGAGAGCATAGCCATGACAGCCCTGATTGGAGGACTCCAAAAGGGGAAGCTGTTATGGAAGCTTGCTGAAGACCCTCCGAGGACGATGGCCGAACTGTTGTCGACAGCAGGAAAGGTGATGAACGCCGAAGAGGCGATGGCTGCAAAATATGAGGACGAAAGAGGAGGTGCAAGTAGGAGTAAATACCCTAAGAAGAATAAAGAGGGGAAGAAGAGGTCCACGGATGACAAGTTCGCTGGGTACACCCCTCTGACGGTCAGCTGTGAACAAATCCTCAATGAGATAAAGAGTGACCGGACGCTGAAGTGGCCTGAGAAGCTGAGGGAAGCCCCCGGCAAGAGGAATAAGAACCTGTGGTGTGAATTTCATCAAGACCACGGCCACGTAACGGATAAATGCTTTGCTCTGAAAGACGAAATTGAGAAGATGTTGAAGGAAGGAAAGCTGAGAAAGTACGTCGACAAAGGTGCCTTCAAGAGGGGCCGAGGGGACGACCCCAGAAAGAAGCGAGGCGATGCATGCAGAGAAGGTCCTCAAAAAAGAGGGGACGACTCTTCTGATGATGAGGACGACCCTGACCTCCCGCCGAGAGACGACCACGGCCCTGTCAAGAGACTTAATATGATCTCGCTCGGAGTAGGAATGATCTCCGGGGGACTTGCAGGAGGAGGGTCTGAGGTCGCCGACAGGAAGGCCCATGTGGCTGAAGCAAAGGCAGTGACGAAGACGGTACACGCAACCTCCCTGGAGGTCAAGTCAGAAAGGAGGAAGAAGGTGGATATGGACACACTGATAGTAGGGTTTTCAAGGATGGACTTCAAAGGCCTCTTAGCCCCACATGATGACCCTCTCGTCATCACTACCAGGGTGCACGGATGCGAGGTGCCGAGGATCTTGGTAGATGGGGGTAGCTCTGCAGATGTGATGTTTTGGCCATGCTTCAAAGCTTTGGGTCTCAGCCGTGCTAGACTTGTCCCCTACCATCATCCGTTGATTGGGTTCAGTGGGGAAAAGTTTCATCCCCTTGGGGTATATGAGGCCGATGTGAGGATGGGGGACGAGTGGCCGAGATGGCTCACAAAGAGGGTCAGTTTCTTTGTGATGGACGAGCAGGTGTTTTCGGCCTACAACATCATACTGGGGCGTGTGGCCCTCAAGGGGTTTGAAGCTGTGCCGTCTACGGTCCACCAGATGATCAAATTTCCTACCCCTTACGGGGTAGGGGAAGTTCAGGGAGACCAGATGACAGCGCGAGAGTGTTACTACAACTCCGCTGAAGAAAGGGAGGCACACAAGAGGGTTACGACCACTTACAACATTGATACCCTAGACCCCAGAGATGAAACAAAGCTGAAGAAAGGAGAGGCTGTGGAAGAGGTAGAATCCATCATCCTCGATGACGATGACACGAAAAAAACCGTCCAAGTTGGCAAGTCTCTGAAGTCCGACATCAAGGAAGACCTCATTAAACTATTGAGGAGAAGGCGAAGCGTCTTCGCCTGGAGTCATGTAGATATGCCAAGGATTGACCCTGAAGTCATGTGCCACAAGCTCAATGTGGTAGAGGGAGTGAAGCCGGTGAAACAGAAGAGGAGAATTTACTCCAGAGAAAAATATGAGGTCATCAGGGACGAGGTCAAAAAATTAGAAGACGCTGAATTTATTAGAGATGTCATCTACCCTGAATGGCTGTCCAATGCAGTCATTGTCCCAAAGGCCAACGGCAAGTGGAGAATGTGCGTGGACTTCACAGACCTCAACAAGCATTGTCCCAAAGACAGCTTCCCCCTCCCCCGCATCGACCAGATGGTAGACGCTACCGCAGGCCATGAGCTCATGAGTTTCATGGATGCCTACTCAGGGTATAACCAGATTTTCATGAACCCTGAAGACTCGGAGAGGACCGCCTTCATCACTGACAAGGGGACATACTGCTACAGGGTCATGCCCTTTGGCCTAAAGAAAGCAGGGGCAACGTACCAGCGCCTCGTAAACAAAATGTTTGAAGATCAAATTGGGAAGTCTATGGAGGTCTACATAGACGACATGCTGACTAAGAGTCTGAAGGCAGAGGATCATGTGGCAGACCTGGAGAAGACCTTTAATACGATGGACAAGTACCAGATGAAGCTTAACCCGGCCAAATGTGTCTTCGGGGTCGGAGCAGGGAAGTTCCTGGGGTTCATTGTCAACCAAAGAGGCATCGAGGCCAATCCTGAAAAGATAAAGGCCCTTGTTGAGATGAAGACCCCCAAGTCCATTAAAGACGTGCAGAGACTCATAGGGAGAGTTGCTGCCTTAAACAGGTTCGTGTCTAGAGCCACAGACAAGTGTTTGCCATTCTTCAAGATCCTTAGGAAGGCCTTCGAGTGGAACGAAGAGTGTGATGAGGCTTTCAGGGACCTGAAGTTATACTTAGGGTCTCCCTTGCTGTTGTCACGACCCGCGCAGGGTGAACAACTCTACGTGTACCTCGCCGTCTCAGAGTCGGCCATCAATGCAGCCATTGTGAGAGACGAAGACAGGATACAGAAGCCTGTGTATTTTAACAGCAAGGCACTCCAAGGGGCAGAGCAAAGATACCCGAGGATGGAGAAGCTGGCCTACGCCTTGATCCATGCCTCAAGGAAGATGAAGCCGTACTTTCAGTCCCATACAATGGTCATCCTCACCGACTCTCCTCTTAGGCAGGTCCTACACAAGCCAGAAAAATCAGGTAGGTTGATGGCCTGGGCTATAGAGCTGGGGGAGTTTGACATTGTGTATCAGCCTAGGACGGCCATTAAGGGGCAGGCATTGGCAGACTTCGTGGATGAGTTCACCTGGGAAGATGATGAGGCCGAGGGTGAGACCCTCGGGAAGACGGATACAAAAGACAGACCCGCAGACACACCCGCAGATAGGGCTGAGACGAGCACCGCTAGAAGGAACGCGACTGAAAACGAAGAGGGAAGATACATCTTTAGACAGGGGTCCCTCTCTGAGGGAAATTTTTCAGAAGGAAAGACTCTGTGGAGCCTCTTCGTTGACGGGTCCTCCTGTGACAGCGGAAGTGGTGCTGGACTGATACTATCAGCACCCGATGGCACAGACGTTGAATACGCCCTGAGGTTCAACTTCAAGGCCTCCAACAACGAGGCTGAATATAAGGCCTTAATAGCAGGCCTCTCCTTGGCTAAGTCTCTTAGTGTCGGCCAGATTTTGGTCCATAGTGATTCAAGGCTAGTAGTGAATCAGATACTAGGAGCCTACGAGGCTAAGGACGAGAGGATGGCTAGGTACCTTGAGAAGGTGAGGTCATTACTGAAGGTCTTCAGAGAAGTGAAATTAAGGAGGGTACCTAGGCTCGACAATGGTCGTGCTGATGCCCTTGCTAGGTTGGCCTCGGCAACAAGAACAGACATCAGGAGGACGGTCCCAGTAGAAATTTTGCTTCGGCCAACTATTGAGGATGCTGAGGGAACACTCGACAATTGCCTAAATGTTTCCCAAGAAGCTTCGTGGATGGACCCCCTGATCAGATACATTAAAGAGGGTGAGATGCCAGAAGCAAGGCAAGAAAGGAAGATGCTGAGGTACAGGGCGGCAAAATTCACTGTCATCGGAGACATCTTATACAAAAAGGGGTTTCTGCTCCCCTTACTTAGGTGTGTGCATCCCTCAGAAGTCCCTTCCATTTTGCAAGATGTGCATGAAGGGTCGTGCTCAAGCCACATTGGGGGTAGATCCCTAGCGAAGAGGGTAATCACTCAGGGGTACTGGTGGCCGACCTTGGGGAAAGACGCAGTGGCATACGTAAAAAAGTGCGACAAATGTCAAAGATTTGCCACCAGCCCCATCAGCGTCTTACTTCCATTACATCCCCATGGCCATTTGCAGTGTGGGGGATCGACCTAGTAGGACCCTTGCCTAGTGCCATCAATAACTATCGATTCCTCAACGTAGCCATTGATTATTTTTCAAAATGGGTGGAGGCGGAGCCAATGGTGACAATCACAGAGCAGAAGACCTTCCAGTTCATCTGGAAAAACATCATATGCAGATATGGTCTCCCCAACACCCTCATCTCGGATAACGGGACTCAGTTCAAGAATGTCTCTCTACAGAAATACTGTGAGAGGGTAAGTATCAAACAATTTTTCTCCACCCCAGGCCGACCTCAGGCCAATGGGCAAACCGAAGTTACGAACAGGACAATCCTAGACGGAATTAAGAAGAGGCTTGAGGAGGCAAAAGGAAGATGGGTCGAGGAGTTATATGTCGTGCTGTGGGCATACAGGACGACAGTGAGGACCTCTACCGGAGAGACCCCATTCATGCTAGCATATGGATCAGAAGCCGTCATCCCCACCGAGATTGAGTTTCCTACGCATAGAGTCCAAGTGTATGACCCCCAGAAAAATGCGGAGGAGAGGAGACTCGACTTGGACCTGATTGAGGAAAGAAGGGAGAACGCTGAGGTAAGGCAGGCCGCCTACCAACAGAGGACCGCAAGGTTCTACAATTAGAGGGTGAAACAGAGGCCCATCGCAGTGGGGGACTTGGTCCTCAAGAAGACTTGGCAAAAGCCCAACAAGCTTCACCCTAATTGGCATGGCCCATATAGGGTCATCGATGAAGTCATCCCTGGGACCTACAGGCTAGAAAACCTAGAGGGGGAACCTTTTTCAAACCCCTGGAATGCAGATCATTTGAAGAAATACTATCAGTAGTGTTGTAAGGTCTTGAAAGGCCATAATCGTAATGAGAGTTGCTCCAACAGAACACTTGAAAAATTAATGAGAAATATCAGTGTTTCCCTCATCCTGTTGTCAGTCCTAGCACGCATGGAAACATCTACAGAAAACCATTAATTTGGTAAGTTGATCCCTCGGCTATAATGAGGGCCAGTGGAGGGGACGACCCCACCACTGTCCTCAAGAAAGACGAGGGAAGACTTTAAAACCCATTAAAATTGGAAAGTTGATCCCTCGGCTATAATGGGGACCAGTGGAGGGGACGACCCCACCACTGTCCTCAGACGAGGGAAGACTTTAAAATCCATTAAATTGGTAAGTGAATCCCACGGCTATAATGGGGACCAGTGGAGGGGACGACCCCACCACTGTCCTCAAGAAAGACGAGGGAAGACTTTAAAATCCATTAAATTGGTAAGTGAATCCCTCGGCTATAAATGGGGACCAGTGGAGGGGACGACCCCACCACTGTCCTCAAAAAAGACGAGGGTAGACTTTATTAGAAACCATTAATTTGGTAAGTTGATCCCTCGGCTATAATGAGGGCCAGTGGAGGGGAAGACCCCACCACTGTCCTCAAGAAAGACGAGGGAAGACTTTAAAACCCATTAAAATTGGAAAGTTGATCCCTCGGCTATAATGGGGACCAGTGGAGGGGACGACCCCACCACTGTCCTCAAGAAAGACGAGGGAAGACTTTTGTTAAAAACCATTAAATTGGAAAGTTGATCCCTCGGCTATAATGGGGACCAGTGGAGGGGACGACCCCACCACTGTCCTCAAGAAAGACGAGGGAAGACTTTAAAATCCATTAAATTGGAAAGTTGATCCTTCGGCTATAATGGGGACCAGTGGAGGGGACGACCCCACCACTGTCCTCAAAAAAGACAAGGGAAGACTTTAAAATCCATTAAATTGGTAAGTGAATCCCTCGGCTATAATGGGGACCAGTGGAGGGGACGACCCCACCACTGTCCTCAAAAAAGACGAGGGTAGACTTTATTTAAAAACCATTAATTTGGTAAGAGAATCCCTCGGCTATAAATGGGGACCAGTGGAGGGGACGACCCCACCACCGTCCTCAAAAAAGACGAGGGTAGACTTTATTTAAAAATCATTAATTTGGTTACTTGAACCCTCGGCTATAATGGGGCCACATGAGGGGACGACCCCACATTGGTCCTCAAAAAAGACGAGGGAGGGGTTAGTAGCATCAACAATGAGCAAACCATAATAGAATTAATATGGAAGACAGCAATTATGGAAGACAGTAGAAGTAGAGACGATGGTATTGACAAAACATAAAATATCAAGTGTTTTACAATACAAAACACAAAAATACACTAGAAGGGTATGGGCTACAGGCAGCCACCCTATGGGACGACATCAGAGGGCAAGGCCTCTGCATCTATAGGAACGGTCTCCTCAATAACCAGAACAGGGTGATCTTCAGAAGTGCCGACCCCCTCGACCTGAACTTGGGATTCCACTTGGTTGAGGGCCTCGGCAATTAGGGGGTCGTCCAGTTGAACACCCTCCAGTGAAGGACGAACCGACGAGACGACATCACCGAATTTGAGGACGACCCATCGGCAGGCCGTCCTGATCCCCCTTTCCAGATACTCAAGGCCGAAGCCCTAAAATTCATCTGAAGTCTTATAAGCCTCAACAGCATCGGCCTCAGCTTTCTTGATGGCTGCTTCCAGATCAGTCTTGTGCTTGACTTCCATGTTCAGTAAAGCCTCATCCCTATCCTTGATGATCAAGTCCTTGGCTTGCAGGTCGGCATCGTGCTGCCTCATCAGCTCATCTAGGACCCTAGCATGCTCGGTCCTAGCACTCTCAAGCTCAGCCCTCGCAGTATCAAGCTCAGTCTTCGCAGTATCAAGCTCTGTCTGCAAGACAGCCTCATGCTGAATAGCCCTTTCGGCCTCATGGAACTTCATCTGATTCTCGGCCATCCATTTGGTGGCTGAGGTAAGGGCACAAACAGACTGCACGAAAAATGAACAGATATCAAGAGGGGCCGAGGGTACAGTTAGCGAAAGAATGAAATTAAGGAGGTGGGTCAAGACCAATACCTGAGCAAGGGAGTGCAGACCATAGTCGTACACTTTAGCAGGAGGCATCTTTGCTAAGAACTCGAAGTCAGAGGCCGACGGTGCAGAGAACATCGAGGCCTTGGCAGCCCGTAAGTTCGTGATCAGTGACGAGGGGTCGGCCCTCAGATGGGCCAGATTTTGAGACCAGAAGGCCCCCATGCTGGACGAAGAGGTCGTCCCCTCAGAGGCGTCGACTCTGGCTCTCGTCCGAGAATCAGGCCGAGGCTCAACTGGGCCCTCAGGCTCCTTCCTTTTGTTACTGTCAGTGGTCGGCTCCACCACTGTCGGCCCAGCGGCCTTTGTCTTCCTCGGAGCCTGCTGAGGCTCCTTCCCCTTCTTCTTGGCCAATCTAGACAGTAAGCTGGGAGCTGTCATTTCCCAAAGATAGTCTGGTGTACCTGCAGGACGATCTGATAAGAGGACGACATGTCAGAAAAGTTCAGAGATAAAGAGAGAACACTTCAAAAATAAGTAAAGAAGGGAAAATGTTCAGTATAACTCACATAGTTCTGTCAAAGGGCCGACCCTCAGACCAGCTTCTTTAAGGAATCGAGGGGTCATCAAGTCTTCGAATTTTGCAAGCTCACCCTCTCGCCCTCGTCCTCTCAGATAATCTACGATATCCTTCTCCTCCAGACTAAGTCCAGGGTCTGACCTGGCCTTCATGGAGGGGTTAGACCACTTCCTGGGGACCCTCGGACTATCGGCAACGGGCTCCCACTCCCCGGAGATAAAGAAAAACCTCTTCTTCCAATCATGGTTGGAAGTTTGTGCCACATGGAGGAGTTTCTTCTCAGACCTCCTTGCCCCCAGGTGATAATATCCAGGCTGCTTGGACGAGGAGGTGATGTTGTAGCAGCCTAGAAATAGGTCAGCCGAGGGCTCGTCGGTAAAGGCATTCTTCCACAAGGAAATATAGCCCAAGATCGTCCTCCAAGAGTTGGGAGGAAGTTGAGAGGGGGAAACGCCGAGGGCAACCAGAATATCTGCAATGGCAGGGTGCAGAGGGAGCCTGACTCCAACCTTGAACATTTGTTCGTAGACTGCAACCTCTCCCTCTTGGCAATCAAAAACCCTCTCAGCCTCAGAGGGAACCCTCATAGTTACCCCGGAGGGCACTCCATAAATATGCCTCCATATCAGGCGATCTCGATCCCTAACAGAGGAGATAAAGGACGAGGCGTGGGAGGTATCAACCTCATCATCTGTATCATCGTCCTCGTCCTCAGATCTCTCTCCCTCATCACCTGCAGGAGGACCCTGAGGAAAAGCCACTTGGAAGGCATTGGGGGGCAGGGTTGTCACAGGGACAGCCTCAGAGGGAGCCGTACCCTCGGCCTCTCGGCCTGGACTAAGGTCAGATGTGTCCCTCCTACCAGAAGTTCCAGCACCAGTTGGCGAGGATGCTCTCTCGTCCATCTCACTTGGTTTGGGAGTCTCGGCTGGATGAGATGACGACCCACAAGACTCAGATGGTTCAGATGGTCTTATGGTGGCAAGAGGAATGGGAAAGATGGGTCGTACCCAAGTAGGGTCGGCCCCTCGTCTCCTCTCTTCCTCCTCTATTCGTCTGATCTCGGTAAAGAGTTTCTCTCTCAAAGATGGGAATTCAGACACTAAGTTGTAAAGCCTCCTAAGCATTAAAGGGAAGACTCTACACTTGGAGAAATTACACTAGACTTGACTAATTTAGCTACAAACAAGTGGGGAATTGACCAGGTTTGACTTTTGGATTAAACAAAGAACTCAAAGGTTTTCGTCAAGAACGATTCAAGAACCAGTGACCGGAGAGGACGCCGGAAAAAGCTATGGGGCAACTCAAGGAAAGTGCAGCCCTACGACCCTAAAAAACAAACAGAAATGAAGACAAAAGAAAGCGCTGGATGAAAGAGGTTACCTGATGAGGAGAGAACAAGAACACTGCTAGGCCTGAAGGTTTGAAGGCTGCAAATGGCGATGGAAACTGGTTCTAGAGAGAGAATGCTTAGGCGCGAAGAAGAAGAAGAAGGAGAGAGAGAGTTTGAAAATCTCTTAAATACTTTGGTAATGAGTGGACCCATTTACCAAGAAAGGTATAATTAGGGCACAAGGCCCCAAGTGCACTGCGCAGCCGCCATGCCTTGGAAACTGAAACAGCAATGAGTATCTGCCAGGTGTCACTCATCTAACTGATCATACATGCATCTCATTTAAAACACTATCCCTCAGCCATCTCAGCAGCACTTATGGCTAAGGGCTGGGGGGTGATTGATATACCCGTTTATATCCTCGGCTTGGATGAGGATTGCCTCCAAAACGGACGACAGTACGAGGGGACGACCCTTCACCAATCTCTTGACGACCCTCCACCAGACTTCAGACGACAGTACGAGGAGCCGACCCTCTACCAGGCTTCAGACGACAGTACGAGGGGCCGACCCTCTACCAAACTTCAGACGACAGTACGAGGGGCCGACAGTACGAGGCCAGAATTGGGTCAGGCTCACTACCGGAGGAAACTTTGCCCTCGGCCTCGGCTCACTACCGGAGGAAACTTTGCACTCGGCCTCGGCTCATAGGCCGAGGGTGACATCATGACAGCGCGTGGTTTGGGGGACGCGTGGAACAGTGCGCGTGAGGCTCATATGACACGTGGCAGACCGTTATAACAAAATCACACCCTCACGTGAGGGAATATTATGTCATCATTTGGCATCTACAGGTGTCAACAGGGGATGGGCTAGATCATCATTCACATGCACCATGCATACTTGGGGGGTACACTACACCCCCCAAGACCTATATATACTTGTCACCTACAACCGTACAGGGGATCGATCCATGAACAAGAGCCCTAGCTAAAACTTTGCTTGTACACACACAGTAGAGAGAGAGAGAGGGTTATGTGCATTGTATCCAAGGCCATTAGTACCCATACTTAGTGTATCACACACTTACAGTGGATGTAGGCCAAATTGGCTGAACCACTATACATCATTGTCTTATCTCCTCTTATACTCATCCCCTTCTATACACTCATACATCTCAATGGCTGTCATGGCTGCTACTGTTAGAGCTCACTGTCACTTACCTGGTGGTGCTAAATCTCAGCATCATCACGCAGCATACACATCTTTTTAAGGGTGAATTCGTCAACCAAACTACCCTTCCTCACTGACATTGGTGACATCACCTTCTTCCCTCCTGCCACGAATGATGCAGTTCAATGCAACGCCACCTCCAGCTCTTGCACTGATTGACCACCGCAACTGTCGACCCTTTCACTCCCACAACTACCTTCAGAAATCAGAACCCTTTTACCTTTACCCTCCAGCCCCGCACAAGACCCCACAGAAACTATAAATAAATTACACATCTTGGGTGCGGACTAGCTATTATTAGTGATCTCCCAACCACCACCCCGCCCAACCTATCCATTCTGTTCATTGTCTCCGCCTGAAACCTGGTCGCAGTGACTTCCTCGGCCTTCTCTCTATCTCTATCTCAGTCAAACTCCCTTGGATCTAAAAAATCGATCATCAGATCTCAATCCTCACCTTCGAAATCTACAACTGCCTTTTCGGATCGCCACCTCAACCGGATTCGTCTCTTTATATATAAAAGCTCAGTTGTAGTGGTGAGGTGCAGGGAGGTGATTTTGGATCCGATTGTGAGGGTGGGGGGTTTTATGGTTTTATGAACCCTAGGGTGGGGTCGCAACACTAATCAAAGAAGGGCGAGGGTTGTTGGAGGTGAGGGGAGGGTCGATTCTAGGGTTTACAACGATAAGGGTGTTTGAGGGCTATAATGGGCTCGATTGGGGAGCCACGGGTTTGCGAAAGGATCAAGAGGTGGGAGATGAAGTCGGCTATATTGTATCATTCGGGTGAGGTGTTTGAGGGTTAGGTCAAGGCAGGGGCAATAGTTGTTGAGGCCATCAATATGGAATGGTGACTATAGCAACAGCAAGAAGTCCTCATCGAATGGCAGCGGCTGGTTGGCTGTCGACTAACCGCCCGGCGCGCTCGTTCCAGCGGTGGCTCCATGGGACAGTTTCTAGCCTACGCAACACTTTTCATCAAATCCAGTCTGAATCTTCTTCCATGGACCAATGTTCTAAAAGCGCTAAGCCAGCGGCTGATAGCAGTCTAGTGCCTAGGCATTTTTCTTCTTTTTACACACAGCACCATGTATGTTGTGAAGTTTATGTTACAAAGAATCTAACATTGATTTACACATGAACATTGGTAACAATTCTTTAAAGCCCTACACTTTTAACATTGAGAACATTTTTTTGAAATCCCATACATAGATAAAAGATTGCTAACACTAAGATACAGAATAGAAATGTTACACACAAAAGTATTTCGTACAATTGATATTTGATTACTAAAATAAAGAATAGAAATATTACACACAAGAAATAATGTTATTCTAGATTTTTTTTTTTTAAAGTGAGTAACATGTAAAAATATTAGGCCAAAAAATGCTACTCAGGGCACTATAATGTTTGAAATCCCATGTGTGCAGTGAATTTGATGTTAAAAAGAATCTAACATTGATTTACGTATGAACATTGGTAACAATTCTTTGCCCTGCACTTTTAACATTGCAAACATTGTTTTTGAAATCCCATACATCGATAAAAGATTGCTAACACTAAGATATAGAATATAAATATTACACACAAAAGTATTTCGTACAATTGATATTTAATTACTAAAATAAAGAACAGATATATTACACACGAGAAATAATGCTATTGTAGATTTAAAAAAATTAACTGAGTAACATGTAAAAATATTACGCAAAAAAAATGATACTCGGGGCACTATAATGTTTAAAAACATCAACAAAATCAACTCAACATAGTTTCTTTTTTACTATTTTAAGAAAATTGGTCCTTAACAACTCCTAAAGTAACTGGTCCTTAGTGAATCATATATATATATATATATATATATATATATATATACACACACACAGAGAAGGAGAGGGAGAGAGAATTATTTTAAGTAGACGTCGATTAACGAACCTTAGAAGCGGATCAATTTTTTAATATAATAAAAAGTATTATGCTTCAACCAAAATTGGTGGAAATGATCTCTATAGTGGAGAGATCTTCAAAAAGTTCACCCGAGAAGTCGGTGAGATGATTATTAAAAAATCAACAACAAAATTGCATATAATTTTCAAATTTGCATTTCACCCACTTCCTGGTTGAATATTCACCCAGAAAGTGGGTGAGATGATTATCAAAAAATTAACAAAATTGCACCTATTTTTTAAATTTGCATTTCATCCACTTTCTGGTTGAATATTTTTCATAGATCTCTACACTATAGAGATCATTTCCACCAAGTTTGTTGAAAAATATTCTTTTTACTATTTTTTTTAAAAAAGTTTTTTTTACTTAACCCCTATAATAATGTCGTATTTTGACATAACCCCCCCAGAAGATGAAAAATTAGACAATCCCCAAACACAGACGAACATTACTCTTCGTTAAAAAAGCCCATTAATGTGTAATTTAACTTAAGCCCTTGATATCTTCTTCCCAAACTTAAGAACCCTAACCCTAATTTTAGAAACCTAAAAAATCACAAATGTGTACTAATTACTTCTCCTTCTATTCCACCTCCCCCCCCCCCCCCCCCACCCCTTCTCTCTCTCTCTCTCTCTTCTCGTTAACAAAGCCATTTATGTTCAATTTGACTTAACCCCCGATATCTTCTTCCCCACCTTAAGAACCCCAACCCTAATTTTGGAAACCTAAAAAGTTGCAAATGTGCACTAACTATTTCCTCTCTCTCTCTCTCTCTCTCTCTCTCTCTCTCTCTCTATATATATATATATATATATACACACACACACACACACACACACACACATATTAATACAAAAAAAAACACAATCTCTGTCTAAATTATACATTAATGGCGGTGATTAATGTACCAACTAATGCCTGTGTTGGAATTTGATACAACTAGGGTTTTCAATCGTATCTCTTCTATAAAGATTGTGAATGAGGTTTTTTACGGCTCACAAATCAAAAAATTATTTATACGCAAACAAATTTTTGCAATTAGATTGATGAAGATTGGATTTTCATCGTCAAATGGTCCTATGAATGTTGTGAGTTTGTGAGTTTCTAATTGTTTAAATTCAATGTGTGTTTTCACATCTATATAACATTTGTCTGTTGCGAATTGAGTTTTGCATTGATTCTTTATATAATGTGTGCTGCAACTTTATAGGTTTTTAGAGTTCTTAATGCTGGAGTGAGAGTACAACAAATGCCTTGCCCCTAGACAACGATGTTGAGTGAACCAACAAAAATTTAAAAGTTTACTCTCCCTAAGCCAATGGTCACGGGTTCGACTCTTGTCCGTGTCATTTGTTGGGGGGATTGTGTTGGAATGTGAGTACAACAAAGGCCTCTTGTCCCAAGACAACGATGTTGAGTGAACCCGTAAAAGATTAAAAGTTTACTCTTCTTAACATCAATTGGTTTTAAGTGATATGGTGGCTTGAGATCTGACTAGTGGTATAAGAGACATAAAGTTAAGGAGAAGAAGAAGAAGAAGAAGAAGAGATATTTTTGTTCAAATAATATCAGGAAGTTAAGTCAAATTACACATTAATGGGATTTTTCAACGGAGAGTAACGTCCGTCCGTTTTGGGGGTTATGTCTAATTTTTCATCTTCTGAGGAGTTACGTCAAAATACGCCATTATCATAAAGGGTTAAGTCCCTGAAAAAATTGGTCCCTGAAAACATTGGTCTGTTTTATATATATATATATATATATATATATATATATATATACAAGTCTCCTGAAAGCACCTCTAATGCATACCCCACAGTACAAACCATTTTTAAAATACTAAAAAAAAGATTTTTTTATGCAATTTTTTTGTAGAGGAACTCCTTATTATGGAGAAAATCTACAAAAAGTTTCAGCAAAAAATTCATTTTTTTATTATTTAAAAAAAAATGATGAATATGTGCATTTTTTGCCGTTGAAACTTTGGATAATCATCACACCCACTTTTGGATAATATTTTTTGATGAAATTTTTTGTAGATAATGTTCTCGGTATGTAGATCATCTCCCAGAAAAATCATCAAAAAAATCTTTTTTTAACATTTCAAAAAAAAATGGTCCACACGAGAGTTCGCATCGTCTCAAGTCCGCACCTATAACGACCAATATACATATATATTTTATATGTAAATTATATTGCTTCACTTGGTTCGTTTTCTGGCTACCTAGCCCCTAAGTGAGGTGCCCAAGTAGAGTGTAAAATGACCAAAAGGGTTTTTACTTATCCTAGTAGTCCCTAAAGAGGAATGAGCATTGGGACCCTGATTTATCACACAGCTTGACTTTTACCGTAATTTATTATCCCATGAAATAATCCGTTCAATTGATTATTTGGCCCCACTACCGAAATCTTCCACACCAATAAAATCCACCAAATGTAATGGGTCGCTGTTCACAAAGTTGCCTAATTGGCCAACGCACCTTCAACCCACAGCATACTCCAGTCCCATAGCCAAACAAACTCTAATTAATCACAACAATATGTTTTAATGGTCATTATTAATGGGACCTATACATCAAAATCAAACAAACTCTCATCATGTCCGCCAAAAGATCCAATGGACCATGTAGCACTAAACAAACGTGTGGGACGCAACACATCTTATCAGTTCCACGAGAAAACCTTTATGTCACCACTCTCTAAAGCTCGCCTTCACTTCTACAGATGCCATTAGTGTCAGGGAGTCTACTATTAGGACCTTGTCGCTTCGCAACCCATCTACAATTTAAAACCTAGAACAAAAATCGAATCATAGGGTAGGAGGCAATATTTGTCACCATTGTACGGGCAATGGGTGAAATTAGGATCCATTATTCGATCTCATTCTCACTCATGGAGTAATAGAAAAATACAAGAGAGAAAATATAAGATATTATATAGGACTCGAGGGATTTGGTCTTAACTAGCCATGATAGTTAAAAAGTCCAAACTAGTAATAAGTGTATAACTACCTACCTAAAGATACCATAGAATATTTTTTATTCCTTTAAATAAAAATTATACTATATTAATCCTTTTCTTGTAGATAACCCAAGCTCCATACACTTGACACATATAAGTATCACCTTTTCTCTCATTTCTCTATCCTATTATTTCCTCTCTTCCTCGCTATTTCCTCTCTTCCTCGCTGATGCATAGTGGGAGGCATAAAGGAGTGGTGGCATTTAAGAAGGGATAAGGGGAGAAGCGGGCTTGTGGTGGGTAGTTGAGGAATGGAGGGGGTTATGACAGACACCAAGTTCATTGTGCCAACCACCATGTGTCTCTAGAGATGGTTGTGGTGTACATGTCAGGGTTATTCTTAAGAATGAGAAGATGGTTTTGTATGGCAATTGGATGGTTGTTAATATAAATAATAAAGTGATTATACGAATTTTCCCTTGAAATGAAGGCATAAGCACTATATACAAGAAATCCTTGATTTGAACAATTAATGTTCTTTAAAGGTTAAATTTGCAACAATTGAAGTTGGGGAGAAATTTTGAACAATATTTTAAAGTTGTTTGAGGTTTATACATCAGGGAACAACCCCGAGGATTAAGCTTCAGGGTTATAATAAGAGGCTTAAGCATCAACTGACCGCTGGCCTCATGTAGGTCGTCTTCTCTACCTCTTTCTTTCCTCTTTTCTTTGGTGTCATGAGTACTGCCACCACCCTCGTGACACGTAGCCTTTAACATTCCCTTTGCACGTATAAAAAAGGGGTCCTCTCTCATAATGTAGGCATACTACTGAGAATGAATGAACATCGACGGGTTTCCTTTTCAAAATGACAATGTTATTGTAGTTGTAATCACTTTCGCACTCACATCTTATATTAGGGCAACATTCGTTCTTAATGGTGATCATTGTGGGAAACGACGATTAGGACTAGGGATGGTGCCACCCGACCGACGTCCACCCAGAGAACCATCTACCTTCCCAAATCAACAAAAAAAAAACTTACAACCAAGGTCATTCACCTAGATATTTGAACCACTTACAACTCAAGATTCGATAACTCAAGCTCGCTCCGACCATATTTGTTGAGCGTCACCGTTGGACCCATATGCCAACAAAACCCCAACCCTCATGCCATAGCAGTGCAGCCTCGACTCAAAAAAACCTCCACCGGTGATCCAAACTGACGAATGATTGCGGACAAACTATCGAGAACACCTACTTCGACCCTTACAACTTGTGCAAGCCCTGTTTCTTTGAATTTGCTCACTTCAAAATCGAGTAAATGTCCGCACTTCATCCCTCTAACCATCCAACTATACACTTACCTATACCCTCCACTTCTCTGACTTGCACTCCAACCACTCCCGAATTCCAAATCCATCCTTCAAATTCTGAAATTACCCCACCACCCCTTAGCCTCTAGTTGAGCCCCCTTCAAGCCAAATTAAGCCCCAATTAGCCACTGAGGCCTTTAATTTTAAAATCATTAACCATTGATTACCCTCCCTTGGCATTTTTCCTATCCCACTGACGAAGGTCCAAACCATTTGACGACACTAATGTGACATGCATGGCACCAAAACCCCTCCATTCTAATGTCTAACCCCCTCAACACTCAAAGCCTCCACACCGGTCATCATAATGTCTCGGACTTTCACCACCACCACAGTCCAACGCGATAGTACCATTTGATTACGGACAAAGATTTTTTACAGTCGATCGTGCAAGGTCATTAGCCTAAGATTTGGTGTATAAGGTAAGGTTACATGTGGAACCCATATCTAGGCCTTAACGCACCCCCTGAGTACCCTGGTGAAAGAGGCTTGCTTGCACCGAGTCGACAGTCCCTCATGTTGTTCTCAATTGATTCATTATTTCAACACGACCCAATGCACGATTGTGGAGAAAGGCATTTATCGTTTGTTACTTGGGTGCCAAGGCAGTATGATCATTCTAGCAACCACAACTGACGCGCAGTAGCACAATTCCCCTTCGGGGGGATCTTCTCATTTCTTTTTTTTTTCTTTTTTTCAACAAGTTATTTTAATTATTAGGATTTATCTATATTTAGTTACCTATTATAACTAGGCTATTTAGTTATTTACTTTAATTATGAGACTTGCTTCCCAAGCTACTATTAAGATATAAACAAAAGCTTAGGCTCTGATTTTATTATTAGTTTTCACTCTTTGATTATGAGTTAATGAGAAATAGTGCCTTTAAGCAATATTGAGATTGTTTGTTTATGCTCGTGTGATTTATTTACGCTTTTGCATTCTAATACACATCAAGTAGTATCAGAGTCAGGTTTGCTTTTAGAGGATAAAGTTGGTGATAATGGTGGATACGCGAAACAAACAAATGAACCAGCGTGTTGAACGCTTGGAAGGACTTGGAGAGATCAAGGAACTCCAAACCCTCCTCGCCTAATCTGCGCCTGTAATGGCTAACGGCGACATTGTTGCATCAACTTCGCAACAAACCCTAGCCTCGCAACAATCCAACCACCAAATCCTAGCCACCAAAACAACCACCGCCCAAACAAATCTGCATTCACACCACCCAAAAAACAGTCGTTCTGCTCCAAACCCGCACCCCATGCCACCCCGCAACCCAACCCATCACCCCCGGCCCTCGCAAACTGCCGGCAACCCTCATCGTGGCTATGAGAAACCGGCCAGAGCTCCTGCGCACCTAAAATTCACGGTCGCAACACCCTATGACTAAGCCCTTTCCCCAAACCCTAGTTCCGCCAACCCTCTTGTTCGATTCCACCCAGACCCCACAGGTTGCGTCGTCCGTCACCATCAGGCCCTCGCCAAAGCTCTGGTGAGTTGAGGGCAGCCCGTCTACGGTTCCAGATTTGCTCTTACAAGCCCCAACCTCACTTTTACCCTCAAACTCACCCGAACCGCATTCTCCCTCCCATGACCTGTGACCCCTACCCAATAGACTATCAATCACGACCCTTTTCCTACTATGTACCCCACTCGAGCGCTCCAAATATACCTTTAACTTGCTCCTGCAACGCAAGGATGGAGCGCGCCACCGGTAAAAAACCCGTTAATGAGCCAAATGTGTCCCAACCCACTTATCACATCTCGGATCGAGCTTTATTAGAGGTTGTTGGTACTCACGTGGTGGATTCACAATCGTTTGAACAACGCTCAGTCGTATCCATGTCCGGTGACAAAAAATGGGTGGAAGACGATGGTATGCTACGTACCCAAGAGTGGCTATTAAACTGCATGCCCGATGATTCGATAAAATACGAATTTGCAGGATGTAGGGCCCGAGGTGTTTGTGCACCATAACTATGTTCTAGATCTCGAAGATTTTCAACCGCCTATTCAGAACCCAATACAAGTTCATCTAATCGGAGGCCCATGTTTCACTTGTGGGCAAACAAAACATACTGCACGTGAGGGGAGTATCGGTTCCTCCACAGCACCCCTAACGAGCCATTTACCAACCCGCGTTACAAGGCTGCCCACGTCCTCCCGAGATAGTGGGACAGGGTTATGATGATAATGATAACTCGTCGAAAGAAGACTTGGATGATCCGTTTGGGGAAGTCGACGCTGATTTCAATAATGTATCTCATTCGCATTTCGGAGAAGACTATGCATGGGGACCATGCGGTTGAACGTACCTATCTTTGGGGGTAAGCTTAACCCTGATGCCTTTGTTGACTGCCTTAACACCGTAGAGAAGGTTTTTGAATGCAAGGGGTATTAGAGGTTAAATATATCCAATTGGTACAATTGTTCGGGCATGCCAAGATTTGGTGGAATGGGTTGTGTCAAAGGCGTAGGGAGAGAGGGAAGCAGGCCATTATGACGTGGGGCAAAATGAAGAAGCATCTCCAAGCAGCTTTTACTCCTATTTACAAGCGCAATTTATTCACTCGCGTACAGGCACTACTACAAAATTCGATGACAGTTACCAATTACACCGAATAGTTTCACATTCTCTACACGTGGACTAACCTTAATGACTTGGAAGAGCTGAAAATTAGTATGTATATAAGTGGCTTGCAGTGGGGTATTAAGTCTGAATTACATTTGAGGGACATTACAACACTTGAGAAGGTTGTGGAATATGCAAGAAAAGTGGAAGAGTACATGAAATTCTCTGCTAGCACTTCAGCTGCTAAAACAGGTGTAAAGAATGCATCCACCACGACGAAGCCTACTTCATCCCCTGCAACAAACTTCAAGCGCCATGAGTGTGGCGCCCTCTGCCACCCAGTGCTCAAATGTCCGAAGAAGAAGGAGATACCCATCCTTGTGACTGAGGGAGAGGTGGTAGAGGAGGAGAACAATGGTGAGCCAACCAAGGAAAAAGATTTGATCACCCATGTGCATGTACCGCCTGAGACGAACGGCATTCCGCTTTAGCACTCGGGACGAGATTTTCAAAAAAGGGGGGAGGAGTGACGCGCATCAGCACATGCTCTTCTCTTTTCTCTTTTTTTATTTTTCCCAGCAAGTTATTTTAATTATTACGATTTATCTATATTTAGTGACCTATTTTAACTAGGTTATTTAGTTATCTACTTTAATTAGGAGACTTGCTCCCCATGCTACTATTAGGCCATATATAAAAGCTTAGGCTCTCATTTTGTTGTTAGTTTCACTCTATGATTATGAGTTAATGAGAAAATAGTGCCTTTAATAAATATTGAGATTGCCTATTTATCTTCATGTGATTTATTTACACTTCTGCATCTTAATACACATCAACAGCGTGGCATGAAAATACCTATACACCTTCAAGTATCAAGGTTAGCATATTCATTTGTGGGCAATGAGCGAGGTCTGATACCTCAACTCGTAGCATTCTATTTCCCGCACCACTCTAGATGTCAAGGCAGAGGAGACTACATTCTTATGACTCCATCCCCACCACTGAGACCAATATCCCGTCGAAGGTTCAAGACCTCTTAGACTCGTACGCGGATGTTTTACACCCACCCAACAAGTTATCCTTGCTCCAAAACATTCAGCGTGTCATTAATTGTGTTTTTAGGACTCCTTTTCCCAATAAGATCCACTACTAAATGTCATTTACCGAGTAAGAGGGGTTGCAGTGGCAAGTCACTGAGCTTTATGCACGCGGCCTCAAAGAACTTACTAATTTAGCCAGAAAAGAATGTCATGTAAGCAGAAGCATTTTTATAACTTTTTAGAGGCCAATGGCCTAAATTCTCTCTCTAATTCTCATTCATATTCAAAAGTAAATGACTACAATGGATGGCCAATGACCTTATTTAGTTAAAGATATCTTACAAGCGAAGACAATCCTCAAGTATAAAAAGACTAAAGAGGGCACACTACAGACATTAAAAGACAATGGCATTCTCTAACCTAATATAGCAATTAAAAAAAGGATATAACTGAATAAAACATGAAAACTAAATAAACAAAAATATAAATAAATCTTAACCCTCCCGTACACGACACTCTCCCCGACTAAGAAAAGCTCACCCACAAGCATGAAAATGGGGGGGGGGGGGGGAAGGGTCGTCATCTAAAGCATGAAAACACCGATGTTCTCCCTAACTGAGGAGGGAAACCGTCCCCGACGTATCTATAAGCAGAAAAGCGATGGTGACTGATTAAAAAACCCAATAATGGCCGACAAAAATAAACTCGACCCCGAACTTTGCCACAACGAAAATCAATACACAAATGCCTCGAGCAGGGCCAGTGATGCCAAGCAATGGCCACGTCACCCACAATAAGCCTCTTCGATGCTATGCACTAAAAATCAATCTTTGAACGTGATTCAAATGCCTCCCACAATGGGTCCACATACCTATGGTCAAGCACGTACGCCCACCTAATCATATCCATCTCAAAATAAGTATCATAAGTGCTAATCCCGCCAAGATCATCATCATTTCCAAATGGTGGGAGAAATCAGCAACCCATACGACCTCACCTCGCGAAAATGACTGCGAGTTGCCCAACGGTAAGGATATCAAAAAGATCTTCGACAGAGAACCTAACCTCTTCTTTCCCGAAAATGGAAAAGAAGTCACCAAATCGAACACCTTAGCCTAACCCGAATAATCCAATGACCCTCATCGAATATATCAAAAAAATTCTCAATGGAATACTCAAAATAATCTTCAATAACCCTCAGCATGCCTGAAAAGTCAATCGGTGTACTACGAACAGAAGGAGATGGTCGGCAAGCTAAGCAACGATGGGGGGCCACTATGAAGATCTCATTTAAAAGGCCAAACAATGGGCAACATTGTCGGAAAAAGCACGAAGCTCAGATAACTCCATCCTATACTCACACTCGATCTCCTCACGCTCCATCATCAAATCTCTAAAAAACGAGTGAATTCAGCCACTTTTAGTGGCATTCCTCATAGCGAACAGTCGAAATCCACGCATAATAAATACCCATAGCCTCTTTGAAGTGGGAGGCTCGATCATTCTCCCATGTCATGATCTCTTCTTCAATATTGATAAGATTTTGTAGGTAATCCGCCTCCAAACAGGGTATATAGTCGTCAAAATGACAAGTCCAGGAAGATGAGGAAGAAATAGGGACTGAACCGCAATTTTCAGGTTTTTGAAGGAGTTGGTTCTAAATTTCAAAAGGCCGGGGGAAATTTTGGAAATAGTAGTGTATCTCTCTCAAGTATGATAAGACACGGACGTCGTTTGCCATCGGAATGCGTCGGCGATGGTCGTCGAGGAGTCCAATGAGTTTCGCGTCGCTCCATCCCTAGCATAACTAGGGTTTTCAACCTTGGTCCGTGTTTGCAACTCGAAAGTTGGTCGGGATGGGAATTAAATGGGTCGTCAAGGAACTTTGGGCCTCCGATCGACATCGCAAGACTTCGACAAGTGTAGCATTGAGGGGCCTGTTGTTGTGGGATTATCTCATATCTAGAGGTTTGGCATTATTTTGTTTGTTAGAGGTCGAGGGTTGGGTTATGCAAGACCAGTGAAGGATGGATGGTCGTCGAACTTTTTGGTGAGGGTCGCCAAGACCGTCGATGGGAGGCGACATCAGAAAAGGTCGAAAATTTTGTAGTTCTAGGGTATTGTTAAGGCCTATTGGTTGTTGGTGGTTAAACGGGGTTAATGGATTAATTGTGGGGTTATCAAATCTAGGGTTTGGTGGTGGATTAAGGGGTGGTGCTTATTAACTGCTAGTAGTGGAGGTCAGATTTGGAGGAGTGGATCGTCGGTTTCGCCGAGCCTTGCCCATAGCAATACAACAACCACCTTGGCGACTATATCACGAATGAATGCGATTATGATACCAATTTGATGCAAGCGAAATAATTTTTATAGCAACATTCATTTCGAGGCCAATGGCCTAAATTCTCTCTCTAGTTCACATTCATACGCAAAATTAAGTGATTTCCTAATAGCTCAACTCTTCAAATGTTTTTAGTTTAGAATTACAATATTATAATTTACCATTTTTAAGAACAAACTGCAGTCAAATTTAACAAATTACAATAAGTACAATTTACACCAAAAGCCATATCTGAATTGGCCACCCGAATCCTGTAAACATTTGTTTCAAGTGGTGTGAACTCGGATCACGGTACTTACGCGGTGTAAGAATCCGGATAACTATGGTTTCTTTTTATTCTTTTGCATCAAATCTAACCTAAGATAATTCATTTTATTTTTTGGATGACTGGATCATATTTGTATTGATGTGTCGTGCATCATTGGTTCATTCAAATAGCAATGAGATTGGGGTAGTCTTTGAGCAACACGTGGCTTCGCATGCAAAGATTTTTTACTTTGTACACAAGTCGGCTTTTCTTTAATGAGATCCATTGTCGGAATTATTCTTTATGCAACACGTGTTGCTTATTTACAAGATCCTTTACATTTTAGGGTCAAGTTACAAAAGTATCGTGGATATAAAAGTTGCTTCATGTAATGAGTTTCAGAGCAGACAATGGAGACGACATAAATTAGAATAAACAAAGGGCACAAGAAGTGAATCAAAGAAGAATATTAATATAACTATATTTTGAATTTAATTTTAATGCGTTGATATTATTCGAATAAACATTATTCCTTTGGAATATTCTAGGTTTAATTAAAGGGTACTTAAGCCTTCTAGTCTATTAGGTTTCCTTGGGATCCAATTCGTCTTATTTCATCAATTAATGAATATTAAGAGTGTTCTTGTTGGGTGAATTGTGAAGTCCTCCACTAGTCCACTGTTCCTTTTGATTGACATCATTTTGTTTGGATAATTGAATTGGATTAGCATTGAGTTGTCAAGCATCTATTGGTTCATTCGTATGGCAATGAGATTAAGCTAATCTTTGTGACATATAGGGGCGGAGGCACACTGTGCCGAGTGGGTGCGGGCGCACCTACTGGAGTTCTGGGATATATATATATATATATATATATATATATACCTATGTGTAATAACTTATATGTTGAGGTTAAAAGTGGTAATTTCTTAAACTTAAGTCATTCGTATAAAATTTTCCTTCCTCATTTCTCAACCAAAGCCAAAGCCAGTTGCCCTATTTTTCCCAACCAAAGCCATTGTCTTCTCTCTATATATTAAAGAACAAAGCATTCAATTCAAGAAAAAACAAGGTAAGTCACCTTTCGCTCCATTACAGATTTATTAGGTTATTTATTAATTTTTTAATTTAACATATGTCAAGAAATCTTAACCTAACAGATTAGTACTTCCTTTTGAACCTTTTCCATCTACACAAATTAATGGGTTAACTAGAAGACATACTTCCTTTTCCTTTCAGTTGGCCCTTTTTTCAGTCGGCACCTACACAAATTAATACTTCCTTTTCCATTAACTCTGATTAATTCTATTAATTTCAGAATATGTTAGATTAATTCTGATTTTTATGTTAGATTAATTCTGATTTTTCTATTAGATTAATTCTGATTTTTATGTTAGATTAATCCTTTTCCATTAATTCTGCTAATTTCAAATATTTATGTCAGATTAATTCTGATTTTTCTATTAATTTCAGACTATGTTGAAGTATTTTAAAAAAGCGAATGAATATTGGCACTGAAGATATCATTCAATTTTTCTAGAAAATGAAGTCTAGGAGAGTTGCATTTTAATAATTATCATATGATATGTTGATAATGGTTTTAAGTGTTGAAAATGAATATTAATGCACGGTCTTTTTGTTAAAATTTTATTAGTACTAGATTTATGACCAAAATAGTTAAAATAACCCAATAAAAATTCGCCTCGGGGGGCTCCCGCCCCCGAACCCCCGAGGTAAGTCAAACAGTTTCGCACCCACTGACTCACAATCCTGGCTCCCGCTGGTGATATACATTACTCTGCATGCAAGGATTTCTGAACATATGCGCAAGTTGGCTTTTCCCGAGCTCCTCTGCCAGAATTGCACTTTACGCAACACATTTTGATTATTTATGAGACGTTTTATATTCCAAGTGCGCAGTACAATCTTGGAAGTAACAGTTGCCTCTTATTAAGTATTTCTACAAAAAAAATATTACAAATTTTAACATATCACACAGCGCATTCGTATACGACTTGAAAAATGTCTTCTCCATCTGTATCATGTCATGTTCTTATGACGTGTCTATTTCCATACTTCAAGATATAACCAATGTTTTTAATCGCGGTTGCGCAAGGTGTCGCCCTTTGGCTCCCGGGTCACGTCGCGCAAGCAATTCGTGCATTTCAGTTTTTTTATTAAAAAAATATATAAAATAACATTTTAAATTGATATTTGTAAAATAATTAGCATTTTAAACTGAAATTTATAGAACAAATAACATTTTGGGCTAAAAATTAAAATAAAAAAATAATAATAACATTTAAAGCTCCACTTTTGTAAACAAGTAACATTTAAACTGAAAATTATAAAAGATTAACATTTTAAACTTATAATTAAAAAATATTAACATTCTAACTAAAATTATAAAAACAAATAACATTTTAAAATAAAAATATAAAAACAAATAACATTTTAAAATCAAAATTATATAACAAATAACATTTTAAGCAAAAAATTTATAAATAACATTTTAAACTGATAATCTTTTTCATATGCATGCTTCCACCCATAATCTTTTTTGTTTGCCATTTTTGAAACAGAAAAATAAAAATAAAACATTTACCCTGAAATTTATTAAAAAAATTACATTTTCTACTAAATTTATTAAAAAAATTACATTATCTGAGATTTGAAAAAAAGTTAGCTGAGATATGAATAAAAAGTGAGAGTTATTGAAAAAAAGTTACAAAAAAGTGAGTTTTTAAAGCTCCCAAAAAAAAAAAAGTTAACTGTAAAGAGAAATGAAAAAAAAAAAGGTGTTAAAAAGCTCTCAAACAGGAGTCGGCATCTTGGTATCTTTAAAAAAAAGTGTAAACGTAACTTACAAACAAAAGCGCTGAGTGACCTCCGAACTCAGTCGGCGACTGGCATGGAGTATTTTTTATCAGTTTTTTTTTGGATATTTGTTTGTGTGAGGGCAAAGGATTTTTTTAACAGCCCGTGAGTTTTTTGAGCAGTTAAGGGTTGGGTTAAAGTTTAACCCAAATTGCGAGGCTGTTGCGTCTGTTCGCGCTCTTTTGCGTCAAATAGCACTCAATCGCGCACGCAACAGAAGCATCCTGAATAGCAGACTCAATAGCGTAGCTTTTTCCCTTCGCAAAAGGCAATAGCGCGCTATTGGGTTCGCAATAGCGCGCTTTTAAAAACACTGGATATAACATACCTAGTAATACATTTTGATGGATAGAAATTTACAGAAAGGTAAAAATGGGCAAGGCTAATATTTCCTAAATGACATAGCCATAAGCCAGATAAAGTAGCTTAAAAAATCTTCGCTGATTTTCATTCGCAATTATTTTCTATTAATACAATGTTTATCAACTACGGAAATGGGGGAAAGCTGAGAAAGCTGTGGTAATACAGGCCACATCCTAAAACATAACATATAATCAATGAACACCAAGTCGGGAGTGGAAAGTCCTCCTATGGCAGTATTCTTACAACTCTTTCCTTACAGTACACAAAATACAGCATTGAGGAAATGAAGTAAGCAAAATCTTGACACTCCCATACATCCACTAAATAGTATGATCACATATCTTCCTAAGCGTCATTGAATACAAAAATTCACAAAATGCATTGAGAAATGTGAAGCAGCAACCTTTGCAGATCAATTAGGAAGGAGCAATGATAGGGAAATCCAGTTTTTGGACCCAATTTTGAAACACATTGATATGTCATCACCACATTGGATGGTGTGCGGGAGTCGCATGGGTTCTAAACAGCACCCAATGTAGTTGGGTCCCTAGTATTTTTCATTAGGAAATGCAAACAAAAACGAATGGGAGAAGAAATGCAATTACCCGAGGTTCCCAATGCCATTAATAGGTTCCAAAAGCTGCAGTTGATGCTGTTGCTGCTCTATTTGTTGAAGCGGCTGCACACTGGCACCACCCTCCAATGCCATCGCGGCAGGCGTTCCCTTCCCCTCGACAAACCGCCACATATACCACGCTCCAACAGACCGATACGGCCGCCATTTCTCACACAAGTGCTCCATCTGCGACGGCCTCGGCAACTCCTCTAAATTATACAAAAGCTGGACTCCTTTCCTAACACCCAAATCACTAACCGGCAACACATCCGGACGGTGTAACGAAAAAATCATAAACATGTGAACAGACCAAGACCCAATTCCCTTTACCATTGAGAGCATTGTGAAGAGTGATCTGTCGTCCATTTTGACGACGGTGTTGTCGGATAAAATCCCGGTGTTGTACTTGTTGGAGAGGTCGTAGAGGTAAGTGGCTTTGCGGGCGGAGACGCCGATTTGTTTGAGCTGTTGTGAGGAGAGGGAGAGGACAGTTTCGGGGCGGACGGAGGATTCACCGCCGCAGAGGGAGACGAAGCGGGAGTAGATGGAGGCGCCGGCTTTGTAGGCCAGTTGTTGATAGAGGATGCTTTTGGTTAGTGCAAGGAATGGGGAGTGGTGAGAGTCGAATGTGGGTGGTGGGTGGGTGTCGATTAGGGTGGCCATCAGTGGATCGGAGGAGCGGAGGTGGCGGAGGGCCAGATCGATCTCGCCTTCGCTGGATAATGGTTTTATTACTCTTGGCAAATCTTTAGCAAATTGGCTGAAATTTCTCCTTCTGTTTCTCGTTGTTGTGGTGGGTGGGTCTGGGATAACGGTGAGTGCTTGGGAGGAATCGGAGTTGTTTAATAAGGGAGGTTTTTCGTCGACGGAGGGTGAAGAGGAAAGTTTTCTTATCTTTTGGGGTCGGATTGGGATTTTGGTGGGATTGGAGGGGTTTGGGGAAACCTCTGTGGGGGGTTCGGCTGCTGCTGCTGCTGCTGGTTGAGGAGTGGAGTCATTGGGAGATTGGGTTTGTTCAACCATGTGGAAATGCTGGTGGTCGAGGATTTGGGGGTTTGTGGGAGACTGTCAAATTGTGTTTGTTGTTCGTTTTAGTGACGTTGTTTGCTCGAAAAAAACTTGACGTCTTCAACCACATCCTTCGATAAGATGGTCTCTTAAAAATTGTACTCTCACTTTCTTGAGTAGTTATTATCTCATTTTTAAGTAATGTTCTTTAGCGCTCTAAACGGATATTCAAAAATTCGCATTTATTTGATATTCGAATTCGAATTTAGGGATATTTATTTGAAAAAATGAAAACGGATACGAATATGGATAATCTATAAAAATATTAGAAAAAACGGATACGGATAGTACAAGTATCTGACACAAATAATCCTTATCCGACGCGGAGTATTCATTTTACCGGATATTCGTTTTATTGGATCCTTATCCGTCAAACATATGTTTAAAATATTACTAATAATATTAATATTAGTATTAGTATTACTAATAAAATAATATTAAAAAAAATATTAATCGTTTATTCCCTAAAACAAAACAAACACATACTCCACTCAAAATAAAAATACCATAAAGTTATTATTTTATTGAGTATATTATCATGGAGTTACACTAAAGTTACAATACACTCTATCACACACAACATCCACCCACTAAAGAACATATACTCCACTCAAAAAAAAAAAATCATTTCATTTCTCTTTCGAATAAAACAAGAGAAAAGAAACCCTCATTTCACTCCACAAAAAAATCTCATTCCGCCACCTCCCCCTCCGTTGCATTAGCCCGTCGTTGCTCATAAACCCCTCTATCGCTTCTCATCAATCCATCCGCTATGCATCAACTCCGCCGTTGCGCATCCCCTCCTCCTACAACAGAAAGTCAGCAACAACAGGTATATAAAAAATAAAAATACAAATATATAACTGTATTTATATATTGTTCATGTGGTTGTTCATTAGTTTCCTTAATTATAAATAAATGTAGAAGAGAATCAAAAATGTAAAGAGATCGTTTTGATTGTGATGAGCGCTGAAGTTAACAACAGGTATATTATATACAAAATAAAAATGTTTACTTATTAAAATAAAAATATCAGTATGTTTTGAAGATTAAAAGGTCCATGAGTTTATCATTCTCAATAAATTTGATTTAATCTAAAATGTGCATATTTATATCTATTGTTATAAAATGCTACAGTTATTTTTTTTTAATATGACTTTAAGCTTATATGGTTTTAAAATATGGATGACTTTAAGCCATATTATCATTATGGAATATTACTATTATTATGGAACCCATAATTGTTGATGTTAGGAGGTAATAATTTTGTTATATATTTATTTGGATTGGATTGGATTGGATATATTAATAGTTATGTTTTGCGATGGCTAAACAATGTAAACGGATACGGATATTATCTGAATCCGAGGTATCCGAGCGGATACGGATATGGATAGTTGTTTTAACTATCTGGGCGGATACGGATACGGATAGTGCATCCATATAGTGGATACGGATATGGAAAACATGTTATCCGATCCGTATCCGTCTGTTTACCACCCCTAGTGTTCTCTCCTTCATTTAATACGAAACAAAATAATTTACATCATTTATATATAAAAAAAAGAATAGCATTTTTATACTATAACATTTTTTCTGTAATAACAGTTTTTATATATAAAAATATTACAAAAATGTTTAAATGATTTGAAACTTTTTTTTTAAAATAAAAAAGTTAAAAAATAATTTTCTATATAAACTATTAAAAATGTTTTAAATATGTACTCTTTTTTTAAAACGTTAAAAAACTTGTTTTTGTAAAACTTTTTTTTAATATATAAACAGTTATATATATATATATATATAAACAGTTTTTAATAGATAAAAACTGTAAAAATATATTTTAAATGCTTCTTTAAACTGATTTTTTTAAATAAAATGTTAATATATAAACTGTTTTTTATTTATAAAAAGGTTAAAAAAATTCATGTCTATATAAACAGTTAAAAAGATATTAAAATAAACTATTAATATATAAACTTTTTTTTATTTATAAAAAGGTAAAAAAACATTCTTTTCTATATAAACTGTTAAAAAGGTATTAAATATATACTATTTTTCAAAAAAGTTTAAAAAAACGTGTTTTGTTACACTTTTATTTAAGTATAAACAATTTTTTAGTAACTTTTTTTTTATTCTTTACTAAAAAATAAAGTTGTAAAAAAACAAAAAAAAAATTGAACAACTTTTTTTTATTAATCTTTCCTCAAAAATAAAGTTGTAAAAATTAGTTTTTTTTTTCAATTTTATCCTCAAATAAAAAAACAGCTTTTTTTTTGTTGAAAAAAAACACTTTTTTGAATGTTTTTATATTTCTAATATATAAAAAGCAATTTTTTTAATGTTTTCTCGCCATTCAAAAAACTGTTTTTGTACAACAAAAAAGTTGCAAAAAAATAGCTTATTGAAATATTTTCTATGGCAAAAAAATTTCTATCAAATACAAACTTTTTTTCCATAGAAAATATTTTCTATCAGATATAAACTATTTGGTGTACAAAACAGTTTATATTGCAAAAGTTACTAAAAAACTGTTTATACTTAAATAAAAGTGTAACAAAACACGTTTTTTTTTAACTTTTTTAAAAAATAGTATATATTTAATACCTTTTTTAACAGTTTATATAGAAAGGGATTTTTTTAACCTTTTTATAAATAAAAAAATTATATATTAACATTTTATTTTAATATCTTTTTATCAGTTTATATAGACATTAATTTTTTTAACCTTTTTATAAATAAAAAACAGTTTATATATTAACATTTTATTTTTAAAAAATCAGTTTAAAGAAACATTTAAAATATATTTTTACAGTTTTTATATATTAAAAACTGTTTATATATATAAAAAAAAAACTGTTTATATATGAAATAAAAGTTTAACTAAACATGTTTTTTAATGTTTTAAAAAAATAGTACATATTTAAAACATTTTTAATAGTTTATATAGAAAATTATTTTTTAACTTTTTTATTTAGATTTAAACATTTTTGTAATATTTTTATATATAAAAACTGTTATTAAAGAAAAAATGTTATAGTATAAAAATGTCATTCTTTTTTTATATATAAATGGTGTAAACTATTTTGTTCTGTATTAAATGAAGTGAGAGAACATCACTTGAAAATGAGATACTGAACCATTAAATGAAGTGAGAGAACAATTATTAAGAAACCATCTGATTGGACGACATTAAAACTTGATGTCGTTGAACACATCAAAAAAAATTCCTTATTTGTTGTTGGAGAGACCCATGGACGAAACACACACCCACACGACCACACCACAAAAGTCAATCTATACTAGGTTTTTTAAGTTTGGGTTATTTGGGCTTTAGCCTCTTTTTATTATCTTATATCAAGTTTGGACCTTTACATATTTATCTTTTAGACTTTATCCTCTATATTTATCATTAGAAATGCCCCAAAGACTACAGCAAATCAAATAATATAATAGTTTCCTGAGAATTATAGTCCAATGATTTTAGTGCATAGAAAATGGGCTACCTTCTCTGAGAAACCGAATCGGTTCAGTGTGACTGTGTGATAATGATTTAAATTAAATTTGCAAGTTTCCAAGAACCCTTATTTAATTAGCGTCTACTTTTAAACCAAATAAAATCAACCCTTAAACATGCATCTAAATCAACCCATCAAATATAAAGCATGCGACACAAAGTTAAGGAAAAATCCCCGAAGGGCAAAACCTTTTATTTCTAGAACTTTAAAGAATTTATAAGACCATTGACTTACATACAACCTGATAATCGCCCACAAGTGTAACGCACGGTGTCTTCGGTAAACCTTCAAAGCAACGGCTAGAAACAGTGTGACACAGAAATACCCGCAGGTGTCGGTTCCTATGTCGGCGGCTGAAAGTTTCCCTTTCTAGGAGGGCATCAATGAAGAAGAGAACGGCTTCTCCACAAGGGTTGAATAGACACAAAGTTGTGTTCTTGGGTTACCAAAAAGATTCACAAAGGATTGGAAGAATTGTGTGAATCAAAACATGAGTCTTGGGACTCAAAAATATGAAGACTAGAGGTATTTGGACTCTCAAATTCGTCTTTCAAAGCCTTGCAAAACTGCTCCCCCGAAGTTGGCTTTTATAAGGAAACCAGAAGAGGTTTAAAACTTGGGGACTCTTGCAGCGTCAGGTACCCCGAACCGGTTTGGGGTACCTCATGCGGTTTGGGGTACATCTCTGGTTTGGGGTACCTTTCTGGTTTGGGGTTAAAAAAAAATCAGCATTCTTCAAGGAATTTTCTTCAACTTCAAAAGGTCATAACTCCTTCACCGTAGCTCGGATTGAGGTGCCTTTTCTTCCAGTATCTTCGTTGCGGTGAGCTCTTCAACTTTACAGTTGACCAGACCTCCGGACTATGGCTGTAAAATTACGAAAATGCCCTTGAAGTCTCCTATCGTGCCTTTTTTTCACTGTTTTGACTTCTCTTGCATACCACTTGCATTAAGTCCCTAAACTCATGGAACGTGAACTAGTTGAGGCAGATGTGGGATACATTAATGGAGATGTAGAATGCTTGATTTCCAGAATTCGGATAGAGGCCGTCATGTGAGATCGTGAGGTGATGTGCCAAATGTAGCGGCATACGACATACATAAATGTAACATGTTGGACATGAGAAAAATGTCCTTACAAATCTCCCCCTATGTCTATGCCGGTACATACATAAAAAATCCGAATTATCAAATAACAAAATTGCCTATACAAATCTACCCTTCCATGAACCCAAAACTGAAAAAGGTACAAATGAATAGTCTCCATTGTTTGTTCTTCAAATCTTCAGGAATCTTAAATCTTTTCTCATCAGGGTGTGCAGTTCAGTGATCATCAATGTAGTACCTACACACATGAGAAAAAGAAAAAATACCAAGTGACGTATCATGTTTGAAATGAGATAAACATAGATACCAATAAATGATAAGCATAAGTCAAATCTCAAAACTCCCAAAATTCAAACTCCCCCAAAATAAGATAATTCTTTCTCCCCCTTTTTATGATGTCCCCAAATAGACAAATAAGAAGAATGAATCAAACAAGCAAAATCGGGGTGTCACGGTATTCAAAACGTGCTCATGAAAGAATCAATCAAATGGCAAGCATGCTCATGCAAGGAGATGCAAAAAAAATCTTCACAAACTATTTTTGATTTTTCAAATTTTTCATATAAAAAAATAGATTCCATTTTGAAAAAAAAATGTAAAACATGATACAAAAATCACACCATGGATTTAGACTCAAACAACCAAGTCATGAAAACGGAATGAATGGGTGTGAACACATTCGATAGGTAAATCAACTCAATCAATCATATGTGCACGATGCATATGTGTACCCCTAACGAATGATCATCAAAGGTATCCTTAGGTGTAAAAATTTGTTGAATTTAGATGGCATCGTCTTATGCAAATCAACAAATCAAAGTCAAATGATTTCCACACCAATAACGTCCAAAACTATATAGCCCATTTTCAAGAATTTCAAGGACGTGCAAACCCGTTTTAATACTCCAACCAAACTCCCTCATATATATATATTCTTTTAGAGGTAATCTAAATTCTCAAACTTTGGAGAATTAGTGCAAAAACCTAAATGGCCCCTTTTTTGCATGAATATCTTTTTATTGCCTTTCAATTTTTTTCGGGCTCTTTTAACGTCTTTGAACCCCGGATAATAAAATTCCTCCATTTTTTAGGTCCAATTTAACGGTGGCTTAGTATTCGCAAAGGCAAAATGAACCTTTTGCAGCGCTTCCCCATTTTCAAACAAAGCACACAAACTCACAAAACGGCTTTTATATGCACAATATCCTTATCAAAATTTTATCGCGCTTGGTTCGTTTTAAGGACGGGATTGAAGTGAAAACACTCAACCAACATGTGATAAGACAAGCACAATAATCAAACAAATTCGTGCAAGTGTGAAATAAAGGAAACATGAGTCAAACATGTAGGAAGTAACACTTAATTACATCTTAATGACTCCAAATATTATAAAGCACAAGGATGAACTGACCTATTGTCTCAAAACACTATAAAATAATCACATGAAAAAAATGGAATGATGTTGTGACTTGGTCATCCTAAGTGTCCATCCATAAACGGTGCAAACAAAATACAAAAATCTTTTTGAATTTTCTCAAAATTTTATAAAAATAAAATCTTTTTGTATTTTTCAAAAATAAAAATTTATACAAAAAGTACATGTCACAACGCTAGCAAACATAAAACAAACATCATAACTAGCGTATGACAAACATGCAAACACAATCATCTATATGATATGGCAAGAGAAGAATCATGTGCAAGCAAACGGGAATCAACTTGTCTAAAATCTAGTGCCTCTAAAAGTGATTTCCTAACCCAAATAGATGTGAAACGTCGTGTAGGGGATTTGGGAACCATGGGAACACTAGACATAAACTTCCTAGGACATTCTCCAAGATCAAAACAAAATCTCCTAAGGTGACCTTTCCTACCACAATGTGAACATGTGTAAACGGAAGGAATGTTACCTAAAGTGTGATCTTTTCTAATGTCCTTGGGATTAATTGACCCTCTAAAATAAATAATGGTTTTGGCTTTAGCACTAGAAGCATGAGAACAAGATGAGCCATTACCATCACAATCAAACCTACTTGAATCGTTTAAATCATTTTTCATCTTCAAAATATTTGATTCAAGCAACAAATTAGACTCTTCCCAAGACAGGGATTGCTTTTTCAAATTTTCAACAATTTCTAAAAGGGTATCCCTCTCCCCCTCAATTAAAGCAAACTTTTCCCTAAGAGTCTCTTCACGTTCCACAAATTCATTGATTAAAATATTTTTTTCATCTTTGGCACAAACACAAACCATCGAATTTTTAAGGTCCTCTAATTCGTTTTCTAAAACTTGGACCCTATCATCACACTCCTTCTTGAACAATTTTAAAGAAACAAAGTCATGGTCCAAGGAAACAAGTTTTTTACGATAAAAATCTCTTTGATTTTGAACAGTTTGGAAAAGATCCATCGCGGATTTAAAACGAGAATTTTCTTTTTCCAAAACTTTAATTCTTTTGCAAAGTTTCAAATTCAAACTTTTTAAATTTTCAGCACGTTCGTGAATATTTTCAAAAATAGGCTCCTCATTAAACGGGCGTTCCATTTAAAAAATGCGATTTAAAAAAAAAAACTGATTTAAAAAAAATCAATATCACACAATTTTGCGGAAAATAGGAATACGCGATAAATTAGCGTAACCTGCTCTGATACCAATTTGTAAACGTGATTAGACAAATTGTATCAGAAAGTAAAACCTTGAAAAATCAGGATCACGCGATAAATTAGCGTAACCCGCTCTGATACCAATTTGAGAAACCGAATCGGTTCGGTGTGACTGTGTGATAATGATTTAAATTAAATTCACAAGTTTCCAAGAACCCTTATTTAATTAGCGTCTACTTTTAAACCAAATAAAATCAACCCTTAAACATGCATCTAAATCAACCCATCAAATATAAAGCATGCGACACAAAGTTAAGGAAAAATCCCCGAAGGGCAAAACCTTTTATTTCTAGAACTTTAAAGAATTTACAAGACCATTGACTTACATACAACCTGATAATCGCCCACAAGTGTAACGCACGGTGTCTTCGGTAAACCTTCAAAGCAACGGCTAGAAACAGTGTGACACAGAAATACCCGCAGGTGTCGGTTCCTATGTCGGCGGCTGTAAGTTTCCCTTTCCAGGAGGGCAGCAATGAAGAAGAGAACGGCTTCTCCACAAGGGTTGAACAAACACAAAGTTGTGTTCTTGGGTTACCAAAAAGATTCACAAAGGATTGGAAGAATTGTGTGAATCAAAACATGAGTCTTGGGACTCAAAAATATGAAGACTAGAGGTATTTGGACTCTCAAATTCGTCTTTCAAAGTCTTGCAAAACTGCTCCCCCGAAGTTGGATTTTATAAGGAAACCAAAAGAGTTTTAAAACTTGGAGACTCTTGCAGCGTCAGGTACCCCGAACCGGTTTGGGGTACCTCATGCGGTTTGGGGTACATCTCTGGTTTGGGGTACCTTTCTGGTTTGGGGTTAAAAAAAATCAGCATTCTTCAAGGAATTTTCTCCAACTTCAAAAGGTCATAACTCCTTCACCGTAGCTCGGATTGAGGTGCCGTTTCTTCCAGTATCTTCGTTACGGCGAGCTCTTCAACTTTACAATTGACCAGACCTCCGGACTATGGCTGTAAATTTACGAAAATGCCCTTGAAGTCTCCTATCGTGCCTTTTTTCACTGTTTTGACTTCTCTTGCATACCACTTGCATTAAGTCCCTAAAATCATGGAACGTGAACTCGTTGAGGCAGATGTGGGACACATTAATGGAGATGTTGAATGCTTGATTCCCGGAATTCGGATAGAGGCCGTCATGTGAGATCGTGAGGTGACGTGCCAAATGTAGCGACGTACGACATACATAAATGTAACATGTTGGACATGAGAAAAATGTACTTACATTCTCGGAACTCACTACATAAAATTAATGTTGACCACATTGTCTTGTGAAAATGTAAAGATTTATTTCCATGACATCGCATTGTTGGATTTCTTCAATGAAACAATGTGTGTTGATGTTTAAATTTGGATATTGATTTTATATCGTAGTTATCAAACTTATAATCACAAATAAATAAAATAAAGGGACAATAGATAATTTTTACATGGTTCAGCTCAAGAAATCAACCTACATCCTCTAGTCAAGTTGGTTGGGGTTTATTTCATTCTCTAGATTATAATTACAAGGTGCACTCAAGATGTAAAAAGCTTACCCCCTTAGTTGGGGGAAGTAGTGTATTTATAGTAAGTAGGAGGTCAAGAGGTAAAATGCCTTTATAAATTTAAGCATTTACACCTTTACACAAATAATATGCGGCTGGGTGTCTTTTCACGTGCATGGTCATAGTGACTGTTAAATGTAAGGACATGATTTTATAACTGTTCGAGTTATAATCTAGAAATTTTCTATTTGTCCTAGATCACAGTTAGTATATCTGATACCGCTACATTCGTCACGTCAAAACGATCATCCATGACAACCTTGATCCGAATACTCGCATCCATCATCTTCATACGTGCATCATGCAACATGCAACGTACTCTTCAACCGTTCCCACTATTTCGCTCAGGATTATGGTAAAATAATTTATTTGGAGTATTCATTATTTACATAAATATTTGAAAAACTTTTATAAAATATTTTTAAGGGTCTGGAATGTTTTTACTTCGGAAGAAGAAATTATTCTAAGTGTAAAGTCGAAGGAAAAAAGTCGCTTACGTCGTTCGAGCGAGACACACCTGTCGTTCGAGCGAAGTCGTTCGAGCGGCACGCCGCCTCGATTTCTGTATTTATAGTAGTGCTCATTTTACACGATTTTCAAGTCTTTGGCACTCATGTTTCTGTAGATCTACTATTTTATTCAAGACTTCATTTTTCATGGTTTTTCAACCTTTTTGATTCACAAATCATTTCCAAACATATATGTGAGTCTTATAAACCCTAAAGATAATTATTCTACTAATCTGGAGCAATCTTGTGGAGAAGAAGGTTGTTCTCCATTGTTGAATTGGAGCTCTCGCGAGATCTCTTGTTAACAACATTGACGATAACAAATCAATGCCTGCGGGTATTCATGGGTCACTGTATTTCTCTGTAATTATAAGTTTTTACGAATTATAGTTAAATAAAAATGGTTTTGCCCATTTGAGGGATTTTTCCTCATATTGTGATTGATTATGCATGCTTGGTTTGATTTAATTAGTGTGTCACAGTCTGTTTGCAAGAGTTAAGATTTTTGGGATTAAAAATTAGAATTTAATTAAACAAGTTAATTATTGATTGCTGGCACACTCTCAAATTGGTATCAGAGCCTATTACACAATTATACTGTAAAACTTTTTCCGCAAAATTTTTCTAGATATTAATTTTGGTCTGAAAATTGATTTTTGAAAAAGCGCAATTTCAATGGAAAAGTTGTATAATCGAGTGCCAATTTTTTACTGGTCAAATTACGCATGTTGGAAAGCCCGTATAAAATCTCACTTAAAGGCCATTGACGAACGTGTTTGGGTTGTGTGTGAAAGAGGTTGAACACCTCCCATTGTCACTGTAGATAACGTAACTACTTTAAAATCTGTTACTACATGGACTGAGGATGAATTTAAATGGAGCACATATATAACTCACACGGGCATGGTGCAATTTTCGAAAACGTCACCCCCGACGAGTTTCGATACATCATGACGTGTACCACGTCTAAAGAAACATGGGATGTTCTTCAACTTACCCATAAAGGCACTAATACAGTTAAAAAATCAAAATTGTAAAATTTAACCACACAATTTGAGACCATCACCATGCTTGAATCTGAGTGTTTTGATGAATTTAATGCACGCTTATCAGATATTGTTATCACTAGTTTCAATTTAGGTGAACATATTCCTGATGCTAGAGTAGTTAAAAAGATTTTGAGATCACTGCTTAAGCGTTTTATCCCTAAAGTCATTATGCTAAATTCTTTAGGACATTTAAGTAGTCTGAAATTAGAAGAATTGATAGGAGACCTCCAGACTTATGAAATTGATATGTTTCTTAATACGATAAAATCAAAAGATAAAGAGGTATCACGTAAAACCCAGGATAGGAAAAGTGTGGGATTAGCAAGAAAGAGAGGTGAGTCGTCCGGGAGAAGAGAGGAAGAGTTGTCTGATTCTGAGTTTGATTTTGACTTAGACGATTTGGCCTTGTTTGCAAAAAAATTCAAGAAATTTCTCAAATTAAAGAAAAATGGCAATTTCAACGATAAAAAGAATTTTGAGAAAAATAAGTTTGAAAAGAAAAATGAAAAGGATAAAAAGAACGCGCCTAAGAAAGACGGGGATAAATGTTATGAGTGTGACGGTAGAGGTCATAAGGCATTTGAGTGTCCTACTAGGTTGCGATGTCAAGGCAAAGACAAAGTTGCCCTTAATGCCTCCCTTAGTGACGATGGTGAGGTCGAGTCGGTGGATTCTGGAGATGAGTCACAGCATGAATGTAACTTCACTGCATTCATGGCTAATCATGTGAGTACTGATAGTGCACCTCACGACGTTGAGAATGCTAATTCACAAGGACACCTCAACAGTGGAAGCAATGTGAGTGAGGGGGGGATGCTGCAAGTGAGAGCGAGAGTGATTTATGATGCGCGTACGCTGATTTATATGCTGATTCTTTTAAAACTAAAAAGCATAACAAAGCGTTAGCACTTAGGATAGTTGCCTTAGAGAAAGATTTGGGAGAGACGAGAGAGAGAGAGAGAGAGAGAGAGAGAGAGTCCTCCATTAGCACTACCTTGAGAGAGAAAGAGACTGTTTGTGTAGAGAGAGAGAGTCAATTTGGTGTGTGTGTGTGTATGAGAGAGAGAGAGAGAGAGAGAGAGAGAGAGAGAAATGTTTAGAAAAAGAGAAAGGGGACTTGTCCAAGAAAGTGGCTACTCTTACGAGTGAGATCCAAACCTCCATGGACACTCGGAAGAAACTTAAAGCCCTTGTAGCCCAAATTACTCATGACCTTGAGATAGCCAGGGAGGTCAAGGTAAATATAGAGGGTAGATATGAAAAGATGGAAAAAATACTCCTCGCCCCTCTTTAGATTTTGGTGAAAGGCAGGGAATTAGTTTTGATGGTGCCTCCATGCCCCATATGACACCGGAACCAATTCTTGAGTTTACTACGAATTCATATGGCCATCACCAAAAACCCCGGAGAAGAGTTCGACCAAGAAAAGCAAACCAAGGTCGGCCAAAGACTGTGTACTTCTGTACCTACTGCAAAAGAAAAGGCCAGCTTATGGAGTTTTGTTATAGTTTGGGTTGGACACCACGTACATTTGCTCAACGACGTACCACTAGCAATTTTTCGAGTCTTACAAAGTAGGTTGAGTTTTTAGTCGTCACTTCTCAAAGTCTAATGGAAGAGTTACAATGGATTTTTATGCTGTCAGCGGACACTTATAATATCCCGACTAGAGCCAACAATGACAAGGGCAAACAAAAGGTTAACTCATCTTGGGTGCCCAAACTCGATGCAAAAGCACTTGTTGTTCATGTTTCTCTTAAAGCACATAACATTTCTCAGTGGTATTTTGATAGTGGGTGCTCTAGTCATATGACAGGTGATGTCTCATTTTTTACCTACCTAGAGTGAGAAGTCGTATGACTGTGTGATATTGATTTAAATTAAATTAAATTCGCAAGATTCCAAGTAACCCTTATTTAATTAGAGTCTACTTTTAAATCAAATAAATGCAGCCCCTAAACATCCATCTACGGTGCGTGTGTCAACCCATAAACAAATAAAGTGTGCGAAACAAGTTTAAGGAAAAATCCCCGCAGGGCAAAACCTTTTATTTCACTATAATAAGTAAATCGCAACTTACACAGATTACAATGAAATACAGTGACACGCGAATACCCGCAGGCGTCGGTCGGTGTCGTCACCAATGAATCCACACGCAGCGAACCCACATGAACCTCAGTCCAATCAACAAAGGAAGAATCGAAGCACTCCTCAATGACACGCAGCCATAAAACTTTGTAGAGACTCCCTCAGCAATGACACGCAGCCATCGGTTGCAAAGATCTCTCCACAAAGGTTTGAACAAACACAAGGTTGTGTTCTTGGATTACTAAAAGGATTCACAAAGGATTTGTAAATTGTGTGAATAAAAAAACCTAGAGTCTTGGGCTCAATAGGTGAAGACTTAGAGTATTTAGGACTCTGAAAATCGTCTTGAAAAGTCTTAGAAAATAACTCCCCGTAGTGGGTTTTAAATAAGAAAACTTTGAGCCTAAAAAATATCGAGCAGATCTGGCGAAGTTTATCCCAGGCGGACCGGTCCGGCTTGGGGGCGGATCGGTCCGGTTGACTGGATCGGTTCTTTTATTACAGGCTTCATCGGTTCGCTTGCGGTCTGGGGTATACTGGATTTGCATCAAACGGATCGGTCCGGTAGGGAGGCGAACCGGTCCGACTGTCAGACTTTGATTCCTCTTCTTCTTTTGATATTCGGATCCGTTGATGAATGTATGAATCTTGAATTTCTTCAACGGTGTAACGGCGTGCGACATAATAAATTGTTAATGGACAAAAATGTCCTTACATAGAGGATCGCAAGGAAGGTAAAGTTACCTTTGGAGATGGGAGAAAATCTAGCATAGTAGGACGAGGTACAGTAGATACCAGGATTTCCTAAGCTAAAGGATATTTTGTACGTCAAAGGTTTGAAGGCAAACCTTCTCAGCATTAGCCAGTTGTGTGACGCTGACTTTGCAGTCAAGTTTGACCGAAATGAGTGCAATATTTATGATCAAGTCGGTAAACTTCGATTGCAAGGGGTGAGGACTGAAGATAATTATTATGGGATTGTGCCCAAGTCCTCATTTATCTGCAACAGCGTCAGGGTCACTCCTATGGATCTCTGGCATTAACGTCTAGGTCATGTGAATTTTAAAGATTTGGAGAAATTAGATAAAAAGAAACTAGTATGTGGCTTGCCATCACTTGGAAAGCTAACTTTCGTGATTTGTGGACCCTGTCGGTTGGGAAAGTAAGTCCGTAGTCCCCACAAGAAGTTGAATCCCATTACCACTTCACGAGTGCTTGAGTTGATACACATAGATCTTATGTGTCTTACTCTTACTGAGAGTTTGGGTGGTAAGAGGTATATCCTCATGATGGTAGATGATTTCTCTCATTACTTGATTATAGGTTTTCTGAAAGAGAAATATGATGTTGTGGAATTTCTCACGACCAAGTGTCGTATCCAGCAAAATCAACACGGAGTCACTATCAATAAAATACGTAGTGACAACGACACTAAGTTTAAGGAAGATAAAGTAGATCTTTATTGTGATAGCCTCGAGATCAAATATGAATTTTCGGCCATAAAGACTCCTCAGCAAAATAGGATTGTTGAGAGGAATAATAGGACGATTCAGGAGATGAATAAATCTATGCTTTTAGGTCATAGAGTTGCTAGGAGATTTTGGGTAGAGGCATTGTCTATCGCATGCCACACGGTGAATAGGGTTTACCTTCGTCCACACACCCTTAAAATGCCCTGCAAATTGTGGACTGGAAAGAAGACCAACCTTTCATATTTTTGTGTCTTTCGGAGTAAATGCTACATCCTACGAGATAGAGAAAAATTAGGAAAGTTCGACTCCCGGAGCGACGAGGGAATATTATTAGGGTATTCATCGACTAGTAGAGCATATCGAGTTTTTAACCTGGGTAGCTCTATGGCTATGGAGTCAATAAATGTCACCGTGAAAGATGACGAACCGCCTGCATTTGTTGATTCTAACCTTTTGGGCGAGGATGAAGCACTTCCTACTGATGATCCCTTTGTTCCTCCCACACCCATAGTGGATCCTATTCCTTATTTAGGGGACACTCCTGCTTGGGTTAGCAAGAGTCATGATCCTACTCCTATTCTAGGAGATCCCACCCTAGGGGTCAAATCTCGTATTCAACTAGAGAACGTTATTAGTTATGTTTATTACATGTCTAAAGTCGAGCCCAAGAATCATAAGGAAGCACTAAAAGATGAACACTGAATATGCGCTATACAGGATGAGTTGCTTCAGTTTAGAAAGAATGATGTCTGGGAACTGGTCTCCCGACCTAGTGAGACAAATATGATAGGTAACAAGTGGATCTTTACGAATAAGGTGGATGAGATTGGTACTATTATCCGAAATAAGGCTAGGTTGGTCGCTCAAGGATACACACAAATAGAGGATATAGACTTTAACTAGACATTAGCTCATGTTGCGAGGCTTGATTCCATTTGCTTACTACTCACCATCGCATGCCATCTTCACTTCAAGTTATATCAGATGAATGTCAAGAGTTTTTTCTGAATGGCACTCTACAGGAGGAGGTTTGCGCGGAATAACCAAAAGGTTTTGAAGACCCTAAGCACCATGGTCACATTTAATATCTGATGAAACATTGTATGATTTGAAGCAAGTGTATCGTGCTTAGTACGAGAGGCTTACTTTCTATTTTTTAGCTCGTGGATTCAAGAGAGGGAAAGTTGATATAACATTATTCTTCGGGAAAGATAATGATGATATTTTGTTTACTTAAGTTTATATGGATGATATAGTCTTTGGATCCACGTGCTCCCAGCATGCTCACCATTTTAAGGAGGAGATGAAAAGTGAGTTTGAGATGAGCATGTAGTTAAGCTTACTTTCTTCCTTAGTCTCCAAGTTCGTCAGCTAGAGGATGGGATGTTCATCTCCCAATCCAAGTATGATAGAGACCTTATGAAGAAATTTGGTTTAGACTCCACTAATCACGCAGGTACCCCGATGAGTACCTCAACAAAGCTTAGCAAGGGCACTTCAGGCAAGGACATAGAGCAAACCTTGTATCGGAGTATGATAGGTAGTCTTTTCTACTTGACTTCCAGTCGTCCCGACATCGCCTTTAGTGTTGGAGTCTGTGCGCGATATCAGGTGTTGATACCAAATTTAGTCTGCTGACATGGCTCAATCAAATGAAGACACATGGCAATCTATGTGGCAACAATAAGCACTTCCGAGGAACTCAGACACTCCGAGGAACCATACTACAACGAGGAACACTGCTTCCCCGAGTAACTCAGACGCTCCGACCTACAAGAACTCTCCGAGGAACTTTTGAGTACCGAGGAACTTTGAGCACCGAGGAACCTTAGGCGGTCCGAGCAGCTTAGGCGGTCCGAGATGCACCTCGAACAAAGCATTAATAGCAGGAAAACCAACAATCTGACTGTTTATTAAATGCTTATCATTCAGATGTATACGCTTAAGGGGAATTTAATATATTACCCTTTCACATGTACAACATTGAATGTATTACCCTTTCACATTACAGCCTCAGGGCTATAAATACATTGTACAATCCTCACTGTAAGGGGACCGGAATTTCTTGATTGAACTTGTAATCGAGAATTTCCAAACAATCATCAATAGCAGAAACAGTGGACGTAGGCCATTCTTATAAGGCTGAACCACTTTAAAACTTCTTTGTCTCATTTATTTTATCTGTGATTAAATAATTAGATACAATCTAATTTTTTACATCAACAGATTGGCGCCGTCTGTGGGAAACGACTGGTAATATCGTTTTTCATCAAAAATAATCCATCACAAATGGCTGATATTCCAGAACCCAGCAATCGAAACGCTGGAAGCCCTCCAAATCCATCTGCTCCGCCTAATATTCCAGATCTGGCTGGAATAATGACAAATCTGGCCCAGGGCCAGACAGTCATGCAAGAAACGATGAGTCAACTCATACAAACCCTCCATGGTGGTGCACCAACCCATTCAGGACCGCGAAGTATTCAAAGAAATACTCGTGCACCTTCTTCACGTACTAGGCTCACCGATTTATATCATAATGAGGAGTCTGAAGACTTTTCTTATCAACCTGGATGAACTTCATCAGTGCGGGCCACAGATACTGAACAACGTGTCAATCTCTCTCCAGAAAGGACTAGTGCGCTAGAGAGGTTAAACAGAGCATCACCTTTCAATCGATTAGGACCTAGAAGGAGTAGAAGTCCTCCTAAAGTCGCATCGAGAAGTTTTCGACGACCATCAGATTTAAGGGAAGGATCTGCCCAGTCGCGGCCAGCTGCTCGTCAAGATAGATCCCAGGAAGTCACTTCAACACGATCAGTTGCTCGAACCAACAGGACCGAGGAAGGAAATGATGCGTGGAAAGGCTCTATTCAGAGGCTGGAGGATAGATTAGGGGAAATGGATAAAGCCAAGAACCCTCTACAACGAACTTTTGTTCGAGGAACACCTTTTGTCCAGGCCATTGTAGATTTTCCAACACCATCAAAGTTCAAAGCACCTGTTGTGACCCCCAAATATGATGGAAAGACAGACCCTGTCCTTCATGTAGAACAATACCAAGCTGCAGCCGACATCTATGCTGTTCCAGATGAGCTGAGATGCAGAGCATTCTCGAGAACTCTTACCAGATCTGCTCAAATGTGGTATAATAATCTTCCTCGGGGTAAGATCTCAACTTTTCTTCAACTGGTCGAGTTATTCATTGGGAATTTCTGTTTTGGGGCAAAGACAGTTAAATGAGTAGCGCATTTGTTAAGTGTTAGACAAAAGGCTGGTGAGAGTACCAGAGATTATATAACTCGTTTTAATAACGAGAAACTTGAAGTAATTGATTATGAGGAGAAGATAGCAATTACCGCCTTCATGAGTGGATTACTGCCCAACAAGTTGTACTACACTTTGGCCAAAGATCCACCTAGAACCATGTCAGGCCTAATGGGAAAAGCGTCCAAGATTATGAATGCCGAGGAGGCTATGGCTGCGGAGAAGAATATGGATGCCAAAGAAACCAAGGTGGAAGGTGATAAAGCTAAGAAGAAAGAGCATAAGAATAATGGTAATGACAAATATTCAAAAATTAGGTCGGCATGGGACGCAATGAAGAAATTCGATAATTATACTCCTTTGAAGAAGGATATCAACCATGTTCTAGAAGAAATCAAGAACAACGAGGAATTAAACTAGCCAGAGAAAATGAAGGCAGACCCTGATCGGAGGAATAAAGCAAAGTATTGCGAGTTTCATAAAGATCATGGCCATATGACCAAAAATTACATAGCTCTTCAGAATGAGATTGAAACACTCATCAGACGAGGAAAATTGGCAAGTATGTTGATCATGGAAACGAAAGAAGAAATAACGACCGAACAAGAGAGAGGTCTAGATCTCCTCGTCGAGCAGAGGAGAACAAGAAAAGAAACCATGAAGTTGATCCAGAAGACGACCCCAATCTTCCCAAGAGACCAAGGCAGCCAAAACGAGAGGTATTTTCAATACGCTTTGGGTCATTTGATTGTAATGTTATTACAGGTGGAGATGCAGGAGGAGGAGACCTTACTGCAGAGAGAAAAGCTTACCTCTGTGAGGCTCAAGCTTGCTCGTATATTCAGCGAATAAATCTAGCTGAGGAGGATCGCCCGAGAAAGGTGAACAAAGAGAAATTGGTCATCGGTTTCTCAAAGAACGACCTCGCAGGAGTTTTGTATCCTCATGATGACCCATTGGTGATCAAAATGAGGATGAAAGAGGTAATGATCTCAAGAGTACTGGTAAACAATGGTAGCTCGGCAGACATCATGTTCTACTCGTGCTTCGACAGTTTAAATCTAAAGCTATCTCAACTGGAGCCTTATCATAGACCCCTCCTCGATTTTACTGGCGAGAAAGTATTTCCACTTGGGACGATCAAGTTGGATATATTCATTGGTACGTGGCCTGCTTGTCGGATAGAAAGAATACGCTTTTTTGTGATGGATAAGAATGTTCAATCATCATATAATATCATCATGGGAAGAGAAGGATTGAAGAAGTTCGAGGCTGTACCATCTACGGTGCATCAGTGCCTAAAATTTCCAACAAATTTTAGAGTAGGAGTTGTGAAGGGTGACCAGAAAGTAGCTCGGGAATGCTATTATTCATCCGCCGAGCAAGAGAAACTGGAGGAATCAAGGAAAAAGACTACTACTTATCAAGTGGAAGAAGGGGCAGAAATTAAAACATTGGATCCTAGAGATGAGTCGCAACTCGTGAAGGGTCAAGTGGTGGAAGCTACTGAAAACATCATTCTGGACGACGAGCACCCTGAACGAACTACTTAAGTAGGTTCGTCGTTGGAACCCTCACTAAAACATGAATTGATAGCTTTCCTTAAAAGCAGAAAGAAAACTTTTGCGTGGAGTCATGAGGATATGCCTGGGATAGACCCAAATTTCTTATGTCACGAACTCAATGTGAATAAGGAGATCAAGCCTGTGAAGCAGAGAAGAAGAGTATTCAGTCCCGAGAAGAATCAAGCTATACAGGAGGAAGTCGAGAAGCTCTAGAAAGCTTGCTTCATTAAAGATGTTAAATATCCAGACTGGTTAGCAAATGTGGTGATGGTGAAAAAGAAGAACAACAAATGGAGGATGTGTGTAGACTTCACCGACCTCAATAAAGCATGCCCAAAGGATCACTTTTCGCTGCCCCGAATTGATCAACTAGTGGATGCCCCCTCGGGACATGAGCTGCTGAGCTTCATGGATGCTTATTCTGGTTACAATCAGATTAAAATGAAACCTGAAGACAGGGAGAGTACTTCTTTCATTACCCCTAGGGGAACTTATTGTTATAATGTTATGCCTTTTGGTTTGAAAAATACAGGTGCGACATATCAGCGGCTGATGAACAAGGCTTTGCTGAACAAATCAGTTGCAATATAGAAGTCTATGTTGACGATATGCTGACAAAGAGCAAGAAAGCTGCCGATCATCTAGTTGACTTAAGTCAAACTTTTGATCAACTGGATAAATATCAAATGAAGCTGAACCCGACGAAGTGCATATTTGGAGTACGAGAAGGCATGTTTCTCGGATACATTGTCAATCAATGAGGCATTGAGGCAAATCCTAAAAAGATCAAAGCTCTATTAGGGCTGCGATCTCCAACGACGAAGAAAAAGGTGCAAAGTCTTATAGGACGAGTAGCAACACTTAACAGATTTGTATCGCGAGCAACTGATCGATGTCTCCCATTCTTCAAGACACTCCGAAAGACTTTTGAGTGGAATGATGAATGTGAGAAAGCTTTTCAAGACTTGAAGAAATACTTGGGAGCACCTCCACTGTTATCCAGGCCAGTGATGGGAGAAAAATTATACTTATATTTGGCAGTGTCCGAGAATGCAGTCAGTTTGGCATTGATAAGAGTGGAGAATGGAGTACAAAAACCAATCTACTATACAAGTAAGGCCTTCCGAGGAGCAGAGATCAGATATCCAAGGCTGGAAAAGTTAGCACTGGCACTAATCGAGGCGAGTAGGAGAATGAGGCCATACTTCCAGGCTCATACCATAGTAGTATATACTGATATGCCATTGAGGCAAGCCCTTCATAAACCAAAAAAATCAGGGAGATTGATGTACTGGGCAATAGAGCTTGGTGAATATGATATAGTTTATGAACCCAGATCATCGCTAAAAGGGCAAGTTGTAGCAGATTTTATAGCAGAGTTCACCTATCCTGATACCCCCGAGGAGCAAAAATTGCTCGCTGATCAACCTGTGGATGTTACAGGATCATCAAACACAAGCTCAGACCAACTTAGGTTGGTAAAAGGGCAAGTGGATGTTACAGGATCATCAAATTCGAGCTCAGACCAACTCAGGTTGGTAAAAGGGCAAGAAAAGATGATCGACGAAGAGCAAGAAATATCTGGGGAGGATGAAAGGAAGCAACAAATATTTCACAGAGGAACTCTGTCAGATCAGAAGTTTGAAGACAAGTTACCTATATAGAGGCTATATGTAGATGGCTCATCTTGCACAACAGGCAGTGGGGCAGGGATAGTTTTGAATAGCCCGGGCGAGGTCGACATGGAATACGCCCTACGTTTCTAATTCAAAGCTTCCAATAATGAGGCTGAGTATGAGGCCATAATTGCAGGTCTTAATTTGGCAAAAATTATGGAGGCACGGCAGCTTATTGTCTCAGCGATTCTCAATTGATCGTAAATCAAATGTTGGGAATATATGCAGTCAAAGGAGAATTAATGATCAAGTATCATGCAAAGGTGATGGAGTTGGTATCATAATTTGCTGCTATTCAGCTGGTCAGAATACCAAGAATGGAGAATGCAAGAGCAGACGCCCTAGCTCGATTAGCATCAGCTACTCGTACCGAGCTACGAAGAACAATCCCAATTGAAGTTTTAGCTGGTCGGAGTATAGATGAAGATCTGACGACGAACTTTATTACCCTCGATTTAGGATCATCATGGATGGATCCCATCAGGGCATATATTGAGAAGGGAGAATTACCAATTGACAAGCTTAAAGCCAAGAAATTAAAGTTTAAAGCTGCTCGGTATGTATTAACTAATGGTATTCTATATAGACGAGGAATTATGGCAGGTTTGCAAAGATGTGTGCATCCCATTGAGGTGAAAGATTTGATTGAAGAGATCCATGAAGGGTCCTGTGGAGCCCATGTAGCAGGTCGAACGCTTTTGCAAAGGGTAATGACGCAGGGATACTACTGGCCGACGATGAGAGCTGATTGTATAGCATATGCCAAGAAATGTGACAAGTGTCAACGCTTTTCCTCCATCCGAAGAACTCCACAATCATTGTTGACACCCATCACTTCCCCCTAGCCATTTGCCATGTGGGGAATAGATTTGGTTAGGCCACTGCCGACGACCAGGGGAAGGTTTAAGTACCTCGTCATCCCAGTGGATTATTTTACTAAGTGGGTTGAAGCTGAGCCTCTCATTGATATGACGTACGACAAGGTGTACCAATTTGTTTGGAAGAACATCATTTGTCGATATGGTCTTCCTCATGCTTTCATCACAGACCATGGAACACAATTTGACAACGAGGAGTTCGCTGCCTATTGTCATCAGTCAAACATTTTGAAGATCCACTCAGCACCAGGCCATCCTCAAAGTAATGGACAAACTGAAGTGACAAACAGAACGCTGCTGAATGGATTGAAGAAAAGACTGGACGATGTGAAAGCAAATTGGATCAACGAGTTACAGTCAGTACTGTGGGCTTACCGAACTACTCCCCGAGTAGCAACTGGAGAATCTCCATATATGTTAGCGTTTGGAAGTGAAGCTGTTATACCTGCCGAGTTGGGCCTCCCAATACACAGGGTACTTAATTTCAATTCCCCTGTCAGCGACTTAATGAGAAGATTGGATTTAGACATGCTCGAGGAAGTTAGAGAAGAAGCAGCCATCAGGAATGCTGCATACCAACAACGAACAACTTTATTCTACAATAAGAGGGTGAAGAAGTGCGACCTGAAAGAAGGAGACTATGTGCTAAAGAAAGTGATTCAAAAGCACAACAAACTAGAGGTAAACTGGCATGGACCATACCGAGTTACAGAAGTTATTCGACCAGGAACCTACCGAATAGCAACTTTAGAGGGGGAGGAGTTTAAGAATGCATGGAACGCAGAGCACCTGCGCAAGTATTATCAGTGATGTATATTCTCTCCTTTTATTGAAAGTTTTTCGGGGAATACTAGTGCTACACACTACTCGGCGAAACTCGACAAAACTCGGGATACTCAAAATTTTTCTCGAAAATGCCAACTAAGATTGGTCGAGAAACAAATGTATTCCTCCGGGAAGTAAAACTATTATTCCTCCGGGAAGTAAAACTTGTATTCCTCCGGGAAGTAAAACTTATATTCCTCCGAGAAGTAAAACTTGTATTCCTCCGGGAAGTAAAACTTATATTCCTCCAGGAAGTAAAACTTGTATTCCTCCGGGAAGTAAAACTTGTATTCCTCCGGGAAGTAAAGCTATTTGTATTCCTCCGGGAAGTAAAACTATTATTCCTCCGGGAAGTAAAACTTGTATTCCTCCGGGAAGTAAAACTTGTATTCCTCCGGGAAGTAAAGCTACTTGTATTCCTCCGGGAAGTAAAGCTACTTGTATTCCTCCGGGAAGTAAAACTTGTATTCCTATGGGAAGTAAAACTATGTGTTCCTCGGGAAGTAAAAATATTCCTAAAAATGCCAACTTATGTTGGTTAGGAAGTAAATATATTCTTGAAAACGCCAACTAAAGTTGGTCGGGAGGTAAAATTATCCCAAAAAGTGCCAAAGCTCCTCGTAGAGGAAAAATCCACTAACTATGGTTGGTCGGGGATAAAAACCCACTAACTGTAGTTGGTCGAGAAGGAAATTTACCGACCTTGGTTGGTCGGAAACATTTTATGAAAACGAGAAAGTGATCGAGCAACATTTTTTATACTCGTAACTTTTTACTAAGTTGGTCGAGAAATAAAACATTATTTTTGCCAAATGACTACCACAAATTCAAATTAGTCGACAATAAGTTGATTGACAAACAACACAATATTGTTATCTTTTTAACAGATACACATGCACAGATGTAAAGTGTTTTACAAGACAATAGAAATTAAGATTACGAACAAAAATAAAAGTCCTTCATTAAAATCAAAAACAAATTACATTGAGAATGAAATGTATACTAACTATTACATCAAAATTCCTATTCTATTGGTTTCTTCCCTTCTGCTTTTGAAACAGGTTCCTCGCCAGCAGGCGGGTCATTTAAAGAAAGAGGAGAATTTATAAAGTTAAGATATTTCAGCATCCTGATATTCATCACGGATGGTCGATCTAGGAGGTGCTCGGGACGAGATATCTCGACATTTGAATGGAGATTGTACTCACCGAGATACTTGGAAATTAAGCACTGAGGGATGGCCCGAGCAGGGATCCAACTCATGTCGAGCTTGAATGGTGGCACTAGAAGGTCGAGCAACCCAGGATTATGGTAATCCCACAGGTAATGACCCTGTTCCACTTGCAGCACACCTAAGGCATTCAACCAGCCCTATTTGTAGCCCTCATTATTGGCATTCTGGATACGATCGTCCAAGTGGTAGAGAGCCTCGTTGTACCCAGCCATCCAGAACTCCCTGGGCTATTTGTGGAATTGATATGTCAATCTATCCAACTGCTCGTGGAGATTTTTGATGAAGAGTTCTTTATTCTCCAAGGTAGATTTCTGCGCAGAAAGTTGCTCTTCCAAGTCCCTGATCTTCATTGACATTTCAGCCAACGCCTGGTTCTTCGCCATTAATTGGAAAGCTTGGTTCTCTAAAGCAGATTGAGTCCTCTGTTCCTCGACAGGAATCCGAGTAGCTCTTGCTCGTCCCCGAGGAGCTCTTGCTCGTCCACGAGAAGATGTAGAGGGGCCAGCTCTCTTCAAGATCTCCAATTCGTCCCTCAAGTTGGCGTTCTCGACCTCTAAGAATGAGAATCCCTCATCAGTCATTGGGATCAAAGCTTTTGAAGTGGAAGCTGCAGACTTCAACTGTGATAACTCTCTTTGCAGGTTGTTATTCTCTTGCTCTAATAATTCAGCTATTTGTCTGCACTCCTCGACCTCACCCCTCAGAGTTCTCTCCCTCACATCGTAGCCAACAAAAAGTTTGTCGTATCCCTTGTCGGCAACGATTTGCTGATATTTCTTCTCATACCCCTCGTGCAAGAGGGCAGTGGATTCCTTATATTGTTGTTGAAGGTCTTCAAGGGTGCCTTGGAGATCTTCAATCATATCATAATAAGCTACATTATTGGCCACCGCACGATCAAGCAGACACTTCAAATATTGGTAGGCCTCAATTGCCTGTTCCGAAGCATCTTGGCCTAGGATGTCGACGATTTATGCTGCACTCAGATCTGTGTGACCAGCCTTAAAATATTCATTATATTTTCGCAACAGCTTTGTATCATGAGCAGACAGTAATTCCATCCTGGCCAGAAACTATCAGAGGAAGAAAAAGCAGTAATCAATAATCAAAACAGAGCATGAAGAAGAGACAACAATATGCAAAAACAAAAGTTCAAGTTTTATTAGATCATAAAGTTCATTGTTACATAGTTCAGGATTACATTTTTCAAAGAAAAAGAAAATAGATAGAAGTCCAAACAACTCTACACCTTTTCCTTGTCTCCCAAAACTTTCTCGGGAGGCTGGGACGAGGAAGTAAGTTGCTCGGATGGAGCAAATAGTAGCTGGGGAAGTGCTGGAGGTTGCTCGGAGGAAGTAGCGAGTTCCTCGTTTGTATGTTGGATGGCTGGGGGATGAGAAACTTGATCTCCCATCACCATGGAAGACTCTTCGGAGGCAGCTTCGTCCTCTTCTTCGTCTTCAGGAGTTGGAGGGGGACCAGGGATGTGTCGCTGAAAGAGTTCAGAATTTTCATCCACCTTCACCTCCTGTAGAGCAGCGACCCACCCATCTCTAAAGTATTTAAGGCTGCCATATTTAACTTGCGACATCATGGCAGCTAAGCCTTTGTTCCACCCTTTGTCCCAGCCAGTGCTGAAAGACTTCTTCACAGCCAATTTCCTCTTTAATTTCTCTGAGGAAAGCTTCTCGGACAAAAGATTTTCAGCAGTCTTCAATTTATTCTCAACTTCTTCCTTCTGGCGACCTACTTCGCGAAGTTGGATTAATTCTTCCTCAGCAACCTTGAGTTTATTCTCAAGCTCTCCAGCATATCTAAGCTTCGTGTCGAGCTCTTTATTTTTCTCTTCCAACTCCTTTAATTTTTTCTCCAACCCCTTGGAGACTTCAACAACTCGAGCCTTCTCCTGCTCAGTGGAGGCAAGCTTCCTCTCCCAAGTTACCTTATCATTAGCATATTTCTGTCGAGACTCTTTCAGAGACTGCCCCAAGCCTATCAAAGCTTCCTCTACACCAGATGAGGAGCTTGAAGATTTAATAGCTTCATCCTTCTTCAAAATTGTGTTAAAGCAACTCACACACTGAAAAAAGAAAATGAAAGCAAGTCAGAGACAGATATAACAAGGGAAAGATGAAAAGTTCAAAATAAAAGGACTTACAGAAGCAATGTGGCGAGCTTCCAAAGAGGTAACCATGTCCCAAAAAAGGTTTTCTTCGATACCTTGGATCTCGAGAATGATCCAAGTCTTCACCGAGCTCATGGTAGAGCTCGGGGGAACGAAAGTGGGAACTCCACTAGTCGGGGGCTGAGAGACGGTGTCAGCCAAATTGACCGAGGAGCTTTTCTTCAGCTTCCTCGGGGGAACAGGAATAGTTTTGACCAAGGAAGAAATCTTGGTCGGTGATATTACAATCACTTCTCCTGGAGCAGTAGACTTGCTCGGGACCACTGGGAGCTTCTCGGTAACCTTTACAGGAGCAGTCGAGGAAGGTGCATCAATTTTCTTCGTCCCCTCTCCTGGGACGTCAATCTTACTTCTCTTTGCCTCTCCAGTACCAGAGGCAGGTTTCTCGAACAGGGTGGGAGGTCTTCTTTTCTTCATCCTTTCACTTAAAGGAACGTGTGACTCAGGCGAAGAACTGGTAGAAGCTGGTACTGGCTCTGTGTCGCTTATCACCGGACGAGCAGTAAAAGAAGTTATGTAACTCTTGTACTGAAGCAGATATGAAGCTGATCTAATGTCTTCGTCGGCAACAGTCTGATGCAAACTCCAGATAAGTTTTAAATGCCTTATATTAACGTCTGCTTCTTTTGGACACTTTCTTTTACTATCAACTGCAAATAAATCAAAATTAAAATATCAGTGGCACATTTTGTCAAACACAGAAGAAGCATGATTTCAAAATAAGTAAAATGAAATAAAAATAAACCTATCCCATTGCCATATGGAGGGCATCTGGAACCCTGATAAACTTCATCTCCAGATAAAGGAGCATGTTGCCAATTTTTTATAACAACCCCGTGCTCAAAATAGTCCCTATTGGCATCCGGGAGATTGACCGCTAAAGCCCTATTTAAAAATCTAGTTTTTAAATAAAAAGTATTATCTCCAACAGCCCATCTATAACAAAACATGATTTTTGGAATTCCTATGTGAGTTCCATGAATTTGATTTAGTCTATGAACCCCGTTAACTATTCTCCATGTATTGGGGGCTATTCTTGCAGGAACCACGTCAAAGTATTGACAGAATTCCAGACATAGAGGGTTGGGAGGAAAAGAAAATCCACACTCAGCAACAAAGAGACTGGGGAACCAATGTCCCTCAGCCAAACAGAAATAGTCTGAAGGCTCAGAAAGCTCTTCGAGAATAACCCAGGAGGGAATAGAGAAATCAGAGAAAAATTTATTAAGAGATTCTACAGAATAAACCATGATGAAAGAAGGAAATGAAGAAGAAGGAAGAAGATCTTACATAAAAAGAGTGGATCTGTTGACAATGAACAATGGAAAGGATGAACGCACAAGAGAGTAAGACAATGGAAAATTCGAAGATACAAATTTGAAAAAGTAGAAGACGATGGGATTGTCTGTGACGCTTAAATACTCTGCCTTGGGAAAAGGAAAAAGTAATGATTGCAAAAAGAAACGATTACGCTACCTACGGCTAGAAGGACAAAAAGTACGTGAAGATCGAGGCGGTTATAAAAATTCAAAAAAGCCTGATTCTACGAATTTGGAAGGAAAAATAAATACAAAGGAAACACTCCTAAAAATCAGGAGGATCATTTAAAACTACCATATTCCGAGAAAGAATGTTCCACACTCCTCAAATTTTGAATTATGAAACATTGGGGGCTTCTGTTGATACCAAATTTAGTCTGTTGACATGGCTCAATCGAATGAAGACACATGGCAATCTACGTGGTAACAACAAGCACTTCCGAGGAACTCAGACACTCCGAGGAACCGTACTACAACGAGGAACACTGCTTCCCCGAGTAACTCAGACGCTCCGACCTACAAGAACTCTCGGAGGAACTTTTGAGTACCGAGGAACTTTGAGCACCGAGGAACCTTAGGCGGTCCGAGCTGCACCTCGAACAAAGCATTAATAGAAGGAAAACCAAGAGTCTGACTGTTCATTAAATGCTTATCATTCAGATGTATACGCTTAAGGGGCATTTAATATATTACCCTTTCACATGTACATCATTGAATGTATTACCCTTTCACATTACAGCCTCAGGGCTATAAATACATTGTATAATCCTCATTGTAAGGGGACCAGAATTTCTTGATTGAACTTGTAATCAAGAATTTCCAAACAATCATCAATAGCAGAAACAGTGGACGTAGGCCATTCTTATAAGGCTGAACCACTTTAAAACTTCTTTGTCTCATTTATTTTATCTGTGATTAAATAATTAGATACAATCTAATTTTTTACATCAACATCAGGCGTCCCCGAAAGAGTCACACTTACTCGCTCTTAAACGTATTATCTAATACACGAGTGGGACTCTCTCAGTTGGCATTTGTATTCTTTTGATACCAATTACCATTTATCCGCCTATTCGGATGCCGATTGGGCCGGGGATGCAGATAGATGTAGAAGCACTTGGTGTTTCTTCTGGTTTAGCTCTTGTCTCTTGGTTGAGCAAGAAGAAAAACTCTATCTCTTTGTCCACTGTGGAGGTTGAGTACATAACCGCGAGAGTTATTGCATGCAACTTTTATGGATAAAGCAGATGTTGGAGGATTATGGCATATCATAGGACACCATGACTATTTCTTGTGATAACACGAGCACGATAGACATATCCCGTAATCTAGTCCAGCATTTGTGAACAAAGCACATTAGGAGACGCGATCACTTTATCCATGAGCTTATAAAAGAGAAGGTCGTATCCTTGAGTTTTGTGTCTATCGACCTCCAGTTAGCCAATATTTTCACGAAGCCTTTAGATGCCCTTAGATTCGAGAGTCTTAAGAAGTCTTTAGGAATTTGCAAAGTTGACTGAGGGGTGGTCACCATGTCTAGAGTAGGATGCATTTTTCATGTTCATATCATATGATTCCTATCTCTAGATTGCATCACTTGTATCATTATTTATTTTTTGTTTATTACTTTTTTGAAAATTTGAAAAATCCAAAAAGATTTTATTTTTTAATTTTGTTCAAAAAAAGTCAAAAAGATTTTCTTTTTATAATTTTTTTTGAAAAACACAAAAAGAGTTTGTATTTTGTTTATACCGTCTATGGATGAACACTTAAGATAACCATAGTCACAACTTCATTCCATATTCCACGTGACTGTTTGATAGTGATTTGAGATGCTATATAATTTCATCCATGTGTTTTACATTGTTTGGAGTCATTGAGATGTGATTAGTGATATCTTCTAAATGTTTGGCTCCTTATTTCCTTTATTGCACACATGCATGGTATTATTTGAGTATTGTACTTGTCTATCACATATTGGTTTGAGGGTTTCCATCTCAATTTTGTCTATACAACGACCAAAATGCGATAAAACTTGACAAGAAAGTAGTTCATGTAAAAATCGTTTACCATGAGGACTTAATTGCAATAAAAAATGATGAGTGAAATGAGGGAAGGGTTGCGAGCGTACAAAATTAACTCGTCGTGAATGTCACCGTTTGAAAAGAGCCTGAAAAAATTAAAAGGTAATAAAAAAAATATGCCAAAAATGGGCCAATAGGCCTTAGTTGCATCACCTCAAAAGAAATATATAATGCATAATTATTTATGAGGGAGTTTGGATTGTAATAAATGAAAAACGGGTTTTCAAATCCTTGCAAGTCATGAAAAAATGTTACATAGTTTTTTACGTTATTATTGTGGAAATCACTTTGAGATTTGATTTGTTGATTTGATTGAGTTAATTTCTTTTAATTCCACCATTTTTTACACTTAAGGAAGACGTTGAGTTCATTCGTTAGGAATATCCAAAACTTATCGTGCACATATGCTATGGTTGTATATATTGATTTTCCTATCGAATTTTTTCACATCCCTATATTTCCGCTATCATCAACTTGGTTGTTTTCATGTTCTTTCATGGTGTGATTCTCTGTGGTATATTTTGTGAATTTTTTTTTGAAAAATTCAAAAAGAGAAAGTTTGATTACCTTGTGATATTCTCCGTATGTATTTGCTTTATGTTCTTCGTATTTATTTGGGGACATCATAAAAAGGGGGAGAACGGATTATGGGGGAGAATTTTTGTTTGATTTAATAGTGATTTTCTTGAGCATTAATTGATATTTACTTTTTCTTAGCATTATATCTCAAACTGTTGCGCGTCAATAGTATAGTTTCTTGTCTACAAAATTGAGGATTATTGTTACACACCCTGATGATGACAAGAGTTGGAGATTTGAAGATGTTGAAGTTTGCTTTGAAGACATGTCATTTAGTATTTCAATGTTTTTGGGTTTGATGGGGATATTAAATTGTATGTCATTTGGGCTTTATTTGGGTAGCATAATTCGGATTTTTTATGTATGTACCGACATAGACATAAAAGGAGATTTTTAAGGACATGATTTTATAAATGTTCGAGTTAGAATCTAGGAATTTTCTGTTTGTCCTAGATTACAGTTAGTATGTGTAATACCGCTACATTTAGCACGTCAACACGATTATCCATGACGACCTTGATCCAAATCCTCACATCCATCATCTTTATACGTGCATCATGCACCATACAACATGCAACATGCAACGTGCTCTTCAACCGTTCTCACTATTCCACTAACGATTGTGGTAAAATAATTTATTTGGAGTGTGAAACTTTTTTTAAATATTTTTAAGGGTCTGGAATATTTTTACTTCGGAAGAAGAAATTTTTTAAAGTGTATAGGCGAAGGAAAAAAGTCGTTGACGTCGTTCCAACGAGATACGCCTGTCGTTCAAACGATATTAGCATCTTGCGCGAAGTCGTTCGAGCGACATGGCATTTCGTTTGAGCAACGTCACTGTTCTAAAAAACCCACCTAGGCTTGAGGCTTGGGAAAAATGACCCGCCTTATGCTTGGCAAACCCCTTAAGGTGCACTTTTTCTCTAAAAACAACAATGCTTTAGTGAAATTATATCACCTTTTAAAGATTTTTTTACAAACCGGACCATTATCTCATCCAAAATAATCAAATAGTATTTTAATTTTCAAATATTCAGACATATTTTTATGATATGTACAATTTTAGTATTTTAATAACCTTGTTGTGGTTAAAAAAATCTTAAAATATATTAAAAAGTCCAAAACGCCTTTGCACGCCTTTTTACGCCTAAGGCCCGCTTAGGCTTCCAAGGCTTAAGGCTTGGCCTCCACGCCTCGATCATGCTCCGCGTTTTTTAGAACCTTGAGCAACGGCTTCATTTCTTTGGAGGAACGCGCCACCTTGATTTTTGAATTTATAGCAATGCTCATTCTATACGATTTTCAAGTCTTTGGCACTCACGTTTCTGCAGGTCTACTGCTTTATTCTAGACTTCATTTTTCATGATTTTTCAACATTTTTAATTCACAAAGCATTCCTAAACATATATGTGAGTCTTATAAACCCTAGATATAATTGTTCTACTGATATGGAGTGATCTTGTGGAGAAGAAATTTGTTCTCCATTGCTGAATTGGAGCACTTGCGGGATCTCTTGCTGACAACACCGACGATAATGAACCAATGCCTGCGAGTATTCATGTGTCGCTGTATTTCTCTGTAATTGTAAGTTGTTACGAATTATAGTCAAATAAAAATGATTTTTCCCATTTGGGGGATTTTTCCTCATATTTTGATTGGTTGTGCATGCTTGGTTTGATTTAATTAGTCTGTCACAATCTGTTTGCAAGAGTTAGGATTTTTTGGATTAAAAATTGGAATTTAATTAAACAAATTAATCATTGATTGCTGACGCACTCTCATTAAATATACCACGCATGACTTTTCATATAGTTTATGGTTCAACTTCTTATATGTGGTTGACAGAAGGGCTGACCAACGAGTACAAATGCCAACTGAATTTGATCCATGTGGCAAGACTTATGATAATGTTGACAGGTGTCACTATACTATTGATCCAAGTGGCCAAACATTTTTAGGCTTGCTTGGCACTCCCAATACTTCATAATTGAAAGTAGTGTTCTAAAAAACGTGCTTAGGCGGGGCCAAAGCACGCCTAGGCGCGGGATTTTTAGATACGCCAAATTTTTGCCCTAGGTGTGGATTAAGGTGTGGTCAACATTTTTTTGGATAAGGCGTGAAAAAGTAAAAAAAAAAGTCCTTATAAAATATTAAAAAAAAAAATAGCGTTGTCATAGTAAACAAACATTAAAATATATTAAAAAAGGCCTAAACGCCTTTTCACGCCTAAGGCCCGCCTATGCTTCTAAGGCTTCAGGCTTGGCCTCCACGCCTTGGTCACGCCCTGTATTTTTTAGAACCTTGCTTGAAAGTTAGATGAAATAATGGAGTATTCATTTCTAGACTTGCTCGGCACTTTTAAAAGGTGGTGGTCGACAGACGACCTCCAGGATTTGTAAAATTCTCTCTGCTTATATTGAAGCGGTGGCAATTTTGTAAATAACTTGAAAAATAGCAAAACATCGAAGGGTAAGTTGTCTTTTTTTTTTTTTTTTGTCTTTTTTAGGATTTGGGACGTTGTCGACAGTCCAAACATTGGTACACTAAACCATATCAAATTCCAGATATTGAGAGTCATCATTGGACCTATAAAAGGTTGATTTTCCCTCCGTTTTGTCTCACCATTTACAATCGAACTTTCTCTTTCCTCTATTATTGCTTCCCTCCTGCTGTTCTAAGGAGTTGTCCATTATGCTAGCAACTGTACGAATCCCTTTTTCTTCATATTTTTCTTTCTACTTTGTTGAGATGGTATATAATGTTGATGAAGGTTCTTTGGAGGAATTTAAGGAGGAAAGAAAAATCTCTGAGTGGGTAACTATTGAAATGGTATCTGGGACTTGCGACTTATGTGCCTTGGAGGAGAGCCATTGGTTACCTACCATATTTACAGCAGAATGCGGGATTACCTTTCTCCCCAATAATTTATTTTTGGAATTCTCCTAATACTTTTATGTGGTTCCAGCCAAGGTAGCCCCCAATAGTTGGAGAGTAGTAAATGGGGTTAACCGTCTTAACGGACTGTATGGGACCCATATTGGGATACAAGAGTTAATCTATTTATTATATTTGGTGGACCACCACTGATAATACTTATTTTTTAAGATAGGTCATGCTAAGAGGGCATTAGTAGTTAATCTGCCCGATTCTAATAAAGATTATTGGGATTATGGAATTGTGGTCAAGAACTGGTAAAATGACCCCCTTCTTGAGGGGGTAAGGTATAATGGTCCCAGATGACCCGAAGAAGGGTGTGATATAGGTCGGCGACTTATACTACTTATATTACATTCATGCCTGCTTTTTAATTATTGATTTGCCGACTAACGTATTGTGTTTGTCTTTGAGGTGAATTTTGAAGATTTGAAGTTTATTTTGTTAATTAATAGAGACTTGGTGAAGTGCATCTCAAGTTGACTTCTGTCTTGCTGGAATTTAAGAGCTCCATCACTTTCTTTGTACCCCAGCCTATAGAGGACATTCCCTTAGTTCCTATAAATTTATAAGAGTTTGTTTCATTCTCATCAATTATTGCATTTGAATTTTCAACAGAAGAGGGATATACTTCCTTGGGAGGAACTTCTTCCTCGTTTGAATCACTTAATTTAACTGTTATCCCAACCACTCTCTCATCTCCGAGCAACATGGTGAAGAGAAAGATCCCTAACGTGATTATTGGAGCCATGTCCCCCCCCCCCCCAAACTAAGAAGAAGAAAACGATTGACGAAGGTTCCAAAAGGTCAGTAGTTGTTACTAATAAGGAAATAAAGAATACTAAACCTTAGTTCTAGAGGTTGATAAAAGGCCCTATTGTTCAGTAGGAATTGATTTAGAAAATCCAGGCCAATACTACCTCTGCAGATTTTGCATCAGTGGCAGTGAACCCTGATTTAGGTAAGGGTTTAATTAATGTTAGAGTGTTGCCCGCAGACAGGTGAGAAGTTGTTCCCCTATTCAGAGAAAGATTGTTGAAAAGAGCTAACCACAACTTGGGTCTGGTAACTATTTACATAAACTCGCCTTCTCTAATTTTACCCTTCTTTAGAATTTTTACGAATTCCCATTGTTCTTTAATATTTTCAGTTCTTAGTTGATTATGACCGATTTTTGATAAGGTATGACCAACTGAGGGCATCATCCACTGATGTTGAAGTGGCTTTCAAGGAGCTGAAGAACTACTTGGATGATACCAAGGAGGATCATAAGAAAGATCAAGACAAATGGCAGGGTTTATTAAATACTGTCGAGCAAGGAAGGAAGGATACTGAGATGAGGAGGGGACTGATGAATCTTCAATGGTGCCTGAGGCTTCAATAGTGGTTGCTCAGTCGACAGATGACATAGCCCAAGACAAAGAGAAGGTGTGGACTCCTTAGGACTGTTGGATGTTTTTTTTTTGTAATGCTTAATTTTATTTTTTCAACTTGAACAGTGTCCCTTTATTATGTAATAGCTCTGTATTTTATATTAAAATATGTGATTGGACTTGCACCATTACGATGGCATAGATTGTGTTGTTTGATATTTGTGTTCATACTTAGTCTTTCAGTTTAAATTCGGGAAAGCTGTAATAGTTGTAGCAAAAAGTGACTTGTACAGAAGGATTGTTTAGCTATTTGGTATTTCTCATGAATATTTGGATGAAGATGAGTTAAAGGAGTTGCTCGGCTTGAATGCTTCCAACCAAGCAAAAGAAATATACGTCCATCTTTATAAGCTATTTGACCAAGTAATGGCAACCAACGCTGCATAATATGACACGATTCTTCAGATGCAAGAAGACCACAAGGCCTCTCTAGCCACTTACACTCTGACTATAAAGCAAAGTATGTTCGGCTCGACAGTGAAGCAGGTTTTGATAAGAAATTGGAAATTATTTCATCAGCGTATCGAAAAAAGGAATTTATGATGAACTACAAATTGACCAGTACTAGGGAGTTAGTAAGCTTGCTGGAGCAGGAGAATAATTCTTTAAGAAATGAATTAGAGAGCTTGAAGAAGTCATCAAGTGCTAATGGATAGGATGAGGGTGCCTCTTTCTTAGAGTAGGAAAATGCAAAACTGAGGGAGGAACTTGAGACTCTGAAGAAATATGAGGCAAGCCAGTCATCCAAGCAAGTGTTGGTTACTCGGCCTACTATTAAGGAGGAAAGGATAAAGAAAAATCTGTCCAACCAGGCTACCTTAATCAGGGATAAAAATGATATCATCAAGAAGCTAGCTGACAAGGTTGATGGGTTGAATTTTTAATTCCATAAGCAACCCAGGGTTGTCTGGATGGATGGTTATGATGAAGCCTTGGCTCACCTAAATGATGAGTTATAACAATCCAATCGTGAAGGTTATAAGTGGGGTTGACTAAATGCCTTGACGGTTTTGAAGGTACCCAAAAAAGATACTTTGTGGTATTGCCATGACCCTGGTTGTTTGTATCAACACTAAACACCTAGTGGATTCCTACTAATGTTATTCCATAAAGTCTTATCAGAAAATACTAGGTGATTATAGTCTGCATGATGAAGATACCCCATGTTTGGCCTCAACACTTGGTAAATATGCCAAGTTCTAGCTGTCGCGAAAGACTTAGGGATTTAAGATCCACTATTCAGCCCTCTACTCTGGATATTCCTCCAGCTTGAATGAACAAAGCCTTAGGAAAGTGTCCAATTGAGTGAAAATAGTCTACCTTTCATGCCTTATAACTTTGAGGGAGAACTTTTTTAAATAAAACTTCATGATTTCTTTTTGACAAAAGATAAAATTTAGTGAATATATAATATTTAATATTCCTTTAATATATGTTATGTAAGTGTAAGGCCTACCAATAGTTTTGCATTTATAAATGTGTAGTCCGACATTAGCCGACCACTTTGCTTTACTGGTTACCGAATTGAACGAATATAAGTTGTCCAGCCTTAGGTTCTATTAACATACTTTATTAGTTGTCTAACAAATATTGTCGTTTTTAGACTAAGAGTTTGTATTAGTTGCCATTGGTGATAAAATTTGTTAGGATTTTTTCCTAACTTGGGTAAAACCTTCTTGTTATTGACTTTGAGTCATACATGAAGCTTTTAGAGTTGGGACTTCTTATTCTTGACTTGTCAAAGATGAAGTCATAAATGAAGCCTTGCTAAACTTTGGATATTCATATCATTCATTTTAAGACTTTTAGATTGTTACATCTCTCATTCCCCCAAAAAATAAAAAAGGCAGTCAAGTGCTAGGAAATCAATAAATTTTCATTAAACTGGTATTGATTGTTACATGATGAGAATTTTATAACTAAACTTATTGATAGTACTTCCTGAGATACTCGACATTCCAGGGAGTCTTGAACTGCTCTCTTTCAAGTGTTTCTAAATGATAAGTACTAGGTTGGATAACAACAAAAATTCTATACGGACCGTGCCAATTAGGCTCAAACTTATTTCCTTTTTTAATCACCTTCTTTAAAACATAATCCCCCTTTTTTAGATTGCTCCGCTTGACCCACCTTTTGTAGAAGTTGTTAACCTGTTAGGCAGTCACTTATAATATAACATTTTCTTTTACTTCCTAAATCTAGTTTAGGTTAAGCCTTCGCGTAAAATCACTTTTAGGGGAGTCATAGTTGAAGACTCTATGATTTGCCAGCCCTATTTATGTGGGGACTACTTCTTCTGTTCTGAATACCAATATGTATGGAGTTTCATCGTTCGTTGTCCTCAGCGTGGTTCTATAGGCCCATAAAACACTTGGTAGCTCATTGATCCAGTTTCTCTTTGCATCATCAAGCCTCTTCTTCAACCCATCGAGCAGAGTTTTGATTGTCCATTACACTGGGGATGAACCTGGAGTAGAATGCAGCTTTTGGATTTTGGATTGCACACAATAATCCTTAAATTCTTAATTATCGAATTGGGTTCCATGATCTATGATGAAAGCGTATGGCATGCCATATCGACATATGATATTCTTTCATATAAACTGATAAACCCTCTGGTAAGGCATTTCGACCAGTGGTTCGACTTTCACCCATTTTTTGAAATAGTCAATTGCTACAACCAAATATTTAAATCATCATTTTATCCTTGGTAATGGGTAGCCTAAATCAATTCCCCATAGAGCAAAGGGCTAGGGAGATGTGATCGGCGTTAAAGCAGCCCTCGATTGTCTATAGGCAGCAGTAAAATTCTGGCATTTGTTACATTTCTTGGCATATGAAAAGCAGTCTGCCTTCATGGTAGACCAATAGTACCCTTGTACAGCTACCCACAGTATTATTGATCATCCTTCCAAGTGGGATCTACACGATCTTTCATGAACTTCTTTAATCAAATCATTCACCTCAGTGGAATGAACACACCTAAGTAAAGAAATAATAAATCCCCTTTTATATAAGACTCTTCCTTTTAGTACGTAGCTGGCTGCTTTGTATATCAACCTCCTTGCTTCTTTAGGATCCTCAAGTAATAATCCCTTACCAATATACTCCTTAATTAGGTCCATCCATGAGGAGGCCTAAATCAACTTCTATTAAGCTAACTTCTTATTAGTCTATGCTCCTATTTGTTAGTATTTCCACTGAAATGTTCCTCTTCAATTCTGTCCCTATTGCTGAGGCTAGCCGAGCAAGTGCATCTGCTTGGGTGTTTTTATTCTTGAAATTATGACTATTATGATTGCCATAAACTTAGTGATGGTTTTTTACATTTTAACCAGGTACCTGGTCATCAGTTATCCTCTAACTCCATATATTCCTAACACTTGATTAATAATAAGTTGAGAGTTACTATGAGAAATTATTTAATCGGCACCCAATGACAAAGCGAGTTCCAACTCACTAATCAATGCTTCATACTTTGACTCATTATTGGAAGCTTAGAATTTAAAACGAAGAGCATAATCCACATCTATATCATCAGGGGTATCTAGAATGAATCTGGCTTCGTTGTCAGAGGCATAATTTCTAGATAGGAATTTCTTCGTCAAAGCTCTCATTACTTCATCAAAGCTCCTATTACTAAGAGATCCTTACTTGAACAACTTTTCGCTCTGCTCTTCATACTTGTTGGTGACCTCTTGGGTACCAGATGATTACGATCTATTTAGAACTATCTTTTGAAGAAGTCTATTATACTTGATTTGACTTTGAGATCTCTTTTAAAGAAGTCTGATATGCTCGTTTCCCATCTACTATGGTTTCTTCATAGGTAAATTTTGTTATGAAATCAACTACAGCTTTCCCTTTTAATGTTATTCTAGGCTCATATAGTATATCATATTCTTCTAATTCTAAAGCCCAAGCCATCAATCTGTCAGATTTTTTTGGTCTATGGATAGCTTAGCATAATGATAAATTTATATAAACCACAATGGTATATGCCTGGAAGTAAGGCTTCATTCTTCTAGACACCTCAATAAGTGCTAAATCTAATTATTTCCAAGCGAGGATATCTAATATTTACCCCCTGAAAGCCTTCTGGTGTAGTACATTAGTTTCTGAATACCATTCTCTAGTCGAATGAGCATCGAGCTAACAGTTAACTCAAATACAACAAGGTATAGGTACAGTTTTTCTCTCGTGGCTGGTCGGGAGAGTAGTGGTGGAGATTCCAAATATATTTTTAATTCTTAAAAATCATTTTCGCCTTCCTTATTCCATTTAAAGGTTTTCACGAGTACCTTGAAGAATGGTAAATATTGCTCGGGAGACAAATCGATTGAGTGCAGCTACTCTTCCTGTCAACTTCTACACGTCTTTTTTAAATGAGGAAGATTGTATTTCAATTAATGCCTTGATTTTATATGGATTAGCTTCAATTTTCCTTTGATTTATGATGAATCTTAAGAATGTCCTTTCCCACATACTGAACAAACATTTGGTCGAGTTAAGTTTCATCTAATGCTTCTCCAGTTGGTCAAATGTCTGGAGTGAGCCTTTAATATGGTCGATAACTATTTTTCCTTTAGTTAGCATATCATCCGCATAAACTTCCATGTTCTTGTTGATCTTCTCTTCAAAGACCTTATTTACTAGCATTTGGTATGTTGCTCCAGCGTTATTAAGCCCAAAAGGCATAACATTGTAGCAATAAGTACCTCGGCTGGTGATAGATGATGTCTTTTCCATATCCTCTGGCTTTATCTTAATTTGATTGTGTCCTGAATAAGCATCCACGAAGCTGAGTAACTCATGTCCTGCGGTGGCATCGACTAGTTGATCAATTCTTGGTAAAGGGAAATGATCCTTTGGGCAGGCTTTATTAAGATCCGTAAAGCCGACACACATGCGCCATTTGTTGTTGTTCTTTTTTACCATCACTACATTAGCTAACTAGTCCGGGTACTTGACATCTTCATTGAAATTTTCCTTTTACAGCTTATCCACCTCTTATTAAATGGTTATGTTCTTCTCAGGACTGAATACAAGATGATTATGCTTGATTAGCTTGGCATCTTTGGTGATATTCAACTCATGGCAGATAAACTTCGAATCAATTCCTGGCATATCTCCACGGCTCCATGCGAACACGCTCTTTAGAAAAATTGATCAATTCTTATTTGAGGGTTAGTTTTAGAGTTGAGCCAATCTGTGTGGTTCTTCCTGGTCTTTTGTTATCCAAGACAATTGTTTCGTGGCCTCCACAACCTGCTCTTTAACTAGATCAACCTCCTCATTAGGATCTAAGGTTTCCAAATGGTAGGTTATAATAAGTTTCTTTACTTCATCTTGGTCGGTTGAAGTATAATAGCATTCCCTAGACTCAATTTGATTTCTTATAACAAAGCCGACCCCATAGTGAGTAGGGAACTTTAGGCACTAGTGGATAGTTGATGATACTGCTTTGAATTTCTTTAAGCCGACCCTTCCAAGGATCATGTTATAGGCTGATCGAATGCTTTTGTCTAAGACAAAGAAGCAGACCCTTTCAGTCCTACTAGTCGGCTAAGTGCCGATCAGAATTTCTAGTTTAATAGTCCCTAAAGGGTATACCTTTTCTTTATATAAGCCTATTAGGGGCCTGTAATAGGGCTTCAACTTGATGTCTCACAATCCCAAACTGTGGAAATAGTTGTACAACATAATATTAGCAAATCTACTATTATTCACCAGAATTCTAGAAATCCTTGCTTCATGTATTCTCATGGTGACTACCAAAGGATCATTATGTGGATAAAGCACTCCTAACAAGTCGTTCTTAGAGAAACTGATCACCAATTTATCTTTGTTTGCTTTCCTTGGTCGACCATTAACATCGTCAGATAAATTAATCTGTCGAATATAAGAGCATTCTTTGGCTTCGTTTAAACAAGCTTTTTGTTCAGCTATCTCGCCACCACCACCAGTATTTCCTCGTGTAATAAAATGACAGCTAAACGATATCATTTTTACCTCATTTTCAGGTTCTTGAGGTTTCTTTGACAGATCTGGGTCTTCTTCTGAATTATCACCTCAACTTCTTTTCTTGTCATCTGTTCCTTTATAAGGAGATTTTGATTGCATTCTAGAATCTCGTTCTTATGACCTGTTAACGAACTTGGACAACTTTCCACTTCAGATTAGATTTCTAATATCATTTTCCAAAGTAATACAATTATCAGTTGTATGCCCATGGTCCTGGTGAAACTCACAGTACTTGGACTTGTCTCTTCTGTTAGGAGGGTACTTTAACTTTTCAAGCCATTTAAGGTCTCTGCTCCCTCTGATTTTGTTGGAAAGGTGAGGCCCCCCAATTTTAAATTCTTAATCTTCAAAAAGATAATTTCCTTGTTAAATATGCGGAAGCTTAATATGGTTCAAGTTAGACACCAAATTTTAATTTCTTTTACAAATTAAAATTAAACAAAGTGAAATTAGATTAAGACACACACACAATTTAAATTTCACTTAAACCAAATTGATACAAGTCCTATAAAATTGCCTAAGTCATATTTTTCAATTTTACCAAATTAGGCCAAACCAATTTTACCAATTAAATTAATGACTTGAATTAACTTCACATTACCCAATATTTATTTAGCACCAAAATAAATTAAGTAGTGATATAAACCAAATTTTATCTTTTTACCTAAGCATGCGTTCTAGGTGATATAGCAAGATAAAATTAAACAATGAATCACTACGCCGCGATGTACGAGGAAAAACCCACAACGGGAAAAAACCTCGGACGACCCTAGCCTCAAATCCACTAAGTATGGTTTTACAAATACAAGACAATAAGACTTACAACACTCGACTCGATCCCTCTCAAGCCCCGACACTCCTTCTTGTATACACCTTCGCCTAGCGAATAACCATGGAGCTCCACCGCGATTTCGGAATCCACCGATCGAACTTTTCATGGTTACCGCCACCCGAATAAGGAGCCTTTCTCCAAGTGGGTAAAACAATGCAAACTTCTTCTTCTTATGGGATTTAGAAGTAAACCCAAACAATCTCTTCTTCAATATGTAGAGATAAACCGGTGCCAAACTCCAAGCAAAGTATATATATATATATATATATATATATATATATATATATATATATATATATATATATATATATATGGATGAGCTTGGATAAACAAACTTTGGGTGTAAAACAAGTGTTTAAAAGATTTTTCTTGAAAAACAACAACACTTAAACAATGAACTTTTTTTCTTTTGGAATTATGATCTCAAACTCTCTCTTGGAGATAGAAAGATGTGAAAAAGTTAAGTTAAAAAACTTGGATCCCGCACTGACATATTCAGGTAAAAAGTTTGTGGGAAAGTGGGAAAAAATTGCTCAAAACTGCCAATTAACTATTCCCGCCAAAATTCGTTCTAACGATATTTTCGTTCGAATGAAGTCTCATTCGAACGAGGCTTCTAACAAAATTCCAGTGTGAACTCGTTAGAAATCTCATTCGAACATCATGTTCATTTGAACGAAACTTCTAACGACATTCCAGTGGTCAATGTGGGAACTCGTTGGCAAACTCATTCGAACGACATTATTGTTCGACAATTCGAACGAACTTCCAGAAAGTTGAAAATTTTAGTTTTAGCCCAAAAACTTTATATACTTTATTTTAAAGTTTTAATAAAATCTTTATGAAAATAAACAACAGCTTTAAATAAACTACACCATATATAAAATGTTCCAAGCTCCTATCTATATATATATATATATATTCAAAATGCATTCATAGCTTAGGAGTAAATGAAACATTATTGATGACGTAGAAACGAGACACTACAAACACGACATTTGATGAAGCTTTATGAACTTGGCCGCTACGTCTTCAGCTTTAGTATGTCATAGGCTTGAAGGATGATCAATAACTCTATCCTACGACTCAAACATTTTTTTTCAAAATTGAGCCAAAACTACAAAGGACTCAATTAGAAATTTGTGTCCTTACAAATTTCCTCCAGGATTTGATGCACGTCGATGGTGATAGGAGTGTATTCCTCGTACTTCTTAGGTTTCTCGGCTTTCTTATCTTTTTGCTTCTTCTTGTCAGAATTCTTATAATGGTTAGCCTTGGTACTTGGAGCTTCCTTGGCGGCCATATCTTCCTCAGCATTCATGATATTTCCAGATTTATCCATTAACTCAATCATGGTTTTAGGGGGTTGGCTAATGGAGAGTATAACTTTTCAGGGAGTAACCCGCTCTCAAAGCAGTAATAGCAGTCTTCTATTTATAATCCACCACTTCTAGGTTTTCACTATTAAAGCGAGTTATATACTTATGTGTGATCTCCCCTGGACGCTGGCGGACGCTTAGTAAGTGAGCTACCCTCTTGACGAGTTTGGTACCAAAGAAAAAGTTATTAATGAATAATTGATGAGTTACTGGAAGCTATAGATTTGTCCTCGGGGAAGATTATTACATCAAATATGTGCAAATTCAGTAATGGTACTTGAGAATGCTCAACAACACATCTCATCTGGAACCGAATAAATATCAGTTGTCGCCCAATATTGTTCAATATAGAGGATGGGGTCAGATTTACTATCATATTTGGGAGTGACCACATGTGCTTTGAATTTGGCCAGTGAGGGGAAATACACAATGGTTGGAGCAAAAGGAGATCCCTTCACAAAGATCCTTTGTAAGGGATTTTTGGACTTGGTTATTTCTCCCAAATGATCTTCTAATCGTTGTATAGATCCTTTCCGAGGGTAATCTTCCAGATTATTTTTGGTCGGGGTGTCTCTGACAGCTCTACTATGAGTTTGTCTTGAGCTCTCTTCTTGAGAAATCTGCTCGATATGCATGGAACCTTGTATACTAACCCTGGATCTGGTATACCCTTATCAGCAATCTCTGGATCTAAAGGGATCCTTTTGGTAACCTCTACTTTCTCGAGGTCCTAAATGATCGAAAGCACAGACTTTACTCAGCTGCTCTAGGATGCTCGACCATTATGGAGTAAGAGAATGTCTATATAACAATTAGTGGGTCTGAGTGAAGAGGTTAACCAGGAGTTAAGAATGGTCTTATGAAGATCTTGAATATCTAGATTGACTTCTGTCATCCCTAGGAGGTGGAGGCGATATTTCCCTCTTATGGGATAAGGCAGCAACAATCTAGCTTGAAGTGTTTGAATAATTTGTCGCACGATTTCCTACATCGCTGCTTGCCCCTTGGCGATATTGAGTAGAATCCTCGTAACTCTCCCATACCAGGAGGAGTGGAAGGACTGGAAACATTACCTTCAACAAGATTGCCTTTTATAATGTTCGTCATGCTTCAAGGGTATAAAGAATAGGTTGTGAAAGACTTAGAGAAGATACAATAATAACTTGTCGTTTTCCATAGTCAACACCAATTTGTTGATGTTTAAATTTGGATATTGATTTTATATCGTATTTACCAAACTTATATTGACATATAAATAAAATAAAGGTACAATAGAGAATTTTTATGTGGTTCGGCTCAGGAAATCAGCCTACATCCACAGGTCAAGTTGGTTGGCATTTATAAGATTTTTTATGTCTAAATTTGTAAGATTTTTGCAAAACTACAAACTATGATTGTGCATTATTGAGTCTAAAGAGATGTTAAAGTTTATAAATTATTTCTTTTTTTATTTAAATATTTACGTATATAGTGGAAGGTGTCTGTTTGCCTCAAGATTTTCTCCTGAAATGATCTTCATCTCAAGTATACGATTTACTTTTCCTCATTTCGATTCTCTTAGTATGCTTAATGAACGTATATTAACAAGAAACTCTTTTTTTGTAAATCACTTTTTGTCACTTAGACATTACGATAATATTTTGCCCGAATTTGGATTATGTGAAAAAAATATTAAAAATAATTTTAATTTTGGTAGCTACCATCGAGAGTCGCACATTCTTATCACAATTGGTATGACCATAGCATAATATTTTAGTTGATTTGTCTTAATTACAATAAATAATATAGTTTGACTTATTGTGCTAGTACATTTTATATGTATTGGACACGACCACTTAGAGTTAATTGTCTTTATACTAATTATATAAGATAATACACTTCTTATGGTTGTTATGCGTGATTAAGATCTTAATCCAGATATAATTGATGGACATGTGCATTGATTATTTATTAGTTTGACCTATTGGTTGAGATTCATTTATGTATAAATAATATTTTTGGTAGAATGGGTAATGGCAATTGGCCTATAGCGAAAGCTAGTTATAGATGTAATATATGTCTTTTTATAGAGATTGATGATACCCTTGGTGTAGATTATAAGTTTTGATAATGATAAACACAATCGATGGATTTAAATACACGTCATGTCATATAGGTTAGGTGGATGATCTTCAAGAGTTTATAAGTAGTTATAAGAGCATAATCTGTATCAATTGTTCATAGTTTAGGCTTACATAGATTTTGGCATATCCCATTACCATTTGACTCGAGCCGCCATGAAGAACTGAAGACCGAATATCCAACATCTCCAACTTTCAAGGATCTTCACACTATGAAGGTATAATACTATTTAAAGTTTAAATTTATTCATTAAATTTATTTTAGGATGTCTCATTTTTATTAAAACTGTAATAGGAATTTTTGTTTAAAAAATTGAAGAATTTTTATTTTTTATTTTCAAAATTCTCCTGCCTCGTTCAAATGAGAAGGCATTCTCATTTGAACGAGATGTCTTTTTCGTTCGAAGGTTCATTTGAAGTTTACATCAAACATGTATTGAATGGGAGTGTACTATTTTGCTTCATTTGAATTTTGTTTGAAGCTGGTTCAAATGATATAGTTATTTCATTCGAACTAGATCCTATTTTGTTCTAATGATCTACTATTCTCATTCGAATGAGCCTTATTCGAACAAATAGCATCGCGACGAAATTTGTGTTTGCCTTATAAATACCTGTTTTGTGTTCAGACTTTTTCCAGAACTGTTTTCGCATATCTTTTGCAAAAGTTTTCAACCTATTGAGTTTAGAAAATCTTTTTGATTCATAAAAACACATCCCCAAAATATATTTGTGCGAATATGTTTAAACCCTATAATTTTTATCCTTGCATACACAACTCTTGTGGAGAGAGTTTCTTCATGGTAGACCATTGTGATTTTTGAGGGGATCATTGCTGAATACAAAGGGTGATCGGTGGATACCGAGCGTGGAAACTCGCATGTAGACTGTTCCTCACCGAGTAGTATTCTTTAGAGATTTGTGAAAACTAGAGCATAATACTTGTGGCTGGTATCAAGTGGTATTGTAAGTTGACTATTTTGTAATATGTCTTAAGTACTGAATAAAGGTTTCGCCGCAAGGGATTTTTCCTCCAATTGACCTTGTTGAATGCATGATTTACATTATCTGTTTTATCACTTGGATGATTGTCTTAAGATAAAAGGATAAAATTTGGATTGTGTGTGTTGGACATTTAATTATATGAATATTCCATTAAAATCGTAAGCGCGCACTCTCAGTTGTCAATTACGAATAACAGTTAGTGATTTAATCTAATCAATACGTATGTAATCTTAACGTAAGGATATTATTAAACCTATAATAATAAGGGTTCAACATTGTAATTTTGAGATAGTGGATGTGGAATCTAGCATTTCTCATTAAAGGCAGGCTTGGGAGCCCAAGAAGTGAGGGCCCCATGCATATCAGATGATAAGTCTCGTTGAAGATATAATTTAATGTATTCAAGATATCCACATATACTAAAGGATGTTTGTGAATGCTTATAAAAAATAAATAAAAATGATAGTACCCAGTGCACAAGGCTCCCGTTTAACTGTAGGGTCTGGGAGAGGCCGATATCAACTCTCTTTACCCCCATATATGAAGAGGTTGCTCCCATGTCTCGAACTCGAGAATAACCATATCTTGGGCGAGAGCACTTGCCATCGCACCAAGGCATTTATCAAGAAAGAAATGATAAGTGAGAATAGGAGAATCCATTTAGTGGGGGAATCTACTACCTGCTACTATATATATTGGAACTACCCCATTAAAGGGTACATGTGAATTTGAAAGCCGTAAAGCTCTGTTAAGTTGTACACTAGAAATAATAAATAAATAAATAAATCTCCCCCACCCCACGTGGACTTAGGTAATTTGTCTAACCACATAAATCTAGTGTTCCATTTTGTGTGTTTAGATGCATTAACTTTCTTTTGACTATTTTCCTAACTTTTTTATTGATAAAATAACAATTGTGAGTTATGTTCACTTACAATTGGCACAATCCGTGGAAACTGAATTTCCATTGATCTCACTACCATAACTTTATTTCAAACACCTCCCTCATGGCTAACACTCAAGAGGATCACCATAGATCCCTTGATGTCTAGGATAATAGACACGCTCCACTCTCACCTTGACTGGTCGAAGCCGTTGTTTATTTTTAGTGTAGTGAGGGCACTCTAAGATCTTGCCATCGAACTGAGGTGATTACTCTAACACATGACACGTGAATCACCACCACAATCAGGTATTCAAAATAATTGATGCCTATAAGGAACATCTACACGAGAAAGAGATAGTTTATCTACAAAGGCAGGATGAGAAAAAATGTCACCAGCGCCGACTAAACAAGTTAGAACTTGAACTTTGAGGAAAAAATGTTCAGCATTAGGAGATTGCTCGTACCCCCAGCCTGCATGTGAGAAAGACTAGCAGCCCAAAAGGAGCTCATAGTGTCATAGCGGACAACAGTTGAAAGGAAGATCCCATGAGGGGTCCCCAAGACATCAGAGTAGACAATAAAGGAAGAAATGTGAAGTTTCATTTGTATAGAGTTGGACGAGTGAGTTACGTGAGGTGAGACTCATACCTCGAGATAGATGACATAGCGAGCTCTTATGAACCGCATGAAATCTCCTTTTGCACACTCCCATGAATAAATGGATCCCGTAAAGAAGTTTGTGACTCTTTGATTTAATATCTATAATGGGAAAATAGATGTCGATGCTATAAATTGGGTTTACATCAATCTTAATTATATTAGGCCAAATCACTAATCTTCAATCATTTAAAAGATGGATAAATAAAGTATTCAATTAAAGTAGTAAAGCAGATAGATAAAAAACAATAAGAACCTAAATTTACATGGTTCATCCCAATTTGGTGCCTGAGTCCATAAGTGTAGTGAATTATATTTCTCTAATAGGTGATCTCCATGGGAGCCTATTTATAATTATTCTCACTCAACTTTAGCAGTATAACAATACTAGTTTATCAATCCCCCTTTAAGAGGTAATAAAACTACTATTTATAGGGTGTATGAGGTGAGATAAAGTGGTCCCCAGGACATGTGTCCCACATTTATAGAGTTAGGTGGGATCGTGCTTTATGTATAGGGAAATAAATAAATATCAGTTTATTGTAGCATATGGGCTGAATGTCTTCGTATTTTTCCTTATGTTTCACACTCCCTTCATACTAGCGACATTCAATTATGTGAATCATGTTGAGTGGGAAAATGGTGTCACTTAACGGGTTTAACTCCCCTTATGTTGGTCTCTGCCTCGGCATATCTGAGGCTGAACTCAATTAGGGCTGAGATCATGGTCCCTTATGAAAGATGTCATTATGAAGTAATAAATCTAGGTTATTGTAATACTCCATATTTTTATGACTTTTAAATTTGGGGATTTATTAAATTTAAATTGAGATATTAATTTAATATTAATTCAAAAATTATTTTAAATATTTACTAGCGTGATGGGAGTTAGTAATTATTGGGAATTTGTTGAATATTACTTAATGGGTAAATTAATATGTATAATCAAAAATATTAAAATTATCATGAGTGTATAATTTGATAATTGTGGAAATTAAATTGGGACGTACCTGTGTCGTGTCGGAATTAAATTATTATTATTGAAAGTGAATAAATTATAAGTCACCCGTATGGTCATTTCGAGTGCCTCAATGTGTTCGGAATGGTTGAGATAGTCAAAATAATGTACCTGGGGGTTTAGTTTAGGTCTCGGGACGTTTTTAAGCCTAATTGGTATCCCCGGAGGGCATTATAGACATTTTGTATTTTTGGGCAATTAAACCCACAAATTTCCTAAGGATATATCAGCCTTTAGGAGTTGTCTTGTAGGGTTAACAAACACAAAATCAAAGAACGACCATTAGAGAAGAAGTTGGAGAGCTTTCCAAGCAACTCAAGGCCAAAGACTCACCCGTTCGCACCGCCGCCACCACCAAAATGTAGATTGTGTGACAAGGAACGCAACCATACCTCTTTCGTCCACAAATCAGAAACTCAAATTCCAGGCAAGTATCTATCTTGCTTTATTTTAGTAAATTTTCAATCATGTTAGTCTAGGGTTGTTTAGAACATATTTCATGGAAGAAGACAATGACAGGTTTCGTCATAACTGCTTGATCGATCGATCGATCAAGAACATCGATTGATCGACGATCGATCGATCGACCCCATTCCTCGATCGATCGATCCTTCCTGGAAAACTGCGCATTTTTCTTCTGTTTGTTTAATCCGGTCAAAATGCATAGGAACCCTTGATTATTAATTTTAGATCATAATGGGATATAGAGAAGGACCAGTAGGGTCTAGGTGGACTCCGTCGAGTGAAAATTTAATGTAGTATGGAATTATGGGTTAACGAGGAGTTATTCACACATACGAAATTATGCGTACATCTAATAAAAGATCGAGACTCGTGAGTAAGTTAGACTAGAACATAAGTGAGAGTGCCTACTGATATTATACTTAGGGAGATAGAATACTTCGAGAGATGAGAAGTAAGTATGGAGTAACTTATATATTAGAATAAAACTGACGAGTCCATTATGCGAGATAATCGAGTAAAATGTGCTAAGAACGGATAATTATAAGTATGGGTGGGCGCACCTAATTTAGAAATGTAAATATTTATATATATATGTGATTGTGTGATTGTGCATATATTATATATCTGTGTAAAACTCATACCCGAGCTACTTGCTATCACGGGGTTTCCCCGTCGGGACAGTCCTATCTCGATTGGGCCTTTATGGGGGATAACGACGTATACCCTAGAAGATAGTATCCTTGATACAGGCTATTTGAGTGATAGTCAGATGGTCCTAAGAGACGTGAGGGTATGTGCTGACCTCTTAGTGACTTGGAACTATACTTCGCCTCCAATTGTATGTGTTTTGTATTAATACACTTCGAGAGTGATTCCGAACTAGTATTTCCCATAGTACAAGTGATACGGGGACTTGATAGCAGAGTATGCCAGCACCATAGATTTTATGTGGGGTGACGATAATATGTATATTATATGAGTGACTAATATATATATATATATGAGAACTTTCTACTGTGCATAGAAGTATTTAAGTAATGAATAAATACTCCGACTTTATTATAAGTGTCTGGGAATTTTGTGACATCACTGGGTTATTTTAAATAACATAAGATATATGAGAGAGCTTAATTTTCAGAAATTAATTATCTTAGCCATAGTATTTATCAGAATGAAACCTTATGGGAAAGTTAAGTTAAAATAAACTTTTGAGATTAATAGTACGGTAGGCGTGTACACTAGATGAGAGGTGAGAATTTCTCAAGAGAGTGTCGCATACTAGCATGGTTGTTTCATTAGCCGGTAAGCATTTTAAATACTTTATAACCTATTTTTAAATTGTTTTACACTGGGGCTCTGACCCGTTTCCTATTATTTCTTTTCTCTTGTATATATATGTATATATTAAAGGGTCCCAGCCACAGGGGTGTCATGCTTAGATTCCTTGGAAAGGACGCGTTGCAGCTTATGTGGGAGTTGCAGGCCATTGCATAGATGACCTCGTTGTTGACTCTACTCTTATTTTAGTTCTTATTTGTTAGGGCACGTGTCGCCTGTTTCCCTATTCAGTTGGATTTGTCAAAGATTTATGTTCATTTACTTCCAGTATTCGATACTCTTTGGGATTTAATTCTTGTCAGGATTATTGTATTTATAGTTTTTAAACTTGGTATTGGATTATTTGAATGGTTAAACTCTTGTGTGTTAATTGCCATCCTCAATATTTTTTGGATTCTAAATCTGTTAATTATTAAACAGGTTTTCATATCTGGATTTTTATAAAATGGAAATAAGGTTTAAAATTGTTTTGACACTTAGTTTAATTATTTAGAGTGTTTAAATTGGAAATTTTATTTTGCGACAGTGATGCTTAGAGTGAACCAACCGTTCACCTTGATTTTAATTTATTAAAGTACTGATCACCCGGTATTTAATTGGGCGGGGTGTCACAGTTACCGGATATGATAAATTTTGTCTTTTATAACCTCTATGGATCATATCATATCATATCTAGGGTGCAATAATTTTCCCCAAGACTTTGTCCATGAAGCATTCACTAATACAAGTTCCTTGAAGGGTAAATTATTCCAAGGAGTCGTGTCATAACTATAGTCGGCAAAGTTTTTTTATGAAATGTGTATTCGACCCGATTCTACACTTTAAAATTGACCCGACCCAATTGCATTGTCATCATTTTCCTAACTATGTGGTTTTAGCTCTATCACGTTTCGATTATTAGGTGACATGGCATTATGATGCATGCTCCTCGAATGGAGCACGAATAGGTTTTTAAATAGCTTTTTATGTTTCCTAAGATAGTTAAGTAACCAATTGTCTTTCCTACTTAAAATACCTATATCTTCCCATTTCCATTTTACCATCTTAACCATTTAAATTCATAGAGAGAGAAACACGTGAGAAACCAACTCCCGCCCTAATTATCTATTTTTGTTTTCCCTTTTCGGGTTGTACTTCACCCATCTAAGTATCCATTTATCATGTCTTTCTCTTTTATTTCATTTTTTTTTTCAATCAGGGCTTAAACTTGGTTGTAGGGTGAATGTTGGGAAATTTTTGTCTTTCGTGATATTACAATGAACTTTGGGAACTTCCTTGTTATGGCTGTTGTTGTGGGTTTCAGAAGGATTGGAGTGGGTAGCTTTAGGTTCCCATTGAGTTGGTTGGATTAGTTTTTTATGTCTAGGTTTTGTGAGTTGATTTTTATCACAGTAGGTGGTCCTTTGGATTGCCTGCCTTTATTCTTTTCTCAAAAAACTGATGAGCGATTGGCTTGAGAGAATGTTGAACAGATTTTGGAAGATCAATAGGGGTATACCCTCCCCCATTTCCTCTTAACCTCACTCCTTTTGTCACGCCTCAAACCCAATATCCATAGTGATCATTTGTTATTGGAATAATTGGATCATAATCTTGAGCCCATTTGAAAATATACTTCATTTATCACATGTTTTTCTACACACTGTGTATAATGAACATAATATTATTACTATACCATAATGAAATCAATATCAGAGTCATAATTAACCGGACATACAATACTATGATTAACTATGATAAAATTTCACAATCATCAACTCAATCCATACTAACGCAATATATACAATGTGTGAGTATATTAAAATCTTCAGTGTGACAATGATAAAATCCCCATATTTAAACCCCAGCTCTTTCCAACGGTGAAACTCTCAAAGTTGCCGGTCGTATGGTATTCTAGCTGGCAGCATACAAACCTAAAATTGTTAAAATATAAACTGTAAGCATTAAGCTTAGTGAGGTACTCCTTACCTACAATGAAATAATAATTCTATATCGAATATGTGGATATAAAATCCGAACAATCCTGCCCATTGGCAATAACAAATCCTGGATCATAAGATCCAAATAATTCTGCCCATTGGCAATAACAAATCCTGGAACATAAGTTCCAAATAATTCTGTCCATTGGCAATAACAAATCCTGGAACATAAGTTCCAAATAATTCTGCCCATTGGCAATAACAAATCCTAGAACATAAGTTCCAAATAATTCTGCCCATTGGCAATAACAAATCCTGGAACATAAGTTCCAACAAAGCACTGGATCTTTGTCCAATTCCAATCCTGGATCATAAGACCCAACCAATCCTGGATATTTTAATATCCAAACAAATCCTGAATACCGAAGTATTCAAACAAATCCTCTCTTAGAGCTATATTCATATTTATATATGAAACAAATCATAAGTACACTCACCTTGATAGTTTAACTGGCTTTTCCCTTGCCTTTATCTGGTACTTGTTCAATCAGCTCTTCTTCCCTTCCTATCATTCTTATAATATTAGTATCATCATAATAATATCAATAATCCAAAGAATGATTTAAACATAATTCAATCCATAAGCATCATATGATTCCATTCAAATCGTTTATCACAAGTGAAGTTCCATCCAAATCCATGTTAATATATTTAACATATCCAAATCATAGGCCAAATATAAATTAATTTATTCTTGGTAATTCAATTCTTATCATATTAGGATTCCAATACAAAAGACGGTGTGATATTTCAATGTTCCTAGAGTAAGATATGCCCATTTCTTTACCACATTGCAAATCTGTCCTATAATCTCTTTCATCATTCATTCAACTTCCAGGAATTTCCATAATTTTTCTACATCATAAATTTATATGATATTTCACCCAACATCAATAAACATATTTGAAAATACAAAATTAAAATTTCATAATTTTCAGAGTTCATTTGCTATGTCAAGCAAAACATCGAACACATGGCGGGCATACTTTCACTCTTAGGGCAGATTTCATACCCGAACTTCAAACTCTCACCAAAGATTCATTTATCGGAATTTTCACATAATTTTCGGATATGTCATACATATATGAGTGTAGGATAATCTCCAATTGGAATCAATCAATTCCAGTAAGTATAGAGACATATATGGAAGTTTTAATAAACAAGGTTCCTAAACAAAACAATCTCAAGGGTTTACACATTCAAGTTTGCTTAAACTTACATCTATCCATAAGTACACATCAAGACATGAAATTTAAGTAAAAAAATTATTATTTCAATCATTTAAATAAGTAATATAAAAAAATAAACAATATTTATGGATGGAAATACCTTAGGGGCTTTTACGTAATTTTTCTATGATTTTTTTCTTCAATTTCTCCTCACTCTTTCTTCCTAAACTTCAAAACTCTCTTTCCTTAGGTTAAAACTCATCCATGTATGAAATATGCTGAAGGAAGATATTAATTCAAGGGTTTTAAGTCGTCATAAGGCCACTCCCTCTTGGTCCAATCAAAATATAACATGTGGCATTATATAAAATAAAATATCATTTAAGGCTAAATGACTACTTTACCCCATGTTCGTAAAAAGACAATATCTTCCCACTCGGATGTCCGTTCGATGAACCGTTTGTTTTTTATAAAGTTAACTCATATATCTACAAATATCTAGTTTACACCTTAAGTTCATTGTTATGTCATAAAGGTCAAAACTAGCGTCTAGCAGGAACATTCCTACCGAAAACTTTAAAATTTCACATTTGTAACTAATTCGGTATTTCAGGCTTCATGAAGGTAGGATTAAACTAAACATAATGACTTAACATCATATATATTAATAAAACACTACTCATATCACATAAGCTAATAATGCTTTAAGCATATTTAATCATAATTATATTTAGGTTGTCACAATTCTCCCCCAGTTAGGAAATTTCGTCCCCGAAATTGACATACCTTGGTTGTCTGAATCAAACAAATACGGATAAGGCTTCTTCATTCTATCCCCACTCTCCCATGTATCTTATTCCATGGAATGCCTTCTCCACATAACCTTCACAAGTGGGATCACTTTTGATCTCAATATTTGTTCTTTCCTATCGACGATTGCAAGTGGTTCTTCCACAAAACTCAAATCTTCTTTCAATGCAATAGGTTGTTCCACCAATACATGTGAAGGATCCGCTACATACTTTCTTAACATAGAAACATGGAAAACATCATGTAGTCGAGCTAACTCCCATGGTAACGCTAACTTGAAGGCAACCATCCCGACTTTCTCAAGAATTTCATAAGGTCCAATGTAGCGTGGACTTAATTTACCTTTCTTTCCAAACCTCATAACCCCTTTCCATGGAGATATCCAAAGAAACACGTAATCCCCTTTCTGAAATTCTAAATATTTCTATCACTTATCCGTATAACTCTTCTGTCTGCTTTGAGATGTTCTCATTCTACCTTGAATAATCTTCACTTTTTCAGTGGTGACTTCAATCAATTTTGGACCCTCTATCTTCCTTTCACCAACTTCACCCCAACATATCGGTGTACGACATCGTCTACTGTATAATGCTTCATATGGAGCCATACCAATAGTAGACTGAAAATTATTGTTATATTCAAATTCTATCAAAGGCAAATATTCATCCCAATTACCTTTGAAATCAAGCACACAGGCTCTAAGCATATCTTCCAAAATCTGTATTGTCCTTTCAGACTGCCCATCTGTCTGGGGATTAAAATCCGTACTAAAATTTAAGTTGGTACCCATAGCATACTGCAAGCTATTCCAAAATCTGGATGTAAAAGTAGGGTCCCTATCTGAAATAATAGAAACAGGTGCTCCATGCAATCGAATAATTTCATTAACATACAATCTAGCATACCTATCAACTGTATACGTAGTCTTGACTGCTAGAAAATGAGCGGACTTGGTCAATCTGCCCACCATTACCCAAATTGAATCTGACCCCTTATGAGATCGAGGAAGCCCAACTACAAAATCCATCGTTACATGATCCCATTTCCATTCCGGTATTGGCAATGGCTGAAGCAGACCAATAGGTTTTTGATGCTCCACTTTCACTTGCTGACTTATAAGGCACCTAGCAACAAAATCAGCTATTTTCTTCTTCATATTATTCCACTAATAATGCTCCTTTAAATCCCTATACATTTTAGTACTACCAGGATGCATAGTATAAATGGAATTATGAGCCTCATCTAAAATTTCCTTTTTTAATCCACCCACATTAGGCACACATAACCGCTGCTTATACAACAAAGTGTCATCATTCACGATACAAAAATCTTCAGACTTACCATCTCGGACGTCTTGCCGTTTCTTTTCAAGAAAAGGATCCTGACTTTGCAACTCACGAATACGGGTAGCTAACAAAGGCCTCACGCTTACATGAGCAAAGAATCTGTCCCCCTATGCTAACTGCAATTCCATTCCTATCAATCTCAACTCCATAATATGAGCAACTCTAGCACATCGAATACAAGATAACCTGCCCGAAGCCTTTCTAATCAAAGCATCTGCAACTATATTTGCCTTCCCTGGATGGTGGTGAATTGTACAGTCATAATCTTTAATTAACTCCATCCACCGCCTTTGCCTCAAATTCAACTCCTTCTGAGTAAATAAATACTTAAGGCTTTGATGGTCAGTAAAAATTTCACATACCTCACCATATAAATAATGACGCCATAATTTCAAAGCAAACACAATAGCAGCAAGTTTCAAATCATGTGTAGGATAATTACATTCATGTGTACGCAACAGCCTAGAAGCATAAACAATAACTTTACCATGCTGCATCAAAACACAACCCAACCCCTGATGTGAAGCGTCGGTATAAATAACAAAACAATCTCCACCACGCGGAACAGTAAGAACAGGTGCAGTTACCAACCTCTTTTTCAATTTATCGAAACTATTTTCACAATCAGAATTCCATTCAAACTTAATATCCTTTCGAGTTAGTTTAGTCATTGGCAAGGCAATCGAAGAAAATCCTTTAATAAACCTTCTATAATACCCAGTTAAATCCAGAAAACTTCTCACCTCACTGACATTATTGGGCCTCTTCCATTTTACAATAGCTTCTACCTTCTTGGGATCAACAAATATACCATCTCCAGAAATAACATGGCCTAAAAATACAACTTTTGATAGCCAAAATTCACATTTGCTAAACTTAGCATACAATTGCTTATCTTTCAACACATTCAAAATTGTTCTGAGATGCTTTTCATATTCAACCATATCACGTGAATAAATCAGAATATCATCAATAAAAACTATCACAAAGAAATCAACGAAAGGATGTAGTACCCGGTTCATAAGATCCATAAATACGCTGGAGCATTAGTCACCCCAAAAGGCATCACCAAAAACTCAAAATGACTATACCGAGTGCGAAAAGCAGTTTTAGAAATATCGCTCTCCTTCACCCTCAACTGATGATACCCTGATCACAAGTCTGTCTTTGAAAACACTTTAGCACCCTGCAAATGATCAAACAAATCATCTATACGAGGTAAAGGGTATTTGTTCTTAATTGTAGCTTTATTCAGTTGCCTATAATCAATACACAAACGCATGGTACCATCTTTCTTCTTCACAAATAAAACTGGTGCACCCCATGGAGATACACTAGGTTATATAAACCCCTATCAAGTAAGTCTTTGATACGGCGGAAATATTACGTACTTCACCCGTTAATCTATGCGTTATTAGCCCTCTCGGGTATCTTATTCCCTATATTTATGCTCGTTAACCGGACAACCCTCGGATTTCTATGATAACATGTTTTGCAGGGGTTAATTGAGCTTTTGTAGGTATTTGGATGCTAAGTGTGAAGTCCGGATGCGTTTCGCTCGATTTCCGTACACAACCGCACGCGCAAGGGCATTTTAGTCTTTTGACAGCTTGGGCACCTGGCCCGACATCTACACGGAAGTTTTAGCTCTCTTCGCTAGCTTCGCGTGGCCACGAACGGTGCGCGATTCCGATGCATAACGACAAAGTTACGGCGATTGGAGCGACGTTGGATTGTATGCCAAAACAGGGAGGATTGCAGGCTGCCCCTGCTTGATCGATCGATCAAGCCTGGGGATCGATCGATCGATCCTTATTATTTTTGCCACGAATTACACTATCGATCGATCGACACCAGAGGTCGATCGATCGATCCCCTGTTTTCTCCCCTGCAGATATTTTCTTTTATTACAACTTACTATATAAGTTGGTTTTGGTTGTAATAAAAGGGGGACCATATAGACTTAGAGAGATTCAGATTAGATAGTTAGTTAGGGTTTGGTGTGGAGATTTCCTTTCTTCTTCTTCTTGGATTGACAACCCATGTGGTTTGTAAGATTGAACTATTCACTTCCTCTCCATTTATATAGTTTGTTCTTCTTCTCCTCTTGCCTTGTAATTTAGTTTCAATGCTTTCTAACTAGTTTACATGTTTTAATTCTTGCTTTCTTAGTCTAATTAGCATAATTTAGTTTAACTCACCATGCACCCTTAGATAAATAGGGTCGGGATTTCATTTCCGCCATTTTCGGGCCCCGAGCTCCGAAAACTAGGTTTAGTGCAAAATCGCTTTTAATTGAAACCGCGTGTATTAAAGTTGGATTGTTAAGCGTTTAACTTTATTTGTCACGCAACTATAGTGTTTATAGCGACAATCCGAATTTAATCCGCGTGTGATCATTTTTCAGTTAAATGTTTAATCTCGCAACTTTGGCTTAAATTCCTTATTGTGTGATGTTTATGCTTAATTGAAAATGCTCGATTAAATTGCTTTCGAGCCTTAATTCTAATTAGTAGTTGTTTCGATCCGTTTGGTAGAATGCGATCCCGATCCTCGCTTTACTTTAATTTAGCGTAACTTCTCATTTTCTTTTGTCACCATAACCACACATCACCTTTTACACTTTTATTCCTGAAGTAATTAAACAATTAACATCTGAAATTTAATAACTCCCTGTGGATTCTCGATACCCGACTTACCGCTTTACTTGCTTGTCAAGTGTAGCTGTAGCTTAGGTTTATTCTTTTGCATGCCGAGCGGGAGCCGAAATCAACGATAGTGTCCCTGCACGAACACTCGGTTTCCCTAGCATCAAATTGGCGCCGTTGCCGGGGAGCTAGTTTTAGATAGTAATTGTTTTATGATTTCGTAGAATTTTTCCTTTTCTATTTGTATTCTTTCTTTTAACCTTTCTTGCAGGATTTGCATACTTTGAGCGCTAAGAAACTCCTATTCGCGGTTGCTCACTTTCTTTCTTGGATTCTCCATCTTTCAACAACGAGGTAACCATGTCTTTCTTTTATAGTTATTACGGTTATTATAATGATTCTTACTTTGGGGATAGTTTTCAAGTTTTCCATTTTGAAGATTTTCTTGAAAATGAAAGACTTGAAAACATTTATCGGAATGAAAATCGTTATTGGGAGCTTGAGTTGGATTCATTATTCGAATCCAATGACAATCTTCATCTCATTACTTTCGAAGACGAGTTTCAAACAAATGAGGAGTCCGAGGCTCTTGAGCCGAGGAAGCTTACTTTGGAAGAGACTTTTCTTCTTTATTCCCAAGGTTTGGAAGGCTTAAATGATGCTGGAATGAGACTTGGTTCACTTTGCGATGAGATGAATTCTTATGCACAAAACAACGAGGAGGTGGAAACTTGTGTTTCACCTCAATTTTTCAAAGAATTTCTCATCGAGTGTGAATCTTTCTCCCTCGAAATTCAATCTCCTTCCCGACGATGAGTCGATTGAGATTGAATTTGTTTCATCACCATATTCGTTTTCCGTGATCGAACCATTAGAATTACCGGTCGATTCCTATGAGTCGGTAGAAACTTTTATAATTTCTACACATTTTGCCGACGAGGACTCTTTACCGGACTTGTTGTCGATGGTTGTTGTCCCGATGTGTGCACCATCTCCCATTTCATTTGAAAAACCTTTGGGAGATGAATCGATTTTTCTTGGACCTCAAGTGTACTTTTCCCCCTTGTTATCCAAATCCCCCATCGTCCGCCTAGAATTTCAAATTGGCGATGGTTCATTTCTTTCACCGCCCACATGCCTTCCGTTGTTCAAACGGAATTCCTATTTTCCGGGAGGCATGCATGCTCGGGAGGGTCCACCGTTGATCCTCCAAAGTCAAATCGTGTTTTGGATGGACCCTCAAAAATTTCAACTTTTGGTATATAGTTAAGTGCGCATTCCGAGTGTAGGTTGTATATACTAACTTCTTTCTTTTTGTTTTTCTTGATTTTAGCCTAGTATAATTAGCTAAAATCTTTGTATTTCTTTTCGTATGCTTGGTTCTAATTCTTTTGTAGGTTCAACGGACTTGAATTTGCGGAGATATGCGCCCGGCACACATTTGTTAAGAAAACAATCAAAAATCACAAAAACATTTTTTTCCCTTTGATATTCACACTCGCATCCTCACGCATTTGCATTTGTTTTTGTTTTTCTTTTCTTTTATTTTTATTTTTCATTTGTTGTCATGATTATGCGTGTGCGTTGTTCGTGTGCATATTTTTATTTTCTTTCATTTTTATTATTTTATTTTCTTTAGCATAGGCTTTTTTGGTGTGTATATTTATGCCTATGTGTATTTATTTTTATTTTATTTTTATTTTTATTTTTCTATTTATATTTCATATTTTTATGTGTATATATATATATATATATATATATATATATATATATATATATATATATATATATACTATATTTATAGTTATTTTGATTTTATACCCCATATTTGTCCCCAAATTGCAATTCCCCCCCCCCCCCCCCCCCCATAAAAATTGGATGCAGTAGGCTTGCACCTGCTTGATCGATCGATCGAGCCTGGGGGTCGATCGATCGATCGACCAGGTTTAAGCCGAGTTCTGCCTTAATTTTCCCCCACTTCTCTTATTTCTCTCCTTCCTCTCTTAAACCGTTTGTGCCCTAGATATTTCCCCTCACCACATTCTTCTCTTTTCTTCCAAATTGCTGCACATTCAGGTATATCTCTACTTGTTTTACATGAATTTGTAGTTTTTGGTAGAAATGTGTCACAAATTGTATGTTTGAAACCCTAGTTTGACACATTGTTTGAATGTTGGTGTTTCCCCTGATTTCGATTTGTTCCAACTGAAATTTTGCATGATTCTTGTTATATATCCACTCATGAACATGTTTTGATTACTGCATTGTTGGTTGTTCATGAGTGGGGTGGTTTTGTTGGTTCAATGTTGGTATTTTCGACCTTGACGCACGCCAAGTGTTCGTCAAAATGCCTAAAACAGATTTAAATCCTTATTTTGACGAACACTTGGGTGATTTTCATACCTAGTCGCATTTCGACATTTTTCATCGCATTGTTGCTTTTATTCACCTCGGTTTTTGCGCACTTGCACCACCATTTCAATTTTCACACTACCAACCATAAATTGTGCTTACACTTGCTTGTATTGTGTAATTTGTGTTTTGTAGGTTGAAATGGCGCCGAAAAAGTATGCTTCTACTAGGTGTGTGCCCGCCGGGGGCGTCGATGGGTTCCGCACAGAACAAGAGCGTGATTGGTTCCGTGCACATTTCTACACATCCGAGCGACCGTTCGGTAATCATTTTGCATGGATCCTTGAGGATATACCGAGGGAGGCTCGGGTTCTGTTGCGCCGGCAGGGGTGGGAGCCCTTCCTTTCTACTAACGGTCGTATCAACGAGGAATTGGTCCGTATATTCTACGCGACGTTAGTAGCGGTGAAGAGCAGTGATGGGCCGACCACATATGAGGCCATGGTTCGTGGGATGAGGATTCCATTTACTATTTCAGACTTGGCAGCTTTTATGGATGTTCCTCTACCCGTGGACCCAGTCAGCTTTCTCGATGGGTCTATCTTCGGCCGTGGGACATTGATTGAGGCCCTTGCACCGGGATAGCCGTGGAAGAGGGGTGCTTTCCGCTCGGCTGCAATGGAGGACTTGCCTAGACTACTCCACTACATCAATGTCCATTCCTTTATGGTGATGAACAACAGGTCTGAGGTTCGTCACAAGCATGCCGCACTGATCTACACTATGCTGAATGGATTGGGCAGTATCTGTTTGCCCGCTATTTTTCTTGACATGATGTGCGCTACGGCGAAGGAGGTCGCTTGGAGATATTCCCTTCCTTTTCCTGCCCTTATTACGAAGATTTGTATTTCTCACGGTTGCCAGGAGTTGGACGCAGACCGTAAGCATGTGCCACTCGGGCTTCTCTCAAAAGACAACATCGCAAAAATGCTGAAGCGCGAGTGGGGGCAACCGGATGGGAAGAGACCGAGGGCAGAGACACCTGACTTGCCTGACGAGGAGGAGGAGGAGGATGAGATCAGAGAGATGGAGACTGGTGAGGGTTCTGGCATGCCACACACAGAGGATGATGCCCGCTTTGCGGCATTTCAGGCTGTGCAGGACCAGCGTTGGGAGGAGACCCAGCTCAGGTTGGCAACTTGGGAGTCGCGCCTGGACCAGTTGCAGGCCGAGCAGCGGCAGCATTGGTTACAGCAGCAGGCTCATCAGGAGCAGTTTCAGGCCGAGCAACGGCAGGAGTGGTCAGTGCAGAGGCAGGCCAGGGCACAGAGCAGACAGGAGTACCGGATGATGCAGCGGATGATGAGAGATCTTTATCTGCAGCGCAGTGATTCCGACGCACCAGTGCCTCCTCATTTTCAGGACCCCTTCGATCCTAGTGGTTCTGGCCACTAGGCTGTTGTTGTGCTGGGTTTCATTTTTGTATTTTGGGATCGGATAGTATGTTGTATTTTTTATTTTTATTTTTCTTTTTATTTTTATTTGTATTTCTTTTATTTCAGAAGTTGTAATGTATTAAGTTATTTTGTATTGAACTTATGAAATGAGAAATAAAAATGTAGTTTGTGGTTGTTTATTGGATTTTGATGTGTGTGACCTTCCATTTTATAAAATCAAAAAGTTCACCATCAATTTATCTAGTATTTGCACTTCAGCCCCTCTATATTATTGTGACTTGTGACATAGATTCTCTTCACTTGATACATCGGTTCATATTCTTCATATGCTTTGTACTAACTTGTTTTGCAGCTTCATTTGGACTTGTACTTATGGAGATCGCTCCACGTGTGGGTAATATCATTCCTTTCCTAGCTTTGTGTTGTGTTCTTTAATGGACGCATTGGGGACAATGCAACATTTAAGTTAGGGGGTGTAGGATAGTCTATCCATTTTGCTGTTTAGTCCTTGGATTGGATTACAATTTAGTTACAAAGCATGTTTTTGTTAAAATTTGAAAAATTTCAAAAATATTTTCTTTCTTTTTTCTCCTTTGTTGGGCATTTTGCCCTTGTTTCCGATGATAAATTTTAATAATTGCCCGATCAAATAGACAATTCAACTATGCATGTTCTCGATTTTAGAAGTTATTAGATTCTAGTCCCTAAATCATTAATATTATGAATAACTTCATGAATTAAACTTTATCCGTGAACATATGCACCATTCTTGTTATATTGAATTGGCTTAAGATTTTTATAACTCGGTATGCTTTTGCTGCATTGTATATACTTACACCGAGTGAGATTAGAGACTTATCTTCATTTGTGAGTGTATACACTATTCTTTTCTCATTGAAAACGTTACAGTCGTTGGTAATCTCTTTATTCTTTCATTGACCGTTCATTAATTGAGTTCATCATTGAAATGTGTTACTTGAGCATGATTTTTGTATGTTGTTTTAACTCGCGAATTGCGTATACTTTGTGAAATGATCATAGGCCCTCTTTGATATATCACCCATATGACCTTGACCTCACCTTTTATATGTTCCCTAGTCAACCCACTTGAGCCTAAATACTAGACTTTCGTTTCATTACCCAAAATCCCATAACCAACTCCAAATTGGAGTTTTATACCATATATATTACCTTACATATCCTTGTTTGGATTGTTGCTTGGAATTGAATGTTATTATTGTTGTGTGGTTGCAATTTGAGTATGAAAAGAGTAAGAAGTGTCAGAAAAAGAAAGTAGTGAAAAAGAGAAAGCAAAAAGCAAAGAAAACAAAAGAGAAAAAGTGAGAAAAAGGATGAAAAGAAAAAAGAAAGAGAAAGTTGTAAATATTGTTTGTAGTGTTTCAATAAGCTTTGATTACTCTCTCAATTGTTATACCTATGCTCGTTTGGACATCTTTGTCCAACTTTTGATATTGCCCACTTTTTACATTATTCCGAGTTTCATCCCCAAACACTTTGAATCCGTATATACATTCCTTCATTTCGTACCTTAACTTAGCCATACATTACAACCCTATTACAAGTCCTATGTGATCTTAAGTAGATGTAATTCAAATGTTTAAATAGTGTTGATAATCTGTGAAAATGCATTTCGCCTCTTTTACTGTGCGGTATCCTTTCACTGAGATTGCAATTTTTATTTCCTATATAGCGTTCTTCTTTTGTGACATGTGCGCGGCCTAGTTTCCATTTACATTTACTCTTTATGCCCGCATGTCCCGTGTATTACCTCCCTTTTCATAGTGAATTCATTTGTTGAGCGTAATGCCCGTGAGGATTGAATGTATGCATGCTTTGATGTTTAGTATCCCAATTATTTAAGTTTTTCGTCAAATCATACCTTGCATGTGCTCACTCCCCTTCCACATGCTAGAGTTTCGATTTATTGAGGTGCATTCGATAATGTTAATAACTACGGACTTCTCATGCGAATTCGTTTGCTATGCTAATAACATGTTGAAATCTTGTTCGCACTGATGAGTTTGTCTTACTTGATTGGGCATATTTTGAGGAAACCATATGATGTTTGTGGGTTTCATCCCTGAAAACCCTCACGAGACGACACTCGTCCACTAGGGTAACCTAGGGGTTTAACGGCTTATTGCATATGCTAAATGCAATCGAATCGCCCGCGAAAGTGGCCTTATCTTTTTATTGCTTTTATACCATACTTTTGTACTCTCTCCTGTGTTGGTTTACTTGTTCTTCTTGTTGCATCTTATTTCATTGCTAGGGACTAGCAATGTGTAAGTTAGGGGGTGTGATACGGCGGAAATATTGCGTATTTCACCCGTTAACCTACGCGTTATTAGCCCCCTCGGGTATCTTATTCCCTATATTTATGCTCGTTAACCGGACAACCCTCGGATTTCTATGATAACATGTTTTGCAGGGGTTAATTGAGCTTTTGTAGGTATTTGGATGCTAAGTGTGAAGTCCGGATGCGTTTCGCTCGATTTCCATACACAACCGCACGCGCAAGGGCATTTTAGTCTTTTGACAGCTTGGGCACCTGGCCCGACATCTACACGGAAGTTTTAGCTCTCTTCGCTAGCTTCGCGTGGCCGTGAATGGTGCGCGATTCCGATGCATAACGACAAAGTTACGGCGATTGGAGCGACGTTGGATTGTATGCCAAAACAGGGAGGATTGCAGGCTGCCCCTGCTTGATCGATCGATCAAGCCTGGGGATCGATCGATCGATCCTTATTATTTTTTCCACGAATTACACTGTCAATCGATCGACACCAGAGGTCGATCGATCGATCCCCTGTTTTCTGCCCTGCAGATATTTTCTTTTATTACAACTTACTATATAAGTTGGTTTTGGTTGTAATAAAAGGGGGACCATATAGACTTAGAGAGATTCAGATTAGATAGTTAGTTAGGGTTTGGTGTGGAGATTTCCTTTCTTCTTCTTCTTGGATTGACAACCCATGTGGTTTGTAAGATTGAACTATTCACTTCCTCTCCATTTATATAGTTTGTTCTTCTTCTCCTCTTGCTTTGTAATTTAGTTTCAATGCTTTCTAACTAGTTTACATGTTTTAATTCTTGCTTTCTTAGTCTAATTAGCATAATTTAGTTTAACTCACCATGCACCCTTAGATAAATAGGGTCGGGATTTCATTTCCGCCATTTTCGGGCCTCGAGCTCCGAAAACTAGGTTTAGTGCAAAATCGCTTTTAATTGAAACCGCGTGTATTAAAGTTGGATTGTTAAACGTTTAACTTTATTTGTCACGCAACTATAGTGTTTATAGCGACAATCCGAATTTAATCCGCGTGTGATCATTTTTCAGTTAAATGTTTAATCTCGCAACTTTGGCTTAAATTCCTTATTGTGTGATGTTTATGCTTAATTGAAAATGCTCGATTAAATTGCTTTCGAGCCTTAATTCTAATTAGTAGTTGTTTCGATCCGTTTGGTAGAATGCGATCCCGATCCTCGCTTTACTTTAATTTAGCGTAACTTCTCATTTTCTTTTGTCACCATAACCACACATCACCTTTTACACTTTTATTCCTGAAGTAATTAAACAATTAACATCTGAAATTTAATAACTCCCTGTGGATTCTCGATACCCGACTTACCGCTTTACTTGCTTGTCAAGTGTAGCTGTAGCTTAGGTTTATTCTTTTGCATGCCGAGCGGGAGCCGAAATCAACGATAGTGTCCCTGCACGAACACTCGATTTCCCTAGCATCAGTCTTGCAACTGAATCTTGAGTTCTTTTAACTCAGCAGGTGCCATTCTATACGGTGCCATAGAAATAGGGGTTGTCCCTGGTGCTAATTCAATACTAAATTCAACTTCTCTTTCTGGAGGTAACCCTGACAACTCACTAGGAAACAATTTAGGAAAATCCTGTACAATAGGAACATCGACTAATTGTAAAGCCCTCTTCCTAGTGTCAAGAACATATGTAATAAAACCCTCACAACCCTTACTCAATAATCTCCTCATCTGAATAGCAGAAATGATGCAACTGGGAACAATTTTCCTTTCCCCCACAAATTTAAATTCCGGCTCACCATGCATATTAAAAACAACTTCCTTACAGAAATAATCCATAGATGCATGATATTTAGATAACCAATCCATTCCCAGAATTATATTAAAATAAAAAATATCCAATGGAAGTAGATCTATAACTGTATCTCTAGAGCCCACAGTCAAAACACAATCACGAAAAAGATATTCAACTACAATCATATCCCCCATAGGCATGGAAATACCTAACCCCACCTCTAAATGAGTACATGATCTATTCAGATATATGGAAAATACAAATGACACAAAAGAATGTGTGGAACCAGGATCAATCAGAACATAAGAACTTTTATCAGTAACAGAAAGTGTACATGTCACCACATCTGGAGTAATCTGAGCTTCTTTCATTGTAAAGACTCGTCCACCTGGCCTGGAACTACTAGCTTGTCCTCTGCCCATACTTTTCACTGCACTTCCTGGAGATAATATTCTGCTTGCTACTTCACTATGTGCTGCTGGAGTCTGTGCCAATTGCGGATAATTCTTCTTAATATGCCCCACTTGATGACAATGGTAGCATTCCAATCCCTTAAGCTTAGGACACTCAGATTTATAATTCCCTTCCTCTTTACAAAAGAAACATGTAACACCTCCTATTGGGGCCTCACCTCTCCCTGACTTTTGAGCTGAACCAAAAGATCCTCCACTCTTGGTATCTCTGCCCAATCTCCCCTGACCTCTAGCACTATCTCCACTACCTCTCTGAAATTTATGAGGTTCTATCTTAACACTTCCACCCTCACCTCCCTTAGAGTGAAATGCATCGAATCTACTCTTCTTAAAACTCTCTCTACTTTCCACCCCTTGGTTTATTTGCCTTTCTGCTATCGTGGCTTTGTTTACCAGAGAAGCATAATCTTCTAACTCATAAGTGGCCACTCTATTTTGAATAGGCCAAATCAGTCCATCTTGAAACTTACTACATTTATCTTCTTCATCCTGCACATACTTAGTAGTAAATCTAGACAAAGCGGTAAATTTAGCATCATACTCCCTCACAGACATTTTCCCTTGGGTTAAATTTATAAACTCCCTCAGCTTCTCCCTCCTATAAACCTTACGGAAATACTTAACATACAAAGCTTTAATAAATTTATCCCAAGTAATGACATCAGTTCCTTCCATCCTGGGCACCAAATGGTTGCTGGCTTCCCACCAATACTTCGCCTCTCCTTTGAGCTTAAACACAGCTAGATTCACTTTCTGGTTATCAGGAACCTTCATAACTGCAAAGATAGTTTCTAGATCTCTGACCCACATCTCATCTTCTGTAGGTTCAACTGACCCTGAATATTCTGGAGGATTCAACTTTAAAAACTTCTCATGCATGGAATCTTTCATTTCCTTCCTTGCCTCTTTCTCAATCCTGGCCACAGTCTTTGATTCTAGATATCTAGCCTGTTGTTCTGCCATTTGCGCCATATTTATTTCTTATTGCTCTGCCATCCTCATCATTTCTTGTGCCATTATTTGCATCTCTGTAGGCTTTTCTTCCTCTCTAGCCCTTCTAGCAACACTCTGCTCTACTTCAGTATTGTCTGTATGAGAAGCCACTCCCTCTTCTCTATGTTGTCCATTCCCAGGTTCCATCTGGAATTATCTGTAATACAAAAAAGTTCTAACAACCAATATAAACAGTTTATAATACTAAACTATCGATTAGTACATAAACAATTCATAAATATCAAATTAACTCAATACTGCAATCTAACCATCACAAAGGACTAGAATTAATAACCACGCTCGGATACCACTAATTGTCACGCCCCAAACCCAATATCCATACTAATCATTTATTATTGGAATAATTGGATCATAATCTTGAGCCCATTGGAAAATATACTTCATTTATCACATGTTTTTCTACACACCGTGTATAATGAACATAATATTATTATTATACCATAATGAAATCAATATCAGAGTCATAATTAACCGGACATACAATAATATGATTAACTATGATAAAATTTCACAATCATCAACTCAATCCATACTAACGCAATCTATACAATGTGTGAGTATATTAAAATCTTCAGTGTGACAATGATAAAATCCCCATATTTAAATCCCAGCTCTTTCCAACGCTGAAACTCTCAAAGTTACCGGTCGTATGGTATTCTAGCTGGCAGCATACATACCTGGAATTGTTAAAATATAAACCATAATCATTAAGCTTAGTGAGGTACTCCTTACCTACAATGAAATAACAATTCTATATCGAATATGTGGATATAAAATCCGAACAATCCTGCCCATTGGCAATAACAAATCGTGGATCATAAGATCCAAACAATTCTGCCCATTGGCAATAACAAATCCAGGAACATAAGTTCCAAATAATTCTGTCCATTGGAAATAACAAATCCTGGAACATAAGTTCCAAATAATTCTGCCCATTGGCAATAACAAATCCTAGAACATAAGTTCCAAATAATTCTGCCCATTGGCAATAACAAATCCTGGAACATAAGTTCCAACAAATCACTTGATCTTTGTCCAATTCCAATCCTGGATCATAAGACCCAACCAATACTGGATATTTTAATATCCAAACAAATCCTGAATACCGAAGTATTCAAACAAATCCGCTCTTAGAGCTATATTCATATTTATATATGAAACAAATCATAAGTACACTCACCTTGATAGTTTAACTGGCTTTTCCCTTGCCTTTATCTGGTACTTGTTCAATTAGCTCTTCTTCCCTTCCTATCATTCTTATAATATTAGTATCATCATAATAATATCAATAATCCAAATAATGATTTAAACATAATTCAATCCATAAGCATCATATGATTCCATTCAAATCGTTTATCACAAGTGAAGTTCCATCTAAATCCATGTTAATATATTTAACATATCCAAATCATAGGCCAAATATAAATTAATTTATTCTTGGTAATTCAATTCTTATCATATTAGGATTCCAATACAAAAGACGGTGTGATATTTCAATGTTCCTAGAGTAAGATATGCCCATTTCTTTACCACATTGCAAATCTGTCCTATAATCTCTTTCATCATTCATTCAACTTCCAGGAATTTCCATAATTTTTCTACATCATAAATTTATATGATATTTCACCCAACATCAATAAACATATTTGAAAATACAAAATTAAAATTTCATAATTTTCAGAGTTCATTTGCTATGTCAAGCAAAACATCGAACACATGGCGGGCATACTTTCACTCTTAGGGCAGATTTCATACCCGAACTTCAAACTCTCACCAAAGATTCATTTATCGGAATTTTCACATAATTTTCGGATATGTCATACATATATGAGTGTAGGATAATCTCCAATTGGAATCAATCAATTCCAGTAAGTATAGAGACATATATGGAAGTTTTAATAAACAAGGTTCCTAAACAAAACAATCTCAAGGGTTTACACATTCAAGTTTGCTTAAACTTACATCTATCCATAAGTACACATCAAGACATGGAATTTCAGTAAAAAAATTATTATTTCAATCATTTAAATAAGTAATAAAAAAAAATAAACAAGATTTATGGATGAAAATATCTTAGGGGCTTTTACGTAATTTTTCTATGAATTTTTCTTCAATTTCTCCTCACTCTTTCTTCCTAAACTTCAAAACTGTGTTTCCTTAGGTTAAAACTCTTCCATTGCTGAAATATGCTGAAGGAAGATCTTAATTAAAGGGTTTTAAGTCGGCATAAGGCCACTGATTCGTATCGAATATTGCATATTTCCGCCCGTTATCCTTATGCATTCTAGCGATTTTACGGTCCTATATGCCTATAATTATGCTCATTAACCAGACAACCTTGGAGTTGGATAGACACATGTTTTGCAGGGGTTATTTGTGCTTTTGTAGGTATTGGAACGCTAAAAGTGAGGATCCGTTGCATTTCGGAGAAGTTTTGTCGCTGGACGCTACTTCAAGGGCTTTTTAGTCAATTCACATTTCTTATTCGGCTCTTGGAAATTCCACGGATGCGTAGTTCATTGAGTTAGCATCGCGTGGCCGCAAACGGTGCGTCGTTTGGAGTTCGGACGAAGAAGATAGGCTCGTTTCCGTAATGGACCTTTTCCCCCTCATCATGGACCAAATGCAGCCTGAAAACAGAGTACCGGTCGACCGCGTACAAGGGACCGGTCGACCGCGGTTTCAACTTTTGCCGTGGGAAGGAGACAGTATGCTTTGGCTTAAGGGACCGGTCGACCGCGCCCCTGCGACCGGTCGACCGGTAGTGCCAGATATTTTGGGCTCTTTCCTCTTTCTTTCCTTTTTCCCTTATCTTTTCCCACTTACTATATAAACTCATTTTTGGTTTTAATATCAGATATACACGATTTTAGGTTAGTTTAGCTTAGGGTTTGGGGTTTTTGCTTGGTTCTTCTTCATTTCTCTTTGGTTTGACACCCCATTTGGATTGTAAGTTGACTATTCATCTCCCCTACCATTTGAATATAGTTGTATTTCTTCATTTCTTGCTTTCTAGTTAATTTACAAGCTTTGTAATTTAGGTTTTCTTGCTTTATTTACACGCTTTGATTTACACGCTTTCTAGTATAGATTTACTGCGTTTATTTACCGCTTTCCATTTATCGCGTTTTTAACATGCTTTCTAGGTAATTTAAATTAGGTTGTGTTTGAATTGAACTCACTCGGGTTGACGCGTTGCTTTGCTTTGGTGATGGAGTTTACGGGTCTATTTCGGGTGCGTTGTCCTAGTTATTACGCCTAGGAGATTTGACGGGGCATATCATGTATGTCCCGTGCTTACGACCTTTCGCGCGTAATTTCCGGGATATTTGTTGACGCCAAAATCTTATTAGGCTTTTATGATGATTTAGGGCGTAACAACCCTTGATTTAATTAACTGTCGAAACGAGACGCATTTGTAATAACTCGTCGACCCATGTAACCATTTTATACTAATTAACTCGGGTGAGGGATATTCGACGCAACCTATAGTTTTACTCGCTTTCATAATCTAGTTTCAATACCATTGCCTAGTTAATCATTTACCTTTATGCATCTTTTCTTTTAGTTTGTAATCATCTTTTACACTTTTATTTCGGAATATTAAACCACTTCAATTCTAACAACTTGTCCCTGTGGATTCTCGATACCGGACTTACCGCTGTGCTTGCCTCGCAAGTGTAGTAGTAACTTAGGTTTTTGTATTGAGTTGGCGAAACGAAAACAACGATTAGCGTCTTTACACGCGCTACTTTTCGCACTTGATCAGCCACCCCCTCTTGGTCCAATCAAAATATAACATGTGGCATTATATAAAACATAATATCATTTAAAGCTAAATGACTACTTTACCCCCTGTTCGTAAAAAGACAATATCTTCCCACTCGAATGTCCGTTCGATGAACCGTTTGTTTTGTTATAAACCTAATTCATATATATACAAATATCTAGTTTACACCTCAAGTTCATTGTTATGTCGTAAAGGTCAAAACTAGCCTCCAACAGGAACATTTCTATCGAAAACTTTAAAATTTCACATTTGTAACTAATTCGGTATTTCAAGCTTCATGAAGGTAGGATTAAACTAAACATAATGACTTAACATCATATATATTAATAACACACTACTCATATCACATAAGCTAAGCATGCTTTAAGCATATTTAATCATAATTATATTCAGGTTGTCACCCCTTTATTGCTAGTTCAACTTCCTTTCAACGAAGTGACTTTTATAAATGACCCAAAAATTATAGAATTTGACTTTTTAGAATCCATAGGTTATTACCCTCCCCCCTATCTAACATTCAGTATAATAGGCTTGAGTTCATGGCTTTTGATAGCATTAAATCTGTCATTTGGGTGGAGACCGGAATTAGGTTACACATGTCCCCCTTCTTCCTTTACCATTTCAACTGTCATAGTTTCCCTAGACTTAAAGGGGCTAATTCATCCTTGGATGGTGTCGAAACCCCATTTTATTATCCACATACTCCTCTATAGGTCCAAATAAAGTCCCTTCAAGTTTTAAATCCCTGGTCCTCCTTTAAACCCTAGTCGAATAACAATCGCACACTATCCGAGACCCATTTAATAATGTTCAACTCTTAAACCTAAGAGTATCTCAACACACTTCGATAAAGCTCTGAATCCTCTTTACAATAGTCTCGGCCATGCGTGAATTGAACCTACGATTTGTATTTTACGGTCAAAATATCATTTTTGTCTGCCTATCGGCATGACACCTTACCTGCTTGTAGGCAAGTAGGACTATACATGACCACCAAGTTTGGCCACCCTGCTAGCAAGCAGGATAACCAATGTGTCGGTCGACAACCCCCTAGGTTCATCCTCGAGATCAGTTCTATAACTTTTAATATATCAATTTCAAAACATTCTATTTAGATTCTATAACACCATCCATATCTCACCATTAGCCACCATTCCACCACCACTATCCATACTCAAAAATAAGATTATCAAAATCTCAAAATACAGAATTCAAGTAGCTTTGAAGGTCCAAATCCTTTCCATCCCATTTTGCCAATTTATTTCTATTTTCCCACACTTTATCATTTTTAACATATTTTTGTTTCTTTCATCACCAACATCGCCCTTTTTATTATATATAGCTTTAAGATTATTTTTATAAATCGAAAAACCCAAAGAGGGGGTTTACACCATAATTCTCAAATTAAAGTTTTCTCACTTTTCCACACTTTTGCATAAACAAAAGGATAAAATCTAATTTCGGAGTATGGGTTAGACCCTAACCTCATCTTCTCTGCAAACTACGTGAACTTTTATGGCGTTTCGACTATGTAAGTATCCCAAAATTGATTTGGAGATTCAAGTCCTATTTATGTGTTCACTTTCGTGTTTATATTTCCGCTCATTTTCTTAATCCATTTTTATTCATATATTTAGTAACTATGTAGCGGTTCCATGACATGCGTGCTCAGTTTTCTGTCACACCCCGCCTAATTCTGGCATCGGCCGCCACCAAAACTAAGCCGAGCGTGAGTAAATAAAATACCGTTCTTAGCATGCGACAGATATGAGACATAAATAAACAAGTCCATAAGATACATAATTGAATTAATCTCAAATGATCATAAACAACTAAGCGATAAAAGATCCATCACATGCTAACTCCAAAAGAAATCCATACTCCAATAATGATTAAATAAAATCTGAATAATCCCAACAGAAATCCTCTAAACAACTTTGGAACCTAATGGCCCAATAAAACTCAAATGAAGTCTCATAATAATTCGACTGAAAAGGAAAGTCTAACTAAACTATGCCATAAAATGAATAACTCCAGCTGCTCCTCCAAATGATAACTCCGATAAACTTATGCAGCTTCTCCAATTCTTATCCTAAAAAATATTAGTCGACGCATGGGTCAGAGCCAAAGTCCCGAGCAAGAATACACACTACTCCCCTCAAATAGGATCCTTGAATCCACACAGTAGTATTATACGCAATAAATATCACAATAGAGTATTTTAAATTAAACCGGAGAATTAAACGCGATAAATATAAATCACTAACTACCCGCAGAAATCCCCATTTATAAAGGCACACCAATATGATTTTAAATTTCCAAGTCCCGCGGAGTTAATCTTTTATTAATTAACCCAAATTATCAAATTTCTCAATTATTTATGTTCTTACTTCAATAATTATTAGGTATGGCGGTCCTCCCGCCTCGGGTGATAATTCACCAAAATTCATTATAGCGATCCTCCCGCCTCGAGTGATTTCTCCACCAAAATACACATCCCATTGTCAAAACGCCGACTGACCCGTTTATACTGTCGGCCCTCGCTGATTGACAAGGTTCCACACACGACATGACATAAAACGCCGACTGACCCGTTTAAACTGTCAACCCTCGCTGATTATGTCGCCAATATGTTTTAATACCCGTCTTATTATCTTAGGTATTAGTTCTCAATTTCTCAATTTATAAACACCCCACCCTTTAATCGATGTGAGATCCTCAAAATGTCCCTTAGTGCCATACCTAAGGGTCCCCAAGTTATCAATACGTCCTAACCTATGTATAAGAGGATTTTCTAACATAAATCATAACCTAGTCTCATACCTAGACTAGCGTAACGACGTTAAAGTAATACAAATCATCCCACCCCCAACTCAATAAAATCGTGATAATTTTTCCTCACTACTCCCAATCCTAGAAGGCATTCTAAAATATAGGGAGAGCAATAATACCCAACAACCCATCGTCACAATGATATTTAATAATACCAACAAGAATAATTAGTCAACGTATAAAACTGCGCATGATAGTCCAATTCAATTAAATCTTTAATTTAATTATCACAATGTCAACAATACCCAAATAATCTCATTTATATATTTTAAATTTAATATACCAAGTTTTCATCATATATACATCAAAAACCAAATTTATTATCTCTACATGTATTACATGAGTTATACGCACCCAAAAGTCAATTATTTTAAAGCTAGGGTTTTTCTACGTGCAACCTATACCAATAAAATCCAAAATCACTCATGACTCCTACATACCCAAAGGGTTATGAATATTATTCATATTAAAAGATTTTATAAAAACAGCCCCATAATTAGTATCCACTTTTTATAATTAAGTTACTAATTATTTTTAAGAAAACATGTAATTGAGTGTTTAGGCGACACTTAAAACGCATAATACTAAATGAAAAGAATAGAGTATTCATGCCTATGAAGATTGTGTTGAAAATATGATTAGAAATCTGGATTCCTCTCGAAAAATTAGCAAAGAAGTGTTCTTGGACCGATCTTGATTGAACCCCAAATAAGCCTTCAAATCTGGCGACAAAACCTTGATTATGTTGGAGGTTGATGATTATGGTTGAGAGGAAATATTTTTAGAAGTGTTCTCTGGTGAAAAACTTGAGAAAAAATGATTATGAGAAGTCCCCCCACGAATTAGAGTCATTATATAGTCATTAGGAAACCTAATCCTAATAGAACTCTAATAAGATACAAACACTAAAAATTTTATTTCGGACGATCGGACCGTTGGAATTAGATAAAATTTTACAAAAAATTAGCTAAAGATGAGAGGAAGCTACAAATTTTTTTTTTTGCTCGATCGGACCATTCAATATTTTTAAATATTTTTTTTCTAGAGAGTTTTATGCTCCGAGGACTCTTAGAGAGTTTTATATTTTGAGGACTCTTCTATATAATAAAAATTCAATTAAAACTCCATTTTAAATTCAATTTCAATTTTGCTTGAAGTTCTATTCCTCTAAAATCATAACCAACATATTTAGCCAATAAAAATTATTAAATTCAAAAAATTATTTTTCCCGAAAATTCCAATTAATTAATTAAAATAAGTAATAAAAACACGGGGGTTTACATTTTCTATAGTGACGCTATGATTGATATTCCTCTCATATTTAGTTGTTTTTATTCATTTTTCACTTATATAGCTAGCTTCTTCACTTATAATTTATTTTCATCACATGCGTGCTCACTTTCCATAATGGCTCTATGATCCGGTACACCCCTCACGTAGTAATTGCTTTTCAGACCTTTTAGTTAGTTATCCCCCTATAATGATTCATTCCCGTCCTTTTTATGACGTGCACATGATGAATTTATTCCTCGCACATTCTCATATATACACATATTTTATGCTGCACACTTTGGACACATGACACACTATATACATTATACACATGTTCACACACTTTAGAAGAATGAGAATACCTTGTTTCCTAAGAGATATCTAAAGAGAGAAGTGGGTGCCTAACACCTTCCCATTCTATAACATATTCTCTAAACCTACATCTTTTTGGTTTCGTACGCACTAGTAGTTTTTTATGTTATCTCTTTGGAGATGGCGATATCTTTTGTCTGCTTGAGTAAAATAAATTGGTGACTCTGATCTCTATATATTCACACACACACACACACACACTCACTAACGATGGTTATTTTCTTAGTCCCCCCCCCCTCATATAGAGGGAAGCCCATGCTATCACCATCTATGCCAGCATGCCGGCAGCAGCGAGGATTCGGGATGGACATAATGGCGACTTTGCTAGGGACGTTTTAGAAGACTAGACTCTATTTACATGGGTTTTTTCTTCTCTCTCCTACACTAGTTTCTACATGTATATATGCCATCTCACTTTTATATTATTTTCCTTCTCATGCTCAAATATTCTATATGCCATATTCGTGGTACATTATCATGTATTCTTTGTCATGCTTATGTTTTCATTACGTGTATATATCATCTTTTTTATCACATGCTCCATGTCACTTGTATATATCCATGCTTTGCTCAATTTCATATACTTCATGTTTACTTATAAATATTTTCCATGATTCACTTCACTTATTTATGCTTTATCCATATTTTATTTCAGCTATACATATCCATACCTTATGTCACTTGTATATATACCCATGCTTTATTCCACTTGTATATATCGTATGTTTCACATCACTTGTAAATTATCTCCATATCGTCCCAACTTGTATATATTTCAATGCCTTTTCCACCTTGTAAATATATCTATGCTACATTTCACTTGTGAATGTCCACATATTTCATATCACTTGTACAGTTTTTCATGTTTTACATCACTTGTATATATCTCTTATCCCACTCTAATGATACCAGGGATATCAACATTCAAATTCGTAGAGTTCAAGCTAGCTATCAACAATAATGGAATACTCAAATGTAAGAATACATCCATATAAATAAGTAGGAAAATGACCAGAACGTAAAGGAGACAAAAGATATAAGTGGTTTAGCTTGATAGCCTACTCCACTGTGCAGGAATGGTAAAGTTTTCACTATGAATAAGGCACTAATGGCCTAAGGATTATAACTCTCAAGCTTTCTCTCTCTACTGTAATATGGACAGAGTTTAGCTAGGGTTGTTAGTACTCGATCCTTTACAATGAAGAAGATGAAATTGAAAATACCCTGCTTGTTTGTCTCAATTTTGAGACTTTATTTTTTTACAACATTTTTTGTGTACTTTCAGTTATAATATTTATTTTTTTATATCTAATTATATACGTAATCTCATAAATCATCTTTAAGTATATTTTTTCCTAAAATATTTTTTTTGGAACCTTATATAATTTTATGCTGTTAATATATATTTTTTAGAGTTGGTATGGGATATACAATTCAATTGAGTTAAACATTACAATTGTTTATTTTCAAAACTCTAAATCCCAAATATTAAACGGCTGTAATTGTATTTTCCTGCTATCGTTTTGGTTTGTGGCCTTGTTATCATTTTTGGTTAGCTGGCATTTATTTGCAAGTTGGAGGTCTGAGGGTTTTGGTCTTTTCGAGACCTGTCCTAGCGTGTATAAAAAGACTTGATTGTCTTTTTTAGTTTGACTCTTTTGGCTCTTATCCCCTTTGCAAAAAGACGTTGGTGTCCCTGGTTTTTGCTCTTTCCTTTGTTAGCCTTAGCCGTCCATGGGGAATGTCGAGATTACCCTTTTATGTGTTTTTTTTATTTACAAACCATGCCATTTTGGGTGTCTCTTATATACCTTACGATAGGCTTATTCTTGTTTTAGGGTTTTGAGAATTGAAATCGCACACTACAGGAAAAATGAATATTAGGGACGGGAGTATTAGGGACGACCGTGTCATTTTGTCCCTTATGCTATATCAAAAGGGACGGTTTTAATTACCGTCCTTTTTTATAGTAGCAAAAGGGACGGTTTTTAAAAACCGTCCCTTTTGATATGTATCAAATAGGACGGTAATTAAAACTGTCCCTTAAAGTATATGGGATTTTTTTTCACTAATTTTTTGTGGGCTATTATAAGGGACGGATTTTTAAAAGGTCTCTTTTACTATACCAAATGGGACGGATTTTTAAAATCCGTCCCATTTTGTATAGTAAAAGAGACGGTTTAAAAATTCGTCCCTTTCGGTATATCCCAAACCTTTAGTTTTTTGCCAAACGAAAATAAGGGACGGATTTTAAAACCGTCCCTTTTGATATAGCAAAAGGGACGGTTTTTAAAATCCGACCCTTTTGCTATACTAAAAGGGACGGATGTTTCCGACCCTTTTGTGTATTTTTCCCTCAAAAATTTTCATTCCTCCAATTTCCCTAACATTTCACTCCCGCTCTCTCTCTCTTGCTCTTAACTCTCAAATAGTCTCCATCCCGATCTCTCTTTCCCCTCTCTCCGCCGCCCCACCTTCCTCTCCCCTGCGCCGCCCCACCCCGCCCCATCCCTGTGCCGCCAACCCCTGCCTCACCCCTGCGCTGCCCAACCCCGTCCCACCCATGCGCCCACCCCGCTGTACCCCTTCTCCGCCCCACCCCGCCGCATCCCCCATCCTCCTCTCCATGAGCTCCCCAAACCAGGTACTCTCTCTCTCTCTCTCTCTCTCTCTATATATATATATATATATATATATATATATATATATGAATGTATTTACTATATAGTATAGATTATTGCAGTAATTCCATTTGTCTCAAAGGTAGGGTTATTTTTTACAGGCGTATGAGAAATTCCATTTGCCTCAAATGGAATTTATTTTCTACAGGAGTATGAGAAAGGTTTGATGATTGCAGTAATTCCATTTGCCTCAAAGGTAGGGTTATTTTGTGTTGAAAATGTTTAGGGCTATGGATTTTTCATTTAAAGTTGTTCATTTTCATATTTTGTGTTTTGGTTTTGCAGGTACTGATTTTGTGATTATATTTGAATTTATATGGTTTAGCAAATCAGGTATATTCATCTATTTCTCCCCATTTTTCGAACGCATGATGCTATATAAGAGGTTTTCAGGTTAAAATGAAGTATCATGATACAAAAATTAGTTTAACCTCAAAATTTGTGTGTTTTCTTTGTAGATGAGAATAGTAATCCCAACTCTGGATTGAGTTCTATAAATCTGGTAGTGATGTGGAAATAATTTATTGGCATCTACTGAATGATTTAGATGTTTAAGATACTACAATTTTTTTAATGTTTTTTCAAGTTTACAATTTCTAGCGCTATATCAAGAAGTTAGGTGTGTGTGTGCCCCCTTTTGAAAAAGCTATGGTTTTCTTTCTTTGGTTTTGAATTTGTTTTTTTTTGTTCTACCATTTTTTTAATTGAACAAAACTGTTTGCATAAAATTCATTATTTTTTTTACTGTCATAGGATACATTGATGTTGGGGGTGAACTCCTATCAAACATAATCTGAAATTGCATCGCTGCTGGCATAAGGAAGGTTCTGATTGGCGTTGGGTGTAATAAAATATTCAGGTAATGGACAAACCTATGATGAACTTTATTATAAGGTTAAATATGCATTGATTCAATTTTTTTAATTATTTTGGGTTTGGATCCTATTTATTTCTAAACCCCATAATTTTAATTCTTTTGGGTTTAGATCCTATTTATGCCCAATATATTTGAGATGTGCTAATTTGCAAGTAGAACCAAATTGGAGTAAAGGTACGAAATAATTGTCACTTCTTGGGGGTATTGTTGGCGCATTTGTTTCTTGTCACTTTCGGGGCGGGGGGGGGGGGGGGGGGGGGCAGTACATAACTTTTGAACAAAGAATAGTTAGGGTGAACATTAGAAGAAGAAGGCATTATCCAATGGATTACCACTTTCTAGGTTTAAGGCGTGTCAATTTCTCTGCAATGGTCCGCATTAAACTAATTGGTAACCATTTTTTTATTACCTTAAAGTTATTCTTGATTAGCCCGCGCTGAATAGGAGAGATGTGAAAATGGGAATAAAAATTAGTCATGGTTCGAAAGTTATTCTTGGATTTATTACCTTAAGTTATTCAGGTAATGCCATCGAAGGGTGAAAACATAAAACGAGCATAAAACGGTCCCGTAAGAGTCACAAACACCTCGCACAGGACCAATGTGACTCGTACGAACCGAACGCGTAGTCACGGGGCTCCCGATTAGAGTGAACGACGTAAATTTGAAAAAATTTAGATTTAAGCAAAAAAACATGCCATCGATGGGTGAAAATGTAAAACAACCATAAAACGGTATCGTAAGAGTCACGAACACCTCGCACGGGACCAATGTGACTCGTAGGAACCGACCGCGCAGTCACGGGGCTCCCGATTGGAGTGTACGACGTAAATTTGTAAAAAAATAGACTTAAGCATAAAAACATGCCATCGAAGTGTGAAAATATAAAACAGCCTTAAAATGGTCCCGTAAGTGTCACGACCACCTCGCACGGGACCAATGTGACTAGTAGGAACCGACCGCGTAGTCACAGGGCTCCAGGTTGGAGCGTACGACGTAAATTTGCAAAAATTTAGACTTAAGCATAAAAACATGCCATCGAAGGGTGAAAATGTAAAACAACCATAAAACGGTCCCGTAAGAGTCAGGAACACCTCGCACGGGACCAATGTGACTCGTAGGAATCGATCGTGTAGTCACGGAGCTCCTGGTTGGAGTGTACGACGTAAATTTGCAAAAAATTAGACTTAAGCATAAAAACATGGCATCGAAAGTTGAATACGTAAAACATCCATAAAATTTGACTTAAGCATATTATTTGATTACTGATATCTTTTTTGTTTTGTTTCTTGTGCTTTTTTGCAGGATAACATTTTTGGGTTATATTTTATTCGCGTGGAACATATGAACAAAGCGATGGTTAGCGACTGGTAGATTGCTTATTTATTATTGTTGTTGATATGAGAGATTGTTGTTTTATTTTTTTTACTGGCCATGCGGGCTTTTGTGTTGATTAAACAGGTTGGTTTTCATGTATAAACAAAGGAGAATCTGCCGAATTGTTTTGAAAATTGTATTGAATTGTTGATTTAGGAGATTTTTTAATTTTTTTAAAATCGTTCGGCTTTTGTGTTGATTAAACAGGTTGGTTTTCATGTATAAACAAAGGAGACTCTGTCGAATTTTTTTAAAAATTGTATAGAATCATTGATATGCGAGATTCTTATAGATGTGCGGGCTTTTTTATTGATTAAACAGGTTGGTTTTCATGTATAAACAAAGGAGATTCTGTCAAATTTTTTTAAAATTTGTAAAAAGTTGTTGGTACGATTAACTAATATATTTGGATATTTTATTTTACTATAATATTATTTTGATAAAATGATTATTTATTGATTGCAGGTTGTGCACAAGAAGTTGAAGAGACATGATTTTGAGTGTGTCTACTATATGCGACACTAAGAGAAGTTTTTGAAGCGTGACAACCATTTATCATCTTAATTTAGGGATGATATTTTTTTTGACAATTGTATATCTTATTAATTAGTATGATATTGTACTCATTTAAATATTTCGACTTGAATGTAGTTTAATGGAAGAAATTATTATTGGATTCGTGCTTCAATGAATGTGGCTGATATATTGTGTTTTTGATCGGATGATTTGATTTGTAATGCATATTAGGCGTCAATTATTATTGCAACATAAAACATATAATAATATAACTATTTACGATACTTTTTTATTTATTAATTGGGACGGTTATAAACCACCCCTAATACTTATTTGTATTAATTGAGAATACCTTTTGAGACGGTTTTTACCGTCCCTAATACCCATTTTTGCATCAATTGAAATTACCTTTAGGGACGGTTTTTACCGTCCCTAATTGGGTTGCCAGTATCTCAGTAGTATTAGGGACGGATAAACCGTCCCTAATACTATTGGCGGGAGCGGGGATTTTTTCGCGGGAACACCATTTGGGACGGTAAAATCCGTCCCTAATGTCAAATGCAGAGTGTCCATGAATTAAAATTTAGGACGGTAAAATTCGTCCCTAAAATATTTAGGACGCCTAGTATAAGAGACGGATTTTTGCCGTTGCAACAACCGTCCCTAATACTCTTTAGGGACGGTTTTTGTACTTTTAGGGACGGTTTTTTACCGTCCCTAATACTCATTTTTCTTGTAGTGGCAGTCAACATTTTACTCTCCTTCTTCTCACTTTCTCTCTCTATATTTCAACCTTTACAAAATTAAATCTTGTGAGTTTTTACTGTTTGATTCTTACCTCTTCATATAACATATTCGCTTGTTGTGAACTTGGAGTTGAGGGTCTGGTTTGTTCACGAGCTATTGTTGGGTGCTCGTTTGAGTTGAGTTTGCCGTTGGGAGATTTTTTCTTGCGGAACTCCATTGAAGTTCTTGGAACCTTTGCTTGGAGTTCTACGATTTTGGTCCCTGTGTTTCTGGAGATCATTTTTTTTGTTCCTGCTTGCTTGGACAATCTGTGTGGCCCGGTTTCTTTTCCATCAGATCGTGTTTTGCATAAGCCATTTCATACTTGGTCTGTGAGTATCTTTGGCTCCCCCTCTTCTATTATTTATATATATATATATATATATATACTGAATATACTCATACGGTTATATATACTTATACCTATATTCGTTTGTGTGTGTGTTGGTAATGTTGGACTCTAGATCTAAAACGACCTTGTGCTTGCATGCTGTCAAAGCCTTATTTAAAACCTTAAAGTTAATTTTTTTATAGCTTGGACTTAACTAGACTTAGGGATAAAATATGATTTAAATATGCTGTGTGTGTGAGTTTCAAAGCTGCTGTATGTGTTGATTTTCTCAGTGTTAACTTATGATTTAACTCATATTATAACTCGTATGTGTTAACTCAGATTAACTTAGACTAACTCAATATATTTTTGGACTAATCTTGGACTTAACTTGGAATTAACTGAACTTGAGATTAGGCAGTTTAAAACTCGTGTTGCGTTTTGATCTTACTATTTTAACTCAGTGTTTAAAATCAGTTGTAACTCGGTATTAACTCAGTTTGTAACTTGGTTGTTTTAGCTTGTGAGTGTGTGTTTATCACGCGTGGTTAATTTGTTTTAAAAAGATAACTCTCATAACTGGTTAAAACATTTTGTTATGTTTTAATAAGATTAACTCTAATGTTTTGGCTTGTGCAAAAACTTGCTTAGGAGTGTGTGTTTGAATATGTACCTACCTTTCATTTAGTCACTGATTGGTATTTTTCTTGTTAATTAAATTAGACTTAACCTGGTGTATGTTTAGTCCATTTTATTAAATAAGAAAAATTGTATGTTCTAATTAAAACAAATCTTTCAATTAATCCTGCGTGTTGCACAACTTCACGGGGTCTTGATTTTAAGTGTGTGGATGTGCATGTGTAGTCACTATTACCTAGGTGTTATTGGGTTGACTGATTTTCAGTCAAGTTAGGTTATATTTACATTGGGCTGATTATATGGGTTGTATTTGCTTAGTTTAAGTCATTGTAAACTTGTGGACTGTAATTTGTAACTAGTAATTGGTAATAATGGACTTGGGTGTGTGAGTTGTCCTGGAACTAGGGACATGAGGTTTTCCACCACGGTGGTTTCCTCGAGAACAAATACTGTGTCACTATATACTTTTCCTCATCCCATTCTGATTATCTTTATTTGGGCAACATCATCACAAATCCCTTTTTATTTGTGTTCGTGCGTTCAACGATTTCAATCAAGTTTTGAATTTTATTTTAAAAAGTTGGAGTTTTATTTATTAACTAAAATACGTTAGGGTGATGAGGTTATTTCAAGTGGTATCATATCTTCAAGACTCACTTTTTAAAAGTTCTATTTCGTAAAGATGCTAAACTATTTTGTTTTTAAAATTTCCAACTTTTTATCATGGGTGACCATAATGTGTCTTCTGTACGTCCTCCTGTGTTTGATGGTGACAACTTCGCTTACTAGAAAGTAAGAATGGTTGCTCACCTCCAACACTTGGGATATGAGGTATGGGATACAATTGAAATTGGGTTTTCTGCTCCTACTAAACCTAATGATGATGATGCTGAAATTTTTGTTTGAAAAACCCTTTCAGAATGCTCTAAAGAGGAAAAGCTTTGCTCACAGTCTAATAACAAAGGAAAAAAAATGCTATTTTTCAAGTGATGGGTGCAATTGAATTTAAAATAATTTCATCCTGCATTACATCTAAAGAGGCTTGTGACATTTTAATGACTACCCCCATGAAGGAGACTCTAAAGTTAAAAGGGTCAAGTCCCAAATGCTAGTTAGACTTTATGATTCTATCTACATGAAAGATAGTGAGAAATTTGATGATTTTTATTTGAAATTGCAATATGTTGTTAATCAATCCCAAGCTAATAGTGTCATTTATGCCGACTCTGAAATATGTGATAAAATCCTTAGGTCTCTTCTTAAGAGTTTTGATTTAATTACTTACACTAGATATGATATTTTGGATAGTTTTACTCCTCATCTCTTGTGTAGTAAACTTAAAACTTTTGAATATAAAAATACTTTGAGAGGTGAGCAAAGAGGCAAAGCATCTGCGCACACCGAAACTCAAATTGTGCTTTATTTTAGAACTAGTGAAAATAGTTTGGCTTTTGTATCCTCCCTGTCCAATTTAACTGAATTTGAAATCTCTTTATATTTTTTGGATAATGAAATTTCTCTCTTGACTAAACACTATAAAAAATTTGTGAAGTTTAGGAATAAATTTGCATCAAAACAAGGCCAATCTAGTTATTCCGATAGACCCCATGAAAAATATTTTGAGAAGAAAAGTTTTGAAAAATTTGGACCTAAAAAGGATTTGAGCCACATTCAGTGCCGTAAGTGTAATGAATATGGCCATTATACTGATAAGTGCTTTACTAAATCTAAATGGGAACCTTCAAATAAAACACATTTGTCTAAAACATGGGATGATATCTCCGATAGTGATAATGAATAAATTTTTGATAATCTTATGTCGTTTACTTCCGCTTGTACTATCATATCAGAGGACATATTAGATAACTTTTCTAGTCTATTTGATATTTCTGATTTGTGTGAAGATAACTGTGATTTAGACTTTGTAAATTTATCTCACATATTTCTTGCTCAAAATCATCCTACTATCACAACTTCTCTTTTTGACATTGGGAATATTTATGCAGATTTGGATGAATATGATCTTTTAGAGGTTTTTGCAAATGTCGAAGAGAGTGTGTGTGATATTTCTGCAAGTGACACACTTGATAACAACACACTTAGGCGAGATAAATTCTAGGTTATCAACTAAAATTGATGCTTTAAATAGTCAAATCAAACTTATGTCTGAAGAAACTTCTTTTCACATAGAAGGATTGGAAAAAAATGTTATTTTACTTAAAAAGAGGACTGCTATGCTAACTGATTTGAATCACTCTCTTGAGACTAAAAATAAGGAAAATTTGAATAAATATGATGAATGTAAAAAGGAACTAAAGGTCACCTCTAAAAAGTTAAACAACTATTGGAATGTTAGTGATGCAGTCGAGACTATTAATAAGAATATTTGTTATGATCCAGCCAACTCTTACTTTGATTTTGTTCATACTAAAGGACTTGGTTTTGAGGGAAAAGAATTAAATGTAACTAATTTTGTTAGTTCAAAGGAACAATGTCCTGACTCAATTGAAATTAGGATGTCATATAATCATGTAAAAAAAAGGGTTGTTTTACCTCCTCTAAACATGTGTTTAATTGCAGTTTTTGTCATAAAAGTGGTCATTTAGTAAAAATATGGTTTAAAAATTTAGGACATAATCAACCTATTTTAGGAAAATTTAGGCAAAATGCAACAAATAGGAAAGTTCAAACAACTAAGCATGTTTTTCATTGTGGTTTATTCTCTAAAAAGGGTCATTTAAAACCATTTTGTTTTATAAAGGCAAACTTGGCTAACTCTAGACCAGCTCACAATCATGCTGCCCCAAACAAACCTCTTTATAGGAAATTTTTTCGTTGTGATTTTTGTCATAAAAATGGTCACTTAATTGAATTCTGTTATAAAAGACTTCAAACTCACAACAGACCATCTCGGGCTTATGGTAAAACTGAATTAGTTAAGAAGCCTCATCTGTCCCACAAATAACCTTTTCAAATAAGAGATGATTTTTCTACAATTAAGGCTGCTTGGGTGGAGAAATTTGATTCAAGTAACACATTGAGATGTAATGTTATTTTATCTGCACTAAACGCTTGAAATAAAAACTCTCATTGGTACTTAGATTCAGGCTGCTTTAGGCATGCGACGGGGGACGTAATCCAAATTTACCACTTTAAAAGCTTTTGCTGGTGTTGTTGTCACTTTTGGTGATGGAAATATGTCCCACATCATAGGCAAAGGGTCTATTATGACCGATGGGCTCCCTAACTTAGAGGAAGTTTTGCTCGTTGAAGGATTAAAAGTAAATCTTTTGAGTATTAGTCAATTTTGTGACACTGATCATGCTATTAATTTCTCCAAATCTGATTGTAAATTTTTTGACCCAAATGGGAATCTTATTTTGTGTGGTACTAAGACTTTAGACAATTGCTATGTTGTTAAATATGATCATGAATCTGAAAATTGTTTATCTTCTAGGATGAGTGATTTAGACCTGTGGCATGAAAGATTGGTACATTTAAACTATGATAGTTTGTCTAAATTGACTAGTCAGAATCTTGTTCGTGGCGTACCCAAAATAACCAAAGTTAAAAATTCTATTTGTGGTCTGTTTTAAATTTGTAAAATTCATCAGACACCTCATAAGAAAGTAACTGATATTTTTACTACTCACCTTTTGAAATTATTGCATATGGACTTAATAGGACCCTTAGGACAATTAATTTATATGGTAATTATTATATTCTTGTTATTGTTGATGATTTCACTAGATTTACTTGGGTTAATTTAAGGAAAGAAAAATCAAACACCTCTAATCATTTTTTGAAAATTTTACTAAAAATTGAAAATGAGAAATATACTCAAGTCACTCGTATTCGTAGTGATAGGGGTGGGGAATTTAAGGACACAGGTGTCATTAACTATTGTATTGGGAATGGGTATCAACATGAATTTAGTGCTCCTAAGACACCTCAACAAAATGGTATGGTAGAAATAAAAAATCGAACCATTCAAGAAATGGATCATGTTTTGATTCATGCTAAGAATTTGCCAAAATATTTTTGGGTTGAAGCTATTCAAACAACTTATCACGTAATTAATAGGGTTCATTTAAGAAAAATACGAAACAAACACCTTATGAATTATGGTATGGTAGACAACCCAATCTGAAATATTTTAGAGCATTTGGTAGTGAATGCTATGTGATTAAGGATCATGAACACTTGTCTAAATTTGATACTAGAGGAGACGAGGCTATTTTTTTAGGATACTCCTAAAATAGTTGGGCTTATAGAGTTTATAATTTGAAAACTAAGTCTATTATAGAATTTATTAATGTTGTGACAAATGATTGTGTTGCTCATTTGGTAGAAGTTATCCCAGAATCATTTCCCATTGAAAATATGCCTTCAAATGATTTACCAAAACAATCAACAGATAGTGACTCAGACTCCCTTCCACCGGAAGACCTTGATGTTCCTAATTGGGTTAGATCTAATTATCCTAAGAAGAACATTTTGGGTAATGTTAAAGAACCTATTAAGACTAGATCTCAAACTTTAATGCCTTAATGTATTCATTTGTTTATTTAGTATAACCTAAGAATATAAAATATGCCCTTATTGATGAATCATGGCTTCTTGATATGTAGGAAGAGTTGGGTCAATTTAAGATCCATGATGTGTGGTATTTAGTTCCTTGTTGTAAAAGCAGGAACCCCGGATTTTGATAATCTCAATTAATATATAATTTCCTTTCAAATAAATGCGGAAGCGTAAGGTGATGGTTCAACTTTAAAAACAACAAATTACAATTCCTTAAACGAATTAAAATTAAACCGAGTGAAGTAAAATTAATCAATTAATATATTAACTTAAACCAATTAATTAATCCAAGTCCTAGAATTTGCCTAAGTCATATTTATCAATATTAGCAAATTAGGCGAAACCAAATTTTAGCAAATGACTTGAATTAAACAACATTACCCAATATTCAATTTAAGTCCCAAATTAAATTGAGTGTGATGATTTAAACCGAATTTTATCTTGAATTATCCTAAGCATGCGTTCTACGTTATTTATGCAAGATAAAATAAATCAATCACACTATGCTGCGATGTACAAGGAAAAACCCAAGACGGAAAACAACCTCGGACGGCCCTAGCCACAAATCCACTAGATACGGAATTACAAGTACAAGACATATAGACTTACAACACACGACTCGATCCCTCTCAAGCCCCGATGCTTCTTCTTGTAGAAACCTCTTCCTAGCGGATAACCTTGGAACACTACCGCGGTCTCGGAATCCACCGATAGGACTTTATATGGTCACCGTCACCCGAGCATGGAGCCTTTCTCCGTGTGGGTAAATCAACATAGAAACACTTCTTCTTTCTTTGTGGGTGGTGGAAGCAAAACCCAAAACTTCTCTTCAATTCGGTGTAGAGAAAATCGGTGCCAAACTCCAAGCAATTGATAAGTATATAAGAACTTGGAATAAACTCATTTGGGTGTAAACACTAGAGTGATGGAAATTTTTCTCTAAAAATCTCACTGAAAACATGAACATTTTCCTAAACAATTTTTGCTCTCCAACTCTCTCTAAGAGATAAACTAGGATGGAAAAGTTAGGAAAAAAGTTAGATTGGAAAATGTTATTCCCGCATATAATAAAGTCTGAAAGAGTTGGTTAAAAACCAAGTGGGGAAGTGGGTGCAAAACTGCCAAAAAACTGTTCCCGCCCGGCATCTCGTTCGAACGACATTTCGTTCGAACGAAATATCATTCGAACGAGACTTCTAACGACGTTCCAGATTGAACTCCTTAGAATCTCGTTGGATATCTCGTTCGAATAGAAGGTTCGTTCGAACGACATATCGAACGACATGACAGTGGCCTAATATGGGAACTCGTTGGCATGTTCGTTCGAACGACATTTTTGTTCGAACGACAATCTCGTTCGAACGACTCTACTGAACGAAAAAACAGAAAGTTTGAAAAATTCGATTTTAGCCCAGAAAACTTTATAAACATTTATTTAAAGTTTTAATAAATTCTTTCTTAAAATCAAACGCAGTTTTTATAAACCTAACACCCAATAAACTTGTTCCAAGCTCCTATATATATAATATTGCATTCATACCTTGGGAGCATGGAACTATGATTGATGATGTAGAAACGAGGCACGTAAACCAGCACATTTGATGAAGCTTTATACTCTTTGCCGCTACGTCTTCAATAAACACTTCATAGGCTTGAGAATATTACAATTAAATACTATCCTATGAATAAATGTTTTTATCCGGGATTGAGCCAAAACTATATATGGACTCAATTGGAAATTTGTGTCCTTACACTTGTCATTCTCATACTAATGTCATTGGAACTAAGTAGATATTTAAAAATAAATGTGATGAAATCGACAATGTTTTGCGTAATAAATCTAGAATAGTAGATCAAGAGTACTCCTAAATTGATGGGATTGATGTTAATCAGACATTTGCCCTGGTTGATAGAATAGAGTCTATTAGATTATTACATACCGTTTCATGTCATTTAAAATTTAAATTATACCAAATGGACGTAAAATCTACGTTTTTAAATGGATTTTTAAATGAAGTAGTGTATGTTGAACAACCTAAAGGTTTTGGTGATCCGTTTCTCCCCGATCAAGTTTTTAGATTAAAGAAAGACTTATATGGGCTCAAATAAGCCCCTCGTGCTTGGTAGGAGCGTCTTACTTCTTTTCTTTTAACCCACGACTTTAATCGAGGGGGAGTAGACCTAATAATGTTTGTTAAAAGAAACACAACTTGTTTACTTATTCCTCAAATATATGTTGATGAAATAGTTTTGGGGTCTACGTCTCCTCAAGAAGCTGAAATTTTTTGCTAACATTATGAAATCTGAATTTTAAATGTCTATGATGGGTGAGTTGAAATTTTTTTGGGTTTACAAGTTTCTCAAAAATAGGACTGTATTTTTATATCTCAAACTAAATATGCTACTGAATTTGTTAAGCGGTTTGGGTTAAAAATACAAAAACTGCTAGGACCCCTATGAGTTCCACTACTAAGCTATCTAAAGACTTATCGGATAAAAAGGTTGAAGTCACACTTCATCGTAGTATGATTGGTAGCCTTCTTTATTTAATGGAAAGTAGACCCGATATAATGCATAGTGTGTGTGTGTGTTCTAGATATCAATGTGAACCTAAAGAATCTCACGTGCTTGCAGTTAAGCGCATACTAAAATACGTTAGTGCTACTTTAAGTTTTGCTATTATGTACACAATTGACACAAATTCTAGAATAATTGGGTATACGGATGCCGATTGGGCCTGTTGTGACGATGATAATAAAATCACTTTCAGTGGCTGCCTTTACTGAGGTCACAACCTAGTCTCTTGGTCGTCTAAAAAGTAAAATCGCGTGCTCCTTTCCGCCGCCGAAGCTGAGTACGTCGCTACCGATAGTTGTCGTACTCAGCTTTTGTGGATTAAACAAATGCTCAATGACTATGGTATAATTGAACCTACTGCGGTTATTTTATGTGATAATCAAAGTGCTATTAGTATTTCAAAGAATACTGTTTTCACTCACGCACTAAACATATTAAAATGCGTGAACACTTTATTCGGGAACTCGTTGAGAAAAAGGAAATCTGCATAAAATATTTAAATACTAAAGATTAACTAGCTGATTTATTTACTAAACCATTGTATATTCAAAGACTTGAGACTCTCCGAATGTCTATTGGTGTGTGCGCGTTTCGAACCTAATTTCATTTTAGTTTCCTCCCTTTGTCCCGTTGAGACAAACAGGGGGAGAATTTGAGACTCTTTGTGTCCTTCTTGGTCTTTTAGGATTTTTGTTGTTAGTTGAATTATGTATTCTTTTATTCTTATTTGGGACTCAAAATGTGGTTAGTTGAGTTATGTATTATCTAGGACTCAAATGTTGTTCGTTGAGTTATGTACTTAGTCTCAAAGTCTTGTTTGTCTTAAAATTGGGCAAAGGGGAGATTGAAAATACGCTGCTTGTTTGTCTCAATTTTGAGACTTTATTTTTTTTACAACATTGTTTTTGTTTCCTTTCAGTTATATTACTTTTTTTTTATATCTAATTATATACGCAATCTCATAAATCATCTTTAAGTATATTTTTTCCCTAAAATATTTTTTGGAACCTTATATAATTTTATGCTGTTAATATATATTTGTAGATTTGTTATGGGATATATAATTCAATTGAGTTAAACATTACAGTTGTTTAATTTCAAAACTCTAAATCCCAAATATTAAATGGCTGCAATTGTATTTTCTTATTGTCATTTTGGTTTGTGGCTTTGTTACCATTTTTGGTTAGTTGGCATTTTTTTGCAAGCTGGAGGTCTGAGGGTTTTGGTCTTTTTGAGATTTGTCCTAGAGTGTATAAGAATACTTGATTGTCTTCTTTAGTTTGACTCTTTTGGCCTTTATCCCCTTTAAAAAAAGACGTTGGTGTCCCTGGTTTTTTATATTTCCTTTGTTAGCCTTAGCCGCCTATGGGGAATGTCGAGATTACCCTTTTATGTGTGGTTTTTTTATTTACAAACCATGCCATTTTGGGTGTCTCTTATATACCTTGCGATCGACTTATTCTTATTTTAGGGTTTTGAGATTTGAAATCGCATCCAACATTTTACTCCCCCTCTTCTCATTTTCTCTCTCTATATTTCAACCTTTACAGACGTAAATCTTGTGAGTTTTTGGTGTTTGATTCTTACCTCTTCATATAACATATTGACTTGTTGTGAACTTGGAGTTGAGGGTCTGGTTTATTCACGAGCTGTTGTTGGGTTTTCATTTAAGCTGAGTTTGCTATTGGGAGATTTTTTCTTATGGAGCTCCATTGAAGTTCTTGGAACCTTTGCTTCGAGTTCTACGGTTTTGGTCCTTGTGTTTCCGGAGATCATTTTTTTCTTGCTTGTTTGGCCGATCTGTGTGGCCCGATTTCTTTTCCATCAGATCGTGATCTGCATAAGCCATTTCAGTCTTGGTCTATGAGTGTCATTGGCTCCCCCTTTTCATATATATATATATATATATATATATATATATATATAGACACACACACACACACACACACACACACACTAGATCTAAAATGATCTTTTGCTTGCATGATGTCAAAGCCTTATTTAAAACCTTAAGGTTAATTTTTTTTATAGCTTGGACTTAACAGGACTTAGGGTTAAATTTTGATTTAAATCTTCTATGTGTGTGAGTTTCAAACCTGTTATGTGTGTGTTTATTTAGTGAGTGTTAAATTGTGATTTAATTCATATTGTAACTCGTGTGTGTTAACTCGGACTTAACTAAGTCCAAATAAGATTCATTCGGACTAACTCAGTTTATTCTTCGACTAATCTTGTACTTAACTGAACATGAGATTAGGCTATTTAAAACTCATGCTGTGTTTTGATCTTGCTATTTTAACTTAGTGTTTAAAATCAGTTGTAACTTGATATTAACTCAGTTTATAACTCGGCTGTTTTAGCTTGTGAGTGTGTGTTTATCACGTGTTATTAATTTGTTTTGAAAAGATAACTCTCACATCTATTTAAAACATTTTCTTATTTTTTAATCAGATTAACTCTAGTGTTTTGGCTTGTTCAAAAACTTGTTAAGGATTGGGTGTTTAAATATGTACCTACCTTTCATTTAGTCATTGATTGGTATTTTTCTTTTTAATTAAATTAGACTTAACCTAGTATGTGTTTAGTCCATTTTATTAAACAAGAAATTTTTTATGTTCTAATTAAAACAAATCTTTCAATTAATTCTGTGTGTTGCACAATTTCACAGGCTTTCGGGTTTGTGTGTGTGTGTAGTCACTAACAATTGGATGTTATTAGGTTGACTGATTTTCAGTCAAGTTAGGTTGTATTTACACTAGGCTAGTTGTATGGGTTGTATTTTCTTAGTTTAAATCATTATAAACTTATGGACTATAATTTGTAACTAGTAATTGGCAATAGTGGACTTGGATGTGTGAGTTGTCCTAGGATTAGGGATACAAGGGTTTCCACCATGGCGGTTTCCTCGAGAACAAATACTGTGTCACTATCTACTTTTCCTCATCCCATTCTGATTATCTTTATTTATGCAGTATCATCACAAATCCCTTTTTATTTGTGTGCCTGCATTTATAAGTTTCAATCAAGTTTTGAATTGAATTTAAAAGAGTTAGAGTTTTATTTATTAACTAAAACATGTTAGGGTGTTTAGGTTATTTTAAAAGTGTATACGTGGCCATCCAGATCTGAGAATGGGCGGCTCGGAGAGGTCTCGCGTCCCGCTCGGGGATGCTTTGGTCGTCACTAGTGTGGGATAAATTTAAAGAAATAAAGTCACCAGTCTATTTTGTTGAAAACAGACAAAAGAACATGTCGCTGCCTCGTGACGACGACATCAAAGACAAACTGATGCATATGAAACCAATAGTTCAGAGGGTTTGGGGGCTAAGTTACGGAATGCAAAGGTGTTAGGCACCCATCCCGCCCTTTTGGTCTCTCATGGGCTTGTGTTATTATTTCCTTTATTTTTTTTCGTGAAATGTGTGTGAGTGTATATATAATGGAGATAGGAATCACTCAAATCATATCATGGAAAGATAAAGTGAAATCATCCAGAGGAATTTTCTCAAAGATAATATATATATATATATATATATATATATATATATATATATATATATATATATATATATATATATATATATATATATATATATATATATATATATATGATTTATGCGCTTATCACGATATTGACCACTATGGAGAAATGACAATATGTGTCAGATGGAGCGCTAATAAAGAATTGCGAAGATATAATAATGTAAGAATATGATGAACTATAAGAATAGGGATTTTATGAAAATTTGGAAATCGGAAGTAAAACTTGAGTCTCGGGTTTTAATTCGAAATGCCTAGAAAGCCTATAAAGGCATCAAAGTCCACGTAGTTCGCATGCGACGTGAGGTTGGGGTTTTATCCCATAGATTCGAATGATATTTTATTATTAAACTGTGTGTGGAAAAAATAGTTTTAGTTTTGAAAAAGAGTGAAAGATGAATTCGTTTGGAATTTATGGGTATAACCCTCTTTTTGTTGATTCTGGATTTTTTTATAGAAAATAAACTGTGTCTATCCCCGATTCTCGCGGCGGGCGGGAGAGTGAGGATCCTAGGTCCCGCGCGTCCCTCTCGGGAGCACTTCGACCGACGTCGTTGATGAGGTAAAAAAATATAGAGAGATGGAGTCGTCTGTCTACTTTACTCAAAACAGACAAAAGAAAGGTAGACATCCCGAAGGACAACATCCAAAGACATACTCATACATACGAAACCAAAATGATTTGAAAAGGATCCGTAGGCTAAGTTACGAAATGGGAAGGTTTTAGGCACCCATTCCGCCCTTACGGCCTCTCATGGGTTTTTGCTATTTTCCTTTATTTCCCCCCTGTGAAATGTGTGCATGTGTATATATATTATGGAGATAAGAATCCTCGACTTGTATCATGGAAAAGACAAAGCGAGTCATCCTTAGTAAGGTTCATAAAATTAATATTAGAAAATAGGATTTACGCGATTATCCTTGCGTTGATCGTTATAATGTAACGATAACGTATGTGGAATAATACGCCACTAAGAACAAATATATGCATATATAAATAAATGTCATCTAAGAGAGTTGCGTTTAGAGAAAATAGAAAACGAGAGAAAAAGTGAGAATAGGACTCGAGTCCCGGGTTTCATCCCGAGACACTCACGTAGCCTATAGAGGCATCAAAGTCTACGTAGTTCGCATGCAAAACGAGGGGGTGGGGTTTATCCTATAAATCCAGCCGGGGACTTCTTTTATTTGTGTGTGTGTGTAAAAAAGTGTTTTAGTTGTGAGAAAAGTGTAAGAAAATTGTGAGAATTCCCATTTAGAATTTATGAGCAAACCCTATTTTTCTTTTTTTTTTTGTGAAAATAAGAGATGTGAAATAATACTAAATAAAAATTATATTAGGATATGTGAGATGAGAGAATAAAAGTGTTAAGTAATAAAACAAGTTAATGTGAATTTATGAGAGTTTAAGAAGAGAATTGAGAAAATTGGACCTTCTTGAAGATCTTGAGCTTGATCTTGAATGCTGGAGAGCAGGCCTTGCACTTGGATGATGATGGAGGGTAGTTAATTCACCAAGTTTGATGAAAAGGATTATGAAAAGTGAAGGTTAGAAAGGGATTTTGATGTGGAAATCACGCTGACTTCGAGAGAGGTTTTCTGGATTTTGTGAGAGTGATGCCTATCAGATCTGGTTCCTCTTGCAATGAGGCCATGCCCTCATTTCTATAGGCCCAGGGCATTGCCGATCAGCATAGCCCTGGTCCTACCAATCGACAGGTGTGTTTAGGCACACTGCCGATAGGCAGGGTCTGGGACTGGCCGTTTGGCAGTTTTTTTTTTTATGAATAGAGATTTATTTATAAATAGGGGTGAGAATAGCCCTCACCATGGCTTACAAACTAGAACCACTTTAAGAAACAAATCTAGTGAAAGGAATAAGCATCTTATGTAATCTTAAGATACCTTTAAAATACTTAGGAAGTAGTTCTATCTTATAAGACATAAAAGACTTTTTGAGAACTTCCCATCTTAGACAAGAAATCTGCTGCAAAATTTGCCTCTCTGTGAATATGAAAGAATTTGCACTGGATATTAGAGGTTAGATATAAAATTTGCATCACTTGGCTTTTTATTTTCCATGGACATGAGAATTTGTTGTGAAGACCTTCTATTAAAACCTTTGAATCAGATTCAATAATGAGCTCATAATCTTTAAGATCTTGATAAAGGGTAAGGCCTTGGAGAAGGGCAGCAACCTCAGCTTCTAAACTTGAAGAGACACCTAAATATTTATAGAAAATCCATAAAACTTCACCTCTGTGATTTCGGAGAATACCACCCACACCACTTTTGCCAGGATTGCCTAGAGAACTACCATCAACATTCAACTTCAAAACTCCTTTAGGAGGAAGATTCCAGTTCACCAATATGAATTTGTTTTTATGAATTTTTGGACATTTAAAACAGATTTCAGAAGTAACCTGAATATTATGGATGATAGTATTGATGAACATAGAAGAATTATCAAATCTGGCTCTATTTCTCTGAATCATATAAACCAGCAAATCAAAACTGGAATTAATTTAAAAATTGACTTTGAAGACAACCACCAAGCAATCAATCTCTGTCTTATAGAACCCTGCTGACCAATTATCGCATATTTAGAGTTAAAGAAATTCCACACCTTTATAGCTGTTTGACTCGAAGAAAAGAGGTGTTCAGTTGATTCTTCCTGCTGAACTGTGCAACAAGAGCATTTAGAAGGGCCTCTAATTCCAACCTTTTTAACATTTTCATCTATAAGCAAAATACCTTTGAGAATTTTCCATACTAGCACCGACATTTTTTGGGGGATATAAGAATCCCAAATAAATTTGGAAGACAACATTTGAGAACTAGGCATTCTAACCGATTCCCAAGCTGAAGAGAATGAAAAAACACCTGAATGAGATGTAGTCCACACCAACTCATCTTTGTCATCATTCCAAATTGGAGTCTCCTTAATTTGGTCAACTAACTGAATTGGCAAAAATTGATGTAACTTGTCACAATCCCATGATCTATCTTCTTTCCAAAACTCATTAACTTTAGTATTCCTGGGAATGTTAAAGAAGTCACCAATCGGCCCAGAGTCCAAACAAGTGTCCCAAGTAAAATCAATGTCTCCTACACTTAAATTCCACTTCATATGCGCTTCAACAGTGTCTCTAATGCTGCTCATCCTTCCCCAAGTGTTTGCGAATGATTTTGGAGTCAGTAATAAAGGATGGTTATTTCGACAGTACTTTGCCTTGATGAAATTGGACCACAGTGATTTAGTGGACCTGAATTTACACCAAGGCTTCATAGCCATAGCTTTGCTGATGTCGCTCAAACTTCTGATACCGAGACCACCTTCTTTGATAGGCTTAGCTATATCCTTCCATTTACACCAATGATGTTTTACTTTATCTTCCGAGGAGCCCCAAAAAAATCTAGCAAAAATGGCTTCTACGGTTTGAATCACTTTTTTGGGAGGATTGAAAGATGAAATGGTATGAATAGGAATGACAAATAGAACACTTTTAAGCAGGACCAACTTTCCACCCATTGTTAACATCCTTGATTTCCATCCAGTGAGAGTATATCTAATTTTCTGAATGAGATGATCGAAATGGGAAATCTTTTTGCTACCTGCAAACAAAGGACAACCAAGGTATAAAATAGGAAAATTTTTGTTAGCAAAACCAGTTGTTGTAATGATTTTCTTAGCCCTTGCTGGATTTATCTTTTTGGATAAAAATATTTGAGATTTGGAAAAATTGATTTTTTGACCAGCATCCCTTTCAAAAAATTTTATAACCTCCAAAATCTTCTTTAAATCTGAGGTTGCACCAGATGAGAAAATGATAACATCATCGGCATAAGATAGATGATTAAATTTGGGGCCTCCTATTGGCATTTTGAAGCCATGTAACTGAGGAATCAACTTGTTGAGGTTTCTCGAAAAAGCTTCTGCCATAATGATGAACAAGCTTGGAGAAAGAGGATCTCCTTACCGCAGGCCTCTAGAAGACTTGAAATAACTACAAGAATCACCATTAATCAGCACTGTAAACTAGTAGTTAGACATTAATCTCCATATCATATCAATCCAATGCTCAGAGAATCCAAATTTCCTTAGGATAAGGATGACAAATAACCAACAAAATGAGAGTCAACATGCTAATCAAACCAACAAAATGAGAGGGAACCGTATATCGAGTGAGTGATTGATATGATGATCTAGTCTAGATATAAAACATGTGATAAATATGCCTAAAATTACGCACCAATAACCACACATGGAGATACACAATATATCAAAGACTCATATACAATAAACTCATGCAAAAACCTGATAAACATTAAAAAACTAATAAGAGTTACAATATTTATACAAGATATAAAAAATGAATATGAAAATCTTAACTCACAAACCACCAAAAAACCCAAAATAAAGTTAATTTCTTACTCTCCTTTGCTATTCTCCATTAATGTCTTAAGATTGCAAAAATTTGACTTGGCATAATTAAAGGCATCCTTCACTCGATCTAGTTGAATATTGGTGTCACATTCATATGCTTCAGAAAACTGTAAAGAAGAAGAACCAAAGATGAAGGGATGTTATGATATTCATCAAGTGTTAGTGAAAGTTAAGCGTAGAGAGGAAGTAAACTGATTAACAATCTCATACTTTAGAGGGGTACACGAGTAACCGATCATTAATAAAATAATTACATTCATGTTATTACAAGTTAAATTATAAAGATGCCTTGTTCAAGAAACCAAGGTTCGATCAATTGGAAAATTTGAAACCTTTTGAGAGTTTTCAATTGGAGGCTTAGAGGTAAGACTTGTTGAGTAAGCTAAGACTCAAACTGTAATGCTCCGCGGCCTTCCCTATTAGGCAGTGATATTTATTGTCACTTATTCTCGCTTGGAAAATTTTTAAGCTTAATTACTAGGGAGCTTACATTCCGTGGCCTATACGAAGGCCTCAGCCTCATCGTAAGAGTTTCCAGATTAGTAAATCATCACTGTTTACTAATGAACAATATATCGGGTCATTACTAACTCCATCAAAATATATAAAACCGTCTCCAATACATTCCTTACTAACGTTTCTCCTAATTCAACTTTAACATAAAACTGTAAAGTTGAATAATTACAACTAAGAGTGAAGTTTAGGTAAAACATCTAAAAAGAATCTCTCTAGCTCAGAATAGACTCTGCGGCCTTTGATATCCTACACAATGGTTTATCGACTAACTTCGTATCCTAGAAATAATTTTTAACCTCTGAAAATCTACTCAACCACTAATATCATCTGCGACCTTTAAACTATTCGCGGCCTCTATCCCGAGGAAAAAAAATAACATGGAAGGGATGAGCTCAAATAACTCAATAAGGTTTATCAAAGTCCTCAATCCACTTGCTAATGTCAATACTAGTAGATAAAATATATACTAATAAGGAAATGTAAGAAAATAATACGAATAAGCATGATGGAGCGATATAAGCATACATAAAGAAAAATAATGTAAGTTTAAACCCTTCAGATTACCCCAATGATCTAAGGCCCAATATTCCTTAGTTCATCACTCCATGACTTCTCCCAAGGACAAATTTCCCTCAGTTTACCAAGATTTCCCCATGAATCAGTCTCTCATGATTCTACCTTATATTCCACGACTTTATTATATATATCTTTGGCCTAGTCATGCCACATGCAACGACCTTCCCACCTGCCAATTCCAGGATGGAGGATCCATAAAATTCTACTAATTCCACAACCTTAGTTGAGCTCTGCTAAGGTTAAAGACCTATAATTAGTCCTCGACTCAATCACCTTAAGAATAACCATCTTGGCCTCAAGCACTAAGCAAGAGGCTCTAAAATAGACAATGACACATCTAAAAAAATGGGGTGGTCTGGTTCTATCTAAAAATTGTAAATTAGGTCACACACACAATTCAAATCCTATTTAGTCCAAATTATCTGGATTAATTAGGTGTACCTAAACATGAAAGATATTGAAAATTAATCAAAACAAGCACACAAACCACAAATCAAAAGATATGAGATGAAGAAAAATCCCTTTCGAGAAAAACCTATATTTCTCACGGTTATAACTAGTTATAATAGAAATGATACGGACAAACTTATAAAACCTAGACTCTGCTAAACAACATTGTCGTGTCTTCAATCATTGTTGTCAACAAACATCAATGCAAATCCAACAACACTCCACAATAAACCCAACTTTCATCGATATCCACCAATTAGCCTATAAAAAAGTATTTATATCTTTAGCAGTTGAGAATAAACTCCAAAAGGTTATGAATAATAAATGCATTCTTCTACGATTTGATAAAATGCTAAACATATCATCCAACGGGTTTGGATTGAAAAATAAAAGATTTTTAAACAAACCAGGGTTTAAAGACCTTTTGGATATGTATGGGAAAGTGTTTTTTGCCAAAAGTTCAATGTAAAACTGATCCCAAGACCCCTTTATATACAGAACACACTTTTTGAGGTGGCACAAATTTTTTCATTCGTATGAAAATAAGACTTTGTTCGAATGAAAATGTTGACTCGTTCGAACCAAAGAAAAACTCATTTGAATGAACGACCAATCTTGTTCGAACCAGCTTCAAATGATATTAGTTCTGCTAATAGAAAAATGTCGTTTAATGTTCGTTAGAAGTTTGTTTAAATTAATTTTCAATCTCGTTCAAACGAAGAATTAAAGTCGTTTCAACGACTTAAAAATAGAAAAAATATTTTTATTTATATTTCTTTGAAAAATATCCCTCAAACATTTTATAAAAATAACCCCTAAATAAAATATTTATCAATGATCAAACCATATACCTTCTTCGATGATTGAAGTGACGATCTCAACTCTTTCGATATTTGATTATTGTGTTTGATCACTAACTTGTCTTCACTTGAAGATCTAGAGAATGTACATGATGATGAAGGTGTAACGACATATGTCAAACTTAAAAAACATAACGAGCAATTGTAAATCTTACTCTTATAACATCGCCCTGGCCAACTAGTGCCGTGGTCTGAACATCGAATCCTATCTTAATTCACCTAAACATAATATAATACTGCCTTGAATGTCCACTGACGCAAAGAAGGATTTAGAACTCCTGACCAACAAATTAAAAGGGAATTTTAGTAAAATAATGGTTTTAAACCTTAATTATCTCATAACTCAAATCCTCAAAGATCAAAGGTAAAACCCTAAATAAACCTCTCAAAGTCAAAAAAAAATCTTCAAAACACTCACTCTCTAGTTCCGAAGTCTCACCTCAAGAACCTTATTAGAAAACCTCTAAAATCAAGGATTATCCTAATGAATAGTAACATTACAAGGTCTCCAAATCCCAAACTAAGACTTAAACTCCATGGCCTCTAAACCTTGATTGACAGTAACAATCTATGGCCTATAAATCCAGAAAATCTATATGAAAAGTAATCACCCATGTCCTCTAAACTCAATAAACTAAATGAATAGTAAAACTCCATGGCATCAATCGAGAATACAATCAAGGGCTCATCTCAATCAATAGAAAACATACAAAAACTAGGGTTTTAACAAGGAAGAAGAGGTTAAGCATAAACCCCTTACGTTAATGGATTTTGTTTCGATGAGAAGTAACCCTTCGCTGCCTCTAAACACTTTTTTGGTGAACAACAAATCTCTACATCCTGTTCCCTTTTAGGTGAACAATACATGTCGATGGCCTCAAACCCAACACCATCTCTTCTTCTATCAAAGTCTTACTTTCTCCCTCTAACGTGGAAAATTAGGAATATATCTATAGTGGGAAGTGTGACAAGGGTTGATATTTAGAGTAATTACTAGGGAACCTAAGGTTTACACCTATAACATGAAATTTCCACAAATACCCCTCCAAAAAGCTTCTAGAACCTTCTAAAAATTCTCCTCAAGTTATGAACTAGTTAAGCCATGTCAGTACCTCACATGCAGAGCACTCAAAGGTCCACATCATCAGACTCTGTGTAACACCCGCTCCCGTGAATTTGCCCGTACCCATGTAATTTGGTGACTGGATATAACCCAATGGGGATTTAAACTTTGTGAGATGAGTTATGGGTAAAATTTAGATCTTATAGTGGACTTGGTGCAATTAATTATATTTATATTGACCATAAATTCATTTGAAGAAAATTTAAGGTCGTTCGAATGAAATCCAGTGTCGTTCGAACGAGACCCAATCTCATTAGGTGATGCTGCTAATGACCTTCGAATCAAACATCTCTCTTTGGAAAGTCCAATCTCGTTAGAACCTCATTTAAATTACATTTGAACGAGATGTAGTTCTTGTTCAGACGAGATACAGTTTGGTTGGAACGACATATTAGTTCTCGTTCGAATGAGATCAATCTCATTCGAACGAGAAAGTAAAATCAATTTCACAAATTTAAAAAATGTTGTTAAAATCTGGACCATTGGATGGTTTGATCTGTCAAGCTATCAATGGAGTAAATGATTTCGGGGTTAGATATTTGGGCAATTTTGGGATTTTACCCCTAAGGAGTTTGGAGTATTTAAGGGGTGTTAAGGCCCATTTTGGCCCATTTTACATAAGATACTCTCTCTAGGTCTTGAGAGCTCTTCTACCATGAAACACGTTCCACCACCTTAGAACTACCACCCCTCAACCCTAAACCACCATACTTTAACCCTTACCCACCATATTTAAGCCCATAAAACCCATTTACACCATTTGCTGGGCAAGATATAAATTTATGGAGATATTGTTTAGAGTTTTTGAAGAAGAAAAGTAGAAGAAATCATATAGTTTGAAGGGGATTTCCATGGAGCATTCAATGAGACAAGTTTAGTGGAGCCAAGATACCTTTTTAAGGCCATCTTAGGAGGCTGGAGGTTGCCATCTTCTACATTCTTCCACCATCTTTGAAGCTTCATTTGAGGTGGAAAATTTACTCTTTAACCTAAGAACTCTATTTTCCATAGTACTGGTCTTGTAGTAAGAGTTTGTAAGAGTATAATGCATATATGATTTAAGAAGGGTTTTTGTTATGGTTTGTTTAAAATGTTTATACAAGATTTCAAGAGTGATGAGTAAAATGATATATTTCAAGAAAACTTGGTGTTAAACATTAAAAAAAAATGTTTTGAAATTAATATTTATTTTGTTGAGATATTTAATGAAAAAAGTATTATTTTTTTTTTGTAAAAATGGCATTTTTGTGAAAGTTTGAAGAACAAAAATGTCTTTAGTCTTATAAAGCATGTTTTTGCAATATTATAAAATTTCTTGACTAAATCATGTGTTAAACTCATTTTCTTGGATTTTTGAACTTAAAACCCTCTTCCTATGGGTAGAAACTATGGGTAGAAACTTGTAGTATATTGATGATGAGTATATAAACATGTTTAATGAAGGTTTTAATGAGTTTTAATATGAAATAAAGAAAATAAAAATTTCAGCCCTTAAAGTATGTTAATAAGTGTGGAAAATGTGAGAAGTATATGTTTTCAAGACTATATGTGATAATAAGTGAAAATGACGCTTTCCTTGTAAAGTAGTCTTAAAAATTCCAATTGATTTTTTTGATAAAGAAAGTAATGAAATAAAGAAATTTCAAATTTGAGAAATATGTTACTCCAAAATGTTAAATAAGTGTTAATGTGTTAAAAACATTTAAGAAGTTACTATACATAACTTTTAACATTTTTGGGAAATAACACTTGTAAAAATTGAGGAAAAGACAAGTTTGGAAACAAATGGGTAAAATGATAATTTTATGTAAAATGGAACATTTTTATGAAATAAAAATGTTGGAAAAGTGTTACACAAAATGTTCCTAAATAAAAGTGATCTTTGAGATCAAATCAACGCAAGCGTGTAAAGGACAAGAAATGGTGATTTTTAAAGTGTTGCACAAGGTGGGGTGAAATCCCCAGATTTTGGTTTCAACTGGTAAAAGTGGAATAGTATGGGCATTTGAAAAATGTTAAACACATTAATACGGACTCGGATGAGACCTGGAAAGAAATAAGAAGGGCCAGGATCCCTGGGATAAAAGACCTAAAACATTGGCTAGAGCATATGGTAGCGTAGCCGGCGGTGTGGAGCCCGTTAAAGTTCGCGATTATTCGAAGGATTCCGAGAAAAAGATAATGGAAAATTTTAAAGTAATGGGCCGTGTTGCTAATATAAGAAATGACAACCTAACTTGAAATCAAATTGATAAAAGTTTCGGTTGAAAGATAATGTGGACAAGTAATATGAGAAACTTGCTAATATCCATGTAAGGTGAAAATAATTGTAAAGTGAAGTGATTAAATGGGCAATTAAGCAACCTAAGGTGGTTTTAACCCATAATTAACATAAGAATGTGTATTTACAAAAGGTTTTGAATGAAAAATAAATATCTTCTAACACGGAGTGTGCGCGTGTTGAAAGGTCATTTTCAAGGAAAACCTTAGGTAAATTCGGTGTGAGTAAACAACTGATTTCGATAAAAGAAGTGCTCTCTCTAAACAAATGGTATTTTTTTTGAATATTTAACCTGGTGCGTTAAAATATGGAAATTTAGTAAGTTAAGCAAAAAGGGTCTCTTCGTAGGATTAATGTGAATTAATAGGAGCAACTAACGTTTTTAGAATAAAAATGGTCTCATGCATTAATGTATGTATATATATATATATGAGGTATTTGCATCTGCATATAGCTATAATCTGATAGAGTCTCTTTTTTGCCATTCGATTCTATATTACAATGTTGTATTTCCCATTGGGTATTCGACTTATTCCTTCTTCTTTGTTACGGTAGGTTGTGTGCGATTTTGTATTTTGAGAGCGTTGCACATGTACGTATCTTTTTTATTTTATGTTAGTAGCTCTGGATGCTTCCCATGGGTCCTACACGTAACTTTATATGAATTAGAATTGCATGCTAAACAACTGAAATGTTAATTAAATAAAACTGGATGGATATCATTATTTAGGTTGTCTAATTGTACTTGACACTTTACATTCGGGTTAGACTGGGTTGACCTATGGGTAGCTCATATATTCGGACCGAGGCGTTACATTGCACGTCCTTTTTCCATAGGCCTTGGCCTTCCTATACCTTAAGAGACTTTCAAGACCAAGGTCGTTGACTTACTGCCAGAACACCTTTTATGGTCATGGACTAAAGTCTCCAATTGCAAACTTTATTACTGTCCATAACTTTTGTTCTAGGCCGTGACCTTAGCATCACAACTCTACTAATGGACGTGGCTCCCGATAGGTCGCTACCTTATATAGTTTTAGAGGAGTTACAACCTCCCTAACAAAGGAAATTACATCCTCAGAATTTAAGTCCGTCACATAGGTTAAATATCCGCAACATTCATCCTTTAACATCTTGGCTCTCAAGGTTGATATTAACAATGGTTCCTTACTAGGCTTGGTACCTTGCAATCTTGCCCCAAATGGCCACGACCGTTTCCTCACTTGTTCTCATAGTAAGTTAAACTTAAATATTTTAGGGAAAGTCTTACTATGTTGCAGACCTTAAAGAGACGTCGACCTAAAACCCATGTTTGCAGATTAGTTCATCATCGCAATTAAATAATACAACATAAGGTAAAATCACTAAATAAACTCCTTAATTCATTACTACCCAAAATTTCTCTAATATAGGCCTTTAAGCACAGTTAATTACAATCCTATAATAATAATACAGATCAAGAGAGAAGTAGATAACTAAAAGTGAAATCTATAATGATTCCAAGAAATGGTATTTTCTCAAGACTCTATAATCCCTAAATCCTTCCTCAGTATCTAGGTCAACTCCGTGGCATGTACAAGTATGCACGACCTATGTCTCTTTTACGTCCTTCTTCGACAATATACAATCCTTGACTTTGTGGCCTGTCTTGCCACAATTATAATATCTCATCTCGAAAGGGAAAACTTTGGCAAAGTGCCCTTTCATTTTGTAGTTAAAATAAGTAACTGCTGTGATATAAACCCTCTTATATTGTTTTCCTTCTACGGTTCGATGATTATCTTCTTTCTTTACTTCCTATTCTCTGTCCTTTTTGTTGTTTATCGTGCCCTTCAATCCATCTTCAAAGTCTTTCTTTATGATCCGAGCGATCTCAACTAATTCTATGTAAGTCTGCAGCCTCAACCCCACTACCCAGCAATGAAGTCCATGCTTCAAGCCTTTTTCAACATTCTTGTCTTTCTTCTCCTTAATATCAATAGAATAGGGGAAAAAGTGAGATAACTCCGCGAACTTGGCTTCAAAATCATCCATAAACTTATTTCCTTGAGTTAACTCCCAAAATTATACTTCCATATTTTTTTGGCCACGCTCGGGAAATACTTCTCCACACAGATCCTTTTCAATTTGTACCAATGGCCATAGCCTCACCGATCGAGTGGAAAAACCGAGCATCCGTGTAATACACTAGTCGTTGTTATCGACTTCCAACCTTAATAAAAAAAAAACTAAACTTGTAACTACACTCTTAAGGAGTATAGTGGCGAGTCTGGGTATCGAATCCACAGGGAGTTAGGACGTGTGAATGTGACGACAAAGGTAAGGTTGTTTAATCTTAAATTTGATGAAAAAAATAAAATAAAAGAAAAAGATGGTTGATTTTTGGATTTTATCTATGAATTAACTAAATTCAATTAAATTAACCTACGCGTGCAAAATTAACTAACTAAGAAGTAATTAATATGAATGCAGAAATGGGTTAAGACTACACTCCCCCAAACCCTAGTGTGTATGCCAATACAAAATTAGTCATAAATTAGATAATTGATCAGACCCAGTCTTTAGTACTCCAAAGCATTACATATATGAGGTTCAAGCCCGCATCATACATAATCAAAGAATGTGTAAAGCAGTGTTGCAATAGTTCACGCACGTTGCATCCTTAAGCACCCCGGTTACCTAGGGCAAACGAGGCCAAAAGATCTACAATGGTTGTGAAACTATACAACACGATCTAATCACTTATTTAATTTAGAGGACAAATTTTATATCTATGCATACCACATCGGGTTGGGTTCATGAATCCCCACCCTTGAAAACTTATCTTAACATGATTTTTCTAGAAAACAAATTCATACCAATACATGGAATTATGGATCTAGCAAACATTGGTGACAAATTGCAAAACAATCGAGAATTGAATTGAAAAGAAAGAATAACTAAGAAAATGGAAATTTTATACTTGTATTCAGCAACAGGAAAAGCAAATGAACTTGAATCCAGAAAACTTCTTCTTAATCAACCTTACAAACTAGGGTTTATGAAAACTTCTACCAAAGAAAATAAAAAAGGCTCTCTAAAATCTAACTCTCTCTCTCTAATTCGACTCCCTTGGAATGAGGTAGGGCTTGGTCTTTTATAGCACCAAGTAACACGAATGTGACAGCTAGAATCGTTGGCTGCGCAAGATTCTGCCAGATATGCACCTGTTCAGCTCTAAATTAAATTTCAGAATTTTAACAGCCGGATCAGTTCTATCCGGATCGGTTTGGTAATTGGATCGGTTCTTTTTATTTTTAGCCGAACCGGTTTGGTTCCATCCGGATCGGTCCTGTTTTTCTGGTCAATTTCTCTTCATTATCCCGCAACTTCAAAACCTCGTAACTTCTTCACCGTAGCTCAGATTGAGGTGCCATTTTTTCCAGTGTTCTTGTAATTTAGAGATCTTCAACTTTCTAGTTGGCCCCACCTCCGGAATAAGGCTGCAAAATTACGAAAAGGCCCTTCAACTCTCCATTTCTTAGTTTCTTTCACTGTTTTGCGTTCTCTTTCGCACTAACTTGCATGAAAGACCTATAAAGCACATGAGAAATACACAAAACACAAAATACTTGACAAAATAGGTTAGTAGCATAAATACGAGACAAATCCAATCTATTTACACTGCATGGGAACATAAAAATATCGAAATTAAGGGGATAACTATGAAGAATATGTGCCTAATCACTCGCCTCGGTTGTCCTTACAGCTGTTGCTCGAGCTAAGGCAAACCTAATTACCACCTCAGGCACAATGTTGGGGACTATAGGTTCCATTACCTTGTTATTGTCCATGGCTCTTCCAGCTCTTTTATCGTTACTTCTTTACATACATCCTTGACAAGAATCACACACGTATAAGTCTATAGTCCTAGGCCTAGGTATTTAAATAAATCTACCTAGACTAAATGTATCTCTAAAACTCCAAAATTTTCCAAGGTCGAACGTTTTGATACCATTTCTAATACCTCATGGCCCATCCTATTAGGCCACGACCATTATTGTCATTTATTCTCATATGGAAAATTTTTAAACTTAATTATTATTACATGCCCCAACCTCTAGGAAGGCTTAAGCCTCATATTCAAAGTTCTCTAATTAATAAATCGTCATTATTTAATAATGCACAACATATAGGTATCATTGAAAAAATACTAACTCCATCAAATATATAAAACAATGTCCAATACATGCCTTATTAAATTTTCTCCTCATACAACTTTAACATAAAAATATAAAGTTGAATAATTACATCTAAGATCAAAGTCTAGGTAAAACATCTTCATATAATATCTCTATATTATAATAGATTCGATGGCCTCTGATATCCTCCACATTGTCTTATAAACTTACTCCATGGCATACAAATACACTGTGACTACTGAAACTCTACTCAACCACTAATATCATTTGCGACCTCTAAACTATCCATGGACTTTAACCTGAGGAAATAAATAATATGGAAATGATGAGCTTAAATATCTCAGTAAGGTTTATGTCAAAGTTTTTAGTCCACCTGTCAATGTTAATTCTAGCAAATAAAAGATATACTAACAATGTAACGGGAGATAATAATGGAAATAAGCAATATGGTGAAATATAAGCATATATGAAGGAAAATAATGTATGTTTCCTAGTCCTGCATACTACCCCCCATTGACTTAAGACTCAATATTCCTTAGTTCACACTCCATAACTTCTCCTAATGCTAAATATTTCTTGGTTCACCTAGATTTCCCCCATGACTCAATGTCTCGTGGTTTTCACTCATAGTTCGTGATCTATTTTATAACCTTATACATCTCATTATCAGCACCCTTATTAAAGATATCTTTGACCCAGTCATGCAAAATACCACAGCCTCCCTTCCTGCCTAATTCCAGGATGGCAGATTCACAAACTTCTACTAACTCCATAACCTTAGATGAGCTCTACTAAGGTGAAGCCCTAGAGTTAGTCCTTGACTCAATCTCCTTAGGAATAACCGTCTTGGCCTCAAACACTAAGTAGGAGGTCCTCAAATATAAAATAACACCTCAACCTATAAAATAGTTCCGTAACCTCAGCATTGAATTCTCCAACTCACCCATGCACAATATAATACTGCCCCAAATGTTCGCAGCCTCAAAGAAGGAGTTATAACTCCTGATGAAGAAACAACGTGGGAATTTTAGTAAAACAATGGTTTTAAACCCAAATGATCTCATAACTCAAATCCTCAAAGATTAAAGGTAAAACCACAAAATAACTCCCCAAGTTAAATAAAAACATCTTTAAAACACTCACTCTCTAACTCCAAAGTCTTACCTCAAGGACCCTTAGAAAACTTCTAAAATCAAGGATTATCTCAATAAACAATAACATCCCCATGTCTCTAAATATCAAATGAATAGTGAAACTCGATGGACTCCAAACCTCAATGAAAAGTAACTGTCAATGGCTTATAAACTCAAAAAAGCTATATGAACAGTAAGCAACCATGGCCTCTAAACCTAAAAACCTAAATGGATAGTAAAACTCCATGACCTCAACCTAGAATATAATAAAGGGTTCAATTCAGTAAATAGAAAATATAAAAACTAGAGTTTTAATAAGGAAAAAGAGATTGAGTACAGATTCATTATCTTAATGGATTTAGTCTAATGAATAGTAACCCTCCACCGCCTCTAAATGCTTCTTTAATGAATAGTAAATCTTCATCGACTCTTCCCTTTCAGGCGGACAATAGATTTCCACTAACTCAAAACCAACAATACCCATTCTTCTCTCAAAGTCTCACTTTCTTTATCTAAAAGGGTAAATTAAGATTATATCCATATTTGGAAATATGCCAAAGGTTGATATTTATAGGAATTAGTAAGGAACCTTGGGTTTCCACTTATGACATCACCTTTCCACAAAATCCCCTCCAAAAAGGCTTTTACAACCCTGTAAACTTTCCCCTCAATTTATGACCTAATTAGTCCACACCATCACCTCACACGATGAGCACTCGAGGGTCTACATCACTAGACTCTGTGATCTTTCTCCTTAATTCGTGTCCTTCCTATACTTTTTGTGACCTTCAAGTCTAGGGTCATTGACTTACTGCCAGAACACCTTTTATAGTCATGGCCTAAAGTCTCCAGTTGTGATCTTCATTACTGTCTGCGACTTTTGTCCTAGGCCATGACCATATCAGTAGAACTCTACTTGTGTCCATAGATCCCTATATGGTTACAACTTTATATAGTTTTAGGGTCATTACAACCTCCCCAACTTGGGAAATTACGTCCTTCGAATTTAAGTCCTTCACAAAGGTTAGATATCCGCGAAACCTATCCTTTAATATTTTGGCTCTCAAGGCTGATATCAATAATGGTTACTTATTAGGTTTAGTACCTTGCGCCCTTTCCTCATTAGGCCATGACCGTTGCTTCACTTGTTCTCACATTAAGTTAAAATTAAGTGTTTTAGGGCAAATCTTATTATGCCGATGCCCTTAAAGAGACGTCGGCCTAAAAACTCAAGTTTCTAGATTAATTCATCATCGCATTTAAATAAAAAACTATAAGGTAAACTCACAAAATACTCTCTATAAGTCATTACTAGACAAAAGGCATCTACTACAGGCCTCTAAGAATATTTCATGATAATCCTCTAATAACAATATAGATCAAGAGAAAGGGAAATAATTAAAAGTGAAATATATAATGACTACAAACCCCAATGGTATTTTCTCAAGACTCTATATTCCCAAAATCCTTCCTCGATCTCTAGATTACCTCTGCATCCCATACATTTATCCTTGGCAAATTACTTATTCATGTCCTTCATCATCAATTTATAGTCCTTGGATTTATGCCCTGGCTTTCCATAGTTATGACATTGCTTCCCTAAAGTGAAAACTTTAGCAAATTGCCCCTTCATTCTGCAGTTAAAATAGGTAGCTGCTGCTGTGTCAACCCTCTCATGTTGTTTTCCTTCTACTATCCCATTATTATCTTCTTTCTTTATTTCCAATTCTCTATCATTTCTCTTCTCTCCCTTAAACTTCAACCCATCTTCAAAGTCTTTCTCTATGATTTGAGCTACCTCAACTAATTCTATATAAATCCACAGCCTCAACACCATTACCCTACAGTGGAGTCCACACTTTAAGCCCCTTTCAAGAATTTTGTCTTTCTACCTCACAATATCAATAATATAGGGTTAAAGTGAGATAACTCCATGACCTTGGCTTCAAAATCAACCACCAACAAATTTCCTTGAGTTAAATCCAAAAATTATACTTCCATCTTCTCTTTGATTGTGGTCGGGAAATACTTATATAGAAAGATCCTTTTGAATCTATCTCAACAGATGGCCACGACCTCACCTCCTATTTGAGTCCTCTTGACCACAGACCACCAGTGATTTGCCTAGGCCTCAAATATAAAGGAGGCAAAGAACACTATATGCTCATCAGTGCAATTCAAAACCTTAAAAATATTTATAATCTTCCTTATCCAGGCATCGACCTTCAATGAATCAAGATCTCCCTCAAATGGCTCAAGTCCTATTTTTTAAAAATTCTTAACAATACAACCAATAGGCCTTGCCTAGTCCATCCTTGTAGCCATTGCCCGAGCTAAGGCTTCCCTGAACCCAATTACCATATCTAACACAATATTGGGTTTAACAGGTTCTGCGACCTCATTATTATCCGTGGCTCTTCGAGATCTTCTACAATTACCTCTTTCTATAGTTCCTTAACAAGAATCACACATTTATAAGTCTACCATCCTAGGTATAAGTCTTCAGAAAACTCTACTTAGATTAAAGATGTTTCTAATACTCCTAAAGTCTCCATAGGTCGAATGCTCAGATACCATTTGTAACACCTCACGACCTTCCTTATTAGGATGTGACCATTATTGTTACTTATTCTCACATGGAAGCCTCTAAGAAGGCCTAAACATCATCATCAGAGTTTTCAGATTAATAAATCATCACTGTTTAATAATTCACACTATATAATGATTATCATACAAATATTAGCTCCATCAAAATATATATAACAGTCTCCAATACATGTTTGATTAAAGTTTATCCTCATACAAATTTAACATAAAACTATAAATTCGAATAATTACAACTAATAGCGAAGTCTAGGTAAAATATCTAAAAATAATATCATTATATCAGAATAGACTTCGTGGTCTCTGATATCCTCCACGTCGACTTACCGACTAACTCTATAGTATAAAAATACACCATGGCCTCTGAAACTCTAATAAACCAATAATATCATCTTGGCCTATAAACTATGCGCAACCTCTATATAGAGGAGATATGCAATATGAAAGGGATGAGGTTAAATAGATCAACAAGGTTTATATCGAAGTACTCAACCCACCTATCAATGTTAGTACTAGAAAATAAAAGATATATTAATAAGGCAATGGAAGATAACAATGAAAATAAGAAATATGGTGCAACATAAGCATATATTAGAAGAAAAATGATGTAAGTTTCCCAATCCCTCATATTACCCCGATGACCTAAGGCTCAATCTTCCTTACTTCACACTTCATGGCTTCTACCAAGGATCAATCTCTCTCGGTTCACCCCAGTTTCCCCCACGACTCAACATTGTCCTCGACCTATTTATATGACCTTGGAAATCTCATTCTTCGCTCCCTTATTATAGGTATCTTTGACCTAGTCATGCTACATACCACGACCTCCCTTCTTGCTAATTCCAAGATATCGAATCCAAAAAGTTCTGCTAACTCCGTAACCTTAGTTGAGCTCTGATAAGGTGTAATTTCCATAGTTAATCCTCAACTCAATCTCCCAAGGAATAACCTTATTGGCCTCAAGTACTAAGCACGAGGCCCTCAAATAGACAATTACACCTTGACTTGGCCAAATAGTGCCGTGACCTCAGCATAAAATCCCATATCAACTCATCCAGACATAATATAATACTACGCCAAATGTCCGCGACCTCAAAGGAGTTAGAACTCATAATAAAAAAATAACAAGGGAACTTTAGTAAAATAATGGTTTTAAACCATAATTATCTCATAACTCAAATCCTCAAAGATAAAAGAAAAAATCATAAATAAACCCCTCAAGGTAAAAAGAATCATCTTTAAAACACTCACTCTCCAATTCAAAAGTCTCACCTCAATTACCCTAATAGATAACCTATCAAATCAAGGATTCTCCCAATGAAAAATAACATTCCCAAGTCTCCAAATCCCAAATGAACACTAAAACTCCAAGGACTCTAAACCTCGATGAACAATAACTGTTTATGACTTATAAACCCATAAAAGATATATGAACAGTAAACGACCATGGCTTATAAACCTAGAAAACTAAATGGATAGTAAAACTCCATGGCCTAAATCTAGAATACAAGAAAGGGTTCATCACAATCAATAGAAAATATAGAAACTAGGGTTTTACTAAGGAAGAAGTGGTTAATTACAAATTCCTTACCTTGACGAATTTTGGTTCGATGAATATTAACCCTTCCCCGCTTTTAAACGCTTCTCCGGTGAGCAGTAAATCTCCACCGAATCTTCCCTCTCTGATAAATAGTAGATGTCCACAACCTTAAAAACAATAAAAGCTTTTCTTTTATAAAGGTCCCACTTTATCTATCTATAGTGGTAAATTAGGGTAATATCCATATTTGGAAGTGTGCTAAGGGTTGATATTTATAGAAATTACTGGGAAACCTAGGATTACACTTATGACATCACTTTTACACAAATACCCGTCCAAAAATCCTTCTAAAACCCTCTAAACTTGCTCCTCAAGTTATGACCTAATTAGGGCACGTCATCACCTCACATGCTGAGCATTCGAAGGTCAATATCCCAGACTCCATAACCTTTTCCTTAGGCCGTGGCCTTTCTATACCTTCTGCGACATTCAAGTCCAAGGTCGTGGCCTTACTTCCAGAATACCTTTTGTGGTCATGGCCCAGAGTCTCCAATTATGATTGTCATTACTGTCCATGACTTTTTCCCTAGTCCATGACCTTAATAACATAACTCTACTTGACCGTGGCTCCCTATATGGATGCGACCTTTAGGGTAATTACCCAAATACTTAAAGTAGAACGTGGCTCCCTATATGGCTGCGGCCATTAAGGTAATTACATAAATACTTTAATAATTTGAGAAAGAGAGAATAAAGTGCAATAAAACCCAAAGGTCACTTGAACAGACACACAAGGAGTGACCTTTTAGGTCACTGGTACATAAACAAGCTAATGAGTAACCATAAAGGTCATTCTCATAATCACTAGTTACACATTAAAGCGAACAACCAATAAGGTTGATCGTAGATTCACACAAATTCATTACAAGGAGTGAATTTTAGGGTCACTCACAAGATTTCCTACTTTCACAACAACATTTTATAAACATTGATATTTTTTGCTCAACATTTGCAAAATACAAAAAGTACAAGATCCAAAAATACCTTTTAAGGCTACTGCACTAGGTGTCAGACCACTAAAAGGTAATCGTGGTCTGACAGTGACAATAAATTATAAGGGATAAAACGTTCTTAGATATTTATCTCACATGCTATTCTAGACACGTTATCTATATAATTTGCCTATAAATAGGACCTCACACTAAAGGTCATGACATAAAAAAGCAATAGATGCAAGGGTTGATGACTCAATAGGTCCTTGTATGGACGGATTCAGTTCCCCCTCATCTATAAAGGAGAGCTTTAGAGGGAATATGGGTGGACATCTATATGGGCTTCATTTGATTCGAAGACAACCACTATGTATTGCATTCCTACGTGTAGCTATGTATACCTAATGAAAGCCTTAAAGAGCCTCTTAACACTTAACTGCCTAAACCAAGCAAGATTGAAGAATCAATCCATTACCAGCAAAATACGATACGGCTTAGCCAAAAGACGTGCTATTATGCTGGACAAATATCACAAAAGTATAAATATTCTCTCCCTACTTCTGTTTCATAATGATTTAAGTGCTTACTTATCCTCTATCAAATAATCATCACCCTTAAAAGGTTTTGTTTAAAATTTATCATTGTAAAGTTGTTGTTGTGTTAAAAGGTTATTGCATTTAATGACTGACATCCTCTTGTAGGATCTAAGATATTATAAAGAAAAGTTCATTTTCATTCATTTTCATGAACCCAATTATTATTACCTTAGAAACCTCTTTCATTAGTGCGAGGCACACCTTTCCATTAATCAGTATTCATAGAATCTACTACCACTAGTTATTCTCGTAGCTATGGAAAAAGAAGGTTATAATATTTTTAAGAAACTTTTTTTGAAGATACACCAGTGGGTAATCAAGACCAAATGAATAAGACTTCCACTCAAGAAGTGGTCATCACCGACTGTTGAGAGTCTGGTCCATTTTTGAGCTAAATGAGGAAATCAGCTGCAACCCTACAATTAAAAGGGTTGGAAATCATGCGAATGTTCTTTGAGTTTCTAAAGCATCATAATCTTAATATGTTTGTACTATGAAAAGTTAGTGATACATAATTGACCACTCTAATTGTGGGGATAATCGCCCAAAATGAGGCATTTCCAGTGAAAAAATGTTAATCAAGCAGCCATATGCTCTTTTAACATCCCCTTTGGCTACCAAAGGTGAAATAAAGGAACCCTCCTCAAAGATGGTTACTCTCGAAGAGGTAAAAAATCCCCTCTCATTGAAACAAACCAAGTCTTATTTTCTTTACGAAGAGTTGAAGAATAATTTTTCTGAAAGTCTCAATGATATATCGTACCCAGAGGGGCATATCTCGTCAAACTCCATTAAGTTCAATAGGAAAGAAGAAAATCACAAATAAAATGTTTGCAGAATATCTTGGAATTGACCATAATGAAAAGAATCTGAGGATGAGAGAGTTCTTAAAACTCTTACTGGAAAATCCTACTCTTGGTACTCTCATTTGGCACTAAGTAGTATCCAATGTGGGCGGAAATGCATAAACAATTACTTTACAAATTATTTGTAGTATATGATGAGTTTACTCTAAGGCATTTGGATCAGGATATTCAAAATCGTAGCAAATATTTGATACGATACATCAAACAATTTTAGAAAACTCTCTAGAGGTCCACGGGGAGGACATATAAGAAAGATTATTGCACATATCTATAGAAGAGTTGATCTAATAGTATACGATTTACTTGATTAATGAAACAATGGACTGCGGGTTCACAGAATTCACTAGAGCAATAAGGAATATCGTAATGATCATTAAGACCAAAGCCTAAAGTTGGAGAACTCGACACTCCCATAACAAGGAAATTTTTTGGTTAATCAATGACAATACATTAACTATGTGGATTGTGGTGGCAATTAAATTGAACACAAAATAATAAGCAAAGGAAATCATTACAATAAATAAAGAACTTTAAATAATTACAATCACACACAACAAAAGATATACGTGGTTCGACAAGAAGGCCTATGTTCACGGGGGTTGTCTCAGTATTTTATTTATCTTTACTCAGGGGGAGTGTTTACAAATTGCATATCCTTTGCCCCGGGCTAAGGGTTTAATATATACATGTTGTTTCTCGGAGAGTGGGGGTGTTGGAATCCTCCACATTAGCCCATAACTCCTAGAATATCTCATGAGAGATTTTAGGGGTTGAATGGGTCATAACTAAATTAGTTATGCGTGTGGCCTACAGACTTTGGGCCGAACTGAAGAGGGTTACTTATCTGGGCCAGAATGTTTAATCGAGTACCCACAATTGCCCCTAAAATTTTTGAGTCACAATTTGGGCTCAATAATTTTAAATAATAGCCTTAGTGGCATTTCTGTGAATCGCATGACATCTTGGGATTGAAGCGTCTTTCTCGAGTTGATTTAGGTGGCAGATTGCTTAGTTTCCTGTGCGTTATGATTAGAAAGGTTCAATATAGTTTGGAGAGGTCATTCTCTGACGTCTCTTCAAATTTCTCTTTGTTCTCTAGATTTATCTAACCTCTCACTATTTCTTTCTTACTTCCAGGTCTCGTCTTCCATCTTCAAGCTTCTTCCTTATCTTTTTATCTTACCTACTTGCAATTTTGCATTGTCTCAAGCTGACTCTTACTTCGTAAGTTCTTCTCACTCCTTTTTTCTTATTCTGTTGGAATTTCTTCGTATTCGATATTAGGGTTTCTCTTTTCTGATGACAAAAATAGGCAATAGGCCGATAATCGAGTTTAGTAAATTCTATAATATTCCAAACTGGGTAGCCATCGAATGTGCCCCTGTTCCTCATAATGTTAGAGACATTGAGGACGGTCACTTGATACATATTCTTTTGTTATCCTAAGGGGGTCTTACTTTTCCCCCGAATCGCTTGTTTTTGCACCTTTTTAGTTACTTCGATATAGTTCCTACACAGTGCTCACCAAATGTTTGGAAAATAGTCAATGATGTGTATAAAATTAATCAGCTCTATGGCACCAATCTAGGGCTTACTAAAATCTGTTATTGCTATTCTTTTTCTCAAATAAGCTATGGCATTCTTTACCACAAAGCTAGGAGTCCTCATAGGGTATTGGTAGTAAATCTACCTGATTCCCTCAAGGACTACCGGCATGAGGGGTTTATTGCCAGAAATTGGCAGTTTCCTCCCCATATTGAAGATTCGAGGTTTTGGAGATTTGTGATTCCCTTTAATGGGGATGAATATATAGGTAGGCATAGTTCTTATTCTGCTCATTGATCCTCTGTTAGTGTATGGTCTTTCTCATATCTTTCTCTCTTTCTTTTTTCAGCGAAGATAAAGAACTCAGAACCTGCCCTTCACGAGATTCAAGCTGCTGAGCTGGTTAAGGCTTGGAAAATTAGGGAACTCTTAGCTGACGGTGAGCATCCTCGATTAACGACATTTCTTTTGGAATACAAGAACATTGGGTCTAGTTTTATCGCACGACCTATGGATAGCATTCCTCAGCTAGATATCATAGAAGAGGTTGCTGCTGACCCAATCCAATTGGATGAGGAGGAAAGTAGTTATGCTGAAGAGAGCGAGGGGGCTAACGGGGTGGTGCTGAAGGCAATTACAGTGAGGAGAGATCAAGTAGCGAAGAATCTTCTAGCTCAAAGGATGGTTCGGAGGCTCAGGAGTCTTCGCGGGAATCAAGTAACTCCAGCGAGAAAGATATGGCTCTTCTTAGGAATAATTTTATCCGAGATGATGATCAAGACAATGTGCTTCTTTCTCATCGGTTAAAAAAGTAGAAATCTGGGAGCGGGGATGATGCCATTGGCTCTCAGACTCTTTCTCACGAGTAGGAGAGGAAGAAGAAATAGGAGGAACTGATGCGAGAGAGGGAGAGATAGAAGGAAGAGGAGAAGAATAAGGTGGAAGAGAGAAAGAGGATAGAGAGGGAGAAGAAGGAGAGGGAAGAAGAGAAAAGGAGAGAAGAGGTCAGGACAAAGGCAGGGCAGTCTCTGGTGCTCGTGTCAGCTCTGGTTGAGGGGGATTTTGTTGCTCTTACCCCTCGATTAGCTCCGACGGCGCTTGAGATGGAAGTGCTTCCATCTGATCGCTAGAGGTCGATAAATATAATGACCGACCAGTTAGCCTTAAAGGCAAGTCAGGGGCGAGCCTTGGTAAGCCTATTTTCAATTCTCTTCTCTTGTAATTCTTATTTCAATACTTTCTCTATTGATGTTTACTTTTTCTCTGGAGTTTGTCTGATTTCACTATCCTCTACCGCAGCCGCAACGAGCTAGCGAGGACGAACGCTGAGCTGGAAAGGAAAAATGTCGAGCTGGAGGTCATCTTGAAGACTTCTAGTTCTTCTCAAAAGTCTTTTCACCTAGCCTTGGACCAAGCCAATAAAGTGAAATATTCAGCAACTAAGGAGCTCGAAGAGCTGAGGCAGTCCTATGACTTGGTCTATGCGAGCAAGCTAGTTGTGGCACAGGAGAACAAGGTGCTTGCTAGGAAGGTGAAAATGGTGGAATTTGAGGTAGCCACCCTAAAAAAGAGAACGTACAATGCTAGATAGGTCATGGCGTACGAGGATGCTAAGTCCCTGATTGGTTATATTGGTCGTCTCAACTTTAAGAGGGGTTAGGACAAGGCCTTACTCGCTGTCGAGGTGGATATTAACTCTACCTTCTTTGACAAGCATGACCCTGGTCCCAAGCCTATCATAGATGACGTGCTTCTCCCTGCTGCCAATGAAGGTTCCCCTGCTATTTTGACCATCACTACTGATGATCCCCTTAACCAGGGGATGGCGAGTGCTCCGTCGAAATGAGGTGTGCCTAGAGCTGCTGCTGCTGCAGATAAGGGGAAACAACCAGTGACCTCAGAGTAGACTGAGGTTTCCAGCTAGTCTTCTTTAGGTAGATTTTTATTTTTTTTGTATTTCAGTAACTCTTTTTATTCATTGATGTACTCTGAACCTTTTTTAAATGAAATGAAATTCAGTTCCCTTCCACAACTGATTTCTTTACTTTTTTAATTCTTATATGGTTTGTAGCTCATCGATGTTGGGGATTATATTCCTGCTACCTCTTTGTTAGGAAAAATTCTTGGACCTGATGCAATTAATCTAGAGCGCAGAGCCTTTGTAAGGATCCACAAGTCTCTTCGATCAAGGAATAGGGAGTATAAGGACCAGTCATAGCTTGTTGCCAAGCTGAAGGACATGCTCCAAGAGATGGAGGAAATCAGTGCTTCTGTTCAAGAAGAGGTGGATGCTCTGAAGGCTAAGCTCCTGGATGCCTCCGAAGTTAATAAGGTTGGAGAGGTACTTCAGTAAGAGAACGATGCTCTGAGGAAAGAAGTTTCGTGACTCAGGGAGAATGCACCTAACATTGCTCCTCGGGTTCTACGTGGTTCCTCTTCATCGAATCGATTGCAAGATTGTACTGATGATAGAGGTTCAGCTAGGGAGATTACCGAGATTTAAGGCGATGTTTGCCGAGTGTACGTGATAGCTGTCGATCTTTAAAGGGATGTTACCTTGCTGAGGCATTCATTTAAGAAAGGTCCTCGATGAGTGAGGGCTGATGGTTATGATTAGGGTTGGACCTATGCTCTGACGAAGTTGGGGGAAGTTGAAGAGTTATCCTTTATTAGGGGATGGTTGAGTTCTCTTAGGGAGTTGCAGGTCCCTAAGAATTCTATCCTCTAGTATCATCATGAGATCTCCCCCTCAACTCTGATGCCTAACCCATTCGGGATGGATGATCGGTGGGTCCCCATAGATGCTATCCCCAGGCAGCTATTGGAACCAGATTCCAATGAAGTCGAGGAGGAATTAGCTCCTCACCCAGATGATGGCCGAAGAGTGCAAGTGGTTGACTATCTTTCTCAGAGACCTAATCCTCATTAGGATTGATTTTATTCAGCTCATATAACTCCTTGTATATGTAATGATGTAATAAAATAATTATGTTTTGGGCGATTCTCCGACTAAACACGTGTATTTTTTTACTTCATTGATTTCTTATTCGACTATCTTGGGCTCTTCTTAGCCGACTAGATTTGATATAGACAGAGCTATTTTGTTGAGTGAGTATCCCCCCAGTCCAGTATGCTTATAAGATATCATTCTGCATCATTTTACCTTTTAAGTTATGTCATCACACTCCCTTAGGCCTAAGTGTGGCAATGGAGAGGACACACCTAGTGTTGGATGTTTTATTCGAGCAGTTTTTTTTAGCCAAACATAGTTTGGTGACCAACCTGAGTTGGCCGAGCTGCCTAAGGGTCCCCTGTAGGGCTTCATATATTGCCAGGGGTAATGCTAGGAGTTTGTTTGTGTGTGATGACAAAAACATAAGGGTAATACCCTTCTTTTATATGTTGAGAGGAGAGCTTGTAACATAGAAAAGGTGCATAAGTTATAAAGTATTTGAGAAAAAATCAACACTTTGTAGGATGTCACTGCCAAATAATCTTTTATTAATAAAAAATGAATTATAAATTTCAACATTGTAATAAAAGATCAACACAGAAAGCTATACGTAGAATTTCTTTAAATTGGTTGCGTTTCAAGCTCGAGGTATCTCCCTTCCCTCCAGCATTTCTAAGTGATTAGCTCCTTGCAGGTTGTCCCTTATCACCTTGAATGGTCGCTCCCAGTTTGGTCCTAGCTTGCCATCTGATGGTTTTACTGCGCTGCCAAGAACATTCCTTAGGACATAGTCCCCAACTTGCAATGTTCTCAGATTAACCTTCTTGTTATAGTGCCTTACTAGCTGTTGCTGATAACCTGCTAGTTTTACTAGAGCCAACTCTCTTCGTTCCTTATCTAAGTCATGCTCAACGAGTAATGTTGTATCGTTCTGGCCTTGGTTGACCAGGGTGGACCTCATGGTGGGGAGGCCAGCATCCAAGGGAATGATTACCTCCATACCATATGTTAGTGCGAATGGTGTTTCCCTGGTTACTCATCGTGGGGTAGTGCGGTAAGCCCATATGATGTGTGGTAGATCGGTCACCCATGCCCCTTTGGCTTGCTGTAATCGCTTCTTCAATCCATCAATCACTATTTTGTTGGAAGCTTCAGCTTGTCCGTTGCTCTGAGGGTATTCCACCGAGCTAAAATGGTGTCTGATCCCGTGGTCGTTATAGAAACCCTAGAAGAGGCCACTTTGAAACTGGGATTCGTTTTCAGTGATGATAGTCCCGAGGATCCCAAAGCGGGTGATAATACTCTTTCAAATGAATCTTATTATATCCGCATCTCTGATGTTTGCCACTATCTCTGCCTTTATCCATTTGGTGAAGTAGGCTATCGCAACTAACAAATACTTACGATTACCGGCAACGGTAGGAAGAGGGCCTACGACGTCAATTCCCCATTGGGCGAAAGACCATGGGATAGTAAGTGCCTTTAGGTCGCTGGTTGGTTGGTGAACCATAGGAGTGTGAAGTTGACATTTTTCGCACTTGTGAGCATATATCCCAGAATCCTTCTGCATGTACGACAACCAGTAGCCTTCCTTAATTGCTCGAAAAGCTAGCGACATGCCCCTAATATGACTTCCATAGATTCCCTCATGGAGCTCGTGCAAAACTTGCTCGACGTCCTTCGGGTGAACCCATTGGAGGTAAGGACCGGTGAGATAAACCTCAGGAGACAAGTGAAAGTGAGAAGCTTTGACTCTTATCTGATGAGCGGACTTCTTATTGTCTGGTAGGGCACCATCTTTCAAATAATCCCTTAAGGGGTCCATCCAACTGGGGCCTAATTCAATCTAGAGAACATGATTTATGTTTGGAAGTTTCTCAACCTGGGTAATGTTTGGCTGGGTAAGGAAGTCGATTAGAATTGTTCTCTTCAGGTCAGAATTGATCGCTGAGCTCAAGGCCGCTAGGGCGTCAGCATGGCTATTTTGTCCTCTGGGAAACTGTTGGACGCTGACCTGTTCGAATTTAGACATTCATTTCTTTTCTATGGCGAGGTAGGTGTAATACCCTGTATTTTTATGTCTTTTAAATTTAGGGATTTGTTAAATTTAATTTAGATACATTAATTTAATATAAATTCAAAAAGTTATCTTAAATGTTACTATCGTGATGAGAGTTAGTAATTATTGAAAAATTGTTGATTTGTTAAATATTATTTATTTAGCAGAGTAATATGTAGGATTGAATTTACTAAAATTGTTAAGAGTGAATAAAATGGCAATTATGGAAATTTAAGTCAGGACGCGCCTGTGTCGTGTCGGGACTAAATTAGTATTTTTAAAAGTGAATAAAGTATAAGTCACCCGTATGGTCATTTCGAGTGCACTAATGTGTCCGGAAGGGTCGAGATAGTCAAAATAATGTACCCCGAGGGTTTAGTTTGGGTCTCGGGGTGTTTTTAGGCCTAATTAACATCTCGGGAGGGCGTTTGGGACATTTCGTATTTTTGGGCAATTAAACCCACGATTTTCCCAAGGTTATATCATCTTCTAGGAGTTGTCATCTAGTGTTAACAAAATCAAAATCAAAGAACGTCCATTAAAGAAGAAGTGGGAAAGCTTCCCAAGTAATTCAAGGCCGAAAACTCAACCATTTGCATCGCCACCACCGCCAAATTGTAGATCACCCAACGGGGAACACAACCACACCACTTTCTTCCACAAATCACAAACTAAGTTTCCAGGCAAGTATCTATCTTGCTTTATTGTTAGTTAATGTCTCAATTATGTTAGTCTAGGGTTGTTTAGATCTTATTTCATGAAAGAAAGTGTAGCTTGGAGACTAGAATTCACATGTCGTAGAAGAAGTAATCATATTCTGGACATCTAATTCGTATGTAGATGATACACCATGAAATTTCATGGATTTAGAAGTAGAAAATCTGGAAAAGAATTAGAATAATTGAAATTTAAAAAAAGATTAGGATTCTTGAAGTCTATGTAGATTTTACCCCTTTAAATTCTTATACTTGATGATAACTCACATATTGTACGTAGGAAATCATATATTTGGGTATATAGTGCTTGTAGTATCATTTGTTGGGATTTTGGGAATCATATATGGATATTTGGTTGAGATTGAAGATGGATTTCCGTAACTGGGTTAATGCAGTTTTCGCCATAACTACTTGATCGATCGATCGACCCAAGAACATCGATCGATCAATCGACCCTTTCCATTGATCGACCGACCCCTCCTGGAAAACTGCATATTCCTCTTATTTTGGTTTATTCCGACTAAAATCGTAGTAACCCTTGAGTATTATTGTTAGAACATTTTGGGATATAAATAGGACAAGTAGGGTTTTAGTAAACCCCTACAAGTGAGAATTTAATGTAAGAGGAAATTAAGGGTTAACTGGGAGTGATTTACACTTATGAAATTAGGCGAACGTTTAAATAAAAGATTGAGACTCGTTAGGAAGTTAGACTATAAAGTAAGTGAGAGTACCTACTGAAATTATACTGAAGGAGATAGAATACTTTGACATATATGAAGTAAGTATGAAATAACCTATAAATGAAAATAAAAGAGACGAGTCCGTTATACAGGATAAACGAGTAGAATGTATTAAGAGCGGATAAATATAATTATGGGTCGTGAGAGCACCTAATTTAGAAATGTGAATATTTATATATATGACTGTGTGATTGTGCATATTATATATCTGTGTAAAAATCATACCCGGGATACTTGCTATCACAAGGGGGTTTTCGCGCCGGGACGGTCTTATCTCGACTGGACCTTTATGGGGGATATTGACTCGTACCCTAGAAGATAGTATCCTCGATACAGGCTATCCGAAAATGATATTCAGATGTTTAAAGAGATGTGAGGGTATGTGCTGACCTCTTAGGACCTGGAACTATGCTTCGCCTCCATTTGTTTGTGTATTGTGTTAATACAGTTCAAGAGTGATTCCGGAATAGTATTTCCCTTAGTTTGTGTGATACGGGGACTTGATAATAGAGTATGCCAACACCATAGTTTTTATGTGGGGTGCCATTAGTATATATATTATATGTGTGACTAATATAAATACGTATATCTATATGGGAACTTCCTACTGTGTGTATAAGTAGATAAGTAATGAATAAATGCTTCAATTTTATTATAAGTGTTCGAGAACTTTATAAGGAAGATGAGTTGTTCTAAATAACGTAGAAATATTGAAGAGAATGATTTCCTAAAGTAAATATCATAACCTTGCTTTTCACCTGATAAAACCTTATGGAGAATAAGTTAGAGAAACTTATGAGATTTATTAGCACGGTAGGCGTGCACACTAGAATGAGAGGTGAGAATTCTCAAGAGAGTGTCGTATACTAACATGGTTGTTGCATTAGCCGGTAAGCATTTTAAATACTTGCTAAACTAATTTTAAACTGTTTTACACTCGGAATCTGACCCGTTTTATGTTATTTATTCTCTCTTATATATATGTATATAATACAGGTGCCCAACCACATGGGCGTCATGCTTAGGTTCTTTCGACCGGACATGCTGTAGCTTACGTGGGAGTTGTAGGCCATTGCTTAAACAACCTCATTGTTGAATCCACTCCTACTTTTAGTTCTTATTAGTTAGGGCATGTGTCGCCTGTTTCTCTATTCAGTTGGATTTTTGTTAGAGATTTACGTTCCTTTATATTTCCATTAGTTGGTACTCTTTGGGATTTAATTACTGTTAGGATGGTTTTATTTATAGTTTAAACTGATTTGGCTTATATGAATGAATCTAATTCTTGTGTGTTATTATCCATCTTTAGTATGTCAAAGTTCTTAAATTGTTAGTTATTTAAAAAGGTTTTCATATTTAGATTTAATAAAATGGAAATAAGGTTTTAAAATTGTTTGACACTTAGCTTAATGACTTAGGGTGTTTAAATTGGAAAATTTTATTTTGCGACAGTGATGCTAAGAATGAACCAACCGTTCATCTTGATTTTAATTTAGTAAATGATTGATCACCCGGTATTTAATTAGGCGAGGTGTCACAGTAAGCCACCATTCTCTCATCTCTCGCATTGAAGTTTCCACTAATCTGGTTGGAGCCCAGCTGTGAGTCGCCGAACACTTGGAGTTGCTTTTCCCCCAGTGCTTGTACCTTCTGTAGGCCTACTATCAGTTCTTCATACGCTGCTTCGTTGTTGGAGGCTTCAAATCCAAGACTAATTCCTTGCTCGAGTATTGCATCTTCAAGGGTAACCAACACGATGCCCACTCCTTCCCTGTTGGAGTTGGAGGCTCCGTCAATGAATAGTCTCCAAACACCTTGCACCGATGGGTTTCCCCCTTATCCAATAGGTTGAAGTTTGTCGTAAGGATGTTCTCCTATAAATTCTGCGATGAAGTCAGCGAGTACTTGTCCCTTAATTGCATTCCTTGGCTAAAACTGGATGTCGAATCGCCTGAGCTCGACTGACCACTTTGATAGTCTACCAGAAAGATCTGCTTTTCACAAGACTGCTTTAAGAGGTGAGATGTAAGGACAATAATGGAGTGAACTTCAAAGTAATGTTTCAATTTCCTCGAGGCTACCACTAGTGCAAAGGCGAGCTTTTCTAGGGGTAGGTACCATTGTTCGACATTCAAGAGGGTTTTGCTCGGGTAATAGACTGGGTGATGGATCCCTATTCTTTTTCATACTAGTGCAGAACTTATAGTGTGACTGGAAACATGGAGGTATAGGTATAGGGAGTCATTCTCATGAGGGATTACAATCAATGGTGGTGTACTGAGGTAAGCCTTTAGTCCTTCTAGCACCTTCGAGCAATCCTCATTCCACTCTACATTTTTTCTTTTCTTTAAAAGTCGAAAGAGCGGCTGACACCTTTCGGATGATTTTAAGATGAATCGGTTCAGGGCGACGAGCATTCCTGTGAGCTTTTACACGTCTCTCATCATACGGTGGGCTGAACCCTATTGATGGCGTCAATCTGTTCTAGGTTGGCTTCAATGCCTCTCTTGCTAACCAAGTACTCGAGAAATTTTCCTGAATGAACACCGAAGGAACACTTGCGTTAAGCTTCAGGTACATCCTGAGGATTTCGAAGGTCCTTGATAGGTCTGAGAGGTGTTCTTCTTTATGCCTGCTCTTGACGAGCATATCATCGATGTAGACCTCCATGGTGTTTCCCATTTGGTCTTTAAACATTTTAGTGACCAACCGCTGGTAGGTTGCTCCTGCATTTTTGAGCCCAAAGGGCATGCCCTTGTAACAATACAACCCGATGGTGATGATGAATGCTATCTGGTCTTGATCTGGCTTGTGTATAGGGATTTAGTGATACCTAGAGTATACATTTAGGAAACTCATTCTTTCATGAGCTTCTGTGGCGTCCACCAACTGGTCAATCTTTGGAAGAGGAAAACTGTAGTTAGGGCACGCTCTGTTGAGGTCGGTGAAGTCAATATAGACTCTCCATTTTCCACTTCTTTTTGGGACCACTACCAGGTTGGACAGCCACTTAAGTAATTGAACTTCTCGTATGGATCTTACATCCAACAACTTCTCCATTTCCTTCTCCACAGTCTTGGCCTTCTTGGGTGCAGTTTGCCATGCCTTTTGCATGATCGGCTTGAAATTCGGGTCAACGTGCAACCTATTATAAACCACACTGGGATAAATCCTAGGCAGCTCGTAGAGTTCCCACGCAAAAACGTCCAAGTTATTTCCCTAAAGTACTGTTAGTTCCTTCTTCTCTCAATTTATGAGAGAGGCTCTGATCAATAACATCCCATCCTTCTTGTTTCCGTCGGCTGTGACTTCCTCCAGGTTCTCAACGACCCTCTCATAGGGGAGGAGCCTTATCTCCTCCACTCCAGGTCTTCCATATTTTATCTGCTATTTGGAAGGTACCAAACCTTCCTATTATTCAACCTTCTCCTTGGCCTTCTCGACCTTCTTCTCCGGCTTTGGGCGAATGGCTGCTATAAAGCACTTTCTTGCCATTGCCTGATCTCCATGGATATCCATCACTCCTCGCTCAGTCACATATTTGAGTTTCTGGTGGTAGGTAGAGGGGATGACCTTAATCGCATGTAGCCACTCTCTGCAAAGGATGTCCTGGTAGGGTGAGTCAATGTTGACCACCATAACTCGATCATTTTGGGGACACCTCCTGCCCTTACTGGCAATAAAATATTTCCCAAAGCTATGGTCACTTTATCGGAAAAGCCAACTAGAGGAACAGTGGATTCCTTTAAGTCGGCGACGCTTAACTTCAATTTCAACTTCCTGAATAGGCCGAGATACATTACTTCGAATGATCTACCCTGGTCGATGAGCAACTTATCGACATCGTAGTTAGCTATACTAAGTGTAATGATTAAGGCATCATGATGTGGGGTCCTTACTCCCAATAGGTCTTCATCCGTGAACACAATGTGTTTGCTGTAGTCGACGTCATCTGCTCGCTGACGTTTTCCTACCTGCGTCTTAGCTGAATCGATTTGAAAAGCTTTCATTACTGCCATAATCTTTTTAACTTCCATTCGAGATGAGTTTACTTAAATCTTCTTTAGATCTGATGCCCCATGAATCACTGCGAACTCATGGCCAACATCCTCCTGAAGCACGTTGTCAGGCCTCGGGTCTCCATTGGCAGCGACGTTCTTTGCCTTCGTCTCCATAAATTTGTTCAAATGTCCAGTTTGGGCTAACTCTTCAAGGTGAGACTTGATAGCCTTGCAGTGCTCAATTTTGTGCCCACCCTCTTTGTGAAAAGCACATATCAGCGTTGTTTCTTTTTGAGGGGTCTCCTCCCATATTTTTGGGCCACTTAACGAACGGATCGTCCTTGATCTTTTTTAGAATCTTGTATATTGGTTCTTTAAAAAAAGTGTTCATTGCCTGTAAATGCTTTTGAAGCATCATTTTTGTTCCCGCTCTTAGGGCCACCCTTGCCCCCATTTTTGCTTCCTTTCTTTTGGTTCCTATCATTGCTCTTATAATTGAATTTGGCATGACCATTATCCCCTGCATTGAGGTGGGTCACATCCTCAACTTTGGCATATTTTTTAATACGATCCATTAGGTCGTCAATGGTCATGTTGTCCTTTTTAGTGAGGGACTGGTGCAAGAGGCAGGAGTTGGGTAAGCCAATCTTCAAGGATGCCACAGTAACCTCCTCTGAGCAGTCCTCAACCTCTTTGAATAACTCCCAATATCTTTTGCCATAGTCTCTGAGGCTCTCTTGAGGCATTTTCTTCATTATCAACAAGGCATCCATCCTCTTCGTATGGGAGCTGCTGGTAATTAAGCGAGCTATGAAGAGCTCTGCTAGGGACTTGAAGCTCTTGATGGATCTGTGAGGGAATCTCTTAAACCACTTCTGGGCCACATCATGCAAGCTCAAGGGAAAGGTCCTGCACATTAATGCGTCCTTATGGTTCCAGAGGGTCATGGCCTACCTGTACTGCCTAACATGGTCGATATGATTAGTCTTTTTATCGTAGATCTTGAATCTAGGAATCATGAACTTCTTGGGGGCTTCTTCTTCTTCTATATCTCTTAAGTAAGTGGATTTCATTTGGGTCCCGAGAGCTCACCTGGCTAGCTCTCTGGTCGATCTGGCACCCCAATGCACTGGGTGTTGGTCCATTTCTCTCTGAACCAAATTCCACATGTCATCATTTCCTCGACCTAGGCTCCCATAATGGCGATCTGGTTGCTGTTGCTCGAGCAAGTCGTCCTCTGACCTGCCTTCCTCAAATCTTTGAGATCCACATTTAGGGATCCTTCCTCGGTTGCGAGACTTGCTCGCTTGAGGGCTAGGAGTGTGATATTGATGTTGCCTAGTGCTACGATGGAGTTCCCTCTCTATTGTTTCCAATCTTCTTTTAAGACAAGCATTCTCAACTTCCTACTTGTGAGTGGACTCCTCTTGCTCTTGGAGCATGGACTCATAGGCGTCGATTACACTAGAGACCTGTGTGGACCTGGATGGTCCTTGGCTTTCCTCCGAAGCTTGTCGCTCTGGGCGAGCCCTACGATTTGAACGTCGAACTTTAGATCTAATCCCGCGAGGGGCAGGTTGCTCTTGAATATCCCCTGCTTGAGGGGCATTACTGCTGTGACCAGACATTCCAAATTCTTATTGATGAAGGCTTTCTTAAAGTTAAACAAACATTCCCATAGATGGCGCTGATTGTGGTGACAATTAAACTTAACAAAAAATAATAAGCAAAGGCAATCACCATAATAAATAAATAACTTGAAAAAATTGCAATCACACACAACACAAGATATACATTGTTCGATAAGAAGGCCTACGTCCATGGTGGTGCTCTCAGTATTTTATTTCTCTTTACTCCGGGGGAGTGTTTACAAATTGCATGCCCTTTGCCCCAGGCTTAGGGTTTAATATATATATGTTATTTCTCAAAGAGTGGGGTTGTTGGACTTCTCCACATTAGCCCATAACTCCTAGAATATCTCGTGAGAGATTTTAGGGGTTGAGTGGGTCATAACTGAATTAGTTATGCATGTTCCTTATAGACTTTGGTCCAGACTGAAGCGGGTTACTTATCTGGGCCGAAATGTTTGATCGAGGTACCCACAATTGCCCCTAAAATTTTTGGGTCACAATTTGGGCTCATTAATTTTTAATAATAGCCTTAGTGGCATTTCTGTGAATCACATGACATCTTGGGATTGAATAAGTTATATAAAATACCAGACTTAGTGTTTACAAGCTCTATGTACTATCTTTCTATACACAATATATCATAGTAGGGTTCTAGGAGTTCGATCCTTGTAGAAGAAGGTAATAAGATCCTTTATAGCCTCAAAGGTGCACAATACCACCCCCCAGGCATGCAGCCCATGTGTAATGAGATCAAATAGCAAAATAAGAGAATGACACTTATAGAGTAATGCATGTGATTCATGATGATCAAATATTCCCTTCACGTGTTGGATGATACATTATAACGGTATTAATTGCACATGCCAATTATACCGCTATCACATTTTTTATGCGCATATGCTGTGTCCAAGGAAATGAGTCTCAGTTGGTCGAGACTGGTAAGGCATTGATACTTGCGGAAGGAGTCGAGATATTACTAACTTCATTTCTAGCATGCGTGGCTGAAGGTGAGGTCTCAAATTTATGAAGCTATTTGAGTCCGGTATTCCTAGGCCGATGCTATGCTTATAGTATTACAAGGCCAATAATATGATAATTTTTTTATTAAGATAGTCATGTGATGAGATAATCTCGGAGGCCTAGATTAAACAATTATAACATTGTGGATGAGAATTCTAGTACCATGATAAGTCAGAAGCAGTTCATGGGGGACAAGCTATCGCAGTGTGTCTCATCCAGATGAGACTAGACTTATGTATATCAATCACCCCCTAGACCTTAGTCTTTAATGTTAATATGTGGCGGCGGTGTAAGATCGTCTTAGATCATAAGTATTTAGATGTGACCTTGTTGTTAGCATAGTGACATGAGTGTATTGGGAAGTTAGGTTTACAGATACGTTATTTCAGTGCCTCAGTGTGAACATCCTTCAAATGGTGAATGGTCTGGCGTATGGCCTAAGTGGTTTCATAATAAAACATAACTTTAAATGACGTGCCATAATGATGAGTGCCTCAGATTTTACGTGCACGCCTGGCGATTTAAAATTCGCTAAAACCCCTCTTTATCTTTGTTCTCTCATTTTCCTTCATGTTTTGCCAGAGCTCTAGAGCCTCCATTTTCTCCCTCTAAGGGTTCTCCCTTCCAATGATCCTTTGTTCAGTTTTTGGCGTTCTCCTCCTATATCGATCTTCTTCCTCCTTCCAAGTACCCTTCTTCCCTATTCTTTTTTATTTTCCATATTGCATTCTCAAGATTTCTCTGTATCTTCATTTTTTGGTGAGATAACTTTTTTTGGCCACCCTTTCTAGTGGGTTATAATTTAAATTATACTGGGTTTGTGAAGAAATAGAATTTAGGTCTTATTCTGGTGTTGAGATTCACTAATTTTAGGGTTTTATGGGTTTAGGATCTATTTTCGGTAAGTTTTTCTCTTGAAGCTCTCCACAGTTGTTCTTGGTGTTCCTAGTTTATTTTAAAAACCTTTCAAGTTTCTCTATTTGATCCTTAGTTAACACCATACAAGCCCCTATTTATGTTTTTTCATGTACCATAGACTTTATGAATTAGGAGAAGAGTTTCCTCAACTCCGTGAGAAAATTAGATGAGAGACCTATAAAGGCGAGGCCGAAGCTAATTGTAGAGTCGAAGATGAGACTCAACTTCCCCTAACTCTCATCCCGTTAGTTGTGGTACTCCACTACCACTTCTCACTTATCAACTTTATTCGAGCCTATAGTTGTTATTTCCATCAGTAGTGAAACTTGCCTGCTTCGTCCTCTAAGGAATCCTTGTCCCTTCCTTCTTTTAAAGGCTACAACCCTTCTCATATTGTAAACTCTTGAATAAGACGAGAGAAGTATCGGGCTAACTACTTCGAAGTGTCCGTGAGAGCCCCTGCTGATCATCTGGATGAGGTAAAAATAATTAAGTCTAGTAATTTTGGGCATGCCACAACTTCTGCTTGTTAACAAGGGGACCCTGATCTTAAGATCTATGTCATTTATAACGACAAGATAGAAATTAAGGTAGCTACCAATGTGCTTCCTATGTCAGTGCCCATCTCGACCATGATCGAGGATAAGTTTAGGAGTTGCAATCCTCGTGATAAAGCTCCTTCTATTGAGGATGATGAATACATCCTTGACACAAGTGTTGCCTTTGCCATTATCAGTGATGTCCGTGAGACCGATATGATAACTTGGATGCACATATATGGTTTTAAATCTTCTGTTAACATGAATATTTTCTCAGCTAATGAACATGCCTTTGACAAAAAGGTTGAGGGGGAGGTTGTTATTTACGAACATATGTTCAAATTCGGTTTTCATTTTCTCGTTCATTCGTCCATTCGAGCAATCGTTGCTTTCATCAACTTGGCTCCTGCCTAAATTTCATTGAATTACTAAAGAACCCTTATCAGAGTTGCCTACCATTGGAGAATTTCCTTCAAGGGGGACATCCCGATTGATGTCTTCTGGGCTTGCTACGCTGTGGTCATGACGAAAGCTGCCCCTTATAATTATCATTTTGTGGCTCGTTGCTCAGACCTAAACTTTTCCATATTAATCAGACTTCCAACCATGACTAGAAGTCCCTATACTTATTCATCTCGGGTGACTGGGAGTTAAGTGAAAATGTCTATTCTTCTATAAACAAGTTAAGAGTTCCCAAGCAATGGGATAAAGTCTCGATCTCGGTGAAAATGGATCCTGATCTCAACACCGAGATGAGAGGAGACATCGAAAAACCCTGGGGAAAAAAACTCATAGTGTTTGAGGATTTGATACCTCCTCATCTTCTTGAATACACTATCATGGGGGTGGACCTTGTTACTGAATTCATAAGCAATTTTCTTTAAAATTTTAAACTTTGCTATCGTCTAATTTTTTCTTTAACTTTAAGTAGGCCGAGATGAATTCATGTGTTATTTTTTTATAGACCGTCCATAAGGAGTAGTGTACTCTGTGTGGGAGATGTAGCTCCCATGTCTAATAATCTATTGGCCTGTCTCCAGGGAAAAACTGTTGTGCTGACCCAGATTTGGCAAAAATCTACCATTCTTGGACCCCTTGCTATTTGGGGGCCAAAAATAAAAAGGGCGATCCTGGGGGTACTTATGCTAACACCTACCTAAAAAAAGAAGAAGGATACCCCTCTAAGGTAGTTAAATGACCCCTTTTTGCCAATCAGGAACGACATTTCAGCTGTTTCACATCTAGCTCAGCTGGGGTTGAATGTCAACTCCCTTCCAGGGATCCAGTTGAGGGCTTAAGAGGCCATAATTGCAATTTTTCTTGAGTGTGACAATCATTATTTTGATGCATACGACCCTCTCATGTCCTCAATTTTGCGATCCACAGGGCCATTTAAGTAAACGTTTTTCCTTGATATCTCTTCATTCTTTAAGTCTTGTATCGTCTTCATAATATCCCGTATTTTTATGGATATTTAAATTGGGTTAATTAAAATTAAATTGAAAAGTTTATTTGGAATATGTTAAATATTAATTAGTATGACTTGAGTTAATATTTAATATTATAAATTAAAATATATATTACTGAGAGAAAAAGTAATATACAATGTGGAATATGTTACAGTGTGTCGTAAGTGAGAGAAATGACAATTACTAATTACTTAGTCGTGACGTACATTTGAGATATGTCGGGACTTAATATGAGCATTATGAAGTAAGTATAATATGTTGAACCCATAGAGTCATTTCGACTGTGTAGAAGTGTTCGAAATGGTCAAAATCATCAGAAAACTATATTCGGGCATATGTATAGGGTCTCGAGTCATTTTTGGGTCGACTCAACAAGTGAAAAGTCAATTTTTAACCTTTGGATTTCCAGCCCATGAACGGATATGGAATTAGATAATTTAAAACCAATTCTTTGTCTAATCAATTGAAAAATTAAAGTGATAGGAAACCAAAGGAGAAAAAGTGTGAGAGCTTTTACATGAAAGGGAAGAGTTTCTCCAGAAGGTGAAAGGTCTTAGAGGAGCAGCAACACATAGAGACACCTTGCACCACCACCCTACACCACCGAAATTTAGGAAGAACAAGGAGGAGGAACTCACAACATCTTCTTCAAAGGAAATTCAGAATCATCCAAAGATGCAATTTGTTCAAACCTTTTTAATTATGAGTTTGTAAAAACACATGCTAGATTATAGGATTTTTGGATAAAAACCCATGTTTAGGAAGTTTTGATTTGAGATAATATCAATTAGAATTAGAGAACTCTTGATTAGGATTATATATTTTATTCATGATTTAAAAATTTGAGAAAAGCATGTGATTCAATTGGAGATTAAAATATCTAACAAGAAATGAAGTGAACTCATACGAATTCAAAAGTCAAACGCATGTGAAATCGTTTTAGAAAATTATGGCCATCCCCGATCCTCGCGGAAGGAGAGAGAAGATGAGAAGGGGTGTCATCTTCGCAATGAGAGGATCCTAGTCTCGCGCATCCCTCTCTGGAGCGTTTCGACCGTCGTCGGCTATGTATGAGGTGAAAAATGTAGAGATATGGAGTCGCGAGTTTATTTTACTCAAAATAGATAAAAGAAGGTGGACCCGTCCCGAAGGACATCATCCAAAGACATACTGATACATACGAAACCAAAATTGATTCGAAAAGGGTTCGGAGGCTAAGTTACGAAATTGGATGTTGAATGTACCCATTTCGTCCTTGTGGTCTCTCATGGATTGTTGCTATTTTCCTTTATTTCCCCGTGATATGTGTGCATGTGTATATGTAGTGGAGATATGAATCATCGACTTGTATCATAGAAGAGATAAAGCGAGTCATCCATAGTAATGTTCCTAAAAGTAATATTAGAAAATATGATTTACGTGATTATCCTTGCGTTAATCATCATAAAGAAAAGATAACGCATGTGGAATAATATGCCAATAAGAACAAATATATGTATATGTATATGTATAGATATAGATATAGATTTTAGGAGAATCAAGTTAAAGAATATAAAAAAATAACAAAAATGGAAGGAATAGGACTCGAGTCTCGGGTTTTATCCCGAGATGCCTACGTAGCCTATAGAGGCATCAAAGTCCATGTAGTTCATATGCAAAATGAGGGGTGGGATTTATCCCATAAATCCAACCAGGGACTTCTCATATATGTGTGTGTGTGTAAAAAAAAGTGTTTTAGATGTGAGAAAAATGTGAGAATTCTCGTTTGGAATTTATGAGCAAACCTTCTTTTTCATATTTTTTGGGTTTTATTTATATGAAAGTAAGAGATGTGAAATAATAATAAATAAAAATTATATTAGAATATGTGAGATGGAGAGAATAAAAGTGCTAAGTAATAAAATAAGTTAATGCAAATTTGGGACAATTTGAGAAAGTTTGGCCTTCTTAAAGATTTTGAGCTTGATCTTGAATGTTGGAGAGCAGCCCTTACACTTGGATGATGATAAAGGGTGGTTAATTCTCCAAATTTGATGAAAACGATGATGAAAAGTGAGGGTTGGAAAGGGATTTGGATGTAGAAATCAAGCTGACTTCGAGAGAGGTCTTCTGAGTTCGCTGAGAGCGATGGATCTCAGATCTTGGGTTTCACTGCAATGAGATCAGGCCCTCCTTTTTATAGTCCCAAGACATTGTCGATCGACATAGTCCTAGTCCTAACAATCGACAGGAGTTTTTAGGCACACTGTCGATAGGCAGGGTTTGGAACCTGCTGTTTGGCAGTCTCTTTTAAGTTCCTTCGGAAAAACGATCATTAAACGCAAACCGTTGATCTGAATCACACATGGGGAAAACCTTTGGAAAGGCACTTTATAGACCTTCGAAAGTCCTTTGGACTTCTCCCGGGTCCGGGAGTTGACTTCTGGTAAAATGTGGCTAGGAAGCGCTCATCGATCCTTTGGACAGGGAATTATCGGACGCAATCGAATTGTTCATTCGCATGGTAAGTCAGAATCGCGCACAGGACGGATAGTTGGAATGGTTAGGAGATGTACTTCGACATTCCAAAGAGATTGAATCAGTTTGGGGAGTTAACTTTGGTAAACTGGGGCCTGGACGCATTCGGTGACCTTTCGGAGTAAAACGGATCGTTCGTCCGTACCATAAGTCAGAAATGCGCATGGGGAGGAACTTTGGAAAAGGAGATTCAGCGCCCTTTAAAGATTCATTCAGTCTTGGTCGAGATGAAGAGTTGACTTTGGTCAAACGGAGCTCAGGAGCGTCCGATGACCTCCTAATCAAGTTTCGAGGGAAAACGGGTCGGTCATCCGTACCGTAAGCCTGAATTGCGCACGGGGTGAACCATTGGAAAGGGGATTTAGCTCCCTTTGAAGATTCAGTCAGTCTCAGTCGAGCTGAAGAGTTTGACTTTTGGTCAAACAAAGCTTGAGAGTGCCCAATGGCCTCTCGATCAGTACCCGTGGTATGACTTAGGTTTGTAGTGACGAAGGGAGGTGCTAGGGACCTAAGGAGAGGTTAGAGGGTGCTAGCCTGGGGTGTTTACAAAAATTATAACCATTATATGTTGATTTTAGGCTTTTTTAAGCTAAAATTGGTAGTGTGCTTGCGAGTTCCTGTATAAAATCATATTTTGAACAATTTTGTAGTTTTAAGGTTTTTTAAAATCGAATCAGAAAAGCCTTAAATATGCATTTTATATTTCTGGGTAGAATGCAACTTTATCGAGAAAAAAGATTATTGGGAATTAAACTATAATTTAGGCCTGTGACAATGATTCCGGGTTTTGGACCAGTAGGTACGGGTTGAGGGTAGCTACTGAAATAATTAATTATATTATTTAAATCCATTTGGTTAACAAGAGTTGTTAGGAAAAATGGGAAATGGGAATAAAATGTGAATTATTAGTTTACGGGATAAACATGAAATATACTTTATGTATGTGTAGGATGAGTGCATGCCTATATTATGTTGATTGTGATATTACGTGTAATGTTATACCTAGCTACTTTCTATCACGTGAAGTTATGCATATTGGGTAATCCTATCTTTGTGTTCCCATTAGGGAGGATTTGGATTCGTGCCCCACAACATAACACTTACATTGTCATTACCTTGAGACATGGTAGTGTATTAACGGTCATTTGGATACGTTAGGTATGGATGTCATCCTTATGGCATTAAGGATTATGTTTGCCTCCATTATGTGTCATCATTTTATAGGTTGAGGTGTCACACCTAGACTTCGTCCTTAATTTGGTACGCGAGGTACATAGGGAATAGATAGAAAAGTATACATGTATCGCGAGTTTGATCGTTTATATACCGTATTCGTATATGTATATACTGGATAGTGTAATCTATACATATACATACACTTGTGATCGTCTACTCTGTTGTGTGTTGTATAAGTGATTATTGTGAATGTTTAAAATGTACTTTAAGTATGTGAACCTAAGCGGTTAAATTAATGAGAATAAAATGATTAAGAAAGTAAGATAATATTATCGTATCATATGTGCGATACAGGTGGGGTAAGAGATTAATATAAATTAATAAGGATTAATAGAGTGTTTTATAGTTGGTTAGGCGGGTAGCTTAACTAGGAAGGAATATTAGAGTACATTAGGTGTGAACATTAAGTGAGAGGTGAGGAATCATGTGAGAGTATTCATATCTAACATGGATATTTACATTACTCATAATACATTATTATGAACACTTTTTAAATATTTTTAAAACGTTTTCGGGGCTCTGACCCAAATCAAATCTATTTTCATAAAACCTTTTAGGTGTCCGGCCACAGTTACACCAGGGCTAGGAGATGCATTCCAGAGTTGACGTGCTATAATGTTGTGGATGCTATCTTGAGCTTAAACGTATCTAGCATTCTTGTTATCTAGATTATGATTCAGTATTTCCATTCGAGGTTTTTAATATTACCCTTGTACCAGCTGATTTGTCTCGATACTGTACTTGGATTGTATGAAGATTTAGATTTAGATTTTATCGGATAATTATTTAATTCATATTATTGTGGTCTTTATTATTATGGTGGTTGTGTTATTCATTACTCTGTTGTTTAATTATTACTATTCTCTCTTAATTAAAATTGACATCCGACTTATTAGGATACTTAGTGATAAAAAAATATTTTTCGAAAATGATGCTAACAATGGACCATTTATGAATCCTGTTTAATTGAATAGTAGACTGATCACCTAATATTTTAATTAACGGGTGTCACATATGTTATCAGAGCATCAGGTTCTAGTGTCTTTAGGATCTATGCGGACGTATTATGTTCCAATGTTGCGTTCTTTATTTTAGAGCCCTATTATTCTGACTGTTGTGTGCATATTACGTATTTACGCCTTCATCTTCAGTGATAAAGATAGGTAGTAAATTTATAAAATTCTTAGATGCCTCACAGACATGAACCAAGGGTTAGGGCAGTACAACCAGGGTCATAGCAGGCTCAAGCACAGGGAAACCTTACAGCTGTAGACATTGCCGCCATTTTTCCCAAGCAGTAAATGCAACAATGAATAATCATGCTCAACAATCACCTCAGGGACCTATCCAGTGACAATAATTTCCAACTGCATGCGAGAGAGTTTGTGATGCCTTTATGAAAGGCCATCCTTAGGAGTTTCAGGGGAGTTTTGATGTAGTAAAAACTTTCCAATGGAAGAAAGATACCCGAAGGCATTTATGTATATTCGAGTGTAATGATACACATAAGGAAATACTAGCTACCTTTAAGCTAGTAGGGGCAGCACTGCAATGGTGGGAATCAGTCTCAATTATACAGGAGTGAGATGCTATCATTATCCAGGAGTTTTGGGCGCAGTTTGATCGTAAGTACTTTCCTCCCACTGTTAAAACTGAAATGAGGCAAAAATTTCTTGACATTTTCGAGGAAGGGAAAATTATTGTAAAATACGAAGAGGAATTCATGCACTTGGATGAATTTATGACTGATGATTTTAATACAGAGGCTAAGAAAGTGGATCATTTTGTAGAAGGGTTGACTTAGAGAATCCGACAACATTTTTTGGGTGATCCAGCCTTGGTGAATTACTCAGATATGGTCAATGCAACCCTATTTCATTATGTTGATCATCATCTTCACTTGAAGGGGAATAAGTGGAGTGGTGAATATATACATTCGAGTGAGACTAGGGGTAGTAACACCAATGGGATTTCTCAGAATCTGTAAAATCAGGGTGAGAAGTGTTCTCAGCCTGGGGATTACCAAGGCTGATAATAAGGTAGAGGTGATAAAAATTCTTAGACTGAGTCTAATAATCTGAAACAAAAGCTCAAAGATCTGAAGGCTGAGTACAACACTAACGCCCAGGAGTAGAGAGCCCGCCACAAAGAGTGTATGAAAAACTTGAGGGTGGAGCTCCTTGAAAAGCTTGAGGAGTTGGAGAAAAAGCTCAATGATCTGGAATAATGTGAGAATGAAAACATTAAGGTGGCGTTCGAGTAGTCCGTGGTTGAATTTAAAGAGTCGTAGGAATTTTTTGACTATTCCATAAAATACATTGAGAAAGGCATCATAACCGTCTGTTACCGAGTATCTAACCAATGCTCTGAGTTGGTGGAAAATGACCCCTAATTGGTCCAGATAATTAACTCATTCATCTTTGTAGACACGTGGGTCATCGAAGCTCTCCAATAAATCTAGGACAAAGCTGAGACTGTGGGTGATGGTGCTGCAGAGGTTGAGACAATAATTGTTGAGTAAGAGGCTACTGACAGGGTTGACGATGAAGAGGGTAACACAACCGCTCAGGGTGAGTATCTGGTTGGGCCTACTATCACAAAGCCATGGTCATCGATACTTAAACTGGAATTTCTCTATGGCTGATCATCTATGGTACTTCAAGCCCTTTTTTATAGCTCGTGCATTTTAAAGCTTAACATTTTCAACCTTCTATCCCGTAATAACTCATTTATCTTTTGCACTTTTTTGGTAGTAGTATGTGCAGAGGGAGCTTAAAAGTCACCTGGTGATTAGAGATAGCTTTTCCTCCTAATAAGGGAAGCTTATCCTCCTAACAAAGGAAGCTCATCGAGGATGCTCAGAGAAGGCCCAACGAGGAAGCTCAACAGGGAAACTTAGAGAAGAGGATCAACGAGGAAGCTCAGAGAATATGCCTAGTGAGGAAACTAGGAGAATAAGCTTAGGGAATAAATTTAGCTAGGAAGCTCAAGGAGTCCTTTCGAGAAACATCAATTGCTTCATTTGTTTTATTTATTGAATTTGTATATTTTGTAACACGATAAAGCTTGTAAGTTGAAATAGTTATTTTATGAGGATGAGGTCAAACGGTATTCGTGAGGGACCAAGTTAAGAAGGGCTTGGGATAAATTACATTCTCAATTGAATGGCCCCACCGTGGGAACCTTAGAGGGAAATATTTTAGAGGATTCAGAAGTAAGGAAACGTTAAGGCCTATATTAACCATTTTATATACACCTGGTAAAACATAGAGAGACCATAACCGAAGAGAGATTATCCAGAATAACTATGAGTTCCTTCTCAGTTTGAGACAAGTGCCAAACAGCCCTTTATGTAAAGTCACAGCTTCTTTGAGTGATGTCATGCACCACCTACCCACTGTCCAATCCAAACATAAGTAAACCACTGTTGTATTGGGGCTGTTAGATGATTTGGTGGATTATCGCTATTATGATAGTCCTCTAACACACAGTTTGTAACCAAAAGGCATATGTTGGCATTTAATGTTTATGACGTAGAGCGTGCTGACCGATCCTGACATTTAGTGTTAAGTGACATAAAGGTCTAAGGTGTGGCCTTTCACATTTTTTGAGATTTAGAAAACTTGAGTAAGGTTAGTGGTTATATAGACACCTCAGTCACTTCCTTGAGGGGAGAGTTCTTCACAGCCAAAAGAGATATATTTCTGAGAGAATAAGCTATTACAGACCAGAGCATTTATTCATCCACCATTTATAGTTATTGCCAAGCTTTTATTGCATACCTAGAGCATTTAGTGTTTTGTTTATGAGAAACCTTGGTGGTGTATCTAGGGTTCTTGATTTTATCTCCCTCTAGATGAGTTATCTCAGAGGTTTATTTATTACTCATTAAGTTATACAGGAGTGATTTTGTGAGTTCAATTTAAGATTTTCTCATATACATTGTCTGTTCATCTTGTCACTATTAATAACACCTTATTTTGTGATTTATCGCCATAACAATAGTGGTTACGCCTCTGTTTATATTGTAACACCCCAACCTCAAGAGTAATCCCATCTTACATTTGGCGACTCTTCTAGGGAGGTATTCTTCTAAAATTATGGCCCATGTTAACCGTGTCCTTGACTTTGACGATGTTCAATGGGGGGAAGAACAAGTTGCGAGGGAGCTTGAAACCTCGAGAGAAGGGGTAGCTCGGGTGGAGGTCCCCCAAGTTCATGAGACGACAAGAGTTCTAACGGTCACGTAGGCTTCCAAGAGTTCTACAATGGGGACCAGGTCAGATGGCCCATCTTATGGGTAAGTTTATGGAGTTTTTGCAAACTCCTATGACAACAGTATCTTTTGGGGGTGCAATGTACCGCAACTTTTTTGTTACTCCAATGGAGGTTTCGGTGGCCCCACCAAGTGCATTTCAAATGAGCATTGTCCTCATGACCACTGTCTCCATCACTATGCCAACGGGTGGAGGGCCAAACGTGACCGATGTTACACTTGTGGCTCCTCAACCAAGTGCTGTAATGACGAAGAAAGTTCCCTCCCCTTCTTTGGAAGATGTAAAGAAGGAGATCCTAAAGATGATGGGACAACCAGTGAGGTAGCTTCAATTTATGATGAGTTTTGTACTCCTTACCAAAAAGAGTACAATGATGAGCCTTATACCAAAGACTATGTGCCTCCCATTTCTGATAAGTACACTGGAAAAGGGGGGAACCCGAAAGAACACATAAAAAGATTTGTGGAACACCTTAGGGCCCGTTGCAATAACAAGAGGTGGAATTTGAGGGAGTTCTCCAAATCCCTTATATATAAAGCATACAATTGGTATTAAAACTTAGCTCCAAGAAGTGTCACCATGTGGGATGAGATGCACATACTATTCATCCAGAAGTTCTTTTTGGTGAATGATGACTTCACTCTGATAAAAATTGCCAAAGATAAGAAACTGCCAAGTGAAGAGATCATGGCTTACATACAAAGATTCATAAAGATGTCTCTCGACATGAGAGAGGAGGTTAAAGAGTCCAAACTGCTCCAAATTTGTGTAGAGGGTTTTCTCTCGGAGTATATCTGCAACCTAATAAACGAAATATGTGAGGGGACTTTTACGGCATTTCTAAAGTCTGCAAGGAACATTTTGTTGGTGGTACACCCAAGTCCTATTGTAACCCCCATGATGTTTAGGCAAAAAGTACATCCAGTGGAAGGGAAGGCCCAACTTCCATGAGTGGGCTATGCCAATGGGGGAAAACAAGGTGATAAAGAGCAGAAGAAGGATAACAAAAGGAAGTTTGAAAGAGATAGAGAAGATCCACCATCACCACTGCTTTGCACCATTGAGGAGGCTATTAGTTGTTACAACTCCATGCTATGAGGGAATAGGTCAATGCACCCAAAGATAATCCACCAACTGAATGCCCATACGTAAGAGCGAACTCTAAATATTTCTAAGTGCATTGGCATATTTGCACCCAAGGATGACCTATTTTACTTTGATCATAAAAAAATACATAGATGTTGGAACTTTGCAGATCTGTAAGGAGATGTCAACCAGAACCCACTTCCATCCCATGAAAAAAACTTGGTGGTAGCATATGATGAAGAAGCTGAAGATAAAGAGAGATAACTAATTCTGGAAAGAGAGGATTTTGAAGAAGCTCTAGAAGATTGCACTAGTGGGTTGGAGAATGTCGTGACAGCTTATGATGAAAGAAGTGCCAGAGATATGAAAGAAGTATATAATGTTGAGGGTCACTAAGTTGAGCTTAGTTTGGACTATCAATCTGTAGCGTAATCCCCTGAGTTTTTATGGTTCTTTGATCAAGTGGGGATGTCCCCAGAGAGGGTTAGAGATCATCCAAGAAATTTTAGACATTACCAGGAAGAATGAAGCCGTATTGTTGAGATGGAGGGGGACTATGGCCAGGTTGGTAAGAAAATTCATGTCAGTAGTGATGTTTTCTGATGTTGATAGGGCAATGAGGTTCCCTCATAACATACCATTATATGTTATGAAAAGTGTGAATCACTACGGTCATGTAAGTGTTATGACCGTGACAATTCGGGGCGAGACAACTTTTTTTTTATCACGGACTTATGCCAATGAGATCGTCTCCTTCGGCGGGACGGATTCACGCCTTTGGATAATGGACTCTCGTGTTTTCCCAAAGTACCGTGTCTGCATATTTTTCTTCCACGTCTTGTGTTGCTCCCTTAACTGCTCCAAGACGGAATCACGTAGCTTTGGATCCAAGTTGAATTGTTCCTATCCAACAAATACAATGTTAGTTGCGAATAAATATAAATATAAATATAAATAATAAACAGAAATTGAAATCGAAATTGAAATTGCAATTGAAATATTCATATAAATACAAATATATTACCTGTAGTGCCGCCCAAACAGCTAACTTGAGCTCAAATGGCACCTCCTTCCAACTCTTATACCCCAGACCGATGACCGTCTTTACCAGCTCGAGGGATCTCGCTAATAGCTCCGACTTGCTCTCGATGGTAATCCCAAATTTGCCATATTTGGGGAGCCTAGGGGTCGAGGAGTCCTCGTCGCCTCCACTACCACCGAGCCCAAACGACATCATCATAACTAGCATCATCATCCTCGCCTTGATACCTGAAGGAGACATTTGCTATAAAAAATGTTATTTACAGATAAAAAAAATAGAAGAAGACATGCAAATATGTACAATTACTACAAATAAAAATGAGCACTAATTATTAATTTGCTTTCATACACCCCCTCCCCCACCACACACACGCACACGTACATGCACACACACCACCCCCTGCCCCCACCACACACAATAATTATTTTCATCAATTAAACTAACAATTAAAGTATACAATTATTAATTTATTAATTTACAATGAGGAGCAATCCTACTTTCATAATTAATCATATATTAATTTACTAATTTACAATAAGGGGCAATCATATATTAATTTACTAAAAAAATTAATAATCAATCAATTCTTTTACAAGGGACACTACGCACATACACACACGCAGCGCCCCACCCCTACCTCACCCCCCATCCCTGCCCCCTCCCCCACCTTGACCCACCCCTTCCCCCACCCTCACCCTCACCCTCACCCCCTCCCCCACCACACACATGCACACACACCACCCCCTGCCCCCGCCACACACATAATAATTATTAATAATATAGCCATTTTCAGCTATACCAAAAGATCCCTACTTATCTTTATTAATAATATCTAGAATTAACCACTAAAGAATACCCACCAGATACACCTAAAAACCCACATTGGCCAACCTCCATATGGACAGTAATCCAATAATTATTAATAATTACATATTGTTCGATATACAAAGTAATTTTCAAAAAAAGTTAAAAAATCCCACCCCCATATGGACAATAATCTAGTGGTAATGCCACTTTTACTGTTAACCAACCCAACATCGATCCACTATAATCCAATAACAATGTTAACAACAAATGTGTATCCCGTACTCCTTCTAATTCATCTACTCAATTAATTCATTTCATCAATTAAACTAACAATTAAAGTATACAATTATTAATTTACTAATTTACAATGAGGGAAAATCCTACTTTCATACGAAATGGGTACTAATTATTCATTTACTTTCATCTAAAGCTATACAATTAATATTACAATTAAAGCTATACAATTTATTAATTAAAGCTATACAATTGTTAAGATTGCCCCACCACACACACACCTCCACCATCCCCCCCCCCCACCCCCTCGCCCCGCCACACACACAAGCATACACCTGCACACACACACACACACCCCACCCCACCCTCACCACACCCCCTGCCCCCTCCCCCACCCCCCCACACCTGCACACACACACACACACACACGTACACCCCCTACCCCCTCCCCCACCACACACAACCACACACATATACACACACACATACACACATATATACACATACATATACACATATATAGAAGTGAAAGAGAAAGAGAGGAAAAAACATACCTTAGAGAGAGAGAGAGAGACCTCGAAATAGCTTAGAGAGATAAATAGAGGAAAAAACCAAAATAGATGGGGAAAAAAAGAAAGGGTAGGGCTTTTTTGCTGTGTAAATTGTCACAGACATGTCACGGTCCTTGACCGTGACAATTGTTTTAAGTATTCTCACAGTCATTAATCGTGACAAGTCTGTGACAAGAACATTTGTCACGGACTTGTCACGGTTAATGACCGTGACAATACTTTGTCACGAGCGTGTCACGGTCATGATCGTGACACAAAACACGTGTTTTATTATTACGGTTAATGACCGTGACAAGGGTGCCGGCTGAAAGGTGATAATTTGGCCATTTTGGTGTAGTGAATAGGGTGAGATTCATAACGGCTTTGATGGATGGGGGAGCGTTTATAAACATAATGCCTATTAGTTCCTTCTATGCTTCAAATATCTTAGAGGCTAGATTGATACCAATGCCTTTGGTGATTTCTGGATATGATAACCAGTCCTCAAAATCAATTGGTTATGTGAACGTAGGGATTGTGATAGGGGAATCTTACCTCACACATTAAGTTCCACGTGATTGAGAGTGCTACTTCTTATCATCTTTTAATAGGAAGGGTGTGGATGCACAAACATGGCTTAGTCCCCTCAACGTACCATTAATGTGCTTAGGCAAATGTGAAAGGGACTGAGATTGTTATCAAAGCAACCAAGAATCCATTTACTCATAAGGAGGCCCATCTGGTTGATGCTACATTTTACACAGAGATGGAGGAAGATGCATGAGTCCTAATGAGGCATATGGAGGGTGTTAGAGTTCCCTCAATTAGAGAGAGGTTAGGGCCCGTGAACATCCATGATGAGGAAGGAGCAAGATAAAGATAAGGAAGTAGGATAGTAAACGGTGATGGTCCTAAACCCCAACCATGATTGACCGATCGCCCAAAGCCACAAGTGTAAGAGATAAAATAGATTGACTTGGCTGAGGAGGGAGAAGACCCATGGCCCATTTTTATCTTGAAAGATCTAGATGAAGAGATAAGGAGTGGATTGATTGAGCTGATTCGGGAGTACATATATGTCTTCGTGTGGAAGTATACAGAGATAGAAGGACTGTATCAGGATGTAAGTTATCACAAGTTAAACATTATGCCTTCAGCCATACTGGGGAAAGAAGCCACGAGGACATTTAAGCTAGATCTGAAGATCAAGGAAGATGTGGAAAGGCTATTAACGATAGGGTTCATTAAGACAATTCAACATCGTATCTGGCTATACAGCATTATCCCAGTGGGGAAGAAAGATAAGAATCAAGTACGCATCTGCGTGGACTTTCGAGACCTCAATAGATTTTTCCCCAAAAATAAGTTCCCTCTGCCTTTCATTGATAACTTGATAGATGAAACAATGGGGCATGAGATGTACAACTTCATGGATGGTTACGTGCGCTATAATGAAATCAAGATGGATCCAGTTGACACAGAAAAGATGACATTTAGAACTCTTTTGGGCAACTTCATATACGATGTTATGCCTTTTGGGATGAAAGATGTTGGGACAATATATCAAAGGACAATGATGGCCATTTTGAAATATTTTTTTCACGATATTTTGGAGTTTTATGTAGATGCTTTGGTCATCAAGTCAAAAAAGGAGGAGTCCCATCTAGAATATTTGAAGAAGGTCTTCAACAGATTTCAAAGGTACAAAATAAGAATGAACCCATTGAAATGCACATTTGGGGTGATGAGTGGAAAGTTCCTAGACTCTGTGGTAGATCGATAAGGAATGCATATTGATCAAGACAAATAGAAAGCCATTTTAGAGATGCCTTGTCCAAGAACTGCGAAAGAGCTCAAGAGTTTCCTCGGTAAAGTCTCCTACCTTAGGAGATAGCTGAAATAAATCATCCGTTGATGGATCTACTATGCAAGGGAATAAGTTCAAATCAAAGGAACCTCACTAAGAAGCTTTTAGTAAGCTAAATTTTTTTCTCACTTCTCCATAAACCAATTTTCCTCCAAGAGTAGGGGTACCATTACATCTCTATCTCACCTCCACCACCAGGCCTATCTGCGCTCTCTTGGCACAAGAGATTGATGGGTAGGAAAGACTAGTCCACTATCTGATCAGGATCATACATGGTCCAGAAACGAGATACACTAGCATTGAGAGGCACTTTTTGGCCTTAGTATTTGTCTCCCCAAAACTTTGACATTATATGCTATCTTTCACTATCCATACCGTGACAAGATGTGATCATATTAATTTTTTATTGTCACAAACCATCTTGATCGGGGGGTGGCTAGGTAGTTCCTCATCCTCTCAGAGTATGACCTAAAGGGCGTGGTCCCTTGTGCGATCAAGATCCAGGTATATGTAGACCTATTAGCAATTTTCCCATCCGAGGTATTTGAGCCACCACCAGAAAACATTATAAGGGATGACCTGTAGGCCAACTTTCTAGATGCTAACTTGGAGGAATGGATAATGAAGTTTGATGGCTTATCATCACAACACAAAAAGGGGTACGGAGTTATTATTTCAAGAGGAAAAGAAGATATTTATTTATCTTTCAAGTTAGATTTCTCTTGCTCCAACAATGATGCATAATATGAAGCGTTAGTGCTAGGGTTGCTGGAGGCTCTTCAAAGGAACATTCGTTCACTCTGTATGAAGGGTGATTTAAACTTGGTGGTTAAGTAGTTTAGTGGAGAATATGATTTGAAGAACCTTAGTTTGGCACCTAACATAACAATTATCCAAAGGCTGATCACTCAGTTCCATCAAGTCAAGGTGAAAAGGCATCCTAGAATAATGAACAGGCATGCTGAAGCTTATACAACAATGAGTACTGATATGATAACTATGGCGATACAACGTATAACTTCTCCCTTGATGATACAATCAATCTTGCTAATGGAGGATGACTCAGATTGGAGATGCGAGATCAGGTAGCAGCTTGAGTCCGAGGAAGGAAAGATGGAGTTAAAGGAGATGGCGTAATTTTTTGCAAGTCAAGGGAGACGATACTTAAGAAACATTGGGAGATGATTATCAAGATGTGACTTTTTTTACAAGTCAGGCATACTATTGGCCAACAATGAAGCAAGATGCAACATCAATATAATAGGAATGCACTAAATGTTAGCTCCTTTTCCAGGTAGCTTAGTGCAACTTCGTGGAAGCCCAAGTAGATTGAAGGCATCCTTACATTAACTTCATCAAAGACGAAGTTGTTTTTTCAAAAAAGATGGATGCAATAGAGATTAGAAGGATTGCCCCACGATTCTATGTCTAATAATATCATCTATATCACATAGGATACTTCAATAGGCCTTTGAGATGTATCACAAAAGATGAAGCCATATAAGTCTTAAAGCAAGTCCATGAACCGGATCATATTGGAGGAGACAGGCTGTATGGTCAACTCATAACTTTTTGATATTATTGGGAAACCATGGAGAAATATTATACCGTATTTTGTTGGTAGTGCAAGGCGTGTCAGTTGCATGGAAATATGATACATGCCCCTTTGGTGGACCTTCACTCGTTGGCTACTCCTTATTCATTCCATACTTGGGCATTTGATCTGGTAGGTGAAATACGCCCATCTTCAAGGGTGAAGTTATGAATACTTGTAGAAACAGAGTGTTTCATAAAGTGGGCAGAAAAATATCGTTGAAGTAAGAAACAACAGGGGTGGTAGAAAACTTCATTTGAGAGTATACAGTTTGTAATTTTAGGATTCCCAACGTTATATTGTCTGATAATGGAACTCAATTTATCAATAAGGAAGTTCCTTTACTAATAGAAAAATACTCTATTATACATAACACATCAATGGTGGCCTACCCCAAAGGCAATGAACATGCAAAGGCAACACACAAGACCTTGGTCAATATTTTGGCTAGGATTATGGAAGACTTCCTGGGAGAGTGGGATTACAAGATTCTAGCAATGATGTGGGACTATCGAATGACAAATAGGAAACTAACAAGATGTACACCTTTCTCACTTATTTTTAGAGCTTTGCGAAGCAGCATGCTCCCTTAGAGTATACATGTCCAATTGGAAGCACTATATGATCATAGAGATAATGCGATGAAAGACTTTCAAATATACACAAAGAAACTCTTTAGGTCTTATGAAAACTTGGTGAGACTAAGGAAATTTATAGAGGGAGACTTGTTATTGAAGTCAGTTGTGAAGCACATTAAAGGGCTCCCATTACCCTAGTTTAATGCCAACTGGGAGGGACCTTTCATAGTAAAGGAGGTGCATGACTCAAGTTACTGCTCAATCTCAAAGATGGAAGAAGACAGGCCTTTCAAAATTAATAACAAATGGTTTAAGGTCTATCATGTTTAAAGGTTGCTTAGTTTTTGTTGAGTCTTGCCTTAAGCTATTTATTGTTATGTTATAGTTCCTTCCTTTATTTTTTGAGTTGGGGCTAGAAAGAAAGAGTTTAGAAGATTGTTGTAAACTGTAAGAGTTCCAACAATGATATATATAACATTCATATTGTAGTGCAAATTTAAAAAAGTAAAGTAAATGTTATATGAAAATTATTCAAGTGAAAAAAATAATAGTTCCTTTCATATATTGATTTAATAAGAATTACTAGTACGGGACCTACTGCTCAGAGGATACATAAAAAGGAAAGGTAAATTCATATACAACGAAAGGCCTTAGCAAGGAGAAATCAGAGGTAAGGGAAAAAGAATAAGTCTCGAGACAAGGCAGAGGAATCTTGCAGGCAATATTATTAGGTTGCGATAAAGGACTCAAGCCTCATTTGGGCTTGCGTGTGTTGGATGAGAAGAGCCTCATTTTTCTTCAAATCTTTGGCCTATGCTTCCTAGACTGCCTTGACCTCCTGATTAACCCCCTCAACTAAGGGATTCGGTTCCCTCAGTAAATCCTCTTATGCACGTTGGGACTTCACATGTTTCTTGTACAGTTCCCTATGGCTCTCCAAGCATGAATCCTTTAAAAATTTCAAGTAATTGATCAACCAACCAAAGTGAAACCCATCCTTGGCCAATTCTCTCAAATTGCCTAAGTATTGATTTACGAGGGCACTAGATAGGTCAACAGTTGGTGTGTTCACAATCTACGCGATGGTAGTGTCCATTCTATGAAATTTGTAGCTAATCATCACACGTGGTGAATACCAAATAAAATCATTTAAGTATGGTAAACTTAAAACGCTGTTTAATTATGGTTAATGATTAAAACTCTCTCTCAGTGGTATGAGAGTGACTAAGGAGACTCGGTTACGAGAAGTCACTCCAAAAATACTAAGAGTAAGGATGTCCTTTAACATTTTTTTAGTGGTTAAGATCAAATAAAATCATTTGAGTGTGGTAAACTTAAACCATCATTTAATTATGGTGAAAAATTAAAACTCTCTCTCAGCGGTACGAGGATGACTGAGGAGTCTTGGCTCCTAGAAGTCACTCCAAAAACACTGAGAGAAGGGAGGTCCTTTATCATCATTCTAGTGGAGAAGACCAAATAAAATCATTTGAGTATGGTACACTTAAAACATCATTTACTTATTATGAATAATTAAAACCCTCTCTCAGTGGTACGAGAATGACTGAGGAGTCTCGATTCAGAGAAGTCACTCCAGAAGAACTGAGTGTAGGAAGGTCCTTTAACATCATTTTAGTGGTTAAGACCAAATAAAATCATTTGAGTATGGTAAAAATAAAACATCATGTAATTGTGGTGAATAATTAAAACTTGCTCTCAGTTGTACGAGAGTGATTGAGGAGAATCGATTTCGAGAAGTCACTCCAGAAACACTGAGAGGAGGAAGGTCCTTTAACATCATTTTAGTTATGAAGGCAAAATAACATCATTTGAGTATTGTAAACTAAAAACATCATTTAATTATGGTGAATAATTAAAACTCTCTCTCGGGGGTGCGAGAATTACTAAGGAGTCTCGGCACCGATAAGTCATTCCAGAAACACTGAGAGGGAGGTCCTTTAACATCATTTTAGTGTAGAAGACCGATAAAATCATTTAAGTATGGTAAACATAAAACATTATATAATTACAGTGAATAAATAAAACATTCTATCAATGGTATGAGAATGACTGAGGAGTCTCAACTTCGAAAAGTCACTATAAAAACACTAAGAGGAAGGAGGTTTTTAACATCATTCTAGTGGTGAAGACCAAATAAAATCATTTGTATATGGTAAACTTATATCATCATTCAGTTAAGGCGAATAATTAAAACACGCTTTTAGCGGTACCAGAGTGACTGTGGAGTCTCGGCTCTGAGAAATCACTCCAGAAACACTGATAAGAGGGAAATTTCTTGAAAATAATTTCCTAAACATCATTAATTTTGTGCGATGCCATTAAACATCAAATACGATGACTTATAGTCAAAACAACTAATAAAACACTGCATATTCAATTCAAACACTACACTTCGTTCTAAACATAAAAAAATAGCATCATACTATAAGAGGGGAGTCCTCTTGAGGATGGGTTGTTATAATATAAATGGAGGCATAACCCCAATTGTTATGGCGATAAATCACTAAATAAGGTGTTATTAACAGTGACAAGATGAACCATAATGTATATGGAAAAACGCTCAGATTGAACTCACAAAATCACTTATGTATAACTCAATCAATAATAAATGAACCTCTGAGTTAACTTAGCCAAAAGGAGAGAAAAGCAATCACCCTAGATACACATCAATAGGCAGCTTAAACACCAAGGTTTTTCACAGCCACAACAGTAAATGTTCCAGGTATGAAATAAAATCTTCACAATAACATTCAATAGTGGTTGAATAAATTCTCTAGTTTGCAATAACTTATGCTCGTAGAAAGATATCTCTTTTGGATATGAAGAACTCTCCCCTTAAGGAAATGGTTGATATGTCTATATAGCCATTAACCTTACTCAAGTGATCTCAAGCTCAAAAACCATCAAAGGCCATCCCTCAAACCTTTATGTCACTTAACATTAAATTCCATGATGGGCCAGCCTGCATTGCATCATAAACATTAAATATCAAAATATGCCTTTTGGCTACCAACTGTGCGTTAGAGGACTGTCATAATAGTGGTAATCCAACAAACCATCTGAAAGCTCAAATAAAATAGTAGATTACTCAAGTTTGTATTGGACAGTGGGTAGGTTGTGCATGACATCATGCAAAGTAGCTGTGACTTTTGGTAAAGAACCATTTAGAACTGGGCTCAAAGTTAAAATGGATCTCATAGTTATTCTGGATAGGCTTTCTCAGGTTACGGTCACTCGGTGTTTTACCAAGTATATCTAAAATGGTCAAGATAGGCATTGACATTGTCTTGTGACGTGACTAAGAATTTGTCTCAGCAGTGCGTACTCTTTAGGCTCAAGTGAAAGCCTCTCGCGTTAGTAATAATCCGATAAGTCAAGATCGTATCCACAGGGAAATAGGACAACAGAGTTGTGACAATGTTGGATAGATAAGGAAATCCTAACTCTGACTTTAAAGGAAAAAGAAAAAGTGATTTGATTTGTGGAATAACTACACTAGATGCAATTATGAAATTATGAAAACATGCAACTATTCTAAATTACCTAAAACACTGGTGAAGAATGATTTGAAACTTTAAACTTTATGATGAAGAAAACAGGACGATAATACAATCCCCCAACCCTAGTGTATTGATGTTATAAAACTAATCGTAAATTTAAATGATTAATTAGACCCAGAAGTTAGTATTCCCAAGCATCACGTATATGAGGTTCAAGCCTGCATCATACTTAATATGAGGACGAGTAAATCGGTATTTCAATAGTTACGCTCGAATTGTATTCTAAAGCATCCCGATTACCCGGAAGCAAACGAGATCTAAAGATCTACAATTGTCATGTTTCTATGCAATACGGTCATAATCAAACCATTAAATTTAGAGGATTAATTTTATGTACATGCAATTACCACATCAAGTTGGGTTCATGCATCCCGACCTTTAAAAGTCTAGCCTACCATGATGAAAGTAATGAAAACTATTTTGGAATTACAGGAATTCATGATTAAACTAAGGAAAATTTATAGAATGATGTAGATAGGAAATTAAACAGGGGAAATTACTCACTAATCTAACCAAAGCACACAAAGCATTAACTACAATTACTGGTAATCACTGAAATCTGAACAATCTTCAATATTGGAATTAAAATACTAAGCTATTTCCAAACTAGGGTTTTTCTAAAAAGAATGGAAAATTAACTAAATCCTCCCTCCTTAAGAATGATAATAACATGGGTTTAAATACCCTACAAAACCTTAGGAGTTTTGGCTGCACTAGAACTCTCCATTAGAGAAGGATAAAAAATTAAAACTCGACAGTCGGATCGGTCCAGTCCTCCTGCGGTTCGATCTGCCTGGAATCCGGATCGGTTCTTTTAATTCTTGGGCGCATCGATTCGGGGCGGATCGATTCTTTTATTTTCTTTTATATTCGGTTTGTCTTCGGTCCGGGGTTCTCTAGAACTTGTCAATGCGTACTGGTCTGGCCTGGATTGGTCCGGGCTTCCTTTGACTTTTTCACTTCAGACTTTGACTGCTCATAACTTTCACACCGCGACTCCGATTGAGGTGTCGTTTCTTCCTATGTGCTCATGAACTTGATATCTTAAACTTCTCTTCAGTTGCCTCATCCAAATTTTGGGCAGAAATTACAATTTTTCCCTTTTCACTTTCCTTCTCTTCTTTCTCGATTCTTTCGATTTTGTTCTTTCTTTAATTGACATCAAATACCTGCAAAATTAGTACAAAATACCAGAAACTCGATGTACTCGTTAGGATAAGTCAGTAGCAAGATTATGAGATAAAGTTAAATCGATTACGTTGTTCGAGGAGCTAAAAGTAACTAAAGTAAAGGGATAAATTGGGAAGAATTTATGCCTAATCAAACCCCCCTAACTTAGAACTTTGCGCGTCTCGAGCAATGTAAAAGAATCCTAGCAAGGCTCAACTCTTGAAAATCATTTTATTGGGATACAATGCCTTTTTCGCGGGCAAGCGATTGCATTTAGCGTATGCTATAAGACTTTAAACCCGTAGGTTACCCTAGTAGGACGAGTTGTGTCTTGTGAGGGTTTGCAGTGAATATACCCACAAAATTCGACTCAAAAAAATATAAAAATATGCAAAAATTGTATAATTCAAACTTTCCCAGAAAATAGTCATTATCAAGTCATGTTCAAGAGTCTTAAATCATTGTGCGTGTGTGCGAAGCCGGAAGTTTAACCGCCAATTTCCACCGATTGATCATTACGTTACTTTCCCGAAAATTCGTTTTGATTTCAAATTCTCACTGAATGCTCTCACAAATGAGTCTCTTGGATTGTGACTATTCTCTCGGTATGCATGATAAAAAGAGTAAATGTAATGGATGCAAAGTCACGGATACAAGTAGAAAGACGAAAATTTTATAGTGATAGGATCTCATCAACGTATTACGGTTTTAAAACGGGAATATTGCCTCTTATTCACGCATTATCTCTTTTATTATCTTTTTGTATCTTAGCTCTCCACGCGGTAATAATTTTTGCAATTTGGACTCGGTAAGGACTTTTTTTGGGTTTTAAGGTATATTGGGTAAAATGGAAATGGTAGGGAAGGTTGGAATTGGAAAAGTCATTTAAGATGTCCATTTGTGCTTTCTCCGAGCTTTTGCTCATTTTCTCGTCTTTTTCTCTATTTTTTTTCTATTTTTCACTTCTTTTCTTTTCTTGCTATTTTTGTTGAGAATATCAATTTTTTTCTTTCCCCTTTTTATGCACGTTCCAGACTTTATTGAATATTCCCTTTTCGCAATTCCAGACTACTTGGGGTTTTCGGGGTACCAAACGAAAAGGATAACTTATTCGGCTCAATTGGGTTACAAAATTGATAGTTTTTCACAACTTTTTCTGGCCAATATTTTTGGGTGACAAACGAGGGCCTGCTTCATTGTCCAAAATACTAATTGCGTTACCATATGCGGTTCGAGATTAATTAAGTTTAGAGATTTGTAGCGCGCTTTTAAGATGATACCACACACGTTTACATAACCGATCAAAATGAAAGAATTGAGATCCTCGATGACTTTTTAGGCGCTGAAAAGAACTTTGAGTTAACAATTAACTCGGATTGACTTATAAGTTTCACAAAGATGAAAGGCTCGAATCTCACCGGGTTTGTTAATCTCCACACTTATTCATTAAGTCGTCAATTTTCGCTCAATTTCCATCTTTGGTCAATTTCGGATTTGTGTATTTGAATTTTTACAATTTGAGTCTTTAAATCGGCTTTTAATGATATTTTTGTATAATTTGAATTCCAATTTTTATTTATTTTGAACAAAAATATTTTTGAATTTTTTAAAATTTTATGATTTTTTTGAGATTTTTGGGCATTTTTGAAAATTTGTGAAGTTTTAGAAATATGCACTTGTGACCCCCCTAACTTAGACTTTTGCATTGTCCTCAACCAAAAAGGACTAAAATCTAAACAAGGCAAAATAAGAAGTGCGATAAATAAAACTAACAAATGGAGAAAATGCAGATTTTTATAAAACAGGACTATGGTACAAAAAACAGCAAAGAGCATACAGCATGTGGACAAGGGAAACAACTAAAAACTATCATAACCAAACAAAGCTTCACTGGGTGGTGGTTGGGAAGAGATGGGCGCGTCGAGGCCATAGGGGTTGTAGAAGTAGGATGACAATGGCTTGTTGGGATCCCCTTGGTGCCGATACAAGTCTGCTTGGAAACGAAACATCATACTTGTATCGCGACGATAGTTGGTCAAAAAGGCGTTGAATCTCGTCTCAACGGCCGACATACGGTTAGTGAGGTCGTTACCCGCCCATTCAAAATCAGGGTTATCTTCCTCGTCGGCTGAGTATTCATCCGCTCCTACGTCACCCATCTCTACATCAGCACCTACTTCTTCTTCGTCCTCTTCATCTTCATCTTCCTCAGTCGAGGCAGCATCATCCTCATCATCACTTTCCGGCCTCGCCTAGAGGATGGCTAGCTATTTGGCACTCCGCGTGCCGGTTCCCTATCCAAAAGGACCGGGGTGTCGAGTACGATCAAGCGGGGCCTTAATGCTAGCGTCCTTGAGGATGGAGGTAATCAAACATGCCTTGGGAATTGGTGCTGCCCCTTTCTCATCCATGGCTGCGACGAGGATGTCGGCATATAGGGTGCGATCCAGGTTAATGAGAGTGTTGGGATCGAAGAGGTGGTAGGTCAATGTGGCCTGACGGGGACACATCGCTGAATCGTTGGACGTTTGCAAAATGTTTGCATATACTATTTGGAAGGTGAGGCGCGCTTTCTCATTAAGACGGCCAACAACGACAGTTTGCCCAGTCCATGCAACATCGGGGGCAATGCGCTCCATAATTAGTTCTTTGGCGACCAGTGCGACATTCCTTGGGTAGGTGAAATCTTAAACATTGGGAACGTCGTATTCGGCCAACTTGGCCGTGAGAAGGGCCAATGAAAAAGGGATGACGGTGCCGTCAACATATGCTTGAGATTCAAATTGGCCCGTCCGAACAAGGGATCCATGGAAAGATCGGACATCGGTTGCCCAAACCACTTCGTATGGTTGATTGAGGAATCGGCACCAACCCCTAGGCATGAACATGGAGGTGATGGAATTGGGAAGACCTGACCATTGGACAGCGCGCTCCATGTGGAGTTTGCGATCCAGATCGAAGAATCGATTGCACCACCACTCCTCTTGGCCGGAGCGGAATTCACCATGGCCGGAGGGGAGGATGTCGGTGGAGTAATATTTGACGGGGGTGGGTCATTGGGCCATGATAACAGGGAGAGGTTACTGGAAAATTTAGTGAGAGAGAAGAGAGGAGTGAGGTGGTTGAAGGTGTGAAGAAAAGTGGAGGCTATGGGTGGGTATTTATTGATGGGAAGTGTGGGTAGGGTGTTGGAATTGGAGGGAAAGGGTTTGGAAGGAAAGAGGGGATGAATTTGGGAGGGAAATTGAAGGGTTGGGTATGGGGAAACGAATTAGGAAGGAAGGTAAGGGATTAGGGAGAAGGGGGTGCACCTAGGGAAGAGGGGAAAAAAATTCTGCAGAAACCGGACCGGTCCGCCTGGGGACCGGACCGGTCCTTTAAACTTCAAACTTTTCAATATATCCACCTATAAAATAAAGGAACCGGTCCGGGGCGGACCGATCTGGATCAAAATTAAAGGAACCGATTCACCTTCCTGCATTGAGCTGGGTTTCCCCCTAACTTAATTACGATCGCTATCCTCTGAAAGTTTTCAATTCTCATCATGCTCCCTATTAGTTTGGACTAAAAAAAAATTCTCTCGATATCTATGGTCAACGTAACTCGACTCAATTTCCTGAAACATGTGAATTCTCTCACCTGAATGTACCCTAATCCTATGGACTCCCATTACTCACGCGACTCTCATCTACTATACACAAGAATTCACCCCATACGCGTCGAGGGTGCGACGACCTCACTGTAGCATCTCACTCTACCCCGTAAATGGGGTTCGACAACCAAACGGTGTCGGCGTCTTCCACACATGCCTCTAGATATGGCTTTAGGCGTTATCCATTTACTTTGAATGTATTTTCCCCCTTCAAATTGTCTAACTCAACAGCTGCGTGAGGGAAAGCATTCTTCACAACGAACGGGCCAGACCATCGTGATCGCAACTTTCCCGTAAAGAGATGAAGTCGAGAGTTACAGAGAAGCACTTTTTTTGGGAAGAAAATCTTTGCGTCGAATGATGTTATCGTGAGCGAGTTTCATCATTTCTTTGGAGATTTTTGCATTCTCATATGCATCATTGCGTATCTCTTCTAACTCATTTATTTGAAGCTTGCGAGCTTTACCGACTTTATCCATGGCATAGTTTAACTCCTTAATTGCCCAATACGCCTTGTGCTCTAATTCCACGGCAAGATGGCAAGGTTTGCCATACACAAAGTGGAAATGGGACATGCCGAGAGGATTTTTGTATGTAGTACGATAGGCCCATAGTGAATCGTTCAATCCAAGTGACCAATCTTTCCGGGTAGGATTGACAGTCTTCTCGAGAATGTTCTTGATTTCTCAATTCGCTAGTTTGACCTGCCCATTCATTTGTGGGTGATAAGTCGTTCCAACCTTGTGAACGACACTATACTTTCTCATGAGCTTCGCGAATGGCCTATTGCAAAAGTGCTTGCCATTATCACTAATTATCCCTTTCGGAGCACCGAAGCGGGAAAGTATGTGTTCCTATAGGAACTGAATCACCACTTTGTTGTCATTTATCTTGGTAGCTATAGCTTCCACCCATTTAGAAACGTAGTCTACCTCGACAAGGATGTATAAGAAACTAAAGGATGGGGGAAAGGGCCCATGAAGTCAATACCCCAACAGTCGAAGATCTCAATAATGAGTATGGGGGTAAGAGGCATCATGTCTCGTCAGGTAATAGCTCCCATCCGTTGGCACCTATTGCAAGATTTACAAGCTTCGTTCACATCCCGAAATATTATGGGCCAATAGAGGCCGCATTGCAGAATTTTAGCGGCCGTCTTTTTTATCGAAAGGTGGCATCCACAAGCTTCCGAATGACATAATTGGATGACTTTTGGGATCTCTTCATTCGGTATGCATCGTCAGATGATTTGGTCGACGTAATATTTAAACATGAAGGGATCGTCATAGAAAAACATGCGCGACCAAGTAATAAACCTCTTCTTATCTTGTGGTGTCCAGTCGGGAGGGACTGCTCCCGTGACAAGGTAGTTCACTATATCCGCAAACCAGGGCAAGGAAGAGGTAGCAAAGAGTTGCTAATCCGGAAAGTATTCGTCTATGGGTAGGGGATCACTAGGTACGTTGGACGAAAGTCGTGATAATTTTTCGAAAACGACATTTTATACTCCTTTCTTATCTTTAATGGAGAGATTAAACTCTTGTAGGAGTAGGATCCACCTTATGAGGCGCGACTTTGTATCTTTTTTTGCAAGTAGGTATTTCAATTTCGCCTGGTCGGTAAAGCAAGTGATGGGAGAACCGATAAGGTATGACTGAAATTTGTCAAGAGCAAAGACTACAGCTAGCAAATCCTTCTCGATAGTAAAGTAATTGAGTTGTGGTCCGGTAAGAGTTCGTCTAGCGTAGTAGATGACATGATCCTGTTTATCTTTTTTTTGGCCCAAAATAGCCCTTATCGCGTAATCGCTAGCATCACACATAAGTTCGAATGGTAAAGACCAATCTGAAACTTGCATGATGGGAGCGGACACAAGCATGGTTTTTAGTTTTTCAAAAGCTCTTTGGCATGCTTCCATCCACTCAAATGGGTTGTCCTTCATAATTAGGTTTCTTAAGGGTCTAGCGATGGCGCTAAAGTCCTTAATGAACCTTCGATAAAACCCCACGTGGCCCAAGAAGGAGCGCACGTCTTTGAGCATTTTTTGTGGGGGTAGAACGGCTATGACATCAATATTAGCTCTATCAACTTCTATCCCCTTGGACGAAACTATGTTACCAATAACTATTCCCTCGGTGACCATGAAGTGGCATTTCTCCCAATTCAGTACTAAGTTCTTTTCCACACACCAGGCAAGTACTTTTTCCAGTTTTTCAAGACAACGATCGAAAGAGGTGCCATAAATGCTGAAATCATCCATGAACACTTCAAGTCCTCTCTCGACCATGTAGCTAAATAGGCTCAACATGCACCTTTGAAAGGTCGTGGGTGCATTACACAAGCCGAATGGCATACATTTGTAGGCAAAAGTACCAAAAGGGAAAGTGAAAATTATTTTCTCTTGGTCAAGTACATCTACCTCAATTTGGTTATATCCAGAATAACCATAAAGGAAGAAATAGTAAGGGTGTCCCGCTACTCTCTCCAGCATCTGATCAATAAATGGCAAGGGGAAATGGTCTTTCCTAGTTCCCGCATTGAGTTTCCGGTAATCAATGCAAATGCGCCACCCGGTGGTGTTACATTGGGGAACTAGCTCTCCCTTAGGATTATCAATCACTTTCATGCCCGACTTCTTCGGAAAAACTTGAATAGGGCTCACCCACTTGCTATCCGAGATTTGTTAGATAATTCCGGCATCCAATAGCTTAATTATTTCGATTCTCACTAATTCTTTCATATTAGAGTTTAGTCTTCTTTGCATTTATCTTGAGGGATTGATATCCTCTTCGAGATGGATCTTGTGGGTGCAAATCAAAGGACTTATCCATTTCAAATCAGCAATGCACCAACCAAAAGCACTTTGGTGCTTCCTCATAATCTTTAGCAATTTACCCTCCTGCTCTTCGTCTAGGCTAGAGGAGACAACAACAGGAAATGTCTCATCCTCTCCTAGGTATGCATATTTAATATGGGAGGGGAGTTTCTTCAATTCGAGGGTTGGAAATTTTTTGTTGGAGGGAACCATGCGTGTATCCCTCGGTGGTAACTCCTCGAATCTAGAAACCCAACTTACATCTCTCACGTCCTCGTCCGACGCTTTCTCATCAAATAAATCTCTCAATTCCTCAACCTCCCTTTCGAATGCGGTGTACGTCCCCTCACTCTCGTGACTCGACACTAAATAGGACCCTAAGGCATCTCCACTATAATTTTCCTCAAAATACTCCTCTACGACCTCATCTATTAGACTCACCGCATGAATATCATCTTCTTCCCTTGTCTGTTGGGCGATATGGAAGATGTTAGTCTCTAAAGTCATGTTCCCAAAAGTGAGTTGCATTCACCCATTTCGCGTATTGATGATCGCATTAGTCGTAGCTAAGAATGGGTGACCAAGAATGATGGGAACATGGTTGATCGAGGTGAAGGAGGGCTCCATGTACCAAATGACAAAGTCTACCGGAAAGTAGAAAGTGTCAACTTGGACGATCACTTCCTCAACTATGCCTCGTAGAATCTTCACAATTCGATCCGCTAATTGGAGAGTGACCTTTGTGGGCTTGAGGTCGCCCAAATCAAGTTGCCTATAGATGGTGTAAGGGATGATATTTACACTTGCTCCCAAATCAAGTAAGGCTTTCTCAATTTTAATTTCTCTAATGATGCAGGAAATGGTGGGTGCACAGGGATCTTTGAACTTGGGTGGGAGATCGTTAAGTAGGATGGAGCTTACGTTATGTGCTAGGAAGACATTTTTCTTTACCTTCATCGTCCTCTTTACTGTCAACAAGTCTTTGATGACTTTTTCATAGGCTGGAATTTTCTTAATAGCATCGAGGAAAGGTAAATTCAGCATCACTTGCTTTAGCACATCTAGCACTTCATCACGGGGGTTTCCTTTATGGGAAGGAATGAACCTTTGAGGAAACGGTGCTGCGATGGGTGGTTTAACTAGTACCTGGGGCTCACTAGTGTCTTCTTTCTCACTCTCATTCAAGGGGACATCTTCGGCCTCTTTCGTGTCGTGCAAAATCTCCTTATCTTTGGTTGCGTCTTGTGGGGGAGGTGATAAATCAATGACTCTCCCACTATGAAGAGTGGTCACAACTTGACAATGTTTCTGATGTTCTGTCGAGGTGGAGCTTACACTAGTTTGACCTTGGGGCGGTCTTTGGCCCTGGGCAGGAAATTTGCCCTTTTTCTTGGATACTCAACGATGATTGCAACTGTGAGATGTTCGCATTCATGTCGTTCATCATGCGCTCGTGCCTAGCATTAATTCCAATCTAGGTATTGATAAAGTTGTTGATCGTATCCTCGAGACTTCTCCGCGATGGAAGGATGTAAGCTCCTTGAGGTAGTGGTTCTTGCACATGTCCTTGCATGTGTGGAGCTTGTTGAAAGTGCGGTGGTGGAGGAGGGGAAACATGTGAATTTGGATTCATCGCAGCATGTTGTTGCCCATAGCTAAAACCAGAGTGGTTTTTCCATGAAGGATTGTAAGAATTCCCGTGTGGGGCACCGAAATTACCCTTAAAGCCTCCTATGCCACTGACTTGTTTTTGAAGCATCACTTTATAGGCGGGTATAGTCGGGAATTCCTCAATTGAATGACCTACCTCATAAATTGCACACACCTTCTCAACGGGGTTTGGGATGGATCCAGTTGGTCCTCTTCCTAATACCTCACGTACACCTCGCTGTCCTTTCTCAAGCATATCGAGTCGACTGTCTGCTATAGAATTCTTTTCTACATGAAATAGGCCGTACGCAGATGGAGTGGTGGTCACTTGACGACTTCGATTTTGAGCATTAGGGTCAGATGTATCCCAGGATTGGGTAGTCTCGACGATATACCTCCGGTGAAGCTCAGCATCGTGGGCGTCTAAGTCGACAAACGGACCACTACCCATGGTCTTAACGAGTTGCTTGAAGTTAATGTTCAGCCCATTATGGATAAAGGAAATGATTTGTGTTTTATCAAAACCATGACGGGGACACGAGGCAATTAACTCATTGAAACGTTCGTAGCATCGTTCGGATGACTCATTTTCTAATTGTCGGAATGTTTGAATTTGAGCCTTGATGGAATTCTTTCGATGTGGAGGAAAGAACTTCTTGAGAAACTTGGATTGTAATTCGTTCCATGATGAAATCAAATTTGGAGGTAAGGACCATAGCCATGATTTATCCTTATCCTTTAGCAAGAATGGGAAGAGTTTGAGGCGGAGCACATCTTTTGTGCAAGTTTGATCGCTAAGAGTCTCGCACGCCTCCTCAAATTCCATGATGTGGTCATATGGCTTTTTAGAATCCATTCCATGGTAGGTGGGAAGTATCTGGATCATCCCATTCCTAAAGAGAAATTGTTCCGCATTGTATGGGAGTAAAATGCATCCCAGAGTGACAGTGCGCTCGGGATATAAGACGTCTCTCAAAGAGCGATACGGGGCCTCTCCCTCATCGGCAACTTCACTACCGCGTTGTGACATCTCTAACTCTCAAAGATTAGGTATCCTCGCTTGGTATACTTGGAGTGCTCTATGAAGTGTGTCCTAAGAAGGAAAACGACGCGTTATTTGAAATTGAGTGTGATGGGGTAGGAGTGGAACCCAGAACTGTGGAGAATTATGCGTGTGAGGGCTATCAGGGTCGTACTCAACAATTGGATTTTCGTGAATGTGGGTTGGAGTATTATGGGGAGTTGGAGTGAGTTCAGAATTTTGCATTAATAACTTATGAGAGATGGTGATAAATCTTTTTATGCTTTTTGAATTTTTATATGTTTTTTGGATTGTTTTGAAATTTTTTTGTCAAAGTTTTAGATTGACTCGATCTAATCCTAAGTCTACCTAAATCCCCGACAACGGCGTCGAAACTTGACGCGACTAAGAATGTGTCACAGAAGTGCGTACTCTCTAGGCTCATGTGAAAGCCTCTCGCGTTAGTAATAATCCGATAAATTGGGATCGTATCCACAGGGAAATAGGACAACAGAGTTGTGACGACGTTGGATAGATAAGAAAATCCTAACTCTGACTTTAAAGGAAAAAGAAAAAGTGATTTGATTTGTGGAACAACTACACTAGATGCAATTATGAAATTATGAAAAAATGCAACTATTCTAAATTACCTAAAACACTGGTGAAGAATGATTTGAAACTTTAAACTTTATGATGAAGAAAACATGATGGGAATACAATCCCCCAACCCTAATGCATTGATGTTATAAAACTAATCATAAATTTAAATGATTAATTAGACCCATAATTTAGTACTCCCAAGCATTACGTATATGAGGTTCAAGCCCGCATCATACTTAATCTGAGGACGAGTAAATCGGTATTTCAATAGTTACACTCGAATTGTATTCTAAAGAATCACGATTACCCGAAAGCAAACGAGATCTAAAGATCTACAATTGTCGTGTTTCTATGAAATATGGTCATAATCAAACCATTAAATTTAGAGGATTAATTTTATGTACATGCAACTACCACATCAGGTTGGGTTCATGCATCCCGACCTTTAAAAGTCTAGCCTACCATGATGAAAGTAATGAAAACTATTTTGGAATTGCAGGAATTCATGATTAAACTAAGGAAAATTTGGAGAATGATGTAAACGGGAAATTAAACAGGGGAAATTACTCACTAATCTTACCAAATCACATAAAGCATTAACTACAATTACTGGTAATCACTGAAATCTGAACAATCTTCAATCTTGGAATTAAAATACTAATCTATCTCCAAACTAGGGTTTTTCTAAAAAGAATGGAAAATTAAGTAAATTCTCCCTCCTTAAGAATGATAATAAAACGGGTTTAAATACCCTACAAACCTCATGAGTTTTATCTGCAATAGGACTCTCCATTAGAGAAGGATAAAAAATTAAAACTCGACATTCGGATCGGTCCGGTCCTCCCGCGGTTCGGTCTGCCTGGAATCCGGATAGGTTATTTTAATTCTTGGGCGCATCGATCCGGGGCGGATCGGTTCTTTTATTTTCTTTTAGATTCGATGCGTCTTCGGTCCGGGGTTCTCTGTAACTTGGCAATGCGGACCGGTCCGGGCTTCCTTTGACTTTTTTTCTTTCAGACTTTGACTACTCACAACTTTCACATCGGGACTCCGATTGAGGTGTCGTTTCTTCCTATGTGCTCAAGAACTTGATATCTTCAACTTCTCTTTAGGTGCCTCAACCGAATTTTAGGTAGAAATTATAATTTTGCCCTTTTGACTTTCCTTCTCTTCTTTCTCGATTCTTCCAGTTTTGTTCTTTCTTTAATTGACATCAAATACCTGCAAAATTAGTACGAAATACCAGAAACTCGGTGTACTCGTTAGGATAAGTCAGTAGTAAGATTATGAGATAAAGTCAAATCGATTACGTTGTTTGAGGTGCTAAAAGTAACTAAATTAAGGGGATAAATTGGGAAGAATTTATGCCTAATCATCTTGCTTGTAAATCCTCCAAACCAGTTCCCTCTGAGGTTCCCACGATGAGGTCATTCGATAGAGCATAGAAGCTCTCTTAAGTCCTGCCTAACTTTGTTCCTCACGGATATCGTTTGAACTCAGTCCTCATAAATCAGCCATTATAGCTTACATGATACATCGTGTTACAAAATATACAATTGAACATACAAAACAAAAGGAGTAATTGATCCTTCTCGAAGGGACTCCTTGAGCTTCCTCGCCAAACTTATTCCATGATCTTCTTCTCTAAGATTTCTCGCGGGGCCTCTTCTCTGAGCTTCGTTGATTGTTCTCTTATCTATGTTTCCCTAATGATCTTCCTCATTGGTCCTTCTTTGAGCCTCCTCACAGAGCTTCATTTGTTATGAGGAGAAGCTATGTCTAATCACCATGTGACTTTCAAGCCCCATCTATATTTTCCCCTTCGTTGGGATATTTACTGTGAGACTAAGAAATATCCACACAAAACTTCTTGATCCGATGAACCTTCTTTCTCCGAAGAGTCTTCCTTTTTTAAAGAAACTTCCTTCTCCTAAGAAGATTTACCGAAGTGCCTGAGCTCATTTCGTCAACCGTTCCAGCCTGTGACGAGGCAATACTAAAAAATTTTAAATTGATAACTTTTTAAATTGATGGGATATAACCTTGAGAATAAGAATAGTGCAAAATTTTTCTTCATCTAAAAGTATCTTTCTTTCTCCTTCACACATGCCATCATTAATTATATAGCGGCATTAAATCAACTTCAAGCTTCTTCTCAAAGCACCATATGGCAATCTGAAATGATTACGAGTAGCAAAGTAACCCAAATGTCATCATGACTTTACACCTTCCAATGCATGGTAAAATTTTAACGTCTTTTCCTTTTTTTTGAAAACAAATCAAACGTTCACAATCCCAGAATTCTAGTACTTAAACTTTTATCTTTCTCTTATTCTTCTCTTACTTTCATCATTTTGCCCAAACCAAAACTAAGTGCTTATTAGAGAGAGAAACTTCTTTTTTTTTTCCATTGTTGCTACCTTTTTCAGCTCTAACCTCCACACTAACCCCAGTCTCCTCTACTATCTCCGCTATTCTCAAGTTGTTCTCCCCCCATCCTCTTCCTTCTCCTTCCTTCGTATACTTTGTAAACCTTTATATTTCTTCCCAACCATTTCAATGGCTTCTTCTGGTGTTTTAGTTGCCCCAACTGCAAATCCCAACCCAGCTTTCAGCCAAGATGCCACCACCATGATGGTGGCACGCTAAGAGAAGCTTCTCTTTTACCGTCATTCGGTTATTTCTAGCCAAGGAGAAAACTTTGCTAATTAGTGAAGGTGTTCTCTGCCAATGCCAAGTGTGACCCTATGACGCTTGGTGATGAGGACAACAACGAAAAAGGTTAACATTTTTTAGCCCCTAAGGGAACTTTTAAGGAATCTTTTGGACTGTAGAGACTTTTTGTGCTCCAAGTTTAATTTTAAGGGGAATAGAGGTTGCCCAACCCATTTTACCCCATGGTCTAACTATATGCATGCCACTTACACTAATGTACTTTCTAAGGTTGGACTCCATAGAGCCTTATGGTTTGGAGACTTCACGCTCTCCGAGCACAATGCTGCTCTTCAAGTTATGATATCTCGATAGAACATCCCATCTCACACCTTTATTTATGCATGGGGTGAGTTCACCATTACTCTGGAGGATCTCTGTGAGCCTTTAGGAATTGATCCCACAGGCACCTTATCTTACTTTGATGAAGCCTTAGATGACGCTGAGGCAAATGTTCATTCTGACTTGGAACAAATATATCGAAGCTACGTGGGGACTTCAAACAAAGCTTCCTTCACTCCTTTGATCGTTTATTTCTTCTATGTGGATTCTTCTAAGGTTGGATCTTCTTCTAAATTAATTTATGGAAAAGGCAAAGGTACATATCTTGAGTTGCCTACATATATCCTTTATGTTTTCTTCCATTTTCTTTTGCTCGAGAATCCTAATGACCAGCCTAGGAGGGACCTTATAAACATTTTTATAATATTGGCAAAGGGATTCAAGTTCCCTTTAGGTGCCTTAACGCTGGGCTCACTCTACAACTGGATAGATAGGAATCATCTTAATATGGAGCGTTCTCTTGGCCGATACAACGTGGACAACTTTAGTAATGCCCTCCTTATAACAGGCTTCTTATACACAAGATGTCTCGAGATATCTCCAACTGAGGTGTTTCTACCAATTGAGGAAAATCTCAAGCCCCATCACCTTCTTTGTTAGTAAAAAAAACAAAGCCGAAAGGCAATCATGTGTGCGTTAGAAAAAAAAATTCTTTTGTACTCAGTCCCTACAACAAGGAATTTTTTGCTCACATTTGTTAATTTTTCTCCCATAACTCTCGAAGGATTAAAGATGCTTCTAAAGAGATTATTTTTATTGATCCCTCATTGGTTGTTGTGCTTTTTCTTCCTCCAGGATTTTTACCATGCTTGACCAAATGGGGCACTTCATTTGAACCTTGCAACCCAAACAGGTGCTCTCATCAGTTTTGCTACGACCAAGGTGTCCTTGGCCCAGTATTTCAAAGTCTCACAAGAAGAAATATTTCTTTCAAGCCTTCCCTGACTAAAACCTTCCAGTCGTTTCACCAATATGACATGAAATTAGTGGGAAACTTTCTATTCTCGACCTTCGTAGGCAAGGTTGTGTTTCTTCCCATTTTTCCATGAAGTTTTGGCTAATGCTGCTGGTCAAAATTGAATAATTCATCCAAGGTTCTCCTCAGTTCCCTCTAGTTCTCATGTTCCCACCCCTTGAGCTTGGTCTCAAGGTCAACTATGTTCTAAGTATTGATTTTCCTCTGAGTAGTACTCCGAAGGGTCCTCCTGCTGAGTTGCCTCCTTATGTTCCTCATAGTGATGTTCCATAAAAGGGGAAGAAGTCTACCCCTCCCTAAAAGCCTTCCCCTATTATTTCTGTTGAAGGTGACCTAGCGAGGGGCCTTCTAAACCAGATCCCAATAAGACCAAAACCACACAAAAAAAACTATGTCCAAATCCAAATCTACTTTTGCTTCCCCTCCTCTATTTTCCACCCCTCTGAAATTCGTTCCCCCTCTTTGAGAGGATCTTGTAGAGAAGTTTCATCAAGGGATTTCATGGGTGATAAGGGAATTTCAAGTGGCCCAAGCTGTCATACCCCCCGTGCCTGAAGCATATTTTCCTCAAGTCTCAATGTCTTCCACCTCCAAGGGTATACGTTTTCATAAGGGGAGTAAAAGACCTTCTTTTGGCAGTGATTTCCCCTCGTAGAGAAAAAATCATTTCATCACCAAGTCCACTCACAGGCGTGCCTATAAAGTACAACTTCCTCTAATTCCCTCTAGACCCAGATCATCTCCTCCTCCATCTGGCTCCTCTAAATAAATAATTTTGGATAATAGCCATATGAAGGGTCAGGCCGCCATTAAAGCATGTCCTACAGTTGCCACGCCTCCTCATTCTCCTTCTATAGAGGTAACTATTTTATCTTGAAGTAACTTTACCTTTACACTTTGGGTTGAACAAGTTTGGTTCTAAAACTTAGTCAAATATTTTTTATAGGAACGTCAGTCAGGTGGGTAATCTCCTCCCACAAGTCCAATCATAGAGGAAAGTGTAACTAAAATAGCTACTAGACCTCTTTCTTATATAGTTGGACTCACGTACTCCAGACATTCTCCTTCATGGCATGTAGAGGTAGCTGCTCGCAAACTTGCACTAGGGGAAGGTGTTTCTACCTTTGTCATGAATACAGATGGAGCTTCCCCTCGGGTAGAGGAATCTCACTTAAATTCTTCCCAATCTTCTCCTCTGTCTGTGCTTCCTCTAGCCATTGTACCTTATTCTCTTAGTACTCTAGAGGTATCATATTTTCCTCTTCAAAATTATCATTTAGTGTGATTTGTTTAGCACTAAGTAATATAATGATATTACTCCTTCAGGTCACTATTATTTCACTAGTGAGAGATCTTAATGAGTCTTTGCCTCCACTCCCACAGACCAAGCCTATTCTGGATTGGGTTCCTCAAGTAGCCATCCCTATGGTAAATCTTTACACCATTTATTTACCATGTTCTCGTCCATTTGATGCCCCTAGTATCTAACACTTAGATTTATTACATCTTTTGGTGCAAATTTCTCGAGGTACCCCTCTAGTTGCTCATCTTGAGGTTCCTCTAGCCTCCAAGGTTAGTGGTTATTTTGCCTCTACTGCAGTTGACCCATTTGATACACCTGGTGTTTCTGGGGCACCTCTACTCGAGTTGGCACTTATTCCTTATCCTGGTGAAGCTACCTCACGATCAAATGAGGTTACGTTGGAAAAATTCCCTTCTGAGGATGTGAGGGAGACTATGGATGATGGAATTCTCCCAGTCCCCTCTATGAATGTTCCAGCTACTGAGGTAACTCTTGCCCCTTTTTTCAAAAATCTCTTACTTAGCAACAAAAACACTTGCCAAGTGTTTTTCAAAATGTCTTACATAGCAACGAAAACATTTAAAAAGGTTTTTTTTCAAATCTCACACCTACTGGTTGACTTAACAATGAAAACTATAAGGACTAATTTCCAATTGAGTCAATTTTTAAGTGTTGTCTTAATTCTGGATAAAACGATTTGAGTCGTAAGATAGAAGTTTGTGACCTTTAAGGCTATGACATTTGAGCTGAAGACGTAACGGCTAAGTATAAAACAAAGATACCATTATTGTCGATTTTCGTGCTATGTTTAACGTCATCAACCTTTCATATTTTTCCAAGGTCTCTAAGGTATAAATGCACATGTTATATTGAACCTTGGATATATTTTTATTGGGTGTTATCCTTTTTTTCTAAACAAAGTTTAAAATATTTTATTTATTTTTTGGGGAAAAATATTTTTTTCTAAAAAGTCGTTCGAACGACATTTGAATCTCGTTCGTATTGTCATCCGTAGTATTGTTAGAATGAACTTTCATTTCTGCTATTTCATTCGAACAAAATAATAGATTCGTTCGAATGACCGTGTCAATTTTTTCGAAAATTGGTAATTTTGAGCAGTTTTTAAGTGATTTTTCCACTACCATTTCCCACCTATTTTAATAGTGCGTGAAAACCATTTTTTGGAGACTTTTTCCATCTTTCAAAGGAGAGAAACACATTGAAAAATTCCCCATGGTGATTTTTAACCAAATTAATTAATTTAAAAAACAAAACCAAGTTTTTACACCCAATAGTTTATTTTGATCCAAGTTCTAATATATATATTTGCTTTGAGATCATCATTTTGGCACCAAGTATCATTCTCTACCCTAAAGGAGAATGTTTCCTACATAGGATTCCATTTTTTTGACTCATGGTAAACATATGGAGGAGGATCTTGTGTGTTGATGGTGGTCATGCCCCATAGGTGTACTTCGAGACGAAGGTGAATTCCTGAGTTTTCGACTAGGCATAGGCAGAGGAACGAAGAAGCGTTAAGGTTTGCGAGTGAGTCAAGTTGTTGAGTAAGTTTTTTTATCATGTCTTTTGTAAAACCATACCTAATGGACTTGTGGTTGGGCGATCCGAGATTTTTCTCGTTGTGTTTCCTCATACATCGCGGTGTTGTGATTGTGTTTTTATCTTGTAAAAATCACCTAGATGCATGACTAGGTTTAAAAGGAAAAATTTGGTTTAATTACAACATTTGTGTAAATTGGTGAAAATTTAATATTAGGTAAATTTTGTTTAATTTAATTCAAGTTGGGTTTAATTAATTTGGTAAAATTCATGTTTGGTTTGTTTGGCCTATTTTAGAACTTGAATTAATTTTGTGTAAGCTGAAATTCAAATATTTGTTTAGTTTAATTTCTTTTTAATTTTGAAGAAATTAAAATATAAGGATCTTACTTGTTAATTTTGACAGAAATTTGGAATATTGTGTGAACCATTGCATTTGAATTTTAAGAATTTGACATTTAACAAGTGGTATCAGATCGGGTTACACTAAGATATCGTGTGATCATAATTTTTAAAGGATTTTGGATTTTAATATGGAAAATATATCTATTCGAAGTTTCCTATTTTTTATGGTTCCCACATGCTTGCACATGACTCTTCACTTGTTGTATCATATGCATGGTTTCTTGCATGTTTTTACATACACTATCTTTTATATTACATGATATATTCTTGCTAGTTGTATGTTTATTTGTCATTTTCTAATTTATGCTTGATCATACAGATTTTGCTAGAATTATGATATGTTTATATTTTGTATTTTTTATTTTATCATTTATTGTGTCTTTTGGAAAATACAAAAAGATCTTGTTTGTCTTATGAGTTGTCCTTTTTGTTTGTTTTAAAATTTTTTGAAAAACACAAAAAGATTTTCTTTTGTGTATTTTAGTTTTACACATTTTATATGGCATATCCTTGTGTTTGAATCCAATATCATTCCCCCGCTTCTATGTGGCTAGAACTTTTGGTTAAGAACTTAAATTTTTAAAATGTTCTTTATCATGCTTGCATGGCGAAGTTTGATTTTGAGTTTCTTAATGGATTCTATTTTTATATGCCTCTCACACACATGCACGAGCTCTTTAACTTTAGCTCCACATGTATATTTGATCTAAGTGAGATGTTCTCCCATAAATTTGTCATACAAATATTTTTGTGACTATTGAGGATTTGTGCATGTAAGAACCTTTGTCTGTGAGATTTATTTAAATTGTATAAAAAAATTATAAATGAGGGTGAACGAAAAGGGCTACGAAAGGAGAAAATCTCCTTTGCTTTAAAGCCATCGTTGGCTGGGGCTTAAAAAAGTGTGGCATTGTAAAAAAGTAGCCAAGGCTAACATAGTTTAGTTTGATTGGATCATTAGAAAAAAGAAAATAATTATGATTTATGAGGGACTTTGGGTGGATATATCAACGAGTTTGCAAAATGACAATGAATCCTAGTTATGCTATTTTGTCATGACGCTATTGATATATAGAATCATCAAAATTCTAGGCTTGTGTCCATTGTGCTTATTGTTCTTTGAGTTCTCTTTATCTTGTCACATGAGTCTAAATAAATGTTTGATAATATTTTTGCAATCAAATAAAACTCCTTGAATATTTTTAAGTGATTGGGTCATAATTCTTTAGTCTCTAGTTCAGACCCCTTCACTCCGTTTACCACATGTTTATTTAGACACATCTATGCCATATGAGAGTGGAAAACATATTGTATTTAGTATCTTATGTGGTGTTTATACCTATATGTATGTTCTTGTGTGTCACAGGTACATTTTGCGTATGTGTATATATATATATTATTTTTTTATCATTTGCCTTGATATCTAATCCATGTATGCATCTTGTTCAAATATGTATCTATCTTGTTGTGACTTTTCATTGATATACCATGCTTATATTTGTACATTATAGTTGGTATCTTTTTGCTATCACATCGCAGTTGGTATCTATAAATCTTTGTATGGATTAGTTGCGCTTTTGTTGTCATGCTAATTTATTGTACTTGTAATTTTGTACACCAAATAAATTTAATTGGGGAGAAATGGGTTATTTTATGCATGTTTATCTTTGTTTGTTCCTGAACAAAAAGAGGGAGAAATGGTATCTAAACCTTTTAGTTTGGGAAGATCTATCTTAGGGAGAGACGTCCTTTCTTGTGTAGACATTGTTAGACAAAGTGGAATAATTTAATAATGCACTTTATATTGTTATACTCCCTATGCGTTTGATGGTGTGTTTAAGTGTGCATGTTTTCATCCTAAGAAGCAATATTTTAAAGAAAACAAAGCTTTTCAACTATGTGTCAATCAAGCGCCTATAATTTTTTATTTCTGGGTCAGATTGTGTCTTATTATATAAGCTTGACGGCCCATAGGATTTTTATTTTGGTTTTCTCCTGAAATAGCCAAAGGGGGAGATTTGTATGGATAAATTTCCAATTGAGTCAATTTGTAAGTGTTGGCTTAATTCCGGGAAAAACTATCTGAGTCGTAGGATAGAAGTTTGTGATCTTCAAGCCTATGACGTTTGAGTTGAAGACGTAGCGACCAAGTATAAATTAAAGATATCATTACTATCAGTTTTAGTGCCATGTTTAACTTCATTAACCTTAATGTTTTTCCAAGGTCGGTACGAATGCACATGTTATATTGAGCCTTGGATATATTTTTATTGGGCGTCATCTTTTTTTTTTCTAAACAAATTTTAAAATAGTTTTTTATTTTTTAGAGAAAAATATTTTTTCTGTAAAGTCGTTCGAACAACATTTGAATCTCGTTCGAACGAAATTCACAGGTCATTCGAACGAGATATTAAACATTTGGTTATCTGCAATCTTGTCCGTATTCTCGTTCGTAGTTTCGTTCTAATGAACTTTCATTTCTGTAATCTTGTTCGAACGAGATAACATAGTCATTCAAACGACCGTGTCAGTTTTTTCAAAAATTGGCAGTTTTTGAGTGGTTTTCCCACTACCTTTTCCCACCTATCTTTATACTGCGTGATAACCATTTTTGCTGAGACTTTTTCCATCTTCCAAAGGATAGAATCACTATGAAAAATTCCCCGTGGGGTTTGCTAACTAAGTGAATTAGTTTCAAGAAAAAAACCAAGTTTTTACACCCAATAGTTTATTTTGATCCAAGTACTAATATATATTTACTTTGAGATCATCCTTTTGGCACCGGGTATCATTTTCTACCCCAAAGGAGAAAGTGTCCTATGGAAGATTATGTTTTGTTGATTCTCGATGTACATATGGGGGAGGACTTCGTGTGTTGATGGTAATCGTGCCCCATCGATGGACTCCGAGACGAAGTTGGATTCTTGAGTTGTCGACTAGGCCGAGATAGAGGAACAAAGAAGCGTCAAGGCTTGCGAGGGAGCCAGGTTGTTGAGTAAGTCTTTATGACGTGTCTTTTGTAAAATCATAGCTAGTGGACTTGTGGTTGGGCTATCCGAGGTTTTTCCCGTTGTGGGCTTTCCTCTTACATCGTGGCATTGTGATTGTTTTTTATCTTTCGAAAATCACCTAAATGCATGATTAGATTTAAATGGATAAAATTGGTTTAGTTACAAAATTTGTTTAAATTGGTGAAAATTTAATATTGGATAATTTTTGTTTAATTTGATTCAAGTTGGGTTTAATTAAATTTGCATAATTCGTGTTTGGTTTGTTTGGCCTATTTTAGAACTTGAATTAATTTTGTTTAAGTGGAAATTTAAATATTTGTTTGGTTTAATTTCTTTTTAATTTGGAAGATATTAAAATATAAGGATCTTACTTGTTAATTTTCAAAGAAATTTGAAATTTGGAATATTGTGTGAACCATCGCATTTGAATTTTATGGCATTTAACAAGTGGTGTCAGAGTGGGTTATCCTAAAATATCGTGTGATCCTGATATTTAAGGAATTGAGGATTTTAATATGGAAAATATACCATTTTTGAATTTTTCTATCTTTCATGGTTCCCACATGCTTGCAAATGTCTCTTCACTTGCTATATCACATGCGTGGCTGCTTTCATGCTTTTACATACACTAACTTTTGTGCTACATGATATATTCTTGCTAGTTGTATATTTGCTTGTCATTTTCTAATTTATGCTTGATCATACACATTTTGCTAGAATTATGATATGTTTATCTTGTATTTTAAATTTTATCATTTATTGTGTCTTATGGAAAATACAAAAAGATCTTATTTGTTTTTTGAGTTGTCCTTTTTGTTTGTTTTTAAAATTTTGAAAAACTCGAAAAGATTTTTTTTGTGTATTTTAGTTTTACACATTTTATGTGGCATATTCTTGTGTTTGAATCCAATATCATTCCCCCCGTTCCATGTGGCAAGAACTTTTGGTTATGAATTTAAATTATTAAAATGTTCTTTATCACGTTTGCATGGTGAGGTTTGATTTTGAGTTTCTTAGTGGAATCTCTTTTTATATGCATCTCACACACATGCACTAGCTCTTTGAACTTTAACTCCACATGTATATTTGAGCTAAGTGAGATGGTCTCCCATCAATTTGTCATCTACATATTTTTGTGACTATGGAGAACTTTTGCATGTAAGAACCATTGCCTGTGAGATTTATTTGAATTGTATAAAAAAATTATAAATGAGGGTGCACGGAAAGGGCAATGAAAGGAGCAAATATCCTTTGCGTAAAAGCCATCGTTGGCGTGGTCCGAAATAAGCGTGGCATTGCAAAAAGTAGACAAGGCCAACATAGTTTAGTTTGATATGATCATTCAAAAGAAAAGAAAATAATTTTTATTTATGAGGGATTTTGGATCAATATATCAACGGGTTTGCACAATAACAATGAATCCTAGTTACGCTATTTTGTCATGACGCTATTGAATTGTAGAATCATCAAAATTCTAGGCTTATGTGCATTGTTCTTGATTTTTCTTTAAGTTTTCTTTATCTTGTCACATGAGGCTAAATCTATGTTCGATAATGTTTTTACAATCAAATAGAACTCCTTGAACATATAGTTAAGTGATTGGGTCATAATTCTTTAGTCTGTAGTTCACACCCCTTCATTCCATTTGCCACATGTTTATTTAGACACATTTATGCCATATGAAAGTGGAAAACTTATTGTATTTTATGTCTTTTGTGGTGTATATACCTATATAAATGTGCTTGTATGAGATTGGCACCTTTTGCGTATGTATATATAAGGTGTTATTTATTTTTTAAGTATTTGCCAGGATATCTAATCCATGTATTAATCTTGTTCAAATAGGTATCTATCTTGTTGCGACTTTTCATTGATATCACATGCTTATATTAGTACATTCTAGTTGGTATCTTTTTGTTATCGCATCATAATTGGTATCTATAAATCTTTGTGTGGATTAGTTGATATTTTGTTGCCATGTTACTTTATTATACTTGTAACTCTATACACCATTGCACGATATACTTACGTTATGCTATCCCTTGTCATATTTAGGGGAGAATTGATTTAATTGGGGAGAAATGGGTTATTTTATGGATGTTTATCTTTATCTATTCCTGAACAAAAAGGGAGAGTTTGGGAAGATCAATCTTAGGGAGAGATGTCCTTTCTTGGGTAGACATTGTTAGACAAATGGGAAGAATTTCATTATGCAGTTTATATTGCTATATTCCCTGTGCATTTGATGGTGTGTTTAAGTGTGCAGGTTTTCATCCTAAGCGACAATATTTTAAAGCAAGCAAAGCTTCTCAACTATGTGTCAGTCAAGCGTCTGTAATTTTTTTATTTTTGGGTGGGATTGTGTCTTATTAGATGAGCTTGGCGGCCCATAGAATTTTTATTTTGGTTTTGTCTCGGAATAACTAAAGGGGGAGATTTGTAAGGACAAATTTCCAATTGAGTCAATTTGTAAGCATTGGCTTAATTCCGGATAAAACTATTTGAGTCGTAGGATAGAAGTTTGTTACCTTCAAGACTATGCCATTTGAGTTGAAGACGTAGCGGCCAAGTATAAATTGAAGATATCATTATTGCCAGTTTTCGTGCCATGTTTAACGTCGTCAACCTTTCATATTTTTCCAAGGTCTCTAAGGTATGAATGCACATGTTATATTGAGACTTGGATATGTTTTTATTGCATGTCATCCTTTTTTTTCAGAACAAAGTTTAAAATAATTTTTTATTTTGAGGAGAAAAATAATTTTTTATTTTTAGGAGAAAAATATTTTTTCTATAAAGTTATTCGAACGACATTTGAATCTCATTCGAACGAAATTCCCAGGTAGTTCGAATGAGATATCAAACATTTTTTTCGGGAATCTCATTCGTATTGTCGTTCGTAGTATCGTTCGAACGAACTTTCATTTTTGCAATCTCGTTCGAACGAGATAACAGAGTCGTTCGAACGACTGTGTCAGTTTTTTTCGAAAATTGGCAATTTTGAGCGGTTTTCCCACTACCTTTTCCCACCTATTTTAGTAGTGCATGATAATCAATTTTGTTGAGACTTTTTTCATCTTCCAAATGAGAGAAACACTTTGAAATATTCCCGTAGGTGTTTGTTAAACAAATGAATTAGTTTCAAGAACAAAACCAAGTTTTTACACCCAATATTATGTTTTGATCCAAGATATATATTTTCTTTAAGATCATTATTTTGACACAGGTTATCATTCTCTACCCCAAAGGAGAAAGTTTTCTATAGAGGATTCCGTTTTATTGATTCGTGGTGTACATACAGAGAAGGACTTTGTGTGTTGATGATAGCCATGCCCAATTGGTGGACTTTGAGACGAAGGTGGTTTCCTAAGTTGTCGACTAGGCGAAGGTAGAGGAATGAAGAAGCGTCAAGGCTTGCGAGGGAGTCAGGTTGTTGAGCAAGTCTTTCTATCGTGTCTTTTGTAAAATCATACCTAGTGGACTTGTGGTTAGGCTATCAGAAGCTTTTCCCGTTGTGGGTTTTCCTCGTATATCGTGGCATTTTGATTGTGTTTTTATCTTTAAAAAATAATCTAGATGCATGATTAGGTTTAAAAGGATAAAATTGGTTTAGTTACAACATTTGTGTAAATTGGTGAAAATTTAATATTGGATAATTTTTATTTAATTTAATTCAAATTGGGTTTAATTAATTTGGCAAAATTCGTATTTGGTTTGTTTGGCCTATTTTAGAACTTGATTAATTTTTTTAAGTGGAAATTCAAATATTTGTTTAGTTTAATTTCTTTTTAATTTTAAAGAAATAAAAATTTGGATTCTACTTGTTAATTTTGAAAGAAATTTAAAATTTGAAATATTGTGTGAACTGGCATTTGAATTTTAAAAATTTGGCATTCAACATGAGAACTTGTTAAGATTTTTTCTCAAAATCTCATACTTGCGTGGTGACTTAACAATGAAAGAACCTTTTAAGATTTTTTATTCTCTAACTCAGTATTTGACTCATTCCATTCCACGAGAGAGATCATACCTGCCCAAGGGCAAATTCAATATGCCCCTCACCTATTGCCCTGCCACTGCAGGATCCTATTTTAGCTGATGAATCTCATGACAACAATCTTGGTTTTATGACCAATGTTCCAGTGAATAGCAAGTCTAGGTACGAGGTCCCTCTGTCCATCTTGTCCCCTCATGAGTTCTACCTTAAAGTTCTTCATTAGTCCACTCAAATTCATGGCAACCATCGAACTTTGATTGAGCAACTTGTCTCTCAATAGCCTGAAACTTTCACCGTTGAATGTCTGAGATCCAATCGTAGAATGATGTTAAAGTACCTCCCTTCCCTTAGTGTTTCTAGAGTTACTTCTCAAATCCGAGACCCCTCAGTCATTCTCGTACCGCCGAGAGATTTTGAATTATTCACCATAATTAAGTGATGTTATAAGTATGGCATACTCAAATTATGTTACTTGGTCTTCGCCACCAAAATTATGTTAAAGGACCTCCCTCCTCTCAGTGTTTCTGGAGTGACTTCTCCGAACCGAGTTTCCTCAGTCACTCTATTATTGTCGAGATAGAGTTTTAACTATTCACAATAATTAAATGATGTTTTATGTTTACCATACTCAAATGATTTTATTTTGTCTTCACTATTGAAATGTTGTTAAAGGACCTCCCTACTCTCAGTGTTTTTAGAGTGACTTTTTGGAACCGAGCCTCTCAGTCACTCTCGTACCGTCGAGAGAGTTTTAGTTATTCACCATAATTAAGTGATGTTTTAATACCTATTAGGAACATAAACTGAATAAAAGGAAAATATGAGACAACACTTATGTATTTCATATTGAACTTTATTCCCTTTACATACAACTTAAAATATAGCCTCTTGGCTATTCTTGGCTATGGAATTTAAATGAACATAAAACGGATAAACTACTGATGATATCGCTTTAAGTGATCAGTATTCCAAGGTTTGGAAAATATTTTCCCTTCAAGATTCTCCCACCGATAAGTGCCTTGGACGACCTTTTCTGTAACCTTGTAAGGACCATGCCAATTAGAGTGAAGTTTGTTGGCCTTTTTGATGACGTTCTTTAGTATAAGGTATCTTACTGCAATAGGACGGGACTTGACTCTCTTATTATAGAACTTGGCAACCTTTTAGTGGTAGGTATATTGTCTAATAGTTGCATCATCTCTCTTTCCTCTATCAGATCCAGATTGAGTTTTCTTTCTTTAAGTTTAGCCGCAGGGTCATAAGTCTAAACCCTATGGCTTGATAACCCAATCTCTATTGGGATTACAACCTTGGACCCGTAGGCTAACATGAATGACGTTTCTATGGTTGGAGTCCTCCATGTTATTCTGTATTCCCATAAGACACCATATAACTCATCAATCCACTTCCCCTTAACATCTTCCAGCTTCTTCTTCATTCCATATAATATCATCCTATTTGTAACATATATCTACCCATTATCTTGCGATCGACAAGGTGAAGAATATAATGGCTTAATGCTAACCCTTCCTTAGTAGGCCTCCAAAGATTTATTCTTGAAATCCTTTCCATTATCTGATATCAGTGTATTGGGGAGGCCATAACAACATATAATGTTTCTCCAAATGAATCCGAAACATTTTTCTTTACTGATTGTTATCATGGATTCGGTAACTACCTATTTTGAAAAGTAATCAATTACGATAATTAGAAATTTCCCTTTACTCTAGGCGGAGGGATGACCAGGTCTATACCCCACACTGCAAAGGGTTAAGGGACAATATTGGGGAGAGTGGATGGTGGGGTTAGTGAGGGATTCTTACAAATCGACGATATATATCTCATTCTGAATGAGTGGTGATCCTTTTGACCAAGTCATATACTCTATCGAATCTTTAGTGAGAGTCAATAAATAATATGCCCAAGTGATGATCCATTTGGCCAAGGATCATCCACCTATAAGACTCATGCATTATCCTTCATGTACATCTTGGAGAACACACCTTACCTCGGCGGGGTGCACACACCGTAGAAGTGGAAGTAAGAAACCCTCTTTATAGAGTATATCACTAATAATGGTGAATTCTAGTGCGCAGTACCAAAATTTTCTACTTTATTATCTGAAAGCTTTCCATCTATGATATAATCAATAATTGGGTCCATCCAAGATGCTACTAGATTCAAGTTTAAGTAAAGTTCCATTGCAATATCCTCCATTCCTATGCTCATTTTGAAAAGAATCTCGACTGGGACAGATCGCCTTATTTATATTCTAGTGGCTATTGCTAGTCCTGCGATTGCATGTGCTCTTCTGTCTCAAGTCTTAGAATTCTGTTTATCTCAACTTCATGAAAATTCAACAATATCTTCCTCACTTTAGCTAAATAGTTATCTAATTTTTCATCTTTCGCCTCATAAATTCCCAGCACTTGATTAACAATTAGCTAAGAATAATTATGAGCAACCAACTAGCCTACCTTCAGTGCTTCGGCCAGAGAGAGACCTGTTAGTTGAATTTTGTATTTTGACTCATTACTAGATGATTTAAAGTTAAATCGTAAGGCATACATAATCAATATCATACCCATCCGGTGTCAACAGTATCAGGCATTCACTACTGCCACTTTCGTAGGATGATTCATCCACAAACAAGCTCCAAATAGGCCCCCCTTTGGTGAAAAAGCCTTCGTTTAAAATTCCATTCTTTATCAGGAAGTCTTTTTCTTCCACACATTCTGGTCTATAGATTGATGGTTCCACGACCCAGTGGAGTCTCAGTCATTTCTGCATTATTCTCAGTATTCCATGTAAACTCGGTTATGAAGTTTGACAATGTCTGCCCTTTTATTGCACTCCTCGGTTAGTAGAGGATATAAAAATCACCTAACTCCATCAACCATACCATTAATTTACCAGATTTCTCAGGTTTATGAATTACCCATTGGAGTGGAATGTCAGTAAGAGTTACCATCATCTGCGCTTGAAAGTGGGATGTTATCTTCCTTGAAGCATGGATTAAAGCATATGCAAGCTTTTCCATTTTTGGGTACTTTCACTCTACCCCCTGAAGAGCCTTGCTATTGAAGTAGCAAATTTCTTTCTGTCACAAGTCATATCGTACTTTAAAAACTCTAGAGGCGTCGCCTAGTAAGATGCATAATATATGAGAAAGCCCAAAAAAGGTTACGAGCAATGCACGAAGCCCATTGTGGAGACACTGATATCCCTATCTATAGGCATTTGCAATGAGAGGGATTCTATTGTACCAGTATGAGTAAATACACCACTTAGGTACAATAAAATTATCTTAAGTTCCCAAATTAATTTGATCAATCAGTAGAAGATAACTTCACGGAATATCTAAATGAATGGAGGATCCATATATAACTTATTTGAAGAATGGTTCCCATTGAAAAAACATATAAGATTTATGTAAAGAAATGGGTTTTTCATTTCTATTAAGTCAATGGGTAATTATACATGAAAGGTTACAATAAGAAGGCCCTAAGATGTATAACTAGAGAGGAAACCAAGATGGTGTTTGATGATGGAAGATATCATCCAGAGATTGATTCATCTTGGTTTTCAGGTTTACATAACAATGGTGAGAAAACACAATATACTAAAAACCAAAAGAGAGTAGAGATAAATAAGAAACACATATATAAGTGGTTCGTCCTTGGCCTATGTCCACTTTGCAAATAATACAGTAATTCCACTATAAGTATGGTGGCTGGAAGCCATTGATAGTGTTTACAAGCTCTCTATACTATTTCTCTATACTTTGTATACCATGGTAGAGTTCTAGGAGTTATATCATTATATAAGGAGGTAATGAGCTCCTTTTATAGTTTTAAGGGCGAGCAATACTACCCCAGGCACGCAGTTCATGTGTAGTGAGATCAAGTAGCCAACAATCGCGTGGCACTTATAGAGTGAGGTGTGCAATTCATGATCACATATTCCCTTCACGTGCTGGATAATACAATATAACGATATTAATCTCACGTGCCAATAATACCCCTATCATATCTTCCATGCGCGTATGCTGAGTCTGAGGCTACGAGTCTCAACTGGCTGAGACTTGTAAGGCATTGATACTTAAGGAAGGAATCGAGATAATACTAACTCCCTTTCTCGCATGCGTGGCTGATGGGGAGGTCTCAGCCTTATGAAGTTGTCTGAGACCGACACTGCGCTTATTCTATTGCAAGGCCAATAATATGATTAGTCATTGATGAAGATGGTCATGTGATGGGATAATCTTAGAGGTAGAAATTATTCGATTATGACACAGTGGATGAGAACTCCAGGACCATGATGGGTCTGAGGCAATTCATAGGGGACATACTGTCACAGTATGTCTCATTTAGATGAGACTAGACTTATGTATATCAGTGTTGGAGAAAGCTCATGAACCGTCGCATATTGGCGGAGCTAAGTTATACAACCAATTGATAACATTGGGGGTATTATTGGCCCATACTGGTTGTTGATTCCATTAACTTTTTTGAATGGTGAAAAGTGTCCCAAACGCATGGAAATTTAGTACACGCCCCGTAAGTAAGATTACAAAGTTTTTCTTCTCTATATTCCTTTCACACATGTGTATTTGGTTTAGTAGGAAAAATAACATAAGCCTATCAAGAAAAAGCTTTTGTTTTGGTAGCCACGAAGTTATGTACCAAGTGGTAAGAGGCACTCACTTTGCGGAGGATAACCGTTTAGGTGATAGATGAATTCATCCATTAGTACATCATTTGTATATTTAATATTCCCAAAGTCATCCTCACTGATAATGGGAAGGAATTTGTGTGTCAAAAATTGGGTTTATTGACAAAAGGAACAAGATCATTCATAATAGCTCTACTATTTCCTATCCAAAAAGGAACGAGAAGGTAAAGACAACCAACAAAACCTTTACCAATATCCTAAAAAAGTTGTTGGAATACCTTCAAGGGATTTGGGATGATAAGCTTCCACTAGTTCTATGGTCTTATAGGACTTTGAAAAACCTAAAGGATGTAATCCATTTTTTCGCGTGTATGGATCATAAGCTATCTTAATAGTGGAGTTAGTGGTACCCTGCACAAGGCTGGCATTGAACCATGAGTTACTACCGGAATATAGACACCGGCAACTAGAAGAATTGGATGATAACATGGATAAGTCAAAGAAGACTTTCAAGATCTATATCTAACAACTCTCACATTCCTTTAAGAATTTGATTAAAATAAGGGAGTTCTAAGTGGGTGATTTGGTCATTCTAGCATCCACTAATCATCCGAGGAGCATGTCTTCTTCCAAGTTCAAGCCTAATTAGTAAGGTATATTTATTGTTAGAGGAGTAGGGAAATCAGGGTATTTCCATATTACAGAGCCATGAAGAAAATGTCTTTAATCATTCTCTTGTAAGTGGATCAAGAAATACTATGCTTAAAAGGTCACAAAGTTTGATATTCTTAGTGGAATGTTAACTTTCCTTTCATGAACAATCCTTAATTTAATATCTCCATTAAGATTACATTGTTCTTAGGTATAATGGTGAAATTTATGTTACTTGAATGTTTACAATTCTGAGTAAATTAAACATATTACATGATTGTTCGTGGATAATGTGTTATAGCCAAAGATAATGATATTTCATACTTCTGATTGAAAAATATATTTACACAATTCTCCACTGGGGCTATTATGAATGCACAGTGGAACACTTCATCAGATAAAAATATTGCAAGTAAGGTAATTTATATATTCCTAAAGTATAAGGGAAGATAAAATAATAATGTGACAGAATATTAGTCATTTGATGAAAAACGATAAAAGAAAGAGCAAAGTATGTGCATAATAAACAAAGTACAAATAACGATTCCTTTCATTTCACAAAATGGCCTACTCGAAGGAAGGAAACATAATACAAGAGTATAAAAAATATACAAGAGATGACATAGTCTAATTTCCCATTACAAGGAAGAGGAGGTTATCTCTATCGTAATTATTTCCCCAAAGATCCTCTCTATTCACCTCCTTTTCAACCCTATCCACTCTGTTATCATCCACCTCTTCACCAACTAACATTTTTTGGAAAGTTGGAGTTTGAGAGACTTTATTTTTTGTCTCATTTCTTCCGCTCGCTTTTGTCTCTTTTAGGATATAGAATCTTTAATAGTCTTCGCCTTGAGCAATTTTTTCATAGATTGATGAATAATATTTCGAACAACTGCATCCAACCAATCTATCTTGAAATGATAGTAGTCCTCTAAATATTTGATGAAATATAGAAAGTGGTTAGTATGCGCATAAGTCATAACTTTGCTCACCACTTTGGGGAACCCATACGTGAATCATCGAAGTTGATTAGCCAATTCTCTCATATTAGTAATAGTAAGGCGCTCAATATTGCGAAAAAATCCTCTCATAAAGGTAATTGTGTGATGTTCGTATTTAAGTTCAAGCATAGCCCTATCATTTTTGTAAAAGTTCTTTGCAAGATGATCATACCATATTTCTCTTAGATGCTCTGTTGGGGCTTCTATATCTACATAAATAAACCCCGATTCCATTGAACTCTCCTCGCCCGAGTCAACTCTAAAGCCTTCACCACCTCGCCCCCACACTCTTCACCACTACCAGACCTTGTGGCCTCTAAGCCTTCGTCGCCTCGGACATTAAAAAAAGGAATAGAAACATGGAAGTTAAAGGATAAAAAATGTAAAGGAAACTTTTTTCCTTTAATATATAAAAAGAATAACTCAATCGAAGTCCCACAGGATCGAGCATGCTGTTCGATTGCATGTGCAACTCTTTTTGCTACAAGGAAAAAAATGGGATAAGAATAAAAGTCAATTTAAAGGATGCCTAGATAAAAGAAACTAGAAATTTACTTGTTTTTTTGGAAGAAATATCAAATGATATGACATGAGGTCTATTGTCAACCTGCTCGAGATGAAAAAAATCATAGAAAAGTAAGAAAAAATTGAAAACATATTTAACCACACTATACTTCAGGTTCTAAAATCATGAGGGAACTCGTTTAGCAACCATGTTGATCGTCTCTAAAAAAAGAGGAGAATAATGAAAAAGTCGAAGAAAACAAATAAAGTTCACAAAATATATGCAATGGCATAAGAAAAGGTAACTGAGGCTTTCAGCAAGGATGGGCGTCCAAATTAACAACCACCATGTTCGCCTCAGTCCGACATACAAGTAAATAGATTGACATGAATAAATAATATTTGAAATGTATCTTTAAAGGAAGAAAAGTTGTACAAAAGGCTGAAGGACACTCGAATCCCAAAGGCTGAAGGACACTCGAATCCATTGACGTTTCAGCTTGAGAATAAATAAATAGGTTTAAACAAGCAAATGATGTTTGAAAAGTATACACAAAAAATGAAATGGGTATGAAAAGTAATACCCGAGGTTCCAAAGAAAGAGGACCACCCGAAATTTCTGAGGCCTCCACCTGATAATAAGAATATAGGTTGAGACAAACGAGCAAAAGTGTCAAAGAAAGTGAACATAAAAGAGATTACATAAAACTAAATACCTGGGGACCTAAAGGAAGTGGTGCCTAAAGGTTTATGGTAACAACAACCACCTCAACCTGCTCATAAAATAACAAGTTGAGTTGCAAATATATTATGTACAAAGTAAATGCAAAGAAAATTAAAAGACGAGGCTCTATAAAGTGGGGAATGATAGGCACAAAAGAAGTTGCCACATCAACCTACGAATTATGAAAAATGATCAACATGAACAACGTCTCTATCAATGAGCAAAGGCATTGTTAAACTCTATTGAATGACATGAGCAAAAAAAAAACCACAAGTTTTAATGTGGTCGAGAAACTATCGCATGGACCAATGGCATGTTATTAATAGGTAATATCACCCTGGGGATGGAAATCATACATAAAGAATTAGGTCCTTGAGCAGTTACCCCAATTTATAAAGAAATTCCAATAGGGCAACGGGGCTACTTATCAAAGATGAGCAACCCTGAATGATACCCAGGGGCGAAGTCAGGAATATATTTTGGGGGGGACCACAAAAATACCGGGGGTTCGGGGGCGGGAGCCCCCGAGAATTTTTTTTAGGGTTATTTACATTTTATGCAATATTTTTACCAACAATATAATAATTGTACCACATATAAGATATTAACCGTAAGCATTTTTTTCCCAACAATATCATATATATTCACCATTAAAATATAATAATTGCACCACATACAAGATATAATTATTAGCAAAAATAGAGGTACGACATTATAAACTAATTGTTGGAATATAATACAAAAATACTAGCAAAAATATAAAGCGATGCATCAAAATTGCACACGACATTCTTTCAAATCCCGAAATTCATCTATGATTGATTCCGCACTAAACTGTGTCACAATGTCTTTTTCAATGTAGATATAAGAGAATTTGTAAGATAATCATTCTCCATCTTGTTTCGAAGCTCGGATTTGACATGACTCATTGCTGAAAATGCACGTTCGGTAGTTGCAGTTGATATAGGAAGAGTTAAGACAAGTCTAATCAATCTATCATTTAGTGGATATAATATCAACTTTCTTGTTTTCACCAACCACTGACATATATCGGAAAGAGTGTTTAGCTTTTGAAATTCTGAATGTTGGAGAACATCAATCTCATAGTGCTTCAATTGCATTTTTAAGTCATCTCTTTCATGCGCACTGAAGTCTTCGGGATAAAACTCATCAACAAGCTTGCAGATATCATCAACATTAAAAGTAGTATGCCCATTTTGAGGATATAATGAAGAGCTAAGAACAAGTAGCCTCACCGTATGACCACTAAATCTGTAATTTAGCTCATGCAATTGAGAATCAATTGTAGCATTAAATATGTCAATCCGATAATGCTCAGTAATTGTAAAATTATCTTGTTGATGACGAGCTCGTCCCCGTCTATCTTGATATAAAGCATTCATATCTGGTACCTCTATTGCACGTCTTTCACAAAAGACTTCACCTTCTCAATTAAAGTGTCACACCCATCATCTCTTAACTTCTGAATCAATGTCTTTGTGGTTTTCACAAGTTGCATTGCATTTAGAATATCTTGAGATTTTCTTTGCAACGCTTGAGAAAGCATATCGGTGATTTCAAAAATGTCTTTCATAAGATGCAAGATGAATACAAACTCGAAAGTAGTCAAAAAACTATAAGCTGTATCGGCATCTCCACTTTGTTCCCCACCTCCATCATCAATGATGTTTAATAAAACTTGACAAGTAGCACTAAACATCTTTATCAAGGTAGAAAGAGATCTCACGTGAGAACTCCATCGTGTTTCTCCAGCCTTTTGTAAATTACCTACTTGATTCAGTCCTGTACCAGTCTCAAGCTCTTCTATGCAAATCAAATAAGAAATATCAGAGGCATGTGCAATTTTCAATTCATCGTTACGTTTACAAGAAGCCCCCACCATATTAATAATGAAACTCAATTTTGAAAAAAATTGATGTACATGACCAACTTTTCGAGATGTTGCAACTAATGCCAATTGTAAACGATGAGCAAAACAATGGACATAGTATGCATATGGATAATATTTTGCAACTAAGGCTTGTAGGCCTTTCCATTCACCTCGCATATTACTTGCCCCGTCATACCTTTGGCCTCGAATATTTTGTTTTCCAAGATCATAACGAGAAAGCATGGAAAAAATCTCATTTTTTAGAGTTAATGCCTTAGTATCAGATACATGTACAACACCAAAAAAGCGCTCCTGAACAAGACCATTTTTGTCAACAAATCTCAAAACAATGGCCATTTGCTCATTTTTTGCAATATCTCGAGATTCATCAACAAGAATACAAAACTTAGAATCACCAATTTCCTCACATATGACCTTTCTAATTTTCATTGCATAAACACATAAGATCTCTTTTTGGACATCGGAAGAGATATATGAGGCATTCTGAGGAGCCTTTTCCAACATAACATTTGCAACATCTTTATTATTATCGGCCAAAACCTTAATCAATTCAAGAAAATTACCACGATTGATAGAATCTTTACTTTCATCATGAGCTCTTAAGGGAAAACCTTGGAGTGTAAGATAACGAATCGATGTAATCGAGGTTTTGAGTCGTAACCGATTGTTTGCAATTTGTTCGGAAGTTTGTTTCTTGAAAACTTTATCAATATGTTGTAATTGATTCATTAAATCATCACATGATTTTTGAGCAATTTTATATAATGAATTGGGATCTTTCCCTACATGATTTTAAAATGCACATTTCTTCCCATCCCTTACTTTCTTCCAAGTATTAAACCCATCCCTTGAAAAAGTATATTGCCCATGATGCGCCCCTTCCTTGTTAAAGAGATAACAAGGTAAACAAAATGTCGCATCTTTTGTTGGGGAATACTCTAACCAAGACGGAAATATGTTAAACCATGATGCTTGAAAACGACGAGGATGTTTTTCATGTACAGATAAAGGGTAGTTCGAAACAATGCATTGATATGGACCAAAGTTAATGTATGCTCGTCGAACTTCATTAAGTAGCTTATCGGGATACCTCCATATTTCGATACGTTTTTCCAGATCACGCTCTAAATTATCAATATCAAACCCCTCAACTTCAATTCTTGGTGATTTTAAAGTTCAGTGAACAAGTGTTTCACCGTGATAAGTAGTGCTAAATAAACAAGAGAGAAAATGTTAGCGAATGAATAACTAAAATTACCTCTATATTGGGTACAAATGTGTTGACCATCATTCGTATAATAGGAATGATCAAAGAAGTCATAGACTAACATTAAGATCATTAGAAGGCAAAGATGAAACCTATTAATGAACAATATAATTAATACAAAATGGACATTCTTGCAAAAGAAATTTATACAAAGATAAAGTAGACGAGAAGTGGGTATGTTGGACGAAAGACCCCCAAAATGAGCAATCCCTATTAGATAAACCATATGTGTGGAAAAAAATGGTTGACAACTAAAAAGGCAAATAAGAAATATTAGACTTGTGAAATTATAAACTCCTACTCGGTATTTTGGGATTTTTTTAATAGTAAGTGAAGTTACCTCACGAGCAAGGCATAATGATGTCACAAGCATAAAATTCCTTTCTCGGTGATAGGGAACACGAATAGGAGAATTATAACTGAGTGAATAACGGGGAGGTGCTCACCCCTGAGATCATGTTCGCTCTAGGATAAGTAACCTATGAAGAACAACCTGAAATCTGGTTAAGACTATGATTCACAATTAACGAAAAATATCAACATCACTAAAAGTAACTTACAACATTGTGGCAAGGAACTTGTCCATAAGGTAACAACCTACTAGTGGGACTAGTGGACCTAGTAGAGGGGACCATTACCTCCTCTTAATGACTAAGAGAGCTATCTCCAGGATCAACTATCACATCCTTGTGAACTAGTACAAAAATTGAAGTATTAAAAAAATGACCTTCAACAATTGTGAGAGACCTAATTTCATTTGAAAAGACGAACTATGGTAATTATAGGAAGGGCAACTTACATAATAAACAAGTTCTTCATATGAGTATGATGCTGAATGATCATTTATATTCTCTTAGCTATGTTATTTATAAGGGTCAATTATTAAATAGTCCTTACTATAAATATATATTTTTTAAAAATGACACATATTTTTAGTTTAACCCATTTAGTCCCTCAAGCACTCAATATCCTCTTATTTTTAGAGGTCCTCTCCAGCGGCACTCCCTCTCCAAAATATGTGGCAAAGGACTTTTTGAGGCAAAATAAAAAAGTTTGGACTAAATGGGTATTAAAAAATATCCGAAAAACTATTTGGTATATGTCCCTATTTATAAATAGTTCAAGAGACAACATAAGTACCTTTCACGTGGGAGATGTGGGTGAGACAACACGTGGTTGTGAAGGTGTTTGTCCAAATGCATCGTAACCTCACTCCAGAATAGGTTGGTATGTCTCGTCCACACCAGTTATATTAGTGCTAAACTTTGACCAGCTGGTACAATGTGAATAAAATGACACATTCTTTTAACATAATGTTTAAATTCTATTTTGATTTAAAAAACCAATGTATATACAAAAACGTTTTTTGAGTAATCTCTTTTACATTAATGAAGATGAAATAATATTACAAGTTATAACACTATTAAAACTCATTATAATAATCCTAAGCCAATTTAAATTTTGAAAATCTTTAATTAATATTTTATCAAAATTACTTCACCTACTAGTTCAGTCACTAATCTCAAACAATATATGATATTGAAAATAATCAACAAACGTACAAAGCTAGGATTTATTCTGGGTAAAACTGTGACACGTTATAAACTCCATAAATAGATTGATCAAGTTTAATATAAAAAATCACAAGAATTTAAAACTTTGGGCTATATTCTCAGCATAAGAAGTAATCAAAATCGAAAGAACAATAATAAGATAATGAAATCTTGAATCAACAAAAAAAAAACTCTGATACCATTCGTTGGGCATACAAAATAAGCCATCTCTGAATATAAAGTATGTCCAAATAACATTCTAGCTCTGAATAAGTATACAAGTATAACCTGACTAAAAATAAAAGAGTAAAATAAAAGAATGGGATATACTTTCTCGACTCCTACAATCCTAAGAGTAAAAAATGGGACTACGCTAGAGATGATCCTCCAACGAACCCGCGTCTATAGGAATTGTTGCAACAAGGACTTGTAAAAATAGTTTTTAAAAGAAAACGTAAACAACAAGTCTGTGCAGAATATGGTTATAATTGAGTCTCTACCACATGATAACTACACATCTTCCTTTTGTGTTTTAATATATTTTAAGATATTAGTTACCAAACCCAACAACCTCGAATATCACGTGGTTCTAAATCCAGAACCCATATATAGCCCACGTGATTAAAGTATTACAACATCATTATTTAATCTTTATCGTTAACTACGCTAGGTCAATCTCTTTCAATATCAATCACATGATGTACTAAGGTCTCAAACCCTAAGGTACTTCTCATAAATGAACACAATATCAATAACATGCTCATATCTCAAATCTATCCATATTTGACTATCTCACATCAATAATGCAATATACACATCTCTAGTATAGATAATACAAAAATTCAAAACATATGTATGTAGTTGGGTATCCTTACTATAAGTCATATACATATCTAGTATAACAAATAAACCAGAACAACAATCTTAAGTACCGCCATATAATAATTACATATGATAGGAGAAAGACTCCACTCATGTGTAATATCCGTACAAAGGTACAACCCCCATCATGTACAAATAAATGGGATATTATCATGCCCTTACATAACTAAATCCTATCCTATTGCCTTTGGGGATTACTTGTGCATACTAGGTTTGACCATAGGCCCTCCCTAATCGAAGACCTCATCGCTGTAACAGGATAAATAATACGCCTACCCGTCACTCGTATAATCTACCATACCTAAGATTACACAATGAAATATCCCCGTGAACCCTCTAATTACACATATACCTAAACGTATTAATCAAGGGTAAATATGACCAAAGAAGAGACCGTCTACTCACCAGGTTACCAGCGCGGTTCACATCTCACGTGATCCATCATGGAATCCCTCCTACTACGTTCTTCATGATAACTCACCATGGTATGCATATCACATAAAATAAGCAAATAATTTCCACCCTCACTAATGAGCCAAAGCAAGCACATACATAACCCTAAAAAACGGGTTAAGCTAAATCATGTACTCATACCAAACCAAAGCTATCGGATCATTCTAGCACCGCTATCATAAAAAGGTTACAACACATATTTAACCTTATACTCATCCCATATGACATAAAACCTGGTATCCCAGGTTCCCAATTCCTAGAAAAATCTCACTATACCATACATTATAATACGCACATCACTCTATTCAACATCAATCAACCCTAGCCCAAACATATTGAGGCATCACGTAAAGGTAATAATTCACACTTAATTTATATAAAACATCGAATATGAAAAATAACCTTCCCTAAGTATTTCAACCTAATCTTGATCTCACCCAAAGGATATACACGACACAAGTCTATCACATTGACTCTAATAATCTCGGCTAACAAGACAGATCCTGTGAACTTTTAAATTCCTAATTACCAACCCATACTACATCCCAATCCTCAATTTATAAATTAAGAAATTGAGAAATTGATAATTAATGCCTAAGATAAAAACGGGTATTAAAATTTGTGGCGACATAATGTGTCGGGGCCGACGGTTTAAACGGGCCAGAGGGCGATTTATGTCGTGTCGTGTGTGTAACCTTGTCATGTGTCGGGGCCGACAGTTTAAACGGGTCAGAGGGCGATTGACAAGAGGAAGTGTAACACTCTAATAAAAAAGTAAGAACTATATACCCCAAATATCAATGTCCAATAAATCAAAGCATACGAATATATCTTTATTGTATGAGTACATGAAAAATATATGCCAACAAGTCCTTAATCGAAGTCCTCAAACCAAAATCTCTAACTAAATAGAGAAAATCTCAAAATAGGGCAAAACGGCTACTGTCGACTAATCGACGATCTAAGGTCGATCAATCGATCAACCTAGAATAACCCTAATTCGATTTGTTATGGAATTCTCCTTCTTCAGCCCCTATATTTCTCTCTTATTTATCCATTAATGAATTATAAATATTAATCTAAGCCCCCATAAAAGATCAAATCAATCAAACCACACCATATAGCCAATTAGAACAATTTCCAATCTTTAATCTCAAGTCTACATCAAGATTCAAAGTAAACAGCATATATCCACTCAAGAATCGTATATCTATCAATTTATACAATAAACCTAGTATATCATAAATTAATTCAATTAAACATAGGACTTTTAGATAATTTTCACTCTAAAATTAATTCAAATCATCTTTATTACATTAGATCCAAGTTCATGAAGGAATCAATCAATATAAAGTGAAAATCACTAATTGTTACATAGGTTAGGATAATTATAAAATTAAGAAATTAATTATCTAAAATAATATTTACAACACAATTTGATTTAGATTTGCAATGAATAGATACAATCTTGACGCACATACAATCATAATCATATTCTATACAAACTTTCCTTACAGATTTTTGGAGAAAACTAAGCTAAACCTCCCAATTTCCCTTATTCTCTCCAAGATATTTTTATCTTTAGACTTTAGGTGCTTCTCAAATGTGTTTTTTTTTATAAAATGAGATTCCTAATAACTTATTAAATCCCAAAGTAGGGCCTGAAACGTCTGGCTGAGACGATGAGCCAGAGGAAGAGTTTTTCCATCCTTGGGTATTAATTCTCAGCCCCATGTAGAGCTTTGATGACATAGTACATAGGGTAATGAACACCACACTATTCTCAGATCATAGATTATCTTACTGTGGTTGGTGAAGCAGCGAGGTACAGGTACATAATTTGAGAATAATGGTCCAAGACAACATATGGGAGGATCCATGTACTTATTAAGGCACTGTAATGAATCTTCAGCCTCAAGATTCCATTCGAAGGCTTTCTTTAGTACTTTAAAGAAAGGTAGGAACTTGTGTTTGGCCTTAGAGACAAAATTGTTTAGTACAATAGGATTTTCGACTAGGTTTTGTACTTTTTTTAATTATTCTTGGAGACTTTATGTCTAATAAGGCATCACTACTCTCTAGTTTGACCTCTATACCTCACCTGGTGACATTGAATCCAAGGAAATTGCTTCTAGTAACCCCCCAAACAAATTTGTTTGGGTTGAGGCTCATTCGATTTCATCCGAGGAGCATAAAGTTTGTTCAAGGTTCTACACATGGTCTGAGGCCACCAGACTCTTTACGAGCATGTCATTGACATAAAACTCTATGGTCTTGCCAATGATGTCTTTGACCATAGAGTTCACCACCCTTTGATAGGCTGCTCTTGGATTTTTTAATCCGAAAGACATAACTTTGTAACAAAAGATATATTTTACTATAATGAATGACGTATTTTCCTCATCGATAGGGGCCATTTTGTTCTATTTGTACTTAAAGTATGCATCTATGAATGAGATGAGCTTGTGACCAATTGTGGAGTCTACCAAGGTCTTAATTCAAGGTAGAGGATAACAACCCTTAGGACACACCTTATTGATATTAGTGAAGTGAACACACATCCTCCAATTTTTATTAGCTTTTAGTACAAGCACCATATTGGAGAGGCATTTTGAGTACTTGACCTCTCTAATGAAGTCAATCTTTAAGAGCTTATCCACCACCTCCTCTACTACAACATTGTTTCTCTTTGGACTAAATAATTGTTTCTTTTGACAAACATGCTTGTAATTTGGCTCCACGCTAAGGTGGTGGACTATGACCTCAGGATCCTCCCCGATCATGTCTGAGTGGATCCGGGCGAAGACAACTTTATTCTCCCTTAAAAAAAGGAGGCCAACCCTAATATGAAATTCTTTAGTTGGATTATCTACATCAATTTAGACAAATGATCATAGCATCTATTGGCTCACCTCTTTACTATTTCTCCTAATCTCATGGGTCTAAATTATCCACATTCAACATCTCTATGCTTAGGAACTCTAGATAAATTTCAAGCATCGATGGCGAACGAGGTAAAACCTCTGAAAAGACTTTCGGACACTTCTATGAACTATTGGGGACCTTAGAATGGTTCTGGGGGAGTCTCAGACGACATATTCCTTTCTTTCATGGAAATGATATTACACTCCCTTTCCTTTTTTGTTCCCAAACACTCCTTTACTCCCTTAGGGGCTAAGAACTCATCACCAATCTTCGAATTGAGATGACAACATCTAAATTATTGAGCAATGGTTTGCCCTTGATTAGGTTGTAAGTTCAGGGGAGATCCACCATATGAAATTTTTCCAAATTGTTGTCCAATAATTTTTGGAAACCAGGGTGAGGGGAAGATATGACATATCCTAAGGAATAAGTCCTCTTTTCGTTGAATCCGATAAGATGAGTGGTGGCAGGTTGCATATTAAGAATGTAACTTCTCCCAGGGGATTATATGGAAAGCTAAAATACAAAACCAATTTTTAATTTTTCAAATTTAAATAACCAAATTAAACTAAGTACCAATTAACCAAAATGTTTTGGAAAGAATTAGCCAAATTTCATCTTACCTAAGCATGCATGTAGCTGATAGTAAGAATAAAATAAAGGAAACAAACCACAACATGCCAATGTGCGAGAAAAACCCACAACCAAAAAAACCTCGGACTATGGTAGGGAATTACTCAAAGATGAAATATGACTTACACAACTTGACTTCAATGCTTCAAGCCTTAATGCATCTTCACTACTTATACCTTCTCATCACAAATATAAGTAGGAGCCCACCTATGCACTACCACAACATGCGATCCTCACATGCCTCGGTATCCACCGATCTAGGCATTGAATATGGAATCCACCTATTCAAACCACCACACACGCGAAGTCCGCTGAATGTAAACAACAAATGAGCATGGAGTCCACCATTTGAAATTTTCACTACTACAAAAATGGTCATTTATGTCAGTCAAAATCTGACATAAATGACCATTTATGTCAATTTTAGAATTTTTAAAACTGACATATAAAGCCCTGGCATAAATGTTTGTAAAACTAACATAAATAAGATCACATTTATCTCAGTTTTTAAAAACACACATAAAAACTACGATTTCACCATGTTTTTAATTACATTTTCAAGAAAAACTGGCATAAATAACATCACATTTATGCCAGTTTTAGTAATTTTATGAGAGTTTTATCAAAACTGACATAAATGTTGATATAAAAATTAAAAAAAAATATATTACTTTATCAATAGACAATTATTATTTGAGGTTAAATCCTTGTAAATAGATAATAAATAGTCAAACAACATTCAAATAGTCTAAGTTAAAAAAATCACATATAACTTTAAATATACAATATTCATCAAAGAAATTCACATTGCACCTCAAATAAACAAAGTGTCAATTTAAAAAACGAAATGGACAGAGTCTCCTTTGTTTATTGGACTATCAACCCAAGGGGTAACAACCAATTCAACAAAATGTAAAATTGAAATACATGGAAACTTTTTAAGAATTCTCCTACAGAAGGTAGTTGCGGCCATCTTTAAATTAACACTTGGCAGTGCTCGACCCCTTTTCACTTGGCAGTGCTCGATCAGTTTTCACTTGGCAGTGCTTGGTTTTGCTGCTGCTAAACTGATTTAAGTCATTGGATTGCTGGTTCGTTTGATTTCACTTGGCAGTGCTTGGTTTTCGTTCTTGTCACCAACTTATGGAGTGCAATGAAATAGAGAACGGATTAACAAAAGCTTGTTATATAGGCTTATGGGAACTATAATATCTCAATATAATCAAAAGATTCAAATTTTAATCATAAACTCAATCCAATAAGGCATACATTTATTTTTGGAAGTGTAGAGACAAACAGTTTGATGAGGTAGCAATAGCCATTGCAGTGATGACACCTGTGCCGTAAAAGAGAAATAAAAGGAGAATGTCCTCTGCCTCTACATAAACACCAGTGTATGCTCCAAGTTGTTGCTTCATACCCTCAATCTGATCCCTCACAATTAATGAAGCTCTGAACTTAGCAAACTTAGTGAACTCAAAGCGACATTTGGAGGCTTAAAGAGAGAATACATTCTTGGCCATGGAGTTGATTCCTTTAGACAAAGATTATAAAACGTGGAATCAATGGAGGTAATTATTGAAGCAATGCAACTTGATGCGAATTAATGAAACTTGATGTGATAGATCAAACCTAAGAATCATGCTGAATGTATCCACTAAAGTTTGATAGCACTGCAATAGACATAACAAATTATAACAGCAATCTACAAACCATCTTTTATTGTTGTATGAATTATTAAAACAACATATTATAGCTGTGTAATTGACATCTTGATGATTAGTCTTAATTGGAATCACCAAAATAACTCATTTGAAGATTTCGGTCCAATGCCTTACCATCATAGGTCAAATCTACAATCCAACGCATTTGATGAAATTCTCACATGTAGTGTAGAGCTATTTCAAAAAAAATGAACCACTAACTACAATCGTGACCCTAAACTGACTACAACGCATTTGGATCTCTCATAATTAGAGATGTACCATCAACCTAACAGCAAATAATTAAAACAAAAAAGTTGGATCAATTATTTTTTGACATTCAATATTTACCTGAGGTTGACTTATAGTGTCCTCCTCAAAATTAAAAGGTGCTCAGAACACTGAAAAACAAATCGAGGTTACAACGAAATGATAATGATCAGTACGTTTCGATAGAGAGTTGTCCATCAACCTTATCATCTATCAATAACAAAAAACAGAGGACAAACCTGTGCAAAAGATTCCTCAAAACCTGTTGCTCCATTTATCTGACTTGAGAAGAAAAGACTTGAATTTTCTCTATCATTAGAGACCTAAAACAATAATGAGCAGGTAATAATGGAAGCTGTCTATAATTGTACGGGGGCGATAATAATTAATTGATACGGACACATCCACACGGGGCACATGTATAGATGCCGCAACAAGCAGTAAGGTTGGGATGATCAGGACACATCACAAAGATAATTGCAGTACATGATTTAACAAGTTCAAGACAAAATCAATAATGCAAAGTGAAATGGATGAACAGTAACAACCAAAAATCAATGGCCCAATAGACAAAATTTAAAGAAATACAAGTGTATGAGACATCCATACACTTTTGTAGACTTGAATTATTCTCAACCCTAAGCACATGTTACATGGTATGGTCGCAAAAACATGAAAATTTTGAAAACCTACCAAGCTTCCATATAGGTCTTAGACTCCTGTGTAACACAATATATGTATGGAACGGTGTATTTGAAAAATAATTTTATACTCATTACACTAAACTAAATAATGTAATGCATGAACTAACTTCACAAAATAAAAATCAGTAACTAAAACTATATATATATATATATAACGTAAACCTTAATTCATTAGCAATGCAAGCTTCCCAACTCTGTCAGCTCTACCTGCCCACCTTTATATGCCAACTCGGTACTTTCCTGATGATAATAATAAGACATAATTTTGAAGTATAAAATACTAAAACACCATAACACAACATATTATTATGGACCAAATACCTCAATGAGCAAAAACAGTGCCATTGTGTTTAACTGGCCTATCAGGAATTGATCACATCTTAAACTTCTAAGCCTCGTATATTACTAGTTTGGGAGGCACGCAACTATTACTCTGAATAAGCATCTGCTTGAGACCATAAAACACATAAGTGTTATCACGCTCCATTCATCCAATCTTATGCACATACATTTCAACATTCTCGGTCATGTCTTAATTTGTTACATGTGTAGGTATATCAATCTCACGTCCATCTACATCGGTATATTTAGAAAGTGTGAAAGCTTAGAATTTTTAGTCATACTAATATGTTCACATAACAAAAACCAAACATAAATTCCAAATTAGTTTATAAGCATACGAAAATGCTCAAAGATATTTCACCATCGTACGACTTCGCTACTAATTTTATATAACAATTCAACAAATTATTAACCACTAATCAGTACAAAGAGTAATAAGATATAAAAAGATATTTATTTTTAAAAACATAATTTGCGAGTATTCTATTTAGTCTTAAGCCATATCCAAACCTCATATATCCCCGAACCTCAACAATATCCAAAGCCAGTAAAATACGTAAAAAGAAAAATAAAAAAATTCAAACAAATTCAAGGCTTAATAGGAGCAGAATATCAGGTAATATGTATAAAAATTCAGCTCAATCCAAATAGGAAAAATTCAGGTTTGCGAAAGAAAACAATAACAAAATAATTTTGTTTTACTTTCACATACTGAACTGAACTAAGTGTTACTTTCACATACTGAACTGAGTGAAAGAAAACAATATTAGTGTTACTTTCACATACTGAACCGAGTGTTGCAAAACAAAAGACACAATACATTTTTGTTGGTGCTGCTGCTATTAGACTCATATCCGTGGCATTCATAAATCCGTGTCATTCATGAAACATACATTCGTTGGTGCTGCTGCTACTAGTGTTTTTTTGGATTGTGGATTATGGAAGTGTACATTTTTGCAACACTCAGTTTAAGGAGTCTTTAAATTCAGTTCAGTATAAGATAATGAAAAAATGAACCCAAGAATGCAAATAATGTACAGTTTAAGGAATAAACCAAAGTCGTATTGGGAACATACCTCAACAACAGTGGCTAGCAGAGCATCTATCTTGAAAGAACACTTCTTAGTAAACTCTAAATTTCCTCTATCAATACACCTTCTGTACTATTTATTAAGAAGTCTAGTCCTATATATTTTTCACTCAGTTGTTAAAGCTAAGAAAGCAACTATAACTATTCATAAGATTAAAGAGGAAGATGATAATTGGGTGACTAGTCAAGATGACATTAAAGAAGCATTTCTAGCCCATTTTCAAGAGATATAGCAGGCTACCAATACTTCAGGTCAAGAGGATATTTTAGATGTTATACCAATTATTGTATTTGAGGATATAAATGTGCATCTCAATAGAGTTCCTAAAGAGGAAGAAATTTTCAATGCAGTGGTCAATTTGAATAGAGATAGTAGCCCAGGTCCTGGTGGTTTTAGATATTGTTTCTATGTGAAGTGTTGGGAGACTATTAAAAATGATCTTTATCTAGCCATTCAATCATTTTTTCTTAGGGCTCAAATTCCTAAAAGTTGGACTAGCACTTCTATTGTTTTAATTCCAAAAATTGCTAATCCCAGCCTTTATTCTCTGTGTAGGCCCCATTAGTCTCAGCAATTTTAATATGAAAATCATTTCAAAAATTCTGAATGATAGGTTTTCGAGTTATCTTCCAATCATAGCTTCTATTACCCAAACTGGATTCATTAAGAGTAGGAATATATAGGATAATATTTCTCTTGTTCATGAGATGACTTGTGTGCTCAATCAAAAGTGCTATGGCTCTAGTGTTCTCAACAAATTAGATATGTAACAAGCTTATGAAAAGGTTAATTGGATGTTTCTCATCAAAGTCCTGAGAAGATTTGGGTTTTGCAAGGGATTTATAGATTATATTTGAAGAATTATATCTTCAAATTGGTTCATAATCATTATAAATGGAAGACCAACTGGTTTCTTTCCTTCTTACAGGGGATTAAATCAAGGATATCCACTTTCCCCTTCCTTACTTGTCCTGATGGCAGAGGTTCTGAGTAGAAGGTTACAATACCAAATTTTATCTAAGAAAGCATGCCCTTTCCCTCATCGTTCAAATTCATCTCTTGTTACTAATCTTTATTTTGTAGATGATACTATCATTTTCATTAATGAAGGTAAAAGAAGTATGAATGCTTTTATGAAATTCTAGAGTTCTTATGAACAAGCTTCTGGATAACATATAAACAGGAGAAAAAGCTCTCTCTCAATCAATCTTAAAGCCCCTACGGTTAGAAGAAATTTTAGTGCTCAATGCCATGGTCTCAACTATATGAATCTTCTAATTAAATATATAGGATGCCCTTTTTTCAAAGGGAAAACTATAATTAGAGATTATTTTGATGTCATTTCAAACATCAGAGCGAAGCTTAAAGGGTGGAAGTTTAGATTCTTATCAGTAGCTAGTAGAATAATTTTTATTAAACATGTTCTGGCCTCTATACCTATATATACTTTAGCTTCTTTAAATCCTCCTAAAGCTATTTTTCAAACGGCCAATCAGATATTTTACAGATTCTTTTGGGGGTTAAATGATCAAGGGGCCATAAACATTCTTGGGTTAGCTAGATTTCCATATGCAGACTTGTCGATGAGGGTAGTTTATGGATTTCTAATTTGAGTTCTGTAAGTAAGGCTTTTGGTCTGAAGCTGGATTGAATATTTCATAATTCTGAAGGTATTTAGGCCTCATTCATGAGGAAGAAATACATGTCTTTGTCTAAGCTAAATCAATCAGTGGTTTACAAGAGAATTAAACAAGAAGATGAATCTTTACAAGAAAACTCAACTTTCATTGATAATCTAATGATCTGGAAACCTTCAAGATTAGGGGAATTCTCTCTAAATTGTGTAGTTTCTATTTGTTCTCCTCCTCAAATTAAAAGCTTTATCTTTTCGATCAGATGCCTCCAATAATATCTGTTTTTTCATGGAAATTACTTCATAATTCTCTTCCCTTAGATCCAAATTTAAAATCTCTATAAATTCTCAATGTTTCAAGATGTTTTTTTTCCTTAAACAGGAAGAATCATTCAATCATTTGTTCCTTAATAGTCCAATTGCAAAAGAAGTTTGGAAGTATTTTAACAATACGTTTGATATTTGCCTTACTGTTTCTTATATTCATTTTGTCCTTATGCCTTGGTGGATTATTAAATCCAATAACGACTATCTCAAATTCTTCCTAAAAATCTTGTCTATGACCATTTTGTGGGAATTGGGGAAAGCTAGATATAAGTCATGCTTTGAAGGAACTCCAATGGATTCTAAAAACATCATAAAAAACATTGTGTACCGTGTATTAGAGAAGGCTACTTCGTTGAAGTTTGTGAGTCCTATTTCGGTGATGTATCATTCTAAAAACATCATAAAAAACATTGTGTACAGTGTATTAGAGAAGGATAATTCATTGAAGTTTGTGAGTCCTATTTCGGTGATGTATCAGTAGGTGATTGAGCTGTTTAGCATTAAGGTAAATCCTAAGATTTATTTTTTCTCAATTACCAGATGTATTCCACCTCCTAGTTGTTATATTAAACTCAATGTTGACGGATCAAGTAGAGGTAATCCAAGAGATAGTGGTATAGGGTTTATCATCAGAGTCTCTAATAGTTGTTTGATTCAAGCTCAACATGTATTCATTGGTCATTCTGCAAGTCTGAAAGCTAAATTGATAGTTATTCTTAGAGGAGTCGAAGCTTGTATGGGAATTGGTTTTAATTTCCTCCTTATTGAAACTGACTCATTAACATCATTGAAGATGATTCAAGGTAGACCGAAGGTTACTTGGCTCTATAAAAGAATTATTCAGGAGATTACCAGTCTATTCAATTCTAACTAGATCAAAATTCAGCATATTTGGAGGCAAAATAATTCAGTTGCAGATGGCCTAGCATCAATTGCTTCAAAGTCTAAATCATCTAAGATTTTCTCTAATTTCCTTTATTTACCAAAGATGATCAGAAGTTTTATTAAATTAGATATATATAGTTTGCCAATTGTTAGATTTTTTAGTTTCTTTGCTTATGTTCAATTTTCTTGTAAGGCCACTTTGGAGAGGTTATTTCTCCATTATATAATAAAATAGGGCTTTGTGCCTTTCCCGAGAAAAAAAATACTACCCATAAAGTGATGTAATCAATCATCATCATACTACGTAGTATTGGATCTGTATTTTATAGTCTATATCATTATACTAGGAAATTATCTTATTAATTTCCATAAATTTATATATATGTCCTTATATATATGCGACACTAAGGATTCTACCAATAGCATCTCGTTCGAGCTTCATTTGTTAGTTCAGAGGAGTCTCCTATCCACAACGAACATCATAATATACAAATAAGTGGGGCGGTATCTATGCATTACACCATTACATAACCCATACCAATCGGTGACATATGGATTCGAACATCAACACTTATCCTCCATAAGTGGCGTTGTCACGTAGTACCTAAAATATAACCTACACAATGCCTATCCCACTTGTGCTGACGTGTGCTACGGTTCCGAACGTGTGTAACCCCAACCGATAGGACAGTCCACGAACATAGGTATGTCCACATGAAATATAAATACATATTACCATATTTAAGGGTAATTACTCCATAATTACCCCCGTTGCGCTGCAATGAATATTCGTAATTATTCTTAATAACTAACCATCACGTAATTTATTGACTTCTTTTTCTTAATAAAATACAATTAACCATCTAGTTAATTATTTAAGTCCCCTTCTTTCAAATAATAATTTAAACCATCTAGTTAATTCCTTTCGACAATTACCCAATAAATTACCGCTTAGTTGTCCGATAAGGGTTTTCTGTAAACATTATACGTTAGTGATTTACCATATTGGAAATTATTAAATTTCTTTCCTTTATAAATTATGATCAACCATCCAGTAAATTTAATTTCTAGACCAATTAGTAACACCACTAATCTATTTTTAATAAATTCTAATATTTTCTGTTCATAGTCCCCCAAGTCATATGGTCATAAAAAACTTCTCCAGATACAACCCTAGGCCCCACCTTCAAATTTCCCAAAGGCCGAACTGCATTTCTCTTTGGCCAAACCAGTTCGCCACTGACGGCTGCATGGGTCTGGTAAAAAAAACAAGGACGGAAATATCAATCTTCAACCCAACCTTGAATCTAATGGCTTACCGTACGGGTGGAAATTTGTATGCATCGTGTCGCGTTCGGGTCGTGTCATGTCGGGGTTGTGTTAAGTATTAGTCAACCCTAACCCGACCCATTTAACTAATCGTGTCATATGAGCAAACACTAACCCGACCTATTTATTATCGTGTTGTGTTCGGGTTGACCCACATAACCCATTAAGTAAAATATAAAATAATTTTTTTCTTATCTCTTAACCAATCGTACCACTCATAGCCTACAATAACTTAAATTTAATTAATTTCAACTTCTTGCAATGCATAAATAATTTGTCATCCAATTCTCCATGAATTTTATAGAATGTCTATCAAGATATATAAATTATCTAATACAATCTCCATAAAATACGACTTGAACGGGTCTATTCGTGTCACTTTCGAGTTAAACATGTTTGACACTAACCCAACCCGTTTATTATTCGTGTTGGCGGGTCGTGTCATATTCGGGTTCGTGTCAAGAAATCGTCAATCCTAACCCGCTAACTTCGTGTCGAGTTCGTGTTGGCTTATCGTGTCGTGTGAAAAATTGACACCCCTAGCTTACCGTAAGATAATTATAAAATAGGTCCCCGTGAGTTAATTCACCCTCTTAGGATAACTTATTTCGTATTTTAATATCTTATTCAAGTCCCAAGTCCCAAGATTCCAAGTTATTGATGTATTTATACCAAATCAGGTTTATATATATAAATCCCCTATGTTCTACCGTTTGCAAGGGTTGTAACTAACACAAATATCATATCTTTAACATGGATGAAAGTTGTAACACCCCGTGCAAAACACGAGGCGCTACTACAATTAAAACTAAACTAAATCCTTGACAAACACCCCTTTCTCCCATGAGGCGGGGGGAGGAAGGCGGACGGTGGCAATAAAGGGCATAAGCATGGTAGGGTTTCGAAAGGGGTGTTGTGAGGGATTTGTGATGTGGGGAAAGTGAAAAAAGGCAGAAGGTTTGGAAGGGGTTTGTGTCTTCTCTCATTTGCCATGTCATGTCTCCCCTTATGACATGGCATAATGTGACACCATTAGATCGCATTAGGAGAACAATCCACACCCGTTGGATCATTTTACTATTCAAACACCCCTCTTCCATATATATATACTAGCGGAATGCCCGTGCCTGAAGGCACGGTGACTATTTCTAAAGTACGTAATTGCAAAACGGTAAATTTCGTTCCTCGACAAAACAAATTGTAATTTTAAAAAAATGGTCATAATCTGCTTTATTTATCGTCGTAATCTCCTGTTTACATGAATTTCCATCATCATATTTAAGAAATAAAAAAACTCCAACAATAAAACTAATAGCCTGTAACAACAATACTAATAGTCAGTTATAAACCTTGTACAAACAAATGATTTGCTAGGGGTTAAAATGACAAAAAAAAATGCACTCGTTTTGATTCTGTTATTAGGAAAAAAATACACATCATCATACAATATTCGATTCTAAAACGTTCATTTGCACCATGGGTTTGAATTTGTTTGAATATTCGATTCTACTATGCTAAACGTGCGTTATACATTTGTTTGAATTTGTTTTATTAATTCTTTCTTTATTTAATTAGGCCCCACTCCCTCTTTGTTTGAAGTTCAATTCTTTCTACCGAAAGATGTGTTGCCACATACTTTTTAAATATTTTTTATTATTCTTTTGTTTTATTTATTAAACCAAAGATCAACTTTCCTTTTCAAAGATTAATTTTTTATCCTTTAAAATTTCTTTTACTTTTGTCCCATCATCCTTTTACCCCCATCATGCCCTTTATTCCTTGTGTTTTGTACTAACTACACCAAAAGCCAAACCCACTTTTGAGTTCCCATTACCCCATGTCATTAACGTTATTTTAAGTCTACTACACCTTTATCTATGGAATTATTAAAGCATCAAATCATGACATAATAGCATCATTTAAAAAAATGGCCCATGCATTGTAAAATGGAAAAATCAATTGAGTTCAAGTATATTTTAAGATGAGTTCCAATATATAAATCGAAATTAGTTAAAATGATTGTTGATCAACACTAAATAATACATTCACATTAATAAATAAAAATAGATAATACATTAAAATTAACTGTGCTATAATTCCACGGACATATGCCATCAATATGCTACAAATAACAGAGTAATTAAAACCAATTGAAGGGTTTTATACCTTCCAAAAATAACATAATGCCATAAAACCAATTGAAGGGCATACACCAATGTAAGTAGAGTTATATTCTCTTTAAAACAAAGAGTTGTTACAAAGAAGATTCAACATTTAATATGCAATTTGTTACTAAGCTTAATCTAAATTACACCATTCTTATTTTTAGATTTGCATAAAACATATTAGGCAAAAAAAATATTAGACCTGAAAAAAAATTAGATATGCAAAAAAATATAAAGCTTTGTGTGCGTGTGTAAGATGGTGAGAGGCGGAAAAACCAACATATATCTATTGTGAGATAGAGACAAAAATCTTAAAACCAAAGAAACCTTAAAACCCTTGCCCAAAATCAAAACACAAAAGTATTAGATCTGCAATAAAAAACATTGCACCTGCAAAAAAAATTAGATCAACAAAAAATATAAATGTGACAAAAATTACACAATTCTCAGTTTTAGATCTAAAAAAAAATATTAGGCAAAAAAGTATTAGACCTGCAAAAAAAACATTAGATATGAAAAAAATATATATATTTGTGGGTGGGTGGGTGTGTAAGAGGCAGATTGAATCTCAAAAATTCCCATTTTGAAACCGAAAAAACAATTATATAGGTATTGTGAGATGGAGAGAAAAATTTTAAAACCAAAGAAACCTTAAAACCCTTACCCAAAATCAAACCACAAAAATATTAGATCTGCAAAAAAACATTGCACCTGTAAAAAAGACATTAGATCAGTAAAAAAAAAATATAAATCTGACAAAAATTACACCATTCTTATTTTTAGATCTACAAAAAAAAAAATATTAGGCAAAAAAGTATTAGACCTGCAAAAAAAAACATTAGATATGAAAAAAATATATAAATTTGTGCGTGCGTGTGTAAGAGGCAGATTGAATCTCAAAAATTCCCATTTTGAAACCGAAAAAAAAATTATATATGTATTGTGAGATGGAGAGAAAAACCTTAAAACTAAAGAAACCTTGAAATCATTACCTAAAATCGTCCACAAAATATTAAATCTGCACAAAAACATTACACATGCATTAGATCTGCAACAAAAAATGAAAAAAAACATTAGATATGAAAAAAAAATATAAATTTGTGGGTGCGTGTGTAAGAGGCAGATCGAATCTCAAAAATTCCCATTTTGAAACCGAAAAAAAAATTATATATCTATTATGAGATGGTGAGAAAAAACCTTAAAACTAACGAAACCTTAAAATCCTTATCCAAAATCGTGCCACAAAAATATTAAATCTGCACAAAAACATTACACATGCATTAGATCTGCAACAAAAAAATGTGATAAAAACTAAACCATTCTTAGTTTTAGACCTGGGTGAGAGGCGAAGGCAGTAGCAGAGGTAGAAGTGGCGAGGCGGAGGCAGGGGAGTGTGTATGTGGGTGCGTGTGAGTATGTAATAGGGTGCGGAAGTGTTGGCGGTGTATGGCGGCGACAAAGTGTGGCAGCGAGTAGAGTTTTTTGTGGAGGATTTGGGTTGAAAGGTAGAGAGAGAATGGTTGAGGTACCGGGTAGGTGGTGTATGGAGGTACCGGGTAGGTTGTGGATGGAGGGTAGTGCTGGTAGGTGGTAGATGGATGGATGGTGTATGCTGTGGATGGTTTTTTTTTTTCCAGATTTCATGTATTGGAGATGGAGATATTATGAATGATAGGAGAGAAAGTGAGAGAGAACGAATATGAGAATAGAGAAAGAGAGAGAGTAGATGGAGGCTCTCATTGAGCCTTGTGCACTGCAAATTAGTCGTGGGAATTCAGCTTTTGCCCATCCTAAATTGCCACCTCACAATGGATACAATCCTATGTGGCACAACCCCACACCATTAGATCGCCCAAAAAAATACAATCTCAACCGTTAATTTTTTGGAACAGTAAAACACCCCCCTCTCATATAATATAGATATATATATATATAGTAGGGTTGCTATATATATACTAGCGTATTGCCCATGCTAAGGCACGAAAAAAAATTCCATATATTAAGTCATGTATAATTAAAGACGATAAGAACAAAACATAATAGTAATGAAACATGGTCTATATAGTCTCCAAACAGTGGGAAATAATCTCAAAAAGGAGAAATGAACTACATACAACCATGAAAAAAGGAACTATTGACTTTAAAGTCAATTTCGATCCCTCAAACAGCGCCGAAAACAACTCGAAATGTAGTTAGCTAGGCACAAACGATAAGAATCCATAGAATATTCAACTTAGATGTTTGAACAAACATAATCATATATGAAAATGGTTTCTCACTCTATCCACCAACCCAAAATCATTGGATCAAATTTCAATTCGAATCTATAGAAAACATCATATATAATATTTGGAATCAATAGTTATTGGTAGGCAAATACTCTGATGCTTTATTTTCTTCTGTATGGCCTCATATTTGGCCAAGATATCAGTATGAGCCTTCTACATCTTCATAACTTTGTGTTTGGTAATGCAAAAACTAACTCATAAGGATTTATGGCATTGACAACGCTTATACTTATAAACTTATTGGTATTGTCGGTTAAGCCAATAATAGTGTCGTCCCTATCAATGACATTGTTACGCATGTTGTTCACCTGATTGTGGAGAATGGTATTGTCCTCAATCAACCACACAATTTTTAAGTAGTCATAAATGAAACATTGGATTTCCAACTTCTTCACATGGTAAAAGCTTAAAGGATTCAGTTATATTATTAATACAACACCCACATGCATAGAGTTAAATTTTAATTAAATCTACAAAACCAATCAGGGGTGTGGTACATATACCTCAAATGGAAATTTGGATTCATATTCATATGCTAAACAGGCATAAAACTACCTAACACTGACATTCTTCCACCGCGAAGCACATCGACCACTGATAAAAAAATAAAATAAAAGATGCAAATCTAGAATAAAACTAAAGTCTCGATATATCTATAACTTCAACAAACTTTGAACTCGGCATCAATCATTTCGTAATGCCAAGTATTATAAGAAGCCCATATAGGCAAAAACTTAAATTGAAACCCCAAATTTAGTATCACGAGACTAGTTTTAAAACTCTAAAAACTAATTAAAACAACTAACAAATTAGATGGTTGATGACAAACCTTGTGGTTGAAAACTCTGAGGTGAGGGGAGTAAATGGTGATCGACGAAAATGTCTTCGAGTGACGTCGGTGCCAACCACATAGGCATTTCTCCAAACACCTATAACGAAGTTACAAAAATATCCAATTTTGAACATATATTAGTTCAAAGTCTAAAGAAAGTATCCAATTTGTCCAATTTGTACTTGATGTAAAACCATCTTAAGGATTCATATTTTCATCTCTTTCATTGTTTTCTTCTAAAAAAAATATGGACCCAACAAGAAGAAATGCCAAAAAAGGGATAAATTAACAAATTTACCCAACCCAAACATATACGAAAAAGGATAAATTAACGCATTGAGCTGTAAATCAAAAACTTACATCGAGTGCTAAATGAAAGAGGAACTTGATAATGTTGTGAGAAGATGGAACTTGATAATGTTGTGCATCCTTAGTTAATCTAGGAAATTAAAGAGTAAGCACGGTTGACCTGATTTTAATAATGGTACAATTAAACTAAGAACCTTGAGCATACATAAATTAATAATAAACACATTTAATAAGTACAATTTAGTCTCGATGTATATGACCAGAGACATGATGTATAATTTTCAATACTTATTTCTTCAGGTATAAACTAAGAGACACAATGTATAATTTTCAATACTTATTTCATCAGGCATAAACTATTTGTGAGTTCAGTAAAGTATATTTAAACAATATTTATGAGGAAACATGGCCTTTGTTTTAGTGTAACACTTACGGGTGATGTCTATAGCAACAATCAACGAATAATTGACATAAAAGAATATAACATCTATACTAAAAATATTGAACACACACACTGACAAACACACATATACACTAAAATTAATTCCAATCTAGAACATCATACACACTAAAATTAATTACAGTCTGGAACATCATACACACTAAAATTAATTACAATCTAGACCATTGAACACCAAAGGATCTGAACATCAAGGCACACACAAACACATATACACAAATAGAATCAACAAATCACAATCTAGACAAACAAATTCTTGCAAATCCATATATATACACAATTTTGGGCAATCCAGATATCTACATAAATTCAAATCCAAAAATAATAACAAAATCAAGAACAAATCAAACATAAATTAAAACTCAATCTGATAAACCCTAGAACTTTAAGACAAATCTTGTACCTGCGTAAGGAGTTTTGTCGGGCCGAAGGTGGAACGCTATAGAGGGAATAAAGCGAGAGAACTGCACGGGAGAGAGAGAAAGACTTGTGTGAGCGAGCGAGAGAGAGAGAGAGACTTGTACGAGTTGTAGAGATCTACATGTGAGAGAGCCGAGAAAGAATTTTGAGGATCAAATTTTGGAGCGGGGGAAGGGAAAAAAAAAGCTGCCGCTTATTTTTTCCATTTATCTTAGTTTTTACTTGAAAGCTAAAATAATTAACATTATATTTATGTCATTTATATATAAATATGAAATAAATAAATTGTTTTTTATCTCAATTTTATTTAAATTGAAATAAAAATTTACCTTTAAAGTCAAATTGACATAAATAAATATTATTTATGTCAATTCATATTTGTCTGGCATAACGTCAATTTTTAAATTGACATAAATGATGTTTTTTCTTGTAGTGTTTATTCATTAAGGATGATGCGTGATAGAAAACTTATTAGTGCGTAGTCATTGTTGTCAAGCCTCTCCAATCAAAATCCTTGAATACCTACAAACATGATAAAACTTTCATAGCAGTAAATAGGGATGTCAATCCATATATAAGGAGTGAAACAAATGAGAGGAAATGTAATTAAATTTTTTTATTTAATTTCTTTTTACATTTTTTACTTTTTCTTTGTTTGCTATTTTTTTATATTAAAACAATTTGTGAGGATGGCGAATTAACTAAACTAAATGAGAACAAGTAATTAAAATAGAAAGAAAGTGTAAAGAAATACTAACAAGTGTGTGCTCAAAGTGAGTGAAATATAACTAAATAAAAATGTAAATATGATATGAGTGGGGAAATAAAAGTGAGGACTAACAAGGGATAGGATGACACCATATATTCTAATAATCAAAATTAATTAATTCATTAAAATTAATTATCCCAAGTTAGTATCAAAATAACAAATCAACTCTCGTCACAAATGTAATTTTAATAATAGCCTTTTAGAAAATTAAATTCACACTCCTACAACTCTTAAAAAGTAGATCTAAACTTCATTTAATAAATCACCCTCTAGGATCGATTCATCAAAATTCATATAAATCATATAAATAAAATTTAAAGTAAAAAATCAAGGCATAATACCACACTTGAGAAACCCCTATCTCTAGTTCAATTCTAAAATGGGCATTGTATCTCGAATTTCGATTTTCTCTCGAAAATTATTTACCCTCTCTCAAGGCATAAATCAAAATGTAAGAGTGCAAAGTAAATTATCAAAGGGACATTTAATATAAACAAACTAATTAAAGTGGGATTAACATCAAATAATGAGATCACCCCACCACTTGAAAGGGGTTTCAAGTCTAACATGGTGATAAAACACATCATATATAATATTATCAACAAACTAAGTATGAATTTAAAATAAGTTGAGATAAGAGAACACATATTAGAATCAAGTCTCCTTGAATTGCAAGTTGAACTTTAAAATCTTCAATACAATCAAAACTCTCATAATTTAATCCTCACAAACTCCCTAAATAAAATTAAAATAGAGAAAGAAAACTTTTTACAAAGGTATTTCTCTCTCTATTTTATTTCTCTACTTGTCTTCTAGGTCTCACTTTACGGTTTTCTCTTTTCTTTCTTCTAATGGGCCTTCCTTGATTTTATATTATGGCATAAGGAGCTAAAGGGTAAAGGGGTAAATAGATTGAGGGTAATGAGATAGTTGGGGTGATGAGGGTATTTTTGCAAAGGGGTATATGTGGCTTTTAACACACATGGGGATAATTTTTGTTTTGATCTTTGGTGCAGAATCGTGTATGGTTTTTGTGGGTTAAGAAAGGTTTTTTCTACCAATTAGTCCCGTGAAAATTCACTATATGCATAAATAGGACTTATTGGGAAAAATATATTATGATAGGAACTATTAGGAATTGTTTTATGTAAATATGACTTATTTTTCAAGCTCCCTTAAAAAAAGGTAATGGGTTAAATGGTTCGTGGGTTTCAACTGGGTTTGAGAAGAGGAACTGAGTCGGCCATGGCTGGAATCAGGTGGGTATGTGGCCGAAAGGGTTATTGGTTGTAGTGGTGGCATAAGGTGGTTAGGTTGAGATTGGAATGGGTTTGGGAGGTCGCGACAGTGGCTGGATTGGGGTCTGAGTGGCACGACTAAGAGAGATCGTGGGTGAGTTGGTGAGAGGATAGAGATAGAGAGTATGGTGGTGTCTGAGTATGTGGTGGTGTAGGGTAGGGGCAATGTGTGCCTTGGGTCTCCGTCGGGTTTGGGTTAACTGGCGGGTTTCATGGTCGGAGGGTAAGGAAGGTCTCAGGATGGAGATGTCGAAATTGATGGGTTAGAAGGTTGGGTTTTGGGTTCGAGGGGCATCAAAGTTCAGGGATAGTAATGGAGTAAAAGTCATATGGGTCTGAGTCGAGCATGGGATAATATCGGGTTATGAAGATAGGTTTGAGGTGTGTTAGTAATTACGGGGAGTAAGGTGGGAGTGAGTGAGTGTGTGTGTTTAAATTTGTACCTAAAAATAAATAAAATAAAACTATCTAAATATTTATAAATCAAAAATATAAAATTAATAAAACTAAAAATTAAAATTATACTTTAAAAAGGCTCAAATAAAATAAAAACTAAACTAATAAAAAACTAATAATAATTAAAATAAATTAACTAAAAATCTAATAAAGAGCACACCTATAAAACTGCAAGAACACTAAAAATAAAATAAAATATTAAAAACACACATGACGCACAACATGGACTCTAATACATAAAACTATACACATAAATAAATCTTAAAAATATGCATGACTAAAAAAAAATATAAAATTAATTCTAAAAATTAAAAACGACTCAAATAAAAATATAAAACATTAATAGAAAATAAACATAAAATAAAAGGTACAAGATAAACACACATGAGGCTCGGGATAGGTCTGACCTCGGTGTAGACTATGTTCGGGTTTGGGGACAGGGTAATAGGCACATGGATTGTTTTTTAGCTTCTTTTTAACCGCATTTTGCCTTGATTTGAGAGTTTGAACTCTGCAACAGGCATTAACCTACAAGATAGACATATAAGCGCATAAGACCCATTTTTCAAGAATTAGTGATTAAAAACTGTCTATTTTGGATTTTATTTGAACACTTTTGGGTGCTTATCACACCACCCCAAACTGAACTTGTTAGTCCTCGAGCGAAAATAGAGAGAAAGAAAAATAAGAAACCAAAAGTGTACCACTTTCGCGGGCACTTGCGATTGAACATAGTATGTGCAACAAGCCTTTAAACCTATAGGTTGCCCCACAGGACGAGTTTTGCCTCGTAAGTATTTGCAAGGAATATACCCATAAAATTCTTTATTTGCAAACGACAGTCAATCTCTTATTAGACATACAACAATCTCACAATCCATCACAAGATAAATATTTTGAGGAATACAAGCTTGAAGTGTTAAAATAAATATCTAATTGAATACCCAAGGCTCATCTTTCCTAGAACTTAACGTGTGTAGTGTGAATCAGTCAAAATGGGTCGAGCATCATAAGAGTAATTCCTAGATCACCTTTTCAAAATCAATGTTTTAATTTTAAAATCTCATGGATATATTTCACTCAAATGAACTCACTAGATTTGGGTAAGTGTATCGCTCTTGTGTGTGAGGAGGTGAGTAAATGTAAGCAAAGTCAAACGTTTCAACTCATATAAGAAAGACAAACATATTAGAAAGAAAAATGATCTCTTGAAAGAATGTTAATTACTATAGTGAGAACGTCGAGTTATTTACCATATTGACCTTCATTTTCCCGAATACCTAGGGGAAACACATGAATGTTTATGGGTGAGGGAAAAATGAAATGAGAAGGATGGGATGGTGATATGATGGATGTTTTGATGGATTTTTGAGAAGAGTGTATTACACTTAAGGAACAAATTTCTTTATTTCACAAGATCTTTACTGCGAACTGTATTTTTTTCTTCTTTTCACTTTTTTTCTCCTTTTTGTTTCTATTTTTCTATTTTTTCCCTCTTTTATCTCTTTTATACTAACACTCTTCTCTTTTTTAAAATGGTGGGTGGCGGCGGTGGTATGAAAATAGGGGTGGTAGATGGTGATGATATGAAAAATAAAAGGTGTACGGATGTATGATGTATGGGTGAAAGTTTGGTGATCGGGACAAATTTCAAGACACATGTTTCTTACGACTCGAAATTGATGTCGTTCTCAGTGATCAAGCCAAAAATTTAGTGAAGAATAATGAGATCAAACAATGATTTATTGCAGACCGAAAGGAAGTTGAATCATCTTGTGACTCGGAGATTGTGTAAAACTCTCTAAAAGGTGAAAGGCACGAATTTCACAAGCTAAAGTCTCCACTAGTGATCCTTAATGTTTTCTTGTGGATGGTAGTACTCTTAAACTCTAACTCCTATTGACGTGATAAAAGTGCATATTTTATTGAGTCTAGAAATCCATGGTGCAAAATGCCTTGGTACATATTACCTAAGCTATTTAAAGCTTGATTCCTAGACTTAAAAGATGGATGATAGAAAATTCAGTTTAATGAATGAGATGAAAGAAACTGCACGAAAATTTAAAAAATTAGGTTTTGAATTTTTTTTAAAAGAGGTATGATTTTGATAAAATTCCCCACCCCAAACAAATAGGAAGATCTTCCTCGATGTTAAGTAAATTGATTTTTAAAATTGAGAGAAGAAGGGAGGAAAAAGATTACCATAATCAACCACTAATGAAGTATATCAGATGTATCTAAGTAGAAACTTGAATAAGTAAGGAGATAAAAACATACAAGTCTATAAAGAAGGTAAAGCATTAGGTGACGTGAAACACCACCCCCAAACAGGAGAAGACTCATACTCATAAACAACGGGATGCCCCTGGTAGATCTAAGTTTAACGTCTTTAGTCAGGTCTAAGGGAACCCACCCTAAAGATAAGATCTATGAAAGCACGGGGTGACAGAAAAATTAGGTGATGATAATCACTCCCAAATAAGACTGAAGCGTCAATTTTATTGGATAAAGGATAAAGCGGGTCAATGAACTTGTACGTCAAAGGGCTTCACACGATGCAACGCATCAGTGGACCAATAGTGGGTGGGGAGAAATGTATATGAAAGAAAGGAAAGGGTGAGGGTGAAGAGGCACCGATCACGGGCCTTATTGAGACGAAAGGTGAGGGAAACAAGGGCATTATATGCATGGTGATCTAGTTGGATGAGAAGACAATATGGTTTAGAAAGTGGAATGGTGTGGGTTTCATAGAAATCACACGACCATTCCATAAATGGATGATGAGAATGGTCATGCCATGGCACATCACTCAGCTGACGGTATGAAAAGTCAACACCACACGTAAGTGGTGTGCGTGAAGGAACAAGCTCAATGTCACAGTGAGAGTGGAACCATAAAAACTCGCATGGATGGTGGAGGGTGGTTTCAGGTGAGGATCCAAAGATATTGATGGGAATATATAAGGTATAATATCAAGGTACAAACTAGGTGGTGAGGTGGAAGGGACAATGGGTGGGTCTGGTGGGATAAAGGGTGGATAGGGTGGGACAAAGGGCGGGGGAATATGATCTAACTCAATTGTAGGAGACTCACACTCCTCATGAGGTTCGGAGTGATCCTCAAGGGATCTTGCAAGAGGAAGTGTGGTAGTAAATGAGTGAGTGATCAACTTTCCCACCCATAAGTCACCATCCAAAGTGGTGGAAAAATCTAACGAGATGCCAAGATCGAAGATAGAGGAATCACTAGAGATATTGGGATCAAAGGGAGCCATTCATAGTGTAATATCATCTATATCAAGATAGCCGAGAACTATCTCTGATGCAATATTGATAAAATGGTGAGCACTCATAGCCGGAGCTAACCTATGATGAAGTGGTTCCTCGGGAACACACGCAGTGACTCAATAGGTGTAGACTCAAGCATTTTTTTTGGATTTATTGGGAAAGGGAGTACGAACGTCAAATGTGGTTACTTTTGGACAAGGCGAGGTTGGATTAATCTCACAATCTATGGATGAGTCAAGACAACTGTCAACTTGGGGCCCGGACCACTAGGTGGTCTCAACTTTGAGATTCTCGGGATGATAGGGTTGGTCACACTCAAAATCAATGGCACAAGATGACTCATCATAGTTCCACATGGGTGTAATAATGGGTTGACTTGAGGTGAAATCCGAATCTCTCTCACACACAAATTTATTAAGGCGTTGTTCAAGTCGTTGGAGAGCTTGATATTGATATTGAGTGGCTTGCTCTTACTCGAGGATGAAATTTCGCAAGAGGCTTTCAAGAGCGGAGGTGGATGGTGGTGAAGTGGTAGGTGGTTGAGGTGGACATAACTCACTACTAGAGGGACTATACGGATAATACTGGTATGAAGTGTGTGGAGTGGGGTCAAGTTGTTCATATATGGGAGAAGCGCCTCCGTGAGAGACAAAAGGTTGATAATCATGGGTAGCAGTGAGGGAACTGATCGGGATGGGGTGTACTTGATTTCCATGACGACTGTTGAAACGTGTGAGGATCCGCAACATATGGTTGGGATTCGTATTGCATGGGAGGGTGATTAAGCCTCCACGAATAGCTTGGGTCCTCACACCACTTAGGGTTGGCTACGTCATGATAATACGCCGAAGTGGGCTACAAAACTATGTCATATGGATACACATGTTCCCTGGTGGGTTCAGATGGATATGAAAAGTAGGGACACTCATTGGAAAAGTGGTCGGCGTGAAATCAATATGTGCACAACGAAGCATTGAATGTACTGAAACTCATCATCGGAGGCGATGGAATGTGAGATGTGTGCATGGACGATGCAAGAGTATCAACGAATGGTGTTTGAAAGTTAAAGACACCAGGTAAAGTGTAGAGGTTGGACTCGGGCTCAACTTTAAACATGCTTCGAGATGGTGGGAAATGGCCAAAGTAGTCCCGCAAAGGACGTTCGTCGGCCATGACGAGAGAAATATTTTTTGGATTTTTTAATGTTTTTCAAAAGGAAAGAAAATGTTTTTGGATTTTTTTTAAAAAGGAAAGAAAATATTTTTGTATTTTTAAAAAAAATAAAGGAAGCAAAATGTTTTTGGATTTTTTGAAAGAAAAGATGGGAGAAAAATATTAGGACTCGAAAATTGGACGAACTCACTAAAATAGACTACCAAAAGATTGAATTAGACACACAAAAGTCAAGGATAAATACTAACTAGCACGTAGCCAATTTTTATCTTCAAATTTAATGAAAGGGTAGCCAAATTTTAATTAAGTCCGCGGATGACAAAAATCACGGAATTTATTTTTGTGATTGACTTTTGAAAAAATGTGCTCCTACTTGGCTAGCTAGTTGATTGATTTTAACTATAATAACGGCTAGGGTAGCACACAATGGGTAAGCGAGTAAGTCGGGTGATGATATCCCTTTTCGTTTCAATGACTAGGTCGAGGTCTTAGGTTCATTTATCCAACCATCCAAAGTAAATGTAATGCGATAGGAAAAATCACATAGAAAAAATAAGCACATAAGGAATAAACTCGCTTGTAGGAGATTCAAAAGTGATGAAAAATGTACCTCCCACAGCTTTTACACACATGGGGTGAAGACTGAGTTAAGTTGACCGGGGGAAGCTTGCCTAACTTCAAGTGGCCCCGGGAGTCCTATCGACCCAAATTAGAGAGGCTTTTAAATCCTCGCCTTTGGATGCCCTCTCTCCACCTTTTCTGGTTTCCCTTTCAAGATTTTTTTTTTTAATTATTACAATTTTAAATGAAAAATAAATGATGTCTACAAGCGCAGCAATACAAGTCGAATAATATAATCCTACTACAAGACTTCTAAGAAAAAAATAATAGTAAAAAAAACAAAAAATAAATGACAAATGAACTACACTCCAAAATATCCGCAAGTGCTTTAAACTCAAAAGATTGGCAATAACTCCATTTGATAAGTAGACTTTTTTACCATCCCCTGCAATGGCGCCATTTGATAGAACGCCTTTCCAATCAAAATCCTTGAATACCTACAAACATGATACAACTTTCATAGCACTTTGTAAGGTTGCCAATCCATCTTTACTGAGTGAAACAAATGAGAAGTAATGTAATTCATTTTTTTTATTTAATTTCTTTTTAGTTTTTTTACTATTTTTTGTTTTCTATTTTTTTATATTAAAAAATGTAAGGATGGTGAATTGTAAGGATATATTTATCTGCTATCAATTTATATGTCGTATACTGCTACACCGTTGAAGAAGATCAAGATCATATTCACATTAAGACGGATCTGAATAATCAAGGTTCTTCAAGAAACATTCTCCGCAAGGTTAACTTTGGTAAGGTTACGTTTTAGAGTACCTTAATAATGCATTTAGAGTATTGGGATTATTTTTCATAAAATATTTTCTAAGTGATGGAGCGGAGCTTTAAAAGTTTTTATTAATTTTTTTTTGAATTCATATTATCTAAATGTTTTGTTCTTGGGCACCTTTCCATAGAAAAATCATAACTAATTCATAAAAAAATAGAAAAATACGAAACTGGCGGCCACTCGTTCGTATCGAAATTATCTACAATCATGGGGTCATTCAAATGAGATGTGATCTCGTTCAAAAGAGATAGGATCTCGTTCAAAAGAGATAGGATCTCGTTCAAACAACATCGTATGTTGTTCGAACATGAAAAGTTTTTTTTCCGACACGTCACTGCCTTGATTTTTAGTATTTAAAGGGTGTCAGACTACTTTATTTCATGTGGAGAAACACTAGTTTTAAACCGAATACGATTTTGAGTGTTTTGGTTAATTCACCAACATTTTAAGAGTTATATCTCTTGTTTTACAATTCACAAATCCCAAATACTTTTGCGTGAATTGTTTTGGAACCCTAGAACAACTTTTTGCTATTGTTCAGCTCTTTGTAGAGAGGACAAATCTACACCGGACTGAGGTCATTAGGAAAGTGCTGCAGCATTCCTGGGCTGAAGATAAGACTACGATTCTTGTGAGTTTGTTGCTTGTGGATTCATTGCTGATGACTGCGACCGACACCTGTGGGTATTCATAAGTCATTGTATTTTCATTATAATCCGATTGTAAATCGTTCTTTTACAAATTATAGTGGAAATAAAAAGGTTTTGCCCCCGTTGGGGATTTTTCCTGAAATTTGGTGTCTTTTGCACGCTTATTGCTTTATGATTTCATATCACTTATATGCATGTTCTAGGATTGAATTAAAACTTGGGTTTTATTAAATCTGATTTTGTTGATACATAATTAAAATTGGTTTATTTGAGAAGTCGCATTAATTCTACTGTAGCAACTCTTTCAAATTAGTATCAGAGCGGGTTACTCTAAATTATCGAGTGATCTTGATTTTTAAAGTTTTTACCTGATACAATTTGACTAATCATGTCGTCAAATTGGTATCAGAGTGGGTATCGCTAATCTATTGCGTTTGATCCTATTTTCGAAAATTTTGTTGTAAAATCAGTTTTTGATCCTGTTTCTCTAAAAAATGGCTTTTGGTGGTTTTGATGATTTTTGGTGTCATCTTTTTGAAAAATCTAATTGGAAAATTCATACGAACTCTTATTTTAAATCTTCCATTGAAAAAAATTCTGAGAGGTGTTCAGATTGTTAGGGTGTAGGTCACAATATAGATGAGTGTCCCAAAAATTTGAGTATGAAATTGAATAAACCGACATCTTGTGTTTCTACACTTAGTGACAGTGATTCAGAACAAGAAGTTTTTTTTTTCTTCTAGGCGAGAGTTTCCCACCCGTGTGACTAGTGATAAAAGTGAGGTGAGCGAGGACGACACAAGTGAGGATGATCCTGACTTGCAAACTGCTTTCAATGAAATTTATGCTGAATCTTTGAAAATAAAAAAGGAAAATTTGAAATTTAAAGAGCAATTGCAAGAGAATGCCTTAAAAAAATGATAATGATGTTTTGGTTGAAGAACTTAGGGCACGAGAGAATTTTTTTAGAGAGAACCTTGGATATGTCAAGGGTGGGAGAGATGATCTTCGAGGCGTGATGGAAGCTATGAAAAAGGAGCTTCTTAAGTTTGAGGATTCTAGGGTCTTACTTGAATCAAGGATAGATGAACTTGAGAAAAGTTTGAGAGATTCAACTAAAGTGAAATTTGATTTGGAGGCTATGTCTGAAAAGCTTGATAAAATTTTAGGGACTTTCCAAATTAAGGAGGATAGGGGTGGTATACGCTTCGATGAGAGTGTCACACCCATTCCCAAAGCCAACCCCACACGTGTTAGAGAGCCTCCTAGGGTTGTTAGGAGAGAGGCACCGAGGGTTATCAAGCGAGAGACACCTAGGAACATCGTACGAAAGGGACCTAGGAAGTTGAGGAGAGCGTCACCTAGGAATTTGAGGAAAGGAGCACCTTTAGGTAACATTCACCGCCCGATTTACACTTGCACACATTGTGGTAGGCAAGTCCATCTTAGGCGTTTCTGCTACAATATTTTGAATGGACCTAGGAAGCGAGAAGAGAGAGTTACACGGGTTCCCAAAACCCTCACACCCCGTTACACATCAATTTGGGTTAGGAGATCGGATTTAGAGGCTTATGGTCTTATTGTTCACGACTCTCATTTGCTTGTACGTGATTCACCCCATGTGAGATCTTTTGGTTGATTGTGCTGATATTTATCATACACTAGTTTTGCGTCTTGATATACTTTTCCTAGTGTTATGACTCACTTTGTCGTAGTTTAAATTTATTTTTCTTATGATAACTACTATTTCAAATCTGTCAGCATTTTTCAGGCATCCTTTTCTGAATTTTTTTCACTGGGCAACACTTCATGTCATTTTAGGCAAACTATAAAAATTTGATATCTCGTTCAAACGAGATTTTATGTCGGGATAAACACTTCTCGTGAGATTCCTTGTCATTCGAATGATAGGCTGTCTCATTCGAGCGACCTCTGGAGAGTCTGAGGATGGAAATGTCGAAATTGGTGGGTTCGAAGGTTAGGTTTTGGGGTTGAGGGGTACCAAAGGTTGGGGTGTAACACCACGTATTTTGGAGAATATGTAAATTTATAAAATTGGTGATTTTGAAATTTATTTAATTGGGAGAAATTAATTAATTCGGTGATTTAGATTTATATTATTTCGGCTTAAGTTTAATTTCACACGTGTCGTATTTTGAGGTGGAAATAAGATAATGTTTTAAAGTGACCCACATGGTGATTTTGAGGTCATAAATGGTTCCTAAAATAGTCGAAAAAGTGTATCCGGGTGTATAATTTTTGTCCTGGGGTGATTTTGGACCAACCCGGCACCGTTTAATGGCATTTCGGTCATTCGGGAGTTTGAGGTATAGAGAACTCTGAAAATATTAAGTTTATATTTTCCATTAGAGAAAGGTAACTAGGGTTAACAAAAATCTAAAGGAAGATAGGCCATAGGAGAGGAAGAGGAGGGGAGAACCAAGCTTCTTACGCCGTTTTTTGCCCCGAATGCGACGGAATCGAGATCGGAGTGAGGCCAGAACCACCACACCATCATTCCAACGAATTTCAGACCTTATATTAAGAGGCAAGTATTTAAATGGAAATTTATTTTAAGCATGATATAATACCCATGAAGAATAGGGTTTGATTTTATGTTTTTGGAAGAATTAATGCGAATTTGGGTGGGTTTAATTCATGAATTGAGATATGAATACGTGTAGATTTGATTGATTTATGTAGCGATCAAGGAATCAATAATTGGGTCATGATTTATATGGGAGAAATCTAGTTTTTGATGGGTAGGATTCAATTGTAGAACAACTTCTTGAATTTGAAGAAGTCTATGAAATTGGGTAAAATTAAACCATCATTTTAGAAACTACTTTGCACCCTTTTGGTTCCGAAAATGGCTATTCTATTTGCGTTCTTATTTTTTGCATTTTTTTCTCTGATTCGTTTTCTCCAAAAATGGCTCCGAAATGCCTCAAAACTGCATTTTAAAAATCTGGGCAGATGCGTGGTATAAATTTTAAAAAATACCATTTTTAATTGTTATTTCGTTGGAGGTTGCCTAAATTGATTGATTAATTTGTGATTGTTTTTATATAATAAGTACATTAGTCCTAAAGTGTATATTAGGTTTACATAAAGTGAGACGAGTAAGTATTGGGATGATTGAGAAAATATTCGTAATTGATAAATGAATTAAATTCGAGAAGGGTGATGTAGTGATTAGTGAACCTATATTTATGACCAATCGTGATGACATGAATAACTACCGAAAAATAATGAAGGGGTAACTAGGGTCCTTAGAGTTGTATGAATACTAGAATAAATACGACAGTGAGGTAAATCGTAAAGTAATATGTACAATGAGTATTCGAGAGAAATATACTACGTACGAGGGATTTTATAGGTTAAGTGTATACCTATACGGATTATTATTATAGGTCGTGTGTGTTCCTATATTGAATTTACATACGGATAGGTTGTGTGTATGCCTAGTATGTGCTTTTATGTATGTAAACATACCTAGGATACTTGCTATCACAGAGGTCTTGCGCAGTGGGCGATCCCTCCTTGACGATTCCAATGAGGTCTTGATTTGTTCCCTAGAATATAGTACTGGTAGTGGATAGCTATTATGAGAGAAATAGTGATGCCAGCAGGTCGTTTGGGTATGTTAGGTATGTGCGCAGCCCCAAAGACTTAGTGCTATTCTTGCCTCCAATATGTGTTTATGATTTATGGTTCGAGGAGACATTCTGAACCGATAGTCCTTGATTTTGTACGCGAGGTACATGGACTTGACAACAGAGTACGTAAGTATGCATCGGGGAGGTAAATCGTGAAGATGCAGTAACATATATATATAACACACATAATAAAATTAAGCATATATATATATATATATATATATATATATATATATATATATATATATATTCTTTTTGCATCTTTATTTGCCAAAAGCCAGATTTACAATCAAATTTGGAAAAATATTTTTTATTCTGGATTTTATTAATTAATTCATCTTTATTAGGTATTTTGTAGCTATCATCATATGTAGTATCATTTAATCTTTTATAATTAATAACCATTCTTGCTTTGTTTCTTTTTATTTCATTATGATTCCTTACCATAAATCTATAAGCCAAATAATGGTAATTGCTTTCTCTTTCATTAAATAGTGCTTCTTCAGTGTCAGTAGAATTTTGAGATTTGTTAAAATAGGTTACATTTCTATTAAAGGAATGTTTTGGTATAAATATTCTCATGTTAAAGTTTTCTTTAATCATATACCAGGGGTCAGCTGGTATTTCATTCATTATATTATATACTTTATACATTAATATTAAATTTGCTCTTGCCTCTTTTCCTTGAATTAGTGAATTATCGTTACTTGCTTGAGCATAATAGTTTGATATTTTATCTGTACGATGTTCAATGAAAATATTGTGCCTGCTATGAAGTATTTGACCTGTTCCTACCCATTCTGGTGGTATACTTTCTATTATTAATAAAATATAAGGTGAGCAAACCCTTTTAGGTTGTTGTTCAGCTATTGCATCTGTTAAACATTTTGGAAAGTTACAATTAATTTCGTTCCATGGAGGAGGTATTAAAATACTACTAACCATTCCGTATTCTAATAATAAGCTTATAGTGACTTCTATTGCAATCTCGGGATTAGTAGGAAATATTACGTTTGGTCTAGTTATTATAAAGTTTTTGAATTTTTTATATTCAATATCTTTTAGTATCATTGTTTCATATTTATTTATAGCATTTAAATGGACATGTTCATATTTATATTTGCATCCCAAAGGTTCGGGATTAAAACGAAAATAATTTTGAATAAAAAGCCAGTTAGAGATATCTTTTTCTTGAGAAAATCTTATTATTTTTTCGGCTATATCATTTGGTAATATGGTTTCAACTTTAGTTTTTAATATATACCTATGGTATGGGTCAAAGGAAGATAAAAAGTTATTATTAGAGTAGAGGTCTACAGTTTTCATTTTCTTTTCATTTGCTTGATTTTTAAGATTTAGTACCTTATAATATTTAATAACAGTTTCATGGTCTTTGATGAGTTGTGGATCACTTTTGCTTTTGTAGTATTTAACTTGTGCTTCTAAGGTTTTCACATAATTATTATTATTGTGAAAATAAGTATTTACGTAGTTCATAGTGTGAATGAAAGATCCTTTATTGTATTCTCTGTTAAACCAGAGGTTGTCTAGCATCTTCTGTTGGTCTTCATTAACCGGTAGCTTTGATCTAAATTTCTGTTTTGCATTAAGAACAGTAAACAATTGATTAGTATTCTCTTGTGTTCCTGAAGTAGATCCCATATAAGACATCTGCAAAATATTAAGAAGAGTTAGTAATTAATCGAGATAAAATATCGGCTAATTGGTTATCTTTTCCTTTAATATGTTCAAATTGTGGTGTAAAACCTTTGCCTGTAATATTGTCAATAAAGTTTAACCATCTTTTTGTAGTTGATTTACTTTGGTTAGTTTTATTAAAATGTTTTACGATATTATCACAGTCAGTTCGTATTAAAAAAGTTTTTCCTAAGAATAATTGAAATTTATCTATTGTATTTATAACTCCTAGAATTTCTAAGTCAGTTGATGGTAATCTACTTTGTGTTTCATTGAAATTGCCTGAACAATATTTACATATTTCTTCTTCACTTTTATTGCTATCTTTATGAGGTTTTTGTAATAATATACCTGCCCATCCTAATGCTGATGCGTCAGTTTGAATTATTTTATAATTATTTTCTAATGGTAAATTTAGAGGCTCTAGTGTACTAACAATTTGTTTTATTTTTTGTACTAATTTTATATCTTCATTATTGAAATATTTTTGTCCATTTTTTCCTAATTTACTATATAATGGTCCTACTAGTTTAGATAAATTTGGTATAAAAGATCTACAATAATTTAGTAATCCTAAAAAAGCTTGTAGTTTTTTGGTTTCTTCTATTCTATCTGGGAATTCTAAAACCTTTTTTACTATGTGTTCTTGCAATTCTATTTTTCCGCCTTTAATAAAAAGTCCTAAAAATTCTATTTCTTGTTTTTCTAATTGCATCTTTTTACTACTGATTATTAATCCTTGATTTATGAATTCTTTAAAAACTATTTGTAAGTGATTTCTATGTTCTTGTTTATTATTACTAAAGACGAGTATATCATCAATATAAACTATACAAAATTCAGAATGTTTTTTAAAAATAGTATCCATTTTATTTTGAAATATC